>OX457005.1:5550185-8050185 GCA_949752705.1 Callimorpha dominula
CGTGGACGTGTCAAGCTCAGTGATGATCCCCGTCAAGGTCGTTTAAAAACTGCAGTCACCCAAGAAAACGTTGATGCTGTGCGTAAGCTGATTGAGGAAGATCGACATGTGACATACCGCGAAATTCAGGCAACTTTAGACATTGGCATGAGTCAAATACAAATAATCTTGTATGAACAATTAGGTGTGAAAAAGTTGTTTTCCCGATGGATACCGCATTCGCTCTGTAAAGAGCAAAAAGCGGCTCGCGTTACTTGGTGCGTCAGAACTCTCGAAAGATTCCACGCAGGATCCTCAAATGCTGTATACAACATCGTATCAGGTGACGAATCCTGGATATACGCGTACGAACCCGAAACAAAAAACCAGTCACGAGTTTGGGTGTTCGAAAATGAGTTAAAGCCAACAAAAATTGTTCGTTCACGGAGTATTGCAAAAAAAATGGTGGCCACGTTTGTCTCCAAAACCGGCCATGTGGCGACTATTTCTCTTGAGGGACGAAGAACGGTTAATGCAGAATGGTATGCTAGCATTTGTTTGCCACAGGTCGTTTCTGAACTCCGTAAAGAGAACTGCAACCGCCGCATCATCCTCCATCACGACAATGCGAGTTCTCACACCGCGCACAGAACAAAAGAGTTTTTAAAGCAAGAAAACATAGAATTTTTATACCATCCGCCGTACAGCCCTGACCCTGCCCTGGCCCTGACCTAATGATTTCTATACTTTCCCTAAAATAAAGAATAAATTGCGTGGGTCAGAGATTTTCATCACCTGAAGAAGCTGTGTACGCCTACAAAACGGCCATTTTGGAGACCCCAACTTCCGAATGGAATGGTTGCTTCAATGATTGGTTCCATCGTATGGAAAAATGTGTTAAATTTCGCGGAGAAAAATTGAATAGTAATGTTGTGTCACTTCCTTGATTCCCGAAATTTTCAGTGCCGCCCTCGTAAACTCCTTGAGTTAATTTTTTTTAAAGAAATTTTAGGTACAGTTGGCATAAATTATGTCATGCCATGTCACTACTTGCTAAAATTAAATAGCTTTGTACACTTAATAGTTGACCAAAATTAATGTGAAACCCATATCTAAAATTTATCTATTTACGTTGCACATCTGTGTCAGGAATGTATGTGTGCCAAAATTCAACTAAACCAGAAGATTCGGAGGGAATTGGCAATGACGGACAGACAGACGCACGAATGATCCCATAAGGGTTTCGTTTTTCCATTCGGACGCGCGAAAGCTGAAGTATATACCAAGTAACAAAATACATGAACAAAACATATAACACGAGACGCGACCTCTTAAAGTAATGTGTTCAAAATGAACACATTACTTAGCTTGTGTGACCAAATTGATTTTAATTCTTAACATTGGTAATGTTTTCTCCTAAAATTAATTAATATTACTTTTAAATAAGCAACAATAGAAAATATTGTGTATTATTTCAACCCCAATTAGTATTTTATGGTATAATACACTAATTGTGTATGATATAATAATATGTTGATATGTTGTCTATCTTTATATAGATAGATAACATGCAAGTATTGCAAATAGAGATGGGCAAATGCCCGGGCATTTATGGCAAATTGGGAATATTCCTAATAAGTGCCGATAAATTTCTTTCCTTGGGCATTTATCTGGGCATATATAGTTGTTTCAAAATTTATTTACCTTTGGAAACGAGGGTTAGTTGTTGAGTTTTGACATCGTATATTCTTATTAATATTATAAATGCGAAAGTAACTCTGTTTGTTTTTTACCTTTTTACGACTAAACGGCTGAACGGATCATAATGATTTGCCAAGGAGATAGATTATATCTTGGGGAAGGATAGAGGGTTTGTCGTAGAAATAACAACAAAGGTGGCAAAATAGGAGATCTAAGTTTGTATGGGAGACCATTGATTGGTCAACTTTATTTGGTTGATATTTAGTACAGAGATATCCAAACCTTGGAGAAAGACATAGGCTACTTATCGTATGGCGCAAATAGACCTTGAAAGTGGCAAAATAGGGGATCAAAATTTGAAAGTAGGTATAGCAAATCCATCATTTAAGTTATTTATCAAGTTATTTGGATGAATTTAGGTACTTATAGAGATAAACAACAAAACTACTTTTTGTATAATAAGCATTGACGGTGACAAAACAGGGAATCAAATTTTACATGGGAGACGTATCATTTGTCAAGTTTAGCGATATAAAAACTCAAGAAATGAAATTGGGGGATAGACCAACAACCAAAAGCATGTCAAATGTTGAAGGTGATCTTTTTGAGTAATAAATATGAAAGGAACAGCAAAGGGAAAACGTGGATTAATTCCCCGTAATCCAAAAATCCGACCGATTCGGCATTTCAGTTGAAAAGAGTACTAACAGTTCCCCCTGAAAGCAAGAGAAACTGAAACTAGGTGTACATTTGGAATACAATTATTTGTACTGGGATGGAATCAAACCCAAAGGTAACGTAAGGTTTTGAGGCCGTTACAAACGTTACCCGTATAGATGGGTAATCACCCGGGTTTTTACCCAGTTGTGGGTTTTAACCCGGGTGATTACCCATCTTTAGTTACCCGTTAGCGAACTATGTTCTGTAAACTGTAGTTTAGCGGTTCATGAAAACCTACAACCAACGCCCGATATTAAATCTACGACTTTAGATGAAGACTTCTGGTCTATGACAGTATCCATCAGTCTTCTTGAGCCAGTAACAGACAGTATATTTAAACTTGAGGGCAATGGATTCAACATACACGAAGAATCTTCTTTAGTAGAGAGTAGATGGTAAGATATAGAATCAGCAGCATCAACTTCACGACAAACAAATATACGATAGCGATGGTAATTAATTAGGACAGATAAATCTACACTACAATAAACATTTTTTGATTATTATAATAGGTACCGTTCTGGTGTCATACAAGAATTATGATTCTCTACTATTGTGTGATATTTAAAATTATTATGACGTTGATTATTAGAATTTTTATAATGTTTTGTCGTTATATCTAACTTTGTTTAAAATTTTCTTTTTCTAAAGCTTTGATGTTGATAATAGGTAACTTTACTTTGTGATGAAAATATATATCAATGATATCATTTTAAAATAAATGTGTTCAATCATTAATATTTCTTCTTATATTTCAAAAATACTTTTTTTGCAAAATGCCCAGTTTTTGCCATTTTTGCCCGCCGGGCATGAACACATTGCCCATCTCTAATTGCAAATGATGTGATATACACATCATTTGCAATACTTCTAACTATAAAAACAACTTCTTTTCATCCCCCCTATGAAAACAATAGATATTGAGATGACAAAATGCACAAAAACATTTCTCTAAAATCTGTGTCTACCACGTTACGACCAAGAAGTTCAACATATGTTAATAAAATGCGAAAAGTGATGAGATATGTTAAGTAAAATTTTAATTGTAAATATTTATAACTCACTTGTAATCCTGGAGTAAATTAGAACTTTGACAGGTCAAACAATCGTCATCGTTTTCACCATAGCAAGAATCGCAGGCATCGTTACATCTTTTACATATCTGTCCTTCTGAATATTCACCCGCAGTACACTTGTCAGTGCCAACATTTACGCATTTGCCCTTTTTATTAAGCTCCCAGTTTGATTCACATGTTAGGCAGAACGAACTCGTACATGTTGAACAACCGACAGGGCACCTAAAAAAAATATAAGTATTACGACGTTCCATAAAAACTTTTAAAGCTAAAATAGCTTTTAAAGTAATCATTACAAACCTCATACATTCCTTCCTCTTTTTGTCAGCATAATATCCTGATGGACATGATGTAACACATCGCCCATCTAATGAGTAGGTCGACGGGTGACAAGTCACGCATTGAGCTTCTCCTGGTCCTTCACAGGTGTCGCAAGATTGATGGCATTTTGCACACATATAGTCTTCAGTTTCATAGTGAGAAGCCGGGCATGAAGCTAAACACGTTCCGTCGTGAAGAACTAAGTGATGCTCACAAGATGTACAACCATCTGCTCGTTCAGAACAAGTTGCGCAGTGGGCAGCGCATGGCCGACAGGCAGAAGATTCGCTATCCTCCCAGTAGCCATCCGGACATTGTTGAAGACATACGGCTAAATCCGCCACTAATAGGTGAGCAGGAGCACAGGTTAAGCATGAATCCTGTCCTGGTCCAACACAGGTTTCACAAGATTCATGACATGGCCAGCACACGCCACCTTTGTTAGCATAGCTTCTTGGTGGGCATCGAGAAACGCACGCGTCATCTAAACGACAGTTTTTACAAGCAATACATTGAGTAGGTCCTTTTCCATAGCATCCTTGAGCATCGCATTCGGGATCACAGTCGTGCATGACGCGCTTGTCATTACTATCAGCGAGGACGTTTTCTCCATGCGGGGAAGGAACATTATGTCCATCGAGACGGGCTACCGCCTTTTCAGGGTCTGAGCCCGCGGCGAATAAATTAGGAAAGTTTTGGTAGTTAGCAAACGCGTCAGTGTTATAAAAAGAATCGCCCATGGCTTCATAGCCGTCCGCAGCTGTAGGGAATGCAAATGGTGGCGCAACTTGCGACGGTCTTTTTGATTTTATCCTTACGGGATCAACAGCTGTGCCGTAGAAAATTAGTTGCCATTTCTTCAGTATACCAGGCTGGTTAACATGCCTGTTTCCACCATTGACAATCTTTAATATCCATCTACCTTCAGCGTGCTCGCCCCAGAAATGAACGCTGAGAAAAGGCCAGTCATCAAAGTTAGAACTGACGACATCACGTGGTCTCTCAAATAAAAGAGTTGATACAGTTCCCATCGGGGATGTCAATAAGATACGTAAATTGCCCCTAGGGAAGAATCTCAAAGAGATCTTACATTGAACATGTTCAAGATAACGCACTTCGTTAACTGTCGAGCTACAACCGTTTACGTCCATATGCGTGGTCAAGGTGTAACCAAATGTAGAGTCTATTTGTTTATCTTCATTTATTTCTTGTGACTTACAAATATGTTGCGGTGGGACAGACACCCACTGTTCAGCCAAGCTAACCATTTCTGAGGCATCCATTAAACCATAACCAAATTTGTGACTAACTTTCCTTTTAACACCGTTTACAATCCAACCTCCCTCCTTTTCTAATGGTTGTGGTCGTGATGTCATGACAACTAAGTATTGCATATCTCTCCAAGTCAGGTTTGGGTTTGCTTCTAGGGCTAAGGCGCAAATACCGGCGGCGAGAGGAGCTGAAGCTGAAGTTCCTGTATGCTCTACTGTACAAATATGATCAGAGCGTAATCTGCCGTCCATGTCTACAGTAGCTACACTTTTGTCGTGTCCTGGTGTTCCCGAACTGTATGTAGTAGCTAGAGTAGATGAACATTCTTCTAGATACCAAGGTTTATATCCACCTTGTGTTGCACTAGAGATTGATAAAGTAAATATACTGTTCGTGTAACCGTCACAGTTGCAAGAGTCTGTGTGTCTCCCACCGTTTCCTGATGCCCACACGAAAATAGATCCCTTGCCACGACGCCCACTGGTGACTCCGTAGATGAAAGCTCTAAAAAATAAATTGAATTTTACTTCATACATTAAAAAGAAATAAAGAAAGAAAAATATTTTATTTGTATCTTCTACAAGTTAACACAATAAACATACGTCTTAACACTTGGTTGATATCGAAGATCAAATAAGGCACCTGCGTCAGCTATCGTCACAGATCGCTCTGCAACGCTGGTATTCTCGCAGGCCCCAATTACAATAAGAACATCTAATCTAAGAGTATATTATTATATATATACATATTATAATTATATTCCCAATTTACATATAAATAATATAAATAACTTAATATCTTATATAATAATCATATACTATATACATTTTACTTTACATAAATACTTATATTTTATACAATTAAACAAAACAAATTACCGTTCGGAATTATTTGTTTTAAAAAGACTTAATACTCACCTCCTCGCTAACGGCCCTGGACCATCGACGGTTTTTCCGTCATCTTCAGGTCCCCAAGAAGCGCTGTAGATATCGATATGATCAGGGTTTAGACCCAAAGCTCTGGCTTCAACAGCATCATTAACGACTCCATCTAACATTCTAACGCCCCCAATGCTAGCATTGTAAGCGATTCCAACTCCACAATACTGGTTGTACGCAACTGCAGCAACCTCTCCCGCACATCGTGTTCCATGCTTATTGTCTCCGTTGTCTTGGGGCATAGGATCGTCATCATTGCCATTGATGTCAGTTGACGCGTTTGGATCCTGTAACAAATTAATATTATTGCAACTGCCGTTGGCTAAAAGATTAGAGCGCGGGTTAGAGGCTGTAAGCTTTTAGGTATTTACAATTAAGACCGCAAACTCTCAACTACTCTAAGATTCAGTTTATGTAAAATATAGCGTAGCCAAAAAATGGGGTAAGATGTTTGGTATTTTTTAATTTTGTACTAATTAAAGAATAGTAAATCACCCTGTTGAGATGTACATACTCGTACAGTTAGGTAACAAAAATTCTCCTATAACCAAGAAACAATTCGTTTTGCTTACGGACGGTAAAATTTCGTTGAAGATAATAATTTCTTAATGCGTTTTAGAGCAGTTATTACTAAAGTTGTTACGGCATAATTAAAAGGTTTCACGGAAGTTATCGTATTTCTTGTTTTGCAATCATGGATTATGGTAATTATCTTTCTTCAAAATATTTCTAGTAAAAACTTCAATTCTGATTTTATTTTACAGAATGTTTCGATTTCATAGCATGGCAGATTTCTTCTTGATTTAGAATCGCTAAAAGAAGTGCCTCCTCTCTACAGTAGACCCAGCTTAACTAACACTATTGGCGTAGTGTTTTAATTCTGCTGATGTATAGGACAGACCGCCGACGGAGGTCCATGAAGGGGTTGGGATACGATTGGTAATGCGCGAGTAATTCGTGTAGCGAGTGTTTATGGGCATCACTAACCATTTATCACCAGCGGGCTGTATTTATTTACCAACCAGTTGCATAAGAAAAATCGTGAATTTGTATTTATTTTCGAGCTTTGTTACTGATAGTATCAAATATGTTTCTAGTTTTATTGCAACGAATGAAAATTTAAATAAATTTATCCCTTAGGTATACCATCAGTTAAGTAAGGCTACGTCGATTTATCTATTTTTAAACTGTTCGGAAATATCGTGAATACTGATTTTAGAAAAATATGAAATGGAAAAGTTTGAAAATTCGGGTATAACTGAAAGTGTTTGCTATGTTACTTATTCTCGTTCTTACGCTAAATGTCTAAAGTCTAATTTGGCATATAAATAAATTGTACTTTTAGGACAATGAGAACACATAGCATTCGGTAATAAGGATCCACAAGGGTGGGCGCCGCAGGCGGAAGCTAATTTAAAATAAAATTCAGTTACATGGGTATTTCAATTTGAACGCCGTAAATACAGAATACAGATAATTGTAGAAAAACATCCTTTAATTAATAATTACTATGTCAATATTGTCAATGTTCAATTATATGATTCCTTGGATTCCGACAATAAAATTAATTCCATAAATTTCAACCCACCTCATCGAGCTCTTGTTTTCATTAATTGAATTCAAGAAATTTCGTACAACTCTGATCGCGATCTCTACACAACTTCAACTACAAAACACAAATTATGATAAATTTACAATTTATCAGTGTTAGGCTAGTTTTTTTTCAAGTTGATTGCTTGACACCAGGTCATTTAACGCTTAATCAACTATTATGTCACCAAAGGGCAGGTTCTATAAGGTAGTGATGGCAGGCTAATACTTCTTTGTTATCTTTAAAGACCTGTCAGAATTCATGCCAGCATTGATAAGCACCGTCAACTTCCGATTAATTCTTATTGCCGCTGGTAACTAAACATTGTTTAACATACACCAATATCTTCGGTACTTAGCGGCTTGTCAGAATGAAAATATTGAATTACATATAATTATTTCTTTCAAGTTAATTCGTACCATAGGAAAAATTTATTAATTACTAGCAGCGCCGGTTACACCCGCGTAGGTCCAGATCAAGTGGGAATATCGGGATAAAAAGTAGCCTATGCGTTAATCCAGGTCTCCAGCTATCTACATACCTAGTTTCATCGCAATCAGTTCAGTAGTTTTTGCGTGAAAGAGTGACAAACATCCATCCATCCATCCATCCAAACTTTCACATTTATAATATTAGTGGGATTGCTTTTCCAATGAGTGTGACCTTTGTACTCGACACTTGACTTAGACAGGTTGACCTGCTTTGCAGGTAGTTGACGACAGGCCTCAGAAAATATTTAAATAATATATAATATTCGTAGATTTAATAAAATTAACAAGAGCATTATGAAAATTATACTACGACAGACGAATTTATGATGGTGGTATTCCTTTGTACAGGAATATAAATGTTAATTTTACCCGCGAAGAAATTGGACACCCACGTAATATTATGAGGTAGTCCATTATAAATATATATCGCCGACTATATTAACACATAAGTAATTAAGACGGGGTAATTTTGAAGAAGCTTTTTTGGCAATATATGTATCACACTAGCTGTGTCACCTGGTTTCACCTGTTTTAAATTATGATTATGCATCTTATTTCGAGTGCTTTTCTACAGTTTACAACATCGGTTGACATTATTATGGTTATTGCTCTGCTACTACGGAGCCAGAGTTCTATCGTGATGTTGTGCAATCTATAATTTCCCTCATAAAATGGTGCATCTAACCAAAAAAATATTCGGACTGATAGATCTTGATGATAACGCAAAAAAATCCAGCTTGCTTTTACCCTGACGTCATTAAATTGCTATGTAAAGTCCATATTTCTTCGTGTCTTATCGTTGTAAACTTTCTTTAGCTCAAATTTGATTTGATTGATTCATAAAAAGTAATAAATCTCTTGCACGTCTTGTATAGTTTTGTTCAGTTCTTAATTGACAACAGTACTCTCAATTTAGACCGTAGATACTGTCAGTGAGAAGCAACCGTTTGACCGTACTTTTTGTAAGTGACAAGCTCGTGTCTTGTCCTTGTTCTAACAAAAAAACTTATCAAACTCGGATTACTCGGATAAATAATTGTCGCTGAGCATATGGAAAAAAAAAATTGTCACATTAAGGACGTTACTATTCTGAGGACAATTAGAAATAATTTTCATTTTGCTGTATAGATATCAGTGTAGTAGTTATAGCATACAATAAGTAATAGAATACCATGTTTAAGGCCATATTTCATTGACAAGTATCGTACTAGTAATTTATATCAAAGTCTACAAAGTTCATAGTTAATATGCGGGCAGCTTATCTTTAGTGCTAGGCCTATGCAACAGCTGTTAGCCGAACACTGATAGCATTATCTATATATACAACGTTTATCGATCTTATTGAGATACGACTATTTTGGGAACAATGCTATGACCTCAATTAAGGTAGGTAGATACATACATATATAATACATATATTTAGGTATTATTAAATTACATGACTTGCATAAATCATTAGAAAAAAGCTACTTAAGTTTCAATTTAATATCAGTGATACTGGATTGTGTATTTCCTATTAGTGTCTTTTTTATTTATTTTCAATGATATAATTTCTGCTGTATGTGAAATTCTAATATAATGTAAATTTTTATTGAATTAATAAACAAATGCTAAGTCTTATCATAAAATAGGTTAGAAAAAAATTGGTTATCATGCAATTGTACAGATTCGGTAAAAATAGTTTGAAATGTAAACATATATTTCATAAAATTCTGAAGGTACTTGGACTTATTCGTTTAATGTTACATTTTAGGCGCGGCACACGTCGCGATTTTCGCAATTCAAATGAAATATGGCTAAATAAAAAATACAACTTTTTTCATCGCTCTTTTTCCTCGTGTAATGGCTTCAAGTTATTGTTTATGTTACTCGTGTTTGAACCTTTCAACAAAACGGTGTCATAAAAATCTGACTGACTCTGAGTTACAAATCTGTACAAACAAATAACGAAAACCATTTAAATGTTTAGTTATTTTTTTTAGAACATACATAATTTATATGTAGAATGAACTTTACACGTGTTTACTGAAAGTGCAAACCAAAAACTTTACTATACGGGTTCACTTGAGATCCTCATCCGCTTTTTCGTAGGTTAAAAAGTAAGGCCTACTTTTGTTTCGTTAGTATATAGTTTAATTTTACTGGCCTAAATACCTACTCGTTAAAAACAGTCGAAAATCGCTAGTAGAGGGATGTAGGTATTTTAACGGCTTTAAGGCCCAAAAAGATAACGTGGGTTAAGTAAGGCATACTATAAAATAATATTTTAAAACACATTGTCAAGTGTTTTACACCTGCTGCCTGTTGGTCTGTTATAAGCATAGATCTCTCAGTACCCTTCGAGTCCTCTACAATAATGGTTTTAGGATGCTGCTACGGCTGCCACGTTGTTGCAGCGCAATATTTCCAGGACGGACTGCTTCAAAGCAATAATTAGGAAAAGAGCGGCCTCTCTAATGCGTCGAATACGGGATAGCTCTAGCGGTCTCATAAATACCATTTTAGAAAAGGTAGATTGTCCAATAGTGAGATATTTAAATACAATTTCATCTGGGAAATTGCAGCTTTAATGTAAAATAATTATAAATTACCGACATACGTTACAAGATTTACTAACAAATTATGGATAACATTTTGAAATAAAAACATTATTATTATTATATTACATTCACGTTAACCGGTTTGGTTCTGGTTGATCATAATTAAAAAAAAAGTTTGAATGTTCTCAAAGGTAGATACTACTAATAATTTCTTAACAGGTAACATCAAATTTGTTGAAATCGAATAGGGAGAGTCCGCACTCAAAACGTAGATATACCTGTCATCCAGGAGCATTGAGGAAACAAAAAACACCAAACACTATGTTAAAGCATTCTGCAAATTCAATAAAGTGTGAATAATAAATACTTATGATATAGGTACTTACATAGTTTTGCAACAAATCAGGGTGATTGGTCTGTATGCCGTCATCTAAGATGGAGACGACGATACCTTTGCCCGTGTATCCTTTCTGCCACGCCGGTGACACGTTCATATCTAGGCCATCCTTTGCGCCGCCATTCTGTATAAAACAATATGCGTTAAAACAACACTCTACATAAATCGCTACGGTATATTAATCTGTTGCACAAAAAAAGAAATGTATTCACGCCATATTTAATATGAAATGGCCTGAATACTGAAATTGATAATCTTTTGACCATCTATCCCTTTTGTATTTATTTACGAAGTAGCCAAAGGACATTGTTCTGCGTCCATACATCATTCGCCCCAGAACCAACAGCAATGAAAAAATACTTGTTATATTTGAAATCATGTATGAATTCCTAGACATTTTATTTAAAACACAGACTAGCGGGTAAAGCGCAAAATCGCAAAAAATATATCAGATTTTGAGGTTATGTTGGAATCACTAATTCATTATTTGTTTTATATTCTAATTGCCGTGATCGGATTTCGAGTCTTTATAATACTTTTTATAGATATGGAGACAATCAATAGCAATTTATAAATACGGTAAGTGTTTATAGATACTTGTTTAAAGACACGTTCATCAAAGAAAGATTTGCAGTGCCTCAATCTTAACAGTAATGGTTACTAACCACGAGACTAACGAGGTCGTCGTTTTACCTATACCATTTATGTTAGTATTTCTGTGTAGGTATATGCATTTTATAAATAAAAAATACAACACATTTTTTTTTCAATCTTTATTTATTCATATTCGACAATCTAGTGGTATATAATAATTGTGATCTCTGAAGAGCCTCACCCATAATACCAAGGGGACCACTTGCTGACTGGTACTATGGCAATGCTCAAATATGCATCTCCTGTGTGTATCTGATGCTCTAGAATAGTTTGGCAAGTTTATTCTTCCAACATGCTGTGGAATTGGATTAAATTCCAATTCAGGTAATATGGCATCGCCAGCTGCTGTTTCTGCTCTTTGGAAGCATCTACGACAAAGTGCATCTGATGGTGAATCTGTAAAAAGTTATAATAATAATTGTAGTTGTATTGTTATACAAAAACACCAAAAATTCACATTATTATTAAAAACTATCTAGTGACAATAAATGTAATTACAAAGAATCTTAGGTTGTTGTCGTTGACTAAATAAACAAATATGTCAGATAATGTACCTCCAATGGTGCAAGCCCTTCTATTATATTTTTATGCCTAGGGTGATGTAGTAGATGTAGTAGTTAATGCAAATCAGTATGAGGTTCCAACATCCTATAGCAGAGTTTACAACTTCTACCAAAATTGCTTGTAGTTGAAGCGTGACTAGTCTGTTGGGCCACAGTTCTACATGCAGTGCATATAAAGATCATGAGCTTGCACCTGAAAAAAAAGTAAATTGTTCACTCACAATTAGAATAGAATAGAATAGAATAATCTTTATTGTACACCAGTACATATTGCTTAAAGTTAGTTTACAATATTGATATGTACATGATACAAAGGGCGCCCTTATCGCTAAAAGCAATTTCTTCCAGGCAACCTTGGGATGGAAAAATATGTAGTAATAATAATTTATTTATTTCATATATATTATGTAGCCATAATCCAAATAATATTATGCTTTTTCTGTTATGTTAGTAACGCAAAATATTGATGTATATGATCGAAAACTTCGTTTATCATAATGTGCTTACCAAACGCGGAGCAGCCAATTGTTGTATACAGAGAAGAATTTGCTCATCTTGTAAAACCATGGAGCTACCAGCAGATCCGCAATTAGCACAATATACACAGTCCATTTCGTATGCTTAAGTCGTATATCCGTAATCAAAACCAGGTTATCATGAAAATAATACACAAAGTCCAGAAAGCACAGCCAGATTATGTCGATATTTCAAGTAATCAAAATCCGTTAGAATAACCGAGTAATAAAAGGAATATCCAAAATATCAGAGGGAAACAAAAGTACACACCGAAA
Organism: Callimorpha dominula; assembly: GCA_949752705.1. Taxonomy (NCBI): domain Eukaryota; kingdom Metazoa; phylum Arthropoda; class Insecta; order Lepidoptera; family Erebidae; genus Callimorpha; species Callimorpha dominula. The sequence goes on from OX457005.1 coordinate 5,563,220, forward strand.
TATTGAAGTAACAGCAACTTGAAGTAAGAATTAGGGATGAGAATTGAGAATATTGATTGTGATAAAAATCGATTTCGATTTCGTGCAAAAGTCCTAAATAAATATAAATCGATAATATAGATTTCGGGAAAAATTAATTTCGATCTTGCCCAATATCATAGATATGGATAATTGAATTGAATTATGGTATTTATTTATTTGTTAGGGAAAAAATAACTATGTTAATCAATAATATTGACTGTGTGAAAATCGATTCCGAAATTACAACCAAGCTTTGGAACAAATTGTCGCCTGCGGTAATTCTGGACCGATACGACCTTCAAACCTTCAAGAAAAGAGCATACTCCTATCTCAAAGGCCGGCAACGCACTTGTGACTCTTAAGTTGCAGGTGTCCATGGGCGACGGTAGTCACTTACCATCAGGTGACCTGTCTAGTCGTTTGCTCCCTATAATATAAAAAAAAATAATTCAAGTATTATGTATTCTGTGCCAATGTCATGACATAACCAATAATCATAATAACATAATATTGAATTGGATTGTAGTGTTTGTTTGTTTTGTACTCCTCAATATACGATAGCTATTTTCGTGATGATGCTATTGTTATTTCGGAATTTTTAAATTAGTTATGTACTTATATGTAAGCAATTTAATCGCTATTCTTAAAACCAGTAGTTATGTGTTAGCTTTGAATATGTAATCAAAACCAAAATTTAATTATAGATAAGGCATTACTTAGTAATCGATTTCTTTATTTGGATTGAGTAGCGCATCCTTAGCCGGTTGACATTGGTTGAAAATGTAGGCAAATAAAAATCGTTACAGTATTCTTAATTATTAATTTAGAATTCCCGCTAGTCTGTTTGATAAAAATATTTGCCTGTAATTCATTAAAATAGATAAATAATTATGGTGTAAGCCACATGTTTGTTGCTTCTGGGGCGAGATTCGGCAATGTTCTTTGTAAAGTCTACAAGAAACTGTTTGAAATACGAAATAATATATATATCGGATAACCAAACGGAATACTATAATACTTCGCTATTTTGCTTCGTTGATATCATCGTTGTGTATGTAATTTCCACCAAAATAAATATGAAGTATAACGTTGTTCAATAATACGAATGTTTCGACGAGTTACATGTAATAATCAAATACACAATTAAATATTACATGATTACAAAGAATTAACGGAGCCGATGAGTTTCGATGTGTCTATCAATTTCGCCATTACCAGAAACTGACTTTTTGAAGGATGACATCTCTTCAACTTCATCCGGCCGAAGCCGCTCCAAAGACAATACTGACAATCATAATATAAGAAGTTTGCAATTATATTTTTCATAAACGAAACATTAAACACCATGTCAAGACTCAACCAGCCCGAACAGCACGCGCCGTCATATAAATAAGCGTAAAGTCACTCAGCCGCATCTAAAAATGACTCGTGATGTTTAGAGTAAGCTGTATTTACGTATGTGGTTGATGTCAAAAAAAATCGCCTCTCGGTCCTGCCATTTTAGAAATGCATTATAATGTACGTCTGTGTTTCATATTAATATTAAAAAATATACAAAAGCTCTTGAAAGCAAAGGATGCCGAAAATGGTTATGTTAGTCATGGGACGACTACTGCTGAACATCTCGTAAAGAATTGCATAAATAGTGCTTTTGCGTTACCTTCAACCAAGTGATATGTAAAATTTGATTGTCGCGTCTTATAAAACTTATGAATAGTTTGTAAAAACTAGAACAGACTTTAGTAATTCTTAGTGGTTAAATTGTTTTTCATTTTTTTATAAAATCCTTGTTGAAACTTCAACTTCTAAATACAACGCTCCCTTAATATTTCTATGAAGATCAGTCTTCTGCTAGCTTCATCCAATGTAAAGAAATGTATTTACAAATGCTTTCGCATTACCTCAACTAAAAACTAAAAACTGTCCTTTTTAAAATGGATTAGAAATAAGTTATACGGGGTTGGTAAAAATAATATACTTATGCACTAAGTTGTTCACATTCATTAAAAATTATTTTAGACGTGGTTATCCAAGAATATCTTTTAGTTTCTGAAAATCTGAAACATGTACATTAATGTTATTTTATTCCATGGTTGGGGCACCACTACAGGGATTTGAAAGAAGGCTAAATCATACCCGATTTCCCAATTTATAAGATGAACCCTTTCTAGTTTCCTAATCTAAAAAATCAATGAATTTATAAACGACTTTGGTATCGAACTGTAAGTCGAACTGATATCAACAATATTTATTCACATGGTTTGTTCTTTTTTTTAAATTTAAACAAAGAAGTCATCTACGTATCGCAGGTGTCACTTATAATTCTATTATCACAACACTTCATATAAAAGCTTGCACCCTTTTCTTAAACGTAATTTATTATATAAAGTATATTTTATTACGCACCGATATGAATTTCTAATAAATAAAAAAAAAACTTTATTTAGATATGCACATGTGCTCTAATGAAATTTTAAAGTAGTGAAATATGGATTATTTCTTTCTTTTTGCTTATTTTCTCATCTTTGGTAAGAAACTTTCATTACCTTTAGTAAGAAATCGTCACTTTCCACCAGGTGAGTTGGAAGCCAAACGCCTACCTACTCCATTACTCAATAAAAAAAAAATTACGGCATATGTGATTGTCTATGTTCTTATTTTATTAATCCGAGCAGAGCGGTGTACACAGTTTGGCATCCACCTCTTAGCTTGTAAAAGCAGAGGGTTTATTTTGTTTTAAATGTTCATACAGTTCACAGTTAATTTCATAGATGGCGTAACGTTGCATGTATTTTATTGTTTGTTCTAAACATAATTTAATAATCATTTAAAATAACAACTGTATACATACCAAGTACCATTGCTCTTTAAACAGCGGGTCTGGGAAGAACGAGGCGGAACTCAAAGCGCGATACTGTGGGCGGTGTGACTGCAGACGCCGCGAGAGTTGCGAAAACGAGGCGCGTTCGTATGGCGAATAGTCGCGCTTCACTCGCCGTTTCTCGCGCTGCTGCTCGAACCATCGCACCTGGAACAAATTGCAGGGTTAAATTTCAACTTACAGATAGTCGTAAATGGATGTGACAGGTAATGGTCCGTTCAGATAATCCAAAAGCAATTCCTTAGGATTACTTTTGGATTTGGTTAACAGCTTGAATCTTAGTAATGACAACGCTAAATGTGCTATTGTATTTTTATATTAAATTTTATTTTTAAAGGGTGTTGGCTGTCATGGGGCATTGGGTGAACAGATACTGGCAGTGAAGCAAGGATTATGTTGTATTTCGGCGAGTGACTGAAATTACCTAAGCCTAAGCCTTCCCTCTCCCCCTCTTTCCCCTTCTCCCCCACTTTCCCTACTCCCTCCTTAATGGCCGGCAACGCACTTGTGACTCTTAACTTGCAGGTGCCCATAGGCGGCGGTAGTCACTTACTTATTGCGAACAGACAGACAGACGCGGTGGGGGACTTTGTTTTATAATATGTAGTGATAGTGATAAACTTCTATGCATGTAAATCGAGTTACCTTTTGTTATTTAGCGACCTAGAGAATTTTATAAGATTACATTTTGTTCTTGCATCTAATATTAGATTACTGTCTTACCAATTTTATAAGCTAGTGACAAATGTGCATTGAATTTAACATAACAAGTTTGGCATACTTTTGCACAATATTGTCAAGGCACACCAATTTAATAGTCGTCAGTGCGTTACCCATGGCTTCTATTTTTCTCTAACACCTACGAGTATAACAAATGAGTATAACAAATTATTAGTAATGCTATATAATTGAAAAGAGGTTTTATCCAACCACCAGCGATCGTAAATGTCCAAAAATGTAACAAAAATGGAAGCTCTGACAAACAAATACGGAAGCTGTTTTTATTTAAAGGTGACTCAAAATTGCATTTACAAAAGCTTTAAATTATCCTTCAGTAATAAAATACAATAATTTCGATTCTCCATTCAAAGAAGAAAAAAAAACAAATTTCTTTCAAACTTTCAATGCAAAGAGTATCAACTACAAACAATGATATAGATATCTTTGTGACTACTATGTTTACGCGCCAAATAATGAGGGTTTGTAAAAGAAAGCTAAACGAGTTTGTTGTAGCCGAGACTTGAGTTATTAGTAGGGGCAAACATTCGAGGGCACATAACAAACAGTTAACGCGCCATAAGATGTAATTACAACGCTCTTGCACTCGTTTGGATGGCCGCCAAACATAAAACAAACACTGCTCATGTGCTGACCTTGTCTTAGATTAGATAGTCTTTAATTTCAGATTCAACAGCAACAACAGCTTAACAGTTTCCCCTTGTTGAGTCATCGCGAATCTGGTAAAGTTATTGCATGAATATGTTAAGTAGGTATGACAATTAAAAAAACGTGTGCGTCTCGGGAACTCGGGACGCCCGACAGAAGTGATAACTTAAATGCCAGACAGGCTGGCGCCGTAACGCGTTACGTAACGAAGCGGTTTACCCTCCCATAAGAAAAGCTATCACATCAAAAACTTCCTTTCTTGTTTGGTGCTAAAGAAAGCGATTAGTGAATGTTTTTACCAAATTACGCATTAGCTTACAAGTCGTTAGCTTACAAAATAATTTAAATGCAGTTTCGACACATTTTTAAATTGCAAGCACGAAAAAATTTTTATTTTCCAAAAACGTAGTGCACAAAGAAAATAAATGAATACGTGTGCACCGTATAGACTAGATTGAAGTCTACCGTCGACTTAATCAAGTGAGCTGCAATATGATATTACGAAATTCAATTATTTATTAAACTAGATACCATCAAATAGAGGAAGAAGAAATTTATCAGTATTTTCCTCGATATAACCTTAACGTTGTAAGAATATGTAAAGTGTATAATAAAAGCTTGTAATTGTAAACTTTCTTATTAAAAAATACAACAAAATACTCGTAAATTAGGCTGTTCTTTATTACATAATATTGCGTGGGTGTTTTTGAACTGCGAGTTTTGGCTTCCTTAATAAACAATTCGTTTCACAAGATTATAATAGGACCACGGCTTTATTTATGGAAACTTGTAACGTGCCGTTTCCGGTGTAACATTAATAAATTGAGAAAGCGCTTTAAAGCCAGATTAAATGTTTGATACGCTCCCTCAACAACTGTTGGTGAAATTAGATTAGTAAGTGTGAGTGTGACGCACGTTAGAATAGGACATGGTTTGAAAATTTTATTAGTTTCAAACGTGTTAATTAATCTATACTAATATTATGAAGCTCAAGAGATTGTTTGTATGTTTGGTTGAATGAGCTACTCTCAGGAACTACTGGTTCGAATTGAAAAAATATTTTATTGTTGGATGGCCCATTTATCGAGGAAGGCTATATAACATCACGCTACGATCAATAGGAGCGAAGAAGTGACTATAAACGCAGGTGAAATATTCAATATTTTTACAACCTGACACCGACGCAGAAGCTCGCTTCATTCCTTTACAAAAAGCCATTGTCGGGTCCGATACTAGTCGAGCATCCCCGAAATACACAAGTGAGTACAACCGTATATCTTAAATGAATATGAATACCACTCACGAACGTTTTTATTCAAATAAATGTAATATTAAAAGTTGCAAAATACTAAAATTAATTGCAAAAAACAATCTTCTGGTTAAGTTTCATTGCATTTTCACAAGTATCGAGCTCGAAATATTCGAGATATAAAAATCATAGGATGAATTCTAAATCTACACATTACAGGGCAAAGACACGAATTTAACAATATTCTCGTAGTTGTAAACAAAATATTGTCTTTATGATGGTGGTATAATTTAATTAGAGCGGTGGTTAGTGCAAACGGAGGGCGTGTTCATAAGCTATGTAATAGTTTCACTGAGAATGAAATTACTTACACCAGCAAAAACCTCAATTCCACCTTAATTCTGGCTTATTTTTTTAAATTTAAAAAAGAAAATAAAATAAGGCAAAAATTTACTATACTTATTCAGTATAGGTATAGTAAATTTTTGCCTTATTTTATTTTCTTTTTTAAATTTATTTTGGTAATAAATCTAAGGGTGCAATTTAAACAGTAAAATATACAGTAATGTATTTAATCCATTAACAAATCCGTATCAACACAAATGAATGTTTGTGTTCTGTTTGGTTTGTTATTCGGGAACATAATACAGATTTCGGATTTTAACGTATTTCTTATTTGCAAAAGTCTACAATTTTAATGGTTTTTATATTTTAAATTCTTATTTATTGAGCAATTCAAGCGAAATACGACGGCAAAATGTTTGCGTACACAATTGAAATGGTACAAAAAGCTTTACGTGGTTTGCGGTGGACACTGAGGGGGTGTGGGGCGAGATGTCGCACGTATTTTATTGGAGCGCTTGCCTCAGCATATGAACAACTCAGGAGCAAAACACTAACTATTTGTCACAACACCGCAGCGCTAGTGTAATTTAATACAAAAATACCCGTCCTCGACGACGCTTTTTTAACGTATGCATACATAAAATAAATTATATTATTGCACTTGAATTTTCTAGAAATTTTCACCTTCTATTCACGTATGAAAGAATTATCGTGAGAGCGGATAAAATAATTCTTTCAACTATTTCAATCAAGACACGAAATATGATTTCTAAATCTTATAAGAAAACAGACAGTTTCCCTCTACGGTAGACATTAAATAAAGTTTTTATCTTTACATCAACACGTTTCAATAATAGAGGACGAGTCTACGAGGTATAGGGGCTTCTATTCGTCGGGTAAACAATATTTTTTATTCAGCTGACGTTGATAAAAATCAGTTTTTGCTTCATACAAACATTCGTGCCTCACATATTGTTTTTTTGCGCGTACATTCAGCTGAACAAACAGCAGATGTCGCGCAATCCAAACATGGTTATCCTTCGACTTGGGACCGACAAAAAGTCGACACTTGAACTAAACGTACCGAATGAGCTTTAATAAAGCTCCTTTGTAGTAGCACACCGCGGCGTAATAGGGTCCTAAACTAATAGACTGAGGGGTCTATTACGTACGCCCGCGCCGCAAGTCTACGTACAGGGAGGTTTAAACAGATTTACGCCTAAAAGAAACGCATTCATCTACGCGGTTGACCCTCGCCTTTTGTAGAGCGGCCGTAATTTGTAAACAGGCGAACGTATTTGTTTTCAAGGCTAATTAAAAATCTTGCTTGTAGTTTGTTATGATAATGTAGACAACCCTTAATTAAAGGGTTTTTGTTTTATTTGTAAACGAATGTTTGAGCGGGGCATCAGTACATATACGGCTATTGTTTTATTGAAAACACAAAAAATTATCAGTAACTGGTAAATCTTATTATTTTAAACGAGCAATTCTTGTATGTATGTATGTATTTATTTATGTATTTATATTTCGGGTATCTCGGAAACGGCTGTAACGATTTTGATGAAATGTTGTATACAGATACTGTTTTGCATTTTAAGTTCAACTGAATAGTTGTATTTCCTGTAAAAACGCAATTATACGAAAAAAAAAAGGTATTTTTTTATAAATGACGATTTTACAAAAAGCTACCGAGCGAAGCGCTCCCAGGTACTGTTTATTAAAATGAAAAGGTACTATACCGAAAAAAATATCAGAATTTTATTTACAATTACTGGCATTAGCATAATTAAAAATGTACGTAGGTAGATATTAAACATGAATCAAGGAAAAGGTGTACAGAAAAGGATTGATGTACCATACTTCCTGCTTGTAAGACGATACTCATTGCTACTTGAAGTTAATCTTTTATCAAGGCGGGAATTTAAGCTACTTCACTATATATCGCGGCACGTCTCTGATATGCAGACTCATTGGAAAAACCTTATTGCTCATAGTGGGTACAAACACCTTATCTGGAGTCCTACGAAGCATTACACCTGGTCAGACACCAACTGCAGATAAGCCTAACAAGAAACCAGGTATCAACCCAGTCATAGAGGAATTGAGTGTTAAAACGCCAAATTAAAAGTTCGGAGGTCTGATGATATAAAATAGATATCTGCAGTAATATAGTCAGGCCTCAGAGCTACACATAAAAATAAAATTTACGAAAGTACAACTTACCATCTAAAATTACGCCTATTTGTCTTCGGTTATATATATGTCCTACTTGTTTCTCATTAGAGGTTATGTAAAAGGTGTTTTCATTTGATTGTCAAAACAATATGCCGATTCATTATGATTATTCAATGTTATAAGTTTCTTATTGAATATCTTTTCTCATATTTCTATGATATTTGAAAATAATTATATCAGTGAGTCATAGAGAGTTTAGACGTAAGCCATCACCACGCTCCACTAACGTAGCAGGTGTGATATAAATATAGTTGGCATGGATATCACATATCTCTGAACAAATTACTCTCTTTTTTAATGATAAAATAAATAACTTTGTGATTTACGTCACAATCACCTGTCACCCAATTTCAAGCATTATCTTTTTGTCAAAATCCTGTACTTTAGACGGAGCTTTTTTCTCAGGCCGTGGCTTGGGGACGAATTCAATCAGGGCATTACTATGTTGACTTAAGGTGAATGCTTTTAAAACACAAAAAATAACATCAATGGCGTTAATAAATAACTACTTGAGATAAAGCACCAGTAATGAACAAGATAGTTCACCAAGGGATTAATAAACTATAGTGTTATGCAACTATGTACTGTTGGTTTTGGTCTCATCAACATGAGAAAGGCCGGACGGAGGGGTCTGGCACGCCCTACAGTTTTATTAGTCCACAGTTGCCCGCCCAAGTCGACCCAAACTCGCCTTGTTACAGCCACAAAGACACAAAACCGTCATGGTACGTTGGTGAACGAAACTTTTGTACGTAATAAATCTGACCACTGATACAAATAACCCGGCCCTAATATTTGCGCGTTTAAACCATACACCAGTCACGTATCCGTACATACAATATTACTTTGCTGTCTCTGAAACCTTTCGGCTTTATTGGTGTATAACATAATTACTTTCTGTTTGAGGAGCTAGTAGATCCTATAAGACAAGTTTATTAGCCGTAATATTAATTCAAGGATTTCCTAAATTTTATTGTTAGATATTTTGTTTGAGGGCCATCGGAAGTAATAAGAAAGATAAGACTGCAAAAGCAATTTTTATGTTTTTACGGTATAGGGGGCAAACGAGCAGACGGGTCACCTAATGGTAAATGACTACCGCCGCCCATGGGCACCTGCAACTCAAGAATCACAATTCCGTTGCCGCCTATTAAGGTAATAGAGGAGGGAAGGGTTAGGGCCTCCGGTAACGTCACTCACGCGGCGAAAAGCGATGAAGTTATTGCTTCACTGCCGGTTTTCTGTGAGGCCGTGGTATTACTCCGGGTCGAGCCGGCCCATACATGCCGAAGCATGGCTCTCCTACGAACAAATATATAGTAAAATGTATATAGAGACAGCACGGATATTGTAACCGTTGAAGTGTTTCTTCCGAAAACTGTTCAGGGTGATATTTTTTTTCATTTTTTAAGACAACTCCCGCATTAGGAATTACTCCTGTGTCGCGGGCGACTGTACAAACATACAAAGAACGGACACAAAGAACACCCAGACTCGGGTGGGAATCGAACCCACGACCTACGGTATAGCAGTCAGGATCACTAACCACTAGGCCAACAGGTCAGTCAAAGCTATGGGTTCGACACCTATATTTCAATTACAATAATAAACTCTAAATAACAAGACAAAAGCACGATGAATGTAAACGACATGGCTTATGACGAAATTTGCTTCGTATGGCTATTGCCCAAAATGGAAATGACAAATGGGTACAATTTCAACAGATTCACTGGCAAAACATATAGAGGCTTATAACAATATAAGCCATCCGACGGAATGATGTCATTTCCCCCAAAAAAAAGGTTAAAAGGGCCATTCCCGGCGAGAAATCTCGTTATTATTGCAGCTCGTTCAATGGAAGCTAAATATGATACTGAAAATGATGCTCCACACGTGTTTGCCTTGTTACTCTTATGTTTAAAACTTTATATTTTCATAAAATTGCGCATTGGAATGTTTACACATCAGTTTTCTTTATATGACGGTATCGACAGAATGTGAATACCGTTTGGAATGCGAGAGGTACATGCATAGAAATTGTGCAGTTTTACCTTTGTGATTTTTGTTATTAAGATCTTAAACAAAAGCTCCCACTCGTATTATTAGCAATTACTTTTATTATTAATTAGACCACCAAGCATTCCTTTGTTGTCTTCTTATTTTGGTGTTGCAAATATTAGAACGTATGGTAAAATCATTCCATCAGGCAAGACCTGAGCTTATTTATCAACTTATCTGTTTAAAAAATATTCCAACGTCGCGTCACGTCACATGTTTCCAAGGCAATGTCTTCGGCGTAACGACTTCTTCAAATATCATTAATGTTGTATTGTAAAGAAAATATTATTTGAGATTTAAAACTCGTTTTTTAAAGCTTTAAAAATTCGTTGGTCCCGTTTTTACTCATAACTATTTGTCGCAAAATCTTTTTTTCTACAAGTTGGCTCAAAGGATGGTCTGATTGTTAAAGGTGTAAACCGGGATTTAATCGCGATAATATTTGTGAGGTACCTACGATATATTTTTGGTTATGTCACTGCAGAATCTTAAACGAAGGCATATATATTTGTAGACTGCGACCTGGGTGAAAAATGTAGTTTTTATTAAAAATATTTAAAAAAATATCAACTCTAAACAAATTCTAAATAATATTTTGGACCGATACCGACGCAAAAAAAAGTTAATCTAATATATTTACGTAATGAAAACATGCTGTCTAAAATGATACCAATCTTATTATATATCAAACCTTTTCGTATTGTTACTAAAAATATTACTTTGCAGCAAGTTACAATTTAATATTTTGGAAAGACAAGCTGTCACCTGCTGACACTTTGGTGTTATTAGGAGCTACGTTTATATGGAAACATTCACAGAACGAGACGTGCAACTTAGCATTATTTGACAACTCGACTCGTACGCATGTCAACTCTTCAATCACAAGTGACGTCATTTGATAGGTAATATTAAATTATTACTATTTTAGAGATTTTATTTATTTTGTAGTTTTTTAAGATAATTATTTAGGGACAGGCATTCGATATCAGACATGTTCCTAAACTGTCTCACTGCTGGGTTAGGCTTTTTACTCGTTATTAGAGATAGGCCATGTTTCAGATTGATAAACCTCTGAGATTGAAATTGAGACCTCAGAGAATATTTTCTTATACTGTTAAATTTATTACGATATTTGCTTATGCTGTCAAGACTTTTGGAACTTCAAACCCTACGCGTGCATTAAGACCTAGTAGTAGCTTTAATATCTTTAGGTTATTAATGAAAAAAATGTTGTGTTTAACTTAATTGCGTTAACTATACACCGTACAAGAGTTGTTATGAAATTAACTATTTCGATGCAAAAGCTCGACAGTCACTGTTTGCGCTGTTGAAGCAATAACTAACGTGTGCTAGGGCGTTATTCTTTTTGCACCTTACTGTGTACGCTTAAAAATATTAATTAACAGGCACTACTCTCACTCACAAGACTACCAGTTTCTAGTGGCCGGTTTGCATGAAACATTTGTTATGGACATTTCTATAAACTGAAACATTCACAACATGCTTAAAATTAATTCATTTATTAACTGTACATAGGACTATTACGTTAATTCAATGTAAGATCGAACATACAATCGGCACATCGTTTAAAACTTCGCAGCCGTAGTCGCTTGCTACAGTCTCTTTCCCAGTGGGCGTAACTTACGTTACTCTGTTGAACCACGAATTGCATTAGTATTCTTTTCTCGTACCCTTAAGGATAACCCCAGTGACGGTGTAAAGTCGTAGCGCTATATATGTAAAAATATGAGACATATGTAAAGACGTTCGTGTCGTTGTGTATGTTGAGGGAAAACGGAAGTACAGTGACCTTTTAAACATAAATATAGTAATAAGATCCGGAAAGTGACATTTTAGAGTTTTACATAAAACTTTAAAAACAAATTGGCGCATATACTTTACAGAGACTGACTGACCTGTTGGTCTAGTGGTTAGTGACCCTGCCTGCTGAGCCAGAGGTCGTGGGTTCGATTCCCTCCTGAGTCTGGGTGTTCTTTGTGTCCGTTGTTTGTATGTTTGTAAAGTCCCCCGCGACACAGGAGTAATTCCTAATGCGGGTAGTTGTCTTTTTTCTAATAATAATAAAAAATACTTTGCGATGCAATCTTATAATAATGTATCTTTGCGTTTGTGAATATATAACTTATACCTATTAAAACGTTGACGACATGCTCTGTGCCGTGGCGGTGGACCATTAGAACTTTGAGATTATCGCCGGTACATTCAGTAGGTAAATTCTGACGGCCTGATGGTTTAGTGCTTAGTGATCCTGAAATCTAAGCCAGAGGTCGAGGGTTCGGTTGGCAGTGTTCAGGCTTTGCGCCTGATATTGATACATACGCAAGATATAACGCCGCTGTATAAAATAGGTATCGTTTGTAGCGAAGGCGTTCCATTATTTTTTTTACTTCAACTGACCTACTTAATGTACAATGTCACTCGCCTACCAGCTATTGTATAGAAAGCATCACTTTTCAAGTAAATTGTATTGCAACACATCTGGAAGCTTTTATTTGGCACCATTATATCCTCTAAAGATATAACAGGCAGCCAGGACAAATAATTGTGTGATGAGCACAATTATTTGTTCTGTGCCTGGGTATTATTTATCTAAGTTATGTAAGTATTTAGTAATATATAAGTATGTTTATCATCAGTCTGGTCACCATAGTACAGTTCTGCCTAGTTTGGGATCAGATGGCCGTTTTGAGGTGTCTCAAGTGTCTGGGTGTAATTTATCTAAAATATGTATTTTGATCCGCCTGATCCAGGCGGCCGTGTGTGAGATGTCTCAAGTTATTATTATTATTATTATTAATGTTATCAATCAGTTAGTTCTAGATTTACAATAAAAAGATAGAACCTATGAAACCGAACCGAAGAAAGCCGTTGTATGCCCAGTTCTATCTTCAATTTCAATGTTTGCTTTTAATTGCAATTAATAGAAACGAGATTGCGCACCTGTAACTGACTGCGAAAATCCTATAGAAGCTAGAAAAAATACTATTCAAATAAACAAACGTGAGGCAATGTCAATATTAAAAACGACAAGCAATTTAGATAAGTCGCCATTCAAACTTAAACACAGTGATTTAACGGTTTAGAAATAGATGTTCAACCCTGAGGGGTTGAACATCTATTTCAATACATTGGTCATCTTTTATTTGTCATATTCAACCCGAAGTTGTTAGGTATCGAACAATGAAATTAAAGTAATATTGAGAGCAGAAATATATTTATTTTCTTTACAAATAATCTTTTACAGTTATTAGTAGCTGTTTAAAATTCATGGGTTTTTAGTAAACATTGATGATTATATATTAGTTTTACTTTTTGTTGCCATAATAGTAACAGTTCCGTGACATTTACGCCACTTAACACAACGCCAGTAAGTAGAGAGATTCTTATGTTCTTTTTTCTGGTAATACTGACGGCCTTCTAAGAGTTATCACAGAGTAGTCAATCATATCGAAGAGTAGTCACAAAATCAAAATCAAATAAATCACTACTCATAGAGAGAATATCGGCCATATTCAGAAATAACAATAACTGTTAATAAAGTTATGCACTTGTGAAGAACCGGACAACTACTGAGATGTAATAAATTTTGTATTGCAAGGTACCAGCAGATACTTCGACACTTTAGGACAATTTTATTAAAGGTTAGGCAGACTTAGAAAAAATAGCTAATAGTAACAAATTTAGGGTCGATGAGAAAATCTTTTGTGTTTTATTGTCTATTGAGGGTTGGACGTGGATTAAAAACATTCAAAAATAAAAGTCTATGTTCTACCCTTGGGGGGTAAACATGGACAACATTTAGGGGTTCAACATGTTCGTGGGTAGAGATTGGGGTAAACATGGACTAAACCAATTTAACAAACTGTTGTGTGTGTTCAAAACGTCATAGAGAAGGTTGGGGACTCAACCAGTCGAGTGCAGCAGTAGCAAAACATTGGTTACTTCACGTACGCGCGACGGGCCAACGCATTCGGGCTTCGCCGTAATCGACGCTGTCATTCCACCATACTTGAGTTTTGTCGTATTTCTTTGATTAACACTTCTTAGCTTTTATTAACCATTGGTGGAGCAAACTGGACTGCACGGATGGCGCAATGGTTTAAGTGGTCACCTCGCCACTACGCCGCGCCGAGTGTTGTGGGTTCGAATCCTACACGGGACAAAAATTTGTGTGATCCACAAATAGTTGTCCCGAGTTTGGGTGTTCTTTGTGTCCGTTGTTTGAATGTTTGTGAAGCCCCCCGCGACACAGGATTATTCCTAATGCGGGAGTTGTCTTTTAAAAAAAAAAAAAAAACACAAGTATGAAACCTTACATTTTATCAGGCTTAGAGGCGCCCTCTTTAAGTTCTGCTTGTCATTTCAGCTTTAATGTAAACGACCACGTTTAACGTAAACCTTTATAAAAAGCCGCCGTCGTATTTATTTGTTCGAAATAAGTAGAGTTCGCCACCTTATTACAACTAACCCTTACGCTCCTTAGTCTTAGGATTTTGTGAGAAAAATAGCACAGAAAATAGAGCTTTCATTGTTTCGGGTTATTAGGAAGTGTTATCAGGAAAAAATAACTTTTCGGTTGGAAGGTCATCTCTTCCTATCAATGTAAGGTTTGGCACACGTGGATTCAAAAACAAATAAACAACTAACTAACATTCGCATTTTTATAATATTATTTACTAGCAGCGCCCTGCGGTTTCACCCGCGTAAGTCCCGATCCCGTAGGAATATCGGAATAAAAAGTAGCCTATATGTTAATCCAGGTCTCCAGCTATCTACATACCAAGTTTGATGGCAATCGGTTCAGTAGTTTCGGCGTGAAAGAGTTACAAACATCCATACATCCATACATCCATACATCCATACATCCACACATCCATACATCCATACATCCTCACAAACTTTCACGTTTATAATATTAGTAGGATGAATGGTAAATGTGTCGTAAATAAATTATTTAAATTATTTCATTTTTATTTTATTCATAGGATGTTAAGAGAATAATTATAATATTTAACTTCATATATTGGTTAGAATTGAAGTGACTATTTAATTTAGTGAACAAAGACATTCATTTTTCTAAGAAAACTTGAAATTTTCTATTCAGCATAGAGTTTAATTTTATACGAGTGACAAATGGTCAACTCAGTTGCAGAGCGAGCGCGAAACGAAAAGACGGCACATGCTTCAAGGATATTTCGTCCAAGACATTCTTGCAAGAATACAGCTTGCATATTCTCGGAGCGCTGAAGGCAACGTACTCCTCATACTATAATGATAATAAATGTCACATACTTCGGATGACGTTAAAGATAGAATTTCAAGAAGCCGGTTCCCCAAGATACAAAAACGATACCACGATGACTATAAGCTCCGCGTTCTTAAAAACATAAAACACAAAAAGCCAGAGGAGCGTGCTGCCCCGCGACTAATGTAGATTGCTGATATTTCGTCCTCTTTACTTTGTCACGCACTACGGGGCTACATCAAAGAAAAAAGCCTATAATCCGAATGGGCCTAAGTAATAAGTTTTTGATGCGTTATCTCCACAATCCACTAGTTTATCTGTTACACTGAGGATTTTCTGGGTCAATACTGTTACAGGAAACTTGTGCGCTGAACGAAATATACAGTTACAGATAAAGATATCGGTGGTAAATTGACGCTTATTGGAGATATTTCTCATGTATTTAGACATTGGACAGCTTACGTCGAGGAAAATAAAGATAGGTTTAATTTAGTTAAAATACGATGCTGACGGAAGAGTACATATCAAGAAAAATAATGACAAACCACACAAAGAGGATATGTTTCATTTAAGCACCTATAAGATTGCAAAATTGAGATTTAGCAGACTTCTCACAAAAAGACAAAATATAATTAAACTCAAGGTATAAGTACACCTATCAATTTCATTTCGCTAGATGAATTAATTAATGAAACGGGGCTGAAAGAAAACACGAAAAGTAATTTCGGATATCTTTTACACAAAGGATGTTATGTTTTGATTAACATTAAAAGGTATTAAAGCGCAAGTAAAGAGATTGTAGATAAGTATATAAATTAGGAATACGGAGTAATTTTATTTTCATTATAAAACGGTTCATGAATGTTTGATTTAACACGTCTTTTGAATAAAGTACGTCTTTAAAGTATACTCAATTACACGATACTTATAACACTATGACAAATTTTGAACCCTTGTTCTATTGAAGGATAAAAACTAGT
Organism: Callimorpha dominula; assembly: GCA_949752705.1. Classification (NCBI taxonomy): domain Eukaryota; kingdom Metazoa; phylum Arthropoda; class Insecta; order Lepidoptera; family Erebidae; genus Callimorpha; species Callimorpha dominula. The sequence continues at coordinate 5,579,644 of OX457005.1, forward strand.
CGAGAAAAACACTCATCTTACACAAAGCAAACCATAAAAATGTTACGACGTCCGCACTGAGCTGCCTTCGCGTTGTCATCTCAAAAGAAATTGTACCATAATAATATTACGAATCGTCTTTATAATCTTAAAATTTTATATAAACCCATACATAACATAAGCGTACACAAAATTGGATTTAGAATGATGCATATAGAAACGCAGAAACATATTGTGCAAGTGGAACAAGATAAAGTGAGGGAAACGTAGTAGGCGCGCGTTGGATGACAAAAAGATTAAGTGAGGTCGCGGATTAGCAGAAGGGTTGGGTGGGAACTTTTGACAATACCACTACACGCGAATACTCGCCTATTTGCGCACCCTCGCGACTCACGCACCATTATGCTTGTGAAATATTTACTTCGCGGACACGAGTTTGGATGAAGCTGGGCGGTATTCTCTGTTACATTTGTAAAAATGTTTCCCAGAATATTAACATTCAGTTGGTTAGAGGATGGACCAATAAAGCTAACATCTTTGAAAGTGATGAGGAGAATACGTACGTAGTGCAACAAAGCGTCTTTATTGAAATTCGAGTTATTAAAAATCAAGTTAATCATGTAATCATGCTAGGTGATCTGCCTGTTACCGCTACCGTAGCAGGCTTGCTGTACATAAGCAAGGAAAAAATCAGACACATATGCTCTTACCTGTGGTTCGTCATTTAATTTGAGGTGGTGTTTGTGGCTCGGCTCCGTAGATCGCTTGTGGATTTCGTGATGTGACAGCAAGTAATAGTTCTTTAGTGAACCAATCTGAAACAACAGAGACAATAATTTAATTATTCTGAAATAACGTACGAATAAATTCTAAATAGTTGTACAGTATTCATAAAACATTGTTGTTGAAATGATAAACAGTAACTGTTTTGCATAAATCTCCAAGAACAGCGTTGAATAAACCCGAGCTATAATAGACAGTAAATAAATTTACAAAAGATAGGTATTTCCCATTATCTAAAGGAAATCTCTTTTATTCGCAGAGGGTAAGGGAGGGCTTAGTAACAATTTTGTACACGGCAAGTCTACGTTTCCCCTAAATGACATTTATGCGAAGGCTATTCGAATTTCGTAACGACCTAGCCCAACTATCCGAGCCTTATCGCGAGTTTATTTCCTGCACAATAATCAAGGGCCGTTGAAGGCTTTTACAGTATGAAACATTAGCCATAGTAATTTATTCCTATTGCTTTTCTGAATTAGTACCTTCGAGGGCAGTACTATTTTCAGTAAATATTTTACTGACTTTAATAAATCGAGAGCACGCCATCCGATCCGCCTCTGAAGGGCGTTAAAACAGCAATATGGCCGATAAGGCACCGTTACAATTTTTATGTAGAACACTTTTATGACTTGTTATTATCATTGTAATCATTATTTTGCATGCTTTTCAAAATTGATATCTGAACTGAAATATTAGTGTTCTTCGTATGATTAAGTGTATTTTTTTAGGCTAAATAGTTCTTCTGGTGGTCCTAATGAGTTCTGCCACTGGCAAGCGAATGACGGTTCTCGTACTTCCACCACAATAGGTACTTCGAATGGGAACGAGAGATAAACAAATTTTTTTTGGTGGCTTACTTGTGTTTTATTCTGTCTGTTCTGTGTATAATACTGATTTCTAAGAAGCGAGCGAGCTCTAACACACTATAAGGTGACAACATGTACGCAACGTTTATTTTATTTTTCTTAAATTTCTCGTGTCCTTGTATAGGTGCATAAGGGGTACTATGTCTTGTGTGTGTCGTGTGTTCCTACTAGTAGAACAACTTGGCGTTATAAGGGTAGCCTCATGATTGGTCGATTGACTAACTCCAGCTCTGATCACTTGCATTTTGCCTTCTTACTGATATTTCTAATTTGAGGTTCAACAAGTTTTATTTTACTACCCTCATCATGTCCCTTCTTTAAGTTTAAATACAACTGCACTCGAGATTCATTCAAACAATATTTTGTGAAATATGTCATGTGATTATTGACCACGCATTAAAATCTTCTGTATCTGTAGTCACCGTACGGACCGGGTGCATTCGCTAACAATTAACATTATAACCTAACAATTAGAATATAGTAGTAACTACTTATGATACTTTGTGACAATTTTAATAAATACTTTAAATCAATAAACTTTTCATATGTTAACACTTTTTTTTTTTTTTTTTTGTGCGTGTGGAAACCCCCTCGGGCCGTCACCCCACCGGGGTTTTCGGTGGGGCGGTGTGTCGGAATCGAACCGACTAAAACCACACGGTGTGCCGTACTGCGCCTTAAGTAGGAGGGATCCGGGAACAGCTTTTATTAAGACATCATATGTTAACACTGCGGCAACCTTGCACCCCAAACAATCTTTTAATTTTTCGTATAAAAAGCAAACCAAACGACAAAATTAAAAGCGATATTAACACCTTCCTGTTATCTTTATCAATATGGCATAAAACGTAAAAACAAAACGGTACTTATTAAATTAAGTAATGCAAATAATTGTATACCGTGGTTCAGTCTACGTGTACATTAATAAACTTATTTTAAAGAGAAAAGGTCGAGAAAATTAATTTAATGGGAACCTTTTTGGGAGTGTCTTATAGATAGCTGTTAAAGTGAGGGAATCCACTTCCATTTAAAAACAAATTGGCCCGGGATTAGACTGGTTGATAGACTGGTTGATAGACTGGTTGACTTTATTGTCAATCACTCTTGAAGCTGAGAAAGTAACATTACAAAAACCATATTGTGATATTACAATATTGTTTTATATTGAACTAACTGTTGCCCGCTACTTCGTTCGAGTGGAAATTTTAGTGAAATAAATGATTAATTTTTCCGGGGGATAAAAAGTAGCCTAAGTGCCATTCTAGACAATAATCTATCTCTGTGCCAAAATTCATTCAGATTCATTCAGCCGTTTTTACGCGAAAGAGTAACAAACATCCATACATCCGCACAAATTTTCTCCTTTACAATATTAGTAAGATGTATTTCTGGGTATCTTTGATTCAAACTCATAAGTCAGTTTTTATTTACAATTATTTCACTATAATAAAAAAAACGAAATGTGAAAGTATAAATGTGCTTTCGATACTAATATTATCAAGCTGAGGTGTTTTTGTTAAACAGCCAATCCTCAACCTCTACGATCCGATTTGAAATATTATTTCTGCGTAAGATACCCCGTTTGTTGAGCAACGATTCTAAGCTATAATATAACATGATGTCATGGCGCTTAAGATTGGGATATTAAATATATAAATTTAAAGCTGCGGGACACACTTGGTTTGTAATAAATCTATAGCAAAGTCACAAGCAAAATGTTCTTGCTCGATATTAAGATTCAGGCGAAATTCGTCTCGGCTGACAGTGTTTGGCCGAAATAGAAGTGGGATTAAATTATTTGGCGGCTCACGTACCGATGTTTTACGAGGTCGGGGGCTTTAACGTTCGCCTATTAACTAAGAGCGAACCTTAACGTACCTTAAAGAGCCTTATATAGAAGATAAGGTGTAGATGTGTCTCTATGTTTTTCAATTGACTTCAAAATTCAGGTTAGTGAAGGATTACTTCAAATTTAGTTCAGCAAGGTGTACAATTTAATCTCTTCTTATTAATAAAATACAATCTTTATATTTGGCTGCGCAGTTTTTATCCTCTCTGATAGGTATATTTTTTAATTTATTTCCTTGACACCTTTTGTTTATAAAATGTACTGAAAACGTCAGAACTTTTGTTTAACAGAAAAATTCAAAAACTACTTGTATAGACTAATTGTATTGTGACGTAACGCTCTCAGATCCAACAATACCTGTGAACTTAGTCTCTTACCTGTTTTGATTAACCTTTTAATTTCATATTGCTCTTTTTAATGCTGTTGACGCCATATTGGCATGATAATAATAACGTCGTAGTATAACGTAATATAGTATCTAAGTCCGTGGAAATCTTATTTTCACGTTCAATGCCATTGGTTTTGGTCGGCTAAGGCAAAGTTCAGATGGTCGTCAGGACGCGACGGCGTCGGTCCCGCGTCGGTGTAGGTTTAGATCGCAATTAGTGACGAACGGTGGCAGCAAGTCTCTGTTCTAGCTAACCGTAACCGTAACTAGTCAATGTCGGTTCAGGTAAAACTGCGTGTTCGTTTGTCACTGAAACGCATATCGCGTTTCAGTGACAAACGAACACGCCTTTGCCTTTTTTTGCGGCAGTAATGCAAGGCCTAAGATTTAGGTATAGATGTACGATTAACATACGTCAGGTACTTTTCATGTGAATATAGCCTAAGCCCTTTACAATAACTGTATTGCATTCTGTATTGTATGACTTCAAGTTATTACATTACAATATGTAATCAATTGCTCTTCTGCTTGTGATTAGAGATAAGCAATTTGCCTATGAATATGCGGCACGCAATAAATAAGAACTAGTTACTTTATTATATACTTTGACGATGATTTATTCACTTCATTATTATGAGTGTCACGTCTTGTCAAGCACGTTCATGCTTCGGAAAGGTCAATCAAATCTCTCGCTTCGTGACGAACAGCCATCCTTATCCTGTGGAGATCCTGTCCTTGAACATTGAAATCTTATGCATAAGCATATTTATATGACCAATTTCACATTTCAGGTAAATGACTCACCTTGTCTACAAAGGTTATATAAATAATTAAATGCTTTGGTTTATTTTCCGTCGCGTCGTCGCTTGCGTGACTCAGCTCACTAAAGAGATGTCTAGATAGCGTTTTTAAGTTGAAGAGTAGGTACCTTTTTCTGACAATTTTATTAAATTGGTTTTTGATTGATTGAAAATATCTAATCTTAATAATTAGTAGAAAATATCTAGAATTATATATTATTTGGGGATGAAGTTACTAAAGTTACATGTATAATTAAATAATAGATTGATATTGTACATTGCTGTTAAATAAATACTAATAGTTACTTACTTAATGCCTCTGTATACATTATTCATTGTTACAGCACCTTCTCAGAATTACGATAGATGGCGTCTTACACCGCCTTAAAAGAAGAACGGGAATTTCAACGTTTCAGGACGACATCGCGAGTTACTTGAGTAACGACCGATAGATGCTGTCACGGGTTCGAGTCCCATCCAAGAGTTGACTTTTTGCTGACATTTAAAATTAGAACTTGATTTCGTATTTATTCTAATAGATTAGATTTCATTTAGTAGTCAGTAAAATTGATTTAATTGAAATGCTAATTAGAGAGATATTAATTTATTCGCTCAACTGGTCAACTAGTAGATTGATAATACCAACAGTTGACAAGTTGAGCAAAATTTATTAGCTAAGCTTGTTTTTTAAATATAATTTTATAACAAAAATAAAGAGTATCTAACAGTAAAAGTCATAACATATAAGATCTTCTTAATAATTGGAAGAGGGTTCGATCCCGTATCACTCCAAATTACAACCTAAAGTCTTAAACTATACAACATTAAAAAAATCCCAGGAGATACATAACCATTATCCTTTACAGCAACGGAACAAAAAGTCACATATCTGGCAACAAAGACATAACAATTAATCGCGATGTGAATATCCGTTCTTACCGCACCCAAAGCGCTTGGGCGAATAACGTTAAACTCGGTAATTTACGCCATACAGGCTTTAACAGAAAACGCCAAGATTATTTGCTTGTAACAAGTATTCAATGCACTTCAATTTGGAAAATAAATTCAATCGGGAGATAACTGTAGCAAAGAATTTGTATGTTTTTTTTTATTTTATTTATTAAGTTCTTCCAACATTTTATAGATAGGAGGTTACTGCTCAAGTCATATGGAGCCTACTGTTGTATAATTAATAACCTTCACAATTAAAAGCAAAAACTAATAAAGTGCGTCTATGATATGACATGTAATGAAAAACCACTTTGCGCCAACCCTGAATAACAGGGATGAGGGCAGGACGGCTCCTGCAGTGGTAAGGACGATTTTTGTCATTGCCCGTTATGGAACAACACTATTCAAACAATTTTACATGAATTAATATGTTCTGTGATAATTTTGTAAATTTCAAATTAAATAATTAAAGTGTAAAAATGTACCTTCAATCGTAGGTAAACGTTAGATAATTTTTTAAATTTTTCATTGTATATGTTTTTGTTGTTATTTAATGTTTTTGATAAAGACGATTGGTGAATCTTTAACAAGTATCTAAATATAAAAAGTTTAAGTAAGTATTTGTAACATTTTCAAACAGATTCTTTGTTCGATAATCGCCAGACACTTGAGATGAAATGACAAAATGGTGAACTGTAAAAACAAACTAAGTGACTACTGATGCTAAAACTCCGTGTGAATATCTAGGAGAGTAGTGCCTACTTAGCGACAAAAAGAATTGAATTCACGGTACTTTCTTGACAGAATATATACCTGACGCACTTCTGTCTTAGACGTGATCTGTACTTGCAGCGCATGCCATAAAAAAGCAATGACAAGTCATGTTAAACCGCGAAAATAAACAATGAATGGGAAATGCCACTGGACTTTTGAGAAGGCGAACAATTAATTTATTGCATTTATTAAGCCATAACTTTTGACTGTCAAGTCACAGTGTTGTTGTTGTTTGTATTGATAGTCCTTGGACTATAAATACAAACAACTACAACAACAAACCTTGGTTTTCTTATGTATCACGTTGCGTAATTTCACAACAACACTGCATGAAAAGTCAACACTTTGAGCAACAAAATTTACCAGTGAATATGAAACATTTAACTGCTTACATTTACGTGAAACGGGATTTTTCGCGTGAGAAACTACTGCTCAATTACCTTTATTGGGCCATAACTATGACTATAAAGCCGTCGTATTAGACGTGCGCTGTATTGCAGTACTTTTTTATTTCACTGATGAATTTACAAGGGTTTTATGAGTAATGAAGGCGATGCTTTTGTAGTTTGCCACTGCAATTTAATGGATAGCTATTTTCTTGATACTGCAGCAGTTATTACGCTATAACGGAAGCATTATTTGGACAAAGTTTTAGACTTTATTGTATTATATATTATACACCTATTTGCTTATAAAAATTCGGAACAACAAGGGTGTCAATGGCTCGTTGTAGTTGGATTTAACATTAACCATTTCCAGCCATTTTTAAACCCCCTCTAACTCAGGATCGGATAAAGCTCTATTGAAATGATTTTTTATAGGTACACCTTAAGAGCCTTCTTACTACACCATATGCCGAAAAAGTTCCCATTCAACCACTCTCAAGATTAACGTTGTAACATTGGTTACTTGGTTTTTTTTTTGTGACAAAGAACTTGCCTTTACCTACAGTAATTTCTATGTTTTTGATCTGTTTATTTTTTAGTAGAACAAATCTTAATTTTCCCAAGAATTTATCTTGTTGTCAATACAAATAAATAAAAGTGTCTGTTTGTAATGTCAAAATAATAGTTTATTTTTCAGCTCATACAGTTATTTGCATGATACCTATGCCTAAAAATCAGTTCTTTTAATTTTTATCTGTCTGTCTGTTTGTTCTGGGTAATCTCCGGAACGGATAGACGACTTCCACGGGGCTTTCACTGGCAGAAAGCTGGTGTTATAAGGAGTAACTTAGGCTAATTTTGTTTTGGAAAAATAATTAGGGTTCCGCGCAAAATATAGAGATATGTACACGCGAGCAAAGCCGCGCGGGAACTGCTATATACAATAAAACATATAAAAGGTTTCACATAAACCACTTAAACTGGAAACAATACGGCAAAATATTTTTTCCGATGTCGCTATCGGGAATTTAATATTACAAGATTGAAGGAACACCTATGCAAAATTAGCTCTATCTCTCGCAAGAGAAAAATTCGTTGAAATGTATTTCCGCCGCCCGACTGAACCGACAAGGAAAACGTGTGGAAAATAAACGGTATTGATGATACGAAATATGAGGGCATAAATTCTTATTGAACTGAATATACCGGCTGGATTCCGATATTTGCAGCAAATGTGTGAAACAAGTCCCGGTTACCTTTTTACGTTCCATTGCTTTTTAAGTTGGCACTGTGATAAAGCCAGTTGCAAATGTAACGCATTGGACTGTAAAACGAATATCACTAAGAAGCATTGCATAATTTCATGGTACACAATTTAGTAACTTAAGGATAGAGTACACCCCGTGTTGCGATCAAACGCTTGGCATTAATACCACTGTTTCTGCCGTAGAAAAAATAAATTCCACGTATTTATTTAAGAGACTCCTAAATATTGATGCAAAATAATTTATGCTCAACTCGAAAATAAATTGTATGTTTTCTTTATCGAAAATCCCTTCCTGTACGTGTAATACATGTTATACCGAGTGTTAGTGAAAAGCTCCCGAAAACGAAGATACCTTTGATGATGGGTCAGAAAAAAATCGATCCTGATGTGAAAAAAAACTAAAGCTGTTTTTGATTTATTTCTTATGAAATTATCGTTTCATTTAGCTATACTAATATAATGGAGCGTGAAAAATGCTTAATTAAAATTAAAAAAAAATATTTTTATTCGGGATCGATTTTTTTCTGACCCATCATCAAAAGTACCATTACTACTATCGTCTGTCCTCGTTTTCGGGAGTGTTTCACTAACATCCTGTATGTTGTTAAATTTATAAACAAAAAGGTTCTAACTCCTAATTTTAATCTTTATTTTTAATTTGTGTTCTCTCATACAGATTTATGCAGAATATAATTGTGAGAAGTTTAAAGGTAACTTAACTTTTTTAATTTATTTTTATTTAGGTAGGTTTATCTTAATGCAATCTGATAGCATTTTCTTGCAAAAATAAAACTATAGTTAATAAAAAAAAATTGCACCAACAAACAATCCTAGAATAATAAAAATATTGCATAGCATAAACTAGGGTACTAGTTTTGTTATGAAGACGACACCAGAATCTAAATAATTTTCTTTAAATTCTTCTGTAAAGGTTAACTACTAGCCATCTGCGCTGTTGCAGAAATTTCTATATGCTATAATGTTAAGTGTTAAATTCAGTTGAGGTTCCTAATATTGTGAATAGTACAATAAAAAATCATAATTACGAATACAATTAAAATCACAGAAAACGGACTTGAAGTAATGATTGCGCTGTGTTTCACCAAGTGAGTGAGGTTACCAGAGGCTCCAATCCCCCTTCCTTCTACTCCCACCTTAAAGGCCGGTAACGCACTTGTGACTTTTGAGTTGTAAGTGTCCCTGGACCACGGTAGTCACTTACCATCAGGTGACCCGTCTGCTCGTTTACCCCCTATCCAATAACAAAAACAAAATTACAAATGAAGTGTGCAAGTGGCCTGTACAAACCGGATTGGAATCCACACCGCGTTGAGACCTTAACCGTGAAAGTAACAAGTTTATTTAAACATAGCTGAAAGTTTTTTGCTAACAGGAAAACCCCGAATTACATTATATTGCACCCCTAAATCCAAACGCAACCGATGTCCCTAAATTGCTGCAGTGACACTTTAGCAAAAGACGATTTATATCCGATATTCTGTCTCTTTCGCTCCATTCTTCGTATCTAGAATATTGAAGTGATGTTATACGACTTTACATCATGCTCGGTAACACCACGCTGTTACGTCCAGTTATAGATTGCGCTCGAGACAAAATTTTATGTTAAGCACACGAAGATAACACAGCTTTACGATTCATATGCAAACGTTTATTACCGAGACTGAATTCTACTATATTTAATATAGTAGGAAATAACCTTTGTTGGCGTATTTTATGTATGTACTGAATTTTGTAGTGCTGTTTTGTATTACAAAATTCAACGTAACATTTGATTAATTTGCATTTATAGTAAGTAGTATACGCTGAAGTTACCACGACAGAGATCCTTCATCATGAAGCGAAGTCCTTGTGTTAGTCTTGGACAAATTTTATTAATAAAAGTTTAGAATATTTAAGAAACGATTAAACTATTATAAAGACTATATTGAATTGCTTGCCTTAAAAACACGAACGAACGATAGTAGGTGAATCGTAAAATATTTCTCACAACTAAATATTTCAGTAAAAAAGTCGTTCAATCGTATTAAACATTTAAATATAACATAGTTTCTCTAGTTTACCTGTAAAATTCAAGATCATATATTTGTGCCGGTTACACGCGGCGGCGGCGGGCGCGCGGGCCTGGCCACCGCACGCCACAGTCAGGTCTATTTTTCACATCGCCCATAATTTATGTACCTCGTTTGAAAGCGCCGCAACGAATGTATGACGCAAGATTAACTTATTATGTGCTTAAAACTATTGCTGCGTTGTCATCTGTTTTGTGTTTAAGCGAATTTAAAGCTTGATTACAGCTATGCTCTCATCCTAGTGTAATATTTTATGGATGACCTATTTAGCTACATATGGAAATATGTTTTAAAAACAAAAATACTTTCAGAGAAATAATTTTCTCCTTGTTTTCTGCATAATAATCTTAGCAAAATATTAGATGAATCTCACTTTCTCTAGATTACTTTGCATTGCATTGGTATTTATTGCTTTATCGGTCTTTATGTCGCAAAATTAAGAAGTTTTATTATAAAAGGGAGCAGCTGAGTTTGAAAGTTGATAAAGGCTAATTAAAGTCGCTATGACCTAATAAATGTGTAGCTAATAAAGTGGAATAATATCAAGAGGGCAGTCCTCATGGCGAGCACCCTTCTCGTTGGAAGTTGTAATCAAAATTAGAAATTAATATCGACAATCTTGAGCTGAAATATTGGACCTTTGAACTTCGTCGCTTGTTTACTACAAGGGTCACTATTTATCGTAAGTCATTTGTTAAGAAATGAAGTGTTGCAAAGCATTATTAACGCGTTTCAATATTCAAGATTTGCTCTTTAAATTTTATTCTATATTTTAGCAATTAAAGTGCAAAAAGAGAAAAAAAAATACAAATATTGCATAGAATGTCTTATATAAGTATCCCTTTGTCAACATTGTACAACAAACTCCTAACACAAACCGTAGGAGGACGGGATCACGTTGCCGTCTCGAACAAAAAAAGAAGTAGACAGTCATGGGACTACCGATAGAACTGAAAACTTAAAACGACGCGTCGCGTCAACGAAATTTTGAATAAAGGTTTTCGCTATTGAGCACTATAGGCGTTATAAATTTTCACCTTAATTACAATTATGTTTTTGTTTATTTTACCACATGAATTGCACACACAATAAGTACTTTATTGAACTAATTATATTTTTAAAGATTAATTAATAAGGAGCTGACAGAACTCAATGTTTAGATAAGCGCCCTCTAGTGGATCTATGTATGTATTATTAGCGTGACAGTCACGAGTTCAGTGTTTTTTACTCAGTGTTCAAAAATGCACAAACGTGCCTAAAGAAGTTTTCACTTCAAAAACGGATTTTGTTACCGGATTAAAATCTAAGATTAGCACGATTAAAGTAACAAATAAACTTGTACATAGTTCTAAAACTAGCCTTCGGAAGTAAAAGCTTATTGTAACAGCTCCGTACTATGTAAATTAATAATGAACTATTTAAACTTTGACTATTAACCTTAGGCATTAAACAAAAGTCTCTGGTGCGTCTTTATTTATCTAATAGTAAATTAGTAGCAGTTAATGCTAATATAAACTTCATTTACATTTTACACCGTCACAGAGGCCTGTAATAAAATAAATGATATTCAACAGCGTAATCCAAAGTTTTTATCACTCGTTTAAACTTTCGATCGTAAATATGTCGGCGAAATAAAGTGTATATAGTTGGTGTTACCCATCAGTCTCAAGCTGCCGAGACTTCGGGGAGGGGCTCTTCTTAAAACTTTTAATTAATTGTCGAAGTTCCAGAGTGAGCTCGAAGGGGCATTCGCATAACATTCCAAGAATTCCAAGTCACTGAACATAACTCAAATTGTTCGCTACCAAAACAACACGATGGAACTTAATAACGCTTTGATTTATACTATTTAAAGAAATAATATTTCAATTAAAATAATGGGAGACATGCTTCGTTCTACTTTAGAATTGATTAAAATTGGTGAAATATATTCCATGAAACTTTTCGTGTTAACTTCGTGCTATTCACTGCGTCACAAACAGAATTTAAATTGATAGCAGATAATCTTTTAGCATGTTTTAATGTATTGCTAGATTAATTTTACATAGTCACTAAGCTCAGATATCACAAACAACTCTTCTTTCTTCCTTTTCATTTTAGATATACAGCGGCTTTCTCAAAAATTATTTCCATTATGAAAAAAGTATGCCGTAATTTAAATAAATGGTTGCACCGCCCTCTTGATGGTTGAACCTTCCAAGGGGACCGATATCAAGAAAAAACAATGCTATAAAAGACGAAAAACCTTGCTCATTCTAAACTAAAGTCTGTTGTAACTCATTTCTGGATTATACCTTAAGGTTTCGATGCGTACATTTGTAGAGTTTTTGACGATCTAATATAAATTTTATTACTTTCTCGACTACGATTCTCGATTTTAGCGATCGCTATCGTAACGTGATTTATCGATGAAATAGATCATTTAAATATTAATAAGTAATAAATAATATTAATGTTCAAAGTTTAATATCATGAACGGCGTCTTGCAACACAACACGCCGTTCGGGGTTATTCGAAAATCAGCCTAACGGTTAAAGAGACAAAACTGATGTAACAATATAATTTACCTTTTTTCTTCATATTAGGCCCGACTTACGACTTTTTTAATTGAATGTTATTAAAACGCTGTCCTACCAGTCTATTTCAGAGAGATGAGAGGTTAAATGAAGCGGTTGCAATTCATCTTCAAGAGTTTTTAAGAGGGCTTATTTCTTTTGACCGTGCCTACTACTGGTTTTTATTTTATGAATATTGCTGATTTAATTTCCTGAACACATGTAAATTAAGTTTAAAAAATTGTCAGCCGACTACGAAAAAATGAAAGTGATCTTAAAAGTAAGAAACAAGACAATATTTCGCCTGGACTATTGGTCTAGTGGTTAGTGACCCTGACTGCTAAGTCAGAGGTCGTGGGTTCGATTCCCACCCAGGACAAATAATTGTGCTCGATAGTTTTTGCAGCACGATAATTTGTTCTGTGTCTGGGTGTAATTTATCTATAATAAGTATGTATTTAGAAATTTATAAGTATGTTTATCAGCAGTCGGGTTACGATAGTACAGGCTCTGCCTAGTTTGGGATCAGACGGCCGTGTGTGAGATGTGTGGAGTTATTATTATTATTATTTCAGACAGAAATCAAGACACTGGTACAAAAATGGTCAAGGTATAGCCGTGGTCGCATGCTTGTATACCATGTAGGCACCAGGTACACCTACAAAATTATAGATAGATAGATGGATAATTCTTTATTTGTACACTATTTTTACAATGGAAGTAACATACATTTACATAATTATATCAAATATAATATAATGTACAAAGGGCGGTCTTATTGCAATATTTTCTAGGCAACCTTAGGATGGATCAAAATGATTCGGAGAGACAGTGGCAGTTGATGGTGTATTTATAATAAGAACACAAAAATAAAAATTATTTGTCATTTCTAATAAAAATATACAGATATTCTACATTAACCTACTTTATATACTATAAATACCAATACTTATCAATATACTAACAAATACATATACATACACCATAAATTATATTATATACAATACATACATGTAAACTACATACACATATATTAATAAACAAAAGTAAAGTGAAAGGTAATGTTCATAAACCATTTCAAAACAAAATATTTAGTTATTGATTGTGCTCGCCTTATGTTAATTGGTAACGCATTCCACAAGCGTACAGCTTGAACGGTAAAAGAAAGATCAAAAGATTTAGTGGAATGCTGTGGCATCTCCAGTCTCAAATTTTCAGATGACCTTAGACATTTTTCATGTGCGTAATCAATAATTATAATGCTTTAACTAATTTTAAAACCAGGAGTTTAAAATAACATAACATAATATTAAATCCATAAAAACAAATATGCATGTGCATTTCAATTAAATTGTCTACATAAATATATCAGTCTATTAAGCCTATCGCTGTCCACTGCTGGACATCCTCGCCCAATGTGCGCCATGGCACCCGGTATGTAATATAAACTTATACATTATATTATTATGTATGTTTATATAATGACCCCTTAATTAGTTTATCGAAGGCGAGAGTTCGAACCTTCGCAATAAGCAAACAGCGGTATTTTTTGGTTAACCAAAGTCTCCGAACGCGTCCTTAGTAACGAATCGATTTTCGAACTAAACAAGGTAGCGAAGGTAGCGAACACCATTACCCTTCTTAACATGTAATCCTACACACGTCGTACTAAAGGGACAACCACCGGAAATTATTACTCGCTCGCGTTACAAATTATCCGGCCCTCTGTGGACTGTGTGATGTAACTCGGTTACACGAACTCGCGACCGTTAATATACAGCGCACCCAACAAATTAATATCTCTGATTTGGACCCTTGTCAGCGGAGGCCAACGACGAAGACCCTACCCGTGTTTAGCGCTTGCCGTAAGGTTGAAGCGTGTTGCGTAAAAGTTCTTCGAAAGATCTTCGAACGGCTAAACAGAATTTTTGATTTTTAGTTAAGTCTCCTTCTTAACAAAATAATTTAAATCAAAATCCTTCCATCCGTTTATGATCGGCATAGGTATCGTGTAAATGACTGTATGAGCTTTAAAAAAACCCTTTATTTTGACATTACAAACAGATACTTCAATTTTATTTATTTGTATTGATTGAGTCAACATATCAACGAACAAATTGTAAACAAAAGGTGTATTTTGGGTAGGGTAGATATGTATTCGTGTTTTTTTTTTTTGTAAATGCATGTTTATTTTATTTTATTTTATTTTATTCTTTATTTTTTGGTAATTTCTCGGTATGGAGTTTATGTTCATGCCATTCATAGGTATAGTAAGGTAGGTACGGAATAATCCATTCACAAAAAAAAGCAAGCTGGAAAGTTATATATAATTATTACTTACATTATACAATAGAACTACAAAAGATTACATCATATAAAAGGTACCTTTTACTTTTATATTTGTTTCATATTGAATAACACCGGTGTAAGTGTTATTAAAACACATATTGTATAAGTTTTTCAACCTTTGAAAGAAAAAAGACTTGTAACGCGCGTACACTCATATACCTACTCTGCGAGGTACATTGCACTTTATTACGACAAACCAAGAGTCTATATTTCTTTGAAAGCCTTTAGACATTTGATATTTTATATCATACTAGCAGCGCCCCGCGTTTTCACCCGCGTAAGTCCCGATCCCGTGGGAATATTGGGATAAAAAGTAGCCTATATGTTAATCCAGGTCTCCAGCTATCTATAAAGCAAGTTTCATCGCAATCAATTCAGTAGTTTTGGCGTGAAAGAGTAACAAACATCATACATCCATACTCACAAACTTTCACGTTTTTAATATTAGTAGGATGAACAATAAATTATACCCTAAGTACATACTTAGGGTATAATTTATTGTTCATCCTTCGTCGGGCGTCGTTAGTACATACTAACGACGCCTCTGCTCTCAATTCTATAACAACTTTGCTACTAACCAAGCTCCCAATTATTTGCATCAATGTCATGATTTCAACTCAAATCAAGTCAGCATAACTTAGACTTGATAACATCCTACTTACATTATAAACTTGAAAGTTTGTGAGGATGTATGGATGTATGAATGTATGGATGTTTGTTACTCTTTCACGCCAAAACAACAGAACCGATTGCGATGAAACTTGGTATGTAGATAGCTGGAGCCCTAGATTAACATATAGGCTACTTTTTATTCCGATATTCATATGGAATCGGGACTTACACGGGTGAAACCGCGGGGCGCTGCTAGTTTTAAGATAAAACTTTATAAAACTCTACCATAAAAGTAACTATAAACATATTTACAGTGCCCAGTGATCTACATACTTCAATCTTCACTACATAATTCAATTCAAAACATTACGTCATATAGTTTCAACATTCGCACCGAGTGTTATCTAACAAAGATAATAATAGACGGTAATTCTGTTATATCGTGAAATGTTTATCTATGACGGAATTTTATACATTATTATCAGTGTTAACCTTTGTAGGTTTATTCCGGTGAGCATTTTGTCTTAAAATGTCCACGTGCGGATTGATAGACTAGAGAAAAACTCCCCGAGATGATTACTTATGTAATATTCTTAGACATTCCCTTCTACAGGAGCAAACTACATGTAACTAATAAATAATATAAATATATACAGAGCCTTGCAAACGCGCAAACTGTAACCAATCCATAATATGAAAGTAGCTTTAAAGTCAGGTTTAGGCCTAGTATTCCTCATATTTAGGCATATTTTGCGTCGAAAATTTAGAGAATACTTTTTTTTTTTTATAAAAAAAAAACATAGGTTTAGGCCTAGTATTCCTCATATTTAGGCATATTTTGCGTCGAAAATTTAGACAATACTTATTTTTTTAATAAAAAAAAAAACATAGTACTATAGCCCACAATTAAGAGTGTGTCATTCGTCATTAAATTCGTATAAAATGCATTGCAACGTACCTATGCAATGTATTAGCTATTGCCGATACTAGGTTGGTAAGTTCATAATAGTTTTGTTTGAAGACTTGTGATTTGATGCCAGGTTTTTTAATGAATTGAGATTGAGATTAAATAACGGTAGAATGGCTGGTATTACCTACTATGATTTTGTGTGAGTACCGTTCCCAAAACAGACGTCAATACTGTAAACAATGAAAGCAATTACAAAATTCTAAAAAAAAGTGTGTGTGTGCAATTCACACACGGCAGAAGTGAACCTTCAGAAAAACACCACGTTGACTATGACGCATTTTCTGAAGGCTTTGTAGTACGCAGGCGCAAAGACACGTGCTAGCATACGAAGATTATAGGAAACACTGTATAGTTGTATTCTATTTCATT
This sequence comes from Callimorpha dominula, assembly GCA_949752705.1. Lineage (NCBI taxonomy): Eukaryota > Metazoa > Arthropoda > Insecta > Lepidoptera > Erebidae > Callimorpha > Callimorpha dominula. The sequence continues at coordinate 5,596,632 of OX457005.1, forward strand.
CTCTCGCAGGCTAAATGCTTTTTATGAATTTGTTTGTCTCGTTTTTATTGTAGTACGCAGGCGCAAAGACACGTGCTAGGATACGAAAATTATAGGAAACACTGTATACTTGTATTCTATCTCGTTCCCTTGCAGGCTAAATCCTATTTATGAATATGTTTGTCTCTTTTTAGTGTGACTTTTCTTTTCATCGAATTTTCAAATCACAACAATTCTAAAGAAGTTTTACTTCAATAATAAATTTGTCACTTGATTTTTGATATTATATACCAAAGACTAAAGCAGTCAGCAGTCAGTCAAATTTTAAATTTCACTTGCCCGCTACCGCTTGTAACATATAGCAACAGTTACATCTGCTACGCGGCGCATTCGTAAAGTGCGAGTGACGACATATTAATCTCTGCTGGGATGTTCTAGCTTTAATATTTAGCTAGTGACGTATGGCATACCCTGGCTTGTTCAAGACAAATATCAGCGAATTGCGAGTAATAACACCACTATTACAGAGCTCCGACAGAGCTATTCTACGTCTCAAAGGAACGACTTCGTTTTCATACTTAATTTAAACTTATATAACGCAGAGCATAATAATGGCTTGGATATTAAATAGCAAAGGTATGATTACATCTAAATGTATAAGTAAAAATTGTGTAAAGTCGAAGTTCTTAATAATGTAATTGCGTGCGTGAAGTATTAAAGATTCATTTTGAATCATATATTTTCATTCAATATCTACCATGATACTGCAAAAGAGATAGATTTAGCAATAAAAAACGAATCAGGACCTGTTCGAACTCGAATATTAATAAATGATCTAACAAATCTCATTAACTTCTGAGAACGATAAATTTTGAGTAAGCAGTATTGTTCAATATGTGTTCAAGTCCTATCGCTTGGAACGACCTTCTAATGAAACAGTTGCTAGCGTTACATAACGTGTTTTTCTTATCTTTAATGATGTAAAAACGCAATTCGCTTACTATACGTAAGCATCGGTGGTTCAGTGGTAGAATGCTCGCCTGCCACGCGGGCGGCCCGGGTTCGATTCCCGGCCGATGCAAGTTATTTTTTGCCATATTTCCTTTTTTATATTAACGATCAATATAAAAAGTCAACAAATATGTATTACAAATTAATAAATTCTTCTTCTTTAATTAGTCTTATTTATACTTATAGATCCAATTGCGAACGAACTTTATGTTATGTTATGTTTATGTTAGGCTTTTATATTTGCCACTAACTTTATACTGGCGGAACTTTACAATGGGCCAGTCGATGTCCCTGTCCTAGTGGCCTCTCTATGCACAGGGCGGACTGGTACGGATCCCTGCCTCTTCGAGCTATTGCAATCTCAGCCCCGTTTCCCCATCCGAGACTTGTGGTAGCCGCCCGTTCTTCCGTTTGTCCTTACCCCAATTAACATTCTTTCTTAGTCAATAAAATTCAATGCGAAATCCTACAAATAAATACAGGAAGGTGAAATAGGGCAGTTTTCTGCTTAAATTAATTCGACTGAAAAACCAACATCACTATTGTCGTAGTCTTTCTTGTCTTTAAAAAGTTAAAAAAGGGTCGTCACAGCTCCTTTAGGGGAGGGGTCAGTAGTCAAAGTCGACTTAATACCGGTTGCAATTTATCATCAGGTATTTCACATGCTTGTTTGCTTGTTTGCCATTGCTGTCATTTCATTTGTGGTGGCGTGTTATCTGGAGGTGACATTTGACGAAGGCAAAAGACAAGTGTAAGAAGATCTTCATATAGACACTACAAGAAACAAAATATAATTGTATCGAAATCAATAAAATTTACTCAATTTCAAATAAATGTATTGGAGTTCAAGTTGCCCGTTTACTTAAAGACAAGGTAAGCGACGTAACGAGTAAGTAAAAACAGTATTCGTAACTATGAACGCAATTTTCTGGTCTCCATGTTGCATATGCGACAGCTGCTATCAAATAAATAAAAAAAGTTCCAAACGAAGTCTGTCTAGGTTTACAAGCAAACGTGTTCATTGCTATTCAAATAAAGTTTGTATATTACGCCATATGCACACTACAAAATAGAAAACAGGTAATGGCTTTTAAACGTGTCCTCCTTACAAGGATACACAATTCATGCAGACAACTAATTGCACATTTTTTAGGTTTTCGGTAAGGTATATTAAACATTTTTTCAATAAGAAGACTTAAAATGCTTGATATCATAAATGTTCGTTTACAAGTATTTTATATTATTCAATATATCTCAAATAAATATCTACTACTTGACATTGGACATGTGATCTTTAAACCATATCAGAAACTAAAAACTGTCTACATTCATAGACACGATGTCGTAAGTATATATATAGCTAACATTAAAATCAATAAAGCACTACATGCTTTATTGATGTTAATGTTGCCAAAGCCAACACCGATGCTGGCGGGTTTGGAGCTTAGTGCCGTGCTGAATAAGCGCATACAATCCATCGCACGAGTGACTTGTAACAGGCATGCAGTAATTAGTTGAAAGCAGTGTGGTCTCCGTGGTAAATAACTCAACACTTGTTGTAAACAATGGATGCATACGACTTCCCTGCTCACTTTTAACTCTGCATGAATGGTTACGGCCCATTTAGCACGCATCTTCTTGAATCTCGCGAGTGTGGTGTTTTCAAAACTCGAAAAATAGTCGATAGTAATTCGAACACAAAAAAATAATAATAACAACAAAAATAAAACTTAAAAAATATTTTTAAAACTGAACAATAGCAAAGCGTTTCCGGGATTAAGTAAGTTTAAATCAAATATTGTACACTTCTAAAACGACTCAAATATGAAGACGAATAAAGGTTGATGTTTCTGAAATCGGTACAAATCAATTTCCAGGCGACAATAAAAGCAGTGAAAATTAAATAAATCCAATAGGCGCATTTAAAAGAATGTTTCCTAATTCCACACCTTATTAGTATACACGCTGATATACGTAATTAGCTCTTCGGAGTGAAACGGAATATGTCAAGCAAGCTGCTGAATAAAGAAGGAACCTATTCATTACAAATTAAGTAAGAAAGTTTACATACACATGTATGTGTGTGCTAGCTAGCACTTAACACTATGCTATTACTAATTTGACGTATGATCAAATGTCCAATTAATATTGTTATAATATCGGCTGCCAAATTATGAACTGTAATTGGAACTAACTCTCATTGAGGCTTTGACAGTATCATACATAAAGGATTAACACATTCCGAACTAGTTTGAGAGAGTGACATGCAATGAATTGAGATTATTTCGACTATATAACACGAATTTATCATAAAATCTTATTTCTATTTTTCTGATGATGATGAAGAAAATTTTCATATTTCATTCGTTTAATAACATTTTAAGTTTTTTTTTTCAAGTATAATAGATTAATCTAATAGTGGGAATGTTTGATTGTTTTCATCTAAACACTAAGATAATTGGTCCTCGATTAGATTTTACCTATTTCCTTGAATGGGAAATGAAGTCGAGTTTATACCTCAATTCTCACTGCAAAGCTACAGATTAAGGCAACATCTGTAAGGCAGAACTGAATAAAACTCGAGTTTAGTTCGAGTTACCGTGGTTGGCCTCGTTTTGCGATGAATACATTACAAACGTGCGCTTGTATGACGCATCGCCTGATATCGGATACCGCTCCCGTTCCCGACAACGTTTTATTTCCGATATCTGAACTCGTTCAATGCTCACTTCGATATGATGGACGTGATACCTCTAGTTTTCATTGGATTGCGCTCAGCTAACAAACTACTTCAAAAGCTCTAAAAAATACAAATATTAGTTTTTAGAAATAACCTGTATTTACTTCAATATCAAACAGCAAACACAAACGTCCATATATATACCTACATTTTTGCATAAACCTGCATTTTTAAATCACGAGGTTCGATTTATTTTCAAAAAAAATATTATACTGCATTGTTTGCAACACTGATAGATCGGAGAAAAATAATGTTGGCTACAAAGCCGCGGGTGTCAAATTATAAAGTACAGAAATCTCTTTATCGAAAGACGAGGACAAAGTTCTAGAAATTCAAAGGAAAAAGAAAAGCAAAATGACATACTAAAAGTATACTGGAATAACGACATATCGATATAGGATTGAAGAAAAGTAATGTGGCTTATACCACGATGCGTCGCCGTGGAAGCCAGATGTCAATAAATAAAACCTATATCTGGATTCCAATGTTTGCTCCATCTACAAACGCTGCCAACAACTGATTTTTTATATAAACGCTGTCTCGTGTTCAGATTTTATATTTAACTTTATGGAAAGAAGGAATAAAAATGCAAATAAAATATAAATACTTGTAAAAAAAAATGTAATTGAAATGTATTAGTCCTGTTCACATTTAAGAACCAGCGTTCTGGTATCTATCCATACCTGGCAAAGCTGAACTGGATCCTGTTTCGGTGTTGTCGCGAGACATCCTTTCTTATTATTTCTATTCTATTATTAACCGACGAAAAAAAAGGAGATTCTCAATTCGACCGTATTACGAGTATATTTTTTTTTTTATTTTTTTTTTTATGTCTGTTCAGCCCTCACTCCGTTATTTATGAACCGATTTTGATTATTCTTTATTTGTTAGATAGAGTATACCTCAAGAGTGGTCCCATGTCAAGGAAGTAAGGATTTGATCATGGGATCCTGAAAAAATTGAGAGAAACCCTCGAAAATTGTAGGAACGAATAGTGTTTCTGTTTACTTTTCATTACTTTATCAGGTATTTGCGTTTAGCAATCATCACGTCATGTAGCTGAGCTGATGATGAAAAAAAAACATAAAATAAAAATCTTTTTTACAAAAAATTAAACCGACGAAAAGAACTAAAAAGCAAAAAATAAATAAACATTAAGTCTTACGTATTGAGCTTATTTACATAAACTATCAAATTTTATATAAAGTTATTTTGAGTCGGCGCCAAATAATAAAATGATTAATTACTTACGTAGGTACATACAAAATTTTGATAATTAATCAGTTTGTTGTTTGGCGCCGACTCAAAATAAGTTTTTATAAAATTTGATAGTTTATGTTAATAAGCTAGACTTAAGGTTTATTTTTTTTTTGCTTTTTAGTTCTTTTCGTCGGTTTAATTTTTTGTTAAAAAGATTTTTTTTTATGTTTTTTGTTTCTCATCTGCTGTATTCTTATTTAGTATTTTTCTCCTTGTTTTGTTTTATTTAAGATTATATTATAATTTTTTTTTCTATATTCCATGCCATTTAGTAATCACCAAAGCAGTTGCTGAACATAAGATGAATTAACACAAGTTGCCGAACCATCTTCAAACAAATAGCAGTTGCGATTTCTCAAGGTTCATACTAATTAGCGAGAATAGAAACATTTTAAATGAAACAGTACTTTAAGTAACGATGCACTTGACCCTTGAAACAGAACACCATTTGAAAAAGTGATTGAGGCAATCAGTTTGAAAAGCGAAGTGATGGTGGTTGTACGGCTGACTCCGTGTGAATACAAATAACCGACGCAGGACTGCACAGCCTAGGCTTCACAACGTCATTTACTTTTTAGTAGCAAAGAGGCCTTGAGTGAGACGATTTCAAAGGCAAGCCTCGCGAGAAGGGCTCTTGGCATTAGACAGCGTTGCGATGAATAACTGAAACTATAAAAAACAACAACGAAAACGCCAAAAGACAAGCACGGTCTATTAGAGGTTTTTTTTATGAATATGGTATGTTTTGAATGGAAAGAATCTAATCAACAACAAGAGAGAAACCCATCCGAATGAATCGTATTTTAATAAAATGTTGATTGATGTTTACAAGTTAGAACATAAAAATGGACATTCGGAATAGAAAATTGTTGAATTAAAAAAAAACACTTTCCACCATCAAAACAGGTGTGACATGCAGCTGGGAAAATTCGTGATATTGTAAAATCGTAGCGAGGCGCGCGTGTAGCGAAATCCGATAGTATTGGATACAAACAGAAATAAAAGAGAATGCTCTTCTCGTTTTATACGTGAAATCGTTAAAGCCGCTTTTTTATTTGGAGATCGTTGGTATCCAAGTTTTTGTTAAACTCCGAACCTGACGCCAAAATGTTACTTTATTTCACAACTCCAGTCTTATTTAAATATTACGAAATATTTATGGCTTGAAACCACTTTTCATTTAACATGATAGGCTTTCAGTTAACGTATGTAGATATATTATATATTGAGGTCTGAAAAAAACTGCCAGATTCGGCTACAGACGTGACATTAACAACTATAAAATAAAACTATAAAACTGTTCAAGAGAGAACGGTAGGGTTATCATGTCATTAAAATTGTTATACACTCAGGTATAAAGTAAAGTGAGGTGATTTAGTGTAAAACATTTCAATATAATCCGTAAAATCCGTAGGCGTTTTGTATTCATAATATAATCTGTTGACCGTCGTAAATACAGCATCAATTTGCATAATTTCCCACTTTTTCACAACTAAACACACATATTTTCACATAAAAACTGAATGTACCACTGTTATTTATTGTTTAGCGATATACGGTACGACTAATCATTTATCCTACTCCACATAACGTTATGTATGCAAATGACTGTCTGTTTATGGAATCGCCTATGACTCATGGGTTCAGTGGTAGAATGCTCATCTGCCACGCGATCTTGATGATGGTGGACTGCCAATGCAACTAACTTTGCATTTTCATTTTTACTTGACGTTTTATGTTTAACCACTCAAAAAATCTTGTTTAATATATGCATTACAATTAACGCTGTACGTATACTGTCTACGTGTGTTGCGTACGCTGTGTGTGTAAAAAATCTCTGATAAGCAAAGAGAGAAGTAAACAATACCATAGAGTAAAAAAGCGGAGCAGTACTATGACGTAAACTACCAATTATTAATAAATTGAATAGTATTGGCAAACATGCACGGTCCTCAGTTATCGCAAATGAAGGCTTACAACGCTAAGGTTATTAGAATATTACTTGTGTGCTGTCATTATATTTGCACTTTTAATAAGAAGGAAGTCGAATTCGGAAGACCAACAATTAGTATATTACTCAATATGCAGAACATAAAAAAAACTAATATAAAACCTAAGCCTAGTCTAAAAAAGAAAGGAACAAAGTGAAAAGCTGCCAGTACAAAATAAATCAACAACCCATAGCAAAAGCTTCCTTTCTTTTCCTTTTAAAGGCAGTGAAAGATAACTAAAACTAAACACACAATTTTGCAGCAATTTGTCGAAAGTTTAGTCCTCTGTACAAAGAGCTTATTCGAAATTTTTCCAGTGTTGTGGTCAAAAGATTATCACGCAGTTTCCCCGCTGATCTCATCGCTGAACCGCAAGCTATAAAGCGGACTGAGACGCAAAGTGCATCGCGCCGCCAGCTCTTTATTTCTATTAGCGCTGAATGCGTACTACTGGTACATAATAGCGAGATCACCATTCATCATCCACCTTTCATGCGGTTTAAAGGGCTTTGTTAGGAGAATATCAATTTTATGTTAGCCGGGTTTAAAGAAACGCTCGATCCGGGAGTGTTTGGAAGTATGATTAAATAAGGAAGTAAAGCCCTTAAATTGTGGGTAATCAGAATTCATACAAAATTTAACACCATTATAACGTAAGAGTAGGATTATTGCATGAAGTAATCGGCCTAGCTATCAAGACCACTGTAGATACTTCGAATTAACAAAAAAGTTGTATAGTAATATGCTTTTGAATTGTAATTGCTTGTTTTACTATCTTCGGGAACACTTGAACTAAACCCCAATTTATTCAGAAAATTTCATCATCAGAAAATTCAGAACTTTTATACGGATGCGAGGCGTCGACTATTAAAGAAGACCTCAGGAAACGTATAGAAGCATTCGAAATGTGGTCTTTCAGACGTATCAAGAATAAGTTGGGTCTAGAAGAGAAGCAAAGGAAAAGTTGGGCGTAGGAAGAAGTCGTGGCTGAGGAATAGGTATCCGGGAATGGACTGGAGTTGCGAGTGCTGCAGAACTGTATCGCCTCGCAAGAGACAGTACGCGATATGCAGAGCTGGCTGCCAATCTTCGCTAGTCGGAGAGATACACAAGAAGATAAGTCGCTTAACTGACTGAAATGGATTTGAGTTCTTTGAATATTATGGTTTACATAACGCCGACAGTGTCGTGATTACTCGTGATGTAAACCATACTATTTTCATTTTATTTATGTTTGAAAAATTTTAATATAATTTTTTTGAATGAAGTCACTTGTTATTTTTTTATAATCTAGTATTAATTACTCGAAAAGCTAAAATAAGCTAAAGCCACAAGCTTGAGCGTAACCCACTAGAAAACTCCTGTGATGATCATAAATGGATAAAATGTATTGAAAGATCATAGGAACGGTGAAGGCGAAAATAGACTTTAGGGCTGTGGCCAGATAATCTGTCGGCTTAATGTTCGAGGACATTAGCGAACATTCGGTTACGGGCCACGACAATAAGGCCACAAATTACACCGTGTACACTACTTGTTTTAATGGTGTGCCACTTTTGTTGATACGTTTTCAGACCACTTAAAAAATTGTTCGGTGGAATAAGTTGGCTTTACGCATGTTTTAACCATGTATCGCTTTGCATGCTCTTAGTGATATTATATGTGTGTAGTTTGTAACTTGTTAGAATAATTCAGGTATTTTTCTTGATAAATAATAACTTACAATAGGAATGTTTCGCGGGATTTGTTTCAAAATACACATGTATAAAATATGTTTTTTTTTGGTTTTTGCGAGTGTTTAGGATTATATAACGATCTAGTGGATTACATTTAATTTTTTTTACTATTGAATGCTAACAGAAAGATTCTTCTTAAACTACAAATCTATACTGAAAGGTACATGTAGAGACAGGTCAGTCGAGAACTATACCAATTTTGTTTGATATAAATAGATACCCTAACACACCGTTGAAAGCATAGGATAACATGCACTGAATTTTCATCGTCCTGGACTATTTAATTTTTGACTCAAAGGATATTTGTGGGATACTAGAGGTAAAACCTAGAGAGATGAAGATTGGTATCCAATGCACACCAATCGGATAGTGCAATTAGCGCACTTTTATAAGTGAAGCATAAGCAAAGAGAAACCTATAAAGAAAAATGTTGGACTGTTCAAACAGTAGGCAAATCCCACTTATCCCACTATATAATATTATAAATGTGAAAGTTTGGATGGATGGATGGATGTTTGTTACTCCTTCACGCCAAACCTACTGAACCGATTGCGATGAAACTTGGTACGTAGATAGCTGGAAACCTGGATTAACTAACATATAAGCTACTTTTTATCCCGATATTCCCACGGGATCGGGACTTACGCGGGGAAAACAGTGGGGCGCCGCTAGTAGAACTATAAAGGAAGAAATCATCCGAAGGGAAAAAAAAAACTAAATATCGATTGTATGTAAATTTTTTTTTTTAACCATTCGTAGATTCGAAGAAATTCGTAGATTCGCCTTCGTAGAATTTGTCTGAATCCTTCTGCATAATAAAGTATTTTCCTGATATTCAATATGAATATGAGTTTTGTTGTTGTAACAGGAACTGGAAATGTGTTCTGTGTAGGCACAGTAATAACATAACGTGATTAAACTTTATATTTCTGAACCCAATATTTTTCAACGAAAAGGAATGTTGTATGACATATTTTATTTAAATTTTATGCTAAAAGAGGAATTTCAAAAATGAACTTTTTCGTCGCTTGTGAAATATTTGTTGATGGCATCGTCGGGGTCAGACGAACGTAATTATGTGATACAGCTGGGAAACTGTAAATAAAACTTGTTATAAGTTAATTATACATTTTCATATTTTATGAAAAATAATGTTTTAAATTAATGCATGTTATAAAACATACAGAAATATAACGGGGTTTTAACAAAACATATTTAAAGTAAACATAATTTTAAGAACTTGCTTAGGGTTATATTAAGGAGGAAGAGCATAGACATCGTAAATAAATGCTAAAAAACTGGACTAGTAAAGAAAATTAGGACGTTGAAAAATACAAGCAGATCTTGTTGAAAAGCACTACAGCTGAGACGGAAAAAGGGTAATTCTTTTCGAAAGTCATGAGAACAAACGTGTAGCTCATTACCGCTGCTAGATGTTACACGTGACTACTACTTGTTTTGCAAAATACATAGGTACCTTAAGTGCCGAATTTGTTACTTAGATGAAAATGAGAATTTTAGCACATCCGCTAAGTGAGCGCTCGCAAATCGTGTTCTTTAAATGTTACCGAATCGGAGACATTACTGGTATCGTAAAAATCTATGGCCACCTATAACAGTTTTCCACCAGGTTGGTCGTTTGCTTGTTCGCTACCATTTTATAAACGAAACTGGCATCAGCACAAAATTTTAATTAACAGTTATCAAAATATGTGATAAATAAAAGAATTAAGAAACAGGTTTTACTTCCTCGTCCTCGTTTCTTCTAATGATTAGCGCTAATAATAATATAGGTATTATTACACTATTAAAATTAACATATGAATAAAACCATATACGAAGCCTGACAGAACAGGAATCGATGTTATTAAATACTATACATATTAATTAATTAATCTCGCAACAAACAAAAGGGAGCGCACTCAAACTCATGGTGCAGAGTGGCATTGTGTTTGCACTCGGTAGCAGCCTACTATATTCATATATTTACTCTATGCACTGGCAACACTATGCAGTAACTACGTTCCACCAGTTAACGCCCGTACTTACTGAAATTAAAACTCTAACGATACCACAAAGCTCCAACGCTAATTTCCTCTATCGTACGTAGAAGCAATACCGGAACCAAACTTCCACTACACAAAATGAATCACATACACTTTTGGGGTAAATTTTATGACGTTGGACATTTTATTAGGTTGTATAAAATGCAGGGATGCGAATTCTGCGATAATAATATCCTGTGATAGTTTAAAATAACTCACATATTTACAACTTTTTAAATTAGTTATTTTGATTTGGTTTTTGAATGTTTTTAGCCAGTTTTTACTAGCTTTTAGCTTTTTCTAGCTTTAGTACAAGTGAAGATGAAGCTAATAAAGCTTTTATTTAACCTACCTCTTACTGCCGTACCGAAATAAAACTTTGTATGTTTATGTAGTTTGGTTGACGATACTATAATTTGGCATCTTGGAGCTGATCTCACGATGGAGACAGGACGTGGACAGTGGAACTCTTCAGTGGCTACTAGTAAACCCTCGAGTTTGGGCTCATGTGAATGGTTTCCACGAGTCGAACAGATTGAGCGTGATAACAATGGTCTGATGTTGAAGAGGAGGATTGGGTTTGAGCTCTGTTTTACTTTTAATCCGTTCCGCCATTAAAGCGACTTTCTTAGTTTTACCAAAGTATTTTTTTTTTTCTTTGACCAATACGTCATCTACTTTGATCTGAGCTGAAATATTTTGTCAACATCTTTGATCTTAATAGCTAGATAAAGATACAGACAGGACATCGTTAAGCAGAAAACTTAGAAGTTTCTGATGTTTGACGTTTTTGGCACTTTCTGGTTTTAATAGATTTGATACCAATTATCGAAAAAAATTACATACGAAGAAAATGAAATAATTGTTGCCTTATGCGCATGACATTTCTGCAACTAGTTTTTAATGATACAAGAGAATGAACGCATATATTCATACTTACCTACTTTGAAGGCGATACAATAAATTTAGAAGAATGGTAAACATTTTGTGTTTTATTGACCTTTTCCCAGTACTTTGTTGACAGAGTAGTATGACATGGAAGTGTGGATAAAACAGAGAAAACTGAGAAAGGCCGTCGTCCTGCAGTGAGACTATGTATAAAAAAACTTTTACATACGTGCAGCTATGAAACGTAGAGAAGACGAAAACATGAACAGTAGAAAAAACAAGAGCTTAGATTCGATGAAGACCTATCTGGCGCGGTGGTAGAGCGTTCAATTGCAATGTCATGGCCGCAGATTTGATTTTAGTTTGATTCACTTCATGAATATCTATGCTATTTGCATTGGTCTGTGTGTACCTACCTATGTAATATGTATCTAATTACAGAAATGAATCAAAGTCGTTACCTATGTATATCCGTGTGCTCGGAGGACTAGGTACAAGCTATTATTAGGTTGGGTTAATTCTTTGTGTTATATTATGTCCCAGAATGTTATTGGAACGAAGTACTTTATCGCACGTTACACTTCAGACGCTCGGCGGCCGGCCGGCTAGCCGGAAAAAAGTGTTAGTGCAACGAAAAATGCTGACCGCGAGTTAGTTTATTTTATTTTTAAACTATCTGTGAATTTCACAGATAGCGCAATTGTAATGTAATGTAAAGTTTTTACAATATTTACTATATTTTGATACTCTATAATGAATCCATCAAATATATCTATATATCTATACCTAATTACCTATATAGCGAGAGGAACTACATTCCAACCGGGTGTGCCAAAGGCACCTCAAGCATTATTCTAGAAAATGCAATCATGCTAGTGTTGATATCGCGTGTCGCTTACAATAATTACTATATCTGACAGGTCAACCGATAACATATAGGTACATAGTTCACACATTCACAAACGACACATACTAAATGCTACAATAATTAAACATTTAAAAACAAAACACAAACACCATTTCACGTATCGCATTTTATCATTTCCAATCGCATGTAAACCGCTCATTATATTTTCAATAAATTCCCTCATTTGCATAGGGTAGGGAGTCAACACGTCATTCGCAGAAAGAGAGTTGGTGTCCCCGATTGGCCACCCGCCAAAGGCTTAATAAGGTCGTCAGAATTCAATCAAAACGCTCCCAAAGAGGAATACGAACATTTACATTTTTGTTAATCGGTTTTTTTTTCGGTCACGACAGGGTGTATATTTTTGATTTATTATGATTTTCTTTTTAACATTTCGCATTCGAGGATTCCAACTAATCTAATTCCCGCAAAATCGTGGTTAGACATCCATACTAGAGTACGGTCACAAGAATAGAAGAAGGGGCTATTCTCTTGTTGGGTAACTAAGCTAGACATCCTGGTCCTTGTCTGACATGAACAGGCAGGTATTCGAACCCACAACCTTCTCATAATTATAATTAATTTCGAGTTTCACATTATATATTATGGAAAGCATAACTATGGACAAAATAAATTATGACATGTTTAATACATAAGCCAAGATTCATTTAATCTTTTCTTTTTCTGAGGAGGCAAATGTGTGCTTCCGAATATTACATAACTGGGATACACAGTAAAATATAATAACACGTTCCTTCAGTCAAACATCCTCTGGAAACGAATTTTAGAAGCGTACACGTGAATGACTCGAGCACATCACTATACGTTAACATTCGCAAATATTTCCAAGTCTTGACACGCGTTTATAATAAAAACATCATCCCCTAGTCTGAAGGCGTGAGAAAAAATACACGATAAGTTCCCGACATCGCGTACTACTCACAATATACATAAAATGAGTACAATAAATATAACAACAGGGGAGAATAGCAGGTGTGTCGAAGAACCGGTCCGCGGCCGAAGAAAAGCGTGAAAAACTCATTCGTAAACAACAAAAGGAGAACCGATGTTATAACTCAGGCGGAGGGGGGCGGCAGGTGGTGAGTTAAGATAAAGTACTGACGTTATTCTCTATCCTGTGATTTAGATATGACCTTCTCAACGCAATCTGCATTAGTAACAGCCCCGGGGGGCAGCCCACCTCGCCTCCCGCTATATGTTTTATTGGAACTTAACACCTGCGTGATATGAAACGGAAATTTTATATATTCTTGCCACTACGTACACCCCTGCGTATTAAATATACCTATTGTTATAGCCACGGAGTAACCTAGAATTGGTACAAATAATAGAACCAATTTTCTAGCGTATTGGTTAAGAACACTTTACCATGTTTATTTTCTTTTTATATATCAACATTAAGAGACAATCATGTATAAATCATGCTTGACGGACTGCGGGATGTTTTATTATATTTACGTACTAATCGGCGAGACAAATTTCATTGAGCGATGTAGGATCGGAAGTTACTCAGTAGTTTTGCTTGTGTTGTTTAGATGGCGTTAAATATGTCATCATTTGTGTTGGAAGGATAACGGTATATATATTTGGTAGTTGAAAAAACAAAATGAATTTAGAATAACATCTTCGTTCGACACTAACTATTGTAAATCTGGCACTAAATGTGACATGTTAATTTACTGGTGGGGAGGTCTCTTCTCTCTTTTTAATGCCATCTGACAAGCCATGTCATTTTCGGTTCCAAGTTAATAAACATATATTTTCACAGCGTGTGATAGACATTTTCACATCGTCACATCTAAATGAACATGTATTGTTATATATACAGACATTTTTGTGTCGAGTGTCAAATTTATGTCGTTATTAATTGTGGCTTCTTGTTTCCGAATTTTGAGTTACATATTTCATATAGTCTCAACACTGCTGCACAAACCCAACTCCCATTTATCACGACGTCACTAGATCAAGAAGTTATGGGTTTCCTATTTACATCCCTAAGGCATCATACTAGTACCTATAAGCCACTTGGAATGCTATTTATTCGACAGTACAGAGCTTATAATCCAATGTGCACTACTAACAGCTGCATTATCGAGTTAGTTCCATAAGTCTTGTTAATTGTGCTTTTTGCAATGGTAAGGATAAAGTCTTAGAATAGAAATAACAAATTCTGAGAGCTAAAATATTGCGACTAAACAGTTTCAGTAACTACCTAGTTGTTATCCACCGACAGATATATTTTTCCACATAATTGGTTAACGAAGGAAGGAGAAAGAAAACATTTATTTGTGTTTCTTTGTTGTTGCGTAAAACCGATTTTAAAAGGCAAAGGGTCCTTCCCTTTTCCTTTTAAAACCCATAAAAAATCACTGTGAATGTAAGTAATAAGACCTTTCATCGCATATTAATAAAGGCGAGTAACGTTTAAAAGATGATTGCCTTGTACGAGTTGTCAACTGGTTGAAAAGAACAGATTTTAAGCACGCGGTTTCACCGACACCCATGTGTCACGGAAAGAAAATTAAAAAACACAGACAGACAGATGAAAACCAAATCCATCGCTTTATAACTATTACAATTAAAAGATGTTCATTTTCATCTTACTTCTCTGTGAAAGTTTACAGAACTAAAATGTATTGCGTTGTCCAAGAGTGCGAAGACATACTTGACACGTCTTCAAAAAGTTTTAAAGAGTTCGGGCAGCAGCAAGTTTGTTTTAATGGTCTGTAACGTCGCTTTAGTCCAGTTATCCACCTCCAGCGAGCATTGAGCAATAAGGTAAACTTTTAAAAGCGATTTTCTCGACCCGAGAGAGATTACTTTCGCATCGGCGACGCCCGCACGCCTTGTGTGGTGCGTTGTGTCGTACTGAAAATAAGTTTTAATGGTGGACGGTGCTTGTCGGTTTGCAAAGTTACGTGGTTTCAAAGCGCAGAAATGCGGGTATTTTGCTGAGATCCTTGTTCACTCATAATGCTTAAATGTGTTATTAAATGCTGTTACTTTGTCCTTGAGACTTTGGGTACAATCGTTTTGTGCACATTTAAGGTGATGCACAGATAAAATAAGTTGTACCTATTTATTTTATCTGTTCAATGATAAAAAGAAATTTGACAATGATACATTAAGCGAGTTAACACACGATTTCGCTACCCATCCAAATTAAAGATTTCACATAGCCCTAATTGTCGATTTACCTAAATCTCTAAATGAAACGCTCTATTAAGATTATCGGACGATTAAAAAACAATTGGTGATTCACAGGGGGAGGTTGCAGTAGGCCCAAGTCGAATGACAGATTATCTTAATGGTGACGACATCGAACACAAATTATGTATTCGTGGGGCACAATCGACCCAAATGAGAGGCCAATCAGCCGCCATCCGTGCACATGTAAATGGCACATTGACAGACGTGACGCCAAACGGAATCGATAATTTGCTCACATGCCCAATGTTGGACCATACAATGTGAATGTTTGTTGTGTAAGAATTGTTAATGTTTTATCAGAGGACGCATGTTAATAAGTAAACACCACACATCATGTCTTAACTCCTCAAAATTAACAATCTCTTAACCTTAGCCTGTACTTCATTTGTGAGGTAAAGGGCGGAAAACTTTAATCCTACAGTAAAATCGTTCCATGTAGGTTTAAGAAAGCATTAATATCCGTGCAATGGTTTTTTTGTGTCTAACTCGAATTTACAAACCACAAAGAAAAAATCCGGGCCTGTAGCAAGCCCGCAGAAGTACATTTCGTGATTTTTTTTATTTTTTTTCCAAAAATATAGGTCGCATTAAAAACCCCCCTTTGGGGGAATATCCCCCATTCACGAACTTAACCTTCATTTTTGCCCTGTTGATTTTCCGTCCAAGTTTGAAAGCAATAGGTGCAAGCATAATTGCGACCTCTACCGTGCCGGTAAAATTGAGGTAGGTACACACATATATATATATTTAAACTTTTTAACTGGCGGTTGTTTTGGGGTCTAGGGATCATAACTAGACCTCCTGTGAAGAAATTTTATGAAAACTCCACAACTGGTACAAAACCAATACGTAGACTTTTCTTCGAAATCTACATATAAAAATAGGAAATATATTAGTTAATTAACCTATTAACTTTTCAGTAAGTCTTTTGATATGTGTCATAAAACACCAAATATGTTTAGCATTACAGGATACATTTTAAACATTAATTTATTACTTTGAAACTCTTCCCAAGTATATATTTTGAAGTATTATAAAAATAATTGGTACATACGTCATCATCTAAGATACCATTAAATTATTAAAACAATTTGGCTGACATTAAATACTTTAAAGTTATTTAAATAAATAATTGCCTTTGTATCAATACTCTCCCATGCATCGATATACGCCACCGTCAAATTTCAATAAAAATATAAGTTTGCAATTGCAAAAAATATTTTATTATGTGGATCAAAAAACAAAATTTAGATGTTTTCCTTTATTGGTGCTGTGAGACCTTGCTTCTCGCCAAGTTTCATGATTCTAGGTTAATAGGAAGTACTCTATAGGTTTTGATTTACCTGCGGCATGTTAAAATATATAGCTTAGATGGTCATATCTTCTGATTGCGTTGTATTAGAAGCTTGGCAGGCAGACGGACGAACAACGAAGTGATCCTAAAAGGGTTCCTCATATTCCTTTTGAAAAACGTAATCCTAAAAAAGCATCATCTTTATTTAAAAAATCATACAGTTCACATCAACTCAACGCGTTTGTAGCCAAATAATCTTATTTTAATTCCTAGAGAATCCAAATACTTTTCATAGGCCCGATCAGTGATAAATTATAACAGTAAAAAAATTAGGGAGAAACTGTTATCAGTGAAAGTATTTGGTATTATGTTGTGGAGGAACGGGTGGTATGTCCCTCCAACACAAAGGGAGGATCCTCCGACCAGGCGAGGTGATCATGCCTGGCGGGCCGCGGCCCAACGGTTGATGTTGGGAAGTTGTATATATACTAATCGGCGCGAGAACTCTCATAGCGCGATGCAGGATTAGTAGGTTGTAGATGTTTCTTGTTGCTGTATGTGGAAGTCGCCACATCACTCCCCTCCAAGACCGGAGGTCGATATCTTGATGAGTCAGCTGTCTATGCTCTATTTAGGAGCGTGCCAGGGCCAGTAGTGTGTTATTCCGGTGAGTCGGAACTGAGTGCCGCAAGTTCCAGTGAGTCGGAACTGTATTCCGCTAGTTCCAGTGCGTCGGAACTGAATGCCGCTAGTCCCAGTGAGTCGGGGCTGAAGTCCGCTGGCCCCAGTGAGTCGGGGCCGCGTGCGGTGCTGCGTGCGGTGCTGCGGTGAAGTCGCCAGTGAGTCGGGGCGGTTGCTGCGTAGTGGCTGGCTGCTGCGTAGACGGGAGAGAGATGCTCTTCTTACGTGGACCGTAGGTGCAGTGTGCTTTTGCCTAGACGCTGATGAGGCCGTAGGGGTAACCAGGCTGGAGCGGACGCTGCAGGCGTGTGGTATCCCTGTTGAGGCCGAGGATGCTGGCTGGCTGAGACTTGATTACCGCTCATTGCTGTAGGAGTGTATACGATGGTGGCGATGATGCTGCTGCTGATCTGCTTCATGAAGGCTGCTTCCAATCACGTCGGGGTCACCACTGTGGAGGAACGGGTGGTATGTCCCTCCAACACAAAGGGAGGATCCTCCGACCAGGCGAGGTGATCATGCCTGGCGGGCCGCGGCCCAACGGTTGATGTTGGGAAGTTGTATATATACTAATCGGCGCGAGAACTCTCATAGCGCGATGCAGGATTAGTAGGTTGTAGATGTTTCTTGTTGCTGTATGTGGAAGTCGCCACAATGTTATTAACAGACTTACTTGCCACTAGTATCATGCAAGTGAAAACTGAGAACTGCACAAATTCTTGTTCGAAACTGTGTACGATTTAAATTCAAACTTCTACACTAGAAAACATTGCTACTCTCATCGCTGGCGAAATACATCGTAATTGTGTAAACGAGACAACAAACAGCTCGCCGCAGACCACAAAGATGCCCAGTTTCCTGGTAAACTGAGCAACTTTATTTGCAATACATACTTACACCAAGTTTTTCTTTCATTCACATAGAAATTATATCATGCTTCATATCGTACGGAGAACTTGAATAAAACAAATATATTATTAGATCTGTTGTATGTGTTAACTTGTAGTCAACATGTTTTCCTATTATTAGTTGTTGTTACTGACACACAACCAAGCCCTTTTTATGTCAAAACATTGAACATAGAACAGATATTTTCTTAGGCTTATAAAGTTTTAATAGAATAATAAACAAATAACAGAAATAATATTATTGCCTGCTTATAGAGTCAAAAACTAATCATGTAGAAAAAGATACGGTCGATTTGTTTTTTACTGTCTGTGGGAGGATATAAGCAGGAGTATGTATTTTAATATTACATTTCACCTTGACCTCTGAAATAAGAGGTAAACTGGGAGAAATAACGCCAGTCAGACAAATAAGTAAGAGACACCTGCTCTTACTTCTTTGTCTGACTGGCGTTATTTCTCTAGAATCCTCGAGAATAAGTGCTACGGAGTATCAGGTATTTAATATTAATACGGCCACTATAAATATTGTGCGTTAACTAACTAGTTGTTAAGCTACATGTTCAAATTGAATGAAATTTGAGAATATACCTTGTTATACAGGGTGTATTTATAAAGGAATACTTAAATCACTGAAAGGGCATGACTCAAGCATGCAGTTACAAAAAGAATTAAAAAAAAACTATTCTTTTACAAGTTGTGATAGTTTGAATTGTAACTGTAACTGAACGGGCATGCTAGAGTCATGTTCTTTCAGTGATTTAAGTAAGTGTTTCGTTTTCAAATACACCCTGTATTATGCCCTATATATTGGGCACTGAAAATTCAACCTTCTAGCTTTATCCACAACGAAGTTACATGGGGGTCGAACACGTCCTGACTGGCTTCGAGAAAGGGATGTACGGATGTGCCTTTTTTGCTCGACGTAGTGGGGGCACTGCCGTGCTCCCAGATCCAAAGACAGGTAATCTGTCTTTATAGGTACGTAGTGGTAAGAAAGCTACGAACGATATAACTACATCCCTAGCAATATAATCATATGCCGTAACAATTCCAGGGTGTGTGTAATATGATTATATTATTGAGTGTAGTAATATATTGTCGAGGGGAGGGAAGAGGGAAGAGAAAGAAAGAGGATTTGTCCGGTAAGAATTCGACTCTAGGATAATCTATAATAAATATGTTTTTACTAAACCAGGTTATAATTCATACTCATCTTGGAAAACTATAATACACGAACACAATAATATAACTTTCTTTCGCCTTAACGAAAACTTCAAAGTTCGGCTGTGAGCAGTTTTCAATTACTGATAGACGAATTTCGAACCATTTGAGTGAACTTTCTGATTGCAGCCATCCGCATCTCACTAGATTGTTCTAAAATCTAATTTTATAATAAACCGTCTAGTGAACTGCTTAATGATCGCCTGGAGTAGGTAGTTACTTCACAGCAATATGATTTACTATCAAAAGAGATATCTAGCCAGTGTATACGCGCTTTTGGACAGAGTAACAATGAGTAATACTTAGGTGCAATACTTCTGTTATAACCTTCTTCCATCTTTAAACTGTGTCGGCTAAGTAAAAATCGTTAAAAAACATTGTTTAATGTCTTCAAATAGCTGTGAAATTTTTGGATCGTTGGTGATTACAACTTCAGCACTCATCGTGAATTAAGGCTGCTGGCAGTTCTTTAAACAATTCTTTGAATATTCAGTAGAATATAAAGTCGAAACTTATATTACATTTGTGCTATACAGTCATTTAAATTCTTAGGTCTTAAATTTTAATAGAGAAAAGCGATTGTCAGTAACGGTTCCAAGAAAATTAAGCCTGACTATTGAATGTTATGCTTTAGTTCAACTCTGAAATAGAGAGAATACTCGTATAGACCTGTACCGTAATAGCCGCTTATATTTCACTATCGAGCAAGTTGCAGGAACGAACTTTGAGAAATGAGTAGTTGATCGTGCAAGCAATATGTCACTTTGAAGGCACTATTACAATCTTTGAACACGATATGTTATTGCTATACGTGACTTCAAACGCTTCAAATATGCCTCGTATATCGCTGTTGAAGCTTTTTACGGGAAATCGCAGCAAATGCTTACTGAAATAGTTGCTAGGAAAGATAAGGAGTTTCTACCCAATTCTACCCAATATGTAAGACTAGAACTTATGTTTTATCTTGCTTGAAGAATGATCCTCTGACTTAGCTAAATTATCCTGCAGGTATGATCAAATAGAAATAATAGAATAGAATCTTTAAAGCTTTTGTACTTGTGTAAAAGGTGGCATTCACAGCAGAAAACTCCTTTAAGATATTGTGTACTTCAATTGTTCCCCTGGTCTAACGAAACAGTTTCTTTGATAAAAACCCCTCTAAAACATCGCTGATCTGAAACATTGATCGCAAAATAACCTATCAGAGGAGTGGGTTATTTTGCCAGCGACGAATCAGAGGAGTAGAATACTGCGTCTATTGGAGAGCTGGCACGTAGTAACACGATAAGACCAAGATGAATTATTCAGAGAACAAACAGACAGCAACGATTGCTATGAAATTCTCGATTCATTACCTACGCGTCGTCATTCAAATTCCGAAGAAGTGTTGTAATTATTCAAGAGAGGAGTGGGGCACATAATGTAAGTTTTAATGAAAGAAAGTACAGGTCCATTACGAATGGAATATTCATTTCCTAGCGAGTGGCAAACCTGCCCCCGCGCGAATAATAATGATATCCAGTTATTGTTATGGCTTCTATGTAAGCTGAATTAATTCTACGAGCACAATTTGCTACATGGGTCGGCACCACTGTGACGTTTAAGTTATAATACTTAATGAGCGCCCGGCCATCGCGACGGAAACAATGTATTCAGATAGAGCTCACTTTTGCTTAAATTAAACTCCCTAGATAAATTCATTATATTATGAGTCGGTTCGGGTACACGCTTTTGATTAAACATGTTTGGGTTTCAAATTAGAAAGTTATTATTTTGAGGTGGCAAAGTTGAATTTGAGACGTTATCTGGATAAAAATACTGATCGTTTTGACTGAGCGCTTAAAATTTAAACCTGAATTAGTATCATTCGTCTCCCTTCATTATGGTCGATTTGTACGATAGCTGACGTGTGCGTCATGCCCGTGAACGGGTGCCGTTGGTCGGAGCTGGTCATCTCCGAACTGCTGTTACTTAAATACTTGTAGTAATTTGCGCTTCTGTTGTGTTTTAGAACAATATGGTACATTGTGCTCACATTTCATAACTATAAAATGGGTAATCAATTATTTTGATTTCATTTGATTTGCCGCCACTAGTCTCACTTCAAGAGCAGGTACGTATTCAGATACAGATATATTCTTTGAAAACATTAACCAAATGGCGGAAACAAGTAATGACTTTCTGAATACATCCCTGTGGTTTGGCTATCTTAGGGATATGTGTATGTGTTTTATTAACGCTAATATTGGTTAATCCATGATATTATTAATTATTTATAATAGTAATAACTTGACACATCTCGAACAGCCGTCTGATTCCAAACTAGGCTGTAATGGTAACCAGATTGCTGATAAACATAGTTATATATTTCTAAATAGATACATATTGTAGGTAAATTACACCCAGATACAGAACAAATCATCATGCCTATCACACAATTATTTGTCCTGAATGGGAATCGAACCCATGACCTCTGACTCAGCAGCAACAGGCCAGTCATATGAATGTTAGGGATATTTAGGTATTGTGTATTACACTGTAAACAAACTTTAAGTGAGTGAGCATAATATATAAGCACTTTGGTATTTACTGTAAGCCTGTATTGTTTAATTTTATTATATTAGGGGAGCTTACAGCTACATACAAATGGTTATACGAATTACATCAATTAATGCCAATAACAAGCTTGCACAATTCTTCAATGTTCTCTATGATAAATAAATGAATATAAATCTAGTCAAATACTACTATATACTAAATATACTATTGTAAATAGTAGTAAATAATATACAAAAAACAAGTACCTAAGTTAAATCGGTCCAGGTGCATACTATGTTTGGATGAGCGCATCGAACGAATCCTCGGGCTTTATGGTCGGTTTTAGGAACGGTCACACTGGACCCATATGGGACGTTACATTTCTACACACCGACGGTAAGTGGTCGTAGCCGAGCGTTATTGTTGTCATATTGGCATTTCATTCTTGGAATGAAGCACATTGCAATCGTTCGTAAATGTTTATTTATGCAAACACTTAACGCTGTTGAAAATAAACATAACTGACTAATAGCCATCTGAGTCACTGAAATGCAATTTATACGGTTTATTCTAAAATATAGGTGCAAAATTACATAAACTATAAAACGTGAAAGATTAAAAACTCATATCGTAAAAAGAGCTTTAGGACGAGTAATGTATTTTAATGATTAGTAAGATTTGCACGACTATACGGTAGAGCATTGAAGGACTGTTTGTATACTAAGTTTATGGTTTATACACCTCATACCATTGTAATGATGTTAACTTACCTATGCTCAGCAAAAAAAAAAAAACAATTGAACATAGAGAGATTGAAATCCTCTTCCTCCTTAAACTATTATACAATACATATTAAATGATTTAATTGGAATCATCAGCCCTTAAGAAAATTATTCTGGATAAAGTTAGAGAAGAAGACTATAAGAGGAAGACTTACGAAAAGATGGTATGGACTTAAGTGATACACTAAGAAACCGCATCGTTATTTCAACAAATTTGCAACATGACGAGGTGGCCGAGAGGTTAAGACGTTGGACTGCTAATCCAAAGTGCTCTGTACGCGTGGGTTCGAATCCCATCCTCGTCAATCTTCTAATATATGCTTTTTGTTAACAGTAGTCGCTTTTATCTCTGATATTCTCAAAATTATATCCTAATTAAATTTCCGAAAGTAGATTTTGTATACAACAAACCTTTACAATTCTTATAAGTAATAAAAAAATTGGATTATTTTAAAATATGATCCTGAATACAAAAGAGAAAGCTGACAAAGAAATTGTGAGGCCAGGTTCCTTAACATTTGCTTCAAAACAGAAAAACAAAATCTTTTAATAAAAATTCAAGACTGCCTCTAGCGTGAATTGAGTGAACATCCCCGCATATAATCCGCTTTGTTCCAAATTAGATAAATTATACCACAAAAAGATTCGCACAAAAGAGGCCCGACGAATGGGATGGCAATAAACATTGCGAATGTCAAATTCAGTCGGAATGCTAAATCGACACGTCTTAGACAGCTCGTCCCTGTTTGGGATATAATACGTTCAGGGACAACGACACAACGACTTTCAATGCATTACTTACAAAAATATATATTTATTTTTAATATTATTGTATAAGGTTCATTGTTCTTCTGTATTACAAGCTTCACACAGTCTTAGGGTAGGTAATATGTTGAAGTTCATGTGTATATTCCATAAACATGGTATATTCAATCGTATTGTTGTCACTGTATGTTATTATTGAAGAGAAACTTCTTTAGAATCGTTGTGATTTGAAAATTCGATGAAACGAAAAAATCACACTAGAAAGAGACAAACATATT
Source organism: Callimorpha dominula (assembly GCA_949752705.1). Taxonomy (NCBI): domain Eukaryota; kingdom Metazoa; phylum Arthropoda; class Insecta; order Lepidoptera; family Erebidae; genus Callimorpha; species Callimorpha dominula. Next base: position 5,620,887 of record OX457005.1, read on the forward strand.
TATAAACTAGCAGTTCCCGCACGGCATCCCTCGCGTACATATTTTATATTTTGCGCGGAACCCTAATTCTTTTTCCAAAATAAAAGTACCCTAAGTTACTCCTTATAACACCAGCTATCTGCCAGTGAAAGTCCCGTGGAAATCGGTCAACCCATTCCGGAGATTAGCCGAAACAAACAGACAGACAGACAGAAAAAATGTTTAAAACTGATTTTTAGGTATAGGTATCGTGCAAATAACTGTATGAGCTTAAAAATAAACTAATATTTTGACATTACAAACAGACACTTCAATTTTATTTATTTGTATTGATAGGATTTAGCCTGCGAGAGAATCAGATAGAATACAAGTATACACTGTTTCCTATAATTTTCGTGTGCTAGCACGTGCAGCTCCTAGCAATTAACCCATGGGCCGAAAGGACTACCTCTCTGCTGTGGGTAGTTTTGAGTGCAACACAAAATAATTTTTGCTCCCAGTATTAATTAAATAAATCATATTTTTTTACATTTAATTAATAGCTAATGCAATAATATAACATATTATAACACACTACCTGCCAGTGTAAGGTATTCCTTGTGACTTTCCACTGTATAACATACATTCACAACATAACACCTGATAATGGAATCACTACTAAACACTGTGGAAGATTTAAGCAAGATGTTCCATAATCGGATGAACAAATTTGAAGCTGAGCTGCAAAATAATACAAGCCCACCAACAAACATTGCTGGACTTGCTGGTGAGTTTGCCTCATTCCGGGGTTTTATACTTGATGTCATCAAAGGCTTACAGCAACAGGTTCAATCATTGATACACAGCATGGATCATTTAGAGATGCAAGGGCAGAGAAAAATACTCTTATTACATGGTGTTGCTGAAGAAAAAAATTAAGATCTAGCACAAGTGGTGTCTAAAGTGGTTAAATCTCAACTTCAACTTGATAACTTTACAGTTAGTGATATAAAACGATGCCACCGCATGGGTAGGCCTCTTGCTCCACACAGTCATCGTCCTATTCTGATCAAGCTGCTACAAGTATCTGTCCGCGACACGGTGTGGTTTTCAAAAACTAAATTGAAAGGATCAGGAATCACAATTTCGGAATTCCTCACTAAATATCGTCATAATCTGTTCCTGGCTGCTCGAGAAACGTTTGGTATTTCCAAATGTTGGACCAGAGACGGCACTATATTTGTACATGGGGCAAATGGTGAACAGCATAAAGTGAACTCCCGAGATGATTTCTTAAAATTAGCTCCAGCAGTCTCCGAAGGTTCTACACGAGAGGAGCCCACAAGAGGAGTACGCAAGGCCGAGTCATCAAAGGTCAGAAGGACGGCTTCCAAGAAGTGAATATGTTTGTCCCTGTCTGTTTTTGTTTTATATGTGTCCGAAATCTTCCAGGTGGGTAGCGCGAAACAGTCTACACAATGTACTTCATATTACCCACTCATTTGTTGATTACATACTGATAATCACAACTTTTTTAGAAAGTAATTAGGTAGCTATCAACTTTATCTTTACTTTGAAATTATTTACTTGTCACTTGTCAATGTCATGTCAAACCGATATTCTCGTTCGTCGTCAGTGACGTTAAAAAGTGACAAGTCTAATGATAATATTATATTTTAGAGATGTTTTATTTATTTAATTTATTGATAATTGTATTGTAAAGTAGTATCTGTAAACTCGTCCCCACTAGTTTTCTGCTTTTTTAGTCAAAAATAGTGCATAATTTAGTTACATATTACTATAATAACACATACCTGACTTGAACGAAGACGATTCTTGTAACGTGTTACGTATATTTTTACTTTTTTTTTTGTTTGTTTTATTTTTATATATAAATCAGCTACCTTACCTGGATTTTTATCATACTTTGGACTTTTAACAGTGATTCTAAATTAATAATTATGTGAACACCTCTCAACTGGCAGGTGGACTATACTGCTAGTTGCTGTATAAAATCATATTAGTGAATCTTACTTTTTATTTATAGGTATAATAAACATATATAATATTTTCTTTATATATATACATCTGTCACATATATACACTGAATATAATTTTATTTTCTTATCCAAATTAATCTTATGGCTCACATTAGTGATGATGAAGACTTTTATAAATATTTTATGTGTTTATCTTTCTCTGCTTTTAAGAGATTGTCGTCATGGGGAATGGTGATGTCAATAATCATTGCTCGGTGCTCTAATCGGTCTATCACCACTATATCAGGCTTATTGGCAACAATAGTCCTGTCAGTGATGATAGATCGATCCCAGTACAATGTTGCACGACCATTTTCGAGAACTGGGTCGGGCACATACCTGTAGTATGGTAACTCGACAGTCACAAGGTTATATTTAAGAGCAAGTTGCTGATGGACTATGCTGGCCACTTGGTTATGTCTTTGCAAGTACTCGCCGTTGGCAAGACGAGAACAACCAGAAATGATATGTCTGAGGGTTTCTCCGGGACGATGACACACCCGACAAATTTCAATTGTGCCGTCCTTCAGAATATATCTCCGATAGTTATTCGTCATAACAACTTCGTCAGTAATTGCACAGACAAAACCTTCAGTTTCTCCGAAGAGGTCACCGAACCGTAGCCAGGATACTGATGCTAATAAATCTACATCGGGCCCATTTAAGGCCCGATAAAAACGTCCATGCAACGCCTTGCTCTTCCATATATCCCTACGATCTGTAATAGTAAGTACTACCGGTTTGCGCCAATTCTCTTTTCCTAGAGCAAGCGGGGTGAGTCCGTTCTCAACTGCCACCACATCCCGATACACATCCAGGTCAACGGAGAGGAAGTAATCTCTAAGGTTGCATACAACGCGGTTATGGAGGGTCTTGGCATTTAAAAAACCACGGCCTCCACATTTCCGCTGATGAACGTGGATGGTGCATTCGGTACGCGGTAAGCAGTGTACGGACTCTCCTATCCAGGGCATCTAGTTCAGTTTGAGTCCATCTCAGTATGCCAAGGGAGTAGGTCAGAACTGGTATGACCCAATCATTATAGGCGCGCACCTTATTGCCAGGTGGTAATAAAGTGCGCGCCTATAATGATTGGGTAAATAATTGGCTAAAAAGTATTCTAAAGACTTTTGAATACTTTTTTCAGGCGGCCAAAGAAGCGCTCCTGTAACGATTGTTTCATAGACAATTCATTTACACCTAACGACTGTGACATACCTAGATACTTGTAACTATCGTTGGCGGAAAGACATAGAAGGTGTGTGGAATCTGAGATTTCTATCCCATCAGATTCCACAATCCTGCCTCTTTTTACATATGCATGACTGCACATTTATCCACACCAAATTCCATCCTGATACATTTACTAAAGTTTTCAGTTACCTCTAGTAATCTTATCAGTTGGATTTTGCTGCAGGCAAAAAGTTTCAAATCGTCCATGAAAAAGAGATGGGATATAACCTGACCTCCTCTCCGCAAAAACAATAGCCTAGCCCTGAACCCTCCAGCAAAGTGCTAAGAGGATTCAAAGCTAAACAGAACCACAAGGGACTCAAACTGTCACCCTGGAATATACCCCGCCTGATCTTTATAGACTCGCCGTCACCCTGAGACTGCCGACATCCTGGATAGCAAGGGACCGTTCTCCATTGCCGCATATATGCCTTCAAGAAAGTGCATAGAGTTGTATCAATCTTGTACAACTCCATCACCCTCAAGAGCCAAGTATGCGGCACAGAGTCATGGGCCTATTCATAATCTATCCAACATGTCGCCAAATCCTTTCGGTTACGGCGAACTTGTTGGTTAATGATCGTGTCAAGTATAAGGAGCTCTTTAGTGCCACGGGCCCCACTTCGACATCCATTCTGAGAGTGAGCCATGATAGTGTTTTTTGTTAAATGAGATGTTATCTTTACGCTCAGAACGGACGTGAGTAATTTATAAACTGTTGGCAGACATGTTATTGGTCTGTAGTTTTTGGGATCTGTGGCACTGCCAAACTTATAGAGATGAGTTATGGCTGTGGTCATAAAAGTCGGAAGCGAACCTGATTCTAAGCATGATTTAAATTGAGATGCCAAACATACATGTGAGCTACGGAGCCACTTTAACCAAAAGTTATGCAGTCCGTCCGGTCCCGCTGCTTTCCAGTTCGGCAGCGAACGAACTGCACAAGCTACATCAATGTTAGATATTGATATTGGCTCCATGTTATCAATCGGCTCACACGAACGTTCAACATATCGCATCCAATCACCCTCTGTGTGAGTGACAGGCATTGCCCAGATGTTCCTCCAAAATGAATTTGTAATTTCTGTTCCTGGGAAATGCGTATCACTCTCTAAATCAGGCTGCTCCCATCTTCTATAAACCCACCTCTCATCCCTTTGAAATGAATGATTCTGAGTATATCGGTCCACTCCTTTTTTGTACCTCGGGATAGGGTTTGCCCATGCATAAACTTTCTGTTTCAGAAAATCAATGCGCTCTGTGACTCGTGCTGTGTAATCACAGGAACTGATACCAGTTCCCGAAAAAGTCCGATTCACAAAACGCATTACTCTTGGGCGCGTGTTACCCGATCTGAAGCAGATAAGCTTGCCAATGAGTGCCCTCACCTCAGCGATACGACGCTCAATCCTGCATTGACACGTTGGGACAAAAAGCTTTGACCGAGTAGCGGTGTCATTTCCTGGGAATTTAACACCAGCTACTCGACATGCTGCAACAGCCGCACAATACAGAATTGAGTGTGAATCACTGAGATCTTTACTTTCTTCTAAATATATATTTAACATAGGATCAACGGGCACACGCCAGTGCTTTATTTCGTTTATCAATTGGCTAACGCGGCAAACGAGGTCTGTTTTCATAACTCAAGGACCGATATTCTCGAATAGCACCTTCCAAAGTATTCCTTATTTGATCATTATACTGAGTACTTACAGATGAAGCAGCACTGTCCTCTCCACCTTCATCAGGGTAAGGTTGTAGTAAACCAGATTGTAATTGTGTAACTATCTATGAAGGTGGAGAAGCCATAGTGTTACTCTGCAAGTCCAAGCGTAGCCTCTCAAGCACAGAATTATCCTTTAGTCTTTGCGCCGAAATGTTAACAGCTGGTTCAAGTTCCTGAAACAGAGACAGCATACGATCACGGTACGCAGTGAGGTTGGTTCCTCCCTCTGTAGCGACAAAATATGCATGCATGACGTTCTCATTTATTGATGTTGTCCATATCATGCGACGCATATTACCACCGGTAGCGGGGGCCCTATTCGAAGCCGGTGGGCCTCGGGGTCCCAAGCAGGACGGTGGCCGGCCTCTCCCCTGCCGACATACAGGTGTTGGCGACGTCGGCGGAGAGAAAAACTCGTCACTCGAAGTCGAGCTCGACGCCTCAGCAGCGGCCGGAATTCTTGAGGTAGCTTCCGGGGGGCGCGAGGCGGAGCTGAGTGATGAGTCCGGGGATGACAAACATGCTGTTTTCGCTCTGGATCTGGTAATCATTTAGCAGTCTTGTAGAGAGTTTCTATTTGTATTAGACATGACGTTTGTAACGTCATATCGTATATTTATGGTTGTTTTTTTATATTGAATACGTCCTTTTATTGTAAATATTTATTATGGTCCGCATTTTTACGGATATTATTTAAAGAATATATATATGTATTTGTCTCGGAAATATTAAAAATATTAGAAATCGGATGAAAAATGAACGACTGCTTGCCAGGTTATTATTATTATTTAAAAAAGACAACGATTTGGCGGAGTGGGACTTTTGTAAGTGTACTATTATGTATTCTGTGGTCTCGGTGTAATTTATCTATGTCTGTATTTAGTAATATATATACATGTATATGTTTATCAGCAGTCTGGTTACCATAGTACAGTCCCTGCCAAGTTTGGCATGAGACGGCCGTGTGTGAGGTGTCACAAGTTATTAAAAATAAAAAATCACATTTCATCCCCAAAGTACCCGGTTGACGGCAATAGGCTTGCCCCTATTAATAATGGGGACTCAAGTATAGTTGGCAAAGTATACAGGGATACAGGCGTGAATGTATGTAACGATACAATGAGACTTAACAACATACCTATATTGAAAAGCGTTCCGAATATTAGGCCGTGGGGTTATATTAATTATTTACGCGATGGATTTTTAAAAGTCTGTAAAACAAAATAAGAAACTTTATTGTATGAAAGCTCGAAGCGCTCTCCTCTTAAGGGCTTGGGTTTAAGTACACAGTGTACATACCATCATATATGTATATAATAATGTTATGGGAAGTTTCCTTAAATGAATTTAGAAAATCGTTAACCCAATTAAATAAATAGCTTGAACATACCGTGTAAGTACCAAGCTTGTTATTTGCGGTTGATTTCGGAAATGCAAACACTGATCCAATTAGACTAAAATAATGTTGGTTCGCTTTTACTCAATCCACAAACACACAAATTCTTACACAAACTTTGCTTAGAAATATTTTATTTTTGGTAAATTTAATCACGACTACAATGTACGTTCATATATTTTTTTTAACAGACAGCACCTTGCCACTTATTTTCTAAAAAAACACATACCCCAATGGCTACTAAGCAGGTTAGGCATCAGAAAAGAGCACAAAAAGATAAAAGATAGAAATAAATAAAACACCGAGATTTAATAATGTAAGACGTCACATGTCATGTGAGGCGGGGGTGGGTGACGTGTACAGTCTCGTCTCTAGTGGCCACGGATTGGCGACGGCTAGGAAATGGCTTTGTTTCCTCCCGCCGAGCCACAGGCGCGCGCCCATCCGCCGGGAAATAAAATAAACGAATATCACATTATAAGGAGCCTGGGGAGGGGGAACATTGAAAATGAAAATATCCTCAAATGCTAGAGACACCGCTATAGAAAACCCAGGTCTTGTGAAATTAAATTGAGCTGAATTATATCCGTTTTATAAGTGTGACGTAATGACTTTGGTCTCACAAAAACCAGTTTTGCAATTATAAAGCCAAGAGACTTTTTGCGTCTTAGCAGCTTGGAATTTAAAACCCCATGTTCACTAGAGGACATTTGTCCCTAGATGTCGTCCGACGTCGTTTACGGGTTGCGGGACATGTCAAAAGCCGATCCTCTGCGGGCGTCGATACGTGCGACTTTCGTTTCCCTCGACAGTCGCCTGAAAGCGTTTGATTAATGAGGACGCGGGTTACTTCGTGTTCCGCGAAACACACAGCACTAACCCCTCGAGCGACATCTCAATAACAACTGGATATTGTGGACAAGGCAAATGTCTAGAGATTATGTCTCACGAAGTCGCAGAGTCATACCACGTGCAAATCGGGCGATGAGTCTTCGCGACGTTTCCCCTAGTGAATGCATGACTTTAAAATTTGTTGAAATCTTTATGTAAAACGCCTAGCGCAAAAGTCAGAGCTATATTTCAAATTGTGTTAAGCAACTTTAAAAAACATATTTTCACTTCGCTGTAGTCTATTCTTAGAAACGATTTTCGAAAAAGATAGCGTGTTGGAAATACTAAAGTATAAACATAAAACAACTTTTTACTGTACGTATTTTATCGCATAATTATGGGTGCAAAACTCGTACAAATAATGATAAAAGTTTTGTTTGTTTATCCTTATAATTTGTAGTTTCATACAAAAGCGTTTTTGATCAACTTTAACAAAAACTTTGACTCGACAAACGAAACAACTAAACTTGTCTTTTAATTCATTTACCGACGAAAAAAAAGGAGATTCTCAATTCGACCGTATATATTTTTTTTTGTTTGTTGAGCCCTCTCTCCGTTATTTATGAACCGATTTTGATTCTTTTGATTTTTATTCTTTTTTTGTTAGATAGGGTATACATCAAGGGTGGTCCCATGTCAAGGAAGTCAGGATCTGATGATGGGATCCGGGTAAAATTGAGAGAAACCCTCGAAATTGTAGGAACGAATAGTGTTTCTGTTTACTTTTCATTACTTTATCAGGTATTTGCGTTTAGAAATCATCAAACCATGTACCTACATGCTGAGCTGATGATGAAAAAAAATCATAAAATAAAACTAAGTAAATAATAAATAATAAAATAAATAGTAAAGTAAATAATAAAATTAAGTATTGAGCTTATTAACATAAACTATCAAATTTTATATAATTTTATTTTGAGTCGGCGCCAAATAATAAAATGATTAATTACCTTATTGATAAAATGATTAATTAACCATGTCCATTTCTGATAATTAATCAGTTTGTTGTTTGGCGCCGACTCAAAATTTGTTTATAAAATTTGATAGTTTATGTAAATATAGCTCAATACTTAAGACTTCAAAGGTTTATTTATTTTATGCTTTTTAGTTCTTTTCGTCGGTTAAATTTTTTGTTAGAAAGATTTTTATGGTACAATTTAGGGTTGAATAGATACATATAGATGGTTTATTTAATGTGTAAAAGCAAATCATTAAATGCAATAATCACATATCAATAAATAATAACCGGATCGCTGCGTCAGTTTCTCGAAAAGTTCGAAGGAGAATCAATTTGTACGTATTTAACTGATACTCATAGAAAAAATACCAACTCACTTATTTCCCTCGCGGCTTGTTATGTACGCTACCTTATGCAATCCCAAATGCACACTTCGAGCCAAACATATCAATACTGTATGTATTCTGTGAATATTCATTGGGTAATAGGGTTGCAGCTAATGATGAATAATGTTTTCTTGATGTTTCAATGTGGTTTAAATGCATATATCTCATGATAAAAAGACAGTAAGCGGAGCGGAGGAAGGATTATCCACCGACATCCCGGACTGCGGAGGCGCGCTCACGAACGCCTCATGTCGCCCTAAGAGAGCCGCGATGAGACGGGGTTTAGGTCCTCCTGCGAAGTGGTGCTGTCCTTGTGTGTCTGGACAATGCCCAGTTCGTAAATGTAGTCCGCTTGCCACCTCACATGGTACCAAAGATCCATATTTTGAAAAAAAAGACCACATATATGACTATGATAAAAAAACCGTGCGGGACTATAAGATAAAGATATCAAAATTAGCTGAACAAAACCCGAGGGTCCTTGCGCGGGAAGTTTAATGATACACAGACACAATACTCGTAAACTGCGTATATTTAGCCACAAGAGGGCACCGTGACGATTTACAATAATATAATATATTACTGCTCCCAAAGAATCGCTATAAACAATTAAATAATTGCATCTAATATTAATCAATAGTGAACGAAACCATAGCGCGATCTAATTCGATCGTTACATCATCTTTCGAGCTATGTGACATTTTAGTTCGGATTTTGTCCACAATTTTAAAAACTATTCAGTAGCAGATGATACGAACATATGCGGTAGAGCATTCGACCACGCTGGGGGTCGCGGGGTCGATACCCACTCACTGCAAATATTTGTATGCATGACATGCTTGCTAAACAGGCATCTGAATACAGGAGCCCCACAAGTATCTTACCCCGTTTTTTTTGGACAGGCTAGGTCTGGTAAAGGATATTTGTATAAAGAATTGGCAAAAATATGTTGATGACCGTTCGCGTAAAAGTGGTATTTGGTATAGAACAATCCAGCCTCAAATTTCAGTATTACCCTAGATAGACAACATACCTACTATTAAACAGAAACAATTTAAAAACTGTACTGAGATTACGTTCGGAACACATTCCGTTAAAAAAAGTTTGCATTTTAGATGAAAAAAGTATCATCACCCAATTGCTTGAATGCGGACACAGTGATATAGTTACTCTTGCTATTGGACGCTGTAGTCGCTCAGTCCTTGGAATAATAAAAGGAAAAAAAAATGAATATATCTATTTGCATTGGTCTATAGTATGTAACTATGTACGTATTTACAAATTACATAAAACAAATATTATTATATTAATACTCAGATTAGTCGAAAGGGATAAGTAGCAATTCCTAAAAATTAGTTCCGAAATTAGTTATTTTTGACCACTTTGATTTATATTACAATCTTTTGATAATATACAAATACATAGTTCTCCAACACAGTAGGTTTGGTAGTAGAGAAAAGAAAAAAAAATTGGGGCAAAGAAAAATATATTTGAACGTGGAATATAAATAGCCAGTACAGCCCTACAACGGATACCCATTCCAATCCGTAGTGCGTTCAATGTAAATAGCAAACATCAGTAAAAATACAGGGGTATGGTGGGGTAAAATAACGAATGCATTGCGAAGCGCGGATGAGTGCAATCTCTCAATACGTTGATTATCGGGAAACTTGTGTATTTACCACGCGGAAGCAAAAAATGTGTAAAAAAACGACTGCCAGCCATTTCTGGCTTTGTTTAGAAGTTTTTATATTTTACATATATTAGTGGTTCATTCGTAGCTCAGTTCGTAAAGTACCTATGTGTTGTGACTCTGGAGGGATTAAGGGTACGTTTGTAATAAACGTTGAGAAAAACAATAAAACAGATAACTTATTGAAGCAGTTAACTTATTCGGTGTCCTTGATGAATAGTTTGTGGACGACCAAAACTTTGCAAGAAAATGAGAATCATCTGTTGACCTTGTACAAACAACACACATCAATACAAATAAATAAAATTGAAGTGTCTGTTTGTAATGCCAAAATAATAGTTTTTTTTTAAAGTTCATACAGTTATTTGCGCTATACTGCCTCAAAATCAGTTTTTAATTTTTTTTTTATGAACAACAATTTAGATCATCGATCAACACTTAAATGAAATAGAAAAACGCATCAGGCTTGAGCGTGATTCTATTATGTACATAACTACAACAGCACTTGCCGATAATATGATCGCTGTGGTCGCTTTGACACTTACCTATAGAAACCCGGTGAATTTCAGCATCAATTAAATATAATATGTGAGAAAAAAAACTTAGAGGAGAGCTATGCTTCGCCAATGAAGCAATGTTTTCGTTGTATTTCGCCGAGTGAGTGAGGTTACCGGGGCCCTAACCCATCCCACCTTTAAAGCCGGCAACGCACTTGTGACTCTTGAGTTGCAGTTGCCCATGGGCGGCGGAAGTCACTTACCATCAGGTGACCCGTCTGCTCGTTTGCCCCTATTCCATAAAAAAACAACGGGTTGCAATCCGGGAGTGCCGGCAGAAGTGAAAACTTGAACATTAACGTTGTGCATTTTTTATTTTAAGCACTTTATATACACGAATTTTACAAGTATACAGACGGTCGAGTTATCAGCAGTCACCATCCGTGGCTGCGCGTAGTAGGCTGTAGTACAAACACACACGTACACTCGCGCAAGCGCCCTGCGCCGCTTAATGTTTAATGTTATTACCTACTTTTTGAAGTTTTCACTTCAAAAAGTAGTTAATAACATGTCTAAATGTATACATAGGGTATACTGGAAGTTCTGCGTTCCTGGCCGCTCATAAATGTTTGAATTTCGAATGTTATATTTTTTTAAATATAAGAAACTCTGCTCCGTCTTACGAATTTTCGATCAAGGTCACGTGTCCTGACGCGAGTTTAACATTTTTTACCCATCCCAAAAAGTGCACAACGCCGCTAAAGAAGATTTCACTTCAAAAAGAAGTATCGTTGCCATGTGTAAACAGTTGTGTAAACAGTTATGGTTGCATTAGAAAGATGTACAAGCTATCAAGAGTGTAAGTCAGGTTAACATATAATATTCTTTTATTCAAAGTAAAGATACCACTTATTAACTACGAACAATACGAACTCGCCCCGGTGCAGGTGATACCCCTTCGCAAAATACGAGAAAAAAAATGGTACATAATGGTATTCCGACATTATAATAAATAGCAATAAATTTAAGAAAGGATTTGGTAATGTACCTTAATTCAGAAGATATATCACAGTACAATGAACATCAATTACTATGCACCGAATTACCGACTGCACTTCACGGTTACAGGATGTCAACAGAATTGATTTAGTTTTTTGTACATGTAATATTTACAATCCTATAATCCAGAAGCGATTCGTTTTGCTTACGGACGGTAAAATTTTATAGGAACCGGGCTTAAGGTTACATTTTGACAAATCAAGTCTGGTACCCGGTATATACGGACGCCCGAGGGCATTTTTCAACATAAAAATACACCTAGACGAAATTACTTGCTATTAATACATGAATATTTAACAGTTCTGCTAGTTTAAATTCATTAACGGTGCGGTAATTTAAAATTTAAAGATAAGTGTTAAATGAGGGATATTTACAGCTGTCTGTGAATAATGAGTTCCGTCACGGAAATATGAATGAAGTTGGGACACGCGATTTTGTTGGTATTGTATATTAAAATGACATACGATTATTATAGAAAATTGATGTGACCTCATTATTGCATGACACCTTTAATACTATAGTTGTATTGCAATCTGTTGATTTTGTTCGTATCACCATATTAAGTAATACTGTTAAGATCAGCTCTTAAGACTTGCGGTCTTGCAGGGCCTTAAAAATAGTTATAAGATTTTTCTTTGTTAAACTCAGTGTAACTTTTACTCAAATCAGACCGAAACTAAAAAGAACCGTAGGTACGTTGTAACAATGTTAACATAATCTTTGAAAGATGTCAAAATTAAATTTGATTTGTATTTATTTATTGTAGAGATTGTGTAATAGGTTTGATAAAGTCTAAAGTACAAAGTCAAAAAGACTGGTGGTACCACCTCAGTAGTACAAAATACGATTTTGTATTAAGTCATTTTAGGTCAGGTTTATTTCAACTAAAAGATTTGGTATTTTGGCTTAGAGTTTCCGAGAAACAGAGGGGTTATACGTAGTTACGCTGCGGTCGCTCGATCAACCACCCGCTGTGTCATTTAACTACACAGATTGATTTGGACTTTGACCACGCTGAGAATAGTATTGAAACAGCTGGTGCTTTATTTGACGCACGAGTCACCAGTAAAGGAAAGGAAATCATCAATCATGAGTAAAGGAAAAATGAAGAATCAGCGGAAGATCGTTTATGGTTTTAAGTAGACTAGAGATCGTTCGGTGGTCGAATTTTGACCATGGTTTTTTTTATTGTCCAGTATAACTTGAACTGTCATTGTATAGACTTACGTAGCATGACAGGTCAATACATATACCTACTGGACGCGTGTAACTTGATGTAGCCGGTTTCACGTAATTTTTTAATTTTTAAGACATATTTTTTTAAACTTCTGCCATTTATAAACTTAAAAGTACTTCAAAGTACACGTTAGTACGTTCTCGATATTTTCTTAAAGAGCGGTCCAAAGAGTTCCCTTTATATGTCAAGAGATTACATTAAATTCATGCTTTATTGAAACTACTTTATTAAGGTCATACTTTATTCATATTCAAACTAACTATTAAGTGCAGGATGACGTGTCGTCCGTCACATTATAGTTATAGTTGATTTGCAACAGTTTGCGTGTTTTCATCAAAGACAAACACACTAACTATACTGAACAACTGGTAGTTCACACGACGTTGAAAGCATAAAGCTCTACTTTTAACAATAGGAACTCAGGGAGAAATTATAATAGCTATGGTAATTAATAAATAAGTGTACCACGACACGTTACTATTACTTAATAAACGTAATTTATACTAATTAACTACTTGATTTTATTGGTTTTATTTCAAAGTAATTAAATCAAAGTACAAAAGTGTGTTTCATTGACGTTATTCCGATCCATACGTATGGAAAACGTATTGAAATAATATTAATTAAATGAATGCCAAAGAATACTCTTACAGTTGACAGTTTTTTCATTTAAGAAAAGAATAATAAATACTTGATTGTTTGAGGCAGTACGTCTCAAATCAAGTATCAATTTGTCCGGTCGTTATAAATAAATTTAGCTTGTTATCATCATACGAAAAAAGAATATTAAAGTAATACGTTATTTACAAGTAATACCTACAATATACATGACATACGTATATATTTAATAGAAACCAAAATCCGTATGTCAAAACAAATATCCAAAACAAAATCGTTGCATAGTACATAACATTATTTAAAGTTTTAAATAAATAACTTTATTGATTTTAAAATTTAAATAACATTATTTTAATTGATGATGATTCAGAGAAAAGAGTTATAATATCGGTTACTTTGGCTCTCCGCCGGAGTTCTCCGTGCTAAATCTCGTAAAGCCCGCTGGACCACTTTGACCATTTTTATGAAGAATTACATTTGCGTTTTTAATATTAGCACACAAACATCTAAAGCAATCTTTAAAATATCAACAACTACATACACCCTACCCTATAAAAGCTTTTAGTGGTGAAGCTGTAAAGCTTTTGATAAATTCCTTACAAGATTTACCTATTTATAATACAGCTACTAATCACGACATCCACAAGAAGTTGAACCCACTCTCTCACGTTTCAACAGGCCCGTTATCCACTAGACAAAGGAGGTCAAAGGAAAATTAGGTCAATTTAATTCCCGTTAAACCTGGAGGAATGCCTTACGAGCTTGATGCACGTATTTAACCTTCCCGTTTGTGTTCCCTGGATTTAAAAGCGTAAGGCTCAGTTTACATTAACGATTTCGTTTTTGCTACACTGTGTACCACTTTGAACCAAATATAAAGGCGAAGCCGTCTCAAGATTTTACAAAGTAATTTAAGTAGTTATGTAAAGGATGTCCATGGCCATTATTTTTTGTTTAGGTAAAGACAACACAGTTGCGCTTATAAACTACATAATCTTTAGTTACATAGGTGGTTACAAATTGCATACCGATTGTGTTGTGAAATTAATATTCATAGCCCTGTCTTACTGACGTCATCGTACACGTATTTCTTTTTAATTTATTGATGATAACGATACTATATCATTATTAACTTATTCGCATGAGACTTCCCTTTGTAGAAAATAGAAAGCGATCCCCTAAAGACTTTCAAAAGGAGCGGTCATGCCCCGATTTCATTTAACGGGTCCCTGTCACTGGTGTAATAATCATAAATTTAAAATTTAAAACACCCAATACTAGAAAATCCCTTCAGGGTTTAGAAAAGAGCTGATGATCTTCGAAGGGCTGAACAGATTTTCTTAAATTATATCTAAGAACACTCTCGATCAAGTCACCTTTCAAACAAAAAAAAACCGCACTCAAATCGGTTCATCCTTTTGGGACCTACAATGCCACAGACAGACACACAGATACACAGACATACAGACACGTCAAACTTATAACTACTTAACAAAAGTAAACTCTCTATCTACTATTAGACTTAGAAAAAAAATCTGAATGAAGTATAAAGTACTTCATTCTGATTTTTTTTTTTAACTACATATTGTTCTCTTCGGTACACTCTCGTGTACAATGTTTATACTTAGTGGGTTTCTATTACGTACACTGCTGGTCTAAATCAGCAGTGTACTTAATATAAGTATTTAATTACATATCCAATCATTTCAGACTAGTGAAATTGATATATTGTTGAAATGAAAAAGTAATTGTCACGTTAAAAAATTCACGTAAAAATTCAAGTGTAAAATATTATCTACAAGTGTGGCTATATCTATACTAATATTATAAAGCTGAAGAGTTTGTTTGTTTGCTTGAACGCGTTAATCTCAGGAACTACTGGTACGAATTGAAAAATTCTTATAGGGTTGGATAGCCCATTTATTAGGGAAGGCTATAGGCTATATAACAACACGCTACGGTCGATAGAAGCAGAGCAGTGACCATAAACGCAGGTGAAACTGTGGGGACGGCTAGTAAAGGTATATGCTTAATGAAACAATTGTTATTCATTATTTGTCGGGAACTTTAAATCGGTAGTATATGATTAGTTAAGTTCCTTTAACACAATAGAACCAAAATATAAGGCTACACTTTAACTTTGGCTTATGAAAATGTATTTTTTTTTTTCAATAGAATTGATAAGTACGAGATATGAACCTTATCACTTCGCTATCGCTTTACTCTCCTTTAAGCTAGGATTAATTATAATTGCATTATCAAATACTAAACAGCGCAATAAGATTATCTTCATACACAAGATAAATAATACACACAAGAAACGCGAACCCCACAACGACAGTATAAATTATAGAAAACGGCCACAGAAAAACGCAAACGATTTATCCATCTTGACAAACAAAGAAATCCAAAATCCATCGACTTACTGGTCCCCTATAATTCCCCGTTCCAACCAGTGGTTGTATTCGATAATAAATGGTACTTTTTTCCGCCAAGGGATATCGTGAGCCGGCCCCCGGAACAGAAGGGCCACCTAATTCAATTAGTCTCTAGTTTTGTTGGTAACCGATCGCCTCCACTTGTCAGACTCTTAAAAAGGTGTGTTTTTTTGACGTTTAGACCGACTAGTAAATTGGATCGTTTATTTTGGTGGAATATTTTTCAATTACGAATAACGGTACGTAAAAACTTTCTGATATTAAGAGGCCTATTAGAAACAAAGGCAAAAATCTGAGCTAAAAACAAGACAAAGGGTTATTATTACTAATAGACGCGAAAAATACCACCACCTATATTCGCAAGGTATTCGCAATATGAACAGAAATATCATACTGAGGTGTGGGTACAGTAGTACCCTCTTACGAAAAATGTAATAATACGCTGACTATCTTACATAACGAATAACAACGTTAAGCCCAAAGTACCATTATCATTGCTAGCATATTATAAAAAATAATTTTAACTAAAAATAATAAAATAATAATAAATTTATTTCTCTCATCACAAAGGTTATCTTTAACTATTATTTGCAGGAGTTGACAGATGCATATATATAGGAATATATTTTAGTTGTTATTAATGAAATATTTATATTACTGAATGATGCGATAGTGGAATTTTACTCAGATTTTCGCCGTTTCTTATAAGACTCTTGAGAATAAATAAAGAAAAATAAGCGTGATTCTGTGTTAAGAAGGCTTTCTTTCTTAATATAATTTTTTATTATACATATCATTAGTTCTTCATAGACAATAGGATAGCTATTTTACTCAAAAACTGTAACTAAATAATAATATATTGCCTAATCTGCCACCGTCGAGTTTAATTAAACAATTTCTAAGTCTGCCAACATCTTTTTGTAAAACTTTCAAAATAAAGAAGCACAAAATGCTTTCATTATTGTTTGTTCAACTTGGTGCATTAAGTACATTGAGTTAGTTTCGTAGTAACGTAGAACGAGGTACAGCTATTAGTTACTGCAAGCTTTTAAACTGAAATCAATGTATATATGTAATCCTTACATAAATATTAACTATGATACATGCAATACAAGTTAATACAACAAAGTGCACCTTGAATGATTTCTATGTTTAATAAGTTCAAACCTTCAACGGTATCACTGAGTGATTTTAATTTTTTAGTACGTTAGCTTTTGGAGCATTTCAATAAATTGAAATTCAGGTGGCATCAGCTTGCATCCTGTTTACCTTTCGTGTAACACTAACACTATTGTACCTGAAGATCTGACTTTTAAAAAGAGTGGCCATGAGTTTCTTTGCAGGTATTCTTCTCATAAGGCTCTACGCATTTTGGAAACTGGAAGTTATAGATCGACACAAGCAGGCAGTAGATTTTGGTGTTTTCACCTAATTTACCTCGACAATCCAGCACATGCTGTGGCGTCTGTTTGCGCCGATCTATGATTTTAACTCTAGCTTCAATTTAACGTTCATAAATGTCACTTAGTGTCTTAAATGAATAAACGATTTTGAATTTGAATTTGAATTTGAAAAGCAGCATGGATCTTGTATGTATTTGTGATGTAAGGATATAACATTAATTATAAAGAGTGGTGCAAAATATGTACGTCTATTAGACGATTTCTATTTATTCCACACTTAGACGGTCGGACGGAAATATACAGGTTTACAGACAGTATAATCATAATAGTAATATTTAATATACTACTGTTATGATATTATACCAGTACTCTGATGTGTATTCTAGAAGACATAGGCAGATATGTATTACAAACCTATTTTTCGTTACAAATAAATATACCTAGTCCCACATAATAGAAGACAAGTATTTTAACGACACGGGGTAGTTTCCAGCCTCCGTAATCGACTAATAAGGAAGTCCTAACAGACAACCCAACTAACAAAAATTATGCGACCCCAAAACGAATACAGGACCTCGCACGACACCATAAGCGTAAAGTTAGCACGTTCCCATGACAACAACGAGACAAGGGCCGCACGTTTTTTGCTTTTAAAATTATCATGTTAATAATATGTAAATAGTAA
The DNA here is from genome assembly GCA_949752705.1 of Callimorpha dominula. Taxonomy (NCBI): domain Eukaryota; kingdom Metazoa; phylum Arthropoda; class Insecta; order Lepidoptera; family Erebidae; genus Callimorpha; species Callimorpha dominula. The sequence continues at coordinate 5,639,107 of OX457005.1, forward strand.
CAAAACCCACCATAAAAAATGGCTTCCTTACAACTAACGTAGGCGTCAATACGACTAAAATATGCATCAAAATTCGTTGAACTGTATAAATTACAATATTATGCAAATTTATCACATGCCCGCATAAAATAATATAAAGGACAGTCTAATTAATAGTGAATCCTCGTAGTCAACTTAAAACAAAGATGAAATTATTCAAATATAAAATTAATTGAACAAAAGCCGAATCGAGATTCGCTAAAAGCATTGTTTTGTTCAATTGAACCTAAAATTTCAACAATGAGTTTCGTTTAGCTTGTTACCAACAATGCTTTAAATGAAAATGATAAGCATATTACCAAACTTTGACTTTGCTAATTCACTATAGTCTGTATGTCTATATGGTAATTTATAACCGTCGTATTAGGGAACTGATTCAAGCCGATATTTAAGGTACGGTGTAAATCTACTTTGAAATCATTCTTTACCCAAAACAAAACGAAAACCGTTTTATTTCTTTTTTCACTACTGTACTCTGAGCATGAATACAAACTTCTATGCAACTGGTGCATAGATATTCTTAAAGGCTTTGTAAAATCGGTAAAGCATGAGGACAAAATTATTTCAATGGCCATCTTATAATTTGAATCCCTGCAAAAGTAAGTTCCATTCAAACCAAACCTCGCATTTTTTTAAGAATTTATATTCAAATATATTGTTGCAAGTATTTAATAATATCGGCACGAAGTTAATGTAAAAGTTAGATGTAAACAATTCTAATATATCACTTTTAACGAAGGTCTGTTATTGTCATCGGGCTGGCCGAATATTAACCATATGCGTGGTGATGTCCGCCAGTCCCTGTCCTACAGGAAAGGTCGAAGCTTCCTTCCGTCCCTCCCGCACTGCCTTCATTATGACTTTATTAAGTACAATGAAAATCATATTTACTGAGATAGAAGAAGTCGTTATAAACACATACTAGTAAAATGCGGTAGGTTCGCTACTGTTTTGTATGAAATTTTAAGGCAAACAGAGATGGGCCATATTTGTTTGCCCTACGAGAATTCTCGAAGCTGCTTTTATTACGTACACAAAGAATCTCAAAATGTACGCCGCGTGATGCCACGTCGCGTCGCGTCGCGTCTTGACACATTCCTGCATTATGTAATTCAGTTGAGAGCTGTGCACATTTTTCATAGCAAGATTTCAAGTGTATGCTGCGCACACCTGTCACGGTTCTATTTTGAGAAAGTAATATTACATTACGTCTTTCAAAGAGTGTCGGCGCAAGCTACGGCACATGGGCGCAATGCGTTGTCAAAGTGCCGGTTGTGATGATACCGGAGCCATTTTAGGGATGTAATTGTAAATTTACATAATAGCGCATAATAGTGTCTCGTGTGTGCATACCATGGACCGTGACGAGCAGTTGCGTCGTGTTTTTATAAATAACATCACTAATTGCTGCAACCCAAATATTATATACACATATATTTTCGATTTCTCTTTTCAAAAGTTGCATAAGCAAATAATTTTATTCTTTCTAATATTAAATAAAAACTGATAATAAACTAGAAAGCGTTTTGAAGAGATTACGAAAGAATAAGTGTCTAATGTAATTTAATTAATACTGATTGCTTTTTATTTTGATGTTTTAACAGAACCAAGAATATTTGCTGTAGTGAGAGAAGAGTAATCATGTTTTAAATTAGCACATGGACTTTGAAAGGTTAGACTGACTGACAGACAGACTGACTCTAGTCGGTCTGCGGAGTCGGCGTTAAATATCATCGTTTACAATAAGGCTATAATTTTTTTGTCAATCTTTGTGTATAATATTAAGTAAATTGTGTCAACTATTTGACGAAGACTTACTGACTAATGGACTTGACTTACTTACGACTTACCTTACATTATTTGCGTGAAAACATCGATCGCACAAGTTCACCACTACATAAATAACTTGTAGACACATTAGACCAAGTTTTGAACACAATTAGTGAGCATAATTAATAACTTCATAGCTTCACACTTTACTGCGCCAAGTAATAAACCACTCACGTTATGCCGTTATTAATTAATACCTTACGTAATGGTTTCTGATGAACAACCTTGCGTTTGAAATATTACGAGAAAAACTAACTTCGTTTTTATTATTTTTGTTGTTACAATGTAATATGAAATTTAAAAAGATGCGATTCTGTGTCAAGGAAATATATATATGATACTACGAGACTTACAACCTCTTAAGTTTAAAGTTTAAAATAGACATTTAATTAGAAAATCAATTGCCATATTCAGAAACTGCATTCTCGGTCTCCGAGTGTCTAGTGGTAGTTTATTATGACCATGCAATCAATTTGCATTAACATTATTAAATGATAGAAGTTGCACTAGACACTAATTAATCATTCGGGTCATCTTTATTGCGCTTACAAACGAATAACTCCGTGTGTTGGTGAGGTGGTCTAGGGTGTATGACTCATTGAGGTTTTGAATAAAATGGGTGAAATATGACGATGATTGTTGAAGATGTAGGAAAAATCAATACATATATGCTCTGCTGCCCGTGCGAAGGTGCGGGTTGCTAGTTTAATCAATACAAATGTCTGTCAGTGGCGTCGTAGCTTGGAAACGAATGGACCGATTTAAGTGCGTTTTTTTTGTTTGAAAGGTGACTTGGTCGAGAGTATTCTTAGTAGGAGTAAGATCATGAGCACTTTTCTAATCATTGAAGGGATTTCGAGTTGGGGGTATTTTAAGTTTTTGATAAAATAATGTATGTCGACTGGCCTGCTGGTCTGATGTTTAGTGATCCTGACTGCTGAGCTTAGAGGTCGTGGGTTCGATTCCCACGTAGGACAAATAATTGTGTGATGAGCACGAACATTTGTTCTGTGTCTGAGTATAATTTATCTATAATAATATGTATGTATTTAGTAATTTATGTTAAATATGTTTATAAGCAGTCTGGTTACCATAGTACAGGCTCTGCCTAGTTTAGGATCAGACGGCCGTGTGTGAGGTGTCTCTAATATAATGTTGTATGTGTACAACGATCTTAAGCCATGGTAACAGACGACTTTGTAGGTCGACATACATAATGTATACAGACATAGATGACGCAACTGCACCTATTGCGGGCCGAATACATATGTAAATATGGTGATGCTATATCGGAAATGCCTATTTGAGCTGTAATACATTGCAATAACTTGACATGCCTGAGCAGACGAACAAAACAAAAACTTTATTCTCAAGGGGTCATTCTGCAATTATATTTGTAATTCATGTTAAAATCAATAACTTTATATATTACGAGCTGTTGCCCGCGACTTAGTTCGCGTTGAAGTTTTGGTGAATTCTATCCCCCGTACATTTTTCCGGGATAATAGTTACTGAATTACTCTATTTTTGTGCATAAATAAACCTAGGATAGGTACTAATAACTCGATAGTCTAGAATTCTAGATACGAAAGGATGATTGAGGCTGGTACTAACGTGTGGCCCGGCCGGCGCGCTACTGCCCACTGAATTTTGGCACGTTTAATCGATCCCGCCGTGTGCTTGTAGCATTATACCTACACTACGGTCTGAACCTGGTCTGATATTAGTATGATATTAAATTTAAGAAAAAATATTTTTTGTTATACTATGTATTGTATATTGATTCATTATGGTATTTAGTTCGGCTATGATTTACTCTTTAAATAGTACTGTACTGTCATATCACTTCAGTTTCGTAGTACCGCCGTGTTTATCATTCTTTTGGTCAATTTTGCGATTAGCACTGTTCAACCTCCGCAACGTCGAAAATCGAATAATAGAAGAATTTGTAATATTTATAATTTAGAATATATACGACTTAATAGGTACTTAAATACTTTCATTTTTAAGATACAGCGGAATCCTAACTTTCTTTTCGTCGTTGAAGTAATTTACACAAAGACAATTAAACTTATCGATTTGACAAGAAGCTAAACTTATACATTAAGTATTAGTAGGTATATGTGGTTATACGGATAGTTAGGGGTTGGAGAATAATACCGATTTTAATAGGAATAAAAACACGTTTTTGTCGAGGGTCGTGTGAGCTGGTTCTTACTAAAAAGAAAGATAACGATTGTACTTAACACAACTTTGAATATGTCAAATAACATGAAAACATTCCATTTGCTAAGTAATAACCAATACGATAATACTTCAAATTACTCCAAATCATGAAATTACGACATGTAATAAGGACCCAATTGACTATCGACAAACTAGGCCAAGAGACTACAATATTGATATATTTGTCGATTTCCTTTACATTTCTACTTATGCCTTGTAATATCGGAAAAAAAGAAATGCTTACCGCATTATATCATAATACTTATTATCATCAAATACTGTGCATGCAGAGACGGCGTGTTTAGGCTAAGTAAGTGAACTTAAAAATGTTAACAAGTGTGGATTTAGCTTGTAATGTATTTATTTACATTATATACAACAGATGACGTACTTTAAAAAAACATCATTAATGGCAACTTTCGTAGTAAACGAATGCGGCATAATTTTGATTGTGCGCCAACACGAACGCATGTTATAACAATATCTTATGATAACTTGAGACACCTCACACACGGCCGTCTGATACCAACTAGGCAGAGGCTGTACTATGGTAACCAGATTTTAGGCACCGGATTTTTTTTTCCTTTTTTTTATTTCAGATTTTGTCTTAAAATTTTAGGCGACATTAAAAATAAAGCTGATTACTATTATCTACCGTGTAGTGTAGTAACCTAGATTATCTACCGTGAAATTAATCGTCGTGATTAAGAACCACCAAACATTATTCTATTTATCGACCATATTATAAAGTGCAATCCATATAGCTTTACATACAAAACAAATATATCTCCGGCTGAAACAATTCAAAGCAAAAGCAACCTATTGTGTTAAAATATTATATGATCTGTAGAAAACTGTATCCACCGTGAGTCTCATAGACAATAGTTATCTCATATCGCAGGATTGTAATCGCAGTGGGAAGTTATGAGATACACAGGTGAGACGTTATAGTACATGCTCTTCGTATAATCCTTTAATCGCCTCTTACCACCCTCGCGGAAAATGATGGGGTAGTCTATTCACTGCTGAGATACGGCTTACTATATTATTAGTGCTCGCAACTTATTCAACATACGAGTATATCATACATATATATATCACTCTTATTGTGAGGGATCGTTTACAATATTCGTTGATTTATTAATCAATATAATTTGTTATTGTAATAAAGTCCTAATAATTTTTAATAGGTGCATATTTGGAGAGAAATGAATGGTCTATCTGTAGGTAAGAATCTCATCTGTGGTGTCACTAGCGGTTGTCGTTGGTCATTTACCATAGATCGGGTCATATACGTTTTACGGTCAAGTCGGGTTGAAGTTAGATTATTCGGACGGTTGCGCTAAAGAGAGTACTTCAACCTGATCTACTTAAAATTTGCGTATGATAAGTGTATAAAATTACCGGCTTTACGTCTGGTTCATATCTCAATGTTATATAATGTTAGTTGGCATATGTATAGTTTATATATATCGGAATCTGATAAAGTGAAAATAAGGTTCTGACGATATATATATAATACATATGTGACACAGCCTCACATATGATAAAGTGAAAATAAGGTACTGACGATGTATATATATATATATATATACGCGCTACTTCATTCGCGATTTGAATACTATACACAAATGGAAACAGATATATTTCAATTCAAAAATAGAAACAAAATTACATTCCTCTTATACAATACATATGTGACACAGCCTCACATATGATAAAGTGAAAATAAGGTACTGACGATGTAAATATATATATACGCGCTACTTCATTCGCGATTTGAATACTATACACAAATGGAAACAGATATATTTCAATTCAAAAATAGAAACAAAATTACATTCCTCTCATACAATACATATGTGACACAGCCTCACATATGTGATAGGGGAATACTTTTGCGTACTTACTCTAACCAAAAAATGAGTAGGCTTGTACGAATGTCCTTACCTAAGGCTTAAGAAGGGTCAACCCTTTGAACATACGTTCTCTAATCGAGGTGTTTGGTAATAGAAGTTATATTGAGGGAGTTAGGTATTAGATCCTCTATTTTTTGTTACTTACTGTTTCAATTACCCTGGCAGTAATAGGTCCTAAGCAGTTTTAAAGATCTATAACTAGCTCTATGTGTATAAACAATTCCCAATACTACCTACCTATCACAGTACTAATCCTGATAGAGACTACAGTAATAGCAACTTAATCTGTCGTAAAAAAGCTATTTTCGATTCAATTCTCGGTTAAATCGAGCGCTGGCAGATCAATTTCCAATTAATCGATTCCTTAAAACTGGGCAGCAAAATAGTACAAAATGGTGGATCTAAATGCGGCATAATATTGTAAATTCTAAAATGAGTTTCTTATCGAACATTCTATTCAATTGATTCGAATTATTGTTCATAGGGTGGATGGGTACTTTTTATAATCCGTACGTCACAGTCCTTTTTTTTTGTCGTGGAAACCCTCACCGAGACCAAACGGTAAGTTAGTATGGTGGCCTTTTACAAATGAAAGATAATTTAAAAATTAATTGAAAGAAAAAAAAGTTTGACAGTTGAGTATTAAAATTGCAAGCTAAAAAGGGTTCTCTAAGGACGTACCGTCATTTGTTTCATAAATTGTTTGTTCAGAAGAAATAGACGATGAAAATAACAGGTAGCATACTTTTTTGTTTTGTTTGTTTTAAAAGACAACTCCCGCATTAGGAATTACTCCTGTGTCGCAGGGAACTTTACAAACATACAAACAACGGACACAAAGAACACCCAGACGGGGAATCGAACCCACGGCCTATGGCATAGCAGTTAGGGTCACTAACCACTAGGCCAACATGTCAGTCCGTCTAGTCCAATACTATAATAAGTTACTAGTAATAACGATAATAAACTTTCACACTCTGAACTAAAAAGGATCAAGAAAAATCGTTACTGACAAGTATTTTTTCTATTCTTTAAAGTTACAATCGAATTGGCAAGTAACAACGTAATAAGTCACGATTTCATCCCACCGTATAAGTACAGAGTGAGCACTATTGAATACTTATAAAACGAATTGGAAGAATGGGCCTCCTTAGAGAGCCATCGTCGGGAAATACGTGACGCGAAACGCAAACTTAACGTAAACCCGCGACGTTTAGTGGTGGTTTTTGGGGTGTGCCGCGAATTATGAGCGAAAGATTCGCATAAAAACTCGAAAACGTAGAACTATCGGTGCCGACAAGATTGTTTATAATTTAAAAATGACGTTAAAGTCTAAGATTAGCTATAGTGCATTCCTTTGACGGCCCTGTTGGTCTAGTGTTTTGTGATTCTTACTGCTGAGCCACAGGTAGTGGGTTCGATTCTCATCCAGGACAAATAATTGAGAGATGAGAACGATAATTTCTTCTGAGTCTGGTATGTATTTAGTAATAGGTATATCAGTAGTCTGGTTACCATAGTACAGACTCTACCTTCGGGATCAGATGGCCTGAGGTGTATTATTTTTTAATTTACAAAGCATTTGAACACCTAAGGTAACGATTCCAGAGATCATCAATAAAATACATTTAATATATGTGCAAGGATTACGATATTACATAAAATTTTATTATTATTAAAAAAAAAGTTATACAAAATGTTACCTTGCTAAAACTCTTGAATATCTTAGTCAGTTAAGGCTGAGAACAACTTACGACACTCAGGAGTTCGAGATGTTTTGTTGTCCATTCCGAGATAGAATTTCAGTAACAAATTAATTTGTCACAATAAGTGCTCAAAAGTTTAATCATAAAATAGCCTTATCTGAATACGAGCCAAAAACCTTGATAACTAACTCTTTTGTTCTTTGTTTTAGTGCTCAAATATTTTGTAAATATAAATTGTCTTTCTTATTAGATGTAATATCATCTGTTACTACACAACATCAAAATGAAACGAATAAGCAAAGCGTAGAAACATTTACAACATACAAATGGTCTCCATATTTTTAATAACGTGTCTCACTGTCTTCCTTTATGCCATACGTTAATAGGTTTACGAGAGAATAGTGTGATCTAACGTCCAAACGAATAAGTGCCTATAATAATAAAAGCGAAAAAAATGGAGATTGTTTTAGCATTTGATGTCCACTTTTTATGTCCTGTTTTAGTGTTTGGCAGTACCGAACAACAATCACAGTAGGTACCGTAGGTAGGTAGGTAAGTTAAACTACTGCAAAAAAATTACTGGTGTATATTTTTGTTCACATATTAGACGCGGTATGTACCTACCTACTTCTGGCACTAGCTAGCTAATAAACAAGTCAAATTAAATATCAGATGAATAAAAAATATTACAATAAAAATATTTTCTTACGAGTACGTTACGTCAATGCTTTTTATACTAAGCAAACATAGTCGCTAGTCTCCTAATATTACAACACACACGAAAAGAAACAATATTTGGATGATAAACGGAACACTTTCCGCAATAATTCGATCAAAACCTCCTTAATCATTCCTTAACTTATGACGTGTGCGCGTGTGTTCCGAAGTATTCCAACTACGTAACTAAATTACATGTTGGCCAAGAATTGCGTTAGTGTTGAATGACACATTAAGGCACAGTGTCACGGTTCGGGTCTCCGTGTTCTTGATGTAACTGTGTTAGCTACAACAACACAGCTGAGGGTGCTCGTAGGTCGATTTGGTGGAGTACGTCAAACACAGGCGGTTCGGGATGTCTCACGAATAGAGGGAGTGTTTGGCGACACTTACACTCGACAATGACAGCACACTAGAGTGTTTGCACGCACCAGCCCGCGTTGAGTTCGCACACACACTTGTGCAACTAAGATTCACGTGAGTAAGATTGTTTAAACCGTTTAATAAGCATATCTTCAAATAATTTCATTCTTAGTTTTCCAACAAAATATGAGGTTTCTGTGGTAAGAAATATAGCAGAGAAAACTTAGTAAACGATTGAGAGAGGGACATCGACATTTAACGTTCTTTACAGTTAAAAGATTTGAAGCTACAGGCAGCCTACCGATTTTTCATAGATTGTAATTGTAGTAGAAATCAATACTAATATAGTGTTATATAGTGTGATATGGGCATTGTTTATCGTTTATCGGCCCTTCAGACAACTTCGAATCCACGAATGGTCGCTTGGAATTGGTTTTGCTGTTGATACCTAGTATAAAAGAGTCGCAGCAATTTTATTTTGGGTTGCATTAGTCCCGAAAACGATCTTCGATTGAGCGGATACAGTCTCTATTTCGCGGATAACACCTTAAAAAAATATAAAAACCGTAATCCTTAATAAAGTAAGCGGCGGTAGCGTAATGGCTAAGGCGTCGGACTTGCGATCAAGTGGTTGCGAGTTCGAACCCCACCCACTATCGACGTGAACCCCCTCCTAACACAAGCATTTAGCTTAGCTGCTACTGTGACCCACGTTGCTAGTATACTTTATAAAAAAAACTTTTAGTATCTATAGATGGTAAATATACACAGTTAAGCACGCATAATTGAAACTTCAGAACAAACTGGTATATATGTACAACCAAGAAAGTAATTAAAGTCGTAAACCCACTTGTAATGAAAGTTATTGATTCCAGAGTATATCAAACGTATTTAATTTCTAAATTAATTTAGTAAGTTTAAGTTATCACTAGATCCATGACTAAAACTAGGCTCACAAAAGGTTACTGTTTATAAACAATTTATAATTCCTTAATAGTGTCACTTAATACTGACTCTTAACATTTAATTTTACCACTACAGAGCTAAGAAACATTGTCCCGTCTTCACGTAAAACGAGATTAAGTAAAAACTATTATTTTCGCACAATGGACACTTTTTACGATCCAAATTAAAGTTTTTACAGAGGCTTTCCCTCGTTAACGGCTTGTTCGAGTTAGGGAGACAAGAAACGCTTTGCGACTTCGAGTAAATTAGATATCTGCCTACAAATCTTTTTGCCTGTTGCTTTGAAATTAGCTTTCCGACCCTGTTTTGGGCGGATTACTGTTTCCCTTGTTTTGTACATTAGCCAACTACAAACGGTCAAATGGTACACCTCATAAGCTTGTTACAGCCTATTTTATTTAAACAGTTTGAAATAGTAATACCCATTAGGCTAATATGTATGTGGTGCGGCGGTTAACCATTCGACTTCTACCTCAGGGGTCTCAGGATCAATTGACGCTCAGTGCAAATATAATTATACTAATGTTTTACAGAACTTATATAATAATTAGTTTTGTGAGTTTTGTGTTTAGTTTTGTGCTCTACTAGCATTATATCTATTCCGAGGAAATAAAAATAGATGTCTACCAGTGCTTAATAACTGAGCTTGCCACCGACATATTAATAATTCATAGTACGCAGAATCGAAAGCAGTAGACTTACGATACATGGATTCCGTAGAGACACGTCATGCGTATCTCTTTATGTTTCAGTATAAGTCAAACAGTCGATAATGCGACAGGAAATGTTTCAAATGTGTTTCATGGAACACTCCCCGGTTATTCCCAGCTGAGTCGGGAGCTGAGCACTCAACCTGCTCCGCGATACGTTTCCCGGTTTCGAATTCAATTCCATTCGTTCCGATCATCGGTTCGCATTGAAGATAAAAATCTAATTTGGGAAAACGTTCGCGTCAACAGTTTTTGGACAGTGCATGACATTTGAGATCGGTCGGTGCGATCGCAATGGTGTAACGCTCGAAGATTGAAACGAATATAGACATTGAAATGGGTATAAGGAAGAGTTAGTAAGGCGCTCGGACGTCATAAAAAGTTACAAGATACCGTTCATGTTGTACGAGACACGAATGAATACTTTAAACCTCCGCGGAGTTTCATTTTATTCAGCGAAGAAGTAAAACAAACAGTTCCTTGGATGGAGAACTGCTGTGTAACTTTTTAGAAAGAAAATATGCACAGAGGATTACTAACTTGCAATAGCAACGTTACTAAAAAGTTTTTAGTTTCAGTTCAAAGTAACCCGTAGTTTGACTTGGAATGTTCTTTTGGCAACAAATCACTTTATCAGATATTTGCACTGGTATCTAAGTTACAAACAAATAACGGATATAAATGAGGTAATTGTGGCATTTTGATTATGTTTTGATAACACTGCTCCTAACTATTAATCACAGTGTCTGTCTTAATTTTCAACTTTTCACTGCTATAAAATAGATTTTACTAACGATAACAAAAAATATCGCTTATTCCCATTACAATATAACTAAATTTATTCAACATTCTAGTACTATTTTTTCAACATTGGTCACCTGATATCCAATGAAATATTAAGTGAGAGCATTTAGTTGAAAGTGATCCCTTTGACGGATTGGAAATGCGACTACAGGCAAATTGCGAGAATATGCACCTTAAGTCTACGAGGGTGTTCCGAGGAAGTGGGAGAGCCATGCTTCGGCACGTATGGTCCGGCTCGACCGGAGTGATACCACGGCCTCACAGAAGACCGGCAGTGAAGCAATGTTGCATTGATTTTCGCCGAGTGAGTGAGGTTACCGGAGGCCTTAACCCTTCCCTCCCTTCCCTACTTCCACCTTAAAGGCCGGCAACGCACTTGTGACTCTCGAGTTGCAGGTGGGCGGCGGCAGGCATTTACCATCAGGTGACCCGTCTGCTCGTTTGCCGCCTATCCCATAAAAAACCTTTACAACTATTCGGACTTTCTAATTCCGCAATACACACGTGAGTACAATCGTATATTATTATTTAATGCACATAATGTCCGGTCACTGTGGCATGCAATTATTTAGCACGCAAATTTTTTTCTTGATAATAGCAAATAATATTAACTAGAGACCGCCTTATAGTCGAATTTTCTCCATGGTTTATTCTATTGGCCAGTATAACATAAACTGTCATTGTGTAGACTTACGTACCATGATACGTACCATACCAAGTTTGGACCCTCCATATATTTACAGGACGCGTGTATGTATATTGTTTAAAAATTGTAGATTTCTACACATGTTCTGTAAAAAAAATTACTTAAAATGGGTACAAAGATTCTCTTCACGTATATATAGAATATAGACTAGAGATCGCCTGATGGTCGAATTTCGACCATGGCTTATTCCATTGGCCAGTATAACTTAAACTGTCATTGTACAGACTTACGTACCATGACATATACTGGACGCGTGTAATTTTATTAAGCCGTTTTAACGTAATTTAAAATTTTAGCGTTCTGCACTTCTTTAAATAAAATTCACGTTACTACGTTCGCGAAATTTTCTTAAAAAGGGATACAAAGAATCTCTTCACGTATTAATATAATGATAATATTTTGGGACACATAACAGATCGCCATCTAGACCCAAATTAAGCAGAGTTTGTACTAGTGGCTCTACAACACCCAGACCAATAAAAAGACATTCATGAATACAAATATTTGCACTGAGCAGAAATCGAACCCCACAATCAATGTATCAGTCGAATGCACTGCCGCCATGGGATTTTGACAACCTTAGGTTGTCAAAATCCCTTAATAATACATTACATAAATCTGATAGAAAAAAAGACAAACAAAACTTCCCTCTTTATAATATTAGTATGATTAATGACATCATTTATCAACCCTTAGACATAATACGACAAGAGGAAAGAGAAGGCAAAGGAGAAAATATATCACTAATAGCATATTTACCGTATCGTACAAAGAAACATTATAACAAAATAACAATTAATTAATATGAATACTGCGATTATTTATTGGTGCGACATAATTATGCTGTAATTGAGACATCAAAACGTACGATCTTGTATTCAACGAAGCGATATCATCCGATATAATTAATGGGACTAAATAATATTACGTTGTGAATGAAACACATCATGATGGACTCTCCCTTGCACACTCGGCAATAAATTATTAACGTTCTACTACTGTAGTGTTCGCGAAGTTAACAAAAATACACGCTCAGTATGAGGGAATGAATTCATAATAAACCAGTCCAAGACTAATAAGTACGCCTTGCTAAATTTACTACTAACGTTTACATAAAAAAATTAACTCCTTCCTTATTTCTTATATCTGAAATTAGTAAGGGGAAAAGGATAGATATTAAATCAGGAAAAATTTTCAATTTAAAGCGTTGAAGCGCATATTATAAAATTAAAAACTGCTCATCTAAAAAGAATATTGGTGAGTTTTGAGGTTGTGTTACCATCTGATAGAAATTTGTCGAGTAAGCAATATTCTACACTTGCTCCGAAACTAATGGCTCATAGATCAAATCAAGCTCAATATCAGTAGATATTTGCACACGCTTATTTTCTGAATAACGCGTCTGCAAAATCAAAATACATACATATACATTATATATAATGGCTCACAAAATTGATGTCATTGACTTTTCGTAATAGTGACAAATATGAGATCTGAGTAACCTTGACGGCAAACGTGAAATGATTATTGTTTAGTGCGTTCACAAAACTACTCATATTATAACATTTTCGGTTCTATTGAAGATAAATTATTCACCCAAAGCACCTATCAATAACAGTAATTTTTTTACCGTTTGTCTCTCCCTACTCAACGAATTTCATTAATTTCTTTGTTACCAGACACTTACCTGAGCAATATAAAACCTTTGTTTAATTGGAGCTCGCACCGGCCTGATAATTCAGTTCCAGCGGTGATATAAAAAAGTGTTTAACATTAAACCTGTACCCTGCAAGGTTATAAATAAAACCCAACTCAATTTGGAAAACACGGATTACATTGTACTAGACTCTTTGACCTCTTTAGGCACAGACTCTTTAGACGTACATATATAAATCTACACAGTACACATACACATTATACGTGACATACACAGTATGATCATGGTTGGTAAGATTTAATATAGTACGTCCACGGACTTAGATAAATCATCTTTAAGGGTGGAATATTGTTATCCAAATTTATAAAGTTGACATATCTAGTCAGACAGCTCCCAATCTGCTGTAAACTACGGCCGTCAATGAACTTCTTGGAACAACGCTTGGAAGTTCCCAACACTTTAAATGAACACAATAGAGATATTTTGGCTGCTAATTCCTTTATATCCTACCTACCTTTAACTTAATTCCAAAATAATCAGATATAGATTGTATAAAGCGAAGGTAAGTTCCCTTGCGGCTGATCGTCTTGTATGTCTTAGAGAATTGTGAAACAACAACTTGGACTATAGTTTGAAACAAAAAACCGGGCATTACGTAAACTCAACCTCGCAGAGTTAGGTGGAGCCATTAATCACTGGAGAAAACTTAATTGGACGTCCGCTGGACAGACGTCAGACAGTCACGCGAACAACTTGGATATAGTTACGGCTACATAAACTTCACTATCTTAACTAAAATATATATACAAGACGGTTTTCTTTGCGGTTGTAAGGTATTAACCAATTTATTTATAAAAAATATATACAGAATTTATAATTTGGCGTTTATTTTATCTGCATCTATTGAGTTTATCGAAGGATTATATTACAATTTGGCTCCAAAAAGAGCGATGAATCCAAAAGATAACATTTTCATTATAGGTACCTAAGATACCTACTATTTGTGCTGATTTCATGGCCATTTAATTATTGGGTAGCAGCGTGATGTTATACCCTACCCAATACAACAGTATATTGAAATTGAAATGATAGTTCGATTGGAGCATAAAGTCTAAAGATTTATAATTTATACATAAAAAACATATTATAGCATAAAGTATTCATAAAGAGTTTTGAACATTAAATGTTTACATAATTCATTTCTTTTATATTACGGAGCAACAAACAAGCTGTGTGCGCTTTAATTGGCCTGAGTTAATGGAATCAATTTTATTAATTGCGATTACATCCTATTCCGAGTTGTTTTTGTTTACTTATACATATTCCTTTACTTGATATTTTTTTACAAGTCACTGTTCTTTTTTGTTGCCGTTTAAAGGTTTAAAGCTCATTATTTTTTTATTTAATGATATATCATCTGATGTTAAGCATTACGTGATCTACGCTACGGGCTATATTCAACCAAGTTCAAGGTATCGGGAAACATGCTACTTATAATAATAGTTATTGACCTATCACTTGTGTTTAAACAAATTATGTTATGCGACTTACATTGTGTACAATACTAACAAGTATATAGTTTAAAAGAATTAAACCCAAATTGTTTAAAATGTACGTTTCTAATTGTACTGAAATATATTTTGAATAAGCAACACTTTAGGTCTAATAAACTACTAAGGAGAAAAGAGTTAATGAAGACAAAGTCGTCTTAACTTTAATTATCATGAATTTCTTTTGGCAACGTAACTATTCCGATGTCGGCTATACTACTTACTCTTCATAGGAATAAAAGAAACCTAAAAAATAGAAACTTAATTACTTTGTAATTGCTTACGCTTGGCAGCCGTAGCATTACATTTAAGTTTAATATGGTTACATAACATACTTATTACACGATCTGTTGGACTCAATCTACATACCATCTGTAATATTGTACAAACAAAAGGCTAGTAATAACAGTAAAAACGTACTCACCTGCCCATGGTTTACGAAGCCGTGCCTTCTCGCGATGTCATCCACGTGTTCGGGTCCCGCCGGCACGTGCACGGCGAACTGGTTGTGGTACACCGGCTCCGGGAGCCCCACGCACACGTGTAGCGCCGCCAGTAGCGCTAGCGCGCGCCATGACGCCACCATGACAATGACTCAACAACACACAAATCACAACCGCATCTGCGACTTAAACAACAGTACTTCGCAACACTCGTGTAACTATTGAAAAGTGCTTGACATAAGGACGTGCAAACACTATTTGTCGAGCACGGTTGCACTAAAACTTCACAGTATACGTGTCTAATGTTGACTCGTTCAAGTACTGTGTCATCCCACCTCGTATTACCTGAAACAAGAAGAGCGTGTTAAATAATGCTTCAATGTAGAAGGACTTTATTAAAGACTCTCTCTAATTGTAACGTGTACCGCTCTCGAACATAAAAGGTGCTTGAGAGATATTAAATTTTAATAAAGAGTAACTCCCGCGGCGGCGTCGGTTCCGCTCTTTATTTTGCATTATTTTTTTCGTTCGAACGAACTCCATAAATATAAAGGAAAATTTAGGGTGTTATAAACATATTTGGTGAAGAGCGGGCGGCACCGCGGCAAATCACGCGCCAGATAAAACGCAATAAGCGGACGCACAAACGCGAACAAGTTAAAAAAATCCGTGGGAAATCCCGAGATAATCCAGATAAGCCACGCGGGCAAAGTATGAAAAGCCTGACCGTGAATATATCAAAAATATTTATAAAATTTCATTTGGAAATTTATCTGACGTCCGCTTCGAGTGAAAGTAAAACCTTTGAACGGAATTCTTTGTGTCCTCCGACGGTTTAGATTTGTGAACATGTCTTTTTATTAAATGGCTCTCTTTTTAAAAAAATTAAAGGTCACTTTAGAAAAAAAATCAAAGCCAGTTGCACGTTAAATTACGTGAGTTATATTAAACACGGTAATAATATCATTATATGCCTTTTCTATGGCCTTCAATAGCAGCATTGCAAAGAATTGAATAACCATAATATGGATTGAATTAATATGTACCGGAAATATTTTTTATTATAATACACATTATCGGCATCGTTATCTCTTCTATGTCACAATAGTTGTTATAACATAATGGTATTTTAAGCAACTTACGTTTTTGATCTACCCGAACAGACGTCATATGGATGGCCTCCATCCATAAATTACGTCCTACGAATTTCAAGATTTTTGAACCCTCCCCGTCCTTGTCACAGGTGGTCACAATTGTAGGACACCCCCTCCCTGGTGTGACGTCACATATTTTTCAATTTTACACCCCGAACTGAAAAGAGCAGTTCTAAATATATATTTTTTATCAAATGTGTAGTAGCGTGTCTAGTCTTTCGTTTATAGGTAATGTTTTGTGTTTAATACTTTAGATTTTGATATGTAACGTCACATTTATGACCTCTTATGACCTCCTCCCACCTCTTGTCACACTTCGTTGACCCCCCCTCCCCTTTACGTGTTACGTAATTTATGGACGGCCCCTAGTTCATTTAAAATATTAAATTATTATTTGTGCATACCTCTGCATTGCTGTAGGTACAGCATAGTGGTCATGTCTCATTATTGAAACATATACCAACAATTTGTTGTGAGTAAAAACCATAAATGTACATTTTTATGGCCTTAGAAAGAGCTGTGTGATAATATAACATATTTGAGGGAGTGTACGTTTAAAAGGAATTCGATCAAAGCAAACTTTTATAACTTCATGCAACCTTTAGTTCAAGGAAATATTAAACAATATGTGCACCGTATATTTCATGTATATCGAGGTATTTACGAGTTTGAGAAAAATACTACTAGAGATGCCATCTCAACTTTACGACGTTATTCTTAAACAGGATATTAGAATTCGCGAATCAAGTCTCATGTGGCGACGATGAGGTAACCGAAATTTCACACACAGCCTTTGTTATATCAAGAGTTATTACACCGAAGATTTCACATGTAGATCAAAGGGAAGAGTAGGGTTGGTTTCGAGTTCCTCTTTAGAACCCATTTCTGGAACACTTTGGTTGTGTTAAATTAAATATTAAAATTGAAGGTACGACTTAAGCACAGAAACTTACCTAAATAAAATATACGACCGAAGCTTAGAATACACGCAACAAAGTTTACCCAATTTTGGCTAAGATTCTGTACATTTACTTCAAAATTGAGATTAGGGGCGATATGTACACATTTTGTTAACTTAAGGAGTTTCTCAACTAATTTACAAAAATAAATAAACTAACTTAAGATTACATTCCTAAATAGATAAATTTTTACATTAGAGCTAATTCGGTTTTCCTGTGGTTGCTAAATTTATTTTTTTAGTACAAATCAGGATTGTAAATAACATGGTTTTAGAAATGTATTTTTTTATGTTATAGGGGCAAACGAGCTGACGAGTCATCTAATGGTAGATTACTACCGCCGCCCATGGACACCTGCAACTCAAAAGTCGCAAGAGCGTTGCCGACCTTTAAGGTGGGAGTAGGGGAAGCGGGAAATAAACAAATAAAGTCAGAAATAAAGAGATAAAGACAGTTTAGTAACTTTTTGCCTTCCAGACCGGTTGTCTTTATTTAACACGTTTTTTCAGCTCTACTTGTAATTAACTGACTTACTACGTAAACAAATCTTGGAAGTCAATTTTAACCTACTTATAAATCATCATCCTCCGCGCCTTTTCCCAACTAAGTTGGGGTCGGCTTTCAGTCGGCCGAACTTTGATATTTTACCTGAAGCGACTGCCATCAGACCTCCACATTCCACAACCCAAGTACTAGGCGATATCGAGTTCTGTAGTTAGACCAGGTTGTCGGACTTTTTAGGGCTCCAACTACCCGTAACGAATGCCACAGATGTTTGTATGGCACCCGGGAACGACGGTTTAACGTGCTCTCCGAGGCACGGAGGGGTCTCAATATATTAAGAATGGTCACCCATCCTAGACTGACCTGGCTAGTACTACTTAACTTTGTAATATGCTAACGTGGGTCACACATTACTAGTATTCTTGTTAACCCCTCCAGCTATGCTAAATGCTTGTGTTAGGAGTGGGTTCACGACGGTAGTGCACTGGGTGGGGTACGAACCCGCAACCACTTGATTGCAAGTCCGACGCCTTAGCCATTACGCTACCGCCGCTTAAATTGCCGATTAAATGTACCTGGTAGGGCACAGCAAACTTCTGATGGAACTAAAGCCGCGTCACTAGGGAAGTAACCTTACAGTAGGCCGCGTTTAACCAGAAGTGTTTTTTTGTGAATAAAGTCAGCTGAACTCTGTTGATAGGATTAGCAAAGCACAAAACACAGTAATATTGTGATTGTTTTAGGCGTCCACTATTCAGTCCATTGTCAATTTAATTGTTATAAAAAAGTGTGAATCGAAGTTCGTAATTAGTAAAACATATCAACACACCAACGTCGATCGGGTGTTAAGCTGAACTTTTATCACATTACGCTTTTGCCCTTCGGGAAAGATAATATTTAAAAGGTCTAGGGGTCGTTCGAATTAATTTTGTGCCATAGCCTGGATAATTCCATTAGCCTCTGTAATCGGTACATTGCGGGACGCGTAGGAGCCATGATATTTACGACTTAATAACGCTCCGAGGCATTTATTCAGATTGTACCTATATTTGTTCAACAGTTTGTTATAGTTAGGATACCTATATGTAAGTAAGTTAGGAACATAAATAATAGAAATTTTACTTCCCGTATTTTATTACAACCGCAATACAGCATACATAATAGTTGTATACTTATTTGCTACATTGGAGGTATAAAAGTAGAGAACTGACATGCACTATAATATGTTAATATATTAACGCTATGTTTTAATTTTTTTGAGTTCCAAGCATGTATGTAATTGGAAAACTTATTTATGATAAGAGATGACTCAACTGCAAAAGGTTGTTTTTTTTTTTAACTTTCACTATTGTACTGTAATACTTGTGAAAATGCCCAACTAAAATCAACCTACATTATTCTCATTCAATCTCAGTTTAACTGAGAAAAGAGGAATAACTCCTACACATGTAAATTATACATATCCAAGTTCAGTCGACAATCACATTCACAGCTAACGTGGATCAGAAGTCAGACATTAACATAATCGATTCAGGGATCTGAAATTCCTTGATCATGCATATTGAAAACACGTCGCGAGACTTTATTAACCTGACAAGTGAAGTGGCACAGTCATAATAAGCTGTGTCGATGGATTCCTCCGAGCGCCTAAATCTCGCAACCGAACACCTCAATAATTAGCCGGTTATTCGCAGCAGTCGAGCATCGCGGCATGAATAAAACATCGTTTGCGAAACACAAGTGCCATTACTGCGTCCAGTCTAATTTGAGCCGCCACTCCCTTTCTTGTAAAGACGGGATGAAATGTGCAAAGGGAAGGAGAGGTAATACTGATAGTTCAAGGTAATCTGGCTTTGATTTACGGGGCCTTCGAGTGCACGGGCCAGATCAAACAAGCCCCAGGCAAATAAACGGTGACGTGGCTAACATAAACCGCTATTACCGATAACGGGATTAATTATAATGCATTGCTTGTTTGTATTGTTAAGCAATCTTCGTAACTCTTCATTATGCAGTTAGATATAATATTTGAAGTTGACTAGTTTGTTTGAATGGGCTGGTATTTGGTCGCCTGCTGATCAGGCGACCAAAGTCTGCAGGGGTTTCGGAGGCTTCCTTCTTAGGGTATAACGGCAATAGACTCACTTAAGACGGAACACGTGTGGTTTTAGTCGGTTCGAGTCCGACATACCACTACACCCCTGGCTCCGGTTAGGCCCGTGGTTTTAGCACTCCCATTTAAATAATTATTTTGCAATAAATATTCTTTAATTAAAAAGGTTTAAAGAGAGAGAGAGATAGAGAGAGAGAGAGAGAGAGAGAGAGAGAGAGAGAGAGAGAGAGAAGATTACATTATTATAAATTTATTTCATTTTAACTAATAGATACAAGACTTACGATTACATAATAATATGTACACCAGACATTGAATAGTGGCCATTTTATTTATATTATAATTTTATTATTTTTATTACACGAGTCCGACCGATTAGCCGATTAGCAGCCCCGAACCTTGCTAAACGATGTTTAATAAAAATAATCAAATGATCATCACTATGATTATCAAAAGATTTCATTACGTGCAAACATACGAAGACTTTTTATATAAATTTTGACTGTCATATGAATTTCAGACTTGTAAAAAACACGTTGAGTTCAAATTTAAGTCTGTTCGTTGAAAAATCAAAGAGAAATTTCTAGAAGAATCTCATACTATTCGTAACAGACTGAAAGGGAATATTCATAGGAGATCGAGCACAAGTATTTTGGACAAACTTTCTTATCAAATATCTTGTCCTGTAGGAAAAATATACTTCAACATATTTCGCAGAATAAGTGCTGAAGTGGCTTGAACTGGCCCCATCTGGAGGAGAACTGCTAATATTTGACACCAATCAGACCAATGGTAGAGAGCCCGCTGAAAATCGACGACCTGAAGCAATAGTATGGATAGATTGGATGGTAGGGGAAAATGAATGCGATATATGACAATAATAGATGCAATCTAAATGTGGAATATGTTTTGCAATAAAAAATTAAAAAATTAATTCGAATGAGAGGCATGTATAAAAGGCGGCCTATCGATATCAAGTTGAGCTTTGCCGTTTCCCGTTCGTTAGTTCAATACATCCTACTAATATTATAAACGTGAAAGTTTGTGAGTATGGCTGTATGAATGTCTGTTACTCTTTCACGCCACAACTACTGAACCGATTGCGATGAAACTTGGTATGTAGATAGCTGAAGACCTGGATTAACATATAGGCTACTTTTTATCCTGATATTCCCACGGGATCGAGACTTACGAGGGTGAAACCGCGGAGCGCAGCTAGTAAGAACTATTAATGTCCGGATTGTCGCATGACCGTCCCACCCTAAAATCCTAATTTAAAAAAAGATTCAGGATAGATAGTAGTGCCCATAAAAAAATACAATCATAAGAAAATAATAATATCACATAAAAGTAAATAAAATACTTGCCCTATATGATAATAGAATAGAATAGAATAATCTTTATTGTACACCAGTACATATTGCTTAAAGTTAGTTTACAATATTGATATGTACATGATACAAAGGGCGACCTTATCGCTAAAAGCAATTTCTTCCAGGCAACCTTGGGATGGAAAAATAATGACCAGTAATCAAATAATTTAATGGGTAGCTATGGTGTAGGAATCAAAACGTGTTAGGCTTAAAACTAGTAAATGATAACTATAAACATAAACAATATAATTAGATAGGTAATGCAGGGAAACAAGATAATCTTATTACCTACTATAAATGCGAAAGTTTAGATGGATGAATGTTTGTTACTCAATCACGCCAGAACGTCTGAACGGATCTGGATCAAATTTGGCACAGAGATAGTTTATGGTCTGGAATAGGACGAAGGCTACTTTCTATCCAGGAAAAATTTACGGTTACCGTGGGATAGATTTGAATTTTACACGCGTTCAATTTGTCACGCGGGTAACAAGTAATAATGGATGTATCGTACAGCATACAAAAACCATAGCTTACTTGGCTCTATAGCACCTGTGTGTTATTTTATGACACCTTAAGTTGCATTCAATTGGACACAACACACATCAGCATCGATGAAGCCCTAATACTAAAGGTACATAAGTAGAATCGATACGAGTATACTGAAATATATTTTTATTAAATACAAAACATAATCAGGAGTACGTGCCGAAGTTAATCTAAACATTAACGCTTGGAGTGAACTGTGAATGTTTAGCCAACGCCAGCAGTTCGCAAGTGCGATAATTGTACACTTCACATTTACGCTAGTGGTACGTAAAAGCGCTGTACATTATCGACAAAGTTCGCTATGCGCCTGTATCGGCTCTTTGTGAATGCATCGCAATATATGGAACCATATACCGACACCTTTGGACGGTTACATATGTATTGCACGCTTCAAGCAAATTTACCTAGTTGTAATACATAAAATGCAAGGAGAAGGTATTAGTATGTTCGGTCAACGCAAATAATAAGCATTACGTCATTTTAATAATAGGTTTTTTTTACAACGCTAACAAGCATTCGAACAGCAAATAAAATATAATTTTAACGAAGTACAGCGAACAAAAACAGTGGTGATACAATACAAATGAACGGATGATTATTGTGAAGTATTTTAAAGAAAAGTATTTGGTTATTTTAGGCATATAAGTAAGCGAGTTAATGTGTTTAAAATATTCATTCCGTCGTACGTTAATTTAAATGATCAAAACATAAGCAGGCATAAGTTTTATTATATCAAGAACTTGCAAACTTCAACCAACCGAGTGTACGTAATATAAGATTCATACAAGTACTACACGCCTTAAGAATGTTATATCCATTAAAGCAATAAGAATCAAGTCTGCTTATTATGCCGTGGCACGGCCGGCCCGCCCGGGTGGCGTGTGCGGTCGATGTAGCACAATATGCTTCTACGGAGCACTACGAAGTGCTACGCTCCGTTAACGCTACGGACTGCGGTCTACAACATTTGATAGTTCTACGAAACTTGGAATCCTACTCTATAGGTATTAGGACTGGGTTGGTTTTAATTAAATTATTTGATGTACAACTTATTAAGGCATTTATGAATTTATGACATTACATAACTTAATTTTTACACTAATTTTGTTAAACTGCGTTGCCCTAAAGTTGATTGATAGAACGTGCTTTAGATATAAGGCCAACCATTATATGTATAATCAAATATTTACATGAAGTGTAAATGTATAAACATTATATAAAACAAAACAAAAATAAATAATGCCACGTGTTCGCTTTGTTTGTTATAAAAATGTTTTTCTATCACGTGGCACACATATGTGTATACTCACCGTTTGCCTAAACTGGAACAATCATATGGTTACCCTTTTAAATAAATAATAACAAAGGAAGTCCTTTTTCACTCATTTCCTTAACCCAAAGTCAGTTTAAATTTTTATACAGATCTTATTAAAAAGTAAAGATAAATTTCTTAAATTTTAAGGTAAAAACTAATACTGAACTATAATTAAAAGCCCACTTAAAATATGTAGTAATTTTTAAGTACCCATATATATATATATATGACCAGTGATTCGAAAACGAAACAATTAGTTGTTTTTCCGTAGATGCATTGTAAATAGATTATTAGTTGATTAAAATGTATAAAAATACCATGTAGCATCGCAAGGCAAGGGTACTAACTCTTATTTGCATCGAAAATGTTTGACAAGTGTGGACAGTTAAATTGTTAAATATATAGTGCAAATTGCGTCGTGATTTACATCGTGCATAAAATCATGCCGTGTCCCAAAAAAATGTAAGTATTGATTGAATTGAGTGAAATTTGGTACTTATCAAAGGTTTACTATAAATTAGGATAATTTATTAACTTATTGATGAACTTAAAATAAGTAAATACACATTTATAAGTACCTAAAACGTCTTTGTAACTTTAGTGTTTCGAAAACAATACGTCGGGCAAAAACAGATGTGACTAGTTAGACTAGACTAGTTAGACTAAATTTGATAATTTTTTTTAGGTAGAGTAAGCAGTTGACTACAAAAGAAATCGTTGATATTATCAAAGCTTTAGTTCCGGACGGTGAAGTGACTGGGGCTGACATATACATCGACCTTCCAGGTGATGGACTTGTGTCAGATTCGGATTCAGGAGACGAAACAAATATAAGTTTCGATAACTTATGTCAACTCTTGGTCCCTGCTGAACTGATGTGATATGGAAGAAACATACACTACAGCGAATTTGAAGAAGTATCTTTGGATGTTCCTGTCGTGCAAAATGGTTCAGGTGAGGGTGGTCGTGCCTGCGCAGTATGAAATGATGCACTAGTACAACGTGAAGTTGAAGGCCCGAGTACGCCAAATCAGCCACAGAGTTTGTCAACCCGTAAGCAGGTCCGGCCATTGCAAATCATTGATAAATCTTCAACCACCTCCATCTAAGGTACCCAGAAAATGGGCTAAATGAGGCATAACCAAATATTTTGAGGAATGGATCGTACCGTCACAGGAGGCGTGAGGATACCCGATCTAAACAGCGGTGTTTGTGCTGTGTGAAACGATAACAGTGTAGTACGGCAATGATAAGCAGCGACAAGGACTTCGTAAACGAGTTTCCACAGATGTGCCAACTTCAGTACGTAAGCATCTGCATCCGAACCCATGATAAGCAGGGCTAGTCGGTTGCATTGTGTCTACTGCAAAAATCTTACTGTCAAAAATGTAAAGTAAGTTTACATAAGTATAAAATGTTTTTCTGCCTTCCGTTACTAATAAATAATAACATAAATACATAAAAAAATCTTTGTTTTATTTTCCTATAATTAAAGTAAGATATTTGCCTGTTGTTTCGTTTTCGAACTCCCCCCAAATACCTATATAACAGTTATATTTAAAAAAAGAACAAGTCAATTCCGATTTAGCGATCTATCAACATACAAATATCTAGAAATTATTAAAATTGAAAACCAAAAACAGTTCTGGGCATATATGGGTTAAAACCTTACTTTATGTTTAATAACAAAAATACTACGAATTCCAATTAAATTTACAGTTAGTAGAAGTAAAAATGTGTGAATCGCCAGGTGACCTAGGTATTACGTTACCACGCATGTGACGCAATTGTTAGCAAACATGATATTCGCTCGACGAGAGAATCATGTTTACGCGCCTTTAATACATGACAAACACCAACCGTGAAATGTGGATCAAATTCATCAGAAGGCCTACCTCGATAAACAAATTAGGTCGCAGTAAACTTCACTTGCCTAGTTCGGTCCGTTATCAAACTTTATACACTTTGAAATATTGTGAGAATTACACTCAGATTTTCTTTATATTCCTCTTCTTGGGGTGATTTTTAAAGGGAGTCGAGCTGTTAGGTGTTAGCAGAATACCAGCGCTACTTCCCCGAGGTAGCATTAAACGGAGCTAACGACCATTTTTGACTCATGCAAGGGTATTTTTTGATAATTAAAAACTGTAACTTTAATTTAATTAGATACAACTTCATACAACTATTGTTTTAAACCCGTTTTATTATTTCTTTCTGTAGGTCGTCTTCTCTATAGTTATACTATTGACGTTCCGCTGTCCTATCGGCAGTCCCGCAACGATCCCGTTCCGTCCTGCTAAATTAATGACCACACAACCACAACTACAACCACATCCAGAGCATTTTATCTAAACGATAGAAAAGTGAAAGTATCAAAAACTCACAACAGTAGTTGCAATTTTAAATATTTCTGTATTACAGAAATACTTGGATCAAGGTTCCGTGTTTACAAATTCAATTTTGAAATCGCTGTTGTCCTTCTCGGTTAAACCCAACAAATTATCTGAGACACTGATGCAAGAATTTTGCCACTCATAAAATGTTTAATATAGACATGAAAACCAGGCCTTCATTACGATGTTTAATGTATACAATCCGGGCTGTGGGGAAATATTCAGATAAGACTTTAAAACATAAAATTTATGTTCGCCGAGGTAATTATGCAAATAAGAAAGTAATTAACTATACAAGTGAAGAATATTAAATAATCTATTGTTGTTAGAAAGGAGGATGAATAGTACGTAGTAACTCTCTGGGAAAGTGGTTGTTGAAAGTACTGGTGACCACGAAAGACTGCTTGTCCTTCCAGATCAGAGAGGCGCGTGCGGAACACGTCACGCCACCGTTTCAGACCTGCTTCTGCAAGAGCAACAGGCAGCCCCGCCGATTGCCTCAAGACCAGCGCTCTTGGACGTCGTAAATTATGCTGCGCTCTCCGGCTTCTAATGTGTCTTCTGCGGGACCGGAAGGTATTAGTCCACATCCTATACAGTTTACAGGTACTTGGACAAGTTAGCCAAAACTTCAACATGTGGGAGATCTAAGCTAAAAGCTAACCTGAAATCTAAGCTAAGCTTATGGCTGTATTTTAGAACTTAAGAAGAGTGTACGTGTCTTTATAAGGCGTGACAATTTTAAGCCTTTAAGCCCTTGTGATGGTTAGAAGGTCAATATGTCATATAACAGTAGTCGACATGTGTCATGTGTGCGCTTTTAAAGAGCGGGGATAGTAGAGGAATACTCTTTTTCCAAGGGACCGCGTTCATCAAGTATTTCGTCGTTTACCAGATGTAGGACCAACCAGCAGCTTATGGCTCAGTTGCCATTGCAATTACGACATCGAAGGTCGAATATATCGGAGATAGATATACAAGACATAAATGGGGAAGGATCCATATGACTCGACTGCTGCCGGCTTCCCTTTTATACTTAAAAAGAGAAGCCAGTCATTCAACGACACTGATTTTGATGATGCGTTTGTGTTTCAATATGGAAAAGTATACTGTAGGTAACCCTGTCAAGTGTAAAACTCGAGTCCTGAAGATACGACATCACACACGTCGATTCCTGACGTCTCAAAATGCGTATATCATATTCATGCATATCTTTAAGCCCCGAGATATCGATATTTAAGTGTACACGTGATATAGAACTGTCAATATTAGATGGGCTGTATTCGTCAGTGCACGTTGTAGGAGCGCCATCTATCGTCCACTTGCATGCGTGGAGTGGAAGCTCTTAAGGCCGCTACAATAGAGGCTCTCGACTAGGGCCCACACCGCACTTGTCGTATATCTGGCATCGTTGAGGGAAGATCGATATTGAATTAATAAGGCATTATTAGTTAGCGTAGAGTGCAGTGTGCATGCACTGAAATGAAGCTTTAGTGAGAAATGTCTAGGAGTGGTAATAAATAATAACTTAACAAAAAACGGCTCAGGTTTTGGCAATGTTGGAATGTCTCTTCTTAATCAGAAATGTTAGAAGTTTCCATTCAAAGTATCTTCAGCGTATAAATTAAGAAATAATAGTAAATGTTATCTTTATCGTGTTACGTTATCCGTCTACATACAAAATACACTGGAATTTAAAAAAAAATCTATGTACTATGGTAACCTACTTATATATTTCTAAATACATACATATTATAGATAAATTACACCCAGACGCAAGTACAAATTATCGTCTAAATAAGTTTTGAGTAATTTGAATTAAAACATAGATTCAATGAACCAACGTACCTATTAGCTACTTCAATTAAATAAAGACAGAGATAGCTTTCTCACGTTCTTATTTCCAAACTGTCAATGCTGGGTATTTAATTTATTTAATTGGTAATATTACTGCTAGGATTTATCATTAATGTTGCCTTACCATTGTATGTTAAACAGTGTGAATTATTGTAATAATTAAACAATTATGTTGTTCTATTAACTGGCAGTTAGCAGCAGTCATGACATAATTAAAAAAAAAAATATTACTCCGCAATTACATTTTTTTTATTATTTTACTGTATTTTTAGAAACTCTCTAGAAAGTAAACCATAATACACATATGAGCATAATATATTTTTATTACAGTCTTTTTTTCAGAAAAAAACAAATACTACATTTGATGTAAAATATACAGTGGGAGAGCCATGCTTCGGCACGTATGGGCCGGCTCGACCGGAGACGGCCTCACAGAAAACCGGCCGTATAGCAATGCTGTATTTCGCCGAGTGACTGAGGTTACTGGAGGCCCTAACTCTTCCCTCTCCTCCTCTTCCCCTTTCTCATGGGCGGCGGTAGTCACTTTCCATCAGGTGACCCGTCTGCTCGTTTACCCCCAATCCCACCAATCCCATAAAAATAAATATATGTATAGTTTTATTACAGACTAAGTGTTGCCCGCGGCTTCGTTCACTAATAGTTATTTTTCCATTCCTCTCATTTTTTTTCCGAATTTAAGGTACCCTACGTCCTTTGCTGTAGTCCTGGCAACGTGTAGGCAAAATTTCATTATGTTCGGATGAACGGTACGTTAACGCAAAAAATACGAACGAACAAAGATTCATTTTACGTATAAGAAGATACACAAACTTGAATTAATCAACCAGCCAGCTACCTTTAAAACCAAACCCTTAGAGCCGTATAATTTTAGTATTTAAAATTAGAATTTATAATAATAATCTGTATAATTGGGGGTTGTTTAAAAGAGTAATAAAAGGGTATTTTCACGCACGGCATTTTATAGCGTCCATTCTTTTTTTACTTTTGATATGATTGTATTTTTATTGCTATTCTACTTCTTACAGCCATGTTACTGACGTACATATTCAATAGTAATTTGAATACCTTCCCTAAAGATCTTAATTCAAACACAATAAGTCCATGGTTGAAGATGTCAAGTAGGAACTAGGTATTGCGTGTCTTATAATCAACTTCTAGCACTTGACGTTCCAAATTTAATTATTGAAATCGATATGTAAAACATTAAACAAATGTTGTCAGGTCAATAATAAACAAAAACAACAAACTCGATATTAGTTCACCGACTACCCGTTAATCAAATACTACCTTTGGAGGAATAAACACGAAGCAAAAGTCAATAAGTCGAAAGGTAAACAAGTCAGTTTTAAACGTAAATAAGGCAACGTTATACGGCCGATTCAATAGATACCTATCGTTTGTTTGTTTGAATAACTTTCAATCTGAATTTTTCACTTCAGTTCTTTTCATTTCATATTTTGTTGGATTAAAAATCACAATTTATATCTTACTCTTGCTAGTTATATTCACTCCAAATATTTACATGGAACACATGAGCATAAAATGTTTGCTCAATTTTAATCTGTCAAAGGATTGCTTTTAATTTCAATAAGATAATATTTAAAATCAAGGGAACGTTAAATATTTACTGCAAAATCCAAGGATTGCATTAGCCCATTGCATGTCCCCGGTGTCGATCAATGCACTGCTATGCAGTAAAAACAATCTGCATACAAGAAAGGAACTATTTTCAAGACAAAGAATACAACATTAATAAAAGAAAATGTGAAAACGTAACTTCGATAAAAACAACTAAACGGCTTTAAGTGTGATAGAAATACTTTGTGAATTTGATATCTAAAGAGAAGACATAGAACCTAAATACATATAAGCAGAGAAGCAATGTAGACAAAAAATAAATATATTGTGGACATTTTTTTAAACGACTAGCGTAAAAATAGAACGTAAACGTGATCTTTTCACAAATTGCAGCGATTACAGTGTAATGCCCAAGCTTCGCCTTAATTCGTCTCCGGGGTAGACTCGATATAAGCATCCCGTCTGACAAAATACCTGTCAGATAATGTTTGTGCTCTGAAACCATTCCCTTTTTTTCCTTTTAAAAGACTAATATTTCAATACCCTTGGTACGTAGAGGCAAACTGCCGAACAAACGATTTATGTGTGGATATATCACTTTCAAGCAGAAGTGGTTAAGAATATACTATTTCAATTCATTTTTGTGGCACTAGTCAGCTAATAATTAAATTAATTAAAAAATCTCGTAAAAATAAGCTGTCAGTTTTACAACATGTATAAACGTGCAGATTAAAAATGAAATAAAAATATTATGTTATGATCACATTACGTTAACTGAATTTTATATTGATGCTCTCTAACATATAAGTATTATGTGTATTTACAAACTTTATAATTATGCATTACCTAGGTAAATAAAGACAAATTCAACGGGCCTGATCATTGCCCTTCATGGAATCCGAATTTCAGCTAAATCAGATGCCAGTAAGTGCTTGAAATTGGATTACAAATTTTGAAGCGAAAATGCCGGAAATACGAACGGAAATAAGTTAAATTAAAGCTTGTAAAAAGGTCTGCTGAGTACAATAAAGCGTAACACAATTCGATTAATTAATCAATAAGATAAAATGAAGAGGTGTTGTTAATTTATTTCGCTCATAATAAATTAAAACAGAGAACGAAACGTCTCAGCGGGGTATACACAATTCCTTGCTCTAAAAAATTAAATTTCGATCTGGATATAAATTAGAGATGCTCTATAACGAATACAATAACAGGAATAGTGAAAATAAACTTATTACATACACCCCTAGTTAGACAAGGTAACATTATTGTACCTACGCTGCAAATAGCCGATTATTACTATGTATTGTTCAGTGTTTATACTATCACTGAAACTTAATTGGATATGAATTAATAATCAGAAGTGAACACATACTACTACGACTTGAATTAGACGTCTACCTGATATTAGCTCTAATATTTGTGTAGAGGTGCACCGTACGATCGCGTACACTGAAGAGATTTAGTAAATATATACTACGTAGAAATACAAAGTTATAGGGAAGCAATATTAGGAGATACACCTAATTTAAAATTCAGCATATAAGGTTGCAAAACTTCTATTCGACGTGATACATTTATAGTGAGATCCCACAACCGCAGAACCCTTGGCGCAAAGCAAAGTTTTTAAAAAAGGTAGAGTAATATGTAATTATCTTAATTACATACACGAGTATTTGCTAATTTGAAAGTAAAACATTTTTGTAAGTATCTAGGTATCTTTAGGCTAGACGTATCTCCACAATCGGGCGCCTACATTTTAATTATTCAATTTAACTTTACTGTAAGCAATTTTTTCTCAAAATTTCAGGTTTTCAACAATTAAGTAGATTTGCCCTTGAGGTATATACAATTAATACATGGATATATGTAGATACACATAAAACATCACCTTACATTCAAAAGATGTTTTTATTGTTTTATAAAAAACTTGCTTGAATATTAAAACGTTATTATCTACCATAGACAAAATGGTGCCATAGTGATGAAAATCTCTTTTAGCCTGGTAATACCAGATAATAACATCAAAGGGAGCAGAGGTACCGACGCATAACACCATGTGACCGACGCTCTCGAAATGTGAATGTCTGCACTAACCGCTCAATTCGAATCGGACACTTTAACAGAATGCAGGTAACACGTCCCCTTTCCCTTTGAATACCAACTTGGGTTAAACGGTAAACGGTAATAATAGGAACAGCGCTGTTTTGTGTACAAAATAGATAGTTTTAATAACTATTCTATTGGAGATCACATGTATTTGAAAAAGGAACACTTACTTAAATCACTGAAACCTCTTGACTCTATCATGCAGTTACAATAAGATTTTTTTTTTATATATTTATCCGTTTACAAGTTATGACCGTTTCAATTTCCAGGTATTTTTACCTCCGTTTTAATGAATGGTGGAATGTGTAAAGTTAACGATATTTTTTTCAATTTGGGAGTTTTCATTCCGTTACTAAGAAAATCTATAAAAACTGTCTATAAAATCTATAAGACTTCGAAAATTTTTCAATTTAGTTTTATAGAATTTCTCAATAACTGAGTCAATAGTTCCAAAAAAAACCTAAGATT
Source organism: Callimorpha dominula (assembly GCA_949752705.1). Classification (NCBI taxonomy): domain Eukaryota; kingdom Metazoa; phylum Arthropoda; class Insecta; order Lepidoptera; family Erebidae; genus Callimorpha; species Callimorpha dominula. Next base: position 5,671,139 of record OX457005.1, read on the forward strand.
TAAAATCTTTTACATTACACGTTTCACCTGCTTTTATAAGAAATGGAGGTAACAATACCTGGAAATTCAAATTGTGTATATAAAAAGTATGTAACGGTTTAAGCTTTAATCAAATTATCATAATTTTTAATAAAAGTACTAGGTTAAAGTGTTAGCGAAAAACATAAGCAAACATTGAGAAATGCATTTAAATAAATGAGTAGGAGAGCAGAATAAAATATATTTCTGCACGAATAAAGGCAAAGTAATAAGGGGGTTTCTGATACAAAATCCTATTACTTTACTAAGGTTACGGGAAATCAGGACAATTTCTTGCAAATTGGACAGTGGAGAAGTTGTTACCTCATTCGCGTGAACTACACTGAAGCCAATTTTCATTCTTCAGCTCAAAACTTTGAATACAATTTAGCACAGTTTAAATGTCTGTATTTGCAAAACTGTAGCGGAAATGTGCGGCAGTAAGTATTCCCAACATTCAAACGTAAAGTGTTTCCTGGACTAAATTCTTGTCTGAAGTACTCTCCGCTCATGTATCGGCTCACTTTATGTAATGTATGCAAATCGAGCTAATAAAACGCGAGTTGCCCCGTGGCGCAGTAAATTCGAGAACAGTTGACATTTATCCAAAGTTATATCCGTTACAATAACAGTCGCAGTTACGATATCCGAGCGCGCTCTGCCGTCCATTTGTTCTAGTTCCGGAGGCTGTGCACTGCAGCTAGCTCACTCTAATGTAATGGAAAACTTTACACAAACACGTTTCGAAGCTAGCGCAGATTAGACATACTGAATCGAGAGTCTCAGCGCTGCTACGCTTGCAGCCGCTTGCCTTAAAACATCATTAAAATTCACAATGCATTTGTTGTCTACATCTTGGCTGGGAGACAAAATATATCTATTCAGAAGCTAACCAATCCAGCTTACCTTCATATTTTGTAAAGCCGCTCAGCTTATTGACTAAATTTACTAAACTAGTTTAAGCTTCTACAGGACAAATACATTAGGTATTCTCTATAGGTGGATGTTTAAAGAGAGACGTGAGTACGCTTCACCAATTAATGGTTAGACGTTGCTCGGTATCGGTTTTGGTAGAAACCACCATCTCGATTTGACTACTCTGTACACATATTAAAGGTTCTATGCTTTAGAAATTTGCTTTTAGTTTACTTAATTTACGAAATGACACTGATATTTATCAGTGTCAGTGTCATTTATCAGTTTCCTTGAACTGTGGCAAACGCAGCTGAGTGCAGAACGGTGACCAACTTCAAGCGTTAGCGTGAGGGCATTAGCCCGTTGCTCTAACTTAACTTTGAATATATGTCATGTATACCTACACGTCTAAGTAATGATTGTCGCTATCCGATGGAAATGAGAAAGTTATCGGTATTTAAATCCTCTCTGGGAACTGCTGAACATTTTTCAAATACATGAAAAATCCGAGGTTTCGTATAATGCAATTCCGGTCTATGAGACGGTACGTAAGGGTGCAGCTACTGCAGTGATTTATGTGTGGACACGTTGGCCGTGAGATGAGATCTGACGAGCGTGGCCTGCCCGACATGCCGCTACGTCTCGTCGCCGTGTCGGCGTGTTGTCGCTGTTATGTCTGCGGTCAGTTACGGCTAGCGGATTCTACAAATATTTACAGCACTAAGTGCTGTAAATCATACGCACACGAGTCTAAACCACATTTTGTATGAATATGCATAAATTTGATACAGCTGTTTCAGAGGTTTCACTGAGAAAAGTTTTGTATTACTGCCGTCCGAGTTATAGAATGACGGCAATAATATTATATTACATTATTAGTATATTCCCGGAAGCGATCTCTTCAGAAATAGTACTCTAGAGCCACGCAGGGGAGTTTGTATAAAATGGTTTTACCACAGGTAAGATAATAATGTTTTACCGTCAAGTAATTTTATAGGTTGCTGACCCGAGCAAAAGGGGTTACAACTAAAAAGGCAGATGCTGGCCACTCATATAATATATATTATGCTATTCGAACTCAGGTGTTCACTAAATAAAAATACCTTATTTATTTAAAATTAAAATATATACAGGCTGTAGTAGTTTTTATGTTGTACTGTAGTTTGTACTGTTGTAATTTTAGCTTTTTAGGATTGTAATAAACAGTGTTAGCTGAATATGATTTTAAAGAAATCCTCATTCAAAGTGTTTATTACCAACTATATTAGAGAATATTTAATTACATATATTTCAATATTTACTTTATGACATATCGATATGTATGTCAAGAAACGAAAAATCTGTTACAATAAGTACCACAAAAAATCAGGAACCCGTTCACTACTTATTACTACAGTAAAATTTGTTCCCCAGCCAAGCGGCTACAATTCATGCAGACGTTAAATCCTTCAAGCGTATTACAAAATAGAATAGAAGAATCCATCCGAGTAACGCAAACGTCCAAATTAGATTCAATCAAATTTCAACATAAATCTGGTCAAACCGTAATGGGAACCGATAAACAGTGTGGTTAACATGGTGTATTATATCATAGGAGGTCGAAGCCGTAGGTCATCCTTAACATTAATGTTATCTGCAGCAATAAACTATCCGGGGTGTCCGGGAGTGTCCGCTTCCACCTGTCGTTATAATCACCGGACGAATCGGACGTGACTAAACCTACTACCTAAATGGTCCGTCGTAACCAATAAGTACCCATGTGTCTTCACAAAACGTGTTGTAACGTAACTAAAAATGTATTTGTTGAAGTTATAGTCATTAAAACATTTGACTGCACGGATGGTGCAATGATTTAAGTGGTCATCTCGCCACTTCGCCACGCCGAAGTGTTGTGGGTTCAAATCCCACACGGGACGAAAAATTTGTGTTATCTACAAACAGTTGCCCGGAGTCTGGGTGTTCTTTGTGTCCGTTGTTTGTGAAGACCCCTGCGACACAGGAATATTCCTAATGCGAGAGTTGTCTTTTTTAAATGCAAAAAAATTAAAATCCTTAGTTATGGTTTTCATAAGAAGACCTACGCTTATGTATTTGTGTAAAGATAGGACACTGGTCTATTTGTAAGCAAGAACAACGCTTAAGAGCGCATTGACTGGCCTGTTGGTCTAGTGGTTAGTGACCCTGACTGTTACGCCAGAGGTCGTGGGTTCGATTCCCACCCAGGACAAATAATTGTGTGGTGAGCACAATCACTTGTTCTGAGTCTGGTTGTAATTTATCTATAATATGTATGTATTAAGTTTTATATAAGTATGTTTATCAGCAGTCTGGTTACCATAGTACAGGCTCTGCCAAGTTTGAGATCAGACGGCCGTGTGTGAGGTGTCTCAAGTTATTACTATTATAATTAATCTCATTAAGATCCTGAGTTCACTAGAAAATTACGTTGTAATTGATTGTAATGACATGACCTGTAAGCTGTTATTAGGGAGCTTACAGCTCATGTAAATTTAAAATGATATATTTGCAGCTCTTAAGGAAAGTAATGAATTATGCGTGGAACTGTACATACTGCAAGCATGTATTCCCTTGTTGAGGCTCTAACTCTCTATACGCAAAATCGTAAAGGCTCTTAAACAATATAAATAAAGTTAATGAGCAAAATGGCCCAAAAACCCACAGTTTATACTCCTCAATTTGTATTTAGAATAGAACTTTTGTTTCCTGTTTTTAATTTACGTCCGCTTTGAATGAGTTAACGCGATTTTAAGTACTGCCCACGGCTGTGATTCAGACCAACTTTCAGTTCAAACTTCGGTGCCTAACCGAGAAAAAAAGAATTATTATCTCGTAGAGTTTCGAAGGAATTAATTTTAAAGTTTCTTATATTTATTTTGGAGAGTAAGGAAATCAGCATATTTGACTTCATCGTTGGAAAATGAGTGTATGGATTTGATGGCTGACCTTAAAAAGGGATGCAAAAGAAAGTATAACGGCATTTCTTTTAAATTTGGATTTACAAGCGAAGACAATAACTTTGATTAAGGTAGGGTATGTACAACTGACCAGTACGCGAAGTGCAGCCTGCTGAAGCACCTTCACCCTATGAAAGACCGACACTAGTGACATTTTCTGCTGATAACTAGAATAGCCAGGGTTATTAATTATCGGTAATATTGTTTATAAAGCACAAGTGATACCACTGGTGTTCCATAGTTATAGATACCGGTAACTCTAGGCGTCATTACCACCGTAGCGGTATAAGACAAAATTTAAACTAACATTTTATAAGTGCGGAGACCCACAAATCGCATAAATATTAAACAATAATCAATTTTATAATAACAGTTCGTATCTTAACAATACAAAAATAACAACGGTTAAAATATTATGTTGTGAAAGGAGTTAAAGGTCAGTATTGCGTGTAAAGTTTTTTCTATTTCGTTCGTACTTAGCTAGCGCGGCGGACAGTCGGCGTCGTATGTCACAAAGAGAAAAGTATTTCTCATTTGCGCGAGAGGGGGAAAACAAAAATGCCGCACGTCCCGCCCTCAATCTCCTTTGGCTCGGAGACAAAGGAATATTATTTCAATTAAGATCTACTAAACTAACACAAGTGTTCGAGCACTTTTTATGATAGCAAACCGTGCTGTTTAATTGCCGTAAATTGAGAACAGATTTTATCTCCCTACACATTTTTTTTATAAAAGATGTTTGTGAGCTTCCGCCGCGGCCGTGTTTTATGTAAAGTGATTGAGATGAGCATATTACTTTATAAGTAATATGATTAAAATAATAGAACCACATTTTTTTTTAATGATGAACGGAGTTTTAGTGGCTTTTGTAATCTAGCTAGTGTATGTCCTATCTCATAGTAGCTACTGCAGCTTACAAATACTAGCAATACCAGCTATACTATATTATGTGGATAGTAGATTTCACATGTAAATTCCTAAACAATATGTTTATTCAGATAAGTATTGAAGAGTTTTGAAGTTCATGCGACTTCACGTTTAATATATTACTGTGATAAACCGCTTCAAATAATTCTGATCACGCCAAATGCGAGTTGAGTTCGCGTTGGAGAAGATTCCGTTTTATCCCAAGATAAAACTTATCATTGTAGTTGAAGAACATATTCTCTGAAATTAACTGAAACACGGTAAAAAAAGATCTTATGCTGTCTTACGTCAAAAAATAATAAGTTCATGTACCGCCTTAATTAAGTTTAATAATATTAAAAAGAACATATTTTGGCTTGCATTTTACACTACTTACACATATAAAACAAGCGATGGTAGCGTAATGGCTAAGGCGTCGGACTTGCGATCAAGTGATTGCGGGTTCGAACCCCACCCAGTACACTACCGGCGTGAACCCACTCCTAACACAAGCATTTCGCTTAGCTGGAGGGGTTAACAAGAATATTAGTAATGTGTGACCCACGTTGCTAGTATTCTTCAAAAAAACAAAACAAAAAACATTCCATTTACGAATGTAAGTTTGTACGCAGAATATTAAAAGATTGACCATGCTATTTTAAGACCATAGACTTCCTATAGGTTTTCCTGAAGTAAAGGACTATTTTCTGTATACTTTTTAAGTTTGTAGGCACGTTTCGGAGATACGAGGGGGAAGAATGGTCAATAGGGAATATGCATGTTGTTTAAATTTACTTGATTAATTTTCCCTTGAATCTTTATTGTCCAGATATTATGCCTAAACAGTTATTTTCTTATTTAGTTCCTGTTTAATTGCAAATAATATTAATTAAAATATGCAAAATAAGGGCGCGAAATTCAACTTTGCAAAACGCTTCACCATTGGTCGAAACAAAACATGACGTGACATTCCACGTTCTGTCATTTATCGGCGCCTATATTCGTAGTGTTACGGAGAAAGATAGGTGTTCCTGTGGTTTTTGCTCTTAGCTAGTGCATTTTAAGCATTCTAGTGATATTAGAAATCATCTAGGACAATGACTGAATGTAGTTTTGTCAAAGCACAATCGGACAATCTACCGAAAATAGGTGCATTCATGATGACTATAATATATATTAGATATATATAAGTAGACAAGCAAGTTGCCTTCTCCTTGATATTTAAAACAAACATAAATTACTGCTGACTAATTCACACTATACTAGCAATTAAATTGTAATATGCTTACATTAAAGTGATCTTCACAACAATATAAACACGATATTGAAGATACTTTATCTCTTCTCATTAATGTACACCATTGTTTTCGTATTTTACATTATTATTTTGTACAGGAAAAAATACTGTATTGGGTGTACTTCTTATAGTGTTTTTACACTTAGGGACAAGGCAATACCTATAAAATGGTTTTCAAACTTTATCCATCGTCTATTAATTACAATAAATAGTAATTACAACTGGAAATCGGAATAAAATTACTTTTGACATTTCAAGTAAGTATAAGAAACAAACACTAAGCGTGAAACGTGACGTCATCCAAGGCCCGCAAAATATGGCGGCGTTCACAAAGATAAAATTTTATCGATATTTTCAATGTTATTTTAAAAATTAATTTGAACATTGCCAAGGTTATTTATATTTTTTATTAGGGTAGAATGATCTAACAAGTAAATAAAAGATAAAAAAAAAATACATGCATATTCCCTATTTTCATTTATTTTAATAAATAACTACCAAACTAGTAATCCTTAAATTGGAATAGATAAGGTGAAAATTGGCTGTGACAGACGGACAGAAAAATGCTCGAGTGATCCTATAAGAGATTCGTTTTTTATTCGGACGTACGGAACCCTAAAACCTGTTCATAATGCTCGTTATGGATTAGTAAAGCTTACTGGTTCTAATAATGAACGACTCAAGAAAAAAAATATACTACTACAGTCTTTAAATATTCTTCGATTCAAAAAACCAAAATTATCACACCGTTCACCTATCTCTTTATACTGTGTCAACACCTTCAACTACATTTTCAAAATATGGTAACAAAGTTGAAGAGACACATAAATGTCATAAATTCAGACATGGGTTTTATATATATAAGTAAGCCAATATAACAATGTGAGTTTGACGGGCAGACCACCTATTACCATCGAACCTATCTTACCATCTCAAAATCATAGAGTAGCTTTGGGGTACCATCATCACCCTGAATTTTTAACCGACGAAAAAAAAAGGAGGTTCTCAATTCGACCGTATTATTTTTTTTTATTTATTATTTTTTTTTTATGTCTGTTCAGCCCTCACTCCGTTATTTATGAACCGATTTTGATTATTCTTTTTTTGTTAGATAGGTTATACCTCTAAATGATTAATTACTTACGTAGGTTTTTTTTTTATATGTCTTTTTTATATGTTTTTTTTTTTTCTTTTTTATATTTTAAGTTTTGTGTTACGGTTTTTGCCCATAAGCTCTCGCTCTGTGCGTCACTTGGGGTTAATACGGAAGACCAGCGCTGTGTTGTGGCCTGCGTCACAGCCAGCATTAAGCTGAGTATTAACCCCGTTGCCACACCTGCGGGCGTGCAATGGCAAGGCAACGTATAATGTGTGTGTAAAACGTGTTCCTAGGTTTAAGTAACATTTTATTTTGATTGCGCATGCGCGGCTGTACTGTGAGGCAATAAATTTGTTCTTTCTTTCTTTCTTTCTTTAGGTACATATAAAATTTTGAAAATTAATCTGTTTGTTGTTTGGCGCCGACTCAAAATAAGTTTATAACAAATTTGATTGGTTATGTAAATAAGCTCAATACTTAAGACTTAAGGTTTATTTATTTTTTGCTTTTTAGTTCTTTTCGTCGGTTTAATTTTTTGTTAAAAAGATTTTTATTGTATGTGACAACTTTAATTGTCACTTGAGTGCGTTTAGTTGTCTTACTTTTTTCTGTAATCCTAAATTATTGTGAACATCATCGGTGATTTTGTAAAGGTTATTTAGTGTAGTAGTAAAGATTATTGTACTGAAAATTAACGTGTGGTGATTTCGGAAATACCCTCAGGTCAGACAAACATTCTGACGAACACGGGAACAGACTCCTGGCAGTCGCCGTCAAGTATATTTTTTATTTGTCCTTAAATCGGTATACAATTTTGCTTTTAGCTTGTAAAAAGTAACGTAAAATCTAATCAAGTTGAGTTAGCTAAATAGGGCGTGGCCAGGTGCGTCTGCACCCGCAGGAACCAGATACGTAAGTGATAGGACTTAAACATATAAAAAAAAAGCGGTATTTAAACAATCGTTTAACCGATTCTTCAACAAAAAAACGTTTTATGCTGCTAAAGCTACAGAATTATTAATTACCACAGCGAAATAACTTTGGTCGTACATTTACGTTCGTATCGGTTAGTCGTTGTCGGAATATAACTCAAACTAGTTGAATATCAAGTGAAAACTTAGTGGGAAATTGACACCAACACAATATACATACATACTACGTAATACTAAGTTCCACCGGCGAACGTTAATCCCAAATGTAGCTTTTATGAACACTAGCGTCGCTACGAGAGACTAATATTTTAAGATAAGTCCCGGATATTAAAATGTTTTAATTTTAAAATGCTGTGTCTCGGAGACTATTTTTTTATTGTTTAGCTTGATAGTCAAATTATTTGGAAACAGTGAAAGTCACAACCCAAAAATCTGGGTTTGAACGTTTACCACGCCGCTGTACCTGAGTAAAGCGGTGTTTTATTATGCTTTACCTGTGTAAAGTATTATAACAATTCGATTCAATGTCGGTAGAATTGCATTGATCGTGGTCACGATCACAAAAGATCTAGAGAACTTGCAATGTGACGGCTCATATCCGCGATCGAGTCTTAAATTTTTAGGTTAATTGTATGTAGGACACCTAAAATAAAATCTTATACCTATTTACTAAGATTTATCTTATATTTGAATTTCAAAAAAATTAAACAAATTTTAACATAATGGGATGCTACTTTCGCGTTACAAAATTAACCTACCTATTAATTACCTATAACTTTAGAGCTATAATTCCATCTCGTAATGGTAGGATTGAGTGCTTGTTTCCGATTTCGTATTTTTTTTTATTGAAATAGTTAAGAAAACAAGTTTGGCAACTACTACATTTTTTTTATAAATGAACGTTACTGCTGTAGGAACGGCGTCACATTCGCAATCGAGTGTATACACGTCACGATCGCAGGAAGACAGTCGGATGAAACGTCATACTTTTGTTCATTCAAAGAGATTTTTAAGAAAAAAAATCTTGCTACTTTCTCAAAACATAAGGAATCATTGGGGACTGTTGCAAAACTTTTCTTATATTTGACTTTCTTCTAACATAGAGCCAACAAAAAATATCTTCCGTTTAACCGAATGGACCTTTACAGAAGATTAATTCAACGTAAATTTGTCTCTGTCGGCGCGTGTTTGCCGTCACCCTATTATAAGAGACATCTCTCGGCTGATTAAGAGAAGTTGGGACATTCCGCGCCACTTGCAATATTAGCCGCTCAGAGCACCGCACCCGAATACACCACCCACTTTTCAGAGGGAGTTAGTATTCATACTTGTTTTACTTTCGTAATTTTACTCGATTTACAAATAAAATGTTATTTCCAGTTGGGGTTAGTTTGAATGTATTGCATGATCAAGGGAGGATTAAGCTCGAAGTTAGTCGTCGAAGGATAAACCGAGCAAATATACAGTAATAGTGAAAGCTGACTGCCTTCTACTCGCCGTTTAAACACATATAAGGTAAGTTACCTCTTTGCAATAGTATAAAAACATCGACTTCACTTTAAGAAATATATGCATGTATACAAACAGCAACGGCAAACAGATAGCATATAAAAATGTTTCACCCGACACCCTTGTTCCCACACTATACTGTACCGTACTAATGTTTATTTTTTTACATGTTCTGTATTTACGAGTAGATAGCTAAATACAGTGGTACTAAACAGAATATATTAAGAAACTTGATTTTAGTTTTGTCACATATCGCACATTTTTACATATACGTTATTAGTTTAGTCTTGTCAACAATCCGTGTATCATATTCGATCACGTTCAGTTACGAAACGCATCGTGTCCTTGCAAACAGATTCTATTAACATTTGCAACATTAATGCCAAATTGGGTTCCGCAATCGAGACTTGAATATGAATACATCTGCTTATGAATAAAACATTTTAATTATGGTTGTAAGAAGGTAGTATTGCATTGTCCCTATGTACTGCATCAGTTCATTGTATTGCATCGGTTAAGCGATATTAGACCTCCTAACGCAATTCGTAGACACACACTACATTTTAATAAGCAGCTATGCTTAAATCAGTTAATTATTTTGGGGAACGTGCCCAAACTATAGGTGGCAGCACAAATCGACACGAGGGTGGTAAAAAAAAAAACTTTTTAGAACTGTTTTCGTGTTGCCGTCAATGTTTAAATTATATTTAAATCGTTTTTCTTATTATTATGATTAAAATTATAAAATATGGGTTTGTGCCTATTAGACATGATGGTCAGCGTGGCTAGAATATGTCAAAAGGCAAAAACTATTCGAATCCGGGCATGTCTTAAAAGTAAAAGAAACAGGAATCATGAAAATGTAGTAACTGACAAAATTGTAGCTCAAACGAAAATTTCTAACGTTTATGATGTCAAAATAACAGTAAAGTATTTTCTGAACTCGGTTTTCAAGTAAACTTAAATTATTTAAGGTAATGTTTACTTACAGATTTGTTTGTATTGAATAGTACTACTACATACAAAACTTGGTTATTTTTACAAATAACATTGTTAGTAATTTCTTAATGTTTTTAAAACTCATACTTACATATGTTTTTTACTGCATTTATCCACACTTTATCACGTAACCATGGAAAATGAGTACAATTCGTGGGAAGGTAAATTTATACCATTTGACTTATTTTTATTTTTCTTTGAAGTGTTCGAGCATCCAGAAATGCAAAAATACATTTTCACTTAGTTAATATTTATTTTTTACTGCTTTAATGTGATTATTTAATAATGTGAAGTGCCAATGTCAAGTATTGTTTACGTAAAAAATTGGGATTTGCGCAACCAGGTGGCAGAGCCATTGCTGTGAACGTTCCCTATTCAATTATTCTATTTTGCTAAAAGGCAGATACAAAAGACGAAACTGTACATTTCTGTTGAGAACATATAGCATATCATAACATTCAAACATACTATATAGGTACAATACACGGGATTTACATACCAGCAGATAGGCCACGTATTTATTTGCTAATCGGGTTATATTTATATACATATTTATTACAATAGAGATAAAAACTCAAAGATAAAAATATTATCTTACATATCGATGGCACTTCAAAATTGCTCATTACTTTTCCAACATCAGCATTTAGTGAAACTCAAACATAATGGGCCAGAGATAAATTGCACACTGCGCCGAGCTCACAGAAGCGTTCTCTTTCAATACTAATGAGTTGAACACATCAGACATTACAATGTGCAGTTCAGTTATCGAACATACGCAACGAAAACTTCTCCAATTTGCACATTTACAGAATCGCTACTTGATTGTACCTGCGATTGCCTTTGTTGTAGCGTCCAATTACGTCGTAAGCACAAATGAGTTCGTACGTATATCGTGCAGAAATAATACAGTTTTTAGTGCGGCAAAATTGAGAATAATAATATTTATTATGTGCTCTAAATTTAAACAACGTTCTACAAAACTAATCAGTACGACTAAATTAGTGTTCAATTTCTCCTGACGAGTAGAGGTACCACAAGCTCCGTGCCCTTTTCTCATAAAGAGTACAGAGTACTTATAGATACGAACTGCTTATCATCAGGAGAGCCGTGAGCTTGAAAAAGCTTTGAATATGCTTTAAGGAGATTGGCCTGTAATAAAAGACGAGGGAACAGGTGACATAAATATTAACCTTGGTTATGCATTTTCATTACTGCAGATATGAAAACAAGATTTAATAAGAAAAACAAATACACTAAAAGGAAACACAAACTCCAACGCTTCATCTAAAATAAAAGCCCTATTAGTTTATACTCCTTAAGAACCTTAGAAACAACAATAGCAACAACACACAAATCATAAACACTAACCAACACAATAAAGTAGAAAACTGTAAGGTTACCAGTACTTAGTAGGTGCTTACTTTGCTAAACCCCAGATATTACTCGCAACGAATTCCCTCGTGCCGCCGCCGGCGCAACTCCACCGCCCCGGTATTAATTAAAAATAACCACAAACTTTTCGTTCCATACTAATGGAATGGATGCTGTCCACTGCCAACTTTTCGAACAAACAAAACTTCATTTTGTGCACCACAAAAGGAAATGTAAATGTAGTGAACATGTAAGTTTCGAATGGGGTTACTATACATAAAGAAACTAGAGAAATAGATTGGAACGTTATATGTATGGTAGGAAAAACTTAGTAGCGAGTCCAATATTATAGTTACACGTTGTAATTAATGAATGAAATGAAGTTTAATAAATTCAAAACATAACACATTTACTTTATTTGCGCTAGCTGGTTCTGGGTATTAAAAAAATTGAAATTTAAGAGCTTAATTTTTTAAACAACTGCAACATTTACAACAACTTTGGAGTAAAATAAACCTTTTAACGTCGACAAGGGTACACACGACTTAAATATTTTTTTGGGCAATACTTGATACAGATGCAAGTAAGAGTCTCAATGTAAAATAAAATAAAATTGTATATTAGTAAAATGGCGGTTTAGCACTAATAAAATATTTAAGCGTTGCATACCTACTCTCTCGAATATAATTCTTAGAGTCACCATTCAAAGCTATTTTAGAGTACAGACGAATTTCTAACTATATCAGTTGTAAAATATAAAAGCTTGGAGCACCCAAACAATTCATTATTCATAAGGAGGCTCTGAATTCGGCTTTTTTTTGTTTGAACAAAATAACATTTCATGAGAATATTCTGGATAGTCGGTAGAAGTTGATTATTAGCAATTTTAAATGTTATTTTTTTAACGACCCCACATTAAATTGTAAGAATTTTACCCTTATGGTTCATAAAGTATCTAATAAAAAGTTATTTACTTTGTGTTGATATTTTGAGGTGATAGCATTTCATTGAAAAAATTTAAAATTCTCATGTCTCTAACAGACAAAAGTTTAATTTCAATCAACGGAGTTTTATATGTCTTTAATATAAAAACAACAGTGCTTTAGTATTTTAAAATACTTTACAATCCAGTATTAAAATTAGAGTATATTTTGACATTGGATTTTGAACCCAAAATAGAGCTAGGACGGATACCTTGCAAGTCCTTATGATACTTGTGGCAAAACCTTGTCGAAATGGTGGCCAGAAAAGTGGCAACCGTAACGTAGATCGTCCAGCAGCGAGATGGGACACCAAGAATGAGGCTCAATACCGAAATCGCACAGACCCGCAGGTCATTGTTTCAGAAGAAAAAAAAATACCTTAACCCAGCAGCGACTGAAGAAAGTAAATTAGGGTAAAGAAAACGGATAGAGCGAGGGAACTGGGGTAAGAGATACCTCAAGTCTCGGATGGGAAAACGGGACTGAGACTGCAGTAGCTCGAAAAGGCCGGGGTCGCGTAACCGTCCGTCCTATGATTGAAGCGGTCACTAGCACAGGGGCATCAACTGGCCACTGAAAACAACAATATGACCTACATATTTAACTATACGCTAAAAGTGGCATGTAAAAATTAGGCACTAACCGCGGTATGGGTGTCGAGTGAAACCTCAAACTTTAAATCAAAATGTTGACGTATATTCTCTAAACAAACTTTTAATTGCGGCTCCCGGTTATACAGTTCATGTCTGTGCGAAAATTCGTGTTAGAGTTTAATGAATTTTCGTTAAAAATTCCAGAATAAGAGGAAACGTTTGTGCTACCAATGTTCGAAATTGAGTAACAGAAATATACATCATGCTGATACAAATTCATTTATCATTGATTACACTTACTTAATATTTCAATATAATTTCGTCATTCTCTGGTTACAATTTAGTTTGACTTTAGTATAATTACAATTATTGCTCGAAAATGATTGAAGTTGTATTAAAATTATGTATGAATGTGCCTTTGCAAATAGTTATAAATTTATTCTCATTAATTTGAACCTGTTGTAGTTACAATGATTTCACCACGTGTAAACTATTTCAGTTTGGCTTTAATATGTTAGAATACTCGCGTTAATAATACCTAATTTGTTATTGATCTGGCCAGGTTAATATTTTTTTGAAATGATTTAAAGGTATCGCTTTCATATATTGTTATCAAATTTTCGACAAATTCGGTTAATGACGACGAAAAATATATGCGTTAACGGTTTATTTATTACAAGCAAGTGAGTGAATTTTATTGAAAAGCGTACCAGATAACTGGAACTGAGACAAGAGGATAACTAAAATAAGTGTGACTGCAATAGTGCTTAATTTGAATGTATCATACCGCCATAATAAATTGTGATACAGAAGGTATAATATTAGGTGGCAAGGTCAAGTAGGTAATTACGTATAAAGGTTTAGGAACTGGTATGAATGAGATAGGAGGCAAGGCACAGCAATTTTTGACTTGTATTGGAGTCCTTCTTATAAAATGTAGCGGTTATTCAACATATCACTAGCGGAGTCTGTTATTCTGCTTCATTATGGGGATACGGTTGTCAACGCTCAAGTGACATCATAGGTGTATCGGTATAACGATTTTTATTGATACCTGTTTATCTCTTCATTTCTTTCTTATGGTCTCTTTCTGATGGTTCAGACAGGCTGTGTGCTGGTTTATCAATATCAATATACAATTAACAATAATGATGTTTAAGGCGAGACAGCATCTGACAGTAGGAGTACCTTCACCCTACAGAAAACAGGAGTTACACAATACTACTTTGCAAGTAGTATTAATCCATTAGGATTACAATCAGTTAGGCGGTTGTTTTGTGAACTACCTCTAAATTATGAGAAAATAAAAAATATCACTAATTATTTTCTGATCTTCAACACAAACAACGCACGTGCACGTGTAACACAATAACATACACGGGTTTCAACGCATAGAACGTCATAAATAATCACTCAACACAACAGCAACTGTTAATAAATAATTAACACCAAATACCGACACCAATGTAAGTGTCACATGCGGGCGGGTATTATGATTTAATCCAAAATGGCTGGTAAAATCAGTAATTACATCAAGTAAGTCTGTCACAGTACATATGCAGGCTGATAAAGAATTGTCTGGAGATGGCACAGTACTGGCTGCGAGTGGGTGGATAATAACAGAGTGGCAAGTATGGTACAATACATTGTTAATATTATATGGTAGCGTGTAATCGATATTGTAGCGGTTCGATTATTGTCAAGCTTCAATTGTTGTTCGACAAAAGACGTGGAGGCTATTAGGGGCCATCAATAAATGAAGGATAGGAAAGAATAATATAGGATTTAGATCATAATAATGACGCTTTGAAATTCTAAAATATTTTACTCAAAATTCTATATATTTTTTTCGTGCATGTGGAAACTCCCTAAGGCCGTCACCTCACCGGGTTTTCGGTGGGGCGGTGTGTCGGAGTCGAACCGACTAAAACCCCACGGTGTGGCGTACTGCGCCTGAAATGGGAGGGCCGGGGTTTTCGGTGGGGCGGTGTGTTGGAATCGAACCGACTAAAACCACACGGTGTGGCGTACTGCGCCTGAAATGGGAGGATCCGGGAACAGCTTTTATTAACACATCGACCGTCTACTATTTTTTTGTGTGTATGGAAACCCCCTCGGGCCGTCACCCCATCGGGGTTTTCATTGGGGCGGTGTGTCGGAATCGAACCGACTAAAACCACACGGTGTGCTGTACTGTGCCTTAAATAGGAGGGATCCGGGAACAGCTTACAGTTTAAAAAATGTATCGACCTTGAGATAAACTTGGTTCTTATACATAATGGTTCACCTTTACTATTCATGAAGATCTAAACGGACCAGTTTATATCATTACTTTGAATTTGAATTAAATTCTTTTACTCAAATATGAACTGCCAATGTCACTAATACTTACTAACCGCCCCCGCCGTAAAGTGACGTACGAGTAAAGTAAGTCGTAGCTATATGTTGCTACAGGTAGGTACTACAATCCTATTACGAAAATTGTCTAAAAGTATCTATTGTGCATATTATCAGGTACATTACAATCATCAAGTAGATTTAGAAGCATTTTAGTCGTGCACATTTCGAATTGTATTGGAGCCGGCCGTAGCATTTGTCTAACGATAACGTTTGTAAAGACATTTTAACAAATGTTATTTAATAATAAAAAAATATTTTCTTTTTGTGTACTACTCTTAATATTCACTATAGCACTGAAGTGCTCGCGTTATAAATAGCTATAAAAGATGAATATCGCCCTAAATCAACATTGGACCTTTTATTGATTCCCAAATATTACTGTAAGTTACAAATAATAAATTATAGCTAAGTCTACTAAGTTTAATGTTTCCAAATGTAAAAGTTTGATTACGAAACCATTATCAATATTTACATTCAATATAAAATTATTGGTACTATTTTACAACTGAATTAGGAATACTTACATACTTTGTAAAATAATAAAGCCTACTTGGTGTAAAAGAACAATACCTTCTAACTGCTTTGAGATAAGGTCGCCTTTTGTAGATTATAGGTGTCTTAAGCATAAGTGTCATCCGAGGAGGGAGGGGTCCTGGCAAACTGGCCGCAAAGCAGTGAGCAATACATTCCACGTCTTTACAAGCGCAGTACGGCTAGTGACATATGAGTATTGCAATTTCCGAACGTGGGTCGTTAGTTCTCACAGAACGAGATAGCCGACTCGAAGGACTAACTAGAAGAATGATTTACGGACCATTTGCACATCCGATGCTCGCTTTGTTCAAACTAACGCAAGTTCGGTTCAATTAAAAAGTGTCAATGGATGTTGACTCGCCGCTGGGCTTTTGTTTCGTGTTGTGCAGTAACTAGTACGAATTGTTAATTTCTCTTGGTTGTTGAAGAGGCACTATCATAAAAGCAAAACTTACGTCAATTTTCCTGCAAATGTTTGCTATCACTGACATACCATTGATTGTGGAACTGGAATGAGTGTACAACGACTGTCGTGTTTTAAGCGATTGTCTTTTCATTCGTACGACGAATACATACCTGTAACAAAACGATAAAAGCTTGGTCAGCAAAAAGCATTTTTACAATCATTACAATAATATAATTGAATATGAAAAAAAAGCGCCTGAAAAATAATTGAAAATATAAACTAAAGGAACAATATACTAAAGACAGTACACACAATGGTTTAATTACACAAAGGAATGAGTATGACAGTCGACAAAAATTCCACCGTCAGCTTAACGCAATCCATCCAAAAAGAAAAACTGAAAGTTGAGAGATCCGTATCATGCAGTCTAACAATGTAATACATTTATTAGGGTCTAGAATTAGACATGGCGACAAGTCAATTACGTGATTGGGATCGCCCGACGCTCGTTGTTTCGTTTCCATGTCGAAATAACGTCGCGATAACGTCTCGCTTAGTGACGGGAAAAAAACTCTTCTGAGAACTGTAATTACATTGTTTGTTGCAAAAATTTAAAGTAAATGTGTGAGCGAATTTTATTAAGCATTGTTGTCTTGCTAACCTATTAGAGATATTCAACAATACATCTATTTGAAGTCATCCGAGCGTATAGGTTTCATATGTTGTATCAACACGCCAACAGTTTAATTATATTTCTTTTATAAAACATACATAATATTGGAAACAAAAAATCAAAAGATGAATGAGAAAAGGTGTAATATCGTACGCCTAAGATATTAGATCCCAACAGGATCTTCGAGAAACCTACTGGCATTTTATCGCTAATAATTTCGTATCCCGTTCTGAGGCAGATAATTCTGCTCCAGAAAAACCTCAAATTACATTCCGGCCTACCTGGAATTCAGATACACCAAAGTGGTTCTTATGAAACGCACGTTCAAAGGTAAGGTATGCTGGATACTAACGTAATAATAACACACAAGGGCCCGGTAAGCTTATTTACTAATTTTCATCTAGTTTAATGTCGGTACGTTGCGAGCGAAACGCTGTAATACAAGTAAGATAATAGGCTTATTCTAAATGTACATCGGCATTAATGTACCAAGATACCATAATGCCTACAGTTATGCATATATGCATAGATACTAAGAAAATCGTTACTCGATAGTATATATTATTTTTAGAAGTTTCGTATAAGCGATTAATAACAAAACACGAATATAACAGGATAAGAAAACTCTGAACAGAGAACGTTGGATGCCCAACATTAATTACTGTGGCGCCCACAAAAGGAACTTGGCTTGTCAAAGAACAACTTATAGGAGTACTGACCGAAGCAAGTTTGAACGCTGAGGGAGCTACACTTTTTTCCTGTTCCCTTCTTCCGCGGCATCAGCAGTAATACCTGTGCTATAACCCCACTCGCAACTGGAACAAAAACTCCAGTTTATTTAGCGCTTTGGAGTCTTTGTTTAAGCGATGGTTATAATTGAGAACTGCTTTCCGAACAATGCGAAAGTTTTCTCTAAGTTGAGATTGAAAACGAGACAAAATTAAACGTAAATTAAGATTCCCAGACGGAATTTTGTTAATTTATTTGGATTTAGCTAATTGTATAATGGGTTTGCTTGATATATGTTTACATTTTTTGTAAAAATGTGTATTTTCATCTGTGTGGAGACAATGGCTAACCATCATAGAAAAAAAAATTGGTAAGTATGTTTTATTTTTCTAGCTTAATTGCGCTCGATAATACATATTAATTTGGAACTCACACATTATGTCGTCATGCGCTATATTCAATTTAATGTGACGTGATATAGCCTATAACCAGCGGACGATTGAGACGCTTCCAATGATAAGTAGTTTAGAAGCCATGAGGAGGCAACAGATGAACATACATACATACCGGTCAAAATCATAACCCTAAATTGTGCTTCGCCGTAGTCGAATAGTTAGGTTATGTCTCACCTTAAATATCATATACTACATATATAATAATAATATAGGCTTGTTAAAATTAACGAGAAGAGGAATCTTTTCACAATAATTAAATTAATTTAGTACGACTGATTGTTGAGATGAGCGGCACAGTGGCGAATATCTCTTTTAATCCAATAATAGGCCCCTCTAAGGAGTCGTTATCTGGCGAGACATTCCCCAAAATCAGCTTTTCATTAATTGCTAGACAGCCTTATCTTGCGCCTTGTGAACTCCGTCACTGACCCTAATGTAACATTGACGTTGATCTGACGCCAGATTAATTTATTAGCCAGTGCCCAAATGGCCGGGTCAAGTGGAAATTTACTTAGTTATTAATGTCATATTTTCCTCGACAGATGTCCGGAATATGATGGGGATTTATATACTATTATAACTACGGCAAAAGTTTATGTGGTTGAACGAATACAAATTTCAGTTGTTTTATAAGCCAGCGGTATCACGCCCAGAATTTGATTACAAATCACAGTCATCTGACCACTTTTGAGTGAATGAAACTACAAACTTAATCGATAAAAACTATTCCGTGGTCCGAGAGAAAACAATTAAAATGCACGAAATACATATAAATAATAATAACTTCACACATCTCACACACGGCCGTCTGATCCCTGTACTACGGTCCCCAGACTGCTGATAAACATACTTATATATTTTTAAACACACTTACTATAGATAAATTACATCCAGACACAGAACAAATGATCATACTCATCACACAATTATTTGTGCTGGGTGGGAATCGAACTCACGAACTCTGGGCTCTGGCTTAGCAGTCAGGGTCACTAATCGCTAGACTAACAGGCCAGTCAAATATACTTTTACCTCATAGTTAGCGAGTATATTATTGTTTATAAATAAAAATATTTTAAATGACAATCATAGTCACATGCACTAACCATACCAACAAAAGGACCACCTACCGTATCACAAACACACATCAAGACTTGAACAGACGCTCCAATGAAACTGCGAAAATCCTTACCCGTTTGCCAATAAAATAAACTCGATACTGGATCCATCGGCCTCTCCACAAAGGTCATCGAATGAAAAAATCAGAGCTAAACTGCTTACGAGAGGACGTGATCAAATGCAATCTAAAGCGACGCTGTACCATTTCCGGCCAATTACGTGACTTAGTGACTTCGGACTCCAGAATACTACCACTAATAAAGTACTGTGTGGACGTGGACGAGCTCATTGATGTACTAATCAAGGTTAATTATTTCGTTATTGGGAAAACATATTTGACATTTGGCGGTAATTATTTTTCTATAGGCACTTAGAATATCGCGATATTTATGACGTAGATAGACACAATATACCGGAAGTTAGTAAACTTGGTAAGTTAATCTGCCAACATGAACTATCAAATCAAATCAATGCGTTGATCTTGAACGTCTTGGTGACGGTTTGGTCTGGTCGACGCTAGATATTAACCAAATTGTAACATGATCAAACTTGAGCTTGTAAATTTACTTCCTTGTTCCTAAATTCGCGATCATATTTAACATAATTTGTTATGTATTTTACAATTGGCAATTATATTTTGTTAGTACATACTCATATATTGTACCGCTAGATGCAGGAGCAGTCTCTGATTATGATTGTGCCCGAAGGGCTTATTTCATGAAATGAGCACAATTTGTATATTTAACGATGTGTATATTTAAGGATTTATTTAGCAAGGACATAAATGCATCAAATTATATCCGCCATGTCGCCAAGCCGTGAGTTTGGTGGATAATGACGGGAACAAATAAAAATACGCTACTACGTTTAGTAGCGTATTGTTATACGTTTATAACAATGATATAAAATTTATAGGTAGTGTGTGAAAATAAAACAAAATTACGTGAATGTTTAAATTCATTTATTCTACGCCATCAGATTTCAAACACAGACGAGTGTTTTGCCGAGCACAATGTCGTCGAGACGCACAATAAACTGTGTATTCAAAACAAGAGTGGAATCATGAATCAAGCCACAGTGAGCGCTTGCATGCAATGTTTATGAGTGCAGTTGATGTCTCCTCGTGGCATAAATCCTCACGGATTGTGCCAAAAACAACGTGACCTCTATAATTCTCCGTTGGGGCTAGTTTCGGGGTAGTCCAAACGTATAGCATGAAATAGAAGGGGGACGTTGGTACAAACACATTTTATGTCTCATCACTCTAGTTTATATGTTACGTTTTGGATACAATAGCGGTATACTTTGGAATCGAGTTAATTGTAATCGAATTAATTCTTAAATGGAAATTTATCACGAAACTAATTTATCCGATTCGCTATAGTCGTAACTGAACAAAGTCGTAAATAGCGTATCGAAAATCCATCTACGTTAGTAAAATATTCATCGGTTTTCAACTATTTATTTTGGTATAGAATCAAATATAACTGAATCAAATCGTAAATTAAGTAGCCGAAAGCAATACAACACATTTTCATTAATAGCTGTTAATTGAAATTCAATTAAGAGCGGCTTTCAACAAAATTGTGACACGCTGTTAAAATGTCATGGGCCACCTGTGGAGGGTTCAGCATAAAGACGGCTTGAAACATACCAAAGTACAAAGCACACCTTTTCAGCGAGGCTGAGACTAAAAATTTGTAAGTATTTCCTTGCGCGACAGCAAAGACGCCGCAAAAATGCGAAGAATGGAGCCTCGTCCCGTCCGACGTTGAGCCCAGCCTTCCGTAGCTGTTCGTACCAAAATAATGTTGTCATTTATTATTCTGTAGCTGTGTCTTGCACGCAGACGAAAATTTTGACGGGCAAGTGCAATATTGGGTTTCATAAAAACAGAGCAAATATGAAATTTGAATCGTTCCATTTCGAAATGGTACACGAAATATTTCAGAGATTTCTTTTTTTTTTTTTAGACATTTATAGCAAATATGATACGAAATGAACATATATTGCGTCCGAAATACTTAATGCAGTGGCAATAAA
Source organism: Callimorpha dominula (assembly GCA_949752705.1). Classification (NCBI taxonomy): domain Eukaryota; kingdom Metazoa; phylum Arthropoda; class Insecta; order Lepidoptera; family Erebidae; genus Callimorpha; species Callimorpha dominula. The sequence continues at coordinate 5,693,095 of OX457005.1, forward strand.
ATTTCTTGTGTAACATAAAGCAAGTTGAAATATAAGGCCGGTTTACACTAGCGGTTTAGGATTTCGTGTATAGTGCATGAGAAGAATGTTTGTTCCTTTCAGGTGCTAAGTTTTAATGAGAGAAGTTTAAGGTGAAACTAGCCGGCAACTTTTAATTATGGCTTCTAACCGCTAGGGCACCACTGTTAAGGAACTTTTGAACTTTAATAATGATGATATGCGAGAAATGGAAACTCGTGCAAAACATTAAACCGAATACAAAATGTGAAGGTATGGATAGTTTCGAACAATGAACTAACAGAGTGTACATTTACATTAGCAAACAACCACAAGGTTCGCTTAACGGTAAGCGGTTATCCATGCCAATGACCATGAATATATAGTAATATTAATAGTGAACAGAGCTGTTTGAAGAAAGTTTTAAGCATAGAAATAGAAAGATTAGATTTAAAAAAAAATATAAAACTTTTAATCTAAGTCAAACTTTATGTATTAAATATAAACTTTCTTTATACAACTAAGTTGAAGAACAGCTTACGGTTCATCTGATTGTAAGTGGTTACAGGAACAAAATTATTTTCTCAACAGTGACTATTTATTTATAAATTTTCTCATTTTCTTTATACTGTTTCTCAAAGTTTAGTACCCTTTCAACTCAAATATAAGAAGGAACATAATCGCGTACAGATCTAAGTCCTCGTGAATAAGAACTATTGCTCAGACGGCAACAAAGGAAACTTGACATAAAAGAGAGCTTTTTAATATTGGAATCAGCATAAAGGATTGACGGCAAACATATACCCTGCGTGGGAATAAACAAAGCTATTTACTTTTGTAGTATCATGTACATAATATTGCGAAGCAATCTCGTACAATACGATACTCACGACTACATTTGTGCGTCCACCAGTTCTTGAAGATAGTATAAAGAAAAGGAAGAGTATAGGTATATATATATATATATATACATTTTAGAACATACATAAAAGGAGTGGATTTCTGATTAATCAATCACTTATTGTATTTGGCCGTAAAATAATCTGTGTAGTAGTAATAGATGTAATAATTAAAAATAGTGTATTACCAGCAGCATTCTCCATCAGTGGGGGTTTGGGTGATGATGTTTACTATGTTTACTTTAATATATTTTTGTTGATTCTTTTTATAATTAAGGTCTTTCATTTGTCACTTAATAAAATTAAGACAGAATTTGAAATACTAATAATGTAAAATAAATGTTGAACAACTACGAAGATAAAGAATATCGATCTCAGATGATGTTAAGGAAATCAAAACACACAGCTCCTTTCATTTCACAATATACATACTAAAGAGATTCAAATACGCCAAATTCATGGTTAAATATTTAAACCCACAGTTAACAACTTCATGTAACCACCGGCGAAGGTAGGTACACAAGTTTGTTTATCTTTGGCATACATTTGACTTGTACCTTGCGAATCCATAAACATGAAGTCTTGAACGGTGCTATTTAAACTACAATATTCTTGAGAAAATAAAAGTCTGTTGTATTGTAGGTTTAGTTAAATAGCATTGTAATAGCTTTACACGTCGATTTACAAAAAATAGAGAGAGAGCGCGTGGCACGACAAAGAATCGATACTCACATATTCTTCGATTTAGCGAAATAGCAGGCTCGTCCTTAGATGCTTCAATAAAATTTGAGAAAGAAATACGCACGAATATGTATTTCGACGCGAAATAAACCAAGGAATTACTTGCATAATGAGTGTACTAGTTTTGGACGAAAAATAAATAATAACAAAACGAACCAAAATTTGGAAAGCATTTAAAGTGATGCACTATATTACATGTCATTATATGGATAGGATGTTTGGAGTTAACACTAATTAATGCTGTTTCCATTATTTTCTTACTATCGGGTATGTTTGTTTAACTAAATAAATCTATGTGTATTTAGAATTTAGAGATACTGTGTTTTAGCACAGTCCGTGAAAAAATAACATTTTGTATTTGGTTACTAGTACAATGGAATTGAATGTCTAATGAAGGGGTGATACCTGATTATTTAAGTATTTAAATAGTATACACTAAACAGAAATAAAAATTTTAGACCGATTTATTTCGACATACTACTCAAACTTTTTGCACAAATATAAAATCCGATCAGATCCGAAGAACATTAAAAAATAACAATGACCTGACATAGAATTATTCCAATAGAGAATATAATATACCTTCGCCGTAATTTAGGTTAGATAACGTGAATACAATAGTAATGGATAGCAAGCAAATAATACAATACTATGATCCATTATTTACTGTAAGGAACGATTCTCTCAATATTAGTTTTATTGTGAGGCAACGTGCGTCTAGACAGGCATATCTAGATGCTTAATGAACTACCAAAACGAAAAAATATCAAACATAATTTGAAGGGATTCTTTTTGGAAAACATGTCGCAGTCAAGTTTGTAAGTAATCCCTCCTCCTTTCCTTGCTTGACTCGGAGTTCATTTTCACTTCACTGTTCTGCGTCCGTACGCTTCGATAATTATAATTGTTTTAAGAGTACCTACCTACCAAATGGTGAATGTGTTTTGTACTGTAGACTATGAAGTGTTTTTCGACGTCATCGCTTGAAATAGCATCTGTTGCATTTTTTACAAAACTCAGTGGTTTACAAATGCACTATAAGACGTAATTATGGTAAATGGTTTTGTAAATAGGTAAATAAATAAATAAAAAAAAAAAAAAGATATTATAGTACGTCCTATTATAATTGCATTTAGGGGAGATTAGTTTTGTTGCTCTATTTTTAAAGATAATTGTGTTTGATAGTCCATTTGTAATAGAATGGTAATCGCATCTAATAGAGTTGTAACAGTTATTTTTTATACCGGTAAGGTGTCCAATCTCCACACTCCCTCTCCCTCCTTCTACGTAATTTTCGTTTTTCCTATCTCGATCTACTCTATCTACATAATTATCCTCTTCTTTCACTCTTTCTATCTCTTTCTGTGCTGTGTGTTAACCTATTTCTCCCCTTTCAGCTAGTCGGACATACATATGATCTCCGTTAAGAAAGAACTAATCCTATTACAATATACTATATGATATAAGAAGAGCTTAATATTGAGTTGTCAATATCGACTTTATTTAAGTTTTTATTTTATTTTTTACTAGCTGTGCCCGCGACTTCGTCCGCGTGGAATAGTGTCTTTGGGTAGAATTTTTAATTATTTAGGCTAATTGACGATACTTCCATATAACTTTTCATCCCCACCTTTCAACCCCTTACACCCCTTTTTTAGAAAAAGTAGTCTATGTCCTTTCTCAGCCCCAGACTTTATGTGTACCAAATTTCATTTAAATTGGTTCAGTAGTTTTGGCGTGAAAGGGCGACAGACAGACAGAAAGACAGAGTTCTTTCTGTCTGTCTGTCGCTACTTTCGCATTTATAATATTAGTAAGGATTGAAAAAATAAATATTTTTGTTTTCATTTCTAAATAAATTTCAGAGCTACAATCCGAGATAAGAAACGTGATTTTACGTTTGATTGCCTATTCAGATCTAAATAAAGATCAAAATACATCAGCAGATATCTAAGGATTTCAATTTTTATATGAATTATTTTTATATGAATTATTTGACCAATACAGCAATGATTTAAGTTTATATTGTATGGCTGTTTATATTCAAGACGATTTATTTCGCCGTAATATTTATGCGATTCACATTTATTGAAGCATCCATTGTTCGTAGAGATGTTGAAAGTTATTTTAACAGACCTTCAAATACAATAGAATCAAAATTATAATAGATCGCTTACCATCATAACATTTTTGACAGTAGAAATCTTATTCTGTATTGCAAGTCGAGATTATGGTGCAATAAGCACTTTATAGACAGCAGAATACAATAATGCGTATAAAAGTAAAAAAGAGGTTGACTGACTTGTAAAAAAAAAAACTAGAGATCGTCTGGCGGTCGAATTTCGACCGTTCTGAATGTATTATAGATAAATTACACCCAGACAGAACAAATAATCGTGCTCAATAAATATTTAAAACGTGAACAAAACCGATAATAATGTAATTGTAATTTACGGTTACAATTAAAATAAGTACAATTAATTATTGAACCCGAACATGTAGGAGCTACTCAAGGTTTAAAGTAGTTGCAATGAAATTGTTTAATTGCAGTCATAAGTTTTAACTAGTTAAATAACGCCAATTTGCTAAATGCGACTTTGTAGAGATTTCATACATTAATACGTAAGGAGGGTTCTATGTACGTGTGGCGATTTCCACATACAGCAATAACATACTCTAGAAATAAGAAAGAAAAAAAGAAGAAAGAAAATACGTTTATTAAACACACTACCACATTATATACATTACACATAATTTATTAGTGTGTCGTGATGCGCGCCACAATACATCTTCACGACGATCGCGGGGAGGCGCAAGACCAGGAAGGACTGCGCGACGATCGCCTTACATTTACAACAGTCATATTTCTTATTATCTATGCAGTCAACACAGCGTCGACTGACTCGGATCGGACGAACATCATCTAGCGAAGATGAGCAGAACTACGAAGGAACCACTAATCCTGCATCGCGCTATGAGAGTTCTCGCGCCGATTACTATATATACAACTTTCCAACATCAACCGTTGGGCTGCAGCCCGCCAGGCATGGTCATCTAGTAGGTCGGAGGATCCTCCCTTTGTGTTGGAGGGACATAACACCCGTCCCTCTACATACGGATTATTTTTACCAAACGCGCACGGACAATAATGTGAAATATGGTATAGGTACTTAGTTAACATGTAGAAAAAGTGCTAAAAGCTAAAAAATTTAAATATCTGTTTAAAAATAATAATAATAACTTCACACATCTCACACACGGCCGTCTGAATCCAAACTAGGCAGACCCTGTACTATAGTGACCAGACTGCTGATAAACATACTTATATATTTCTAAATACATACATATTATAGATAAATTACACCCAGACACAGAATAAATTATTGTGTTCGTCACACAATTATTTGTCCTGGGTGGGAATCGAACCCACGACCTGTGGCTCAGCATTCAGGGTCACTAACCACTAGACCAACAGGCCAGTCACGTCAGTATGTGCTATACAGTTAAAAATTATGTAAAAACGGATACATAAAGCTATAAAAGTACAATATATATTTAGCCCTGTCAGGGTACAAAAGTCTATACAATGAGAGTTCGAGTTATACTGGTCAAAGAAATAGACAATATGTACATATCTCCAAATAGCACTTTTATATTGTTATTTTCTTTTTACATAGGATTCGTATATATTGTACACTGCAGCCCTCCTTTTCACCTATGATTTCTCTATCCATCCAATGGTTGCCTGGAAGAGATCGCAATTTGTACATAACAATAAGATCGCCAATTGTACATAACTTTAGCTAGTAAGTAAATATATGTGAAATATTGTAACCTATTGGTTTGTGTACAATTAAGAGTACATCCATCTATCTACATATATGTACACATGTGTATTGTACATTTTATCAGTCCTGGACAAAACGAGTACATCCCAATAAAAAAACATAAGCCATCCCTATCTATCTATCTATCTACATGTCTATCATGGTCATCCCTATACTTGAACGAAATTCTGGATAATCCACACAACCACTAACTAAACATAAATCAAGTTGTTGATGATGTTCTAATTTAATAAGCAAAACACGTGTTGGTATTTAATAATTTGATATTTGTCTTTTATAACTAAGTTCTAAGCTTCGAATCACATAGACCTAATCAAACAAAACTCCTCAAACATGAAAACAGTTTCGGCTCAATGTTGACTTTCAGTTGCGGCAGACCAAAACGTAGCAAATGCAAGCATACCACTTACGTGACTCGCAATGCGCCGTCACTTCACGTTCGAGGCGTCAACGTCATCGCCTTACTCCCAACTTGCATGTAAACAATGGCTGAATTAAAACTTTGCAATATTCGCTAGATTTTTTTTTTTTAAAGACATCTCCCGCATTAGGAATTACTCCTGTGTCGCGGGGGACTTTACAAACATACAAACAACGGACACAAAGAACACCCAGACTCAGGTGGGAATCGAACCCACGACCTGTTGCATAGCAGTCAGGGTCACTAACCACTAGGCCAACAAGCCAGTCACATTTAGTTGTACACTCTGTCTTTTGGTAGGAAAGGGACAGTTGAATGTTACAACTTGGTAGTTATTCGCTTGGTGATAAACCGAGGCAATATAATTGTAAAAGGAAAATGAGACCTATGGGCGCCAATCTTAACTAATATTATAAATGTGAAAGTGAATTTTTTTTGTTGTTACGATTTCGCAGTAACGATTCGTTTTGTATACGGACGGTAAAATTTTCGTTGCAAATTCAACGAAGTTTTACCGTCTGTAAGCAAAACGAATAGTTTCTTGATTATGGGAACCGGGCCATCAACCGAACATCATGAAATTTTGCATACATATATGGGTACAAAAAAGGACACAGGGTACTTACATTAAGAACAGTACTTTTCCCGTGGGTTAAAAATACTTTTACGTGAGTGAAGTCACGGACGAAAGCTAGTCCTACTAATATTATAAACGTGAAAGTTTGTGAGGATGTATGGATGTATGGATGTTTGTTACTCTTTCACGCAAAAACTACTGATCCGATTGAGATGAAAGTTGGTATGTAGATAGTTGGAGACCTAGACTACTTTTTATCCCGATATTCATATGGGATCGGGACTTGCGCGGGTGAAACCGCGGGGTGCAACTAGTAGATTATATAGTTGAGCTCGATAAGAAAGACACATGCTTATTAAGAACAAAAGGTACTTCGAATATGCTAATATACATATAAACAGAAGGATAATGGTGAAAGTTGGTTTTAAAAAGTAAAGAAAGGGAAGTGTAGTAAATTGAAAGGTGTTTACCGCGCCTTCGCCAAACATTCGTAGAATTCAGCATATGCCTGATAGAAAAAAGCTAGGAATGATTTTCGAAGTTCTCGACCGTATCTTTTTTAAGGAGTCATGGTAGTTTTCTAAACCCTAAAGAAGATAGCCATTTAGATAGCACTTTTGGAGTAGTGCTGTCGTTTTCTTAGTGTTTATTAGGCGTCAATAAAGAGGACAGAAACTTTATGGTTGATTAATTAATGTTTATGTTTTATTTAAATTTTAAAGGCTCGATTTTATTAACTTTTGTGAATTTATAATTGCTACGATTTAAGAAAAGGGTTGTAAAATGAGTTCAATGGCGACAGCAATGCAACAAAATGGAGGCAAATAAATGAGAGACGTGAGAAAGAATGAATTCGTATTAGTCTCTATGCGGGTTCTGTTGACACCATTTAACTTGAACTAAAAAAGAAAACGGTGACCGACAACACCACAATGATTGTTTACAAGCCTAAGAAAACTTGTATCTATAAGTGTAGTTCGAGAATACTTAGCAATAGTATGTCTAACGACTTTTGTGAGGTCAAAAGTACGTAGTAGTAGTATGATTTTAGGCTAAATAAAACAAGATCAAAGTTATATAACTCATTAGTCTACGCAATGTCTGCCGGCTATGGAATATTGGCGTTTCAATTCCAACATTAAAAACTATCGTTTGACTGTTAGTGATGTTCAGTTCTACGCTTGTAGCTATATTCTTTAAAACAAAAAAAATACAATTTAAAAATGTCAACAGTACATTTGCTTCTGTTTTCATATACCTCACAAGCTTCTTCTACCTTCATTAGTCCCTTCATAAAGGCTGATTCATGCTTTTATTTTTAGAATATCATCGAACTCGTCAACGGAATAAGAAGATTCGTATAAAATTCTTAAGCAATTTTCTACATCGAAGACATTGCTTATTATGTTTACTGTGACAACTATTGTGGCGCTTCCTTAAACTGGAAAACGAATCGGAACCTCAAAATAGTAACATCATAAAGAGTTAAATATTAACATGCTTTTTGAACTAGATCTCGGTACAAGTACCTACACTTCACCATTGCCATATTAAGTATTTTTTATGATATTCGTTAGTTTTGTCCCCATGACATTTCCCAAATTTGCAACTAAAGGTATCGTATATAGTACACGCAAAATCAACTAGTTTGTAATAAAAGCGTTACATAATCGTGACTAACACGTGCTGGTGTTACAGCCGCTATTTAATGCGTAACATTGGAAGCGAGGCACACGTGATCGGCCGACACGAGCGGTGAGTCTGCTGGCACGATATGGCAGTTGCATTTACGTACTATAGCAAATAAAATCGTTGTAAAATTATCAGCTGTTGGTTTATTCTATGACCCAATGTATTAGAATAACTCTATAAATTTTCACAATGTTGCAGAAGTATACAGGCACAGTTTTAGCTCATACAAGAAATGTCATACAGTCGGTAGCCGATTTTTCTTCTCTTACCCTGCAAAAAGCCACGCCTGGACAAAAAACTACTTGCATAGTGCTGTGCATGCATTGATAGATCTCGAATAAGTAGGTACAATGTTTTTTTTTTGCCAGTCACTAAGGCCAATGTAACTAGGTCAAAATGCTAGGCAATTCAAAGGTTGGTTCATTTAATACCTACACCATCGCGTTAATTCCCGTTAATGCCATTGTATATCATCGTTTCGGAAGTTATAAATTCATACAAGGGGAACAGTCTTAGAGAAGCAGAGCGGATTTTGAGAAATACGAAGCCTACAAAACCTCCGCAGTCAAATTCAATAGAAAATTTACCTACCATTTGTCATATCGAATTCAAGTGTTAAGAATGTTTGTAATTATTGGGTAACAAGTACAAGACGACGGATGTACGTTGTCACGCGAGGTGGCGTGCCGTCCCCGTCACATTAATGAACATGTAATTACTACCACTCAAGTGATCGTGAAAGATCAGGGCTGTCAAAAATACACATGTGTTATATTATCGTTGCCTCCTTACGACATATTTAATATAAAAAATGTTCAATGTGGACCAGAAAAAAATGTCGTATTATGTTATATTATGTCACCATGTGATTTTGAATATCGTTAGTTTATAATATCAGTCTCGCGATATTATAAACTGACCAAAAATTTACTGCTACCGACCATTTACAATTTTAAGTATTATTTCTCGATAGTTGATAATTCTATCAATGTCAAATCGAAAGAAATCGAAACATACTAACGTTCAACCAATCAGCGCGCAAGGTGCGTTCTACGTTCATAAACATAAGCGACTATGTATTACGCTGCATTAACACGATGACTTTTTATGACCTTATTATCAAATTTCAAAGCAGTGTTCAATAAAATTATATAACCTTATATATATAATTCTTGCCTTAACATGTACTAAGACTTAGTTCCAAGAAGACGATATGTCGTCTACACAAAGCCCCGTAATCTGCAACTGAATAGAGTTGGCAGGTGTTCGAATTGAATAAAACTCGGATCGCATCTTGCCATCTCCGCCGCACTGTCATGAACAGGTGTATGAAGCAAATGCATATCTGATAAAATTTCCTTCGGTGCACATAAAAGAATCAAGAAAATGTACTACTAATTAAACAAACACATTTAATAACATAAAAGCAAATTCAGATGAATAATGTAAGACTGTGGAAAGTTAAAAATCCCGGGGGAAATTAGAACATTTGAGAGCAAAGCGATTGACTTCTTAGTTAGTTTAAATAGCAAACTTTTATACTGAGTGCACTGTTTAAGTGTCATTATAAAAAAAAAAAAAACTGTAGGTATTGTGTTTAATTTGTAAATTACTTTGTACAGGAGGGATTTAAAACTACCGGTGTATTAGGATTAGATTTATAACTTTCGTTAATGATATATACGGCCTAATTTTATCGATCACATAAGGAAGTAACCTGAGGTATTTTGATTTTAAACTCTTCTAACCACTACACATTACTAACGTAAAAAAAAATATAAAGAAATTCTCAAGATTGTAATTCTTTGAAATGGTTCATGTTTCAAATTTTTTTTTTTCATAAACGTGTAAACCCTGAAGTTGATTTGAAGATTGGGAGTATATAGCACGAAGTAGCTGTTATAAGAGTAATATTTGCATATCCAGCTATTTATTTTCAATTTAACAATAGCTTAATTAATATCAAAATAACCAAAAGCAAATACCTATGGTAAAAGTATACAAATGTTACCAAGATAAAATTTTTGTAAGACACACCCATCGTCAGGTATTCCTTGTTGTGTTCCTATTAATAAAAATGGCATATCTGTCTTTTGTTATTATTGCATGTAACCATAGGTACATTTTGCAGTCAATTAATAATTGTCTAGCAAACAGTCTTGTTTGTGTATTTATAACAGGAAGGAATTAGATCATTCCAGTACTTCAGACGAAGTTATTACAAAGTACGAAGTCTCAGGATTTGACAGCAAATAATATTTTAACAGTGATAACTTTTTAATGAGAGCAGTTTTTGGTAGATATATGATACTATATGACAATTTCTGCAATTGATTTTGCTAGTGATTAAATTATCCATAACTAGGTACAAAATGTCAAGCGTCATTTAGGATTTGATAACAAAAGTGTCACGGAGAGCGAAGTACCAACCCTGTAAATTTATATCGTAAACGATATACTTCATATTCATTTAATAGCGTCATATATACGTTCAAGTACACACTATTCAAACGCAGCTACTAATTAACATAACAAGTGAGAGTAATTGGTTTCTATGTCGCCGTCTCGCGGTTCAAAGTCACGCACCAATTTAGAACAGATTGCTGCTGGTATAGGGCTACCGAGTAACCGCATTTCGGTACTTTGTTACCTTTATTTTTTATATTGGGTTGCGGTTGCGGTATATTATAATATATGACAATTAGCGATATGAGGACATAGCTATCTATGTGATAGTGATGATATGACATAGCTAACTAGAGTGCTATCGGACCATTATGTAGAATCTGTTTGTAATTCGGAATAGATCGAAGTAGTTCAGTTTCTTGTAGCTAGATGGTGCAAAACGTATTTGCGGCAACTTTAATGTCAACAATAGGAAAAACAACACTGTGCAAATACGACTATGAATTTGTTTTTATTGGATAAAAGAACTTCCCGAGTGGAGCACCGACAAATTCAAAAGAGAGAGCCTTCTCTAAAGTATTTAACTATATTAACTGATAACAGTACACAGAATAAAGTAGATTGTATAATGAAAAATTTACTGTTCTTTCCCATCTGACACCCCTATATATGTACGTGATTAATACATAAATGAACCTGTTTCAAAGAATAAGCATTAAATAATCGTGGCTTGATTAAAACACGCGTCGGAATGACGGACGTGACAGGTAAACGAATCATGACGATCGCACCACATTCTGACAAACGAAGGCATTTACGCGCGACCAACAACGGCAATTATAATCGTAAATAGCAGCTGATGGGAAATAAGTTCAAGTCGAAATAACAGGGTTAACAATATAATAAATACGGAAGATATTTAATACATGGTAACAAAAACACATAATACATAATAATTAGAACATATTTGTTATATGAATCGTTGCGCAAACTTAATTTTTCAATTAAAAAAACGGGTTTTATAATGTTTTTTTATTAATAACAATAGCTTAAATGGTATTTTTACTTCAAAACTGAGTGTAGCAGCACCTTAATTATTGATAAAACTGAACCACCTTCAACTATTTTGGATATGATAAGCTTATAACAATATAAGCTTTGTAAGGATGATTTATATTCTAACTGAACGTTTAGTAGCTGCTCTTTTGCGCCACTTGTAAGCAGAAGGCACTCGTAGGAGCCAGCTGAAAGATGGTGCTTAAAACTTTATATCGTGAACAATGTCGAAGAGCTTGAAGACAACGTGTCTGAAGAGCTCTGGATAGAATATCCACTTCGAATATCTACTGTTGTCCAAGGATTTTACATCGGCACACACGATAGAATAGGAAATTCTCACACGTACAACGTATTGGAGTATTTAGAAAACAATCGTGCCTTCGTCAGTATCGATCTAACTTTGTTCCTGTTGTTAAACATTCTTTATTTTCCTCAGCTAATCCAGATTATAATTTAAAAGAGATTTTGTAACAGAGGAAAAGTTTGATCGGATATTAGAAAATAGAAACGATGTACACTGTTTTGAATTTAGATTTATACTTCGTATTTAATTTAACCACTTCAATATATTCATAATCCACTAGTCCATGGCATCCGAACCACCTAAAAACGTTTCCAATAAGCATGCACAAGCTGGAGTATCACGATACGTGTTTACTACAATCTACATACGCTGACAGGATCCAATAAATTCTGAGCAAACCTACGGCCGTCCAATACGCATATGGAAGTAAAATACCCGCAATACAATGGACCAGGATTAGATGATGCCACCGTCAACAGAATGAGATTCGAAATGTATGCGAATGTCGAGTCCGATGTGAGAAGTCACTTAATTCAAGTAATGTGTATTGTGTTATGCAGAGCCTGTAGTAAGTTTTAATACACATATGACTAGTGCCCCGTTCTGACTTCGCAGAAAAAAGTAGAGAGGCGTAATTCTATTTCTATGCTAAATTTCAGTGAATTTGATACAATTTATTTAAGTATTAATAAATTTTACATCAGAAAAGTGCGTATTTTCCTCCGTGAATCCGGTACGAATCAGCAATCACATATATTGTCCCTATAATAATAATATAATCTATAAATATGAAAATAAAAACCGATTTCCCTAGGTAATGGCATCACCGCGTGAATAGGTGGACCGATTTCACTATTATATTTTTTTTTTGTGTTTGTTCTTGTCAGGAGAAGATTCTTATGAAAGAAAAATTAGGAAAGTTTTCAAATTTAAGACAATTTAACGAGGTACTTACGCGGGTGAAACTGCGGGCGCAGCTAGTCCTACTAATATTATAAACGTGCAAGTTTGTGAGGATGTATGGATGTATGGATGTATGAATGTATGGATTTTTGTTACTGTTTCACGCCAAAACTACTGAACCGATGAAACTAGGTATGTAGATAGCTGGAGACCTGGATTAACATATAGGCTAATACTTTTTATCCCGATATTCCCACGGGATCGGGACTTACGCGGGGGAAACCGCGGGGCGCTGCTAGTATATAATAATAATTATCAAATTGTTCTCTAAAAAAAGGAACATTAAAACCCAAATTCTATCAATTCATTGATGTTCGATTCCGAGGTTAAAATATTTCAGTTCATTGATATTGAAATAACTCCCTTAAAGCGTACCGACTGTTGTTCGTATTTGATTAATTCGGAACCTCGTCAAACCGGCCTGTCACGTCGCATCAGATTACGTAGTGTTATTGGCTATCGGATGGTGCACGTCTATATCGGACATTTGTTTTCATGTACAATGTTCATGTGTTATTCGGGCACATGATTCGCCCGACAATATGTCGTGTTACCCAAGCATAAATGATCTTACACATGATTGCCTGAGTTTGCGTGTATTAACATAACATGTTATAATGCTTGGTTGTCTAAGTAGGGTTGAAACCGTATCCTAACTTATTATTATTATTATGTTTATGCACGTGGGAGAGCCATGCTTCGGCACGTATGGGCCGCTTCGACTCCGCTAGATACCACGGCCTCACAGAAAACTGGCAGTGAATCAATGTTTGCATTGCTTTTCGCCGCGTGAGTGAGGTTACCGGAGGCCCCAAACCTTCCCTCTCCCCTATTCCGGTCCTTCCCATCTCCCCCCTCTCCTACCCTCTAATCCCCCTCTCCCGTCTTCCCGCTTTTCCCCGTCTCCCCCTATTCCCACCTTTAAGGGCAGCAACGCACTTGTAACTCTTGAGTTACAGGTGCCCATGGGCGGCGGTAGTCATTTACCATCAGGTGACCCGTCTTGCGTTGCCCGTTATATGATAAAAAAAAAAAATTATAAAGGTGAAAGGTTATAGGATGGATATAATAATAATATAATAATTGGACACATCTCACACACGGCCGTCTGATCCCAAACATTGTGTGTAAATATCCGTTATCAACGGTCTACTGATCTATATTCATCATATAGCAGAATCTTCTGCTGATGTACATTAGTAATATTATACACATTACTGATGTAATAATGTTTAAGAGCTAATGCTTTAAGAGTTTAAAACTATTAATATTACTTTTTAACCTATCAACTGGGGATCCACCCACTTTAAATAGTGTAACATTATTTTATTCCGGGTGAATAGGGACGGACACAAGTCACGAGTTTGGATTCTTATTGGCACTAGTAATCGCCAATCATCACGGCCTCAATACAATGACAAAACAGGACTCGAAGATCAAGAGCAGATATAACCTACTGCTAACCTTACAGAACCAAAAGATTTAGAAGAGACCAAACGATCGTAGGTTTTCGGCCATATTGAATAAACAACAATGTAACTAACTATTCAATTAATAGTTTCTATAAGTTTTCCAATAATCGAGATCTTTTATCAAGATCCTCGGGTATGTATTTGTTCCATAATCCTTAAATACAGTCGATTCTCCTCATCCCGATCAAATATCAAAGTAAAAACGATAAAACTATCTATGATTCTAAGAATAAAGAGAAACCACTTTAGTAACAATAAAAACAAGATACCTATTATACTTCATTTATCTAATACTGGCTTTGTCTGAAGCTCCTCGCCGACGTCTTCGTTACATCTCTACAAGAAGGTATATAAACTATAACTGTGTAAACTGAGTGGCTAGACTACAAGAATGTCTTTGGTTTCAAAGAATAATGAACTGAGCTTATTTTTCTTTTGGATCATGTTTAACAACTTGTGATTATTTATAAATAATGATGTCTACGGATTTGTAACCGAAAACTTGTCCGGGCAGACAAGGTTACGATTTTTCTTTTACGTTACAGAATGAACGAGCTTAAATTGAAAGAAGAAGCTTGTTTCAAAATCTCAATGTCAGCCATTTGACGTATTCGCATAGGTAAGTCAAAACAGTTTGTTTTTAAGTACAGGACAGAGCCATTTTTGCATTAATGAAATATTATAAGTTTAAAACTTACTCTTATGTGGCATGGTTTAGAAGCACCAAAGTTATATACTATTTTTAGTTTATTATACTTCCATACAAACTAACAAAAAACAAACTATGGTCTGTTAATGATCAGAAAAATGTGTATTAAATTCCCCAACAAATTCTCAATTGGATTCTCCTTTTTAGAGCAAAATATAATATAACAGCAACAGTACAAACCCCAATCGCGGAATCTTTGTAATTTATGACTTTTGAAGAGGAAAAGTCACATAAGACAGTGTGTAGAAGGCACTAAAATTATTATTTTAATTTTTTGGTGATGGGTGGGGCGGGGCGCCCGGTGCGTCTGATGCCTCGGTAGCTCCCTGCCGATTCGACACAAGTACTTGCCGAAGCAACCGTGTCTAGAAAGCACCTGCGTCATTCGGAAGGTGAGGGCTCCGTGCCCTCTCTCCAGCCACTCTCGTAGGGACGGGACTTACCGCCGCTATAGAGGCTTGCCACATAGCAAACATACTTTATCCCTTTCTAATACCTATCAACCTCTTATTAGATTAAATATTTTTTGTTCCTAACTGTACTAAATAAACATTGTTTTTTGCGTAAATAACACGGAGGACTGAAATGTCGATTTATGAAAACAACCCTACTAAATCATTTAATAAGAAACTACTACTCAAAGACAGCACAAAGACGAAGTTAGAGATCCCGGGTATCTGAATAAATAGGAATGCATGAACGTCTCACGCGTTGCATGTTATTACAGAGCTCCGAGCTCACTGGTTATGCTCTGATGTATGAGGGTTTGAATATGTATGGACAAGCTATCGCAACAGGGCTCTCGCCGGAAGTTACAGATTGACGCCAGTTTTGCGACGTAAGCTTACGTTTATGGAATATGGATTCCGCTTCCTTTTGAATTGTGACAATATAGTATTACTTGGAATATTGTTTTACATATATTTTTTACTGATGTGGCACACAAAAATACATGCATGCTTAATTAACTTGCAACTCTAGAGGCAATCTTAATATAGATGTTTGAATTGTGGAGGAACGATTATGAAGTTACACTTAGCTTGTTTGCGGATGAATGGCAGACGATTATGTCAGTATGTCTGGTATACAGCTAGAAGTCTGTGTGTTAGAGGTGTAGTTTTTTTTTGTTTTTATAATAACGTTGTACAGTATAGTTTGCTGTGTATTACCGTTTTTCTCTAGTAGAATCTACGTACCTATTGAAACAGGTAACTAGCTTCACGACTGACTTAGTCTGACTGACTCCTACTCCTGACAATTTAAAAATACCTATTATTGGTTTAATTGAAATAAATGGTTTTGATTTGATTGATCTCTTGATTAGTGTTAAGTGGCTAGGAGCCGTTCTGATTAAGATTAAATAAATAAATGAAATTAAATTAATTCATTATTCCAAGGGAGGATTCTCAGACCATAAGGCGATTATGCGTAGCAGTCCAAAGCCCAATAGTTAAAACTGTACTAAGCGAGAACTTTAATCGCACTATTTAGGATCAGTAGGTAGTAAGTAGTTCGCCTTGTCTTAGTTAGATGGCGTTGGTTATCTAAAAGTGGTGACCAGTACAAGTTATGCTTATATTCACACCTAACACTTAGCTAAATGGTCTCAGGATTGGCTTAAGGTTACACAAGCATACTACCAAACACGAAACTACCAAAAAAACGTACCGATAATTAAGCTGCTAGAAACGTTTGTACGGAGCTATAAATGGTGGAAATAATGACATAGCACATTACAATAAACAATGAGCGACACGACCTCGATGGCGGCTCGCCGTTGTCGTTAAACAAGCCATTTTAATTATAATTGCCCCCTGACGTGGCTGCACCAGACACGACCAGGATATGTACCGAACGATATATAGCATCGAAAACAATAATCACAATTAATACAGGAGCTTTACCACGACTTCCTCGTTCGCTCATTCAATAATTGCTAACTGTACTGCAGTTCAATACTATAATAGAAGCCTTAACTAATACATATAATGATGGCAAGTGGTTAAAAAAATTAGTACTAAACTACAAATATAACTAACATTGCCGCATGACCGATGGCATTGCATTCCATAAGAAACAGCTGTCTTGCTCTTTACCCCAAAATGCTTACCAGCTTACAATCTTTTCACAAAATTAAATTTTAAATTTAATTTTAAAGTGGTTTACATATTATTATACAGGGGTTAAAATCAGTAAATAATTTATTGAAATAAATAAACACTAACACTCGAATAGACAAAACTCTCTTTTTACATATTTTCGCGTCTGTCGTTTTATTTTTATTACTAAAAATTTTTTAAGTTAAAAAAGTGTACGTAGTGAACGGATGTCTCTATGTAGTCGTAAAAGTGAAGAACTTACAAACCACTATTTGCGTTTACGTGTTGCGAGATCGATTCCAAACTAGGACAAACATAGACGTGATTCATAATTACGTAGCAAATTCTTCTAAATCTGGTCATTCTATCTTACTTTCTTGGATATCTTACTTTTTTGGAAAACAAACAGAATCACTAAAAATTATAATTGTTCTTTACAATATGTAGCCAAAATAGGATCCATATAATTATTTCCTCCGATTACTTTGTGGAGGAACGGGTGTTTTGTCCCTCCAACACAAAAACGAGAATCCTCTGACCGGGCGAGGCGACCATGCGTGATCATGGAGGGCGGACCGCGGCCCAACGGTTGATGTTGGGAAGTTGTATATACACTAATCGGTGCGTGAACTTCGATGCAGGATTAGTTGTTACTACGTTGTTCAGCTCGTATTCGCTAGATGATGTTGAAGTAATTTTTTGCTGTATGTGAAAGTCGCCACAATTTATTTACATTGAAGTTATTATATATAAACCTATGTGTTACAGTCATGTTACTGATATTCAATCGTAAGAGTATATCTCATCGTAGTTATAACATTGGGCAAAGAAAGGTGAAAGTCATCAAGATTGTTTGCACATGAAACGTTGTATTATATAAACAACATGATCTTTTAATTATATTATTACATTCTTGTCATAATTGATACGTGAGATAGCTGTGTAAAAAACATATATCTTGCTTATACACACAGTACTTGCTTGTACACAGTCTGGCCATTAATACTATTACTATAAAATAAAAAAAAACAACAATACTACAGTTGAATTCAGAACTTGTGTTTTCTCTTCTTCCAATATTTGTTAGATCTTGGTATTAGTTGAATGTTTATTTGTGTATGTGTGTACGTGTTAACGTCCTGTGTTTGTGACAGAAAAAGATTGGCTGTCCATGTAATATTCGTTCTAGAAAAGGCGATTAAAGCAGTTAAGGAAAGAATCCGAAGAAATCCTGTCTAAAAGCAAAAGATTTTATAATTACCAAAAATGTTCCTTTCACAAAGACTCAGCAACGGCTCATAAAACTCGATCTACACAAGCGTGACTTTAAAGGAACGTTTCTGACTTCATCAGAACTGACTGCCAACGTCTTCTAGTCCCGATCGTTATCCGCTTGGTTATGATTTATGGTCTGTTTTTGGGAGTATGGCATGCTCTAAACGCCATGATAATTTGTAGTCTCTTAAACATTCTATAAGATTGGCAGTGGCGAATTTTCCCATGGAGCAAGGGCGTGTTTCAGTGGATAACTGGTCACAATGTTTAAAGGATCGTATTAAAGCCAATGGAGCTCACTTTGCATGAGCTCCTGTTTTTATAGCTAAATTCTATTATACTAATGGGTAACCTAACGTACATTGCAGTAATAAATGTTTCAATAATACTTAGGGCAAGAATGTGTATACACGCATATATATATATAGAGCACATGGATATACTTTATATATTATAAGTAAAATCATCATCATCATCATTTCAGCAGTCTGGTTACCATAGTACAGGCTTTGCCTAGTTTGGGATCAGACGGCAGTGTGTCAGATGTGTCAAGTTATTATTATTATTATTACTTTGGTTATTTTGCTTAAAAGATAAGAGCTAAATAGCTTCTAGGTATCGTCTTATCCAACTGGCACTGAGTTCTTAAAAGATCTAAAGATTAAGTTTTCAAGTATAAAATGATAAATAACCAACACAATATTTAATAAATTTATTTTAAAAAAATTTGCATATGATCTTTTCCTTTTCCATCTAATTATTTACATTCAATTATCTTTCAAAATTCCAGGATAACACCAAAGGTAAGCCGGTGTTGCCTCGGGGTTATCCTTAATAAAGAAACACAATTGTTCGTTTAAAAACTCAATGATTCCAATTAGTGTAGTAACTATAAAAAAAAATCTCAACAATAACCAGAAAAAATATCCTGTAAATCTATCAAGCATCCTTTTAACTTAATATAATCTGTCTAGACCAGTAACCAGAGAGCCTTCCGTAAAGTTAATTTCGTTTTTAGGGTTCCGTACGTCCGAATAAAAAAACGAAACTTATAGGATCACTCGTCTGTCTGTCACAGCCAATTTGCTCCGAAGGTACTAAACCGATAAGTTAAAATACACATATCAATTCCTGTGACCCAAAAACAGATTTCCAACGTAAATAAATGAATTTTGAATATGGGGTCAATTTTTGGGGCCTGTTGTGGAGGTATTCAATATTCTTATATAATTAGTTTTAAAGTTATTTAACAAAATATATAAAAAAATTACCATTCACTACCCGCCCTTATCTAAGAAACTACAGAATTAATATTAATAGTTTTAAAGTTATTTAACAAAATAGATAAAAAATACCATTTAGGTACTCCCCGCCCTTATCTCCGTAACTACAGAGCCTAAAATTTTTAAAAGAATACAGAAAATAGTTCCTTACTCATAGATTACAGGAAAACCAATAAGAAGTCTATGGTTTTAAAATAACAAAGTAAATCTCTAAATATTGTGCGCGTACAAACTTTTGCAATTCATTGTACGGAATCCTCCCCACGCGAGTTCAACTCGCATTCGGTCCTTTTTTTAACCATACCGGAGAAAATTTCCAACTGACTAAGGATGAAAGGAACACTTAGTTATGCTCACAAATCCTCTTGTCGTATCTCGAAAGCAACGTTAAGATGTCGGTCCATATTAAAATCCTTAGCTTCCGTTAGTTATTAGGACCAGAACATATAGAACTAACCTAGTTAGTGGGTAAAGCGACTGAACTATATTTACACAAAATACTTTGAGAACTATAAGTATTTTGCTAACAGACGAGTAATACAGAATAAAATGATGTCATAAAATCCGAGAAACGGTGTCGGAGCCTACTTTACAAATGAGGAACGAACTATATGAGAAATAAGCAATTAACATTGAAACATGTTTATGAGCGCTGACATAGACTGCATTAGCATTGAGTGCAGATAGTATCGGGTTAACGATAGTCGTAAAGTATTTTTCGCGTGCACGACCCTAATAACAGGAATAATGCGTAGTTATGTAAATTAATGAATATTCAACAAGGCCAATAATAAATGTAAATTACTCGTACATCCGCAGTGACAGCGAATTATATCTAATTTCAAAGGTAATTTAAGATCCTACAGTAAATTAACTTGATGTTCACATTTGAATATGGAAATTCGAAGGAGTAGTGCTTATGCGGTACTCAACCAATAAATTAATAAGAAAATAATTTTCGCGAACTCATATTGTAATATTTCACGTGTTATTTTAACTGTTCTAAAGTTTGTTTCACCTAACTAGCGAAGCTGAATAATCGTAGTTAAAATTCATTTTTAAACTTATGGAGATACAAATTATTCACATTAACTTTCCCTTTTTATGTTTACCGCTTTCTTTTCCATATTACACAACTTCATAAACTATCTAAAAAGGTACTTTTATATTCATTATCTAGAGAAGAGTTGTATTATGATGGACTAGATAACAGTTCCGGGACGCTCGTTTAACCAAGAATTTCGATTACACAGATAAGAAAATCGCTCTAATACTGTTAGTCTGTCTAAACCAGCGACGGGATGTTGTGACAGTGGAAAAATTCATCCAGGCAGACCAGTAATCAGTCAAGTTTTAGCTCCGCATTACTGTAATGGGACGCCCAAAGCGAACGCTGCTTTGTCTCCGTACACAGCGCTTTAGTAATAGGGTCTCGAAGTGAGCGTTTGTAACCTAAGTAATGCACGATGTCGAGTGAAATCGCTTCAATACCCTATAATGTAATTTAGTTTCACTTGGCTTATGTAAATTGAGGTTGATGTGAATGTAGTGCTTCACTGATATTTTAGATTGGGAATAGATTCACACCTACACATTATCCATACGTATATGTGCGCGTGGATAATGTTAATCTCTGTAACACGGGGAACTTTCCAGGAGGGAGAAAAAGTTTGAAACGTTTTATTTTCAGTCACAAAGTTTACTTAAACACGAATAAACTATATGTGAATTACATAAATATTGTTCTGTGAAGCGGTTTGTGCAGAGACGACTACCAATTTATTGAACTCAGACGGGTCCTTGGCCTATGATAGGTGAGTCATCATATGAGTCTTCGTGGGAGAGTCATGCTTCGGTACGTATGGGCTGGCTCGACAGGAGTGATACCACGGCCTCACAGAAAACCGGCAATGAAGCAATGATTGCCGAGTGAGTGAGGCAGCCCCCTTACCTAGTCCCACCTTAAAGGCTGGCAACGCACTTGTGACTCTAGAGTTGCAAGTGCACATGGGTGGCGGTAGTCATTTACCATCAGGTGACCCGTATGCTCGTTTGCCCTCTATACCATAAAAAAAATGTAACACGCGGCTTCTTGCACCAGCCCTGAAGAGCAATTTGAATGTGATATTTTGCGAACAAACGCCTACATAATCGCTTCGTCGTACCCTCTGAGATTTCCACACGGGAAAACGCTTCTTCTTCTTCTTCTTGATTTACCATCGCTTACTTCGTGGCTTGACTCTAATGTTGATGTCCCCAAAGTTTTTGCTATCAGATAATTCAACGCCATTTCACAACGCACTTTTTACTGTTACTGCGATCACCAGTACGGGGTTATCACGCGAAGTGATCTTATCAACAAACAGTCTAAACGTTACTAACAATGTTTGTAAACTTGAATAGGATCCACTTCTCACTGCTTATTTACAAGAAAATTTGAAACTTTGCTTATTCATATTTTAAGTGAATATTACACAAAATGGGAATTCAAGTTCATCGTTATTCAATCTATATGAACCAGTATATATTCATTGCCCAGTAACTCTTTAAGAACTCTTTAGATAGCTTTTTATGTCGTTTAAAGACGTGTACGGGGAATTCACCTTCACACACACATTCACCAATTAGGTAGTTCATTTGGCAGAAGATCACTATTGTAATGGGGATCGTCGTAGTTTAAAATTTCATAAAGTTTAAAGAAATGGCAGAGTAGAATACTATTCCTAACCAATAAATGACGTTGATCAAATACTTAATTAAATAAAGGACCAATCAATATAATTACACCTCAATCTGAATAAATATTACACCTCTAGTCGACCTCCAATACGCGTAATAACAGTAGTACAACGAAACCTTATTTCAACGTATAATTGAACAGATTTACTCTCGGATAACTATTGGAAATTGTATTTTGTTCAGATAACGAGGGATTTGTAGAGCTTTGACATCAATATTTGCTCGCAGAATAGAACTTACTCTATATAATGACTTCGAAGAAATAAATGTTGCGCTCATGGCACCGCTTACCTGGAACAAGAAAAAATAATTAATATTTTATCTTCATGAAAAGACATACAAAAATATATCCTAAAAGTACAGCTGCTGTGTGGGAGCAAGAATTACAAAACGGGGCACATATTATTTCTATTTTTTTTTCAACAGAGTAAGCAAACAATCATACGGCTCGTCTGGTAGTAAGCGGTTTCTGTATAAACACTGGATAAGGATAGCGATAAATTAATGCAGCGTTCCAATAAATAAAAACGATTCGTTTTGCTTAAGGACGGTATAAATTTCGTTTAAAATTCAACGAAATTTTACCGTCTGTAAGCAAAACGAATCGTTTCTTGTTTATCAGAACGCGGCATAAGTCAATCTTATACGTATTTATTTATATATCTATACTTACAAATAAATAAAGTCTGTTTGTATTGTCATAATTACAGCATTTTACTAAATGCAACCGAATATTTACACGGTACATATACCAAAAAAAATGTTGTCAGTCTGTTTGTTGTTGTGGTAATCTCCGGAACGGGTAGACCGATTTGCACGGGAGTTTCACTGGCAGATAGCTGTGATATAAGAAGTAGCTTAGGCTACATTTATTGTGGATAAATTAGGATTCCGAGCAAAAGATATAAATTAAGTATACGAAGCCGCGCCGGGAACAGCCATCCATACACACAAATAAATAAAATTGGAGTGTCTGTTTGTAATATTAAAAGATATTAAAAGAACCGCTTTTCACTAAGTGCATTTGGATGTATACACGGTACATATACCAAAACAACATTTTTTACAATTTTTGTCTGTCTGTTTGTTTCGGCTAATCTCCGGAACGGATGGACCGATTTCCACGGGATTTTCACTGGCAGATGGCTGGTGTTATAAAGAGTAACTTAGGCTACTTTGATTTTGGAAAAAGAGTTAGGGTTCCGCGCAAAATATATAATGCTCGCGTGTACATACACGCGAGCAAAGCCGCGCGGAAACTGCTAGTTTATAATAAAATTAGGATATCTTGAAAAAATCTTTCTTAGCGTTGGTCATCAAGCCTAACAGCAGTCCAACAGCTGTTAGCTAAGGAGCCCTCTTTGACTGATGACTGCTATGTCAATGCTATTTACAATTGATTGAGACTAGGATTTATTCATATTATAGATACTAGCACACTTTAAAGAGAAGTAATGAATACATCAAGATAATAACAAGCCCCACGCAAAGCGGATAGTGTTTCAATTTCAATCGCATAAAATGTTTCCTCTATTTTCCTTACAACGAAAAATTTTTACTTTTATATGAGCAAAAAAATCGCCTGAACCAATAGTCTGAAAGCCGTTACGTATGCAGGACAGCGGGAGGGTGTATTGCTGTATGATCACGGCAGTGACAATAACCGCGGATGGATGGACACATGTCAACCCTCGTCTGCCTAATATTCAGGATAGAATCCACTCACACACACTATAACCTGGACATATATAGCTGATATCCGGATATTGTTCGTTACTGTACATTAAGATGAAGACTGTGTTACTGTTTTATTAATTCTGATTAATAAATCCGTCACTTAACACGCAACTACGAAAGTCTGAGATTGTGGTCAGTCTTTTTAATTTATTTTATAGTAAATATTTATGAGTCCTCATGGAAAAGTTGTATATAACTAAAGGAATAAAATGTATGACTCATTGTCACGTTCCGCCTGAGCAGAGTGTGCGAGAGCGTGGAACAAGCGATAGAGAGGCACGATCGGCCTAAGCGTTCGACTTACGACGTGTAGGTTTTCTTATAACGTTATCAAGTACAATTATCGTCCGTAAACCGACTTTACAGACAACCAATTTTTTTTATTTATTAATTACCGTCCAATCCAGACCAATTTGTGTTGTTGTTTGTTTAAATTGCAAATTCTCGATGTCCTCCAGGAGTACGTGTAACCATGATTAATGGATGCTTTAACGAAGAACATGTAAATCGCTAGAAGAGCCTAGATATCAAAAGCGGTAGTGAGATACTTTGTAAAGATATGGAAGAATCGTGACAACAATCAAAATACCAGATCAAACTATTATCGTTCCATATATGAGTAGGTACATACGATACCTAGAAAGAAAAATAAAATCAAGCGAAAATACATGCATTCGATATGAGATACCTACGTAGACTGTTAGTTATTCCTAAGGCGGCAAATCCAAAAAAGGTATTTATGTTCTAGGAGGTGACATTAAAAAACCATCTATTTATAATCTGGAGGTAGACGTAGCTCTTTAAATACTTCGAACAAGAGGAGAACAAAACAACTTGCTAAAATGAATAGCTATACGCTATGAATAAGGTAAAAAGAATAATAAAATATGTGGACAGGAGTGGACAGGAGGCTCAAGGCATGGAGGGACCTGATGCAGAAACTTGACCGGGGTGGTCATGGGCCTTAATCACGAGGAAAAGACGATGAAGAATGCTACTTGCATATATTATTGTATATGATATATATATATATATAACAATGACGGGCCTGTTGGTCTAGTGGTTAGCGACCCTGACAGCTAAGCCAGAGGTCGTGGGTTCGACTCCTGTCCAGGACAAATAATTGTGTGATGAGCACGATCAATTGTTCTGTGCCTGGGTGTAATTGATCTATAATATGTGTGTGTTTAGAATTATATAAGTATGTTTATCAGCAGTCTGGTTACCATAGTACTGGCTCTGCCTAGTTTGGGATATTCAATATTCATAGCTTAACAGAATATAAACAATGTTGTTAATAACAAGTGTTGATTTAGGGAATCAAACATAAAAATCACTTTTTTATTGTAAAACAGTGGCGATAAAATAAGGTAGGTACATCATTTGTTTTTAATAAGCTGAAAAAAGCCATCGACTAATATAATTATAGTAACTAAGCCAGTGCTTAATTACCTCTAAAGTAAGTAGTGAGTTTTAAGAACTTTAAATACATACATAACATACATAATTGAAAGTCCATTAATGCCGCGTTCCAATAAACAAAAAACGATTTTGTTTACGGACGGTAAAATTTTCGTTGAAAATTCAAGGAAATTTTACCGTTCGTAAGCAAAACGAATCGTTTCTTGTTTATTGGAACGCGGCATAAGTCGTCTTCAGAAAGCATTTCAAGAACGATTAAATTATAGTGCTCCACTCCATACTGATATAACTCTCTCGTCTTGATCCGGATACTCGCAGCAAAGCTCTCTATCGGCCATCGTCCTTGTACAGCTATTTCCGATACTGTGTGCCTTCGTTCAATATATTGACAATATTCATGTTGTAATGTCTATCATTTGTATGGATAGGCGGATCTTGTCCGTCAGCGGGTCAAATGTTTATTACTAATATGTACTCGGGCCTGCTTTCATGTAATATTTTTCTTATTTGTTGTCCAAATACAAAATGTACATTTACGCTGTGCAAAGAAAGACCAAAATTTGTAACCTTTGCTTTGAACAAAGGACGATTTATTTTTTTTAGAAGCACCCAAAAGATAATTCCATACTCCATTTTATTTGGCGAGCTGTATGCTTTGCACTCAAACCTTCAATTAACCTTTTGTTTTTTTTCGTGTGGAAACCCCCACGGGTCAACACCTCACCATGGCTATCGGTGAAGTGGTATGTCGGAATCGAACCGACTAAAACCACACGGTGTTCCGTCACAAGTGAGTCTATCGCAAGGGACTCGGGTATACCCTAAGAAGGAAGTCCCCGCGAACCCAGGCAGACTTTGGCCGTCCTCAAGCAGAAGGCAGCCACACCTTTGGTAGCGGAGGGCCTTGCCCTCCTTCCGATTCAGAGATGCGCACGCGGAACACGTCGCGCCACCGTCTCAGGCTTGCTTCTGCTGGGTTACGGGCAGCCTCACCCGTTACCCCCAGGCCAGCGCTCATGGAGGCCGGAGATCATTCTGCGCTCTCCAGCGCCTGGTGGTCTACAGCGGGACGGGAGAGTACTAGTCCTCTCCCTTTCCCTTTCCGCCGCCTCTTTAGCGGACATCACTTCCTCACAAAAAGAAGCGGCGGATTCCCACGCACTCTTACTTCTGACCATGGACAGAACCATGGTCGCGGCGCTGTTGCATCCACGCTGAGCACTCCACAAGAGTGTGGAGTGCAGTATCCTCGCGACAGCCTCCGCAGTGATGGTACGCAGACCTTGGCTCCCGGCCTATGCGACACAGGTACTTTCCGAAACAGCCGTGGTCGGTCAGCACCTGCGTCAGCCGGTAGGAGAGGCGGCCGTGCTGCCTCTCCAGCCAATCCTCCATGATGGGTCTTACCGAACCTTGTACACCGAGTTATCCTGTAAGCTTTGTACTTTAGTGGTACAAAAAAAAATGTTAAAACCTTCACCTTAATTTACACCTTATTTTATGATAACACTAACTAAACTTATTTTATGATACCTACTGTTTACCTGAAAAAATGCAAAAACCTATATATTAAATGTAATAACCTTTATATATTTCCAAACTTTGACTTTAAAAAAAAAATGTACACGCAAGATTGTATGCAAGGTGTTATAAAGCAGAATAGGGGTTATTCTGATTTATAACGGTTTGAATTATAAGGTTTTTACATAAATCTGGACCACGAATACACTCTCAAGTTTAAAAACTATGAGCCTCTAATGCATCAGGAATTAGGAATTAAGTCTGGTGGCCAAGGAATGGCCTGTGGGATTAGAAAGATTATGATGTTGAAATTATAGACAAAGTTAAAGATAAACAAACTAAATTTCGAAATAAAAAATATGTTCTCATTTGCCCCATACACGCTTCACACCCGTTCTGTCATCCGTCCGTTTGTCATGTTCTAACTATTAATGCATCTAAGTTTCCAAATTCAAATGGATTCTTGAGAAAACTTTGACAACGCTTAATCATTTCATTATGTTTGACGTCCCACCATCCATGAGTAGTGCCACAATATAGAAAAGTCCTACTTATCTATTGTTTATACATATACAACACAAAAAAAAACGACCAAAACGAAATAAACCCTCTTATACTATAATTTCAAAGTAACAAATAGTGCTTGAAAGTTTATAAATATAAAACTTAAGGCTTTTCCTTTCGATACATACTTACGTTTGTGGGCTAATCGATTTAATATAAAGTTTAATTAACAGCTTTACACACATAGAAGTTAAGTATAACACTCACTCTCACACTATAAAGGTTGTTAGTGGGCCTAATTATTATGCGTCCAGTCCAGATTGATGAAATATCAAGATACCTGTCCGTCATTGCACTTAGTCAATGAGTTGTTTAACGTGGTAAACGAACGAACAAAACCTTAAACGCAATTTCAGTTGGCACGTGTCGCATGTGAAAATTAATTATATTAGCTTACTAGCAACCAGCCCCGGCTTCGCACGGGTAGCAGAAACATCTTCAACAATCATCATCACATTCCAAACAATTTACACAAAACCTTAACAAATTATATACCTAAACCTTTCTCATTAATCGCTCTATCTATTGGATGAAAAACCGTATGAAAATCAGTTCAGTAGTTTTTGAGTTTATCGCGAACAGACAGAGAGACGCGGCTTTGTTTTATAATATGTAGTGATTATAAATTCTTTATTTGTATGAAAATTAAGATTGTTACTAATAAAAAGGAAAAATATATACCCTCCAAAAGGGAGACAGCACTCAAGCAACAATAAAGAAAATTCACTACATATTTCTTATTCTTTTCAGTTCTAGTTACAATAAGGTCGAACAAAAAACACAGTTCTCAATGCAGACAAAGTCACGACAGGAGAACTTTCCACTGTCGCCGTAAAACCTAGAAAGCATCCACAAAGATGTATCTCCAGTGAAGTAGTCGCGAAGATGCACTTCAAACGTAGTAAAGACAGGAAGCAAAGTACTACTCTTTTTACACCACTGGAGTGGCCGCGTCATTATGTGAAAAATTCTATGTGTTCATTCGAAAAGAAACTCCATTTTCCTTTACTTTTGATAAAGATAATCGACAAAAGCTGTAAGATCGATAGTGAACTTACAACCTATTATTATGCTTTGCAATAATGGACTTCCAGCGTGATACTCACGCCACTACGAACCTAACACACTATTAATCATATGCCGGGTGTCATGCACGCACACTATTTCCTTACATACTCATTTGTTGTGGAATCCATTAAAGCTTATGCTTTACGAATATACACACACACATACATAAAGAACATTGTAGAGCTATACACACACAGTTACCAAGTGAGCCTAGACCCTAATTAGTGACAAGACTGTTAATAAACGCTCATGTTCCGGATTGGGAGATCGGGCCTTTGGGCCATCTAATCCTACATATTGCAACTAACCACACTAATTGTACACGACGGCACGTTGACCTCGAACAGATAGTATGCAAATAACTAGGGGCCCATAGCAGTATAATATTAGAAAGGACGCATAATTAAAAGGTACCTTAATTGTAAGGCTTTTCTGACAGTCATTAATAAGGCAATGTTACACTGTAACTGCCTTTATCTAAAGTTATTATTGAAGTGAAAACTTCTTTAGGCACGTTTGTACACTTTTGCTATAGGAAAAAACCACTGAGCATTAGTCCGCTCTAGTGGATCTATATATGTATTACATAGGCTGCACTAAAAGTATCGGGAATGGAATATTTCCACTGTTTCTGTCATATTCAAATCTTTTTAATTGAAAACACCTTGGTTTTAAAAATCGAATACCATTTATTTATTTAAAAAAAGATTCTCGGTCTTATCACAAGGTTTTGTCAAACTTGTTTAGTCGTTGAGAAAATGGAATTGACTCGAGAAAATTCAAGAGCGATGATTTATTATGACTTTCGAAGTGGTTTAACGCAAAAATAGTGTGTTGACCGGATGATTTCTGCATTTCGTGATGAAGCCCCATCCAAAACCACAATTTATCGCTGATTTGCTGAATTTCAACGTGGACGTGTCAAGCTCAGTGCTGATCCCCGTCAAGGTCGTCCAAAAACTGCAGTCACCCAAGAAAACGTTGATGCTGTGCGTAAGCTGATTGAGGAAGATCGACATGTGACATACCGCGAAATTCATGCAACTTTAGACATTGGCATGAGTCAAATACAAATAATCTTGCATGAACAATTAGGTGTAAAGAAGTTGTTTTCCCGATGGATACCGAATTCGCTCTATGAAGAGCAAAAAGCGGCTCGCGTTACTTGGTGCGTCAGAACTCTCGAAAGATTCCACGCAGGATCCTCAAATGCTGTATACAACATCGTATCAGGTGACGAATCCTGGATATACGCGTACGAACCCGAAACAAAAAACCAGCCACGAGTTTGGGTGTTCGAAAATGAGTTACAGCCAACAAAAATTGTTCGTTCACGGAGTGTTGCAAAAAAAATGGTGGCCACGTTTGTCTCCAAAACCGGCCATGTTGCGACTATTCCTCTTGAGGAACAAAGAACGGAATGCAGAATGGTATGCTAGCATTTGTTTGCCACAGGTCGTTTCTGAACTCCGTAAAGAGAACTGAAACCGCCGCATCATCCTCCATCACGACAATGCGAGTTCTCACACCGCGCACAGAACAAAAGAGTTTTTAAAGCAAGAAAAAATTGAATTATTAAACCATCCGCCGTACAACCCCGACCATGGCCCTAATGATTTCTATACTTTCCCTAAAATAAAGAATAAATTGCGTGGTCAGAGATTTTCACCACCTGAAGAAGCTGTAGACGCCTACAAAACGGCCATTTTGGAGACCCAACTTCCGAATGGAATGGTTGCTTCAATGATTGGTTCCATCGTATGGAAAAATGTGTCAAATTTCGCGGAGAATACTTCGAAAAGCAATAAATACATTTTTAAATAGTAATGTTGTGTCACTTCCTTGATTCCCGAAATTTTCAGTGCCGCCCTCGTATTAGCGTGACGGTCACGAGTTCAGTGGTTTTTCCTATAGCAAAAGTGTAAACATTGGGTTCTGTCAACTCCTTATTAATAATTGTCACCAGCCTGCTAAAGTGACGTTTTAAGTTCGTCGTTTCGTTTAAGTTTTCACTTCTGTCGGCAGTCCCATAACTGCCTATTTTTTTAAGTGCTAACTTCTTTTGGGAGGGTAAACCGGTTCGTTACGTAACGCGTTACGGCGCCAGTCTGTCTGGCTTCCCTTTCTCTCATGCATAAAGTTATCACTTCTTTCGGGCGTCCCGAGACGTACCTACACTGTTTTTTTAATGTTTACCAAATGCTTATATATTTCCTATCTCTCTTATCTGATTATTCCTAATATTGGGGCTGATCTGTACTTTAACCAATTCGGCTAGATATCAATAATTCCACACAGTAACTTAAATAAACTAAAAAAAGAATATGACAATAGGGAAACTGAAAATTAAAAAAAAAATAAAAAGAAGAAAAGAAAAACATAAGAGTTGGAAAATAAGAAACATATTAGCTCACATTACATTTCTATTACGTACATGAAATAGCCTGTGATTCCATAAACATAACTAATATATCCAACATTTTGAAACGTTTATCTTCTGATGACAAGCCTGTTCGTCTAGTGGTTAGTGACCCTGACTGCTAAGCCAGAGGTCGTGGGTTCGATTCCTACCCAGGACAAATAATTGAGTGATGAGCACGATAATTTGTTCTGTGTCTGGGTGTAATTTATCTATAATATGTAGGTATGTATTTAGAAATATATAAGTATGTTTATCAGCAGTCTGGTTACCATAGTACAGGCTCTGCCTAGTTTGGGACCAGACGGCCGTTTGTGAGATGTGTGGAGTAATGTGAGTAAAGTAATGTAATGATTCTTATGATTAAACTAAATTTCTCGATACCTTGGAGAAACACAAGCATAGTGGAATTCGAAAGTATCGATATATGTTACATAAGGTCAAGAAACTTCTAATTCTTCTGTATTAGGATGTAAGTGATTTAATAACAACAACTTACCACACAAGTACAGTCTCCATATCGAAATATGAAACATAATAAAATTGTCTAATGACTACGTATGAATATAAAAAGGGAATATGATTACATCGGAGAGGTTATTACGATGTTATTATGGTAAAATTTGATATCAAAAATATTAAATTACACGCTAAAAAGAGATTTTTCTTCATACGTATGTAGCTCGGTTATTAAAGTTCGTTCAACTTCAACCTAAATAGCACAGTAGCGGAGGGGATTTAATCACGGTCGCAAGCATTGGTAGTGTTTCATAAAATTCAACGTTCAGTTCGTTTCGCTTTTAACGCGATATCCACTGAACCGATCGGATTTTTAATATACTATACACTAGGATGCGGCTATTAACTATAAAATATTTATTTACCTTTACACTGAGTACCTACACCTGATAACAGCTACATAACAGATCTTAATTTCTTGATAGTTTCTGAAACAATTGATAATATACTAAAGATTCATGCAACCGCAGGGAATACAAACAATCACTGCTGAAACGATCTGGAGGTTTCTCGAAGCCATAAGTCTGAGCAGTGAACTGTAAAGCAAAAAGTGCGGTACAAAAGACCAGAAATGGTCGAGGTGGCAGTAAGCACTTCAACAATAATGAAAATAAAGAAGACATTCAATGTCTTAAAACAATGAGGAAATGCAGAATAAGAAAATAGTATTTTTGAAAATATTATACTTAATTTTTTTTTGTTCGTTTCTGTGTCATATTTTGTCCAAGTCGACATTAATTAATGAGCAATGCTAATTGCCTATAGAAAAGTTGAAGTTACTGATTTGAATCCGACGTTGAAATCACCAAGGTGAAATGAAATTTATATTTCTTACTTTTATTGTATAAGGTGTAAAGTGTAACAATGCTCTCAAAGACGGATGAATGGCTGACTGCTCGAGTGCCATTCCATTGAACGCAAAGCCATGCCCGGAACTTCGAACATAATAATTGAAAACGTGACGGGTACAGCGCGATTGATTTATGCAGGGTTGGCAAAAATAATAGGGAAATAAAAATATTTGAAGCATACTAACAGGTAAAAAAAAGTTGACATGTTTTAGAATTCAAAGATCTCGAGTATACTATGCGGTTATTTTATTAATGTTATTATTAATGTGATTTTAAATTTTCTAGTTTTTTACCAAATACTTACTACAGGTAGTCTCTGAAAACAGATCGAATGTTTGAAAGAATTAATACATTTCATAGTCAACACAATATCGAAAATCAGCTTCTGTAACAGACAAAAGAAAAACATAATTCCTAGTTGTTCTAACTCTTCAAACCGTAGCAAAAACTTACATAATTCAAATACACTTATTTAACACCTAACCTCAATGATTGCAGTTCCACATACCCGCCCGAATGTGAACATTAAGGCCATAACTATGAAAGGTCGTAATCACTGAACATATTAGAACTTGTCCAAATTAACTAGAACGTGTCTCCAAATGTTTGAGGTGATTACTTTAAACGCCACTGTTAGCTAGCGGGATCACGAAATCCACAAGCATTAGGAGCAAACTGACAAGTTCCGGCTTCCTTATTTGATATAAGCAATGAACGTTTCCTTACTGCCGTGGGATGCGAAGATGCCAAGTAATTTTCAGGGAGCATTAAGACATTAAGGAAAACGTTGACAGCGCTGGTATTTATGTTTCTAGTAAATAATTTCCTCTTTAAACACAGAATAAGTTTCATTTCTTAAGTAATAAATACTTGGAAGATACATTTTTCAGCTCTATGAAGCTCTAGAGAATTTTCACATTTGAGTACCATTAGTTCCGTTAATCAAAATATTATTTAAACATTTATAGATTTTCATAGCAACCGCGTTGTATTAATCTAGAAAAATCCCTGCATACAATCCATCATCCGGACGTCAGCAGAAACAAAACGTCACACCGACACGTGTCGCAGTTTGCACTGAACGAAACAAACACACGACGAACAAAAACGAACCGACGCGACGCGATTAAATATGATGGACGACCGATGGTAAATAACGAAACGACCTAACCATTCCACTAACGATCCCGATACCGGCCATCGCATGTTTCATACGCTCAATTTTAGTCAGA
Source organism: Callimorpha dominula (assembly GCA_949752705.1). Lineage (NCBI taxonomy): Eukaryota > Metazoa > Arthropoda > Insecta > Lepidoptera > Erebidae > Callimorpha > Callimorpha dominula. Next base: position 5,726,912 of record OX457005.1, read on the forward strand.
AGATAAGTGAGAAACTTTGTTTTAAAAACTGAAGATGAGAAATTACATGTGACAACAAAAGTAAGCACAGGAAATCATTCAATCGTATCAATCATTTTGTAATCAGTAAGCAAAAGCATCAATCGGAAATAACAATAATAAAAGGGACCGAATAAAACAAAAAAAGCGGAGGAAATTGTCGTATCTGTATCACAATAGCTAAAAAGGAGGAGAATGAACTGAATGAAATTAAAAGAAAGCATAAAGTTAGAAACATCACGGAGAATATTTATCTTCTCAACATTAAACTTCTTAATGAGGTTGGTAAAATAATTGCTGTAACACTAGGAAGGTACGTGGAATGGGTAGCATTAATTAAAAATAGCACCGCAGTCGAGGGGCTGCGGTCAGACGAAAATGTAACGTAAATAATAACACAAGGCCAACACAGAGTAGAATGTATAAAACGAAAAAGGGCGGACGCTACTAAACTTTTGGATCTCCCTTTCATAACTTTTTCGAGGAACCTTTTTTCGTACCATTATTTTATTATGCCTCATTTGACTAAAAGAAAGTCCGGACGAAGCGTCCGTGTTATATGTTGGTCCCTTCATTTAAAATATGTATGTGCATACGCCACACCACACCCAAATAACCCTAAAGTTGAGTTTGTGTCTACAAAGTGGATTGATTCACACAAATTGAATTCAGCACGAGGTCATTTACATAATACCAATTTATGTGACTCCGATCGTTTATGTGTTTCGGGGAGTTTTGTAGTATTAATGCTGCATAAGTTCAATGGGACTTATGTTTGGGTTTGTTTGGATCATGTGTGCCCAAACGATTTTGCAAGGAAGTCCTTGTTTAAATTTATTTAATTATTAGTCAATTTTTTTTAATCAAAATACATTCGAACTATATTAAATTGAATAGTATTTATCCACTATATGTGTCGCATTTATAACGGTTACTTAATCTATCTCTTAGTATAGATTCGTTATAGAAAATCTATAGTACCTAGTGCACCTACTGAGAGATAAATTAAGTAACTTAATGCCTGTTAGGTATAGGTAGGTATGTACCTTTGATAGTACACTGGGTGGGGTATGAATCCCAACCTCTTGATTACAAAGCCGGTGACTTAGCCGTTAGTATAAATCACTTTTTTTAATAAATCGAAACACGACAAATATGTTCATAAAAAATTTAAAATACATCGGTGACATTTTTAGAGAAAAAAAACGTTGTAATAGACCTAAACCCAGAATAAACTATTGAGGGGAAAAACAAAGTTTTTGTAGCATTAAAATGTTTTGGGAAAATTTGGGTGACCACAATATTATACTACCTAGGTCGATTGACGAGTGCATCATCATCTATATACAAATTTCGTGTCACGTTCTTTGTTCGCGACGTCCTCCTAAACTAATGAACCGATTTTAATGAAATTTTGCACAATGTGTGCAATTTGGTCCAACTTGAGAGATAGGATAGTTTTTAACTTTTTTTTTTATTGCAAATTATCTAACCACAGCAACGAGTGGCCGGGTAGCTAGTCTAGCTAAATATAGTCGTTTGTTTAAAATCACAAATCTCCTAAATTTCTTTACCGATCGTTTTTACAGAACGTTGTATTCATATAAGCGCATGATTTTTAATATTATTTTTTCTAAATTTATTAAAAAATTATGCACGTTTGTTCAAAATCATTGTCCGTTTGTTTGTATTTTACGCGCTGCCGTATCTACCGTTGATCCGATCATCATGAAATTTGCATACTCGTTGCCAAGGAAAGAGAGAAGGCCATAGGGTATGTTTTCATCTAAAAAAAAGTACTGTGCCTATAGGGATAGAAAAATTACTTCAACGCGAGCGAAGCCGCGAAAGCTAGTTTATCTATAAATTTCGGCCCATGACGCAGTATGCTGTATGCAGTTAATTCAGTGAAAATTTTAGCAAAACTATATAATAGTTGTGTGCTTATTATTTCTATTAAATCGACTTCCTTTGTCATTACTCATTACTTTAACGAATGTGATCAAGGAAGATATCGATTTAAGCGTTTATAATCAAATTAATCGCGAGTAAATAGTTCGTATGCGTATCGTTTTCTCCTCGCGGCTTCTAAGGTCCTTTATATCAATCACTTGGGGTCGAGGTGAACAACCTCGTCCCAGTCGTCTTGAGCTTTTAGTTAAGATAAAAGTAACAGACGTCGCTGTAAGCGCTGTAAGCGGCACGGTACGGCTGTATCCATCAAGTTTAGTCTCGCATTACGGTAACGAGCGCTGCGGGGGAAGCCGCCTTTGTTACGATCTCGGCTTTGGCACTAGATGTTGTTTGCTATAAAATTGTTAGTGTCACGTTTCTAATACAACACAATATAATAAAAAGTGTATTTGCTTCTTAAATATATTTCTTCTTATTTAGTACAAGGAAAAATAAAATTTGTTTGTTTAAAAGCACTGCAATTACCGTAGTATATTTGTGTATGATTTAATTGTTGCAACGAACAAATGACACTACTGAGTGTACGTCCTTGTACTTGTTATTCATGTAAAAACTGTTTGACGTATGCGATCCAAATCAAACTCAACTCAACTCTCAATATGAAACTAAAAATCCAGTGTTTCTTTTCTTATATAAAATCAGTAAATACATAGCGCAGTTATTTTATTATTTTGTTCTAAATATGCAGTCTTTTTATCAATAATTAAACCATTTATTCAACTCGTAGGTTTAGTTCACAGCACATTTAAAAAAAAACATATGTCATTTAAAACATACGTCAAAGTTTTTGCCTGTTTTCGAATGGCCTGATATTACACAGCCAGTTTTCACAGCTTTCATTTTGTTTTGTGCCACTATGATTACACGAATTTGTGTTGTTTTTCGTTTATATTTACTTTAACTTTAGTTGGTTTTTATAGTTATTCTGTGAAATTTGCTAACGGTGTGGTAACATAAAACAGCATATAAATGATCATTGCCACCGCAATGTTCGGCCTACCACGTTTAGACCTAACAATTTCAGTACAACTACCCTCGAACAGTGTAATATAGTATGCCTGGAATTGGTCAATGTTAATTCAAAGATATAAATAATAAGAACAACCAGATGCTTTGTATTTTAGAAATACAAAGATTTTTCTGAGTAATCAGCTTTGAACGATACCTTTCAATTACGTGATAGGTAGACGATAAACGTGTTTAAAACTTTAGGAGTTAAAAAAAAAACACCTGAAAAACTTAAAATGAAGCAAAACAGAAAACCAAATAAACTCTCTCGATAATACACAATTTGTTAGGCGTTATGCTAATGTAGAGAGCTCGGATACGGTTCTCTTAGTAAATCAAATCCGTTTGCAATAGGGAATATGCATGTATTTTTTTTTTATCTTTTATTGACTTGTTCTATCATTCTATCCTAATAAAAAATATAAATAACCTTGGCAATGTTCAAATTAATCTTTAAAATGACATTGAAAACATCGATAATATTTGATCTGTTTGAACGCCGCCATATTTCGCGAGCCTTGGATGACGTCACGTTCCACGCTCAGTGTTTGTCTCATAAACTTACTTGAAGTGTTACAGTAATTTTATATCGATTTCCAGTTATAGTTACTATTTATTGTAATTAATAGACAATGGATAAAGTTAAAAAACCATTTTATAGGTATTGCCTTGTCCCTAAGTGTAAAAACACTATAAGAAGTACACCCAATACAATATTTTTTCCTGTACAAAATAATAATGTAAAATACGAATACAGTAATACGAAAACAATGGTGTACATTAATGAGAAGAGATGAAGTATCTTCAATATCGTGTTTATATTGTTGTGAATATCACTTTAATGTAAGCATATTACAATTTAATTGCTAGTATAGTGTGAATTAGTCAGCAGTACTTTATGTTTGTTTTAAATATCAAGCAGAAGGCAACTTACATGTCCACTTAAACTAGGTAACAAAAGTCCAACAAAACTTCATGAATATAACTAACTAAACATATTTTACCTATACTTGTTATATTATAATCTAAATAATATAACAAGTATTATAATAATTACCTTGCGGCTTTCACTCCTTTAACCTCAGAGGATGTAAAATCTAGATTTGATGAAAAATATATAGTCTTCATGAATGCACCTATTTTCGGTAGATTGTTCGATTGTGCTTTGACAAAACTACATTCAGTCATTGTCGTAGATGATTTCTAATATCACTAAAATGCTTAAATTGCACTAGCTAAGAACAAAAACCGCAGGAACACCTATCTTTCTCCGTAACACTACGAATATAAGCGCCGATAAATGACAAAACATGGAATATCACGTCATGTTTTGTTTCGACCAATGGTGAAGCGTGTTTTGCAAAGTTGAATTTCGCGCCCTTATTTTGCATATTTTAATTAATATTTTTTGCAATTAAACACGAACTAAATATGAAAATAATTGTTTAGGCACAATATCTGGACAATAAAGATTCAAGGGAAAATTAATCAAGTAAATTTAAACAACATACATATTCCTTATTCTGGGTAGTAAGTGAGCCTAAAAAACAGAAGACTGTGGCATTACCAGCATGGCAGCAGACACTAGACCTTCATTGGAAAGGGAGATAAGGTAGGACACATAATGACACAGCCTCGTTCGTACAAGGCTTATGTAGATATGTGTTATGTTACAATAAGTACCTACCTTCCTAGACAACCTATTTCTTTTTTCAATACACGCAACGCCATCTATCGCCTGCCCGTCTTCACATTGAACTACATTGGCCCTCTGTGGAAACTGTTTATATTAAATTTATGACTGATGTGGAACAATTTTGATTAACATGGGCATATTCTCACGTTAGGACTCCTACGGGGCAAATAAAGGAAGTATACGCCAACGGCTACGGATCTAACATCGAACAATTTCGGAAGCTCGTTAACGACTTTGTTTCACACACTAAGTTAAACTGGGCCCTTTTTTACGTTAACATAAGCGTGTGAACATCCCTCATATCTACATAATTTCCAGAAGGGACTGAACTTTTTTGATGACTACATATAATATAAAAGAAGTTTCGCTACGTTCTTTCTTCTTTTAAGATCAGAGGCTACCAGAGTTCAATATAAAAAAAACTTTTAGGGTAATTTAATTTGTTATAAATAAGACCAATGCGACATATGAGAACAGAGCAGTAATAATAAAATGATAACTAATCTGATAAACGATTGGTAAGTGTGTGAAGTGAGACTTTTCATAATCCAAATTTAATGTTGATGGAAAAGCGTGAGGCACCGATAAGCCTAAATGAAGTAGTTTATAATACTTACATTACGTGCTATTCGACTAAGGTGTCTAATTTATAAGCGCTTCCAAATAGTAGCGACATGCTCGTAAAGATATAAAAAAATAAATTAGTCCGCGCCGCCTGGGATAACTGGGACCACCTCATAGTAAGAACACAGATATAAATAATAATTAGATACATTATGACCATACCCGCAATAGCCGCAGAGCTTGTATGGTCAATTTGAAGGCATTAGCTGATCGTAGAAAGTTATATGTGACGTACGCTAATGTCATGAGTTTGACAACCCTTGAAATACTTTATTTTCGGGGCATTTCTTATTTCCCATATTTATGTGATGGATATGTAAGGTTACAAGAAACATTGGCGTTTGAATACAGTAAGACATGCTGTTTTAGGACTTACCAGCACATGAGATGAGAGACATGATCACTGCAAAAACACACACAAATGTGATCGTTGCCTCTAGTGCGACGGCAAATGCTGCGGTGTTATTAGAAGTAGTGGTACTATCTTCAGCAGTTTCTCAGAGAACTTCTCGTAAAACAACATGCTAAGGGGCTCGTAATATATCCTTTACAGCACTCTTATCCAGGTAAATGTATAATAACAAAGAATACCTACTTACTTCGGGTTAGTTTTAAGGAATTTTATGTCAAGGGAAACTAAATTTTAAACAGTTTACGAGCACTGCCTTTACGTTTCACTGCATATTTTAAGCGATTGCTCTTTGAGGAATTCGTTTTAAAGTGGATTAAGAATTCAGAGAAGAAAATATATCGTTACATTAAGTTTATGCGGAAATGCCGGCGATGCAGTTCAATACAGTTTTGGGATATATTGAACATTACTTTACCGGCTGAGTATAGGACTTCTTAAGGCAGCAGTAGCATTACCTCTGTATCACATGAATCGAAGTATATTACATCGTGGTAATAATTGTTTATATGTTTATATTACTATGACAGTGTTTACAGATGCCCCAAATTCACAAAGGAAAACCCCTTTTATCTACTCCGATTTATTTTACAACGTTATTTCAGTTGAGATCTTTTAACTTATACTAACTTTTAAACTTTCGCGTCCCGTGATATAATTATGTATACTAGAAATCGCGTGGTGGTCGAATTTAAATGGTTTTTTCATTGGACAGTATAACTTGACCTGTCATTGTATAGACTTACTTACTATGACAGGTAATCACATACACTGGACGCGTGTAATTTCATTAAGCCGTTTTCACTTAATTTTTAAAGTTGTAAGACATATTGTTAAAAAATTTTAGCTTTCTGCACTTTTCTCTATATAAACTGTAAATATTTCAAAATTCACGTTACTACGTTCGCGAAATTTTCTTAAAAAGGGGTACAAAGAATTCTCTTCACGTATTGATAATGATGATGTACAAATTTGCACCGGCCGCGTTTTAGGCAATTCAGAGGTATGTAATGCCTATTTGGTGATCGCCTTAATTCCCGTATATGAACATAATTATACCTTTCAAATTATGTAAACGTCGAGTCAAAATTAAGAGATCGGTTAATTCGTATCGAATGTAAGAATAACAGTCACTCCTAAGAACTCAACTCAAAATTACTTCACATAAATTGCAGTTAAATTTTTTAAAGAAACTTTAGTACAAAAACATATAGACCTCATCGAAAAACATATCTAACGTAACCAACTAAATCAAGAATTTAAAGAAACTTGAAAAAAACCTGTTTAAGATACCTATTGGGAAGAAAGTGATTTAATATATTTATTTACTAGCTGCGCCCCGCGGTTTCACCCGCGTATGTCCCGGTACCGTGGTAATATCGGGATTAAAAGTAGCCTATGTGTGAATCTAGGTCTCCGACTATCTACATACCAAGTTTCATCGCAATCGGATCAGTAGTTTTTGCGTGAAAGAGTAACAAACATCCATACATCCATACACACACACATCCATATACCGTCACAAACTTTCACGTTTATAATATTAGTAGAATTATGAATACTTAATAACAACTTGTTAATGGTAATTATTTTGCTGTATAATGGATTTTATAATAGTATAGTAGTTATTCGGTTATAGAGAAGTATAATAAAGAAAATAACACGTTAGTTTAGACGGGAGTTACTTCCACATTTACATTTAATGCTGTTGTAGCTAAAAATAGACCTGGCAGATTTCACTTAAACGTGCAAATAGTGGCTTTAAATTTAAAATTAAAAAAAAAAAAAATTTATTGAAAAATTACGGTAAAGGGCACTTCACCATCGATATAGAATTAAATTATGAAGGTATGATTCCCGTTAAGCAATTTATGTTACTAATAGCACTTAAAAAACAGTGAAATTGACTTAACCAGTTGCTCAAGAAGTCCCTAACCCTATAGCGGTCAATTTATAAAGCTTGCAGAGAGTGGATTCAACTAATAGCGTGTGGGATTAGGGTTAGTAATTGGCGCAAACGACTCGCTTCCAGCGGGCTTTAGAACAAACAAACATATCACGACTTCACAAGCTTAGGACACCACTTGATCCGATGAAATGGTCTCTAAGGAAAATATTTAGATATGTACTATTAGGCTCTTACCAACTTAGGACTTAAAAGGTCGTTTTATATGATGTTACGGCGCCAGTCCGTCTGGCGTTGAAGTTATCACTTCTGTCGGGCGTCCCGTAACGCACACGTTTTTATTTTTAATTGTAATTTTGCCATTTCAATTAAAATTCAATTATGTTTCTGTTATAGAAAATGACGGGAAATCGATGAACTCGAAAGTCGAAATTTTAAATTAAGGTTTTCAAATTCCGAAATAATCCAAATCAGTTGAAGCAAGGTCTAACGGATATAATGGGTGACTAAGAGTTTTAACCCTTGCATCATGATCGGAGAGTCATACTAAAAATTATAGTTATTGCCTTATTTTTAATATAACATATGAAAAATGTAGAGAAAAACCTAAATAAAGAAATTCAAAACAATTTAGAAGGCTCCTTCAACACTTCTAAGAACTTGTACATTTCATCTTATTTTAAATATTATAAAATTATTAAGTTGGCTTAATCTTTCTGATTTATAATAAGCAAAGTATTTATAAGACATAAGCCATTCAAGTAAGCCAAATGGAATAAACGTTCCATTCATTTCTTTACTAAAAGCTCCACTTGAAGGCAACAGCAAAAGGGTACAAGTGGATAAACGAAGACCTTACATTTATTGGAGTTTACCCATGCATAATAAAGCCTATAAAGTCTATTGGCACTTCTTCGACGCAGTAAATAGTAAAGGGGACGACCGTAAGTGAATCATTGGTGTGGTTTGAAAAATAAGGTCCCAAAGATCCACAGATAAAATTGCTTTATCCAGATCGGGTAAAACGAATGAGCGAATTGAAAAAATGAAGTGAATCCGGATTATTAGAAAAGTGCTATTGCGAATCACAACTCGATTATAGATAGATTCTATGCATGTAAATAAGACATGTCTAAAAAAATATTTTCAACTAGCTGACCCGCGCACCTTTGTCTGCGTTTGTAAATTTTCCTATTGGTTGTAGCGTGATGTTATCACCTTATACCTATCCTTATATATATATAGCCTTCTTCGATAAATGGGCTATCCAACAGTAAAATAATTTTGAAAATCGGATCAGTAGTTAGTAGTAGTATTACCCCGAACATCCAAACTCACAATCTTTACCTCTTTATAATATTAGTATAGAAGTATAGGCAATATCCATACAGAGTCTGCTTTACTATGTTTTTCACGTTGAGCAATAACATTATTCTTTAAGGCTAACTTTTTTTCTTATACCAGCTCTGTACGTCGCCTTATATATAGACGGGAATTACAACATAAGGCACCACTGAACACAATGATAGAAGATTAGAATATTAGCTGATCTGAAATTAGTTAAAATTGTACACGCTCCTAATACCTGTACATCGTCCTTTCACTTTCAAACGACATTCCTGTAAGCGTCGTCAGACGAAATTGCTATGGATCCTTAAAATTTAATCTAACGTAATTTGTTACGAGTGCTTTAAATGTAATAACATCAATTTCAAACGCAATGACAGTTTGGGGAACTAGTTAAAGGAGTCAATACTATCTTTATGCAAATATTAAACCAAATTAAATTTTGTTGAGAAAACTTTGACCTGTGAACATGTTTCGATTTGTTACGAGATTGTGTGATATAAACAAGCGTGAACTAAAAAATACATGCGTAGAATATTGTAAATATTATGTAATGACATTATTAGTTACAAAATCACTTGTCTTTACCCATGTTCAATTAGGAACCGTAACATGATATCGATCTTTAGTTTACTTTTTACATATTTTACCTAACAACACTTAATGTTATTGTGTGTGTCCACTCCATTGTCCAATGACCCTAGCAAGCGCGATTACTATAGATAGATCAGCTGGTTAAAATAGTGTCTGTCCGTCTGTGATGTGCTATAAAGTCAGAAGTTACATTTAAATTGACAAACACGTTCGTGCAACCAGTAGAGCCTGCGAGAAAAGAATACGGCAATAAAAACTCAGACATAATTTTTCAATTAGCAAGTATAGTACAACAATGTAGTTTTAACGGTTGTGAAAGTGTGGTAAGGATACTGACGCGATGACGAATACAAAATTAATTACAACATATTATAAAACAAAGTCCCCCGCCGCGTCTGTCTATCTGTTCGCGATAAACTGAAAAACTACTGAACGGATTTTCATGCGGTTTTCACTAATAGACAGTGATTGATGAGGAAAGTTTAGCTGTATAATTTCTTCTCGTGCGAAGCCGGGGCGGGTTGCTAGTAAACTATAAAAAACAAAATTAAAGTGTTTTACGGCTTTTCCTTTTTTTCTCGAGTTCAGTAATTCGACTACAACAAAATACGAAAATAAGTAACTGAAAATACTGAATAAATAGAATTTATTTTTTAAATATGAAAGCTGCTGTTTCATTTTATTAATTACCTACGCAAGTCAACCCATCAAGTTTTTTACGCGACGATGTTTCGAACGCACAACGCCTACCTATAGTAGGCCTGTCTCACTCCCATCCTCAACAGCTCAGGGCAACTTGAATAAGTCGAATGTGAAATCATTATTACAGTTATAACAACGATAGGCAGTCGTCAAGTAACAATTCTACTATATCTTTAATTCATCGGTATTTCTGTAAAAAAAAAGCTACAAGAAATAAAGAACCAATTTTTTATTACAGATGACTGATTTTATTATTATTAAGATAATTTTCCACTGAATTGATAATGAATAGTCAATCAGTAATCAGCATATCTCTAAATGTTATGCCAATTCGAGTCTAATATTATTAGAGTGTACCCATATGTATGTCACCACACCTCAAAAAAGTAAATGAACCATATAACTTGGTAGTGGAACAGAAATGGTTCTTCGGCTGTACCGTTAGCGGACTGCTTCGGAGTTCTAAAGGCCCTGTACACAGAAACGAACATTCACTATCAAGAAGTACTCTTCAAAATATACGCAACTAAATAAAAAAAAACTGATCATTTACCCAAACCTACGTCATTCATCTATACTATCACGTATATTTACGATTATGTCAACACTAAGAAGAACGGTAACTACTTTTTACTAAAAACAATAAAGTTTATCTTAATAGGTTAGATTCACTTTATTATCCACGTCACTGAAAGCGTTATAATCCTAATTTGTTTTAAAATAAATTGAAAAATGCAATGTAACTTCTCTCAATTTTTTAATCTGAATGTGATGTTGATTTTCCTCCGTACCGACGGCGACGTACCTACAAAATAACTTATGTAATAATAGTGCTAACTTAAGTTCAGAGCTAAACCGATATTATATAAGTATGTGATTACTTAAATTCGAAAAGGATCTGTTAGTAAATATATTATGCATTGACATATGACATTTCAAAAACGTAAACCCATAAGTCACGCAATAAAGTCAACATTTCAATCAAGGCTACGGCTAAAACCTATTCGATATCATTAAATAATTAGCAAACATACAAACAGTTACTTGGTTAATCTTATCCTATTGAGGAATGGCGGTATCCACCGAGCCGTATGCTCAACAAAGGCTCCAGATAATACCTTAACAGGCAGGTGGGGTCTAAATATAGTCCAGGTACGCGATGTCCATTGCTTAGTACACGGTCGGTCCATTACTGCTATATGTGCATCATGAACTAATTAGGACACCAGCTGTGACAATACACAGAGCACCGGGACGCACTTACACCGAGACAGATTGACTATTTTATTATGTAAGCACATTTCGCATTCTCACCTATTACCATGGCAGTTAATAACAGAGTTAGTTGCATACAGATTTTTTTTTACTGAATAAAAATATTTATTTTGCTTATTGGTTAGGTTTCGTTTCCTACGTGGAACAACTGTTTGTTTGCTTCTTTACAAAGTCTCTGAGTCTCGCTATACTTTGTGTAAGAAAATAATATATTTAGTCCAGTTAGTTTCACCTCCAGTAATATGCTATTTTAGAGATAAAATAGTAAATGAGTTTAAAATGCCTTAAACAAAAGCAATATAAAACAACATTTCTTTTGCACACATCATGCGCACTGCTCACTTCATCTCATACGAAACAATAAAACTAACTTTGGGTTTACTAAAATTAAGGTTTTAAGAAAATGATATTACTGTTATAACATTAAATTAATACGAAGCTACGTGCTGGCATAGCTTCTACGAGTTCTAGAGTTGAAAGGTGGTATTCGTGTTCAATTCAGATACCACTCGTACACAGAATTAATTGTTCAGGATATGATATTTTTACATTCACGACAAAATGTAAGTAAATAGAATAATTCTCATCAGAACATAAAAAAAAAACAAAGTCAAGATTAATTCGGATAACTCTCCAGATTCTAGTCACCCAAATTGTAAGCACTATTCGGATATCAAAGTAAAGAGTAGACATGAACATGTGACACGTATTGACGTTTGTCTTAATGGAGTGGAGTAACGTTTTTAAGGCTGTTCGTGGAGACAACGACAGCGATCCTAGCAGCAGGTCAACGGATTTCGTAGAGCACAGGATCATCAATCAAGTTTAGTCTCGCATTAACGTAATGACCGTCGGCCCAGGCGGATGTCGCCTTATTTTCCCTTTTTTTCAGAGTTTCTTTCGAGGCAATTTCGTACACGATACTCTAACACGGCCGTTTCCGCTCTGATGGAAATCTACGAAGGATAAACCACTGGTTTTTTTTTTTCAAATCTAACCATTTCGACACGGCTATCAATCTTCACGCTATCTGGAAATGTTACGAGGAAATTTATTTCCTTAGACGCATTTAGCAGGTACTCTTTACCGAGTATAAATAGATTAAGATAACTAAAGCTCGTGTAATGAAGGTAAGCTTCACAAACAGTTGTTTAAGTCCTACACTAAGACTCGGACAGCGAGTTTTAATTAAACAGGAAGGCAACGGTTTTAAACAACACTACGTGATCATTTGTTTTACAACGACAGAATACAAGATATAAATTCACACAATATTCTGTTTGTAGCATAGGAGAAATTCTTTAAAATGAGGGCGAAATTCTCGTATATGTAGGACAAAGCCCTTTAAATCAATAAGTAGTTGACGCGTGAAAATCACGGGACGCCCGTGTGAACGATGAACGATCCCCAGAAAGCCGAGTCAAGAATATTCCACTAAATTCCTTTCCGGAATTCGAATTCCGCTAATGTTTAGGCTATGTAATATAGTTAAAACGGTTAAAGGTGGTTAAGCAAAACTTTGGAATCAAAATTAAGGAGCTCTTTTGGAAGAGCTCCTTAATTTTGCATCCAAAGTTTTGCTTTTGGGCCTTTGGGTCTACCTTTAGAGCTGTCTTTGGGAAGTATTTGAAATTGTGCTTTGATACGTTAATATCGAAATTTTAGCTTGTAAACCAGATGTAGTTTATAAACGTAGTCTATATCAACCTTTCACCGTTATGCAGTTTTAAAGAAAGGAATTCATCAATCCACCCTTCCACACAGTTATGGACATGTACATACATTCAGCTCACGCAAGGGTTCACTCACTAGTTTGATCTATGCATTGAAGGATAGGTAACACAATTTGCGCCAAATTCGATTAGGGAGCTTCGTAGCTACGACTGAGAGCGAGCGGACCGCTCTTACAGGGACCCACCTCACACCCAGGTAAGCTTTATCTCTCCGTGGGCCACAGACCATTTTCACGAGCAACAAGGAAATTTCAACCGGGAATTCATGGCATAATTTACTGCTATATTATAAATTAGGTTGACCCGGTCTCCGAGCGTACTTTAATCTGTTCGGCAAGGAGCACTGTTTGTTAAAGACCAATTTGTACATTTTAAGTTAAGACAGCAGTCTACGAGCACGTAATGCGGCCTTGCTAAGCTTTATAACGACATAATTTCATGGAGGGCATACACATTATTATTAATGATGTTACACACGACTATGATTAATAAATTGTTATGTTGTAATGAACATTGGAGAGAGGGCGGCAGACGACCCTTATTGTTATTATTACGACGACAATGATAAATACGTCGCTAGCATTACCTGAAGTGGATCTTAAGCTTCTGTGAATGTGAAGACACCGCCAGTATTGTCTTGACGTGAATACACATTAAAAGATAAATAATCCTCATTGTAATCTCAATGAGTACCGTAAATTAGGGCGCCTTCGTGTAGAACTAAATTAAATTATATTGGACATTGAGGCAGGTATAAATTTCAGGTCTATGTATACACAGTATCAAACACAACCACAATTTGTAATTACAGTAGTCACGAGCTAACAAACAAATAAGCAGCCAGCGCGGTTGCAATACATTACGACGATAACTATGGATTGGTCGACTGAAACACCTCTAAATGTATTTCGGTCATATTAATGTCGGCATTAAATCATGAATCAAAACTGTCGAGATACCGCTTACGACGTGCAATTTTGTCTCATAAATGTTTTGGACGATAGCGTCAAAAATGTGTCACGATGTCAAAAATGGACCCGACAGCAGCGATAGTGTGAAATATATTTCATATGAAAGGTATTATAAAAACATAAATAAAAAGTCGTTTACGTGAATCACGCACGTTCAGCTGAAAAAACAATGCCGTAACGTTATCCGTGGGAAAAAAAAAAACAAATCGAATCGCGACTAAAAAAGGCGAACCGCGTGTGTTGTTGCCACACAACGTATTATTTATTCGCAATTCGCCATACGTCATATTGCAGATATAAAGAGAAAAAGTGACACACGCACACAAGTACGCAACAGTGGAAAGCTGGCGTTGCCATGCACCGGTGACACATTATCGACCATACACTTTTAGTTATGCAACTGACAAAAACATGGACACCACGGACATAAAAACGACTATCGATACTACGGTCTGCGAAGAAATGAAAGGGACCATAGACAGACGAAGTATTTTGTAATATTTAAATGGGAACACAGCCTTTAAAAGGAACTAAATGAAGGCTATCAAGTTTTAATCTACCTAGTATGATATAACTAACTCGCGTACTTATCTAACATCTAAATTTCAATATGTATGTTCTAACCATGCCAAAAATCGTCGCTCCTCTAAGAATCTTCTCCTTTTTTGTCATTCTCATAATTCCAGTATGGTTCATTCTTATTCCTCAGTCCAAGCTGTAAACCTCTGGAACGCGCCTCAACAAGAAATCGGGATGTCCACTAATGCTGCGTTCCTATAATCAAGAAACGATTCGTATGCTTACGGACGGTAAAATTTCGTTGAATATTCAACGATTACCAGCATTGTTATTCAATCAATTTATAATTAATAATTACAATATTTTTTATTTTAAATAGAAACCTTTTAGCAATTTTCCTATAACAACCTTTTCCCTAAGAACTCTTAAAATTGTTCCTTACCTTTTAATAATAAAAAATTATGCATCCCTCTTACATACCATATACCTGTGAAAATTTTATTATTATCATTATATAAATATATCCGGCCCAACCCCTAGTGGTTTTTGGTATGCTTTTTGTAAAATATATTATTTTTTGGAGAAACTAAAAAATGAAATGAAAATCTTTTTAACAAAAAATTAAACCAACGAAAAGAACTAAAAAGCAAAAAAAAACCTTATAAGTCTTAAGAGTATTGAGTTTATTTACATAAACTATCAAATTTTATATAAACTAATTTTGAGTCGGTACATAGGAGTCGAAACTTAGCTGGTACAATGGTTACACCAAAGTATGTGGCTGCTTTTATTGCAGTAGTCGGCTGCAGCTGTTATTCCTCTAACAGAGTTCGCTTGATTTAGTACAAGGACTTGCGCACAACGTAATGTCCTCGCATTGTCGTTGGGCTAATTCAGATGGATTTATACCACTGGAGCGTAGCGGAGTGCAGTCAACCGTTAGCGTTAATGTCTTGTGTTAATAAAAACGCACAACCATACATTGGTTTGTCGAGCTTGAAATATTCATGCCGCTTAGATTTAATGGCCTACCGCTTGATATATGGCTTGTAATCCGGAACATATTCGACAGTGAAATATAAATTTTATTTTCATATAATTCATAGCATCGTATATATTCTAGCGATGAAAAATGTGTCCATTTTAGTAAGGGCTCTCGACGGTGCCTATTCGTATTCATGATGATTGGCAAGCGTAATTGTGTCGCAAAACAATCAGACGATAACATCATACGAGTCAACATCAACTAAATCACTTAAAATAAAAAAGATACAGATGGCATTGCACAACATACGCATCAACGGCCAGTCCAATAAAGCGTTTGCATTATTCAAAAGGCTGGATGAATTTCGCAAACTACGGATAGAGTTTAATTTCACTCGTAATTCACCCATGAGCAACACGGAATAGCCATTGAAAATACAAGCCATTTCTCATTTTTTTTGTATAAACCATATTATTATCTACTTATTGTGTAGAACAATTCGAAAATGTAGAATCACATATGCGTTGCGATATTTTCACTGCACTGTAGATACACATAACAATTATACAATATATTTATTTATTGATACACATACCTTTTCTAATGGCGAAGTTAAATGGCACACCAAACAATATCAATTAAGTCACATGACGCAGCTTTTAATGAAAGCAAAATCACGTATATACGAAAGTACATATTCAGAATCGATCTACGTAAATATCACATGAACACTTAGAATTTGCGTAAGTAGCGAATTCCAACGCGGCTGGTTGCGCAATGTGTCTTAACAACCGAGCTGATTAACGAGTACGATCTCCAGACGCTCACTTACGCAACTTGCATCCCCAACTAATTCACAACTGTTATTGCCTCCAGATACTGCCTGTTTGTGTTTACGATTGCCTCGTTTAGACACCATTACATTACCGCTAACATCACAAATGTAGTACGTCACTATACGCATGTCTTTCTCAAATTACACCAGTATCACTGGACAGTACTCTTTACTTTATGGAGCCACTCATAATAGCAATTTGGCAAGCTAGTATTTACAAAACCAATAACTTTCGCAATAACAATGAGCCGAGCAATAAATATGTTGGTGCTAAATCTGTCGGAGCTCCTGCCTCTTGATTTCTCCTTATACAATTGTGTGATGTCAAGTTACATAAAACCGAGAAAATAAAACCTTAAATTAAAAATCCAAGAGTTGTCCGTTGTTGCACAACACAAGCAGTGAAAGAGAAATGCATCCGTTCTAATTGCATTTCTCGAAGAAAAATGGCGAACATTTCTTTATCGAGGTGCCATTGAGAGCGCAAGATCGCGGACGGGGGTGGTCCAATTGACATTGAGCGATTGAAGCCGCCAGCGCCGGTCGAGTGCTCGTCCGAGCGTGAATTATAGACTGGATACTGGCATGTTTTAGACAGCTTCTCCTACACACAAGCAACTACACCCGGCATAAGGAATATATATTTTTGGTCACGACCTTTACCTACCTACAATAGACTAACTTTCCGCAATCGGAAACTAAACAAAAATTTGGTGAGCTCTCCGAACGACCTTTTGATTTCAATTCACATGAGTGTATTCATAGATCGGTTGGAGGGTAATATCAATTAAATAGGTGTCTCATTTGTCAGACACGGGAATGAGACACGTTTGAAACAGAATCCAGACGACCCATCTCAACACAATGAAGGTAAGATTCAAAAGGGGCGACCTCTCTAACAAGGTGTCGGCTACCTGACACTTTTGTGTTATATCCTGCTTTGAAGGACGAATATTCACGTTCCAATAAATGGAATGTAATAGACGTGTTAGGCTAGCGGCTTAGAAAGTCCCAAACCTGAAGGGATCTATTTATTCAGCACTAGTAAAGTAAATTGTAAGACTATGTAAGCTTATTATCTTTGGAAAAGCAAATGACTTTTGAAATAGGTGTATAAACATTATAACAAACATTGACAAACATTCCAATTGGGCAATTTGCAAAATTACATAAAAAGATATTACAGTTTAAAGAACCGGTTGTAAGTTAGAAGATGAGCAACCATATTATCTGAGTTTTAAATATCGGTATATATTTTAATAATGATCAGATAACGCAACATACAACGGAATGACTTAATACTATATCAGATCTATATTAAATTCATTACAAAACTTTTTGTTTTGCGTAATTGAAGAAGTTGAAATATTGAATGATAAATTTTGCGCTTATAAAAACAGCAACAAGGCAATTAATCGTACGTAAAATACCTAAAATGTTTAAAAAATATTAATACGAAACATTTAATGAGATTTTTATGGAACAACATTTCCAAACAATAAAACAATAGCTCTAGTGCTCTACATATTTCAGATGCAAGAATTAAATTTAACAGTTAGTGAATTACTTAGGATAAAATATGCCAAAACTATAGGCCACTCCACTGATGTTAAAAGGCCGTATACGTAGGCTGATTTACGTGATTTTACAGACGTGATTGTACAGTTAAAAAACTATATTTCTATAAGTTTTTATGAACAACATAAAACATGATTTCAATTTAGATCTAATATATAAGCCACTTTTTTACTTTTATTATAAATTATAATGCGAGATTTAGGTTGTTTTAAAAAAAAAATCCATCACGTAAATCAGCGAAATTGGCAAAATTTCGTATACGGCCTCTTAACGCTAAAATTAAACAAAACTGTTTAGTTCTACAACCACTTTTAATAGCGATTGCAATGAAAACTTTTGTAAAAAGACCACAATCCAAGGTTATTGCGCGTATTTCTCTTACGTTCCACGACACAAAAAAAATGTGGACCACTAAGTTTTAATAATTCTAAATTTAAGACGTTCACGTACGACACGTGTGGTGAGTGAGAGACAAAAACAAATGAAAACCGCAAAAGCACCATTACACGCAAGGCTTTGGCTAGCTATTCCATAAACGAAATGGCAACCTTTACTTCCTAAAGCGTCTCCGAATAATTACAATTTAAACGCTAAAACTATTTGTACTTTAACCTGCATGGAGGCACAAGTTAAATCGTGACTCGTCTCAAATGCCAACTATGTATTGCAAAGTCTTCGAGTACAATAAATTTGATAGCTTATAGTTTCGAACGAACGACGCGACGTCCCAAACATTTTATGTAAAACTTTATTGACATTTAGTTACGCAACACTCAATAAAAGGTTGCGTAGGAACGTGGGAACTTACGTAACTTTTAACGAAAGCAAATACCACCTGTTTGTTTCTTTGGCAAAATGTACACTATGCAGCATATGAAAATGTTTTTCATTGCTAAACTCATCACCAGAACCGACGAGGCCGATTAACTTGATATATTTCTTACTAGCTGATCCGTGCAATTTCGTCCGCGTTTGTAAATTTTCCCCGTTTTTACAACATTTTTCATTGGTACTCCGCTCCTATTGGTTATAGCGTGATGTTACATAGCCTATAGCCTTTCTCGATAAATGGGCTATCCCTCACTGAAAGAATTTTTCAATTCGAACCAGTAGTTCCTGAGATTAGTGCGTTCAACCAAACAAAGTCTCCAGCTTTATAATATTAGCATAGATTTGGTTGAGTGAAAACTACGAGCATATTTAAAATGCTTTTCATATGGAAATGAAAATGTCTGTTCTCTTGACGTAATAACACATCGAATTTCTACTGGAGTCACCATTACAACACGAATAAATTAGTTGCGTTTATATTTATTGTCAGATTAACAACCTATGTAATTAGAACGCAGCGATTGTCTTTTTCCCGAAGCCAAAAAATGGCACGTAGAGATTAGATTCGATCATAAGAGTTCCTCGATCTGTGGCACTAACTAATAGCTGATATATTCCACACTGTAAATGTGTAAGGATCGTTAATTTGATAGGTTCGGATACTTTTAAAATTAGACTTTCATTATTTTCTTATCGTACAGAATACCAATCAAACCAACCAGAATACAATCATCAAATGTCTATGTCGATTTCGATAGTCGATTTTCGGTGTAGAAATGATTCATCAGTGACTGTGCGGAAGTTCTATTTAAAAGGTAGTTTGGAGAAAAATAACGCGGGGTAACAAATAAATACCTTGATAAATACAATACAATACAATATTCTTTATTGTACACCATAGAAAAGTTACAACATAAATGAAAAACATTGAATAATGGTACAATCGGCGGTCTTATCGCTAGTTGCGATTTCTTCCAGACAACCTTAAGATGGACAAGTGTGATGGATTAGTGCATAGGGCAGTTTGCAGGTGTACAAACTCAGTTCAGTATCTAAACAGTATCTAAACTTATAGTTTTGACTTTTAGTACAAGAAAATGTCTAGGTATAATACCGGTTGGTTATAAACAGTATACAATTCTTCAACAGTGTGAAAAAATAATGCCTTAACTATAAGGTCATGGCGGTAAACATATTATAATCGATTCGCCTTTCAATTGCAACGGCCGTGGTTGCACGCTTAAAAACCGTAAAGTTAATTTACCATGTACGCTTAAACAAGACGAATGTAAGCATATTGTCACATAGTAACATAACTGGTAACTATGATAAGGTAATTGAATACTATATCATCACATAAAACTATCTGCATACTTTGTAATTGATAATATCAGAAATTATCTTTTAAAACGAGTACTTTCTTACTAGCTATTGGACTACCTATGCGGTTGAAATCTTTTTTTAATAACTTAAATAACAGTGCAATTGATTACCTCCTCTATTTTTGAATTCGGTATAAAAGATCGATTGGGTCCATTACACAGTTACACAAGGGCAACAGAAGCAATAAACTTGTAACTGCCAATTTCCCGTGGTAACAAGGCAAAGAGTGCTACTTAAATTGGCATTTAAAACAAAATAGAAGCTAATGTAATGAGAGAGACAGTCATAAGAGAGATTGTCATGACGGCATCTCAAAATTCGGAACCTTTTACATATATGTAGAATTTAGATACTATATATGTTACCATATAATTGACAGTACCTGGATGACCGGTTTTTCTTTTTTTTACGTTTCCTAAAAACGAAACCTAGCTAGATCGACTTATCGCCACCGAAACCCACTGCATACTAAATTTCATGAAAATCGTTGGAGCCGTTTCCGAGATTCAGATTATATGTATATATATATACAAGAATTGCTCTTTTAATGGTATTAGATAGATATACATACATACTGACATACATACAGACTGACCGTAAGCGACATTAAAAAAAAAAGAGTTAGTAGTACTTTTCGATTTTTCGAGTTTCCTTTGAGAATTTAATGTTAGAGGTCACTAATCTCGATAAACTTTGACAGTAAAACAGTAGGTAGTCACATACAAAATATCGTCAAAATCGGTATTGCGTTTTCACAGAATTGTTCGTTTAATGCTAGTCTTCGGTAAAGAAAAACAAGCAGAGAGAGTGTTTAGTTCTCTATTTGTATTAGATGACGTTTGTTGAAATATCTACGAAGGTTCCCCGAAATACGAAGTGAATGGCACTTTGTAATTCGGAGAAATGACGCAAAAGGTCACATCTCTGCACTACCATCCGCAATATTATCACTACCTACCTAATACGACTACGCATAGTGGGAAAATTATAAACAAATTGTTTCGCAGTACCCTTAGAGCAAACTACAATGCAATGAACCAAAACAATCTGCATTGTTTAGTTCGTATTATTGTAGAACGGAGAAGACAAATTCGTGAATTGCATTGCTCTTATATGTACAAACTAAAGATGTTTCGCGCTTTCTGACTCGTTCTTACTAAAAGAAAGTATCATAAAGTAAAAAAAAATTACTGAACGTTGCGAAAGTAGGTGAAGATGTTAATAAAATGTTTTTATACAATTGAGTTGACAATCAAGCGGCGGCGGTAGCACATTATGCTACCACCGCTTGATTGCCTTTAGGCAGCGAACTTGGAATCTAGTCGTTGTTGGTTTTGAACCTCACTTAGGGCTCTACTGATTTAAACCCACTCCTGCGCACAAATAATTAGTTTAGTTCCCGTGGTTAAGTTAGGTTTTGAGTGACCCACGGTATTAGCGGTTACGGGTGCCGTAATGTTTATGCCGTGGGACGCATGGGAGGGTGTGGTGACTCTACTCTGAACCTAGTAGAAAAAAACAATATAGTACTGTCTAAACGTAGTTTTCTGTTGGATAAAGGTACTAAACCATTTGGGACACTTTAATTCCAGAATAAATCTACTATACGCTACCTCCTTGGTAGTAGTTGACTGCTCAGCTGGTGGAGAACATCCACTATCATCGTCATCTTCCTACCTTTTCCCAGTTTCATTTGGGGTCGGCGCAATATTTAACATTGCAAAAGGTTTTGGATCGTTTCTTTTAATGCCGGCCGCCTGCCACACGCCGACCGGAGGCTGCAGTAGCTGGCAGAGGCCGGGGTCGCGTAGTTATGACTTTTCTTTCCTATGACTGGAGAAGACTGAATCCTCCAGACATTTAGAGAGGTCTCATAATATAAAACTTAACGATCCTTCCTGTCCTTATTTGGAATAACTCTATCCAACTACATTAGAATTAGAATTCATAAATTGGTAATGGTAATTTACTATAAAAATCCTTTGCTCAATTTTGATCGCTGTATGCACGGCGCGGTCTATATCGTAATCTAGTATAATTGGGCACAAAAGGAAACGTCAAACACAAACAGCGTAAGCGAGCCAGCTAAAAGATAACACTAACAGGCCTTTGTAGTGTAGTGAAAGTGAATGGCCGGCCAGATTCGGTCGAACTCTCGATTTCGAAGGCTCGAGGTCTCGTGTCGCATATTAAGGTTATGTATGTTTTTTGTTTGTCAATACGAAGTATAAATAAAAAAATAATAATTTTAAATTATACTCCTGGGCTACACATATTTCGCTGACATACTGACAGGATAATTTCAACGACATGTAGGTTTGGTTAATTATAATAATTTGGCAATAACATTCCCAACATCTTCCTGACGTTGAAATTTTGGAAATACTATTTTAACATTTCAAGACAATGCGCGACAATCACAATTCGCAACACTTTTATCTAAAGTATTAAACAGGCTTAATAAGAAATATAAGATTGACCGTAACCGGTTGCGTTTAGTGTTCTCTTACCATTCACACTAGTTACGGAAACCAAATTTAAATTTATAATAGCTGACATCAAGGACTCCATTTAAATGCAAGTTCTTTTTACATACCTTGGTATTGCAAGAGAATTTTAGGCTAATCATTTATTACGAAATATGCCGAGTAATCATTCGGCATAATCGCGTCAACATTTAATGGAATGAACACGTCCAGAATATGTAGTCATGTGACGTCAGTGAGTCAGTACGAGCTTTACTCACATAGCCGGTAGTACCCGGAAAATGTAAATTGTGTCACGTAAAGTGAAATTATGCAACACTTTTTGTCAACACGTATAGCCGTATAACCAACAGATTTCGCTACAGTTCCATTATGGTAATTTTTGCCAGCGCATCGATATGAGATCGGAACTTGTGCATTTTTGCATGTACATTTTGTTGCAAATAAAGCCATTTATAATACATGTTTGTAAATATAAATTTAACTGTAAATGTTTTACTTTCTTAAACAACTTCTTACGATTACAAACAGCAAGAATTTGATGAATAATGGTATTACATTAGTAACCTTTTGACACATCTTTTCAAAGACAATAAATAGTAATGAGTACTATAATCAATCTCCTTGATTAATCGACTGTATACATGTGCGAAATGTGAGGTAAGCCGAGTAGTTTAATGTCGTATGTGATGTGTAATAAAGCGGTGTTCAGGCAAAATACCACTTTTCAAGTCTTCAACATTCTATTCATAATGATGTGATGTGAACACTTTAATATTATTTGTTTTATTGGTGTGTTTTATTACCTAGTTTCATTACTTGTAGTTTTCGTGCAATCTCAACAAATTGTTAGAGCAAACAATACCGTTTACTCTCTTTTACAGAGTCAGGAGAAAGATCCAATTCAATCAAACCTATAAGGCAACCTTTGGCAGTATCTACACCGAAGAACCTTACACTTTAACAATGATAGAAGAGCTAATGCAATAGGGAAACAATAACAGAAAAGCAATTCGATTGAAGCCGCAGAGGCGCTCGTGGCGTTACACTGAGACTCGATCGAGACCTCTCGAACGTAGAGGTAGCAGCGACTTTTTCCGCAGAGCCAATTGACTTTCTATTTTATTGTGTTGGCGCTAACGCGACATTGATGGCGGCACTTATTGCACTTCCAGTGACTTTTTGTCCGAGCCCAGAGCGCAACGGAATTGGCCGCAACTTCCTCAGGCGAAATTGAACACCGATCTGCGCTAACAACTCAAAGATCTAATACTATACCAGGAATTTTAAAGTTGTACGATGACGTTCTGTACGTACCTGTAACAAACAAATTAAATATATAAATTTTATGAAATTTGCTCATGGGTTTGTACATGCAAATAGGTAGCTGTAAACCTTTTGTTATAGGGTCTTTATGTACTGGCTTTACGGGGTACAACTGGACAATATTCCCAATAATATATCGCAAGGTACGTTCTAAAAATGGACTATTGATTAATGACTGTCGAATCGAGTCGAATACCGATCGATCTAATATCACGATAGCTTATTATTTCAATGAGCTCCTTGGAAATTCCTCTGATCCGTAACTTGAAACGTGATAAGTTAATTTGTAATTTTCCATTAATCACAATATCGTACATAATAATTAGGCTTTATAGACGTTAGCCTTCGATCTATTGTACAATTGAACGTAACTACAAGAGCGTGTAACAAAAAACTAATTATTTTAGAAGTAGATATCAAAACTAATTTGTTGCATGGCGTCCCGACGTATTGGAACTACAAAGCCATATTTAAAGGCTGCTGTACTTACATACACATCTAGGCTAGTATAAAAATTCTTTTTTTTCTCAGAATCAGTATCTCATAAGTTGGCAAGTGATGCTCTTAGTATACCAAATTGGTGTCGGCTGGATTCATCTTAAATTCTTAATTCTATTGGGTGCCTTCCTTTTAATAGGATGACTGTGAATAAATAGTAAGGTACATTTGCCAATAGGTGAGTTCATATTCTTCATTACACTATTATACCTATCTATCCTTTTTTAAAAAAAATTGAGAATACAAAATGTCCAAAAAAGCGGAAAATGTTTAACATCAGAGCTGTTGTTCGAAAGCGTAATAGAGAAAACATTTACGACCATAATTCAGTTTATTGGCAATCATTGTAACGATCATATTGAAACGAGATCGCCCCTCACACGCAAGCGTTTCTGATTGAATTTAAACATTCAAATCAACGCAAAACATTTGGTTCCTATCATCAAATACCGAAAAAAAAACCATTGTGATTAATTTAAGATTAACAATTAAATATTAAACTTAAAAAACAGTTTTTGCTAAAACCACATATTGTCTTTATGTAGCAAAGGCTGTGCGTTTTGACCCTTAACAGCTAGGTGCGCCGGCCATGCGATTCGTTCTAGCAAAGTATGGGCGTGGTGTCAGTTGAAAAACAAACAGCATAAATATTGTCGTGCGTCTATTTGAAAAGCATTAACAACACGATTATGACAAAGCTCGTAACATAAATTATACTTGGAAGTATTTGCGATGAGTTATGATTCTAAAACAATTTTACAGTCTAATATTAATGTTATGGTTTCAACAAAAAAGTATTTTATACACAGATACTACGGATCAATCCTATACATATGTTACAGTATCATCTACCAGAAAAGTAGCTTAAAGGTGTTTTTAATAGAATTTTTATCGATGATGTACCTATTCTTAGTTCTCGATGAAGGTCCTTCATAACGGATCGAACCCCAATAGACATTTCGTAAATAACAACACAAGCGCTATTGGCACTAAAATAATTATCTTACAGCTGTGGCAGAAGAGGGAATCCTACCGAATACTTACACTTCCGCTATGAGCCTGCTCCAAACACAAGCAATCAGTTGATTTAGGCGGGTTACAAGAATACTAATAAGCTTTACCTACGTTAAAGTGAGGAGCCTATCGCAGTTAATCATATATACCTACATATAATTATATATATAGGCTTACTGTTAAATACACAGTAAATATTTGGAAAGTGGAAGCAGTTTTTATTTTCAGCGCAGCTCATTATTATTCACTGAAATTACTTTCTCGTCGCAGGATAATATACTACCTACACTCACGTTTCACTGCTAGCAAGACAAGGCTACATTAAAAACACGATATGTGTTCAACACACAAACGATGTAGTAGACAACAAAAGCCTTAATCTGGGTATTACTAATATAGTTTCTAATGATCTTTAGGACTGTTATCGTGAGTCTCGGCTTATATTACTAAGTCAGAAAGAAAGTTCTTCCATGTTTAACACGATGGATATAGTGATAAACATCGTCACAATAGTTATAGAAGTGAGATCATCACCATAAATAATAGAAACTACATCCTTTCGTTTTTTTTATGGTATAGGGGGCAAACAAGCAGCAGGTCACCTGATGGTTAATGACTGCCGCCGCCCATGAGCACTTGCAACTCAGAGTCACAAGTGCGTTGCCGGCCTTTAACATGGGAGTAGGGGAAGGATGGAAGAGGGGGAGAGGGGGCAGGCAAGGGTAAGGGCCTCCGGTAACCTCACTCATTCGGCGAAAATCAATGCAAGCATTGCTTCACTGCCAGTTTTCTGTGAGGTGTAGTATCACTCCGGTCGAGCCGGCCCATAAGTGGCTTAGTATGGCTCTCAAACGATTTAATTATCTAAGTGAGATAGAGTAATAATTGTGGTAACTAATAATAATAAAACCTCCGCCTAATGTTTCTTAATTATTGTCAGCTATATTTGCGGCAGCCATTTGTATGTATCAAGAATATTCCAAGGTTCCTAGGTGATTTATTACGTAATAAGTAATTTTACATAAACAGCAATGAAAATCAGCCTCAGCTCTTTTATATACTGCTACTCGGTTTGTTGTTATTTGATAGCAGCTTGTATATTCCTTCCTCTTAGCATATTGTAAATAAACCTCGGTATTGTCGTAATATATGATACGATAAAAATTAAAGGACCGTTTCCAATAATAATTTTCTAGGAATGGCACCAAAAGTATATGTTACATACGTTATCAAAAACTACAACTAACTTAAATGATTACTATAAATGAAAAATATACATATAGCTTGTTAACGAATGACAATGTAGAAATTTGAAGGAATGACTCACTTATGTTAAACTATTATTTCTATAATTTTAGAAATCAGTCAGCCAGTTGTCTTATATAAGAGTCCTTTATTCAGCACATGACGATGTTCCATGGCTGAGATGAAGATGATAATTGGGTTGGGGACTGCTGTTAAAAAAAATGTAACACTCCTCAAGAAATTAGGTGTTATATGTATGACTTCGAAAAAATTTATTCATTATTATTTACAAATTTGTTATTATTTTTAATTGTAAAACCGACCATTAAAAGTAAATGATTTGACAACAGGGTGGTATGACGTCATGGCCTCTTATTTCATACATGTTTCTACACAACGTGTCGTTTTGACGTTTAATACCATATTCGTTTAATAAAGAGGAATAGACTTGACTTGCCAGTCTACAACTGTATTACGAAATAGGTAGATCATCAAAGTTTGTAGCAGCATTATAATTAATGTCATTAAATTATTGTCTGACACAAACTTAGTTAACGATATGTGTGACAGCTGAAGATAATACGTTAATTATGAGGTCTTACAGCTACCACATAATAACGCAAATGATTCGTACTTCAACTGTAGCTTATACACACATCAAAAGTGTCTAGGGATTAAGTACATTTTTAACTATAAAAAATTATCCAATTAATATTTACCAAATCTAGTCATCCAGACTGGTTTCTTTAATTTCTTATGTTTAAATTGAGAACTTATCCCTATATTTTGTAATAATTAACAAAAAATGCATTTATTGCAAATTGTAGGAAATTAACCAAAATTTGTTAGTTAAATTAAGTTAGTCATCCATTAAACGGCAAAAAAGTAAAAAATGAGGATTTTGAAAAAATTTATTGTAAAGATAAAAAAAAATTATAATCTGTATTTCCACCATTGACACGAATTGCACAATCACAGCGCTTTGACATGCTTAAAATCAGTTCATCAAAATCACTTTGAGGAATGGCCGCAAACGTTCTGTCATAAAGTTTCATACTCGGCAGTGCTCTTCTTTGGAACATATCCCATGCGTGCTCAATTGGGTTGAGGTCGGCAGAACGTTGATGCGAGTATCGGCAAGAGTGTTGCGAGTATCGGCAAGAGTGTTGCGAGTATCGGCAAGAGTGCGTGTTACGACTCTAGCCGTGTGTGGACGTGCATAGTCGTGCATAAGTCGAAATGGATCACCCAACCGGCTTTGCAAAGGGATGATTACGTCCGAAACAATTCTGTCCGCATAAATCGGAGCATTGAGGTTGCCCCTAACACAAATGAGATCGGTTCTTCCACCGATCCAAAAACAGGCACAAACCATTATTGTTCCCCCTCCATATGAATGAACTTTCCGACAAAATTTCAAACGTTCTTGACGTCCAGAGGTCCTCCAAACTCGAGTATCTCTGGTATCCGGTCTCATACCGAAACGAGATTCATCGGAAAAGCAAAAACAACGCCAGTCTTTTTCCTCCCAATTTCTGTGTTCGCGAGCCCATTGTAAACGGGCCCTACAATTGCGGGGTGGAACTAGCTAGCTATAGGTGGAACTCTCAACGGCCTTCGGGAACGCAGACCCACTTCACGTAAACGATTTCGGATATTTTTGGTCGCTTATCAGCAAGCCTGAAGAGCTGTGGAGCGTCGTAACCAACATCATGGCGGTCATGGTACGATTCCGTCGAGCAGTATTTTTAAGGTACTGGTCCTGTCTGCGAGTGGTGATGCGAGATCGTCCTTCATGTCACTGGGCCACGCTGCCCGTAATACAATAGCGTGTCCAGAGGCAGCTTATGAGGCTCTGTGTAGTGCCAAGAGCGACAGCCACAGTACGTTGCCTGGAACCAGCTTGCAACATTCAAATGTTAGAGCAGATATACGTAACCGGGAACAACTCGCATCGCCATCATAAATATGAATCATCAAAAATATGAAATTACTTTATGCAGAAAAATAACACGTCGAGGCTCATGAAAGAAAATATTTACATTCGTTTAATGAACGTCTCCAATCAAAAATGTAAATTCTTAAACAATCGCAAAATGTATTAATTGGAACGTTTATTCATCAATTGATTTATGCATCATTAATAATCTTTATTCATGGGTTTGAGCCAGATGAAATCAAATATAAAGGGCGAGTAATAAGGTATGTGTTATGCATTTCCTTAAAAAACGGTTATTTAATGAAATCCGTAATGATCAATCAACAATGTGATGAAACCAAAATCTTTCGGTTTAAGTAAAATCATGATTGTGTCATTTGTATTTCAAATGATGTTTTAACATTTGACAAGGACAAGGAACAATGTCTTTGAAACCTCGGTATTTAATTAATAATTTAATTTATCTTTACAGGACAAACTAGATCATTCATTAATATCCAAATAATATCCAGTAGGTATTCAGTTCCTAGAGATGTCATCCTGTGATGATGCAATATTTGTCATTTTCATACATGACAAAAATGTTTTGATCAAATAACTGGAGTAAATATTAAACGCAAAGTAAAATTAAGACACATTGTGTCATAATGTCATGGTATTAGTCAGCGTTGGCTTGCATGCGATCGTGAGGTCCTGACTTTGACTACCGGGCCTCACAAACCACTATTGTTTTTCTGTTACGGAAATAATAGCACCCAAGAAAAGAGCGTACTCCTTTCTCAAAGGCCGGCAACGCACTTGTGACTCTTGAGTTGCAGGTGTCCATGGGCGACGGTAGTCACTTACCATCAGGTGACCCGTCTGCTCGTTTGCCCCCTATAATATAAAAAAAAAACAAACCACGGATTATGAAACGTACCTAGTAGGTGGCAATTTTACTTTGGGTGAAATTTTGTCCACAATGATTCTAAACACCTCTACCTATTTCTTGGGAGATGTGTACGCATGAGGATACAGTACAGTACTAGTTTTCAAAATCATCAGCAACAAGTCGTAAGTGTAATGATATTGAAGATGATTACTAACTACGTTCTTACTAGCCATGTCGACAATCAGTTATTGGTGGTTAAATCGTACTATATACATACAGATATATAAACAGGATTTAATTATCTGCCATAATTAAGGATACTCAGTGAACGATTTTCATCACATACCAGAGAAACGTAATACTTCTAACTTTCTTTTGCGTTGTTTAACATCACAGTAAAAATAAAATAAGACATGGATAACGAAAATGTGATACTTCCATGCTTATTTGTCCTATTCCTAAAAATCTATTCCCGAAGAAATTATGGCATCCACCCGAAAAATTACCACCTTTACATTAATGATTTACAAGATAATACATAGACAGGCTTAAGTAAGCTGACAGGAGCAATAGTCAAGAATTATGGGCTTATGCCTAATCCAATCAAAACACAATTAATTGATATTGGTAGTACTAAATTAGTTACGAACATTGATTGATCGCAATTCCCCAAGCTCAATTTTACGGAACTATTTCGATATTAGGATAACTACAGACACAAAACCTAAGATGGCTACGGAACCTCTTTCCTATAACTACTGAAATTGAGCAATTCCTTTAGCAGACAGAACAAATTGATTATAATTATCAAACAATATCACTGTCTTACAATATAGGTACACTCACAACGTCTATAAGTTAGCAAGCAACACGGTAAGCATTATTTTATATGAAATTTATGTCCATGTATTACATCGACAATGTCATTGACTGTTCTTAACGAATGAATAAGACAAATTAATGAATGAGTGAAGCTTTATTTACAAGCATTACTAACGGTGTTGAATGAATGAAAATCTGAGAATGACGGTTTATTCACTGGCTCCGATTTCTTATTACTACCATGGTTTGCGTAATACGCTTTGCTTTGGACACAATCAGGTTTAAAAAAAATCTAATCAGATCTAGATATTAAATTAAATTCATACTAATAACTTTCATAAAAAAAGTTATAAAAGTATCGTAATTTATAGCTGAAATCATCATCATCATCATCCTCTTCCTGGGCTTTTCCCAATTTTCATTAGGGTCGGCGCAATGTGTAACATTGCAAAGGGTTTTGGCTGGTGTCTTTTATGGCCAGCCGCCTGGCTCACGCCAACCCTCCTTGGGACTATAGTCACTTTAAGACGGGAAAGAAGCAAAAAGGTACATTTGTATAAGGAAAAATGGATAGGGAGAGGGAAGGAAGTCTCGGATGGGGAACGTTACTGAGACTGCAGTAGCTCGCAAAGACTGTTCTGTACTTACTGTAGAGCCTCTCCAATCACAGGAAATTACCACTAGGACAGGAACACCAGCTGGCAAACTGGCTGGCAACTCATCGTTCAAAATGATTGCTACATAAACGCAGTGCCATAAACTTATTTTAAGTAAGTTTAAACCTTAAATAAATTAATAAATTGTGCTAAGTAACTCCTAAATTTTTTGAAGGATAAAATTCGCAATGAGGTCATACGACACAGAAACAAAATCAATAATAATAACTACACACTTCTCACACAAGGCCGTCTGATCCCAAACTATGGGCTGGCTATATGTGCCGAAGGACCGATGGCCGTTGGATCAAGCGGATCATAAAGGGGAGACCGCGTATCGGCAAACGGAAGGTAGGATCACACCCGAGTACCGGGTGCTATGGCTCACGTTGGGAGAGGCCTACAATAGGAGGTACTACAATAGGCTGATGGAATAAAAATTAAACTAAAGCTAAACTTAACAATAAAAAATAATTCCCGAGGTCTTCTTTAGAATGAATATGCTTAAGCAGTGGGCGGGACAGCTCTAATTTAAATAAAAAACTGTTGTAACCAAACCTCAATTTAGGACAAAATTTATTATTAATGTTGTTTTGGTAAGTAAACAAAAAGTAAGGATTTATAAAGATCAAGTATCATCATATAAGGAACAGACATGCAAACATTAGAAGCAATAGTTAATTTTGAAACGACCCCTGTGGGTCGTATATCAATAGTAGTTCATGAAGATCAAATTGGATTAAGGCCGCAATCTAACTAGTCAGAACTCTGATCACAAGTTACTGCGGCCCGGAGCCGTACGTTCAAATAAAGTTCGCGTTGACGAAACCTTCCAGGAATATACATATACAACGACTCATAAATAAATTGCCTGACGAACGTTATACATACAAAATTCTTAAGTTCTGATACAAAAGCTATTTAACCAACTATCGAAGGAATTCGGAAACGTGTTACCGTAATTGTATACTTTGAATCACATACAAACTAACAACTACAAACTAAACACTCACACCTGCATCCCTGAAATAGTAGGCGATAGGTCCCACTGACGTGATAGAGGGCAAGCCTTTTGGCGTCAACTGGCACTTTAGGAATAAAAAATGGGAACATTGGGAGTATATTGAAAGGAAGAAGCAGAATCTTACTTACCTTCCGTAGGTAAGAATAGAAGGAATGAAATATTGCTTATACGGATGGCCTGGGAAGTGTAAGCAATAGATCTAGCAGGTTAGAGTTGCATAGCTGTAATTTGAATGGGCTGTTGCCGGGAAGTAAGAACTCTTTAACAAACTACTACTTCGGCAAACAGACAAATCGCGTCGCCGCTGCCATTTATTCTATGTATTAATTGATTAGCTTGTTCATATGTTTGGCGCCGGCTCATAATTATTTAGGTAGAACGTCCAAGAGTAGGTTTCTCTTGGATAGGCGAGTACCATCTTCGTCTTCGTCATCATTTCCCATCAGGTGAGTTGGTCAAAAAACGCCTATTCCAATACACAATAAAAAACGTATTTACATTAGTGTTATACAAGTTTATATTTCGCTTCTTAGTGACTAACTACATTAGTGTTCTTTCGTAAGTTTAATTTTTTATTAGCAAAATTTTATTCTGTTTAAATGTCGATTTAGGGGTTTTTTAAGATAAATCAATTCAAATGTGGGTTCAACTTCAACTGCGACTGTCAAATTCAACTGCGCGGAAGCCGCCACAGAAGTTGTTGTAACCAGCGTATACCAGTATCAGAATCTTTTGTAACTCTCACATAGCATAACTTTTGTTTAAGTTGTTTAAGACCATGTTTGTAAATAATCTTCTGAGACCAATAAACATATCATTATTCATATTATTATATGGTACGTCCTACCACATCCGATAACTAGTTCACTCTTCTTTGGGAGTCTGTCGAGAACTACGTTTTATTACCAAGATTTACTTACTTATTTAATTCACTAATATCACAAAAAACAGTTTGGCGTTTGTTACTATATAATATTGTAATTGATCTACAATAAAATTATAAGCCAAGGCCAAGTATTATAAAAAATTATATAATACTTGGCAATTTTGTTGACAAATACCGTAGTGCGAAAAACAAAAGTCTTTGACAAATACGATTTCTATTACGTAACTAAAAGCGTTTTCAGCTAAAACTATTTATTGGTTGTCTGTCTAGACTACAAGTCTACAGAGAACATGCTGTCAGAACGTCAAAAACTTTAAAATTGAGCCGGCGGCTATTCCGGACGAAACCCCGTATAAAGTTTAACTTTTTATTTATAAATAGGCGATACATGGGTGTGCAAGGGTACAGTATCGTTAACACAGCACAAGGTGAGATATGGTACAGCGTGCGGGCGCGGGTCCAGCCGTCCGTGCCAATTCATGATTCAAAATCATACACCAACCAAGTTGTCGCTTTGTTAAACAGCTGCGATATGATATATGGGGTGATAACTTCTTTCATGTGTTTTCCGTTGTTGTGTCACTATTTTGGCTTTACAAACATTTTGAAACTAAGAAATCGTATCTGAATGCTTATGTATTACAGTTTTACCCACAGCTCCCGTATGGCAAGTATTAATACAGGGTATAAGACTAGCTGTTTCAAAGTGATAGAATGCAAATGTACATGAACACACAAACTTTCGTGTTGAAATGTGAAAGTTTATAAAGCTGTTTAAACTATTAAGTAAGGATATAGTTTTACTCACGTGTGTATTTCGCTAATAAAGCGACACTCCTCGATAGGCCGTCTAGTCCGAAACTAGTCGGGCATACCCGAAATACATACGTGAGTAAAACCGCATATCCTTAATCCTTAATTACTTAATATGAACACCACTCCCGAAATTTTTTATTCGAAGATTGATTTGAACGTCTTTGTTAATCTGTCGCTGCCGCGTAAGCTCTACCTGCCTTAACTAATTTAGATTTCATTTTACACACATATTATATTTGTCAATTACCAAATAGGCACACTGTGATCAAAATGCACGAGAGGAGGCCGTGATCAATGCTATAATATTATGTCTAGATGGTTGTTACTTAATCACGGCCTAATCGTAGAACGGATTTGACACGGATAGATTGTACAAGAATTAAAATAACTAAGCATGATGCCGCGGACGAAGGCTAGTAGTTTCATAATGAATACAGACTAGGTTGCGGTGTGTTTCTGCCTTTTAACCTACAATATTAAAACAACCAAAAATTTTTTTTTTTCCGTGGATAGTACATAATATCTCGTTAATAAAAATGTTTAATTATTAATAAATATTATAAGAGCCTTGAAGTTTTCATTAAGATTGGCCTTTCATTATTTTTAATATTCCTAATATTTCTAAATTTTGCGTCAAAAAACGTAGAAGTTAAACTTGAGCTACTAATCTGCTGTATGCTGCCGTAGTTTTATGCTTTAGCAAATATCTAATAAACTTAAAGGTTTATTATTTACATCTAGAACAGTTACATCATCGTACAATCGAAGTACTAAATTAAATAGTAATTCAAACTGGTGAATGTAAGGTGCCGGCTTTACATTCTAATATTACGAAACTGTAACGATAATATATCAAATGTAAGTATAATAAGACCTAATACGGTTAGGTTCAGGTTTAGTTTCACAAATTATCGTTATGTAACTAGATATAGAAAGGTAAGCTGTTAAAATGTTAGTATTTAATAGGAATTATGTCAGGAAACAACGAGAGCAAAAGATAGATAAATCATTTGATTTCATCATTCAGATAACGCGCTCAAAAAAAAAACATGTATTAAAGACCTTTCTTTAAAATTCTTTCTTTTCTCAGTTATTTAGAATAGGGTAGTTATAGCGTAGCGTATGAAAAAACATAAATCTCAAAACCGTAAAGACTAAAGGCATTTATTACAACGTTTAAATATAGGATTTAAGCTTTACTAAAATTAAAAAGTTTTTTGTTTTCTCTTTGCTTACTTTTGCGCTGAGCTGACGATGTCTTTGAAACTATTTTTTAACATTGAAACTAAGTGTAGGTACTGCCGTTGTGTTTAAACCAGCACAAAGCACAAATATTGGTTTATAACCTGCCAAACAAAATGTTAACCAATAAATAAGCGTATAAAACAATAAACGACCGGTAATATGATTGAATAATTACAACCAAAATAAATGAATTACCTACAACATGTAACTCGATCCATTTGATAAAAGAACGCGAGTTGAGTTTAATACCCTCACGTGATCAAAACTTAAAGCAATTTGTATTTTCACAAATTATGAAGTTTGTTAGAGCGCCCGATTACCAAATCGATAAAGTAAACACAAACAAAGCAAACGAACTGCACTACGGCACCAGGGTAGGGCTGCCATCCGTCCGGGTTTCCCCGGATTAGTCTTAGTTTAGAGGGCGTCCGGGGAGCGTCCGGGGTTTTCAAAAAGTGTCAGGGTAAAACCCGGACACTCTGTAGCAGGAGCAACTTATAATTGTTAGATGAACAAGCTGTTTAATTTAAAAAAAATGAAATCGGCGTTTTTTGAGGTGTCCGGGCAAGAATCTCGATTTCACACATGTATCCGGGATATTTGAATAGCTTGTCCGGCGTCGGCAATTTAAGTGATGGCAGGCCTACACAAGGGTAACATCACCAAGTAATTTTCCTATCGATTGAACGGCGCACTCCTTAAGTAATACAGAAGTAGGTCGCGGGGCGTCTTTAGCTGTGGGATTAGGTGATTACTTATTGTTTGCCAAATTAGCAAATGCTTGGAAAATATAAAACTCTACTCAATCAGACAAGTTTTAATCTCCCATAGGCGATTACTACGTAAAATGAAAACCTTTAGTACAGAATACTTAAACCACGGATGACGGAAATTAGATGAATGCAAGGTAAAAAAAATTGCAGTTTCAAAAAGTCTGCATCAATGACTGAACTTAAATCTTCGTAAATTGAATACCGTCTGGATTAATTTGGTTAAGGAGCCGCAAGAAACACTCTCTCGATTTTTACATTGTACTTGATGAATCCAGCCTATCCTTTACATATTATATATTAAAAAAACGCTATATGATTATAAGCCGCAAATCCAGTCTGTAAATGTCTCAAAGCTGTCATTCACATGTTGCCGTTGCTACCCTGGCATGTTAGGATATGTTATATGGTATATATTATACCAGCACTGCAGATATTCGTTTATACTCTAACACCGTACCTACAAACCGCAAAAATAACAGCAGAAGGTTCTGTTCTGCACTGGTCCCAAAAAGTATTTCTTTTGTGATATAAATTACAACTTTCGGATTTTTTCTTGAACTTGTCAGACCTTGCTACTTACCAAATTTCATGATTCTAGGTCAATGGGAATATCTTATAGGTTTTGATTTACTTGCGAAATGTTCAAATTTGTTAAAATCTAAGGCTTTAATGGTTGTATCTTTTGATTGCGTTGATTTATAAGCTTGATTTTTTGCAGCTTCAAGGGACCACTGACATACCTAAGTATTTGAAGTTAATTTCAAGTTGATGGGTCCACGAGTTTCTAAAAAAAATGGTCTTGACAGACAGACAGACGGACAACAAAGTGATCCTATAAGGGTTCCTTTCTTCTCCTTTTGAGGAAGGGAACCCTAAAAACTAAACAATTTCGCCTATGACGATTACATTCCTTCATTACCAGTGCCATTTTTTGCAGATACAAATAAATGTAACGTGTTTACAGGCATAAAGTAAATTATAAAAAAAAGTTTAATAGTAATTACAATAGTCATGGTTTAAATCAGTCTTTACGCGGCGATTCACATAAACGTCACGAAATTGCTCAAAGCGGCCGCAAGTAATTACTCACAATTAAATAATTTTACTCTTTTAACGTCTTCAAAAACGAAGAGGTATTCAATTCGCCGCATAACTTTTTTGTTTATGAGCCGATTTTAAGGATTACTTTTGCGTTGAGTTCAGTATAGCTGCAGTATAGATCCGTGGACATCAAAAATACATCACAAAATATTTCAAAGTAAAAAGAGGAAGACCATTGAACGGTTAGTAATCTTTAAGTAAGGTAGATTACCTAACTATGGTAAAAAACGTGCTGGACTCTGAATTGGATTATGACGAAGTAGTTATCTTCTATTAAATTTAAACATAGGTCTTCCGAGCACTGGTAACTCATTTTAGGTGCTGCAAAAGCCTAAAACATCTTCAACGCCTTACATGACGTGATACATAGTGGTAGATACGAAAAAAAATTATACTTTGATAATAAGGTTTTAACAGTTTTAAAACAAATATAAATGAGGTTCCGTCTAAAATCAACTTAATCATATTATAACTAGCTGCCCCGACAGACTTCGAACTGTCAAACGTGAAATGTTTGACAGTTCGAAGCTGCAGCTGGGGACATGTGTTTTAATTATTATTTACTCTGTGGTTTGTATAGGAAAAGAAGTGTTGTTTTTCTATTTTCGTCACCATTTTTAGGTTTTTTCTCTTCATAAGACCCTTCCTTGTGCCTTATCGAAAATATGAAAAAAGAAATTAGCCAAATCGGTCGAGCCGGTCTCGAATGTTGCGCTTAGCAACACATTTGGCGATTCATTTTTATTTATATAGATAGATAGATTCTGAGTTGAACTGCTTGCTAATATGTTAAAAGTTTAAAGCCTGGACAGCTAACCTGTCACCGGGTAGCTGTACGTTTGCAATGCTCGGAGTATAACTGCAAGAACCAGTCTGATATACTATTGAGTAATACTTTAAGGTACACAAAAGTAAATAAAGCCAAACGCAGTAACCCATACAATAGCAAAGAGCGCATTATATTGTAATCCACATCGGGTCACAAGCCCTGCGGCTGACAATTTCGAATTACTAATCATTGCAGTTGTCAGATTCAGCAAGTATGTAAGCATGTGAATAGCGCTATTAGTGATGAGAACGTTTAATGAAGAACCGGAATGACGGCGCCACTCAGTCAGGGTTTCGTAATTGGGACTTGGCACGGAGCGCCTTTTACGATCAAATCGTTCAGGGGCCGAGTGTTCGATGTTCACTATCTATCGATTTTCCCGTCTTATCGCAATTTGATATGACGTCAACTTAGGTTTAGTATTAACATACGGGTCACTAACGTAAATGTGGTACTGTGGCTAGAATAATTATGTATTAATTAGTTGATCGGTATGTGTATATGTATAGATACATTGTCTATTATATAAGATAACATTTATTTCAAAGGCTGCTTGATGTGGTTACATTATTTTTGTATGAGCTCATGTATTAACGTAACAGGTATCATGAAACATTATGAAACTCCTTTTTTTTTGCAGTTGTCACAGTTGTAGTGGAAAGTGCCTCAAACCGACTGTAGATGTTCGTTTTGCCATACGATGCCATTCATCATCCTAAGCGCCTTTTCCCAACTGAGTTGAGGCCGGCTTTCAATATAACTACGATACGGCCGAACTTTGATTTTTTATGTGAAACGACTGCCATCAGACCTCCACAACCCAAGTACTAGGCGATATCGAAGTTCTGTAGTTAGACCAGGTTGTCGGACTTTTTTAGGGCTCCAGCTACCCGCAACGAATGCCACAGATGTTTGTATGGCACCCGGGACCGACGGTTTAACGTGCTCTCCGAGGCACGGAGGGGTCTCAATGTGTTAAGAATGGTCACCCATCCTAGGCTGACCTGGCTATTATTACTTAACTTTGTAATGTGTTAACATACTCGGTTACCACTTAACCACGAGCCCCTCTGCCATACGATGCCATTCCATGCCGATATTGAACTTGAGCTGATTATATACATATACGCGTAAGTCCCGGTGCCTTGTGTTGATCCAGGTCTCCAGCTATCTACATACCAAGTTTCATCGCATTCGGTTTAGTAGTTTTGCCTGAAAGAGTAACAAACATCCATACATCGTCACAAACTTTCACGTTTATAATATTAGTAGGATTACAACAGTGTGACTTCAGATAATTTTATGATTAATACTGAATAAAAATTAACCAATGAATAATTATGTTAGATCCTGAGTATTATTTATATATGATTGAACAACAACGATGATTATTTTTTTCAACTTTCGAGACTTATAAGCAACAAATAAAATCCAAATACTTAAAACATTTTAGTTGTCTTTGATTAAGTGCCTCTGGACTGTACAGCTTCGCAGTTAAATTGCCATTACAACTTTTTTATTAGTACTTATTACACTGTAACTTGAACTTTATATAGTCATTGTAATCTCTATAATTAAAAATAATTATGGTCGTTTTGAGACGTAACAAATTAACAAAGTTGTAATTATAATTTAATGTGCAGAAACGCAGCTGAATTACTTTAAACTTACTGATAACAGTTTAGGCAGCATTGTTAAAAACATAAGGTTTTCCTGATTCTTAGATTTGTGTCGTCTTAGACAGTAGAAGATCAGCTAGTGACTAGTTTTCTGACTTGACTTCAGATGTATATATTCAGCGATAACTCTTTAGCGCGTTGTGCGGTTTCAATTATTCCTTTTTGTTAGAAAAAAGGGTAGCTACATCAGGGGTGATCTCGTATAAATTTATGAAAAAAAAGTTTCCATGTATTCCCACAATGCGCTCTCTGAGATGTATAAGATTGGCCCCGAAAGGTGTATACTGACTGTGTTAAAATCAGCCGTAACCGGCGAGCGTATATAAGGATCGTGGTAAATGGCATTCTATCGTCTCTGTCTACCCTGGACGGGAATAAATATGTATACATGAGCATACATATATACGTATTTTGGTATTGGTTAAGGGCTCTGTTTCCGCATTTAGACTCAAAAACGGTCCATTATGCGTTCAGATATGGCTGGTTCATTGAGCCAGCGTAGCTCCTTCCAGAAGCACAGAAGCCTCCTGGGGCAATAACAGGCTTCAAGGAGCGACCT
Source organism: Callimorpha dominula (assembly GCA_949752705.1). Classification (NCBI taxonomy): domain Eukaryota; kingdom Metazoa; phylum Arthropoda; class Insecta; order Lepidoptera; family Erebidae; genus Callimorpha; species Callimorpha dominula. Next base: position 5,767,069 of record OX457005.1, read on the forward strand.
ATGTATGTAAAAATAAATCCCACTACATTTGAAAGTTTTAACTGCCGTAGTTGACTTGTAAAAGACAATTATTTTGTAACCTTGTATTCGGATGCTGCATTAAAGCCATTATCTAGATACCTACAAGGTCTCCATATGCAAGATTTTTTTATGAAATGTTTTCCTGAAACATTTCAATTTATCACGATAATTATCAAGTAAACGATTATAAAAACTAACAAAAATAATTGGTAGTTTCACCCTCATCAATTGCATCAACTGAATCGACTGAAATAATTAAAAATCTAGTTAAATCCTGTGATTTGATAAAGTTTGCAATTCTTTCAATTTTCGACAGCAAAACGAAAATAAACATTTTTGTTGACCAAATACTCTAACCAAAAAAATAAAGAACGAGTTGTTTAGACAAAAATTAATAATAATAAAATACCCGTGCACCCATTGAAGGTACGGTGAATATCAAACGGAATACTGTATATAGATTGCTTTGACTTTTAACAATTTTCAAAAAATTCTTTTTCACTTTACATGTTTAGGTTGATGAACAGCGAACGTAAAACGCCAAACAGAATACAAAAAGTTTGAAACATTTCGAATAACAACAATGGATTTTGCTGGCAAACTGAATGAATAGATCACATTCGTTTGTATTGCACGGATGGCGCAATGGTTTAAGTGGTCACCTCGCCACTACGCCGCGCTGTGTGTGTGTGGGTTCGAATCCTAGACGGGACAAAAATTTGTGTGATCCACAAATAGTTGTCCCGAGTCTGGGTGTTCTTTGTGTCCGTTGTTTGAATGTTTGTGAAGCCCCCCGCGACACAGGATTATTCCTAATGCGGGAGTTGTCTTTTCAAAAAAAGAATTTTCATTTGCTATAAGTTTAATTTTTTTGCTTTAGTAAAAGTACTGACAGAGAAATAGTCTCAGCTCTTTGCTAATTAAACTGTACGTAAAATTACATACATACGGTTTGACTTACTCACTTTAAAGTTTTTTTACTTAATGCTCTTCCTAATTGTCCAGCAGTCACAAGACACTGCCGTAGCCTTACGTCGGTGATTAATCGACAATCTAAATAGTTACACAAAACAATCTAAATGCATGCATGCTTTACCTTTGCCTATAAAATTAATTTCATAAAGCAGTAGGTACGTATTGGCTTGTACTTTTTAGGCTGTATAAACGGAACGTCCCGGGGCTAAGTGGTAACCGAGTAGGTTAACACATTACAAAGTTAAGTAATAATAGCCAGGTCAGTCTAGGATGGGTGACCATTCTTAACACATCGAGACCCTTCCGTGCCTCGGAGAGCACGTCAAACCGTCGGTCCCGGGTACCATACAAACATCTGTGGTATTCGTTACGGGTAGTTGGAGCCCTAAAAAGTTCGAAAACCTGATCTAACTACAGAACTTTGATATCGTCTAGTACTTGGGTTGTGGAGGTCTGATGGCAGCCGCTTCACGTAAAATATCAAAATTCGGACGTATCGTAGTGAGATTGAAAGTCGACCGTAACTTAGGGAAAAGGCGCGGAGGATGATGAGGATGATGATAAACGGAACATCCCGGCTCCCGCGTGCGGGACAGTTATAGTCATGTTATAAAGATTAGGTTTTCAGTTACTGTGTAAATAAAGAAAACAGTTTTTAATGCAAATACCTGCTTCTTGTAATACAGTCTACTTCAAAAGAGATTTGATGAATGTTAACGTATTCTCCAAAATATATATCAAAATGAACCTATTATAAAAATTAAGTCTCAACACTAAACGTTTTGGATTATATTCCCTCTTAGTATCTGCTGTTAGGTTCACAGGTCAAACATACATTATATGAATGATTTCTGTAATAACTGCTACACGAAATACCCAATCTTGAATATACCCATGACAAAGAATAGATATCCGAGAACACGACCAAAATCAATCTCCATACATTTCACCGTTGAGTGAATGGTAAAAAGGAATGAGAACGAACGATTCCTGACAATGGCACCAACTGTGTAATTGCTCCATGGTACAGTGCATTGTCATAATACAATTGCCGTCTATTGCCAATATCTTTCCTCGAGAGTTGGCTTATTAATATCTTTTAGTTGTAAGGATCTCTTGTGTCCAACACGTCTAATGCAATTGAGGAATGATCGAAAGTATTCCTTACCACAATAATTCCATAAACGATCACATATTTGATCAGAAGAAATAAGTCTGATAAAACATTATAAGATATACTAGGTATCCGGTTTATTATAATATTAACATTCGATGCGAATTTCCAACCAAATACTCACCCTAATTGGAAGAGAAAGCTGATAAAATGTTATGATGGAATGACGGCATATGTTCACTGCGGTTTATGGGTATGAGTACAAAATTTGAGTTGAAAGCATTACCGTTAAATAGTTTACTTGCATATGTAGTACTGGGTAGTATGCATATGTTTCTTTGCCAGTATTCTTCTCATAAGGCCCTACGCATTTTGGAAACTGGAAGTTATAGATCAACACAAACAGGCAGTAGATTTTGGTGTTTTTCACCTAATTTACCTTGACAATCCAGTACATGCTGTGGCGTCTGTTTGTGCCGATCTATGATTTTAACTCTAGCTTCAATTTAACGTTCATAAATGTCACTTAGTGTCTTAATTGAATAAATAATTTTGAATTTGAATTTGAATTAAATTTGAATATGTAGTAATGATAAAGGGACATTTACACCACGTTTGAATTGGTACTCGAGCCCCAACCTTTGCCTAAAATACACGTGTATGTACATATTGTACCTACCTGTGATACAAGAATACGTAATGAATACACTGCGCGCATACTCCTAAAACGGTTAACCCAATTGGCACAAAACTGAACAAGCTTAGCTTAGATTACCAAATACGATATTCATAGTATATGCAATAACATTTTATTTTTTTTAGTTTAGTACTAAGAAAAAGATCTAGTATTTATATTTATTTTATGTAACGTAAAAGTTTTCAGTATTGCAACTTTAATAAATTAGAACAGTTAATTATCATCGAGTTGGGGGTGCTGTATTCTAATATGTTAATTCAAGAAATAGATAAGAAACTTAACTCCGATTATAAAACGACGGTAACAATCCAATACCACAAGAAATTATTGGTAAGTAGTGTGTTGGTTAAAACATTAAACTTGTGAGCTTAGTTTTGCGAGTGAATATGAGTAACAGTAATAAAAGGTACTACGGTTTACTTTCACTCCTCCTCTACTAAGTACTATTTTACTATTGACTATACTTATAGTAATAACGTAATAAATATTACGTAACGTAGTAAATAAAGTATATAACACAGATAAAATAATAAACAAAAAAAATACAACATCCATATAGTTTACACTGAACTTTATACTACACTACACTACACTACACTTCACGGATACGACTTACAAATTAGTAAGTCCAATTATGACTAAGTCGGCTACGTCGTCGTTGTAAATAAATAGATACGTTGGGTGCATGCAGAAATGCTACCATTATAATGCAACACAGCACAATAAAGTTGTGCTGACTTGGAGAGTGAATAACTGCTCCGAAGAAGCCGAGAACTGCCATTGACACTCTAAGCAAGTGCCGCCCTAAGTTGCGACACTCTCCTATACACTTGGCGAGTTATTGAAGCGAGAACAACTTAAATGAGAGAATAAGTAACCAGCTTACTGTTAGAGTTGAAGGACATGTAACTTAAGTGATTGAATGAATACATCATTTGGAATTCCGAGACAAGTATTTAGGAGCAGACAGGTTGCTTTCACTGAGTAGTAAATTATATAATTTGATGACGCAGGGCAAAATAATCCGGGAAAAAAATTACGTTGTATATCATTTTTTTTTGAAGTGACAACTTCTTATGGGAGGGTAAACCGCTTCGTTTCGTAACGCGTTACGGTGCCAGAGTATGTCGTTTAATACCAGTTATCACTTCTGTTGGGCGTCCCGAGACGCACACGTTTTTTTATTCTACTTAATATTGACTACACCAGATAATGGTAATGACTAATCCTTACCTGAAGAATCGAAGAGTAAAAAATCCTGTAATTATAGGTAATATATTATATTTTCTCACGTTTCTTGCTAAAATCGCTCTGATTTCTTTTTTCGTTTAAAAAAAAACTGATAATACAAAAACATTCGAAGGAATAAAGTAATATCGAGTTCAGAATTTGTTACGAAAATAAATATTCCTAACAATACGAATGCGGGAGAACGAAGAACAAAAGACGATCACACTATCTAATTTCGCAGCAAATGTGAATTGCGTAAGGCCATAAGTGCTATAAAAGCATTCCTGAAAGCTGCGACTAATATTACAATACATTTGCTTTGCCTACTTTTTCTAAGAAAACTTTTAATATTATTTGATATGCCTTACACAAAAAAGATCTTAAAGAAGATTCCATTTCTTCGGGTTAAAAATAGGGGATGACTGGACACGCGGACAATGGGCGCCTTCCAAGCATTCTCTGAGTTTTGCCGAGTGACGTTGATAAACGACGCCTCAGCGGTCTAGACACTTGGACAGGTGATCCGACGCGAACTGTCCATTCATTGTCCTCTTAGATATTTGGTTTGAACGAAACTGGGATGCCACGGTACTTCAGCCTCTTAAGGAATCTTTTATTTATGAATCGCAAATATCATGAATATTTATAATTTATTTAATCCGATTAGGAAATTTCAAGGCTCCTTAAATAGACAAAGTAAGAGACTTAAATAAATACTTAACGTTAATTTACAAAAGTGTCGACAAAGTAATGATAGCATTTAATCAAGTTGTTATTAACAGCGAACGAAGAAATCTGCTATCGATAAATTATCATTAATAACAATATATTAGCATGATCGATGGAACCAAGAGGTACAGAGTTCAATGTTCTAATTTAATCCTTATGAAAGAACTATTAAAATAACAGTGATAATAGGTTAAATAATAATAGCACAGAAACTGTTGCTTTTGGCCTCGATATAATCTCATGCAGACTTCTAGATGTATTTCGACACAGTTTACATAACAGCCATGAGCTAGAGAAAGCAAACCTAACTTAGCTCATAATCAGATGTTATATATTGTTAACTCAATAAGTACATATCTGCTAAATAAAGAGACGGGGATACTTTTGACAATGGAACAATGGAATCCAATTAAAAAACTATTAAAAAAATATTAGTAACAAGCTATATTAACATTTTATAATACAGGGCCGGGCAAATGTGGAGATCCATGGATACGGGTAGGGGCTGAAGGATGGTCGTTGCAGGTGCCGTCGGAACCATACATTTCAAATCTCGATCTAACATAATTTGAACGTGATATTCTCAGACAACGTCGGACGGTTCTCGGATGTTAGCTACCGAACTTTTTGCTGCTTGTTTTTACATAGCGTAGCGTATCTAATAGGAGGATGAGTAAGGTTAATGTAACTGTCAGATACAGAAGCATAAAAATCAGCATAATAAATGAGTCAGAAACAACCTAACAGTGTTCGTAGCAGAGAATAAATTTAAGCACTGAGTTTTCAGAAACAAAAATTAAAATTCAAGTCAGACTTTTACACGCCCATTACTTGAAAATCTGGCAAGTTTCGATATTTTATATTCTTGGCACCTCAAACAGAAACCGAAATATTTCTTATCACTGAGAAGTTAGGAAAGTTGAGAGTGCGTGAAGTATTCGACGAGACGAGAAACTTCGACACATTACTCGATAATTGATAAAGTTTAACACATATTGGGTGTGAGCATGAGCATATATCGGTAAAACTGGTGCTGTATCGTAGCCGCAGGAGTCTGCCACGTCTGACTTCCGAGTTTAGCAAGTTTAATGGCTCGCACTATGATTGCTGATTACACACTGGCATTATAAATTGCTCAGCGCAGTCGATAGGTCAATTTTACAAAATTAGCGTAAAATTAAATTTTTAAAATTTCTTTCATTGCAAATTAATTTGTGAAAAAACTACTTTGCCGATCCTGACCAAATTTCGAGGGTAGGTTGAGTATATATATGGAAGCACTAAAATATAAATTTTTATTGAAAAAAACGTATTCTTTCATTAATTTTTACTGCCTTGAATTATAGGTACGTTTTTTCACACTTTTTTGCTATTTTTGAATAAACATTTTTTTTTTATTTAATTAGTACTATCTTGTTGCAAAAAGAAAGAGGAACAAAAAGTTCATTACAACTTTCCTCTTGGAGGCTTACACCTCGAGTTAAATATAAGTGTGTCGAAAAAGAGGCATTTTCCGGTAAAATTAGCAGTTTTAGAATATTCACGAAAATTTCTACCATAAGAATCACTGCGCAACCCCTAGATACTTATTATTCTATAGGTTATTCCCTATCGACTCCTACCGAAAATGTAATTGTGCAGAGTCACAACCAAAATTGATAGGATTTGAAGTTCCACCGACTGCAGTAGAATAATTATTAGTTACTTATGGACGATCTAAAAATATTATTGGAATTTTACAGAAATAAAGTAATTTGAATTGAATGATAATTTGAATGCGAAACGTGTAGCTAAACTAATAATAAAATGATAAACCTTGAAATATATCATGCGACGTTCATCACTACTCGTTTTCTCGGAACAATTACTTGACTTTATGTGCTTAACTACAGTATTATTTGCTCATTATCTTCTTCTACATACAAATTCTTAAGATTAAAAAAATTGACATTTTATCCTTCATCTCGTAAACAAAACGACGTTGTTTCTTCGTGAACATGCAGGGGTCATAATGTCAATCGTAATTTACATCGCACATCCGCTTATATCACTGGAACTAACATTTAACTTAATGGTCGCCTAGCCTCCGTCTGCGCCTTCACTAAGCAATAAGAAGACACTATTTTGCAATTTCCGGCCTCCATTAAAAAGGCGAAATTTATCTTAGAATTTCAGCTATGCGCATATATTCGTATTGTGGATACAAAAGTTATAGCTTACGGATGTGAAAACAGTTTGACTGTTAGACGAATCTAATACATCTTTAGCGAAAAACTGCTGATATTTAACTACACTAGAACTTTTTGGAGTCCAACCTCCTCAACTCGGATAAATGTTTTGTTCCCTCCCCTTCAAGCCCCAAAACCTCCGCGACTCCCTACAACCCATTTCAGTGCATATTTTTCGTTCATAACTCGAAAAAATAAATTTAACATCTGTATCCCGGACATACCACATTTGATTTTACAACCTTTATTTAAACTCGATCATTTGAAACTAATTACCTCTATAGCTCGAACAAAAATAAAGTAAAATACCGTCTTTCATCATTTGCCTACAAAGTACGTAATTGTTTCTTAGCATCAATATATAGATATTGAATGCTAAGATGTTTAAAAACAGTATTTGAGTACCCAAACAGACACATACTCACATCGACCTTGAAACTTTGCAAGATGGTTGTGCTCCAATTATTATCAATAGAACGAGTCGTAGCTTCGACGTCATCTGCTATGCACAACTGCATAAACACTGACATTGCCACGTAAACACCCACATTCCCAAACCGCACGCACATGAGCCAATCTGTCGCCAACATAAAATAACGTTCGTGCTGGCAACTTGCATGATAGATGCTATTACCACTCTGTGGTAAGCGTTAGCTTCTTGAGAGAAAGTTTTAAAACTGGAGTCAAAAGTTCCTTCAGTTGATTTATACTTGCAACTAAGTTCATCCTTTTCTAGAACTTTTAAAAGTATCAGAAAATGGAAACCAAACTTACCTAGTGAGCTCGGATTCGAACCATTGTGTTAGTCTACTACATCACTTTGTCAGAAAGATCTCTCAAGGACAATATAATTGTTGTCTTTTTTGGCAAGATAATTAATCAACACCTCAATACAATTGGAATAGTAGACCTGAAGCATCTTCTTGTACAGGATTGAACCCTGCCTGCTTACTGTTGATGCGATATGCTACCTTTGTCTGACTCACTGACCTGACTGTGTTTGGCCTGGGCTTCCTGATCATGTAACCTATACTGATTAACTTTTAACGTTCACAGGGCGAACTTCAGTCATAACAATCTACTTTCTATACACCTACCTACAACATAATATGTGATGCCTAATGCAAATAAGAGAATCCCTGTTGAGATATTGCTACAATTAGAAGTCCATTACTAAATCAATTAGCTAAGAATTCAAACCCCCGTATGCTGAAGAATTCTATTTCTTTAATTATATTATCTTGGCCGTATGCCAGCATCTGATTTAACTAAGCTCTCTCAAGGTTGGCTGAAAACTAAGTAGGGCCCCGTTTTCTTAGCATGTAGTTTCTTGGATTCAATTTAAATGAATTCAAGTTAATATTAAAGATCGCTCTTTACTATGAAGAGCTTTATTCAATTCTTCCACATTTAAGAAATCGTTTTTTATGGAAAAAACTGTAATGGCTGTAGAATCTCTGAGTATCACATAAGTTATAACTCTTGCTTTACAAAATGATAAGAGTGCGTTCAGATGACGGGCGGTGGCCGCACTTCACCAAAATGTCACCGAACTCATGCGTTGTGAAAATGGTGTACGGATTTTTATTTAAATGACCGAATTCTTTTATTGCAATCACGCGTTGACGCGTTGAAAACGCGCGCTCATGTGACCAAACCAATGTACGGAAAACTAATGATCTCAAAGCGAGCGTCACCGCCATAGGCGTTGACGCCGCGTCAAGGAAGCGTCGGATTAAAACGCGCGTTAGCATGTGAACGACTTGAACAAAATGCATGTTCTTGTTGACGCGCGTCTACGCGCGGTATCAAAATGCGTGTCCAACGCCCGTCATCTGAACATGGCCTAAATTAAAGCTAAAAGTTTAGTAAAACATATTTTAATTTAGAAATTTAAATGAATTTTGAAACCATAGAAGCACGTTAATTACGAGAAATTTGAACACCAAATTGTTGAAATGGCAATTATAACGCAAAGAGCATTCTCATTAACAATAGTAAATAGAAACCGTGGTGAAACCTCTAACTTTGTTTGGTATTTAGACGAACGAATTAAACATTGCCCAAGTGAGCGATTGAAAGCAGACTATGCAATTTAATGTGACGTACTGCACTTTGAACACAATTAAAACCAATGAACAAATAAAAACTGAGATTCTCCGTCACTTCTGCGTTAAGCAAATGCTTGAAACATCACCAGGCCCCTAAACTAAAAAACAAGACAATGTTAAAACTTAGGTGACAGCGCAGATACCATAAATAGCCCTTTTTGGATATAATTATGAATTCCCGAAGCGCGCTCAACTCAATAGAAGGGCTGCTTCTTTCGAGACTACTACTTCAAGTCTACTTGACTTTGAGTATTACACTTACCCTCTCCTGTACCTGCTCTGCCTTCTGAATTTGAAGTTATGATAGGTTAGTATTTTGGAATCGTTAGGCTGAAAGGTGATAAGGTCGTAGGCACTATAGTTTTAATTAAATCTAAATTTATAGGTACTCGTCTATAATAAATAATGTAATTGTGTACCGCAACCAGCAACAATACTGGAAAGGCGTGTACATTTTAGACTGAAAGTGAAACATTTTGACGAACAGCAAAACGTACGTACCTACTGACAAAGTGTACAAACTATCAGGAGTCTAAATTATTATTCAATGAGTGTCAAGAGCATAATGATAGCCTTGAATTCTTCGATTTCAACCGTCACCGACCGCTGAGAACGAGGATAAAGTCACCGTCACAAACCATTTTATTTTCAGTCACAATGAATTAACGTTTCACTTAAAAAGCGACGGTTTGGAATTACCGAATTAAGTGGAAGGGAAACGTGGTTACATACATTGTATATTCTCTTTTGTGGGAGTCAAATATGATGAATCTAGAGAACACTTACGACCATTCCTTTATTTTCTTAATCTACATCCACCACAATTCTATTATGTAGGTAACGTTTATAATTATAATCATATTAAAGTAAGTATACTTATACCAATACCTATAGTCAGAACTGTATTGGTATATTACAATGAACCAAATTTAAACTAGATTAAGAAACCAATTCTATTATTAATGGTAATAGCAAAATTATTTGAAAAAAGCATGTATTCAAGTTCGTGGCATTCTGTCCCCTTGATGTCTGATATTTATTTCATCTACTTAATCATGTCAATATATTTAAAGATATTTATTAAAACCTTAAAAATATATAGAACACCTAATCTATTTATCTCTGTTTGTAATGTCGAAATATCAGCTTTTTCGATAAGGTAGTTTTAACAGAAATTCAATTTTAAAAATTAGTCTGCCTGTCTGTTTGTTTCGGCTAATCTCCGAAAAGTTTGGATTATTTTTGTACGGGACTTTCACTGTCAGAGAGTTGATTTCATATGGAGTCACTTGGCTACTTTTAATTTGGAAAAAGAATTAAGGTTCATGCAAAAAAATACATACACGCGAGCGAACTCGCGACGGCACGACTAGTTGAAAATAATAATAAGGATTCGCACTGCACACCAGAATAATATAATGAATGCATAAAATTACGTTCAGTTTTATTAAGTCACTTACGAATAGCCTGTAACGTTGACGTAGTGCATAGAGAGTTCAAGTAAGACTTGAATAAGTTATCGATTACAGACAACTAACTATAAACGTTTGCAACACCAAAGGTATTACTTGCACGTTGCCAAGTATAAAGGGGTGGTGAATGGAGTTGACGTCTTACGGTGCGGTTCCGGCGGTCTACGCATTTTAAGTAGAAAACAACACATTGTATGATTTTAGTCAAATTACGTTATACGATTTCACCACAAGCATCGATGAGGATGGCGTATATTAAGTGGTTCAAGTGGTTACCTCGCTAACTGTCACCGCGTCGAGTATTGTTTAGTACGACCGCGATGGTTCAATTCTCAAATAGGAAGATTACTCGTGTGATTCACAAAATGCTGTTTTGATCCTGAGTTTACTTTGTGTCCGTTAGTTGTAATTTATGGTCTCCCATGACATTTCTCTAGTGCGGGAGTTGTCTTTTCGACACGTGACACAAAAAAAAGATTTAAAATGGAAGTGTAGTCAGTGATGAAATAGCTTTCGAAATAGTGTTCAAACAGTGAAACTGTTAGAGGTGTGCAAACAAAAGTTTACTGGTAGCACTTTTGTCAGTCAAGAGCAACTTGATCTACATTCACAAGCAATTTAAAAAACTTTAAAGACCGCGAACTGTATACAAATTCTAAGCAAAGTCGGTTGTGTAATGCGCGTCTTCGTAATATGAAAGTAGAAAACAGTTGAAGTGCACAGAGAAAGTAGTATTAAATTCATGCCTCACATAACTTAATTGGTTTGTACTCCGCATATCTTTGCTATATAATAAAATAGGTACTTCCAAAAGATCCTTTTCAATATTAGCCATCTAAATAATCTATAGTAGTGTGTAGCTCTATGGACTTGCCTCTTTTTATATATGTGATGTAGAATATTATATTAAAGGTTGAGATTTGTTATTTTTTACCACCGGTTCAGAGGTATCATACCTCCGAAGTTTTCTCAAATACCTATTGGCATACCTCAGGTATGCCAATAGGTATATGAGAAAACTTAAGGCGCCGGCTAATAGCCTGTTGTCACTGGCGTTCCACTTAGGTAATAAACATGAAAGAGATGACATAGGTATTTTGCACAATGCACAATGATAAAACATTTTTTGTCTCAATTTGACAAAGATACTTTAAACTAATGAGCAAGATACCTACTACATATGATAATTAGTAACCAGAGTTAATTAAAAAAATGTAGTTTAAGTCTCATTGCAACGTAAGTAAAATGATACGAAGTTCTTAATATATGTATATAACATTAAAACTCAAATATTTTACCTGAGGCATTCACTACTTGATATTCTATTCAAACATAAAATGAATACAATAAAGTAATTAGCAAGAAAACACCGTAAATTACAACTCAGTTTATTCGTGAATTCAATGTATTTCTTGGAAGCAACTGTATTCATTCATATGGTACCTATTACTAACAATGTCGAAATATGTCTAGATTTTTCTCAAACTGTAGGAGCTACTATTTAATAATCTTCTATTAAGAAGCAATGGCAACCGCATCTACCTGAATGACATAATTGCATCAGTTTCGGTTTCAACACATCTCACATTCATAAATGTTATATAGTTACATATCTAATTGGGATAAATAAAGTGAGTAGTTACTTAGTTACATGGAAATCTTCTGAATACTTAACTATATCGTGGAGGTCACGGCGCCAAAGGATTTGTGCCTTTGACAAATTTATATCAGATTTATTACAGTGAAAGGGGCTGTGACCTTGGGAAAAACCAAGGATCCCTGTTACAATATCGTTCATAACCGCTATTACGTATCTTAAAAATGCATTCAAGGACAACATGCATGTGATATAGCTGTTAATCTGGAATATTTTACAGAATAATAAAAGTATGCTTGAGTATGCCATATAAAGTGCAAAATATTGTTGAACAAGATATACCAATGAAGCAAACGTTAACAGTAAACAACGTACGGCCAATAACGGTGACCATGATGCGACTTAAGGGTAAAGATAAGATAGATAAGACTTTTTCATGTTGACGTAGTATATTAAAACAAAACAGAACAAAACAGTTGTTTTATTTTTATTTTATACATATAATATCTATTATTGCATCATCAAAAATCATTTTTAGGGTTCCGTACCTAGGAAGAAAAAAACGGAACCCTTATAGGATCACTTTGTTGTCCGCCCGTCCGAAGGTCCGTCTGTCTGTCAAGATCCTTTTTCTCAGGAACGCGTGGAGTTATCAAGCTGAAATTTATATCAAATACTCAAGTCTACTGTCCTTTAGAGCTGTGAAAAAATCAAACTTCTAAGCCAACGCAATCAAAAGATACAGCCGTTTATGCCGCGAATTTCCGCAAATTTTCGACACTCGCAAGGGAATCAAAACCTACAGGGTACTCCCCGTGAACTCAGAATCTTGAAATTTAGTACGAAGGAACATCTTATAGCACAGATAAAGGAAAAATTGCGAAAATTTTGAATTTTGAAAATTTAGTTACATCATATAATAAAAATATTTGACGGAACCCTCGGTGCACGAGTCCGACTCGTACTTGGCCGGTTTTATTTTTAATGGCCAACAGTTACAGTCCTTAGAAGATAAAAGCAAAATACTTCATGCATATAGGTCGAATGTGAATGTTCAAACAAACGATGGTCTAAAATTTATAGCAAATTCCTTAAATTAAGTTATAAATCTGCAAATATTAATATGTAATCGAATTTCATGTTACTGAAGGCCAAAATAGACACCACGTGAACTGTGCCACAGTGGGCGTTGCTTAAAACCTGTACCGTGCAGTGCTGACACTTGGATCCTGTCTTTCAAGTTATGTGGTTGTAGCGCAGAATGTATCGTATGTGTTTCTGTTATTTAATTCGGCAAATAACGTTTTGTGCATCGTTAATTTGTGAAAACACATAGACCGGGTATAATAAAATATTGCATTATAAAACTCTTCTGTTGTACGAAGCTACAGCAATGCGATCATGACCTTTCTGTAACCAAAGGCAAGCGTATATTTTAAGTGCGAAGTCACGCACCAATGAATTGACGTTGAATAATTTTAGAAAATTAAAAAGTTTTATTTACATATTGTTAAACTTTAAAGGCAAAAATATTACATTTTAGTAAACATTAAGTAAATATTTTCCGAAATTGAAAGTACCTAATATTCACATAAGCTTTCCCTCAATAGCATCGTAATGTAAAAATGTCTAAAATGCCAAAATTTAGACATCACTACAAAATCATTTTGTATTAATAATATTTCCTTAGTGAAAGCACCGTATCAAGTCAAGGTTTCGTACATCAACTACACAATTAGTTTTAAAATTAAATAAAGAAAGTGTGGACTTCGCTGAAGGTCACTACTATTACATTGCGCAATATAATATAATAGCAATGACCTTCTAGCCTACGGGTTTGACGGATACGGAAAAGCACTGACCACGAAATATCACACGAAACACCATTCGTTCGTATAAGTGATATTGACTTATTTATTACGTATTTTACGTAAGTATCAATTCATTACTACACACGCGGATGTGCCACGAAAGCGGTACAACGTCATACTATGGTAAAACCGATAATAATAAGTGGTTCGCAAGAAACGCTTTGGACGATGTATCTGTAAGTGAAGGTCCGTTTGCGTGTCCGATAAAGGCACTAATCATTTTATAAATTGCAGAAAGATGTTGTAATATGTAGATTTCTCGCAGCGAAATATTTTTGGAATAGATTCAATACTTTTACATCGAATTTTATAACAAACAAACAAATTCACATTTTTCTTTATTGCTTATAATGCATTGCGTATAATATATTATAATGCATATATATGCATTATAATATATTAAAAATAGAACTATTACTGTCTTATAATATTCATATTATGTACGAATTAGTTACATTAAACGAGTACTTGCACAACGTAACTTGTTTTGTTCAAAACGTATTCTGAAAAAATAAACAATTAGAAAGCACGTACGTATATGAAATAACTTCAATAAGCTGTATGTGCAATAATTAATAACAGTTTCTTCCTATGTTGACATAAGTTTGTACGTAAATATACGTGCTACAACGAAATGACATACATTATTGATAAATATTTCTTACTTTAGAACATGTTCTTTTATCATCATCTATGTTAACTCATTGGAGGATATGCAAAATTTTTCTTGCTTAATTTTTGGGTCCTGAATTAAAATACAACTGCATTATCACTAAACAGTTCCATTAATTACCAATTTACTATGCAATAATAAGGAAATTCTGTTTCGTTTCCTTGTTTCCGTACAGTGCATATAGGGTTCAAATTAGAGGACAATCTAAAAAGTTATACATAAGACTAAGTCAATAAACACTTGTGATGGTAACCCTAGAAATGTAGATGAAACTTGCCGTGTAGAGTGCAGCTCTATTGGCGATATTAATTTACTAACATGGCGGGCCAACAATGCGCTGGCGGCTACTGGCAAAATTCCAACGATCGCCGCCTCCAGCCCGACCGAAGCTTCACCAAATTCCACTGGAATATATACGGATGTTTGATAAGAAACAATGTCTTTTTACGTGCCATTTGAACTTTGATACAAACGGGATATCAGAATGCCAATATTTTATCGATAGAAAAATAAAGATATATCAGAGGCGAAGGGTCTCGAGAAATATGCTTTGATTTTTTCACGGGTAACTTACGGCGCCGTTTTGCAACAAGTGTCCAACATGATTTATAATAAACAAAAACTCCCAAATTTTTTACTTTCGTTGTTTCACCAAGTTTGCGAAAAAAAAAATCTAGCAAAGAAGAACACGATTTGCCAAACCTATGCAGCTCTAGTGACCCTACTTCCTAGCAGAAAACAGAATTATGTTAGTAGTCCTGGTCCCGCGATTTCCTTAAGATGGAAGTAGTTCCCAAACGGATGGGTGCTTTCATTAAATATTTTGATGCCCACCTTAAGATAAACTTTCCTTGGTGGTTAATTTTAAAGGCGGATGAGAAAGTTAAAAAAAAATGAAAGTAAAACC
Source organism: Callimorpha dominula (assembly GCA_949752705.1). Classification (NCBI taxonomy): domain Eukaryota; kingdom Metazoa; phylum Arthropoda; class Insecta; order Lepidoptera; family Erebidae; genus Callimorpha; species Callimorpha dominula. The sequence continues at coordinate 5,782,694 of OX457005.1, forward strand.
GCTTCATAGAGAAGACAATTACTTAACCTCAAGGTGGACTTCGCATTTACGTTCATTTGATTGCTTTAAAATAAACAACTAGGAAATAGCGCTACATATGCCGACTAAACCAGTTTCGCTTAGGAAATACTACAAGGTAAAGATAACTTGGACTACAGGTAGGACAACAATTGGTGAATATTTCATAATCTGTGTCAGAATGCGCAACGATGCAGCGCAACCAATTTGCAATTTATATTAAGTTGAACGTAGCCTGAGACGTCTCAAGGAAAATCTTGAAGCCAATGTTTTTGTCAGCATTATTCAATGGTCGCTTCGAGTCGTGGTATAGACCGGTGTTCGGGTGTCGTTCGACTGCGGAATGGAACATCAGCATTACAGACGGCTTGCGTAACACGTATTCACGAAACCATGACCTTTGCTTGCATGTCCTACATTGACTCTTAAATAGTACTTAAATTTATAAGCATTCAATGCTTGTTTGTAAATGAACACCAACTTTTAATGTTATTTTACTACGTGATGTGTACATAGATGTGTACATAATGATGATGTCGTTGCTATAACTTCTAAGGCAGTTAAATAAATTTATTTGTTTGAGGCACCAATGTGTTTTCTTTATTATTTCAACTAAAATCAAAATTAAAAGTAACTTATAATTAAACTAATTATAAGTAACTTTGAATTGTCAGGATTAGGAGTCAGTCAAGAGTAAGTCGGTCGTAAAGCTAGTTGCGTGTTCCAATATCCTATGGAGAACAGGCAAAAAACTCATAGGACACTCTTTTTCAGAGTGTATTTTTTTTATATTCTGGTTACATTGCTTATAAACTCAAATGAAATATGAGGACAATGTAACATATTAATCTCTAAATATTAACAATCACTTCTTAGAATAGTAACTAATTATGACGATTTCTAGATACGATGGAGACTTCGCCAAGTTAAAACTTTTAGTGCACTTTTAGCGATAACGAACACGACACTAAGTACCAATATCAATTTAACGTGTGGAAAATGTCATCAGGCTTTACTGGCCTTGAGCCAAATGGCAAAGAGAACTAACTCAAGGAAACAAATTCTACTTATTGCTACTTCATGTGAATAGGTTTTTTTATAAGCCTAAGATGGTAAACATTAGTGATTAGTGAGTCCTCTTCTTTAGGAATATGATTTACTATCCTATATGTTCATTGGTCGTGGTTCATTTGGAATTACAGATTTAGCAAAGCCTCCTGAATAAGATGGATGTGTACACATTGGACAGATTTACTCCATTTAGGCAAGTATTGTTTGTAAATACCGGCTTTTTTCACTAAACTAATAAACTAATAAAGTTTGCGTGGCACAATCACCTAAGCATTTGAAGTTACTGCATTACCGGTATTTTATTAGTAGCTAATAGTATAAAGTTAATTTAGCAATGTCCTGATGTTCTTGTAAATGTTTTTTTTTTCTTGATGCAAATCCAAATGAGGCATATTAAAAATTCATAAAACAAATAAGACTAGTAAAATAAATTACTTAAGTGAAAACTTCTTTAGCAGCGTGGAGTGATTTTTGGTAAAGACAAAACTTATGGGACATGTCAGCTACGCCAGTCTGGCGCAATACGTCACATGAACATCAGCGTCGTTAAAGTTATTTTTCCAAAATTTTAAGTTTTCACTTCTGTCGTCAACCTCCATGACAGCCTATGTTTTTAGTCGATGTAATTATGGAACAGTAATCCCATATAATGTTATCAGGAACCTGTGCAAACGGATTGTCTGGAAGATGTCAGTGATAAGTTGTCTAAATAACAATACTTTATTTGAGGTTTTCTATCATAAAGTTCGTCAAATATAGCTTTTATATGACTCAGTTAACGAATCTCTGACATGCGCTCCTGTGTCGCCTCTAGGAGAAAAACATCATAAAACATATGCAGATAAATGCATCGGCGTCTGCGACTTTGTTGCGTATCATATAATTCCGAAGGTAGGTCATAATTCTAATATGGCTTGCTGACGATTTCAATTTAAAATTTCGGAAACTTACTTACTTACGGTACTTCGCCTAATTATCAGTGTTACCTTAAATGGTTTGATTTCTATCTGTTCTCAAGAAGTTTAATTAGTAAAAAAAAATTTCAAACGAATAACCCGTAGGTAGTTAAATGTTTATACTTTGTAATGGCATTACTTAGTTTATTTTAAGTTGACATATCTTCATAACTTATGATAGGCCAACCTAAAAGAAGTAGCGCTTAGGAAAATTGTTGTACCAAAATAATATCTACTAGTGGCAATAAGATATACATATATAAGCAATCGAGATAATATACATACCTACCTAAGGTATTCTCTTTACCAAAGCAAAACAAGAACAAAACTTAATGACAAAACCACATTCTGAGAACTAACATGCTGAATCTCAATCAACCTACAGATTTCAATGGGGATGCTCAATGAAATGATTACTGAGTTGTTTTTTAATTTTTGTGACAACAGCATTGTACGTTTTATGCTGTTGGGCAGATTCACTTACAAGACTGGTTTAAAACTAATATAAATGCATAACGCCAATAACAGGCTAAAAGATAGGTACGTCATTCCAGTCATGGTTCAAAAGATTTTAGCAATTATATTTTTACACCACAAGACTAACAAGCGTACGTTTGGCCGTAATTACTTATACATACATATATTTAACATTTTTTAATTATATGACAGTTAGTCATTTGAAAAAAATATTCATTTGCGCCGAATCCTACTTAGTCGTTAAGAAAAAGGTAGCTCCTGTACTCGATGCACATATGTATGTACTATTGGTACATTACGCCTGACGGACTAATTTAAACCACAAATTTTAAATAAATACCATGAAACCATGCATAATTCTGTAGACCTATACTCTGCGCCTAAAGTGAATCGGCCGCCGGAACTGGGACCTAAGATATTAACGGTAGCCACGCGTAAGATAGTGCATTTACAAGAGACGGGTAGTAATTAAACAAATCTTCTTATATGGATTATACAAATTTCTAAAAAATAACACTTTTAGCGATGAACCACTGTCTCGGATGTATCTTTTACTACTGCTAACTCTTTAGGATAAGGAAGAAAGGAAGGTATGTTCTATAGTATCCGCACAATGACACTGGTCTAGTTACTAGATCAATGACATTGTACCGTTATGTAGTAGTACGTACGAATTTTTGTCGACGTATTAGACTCTAGTACATCCCAAAAAAATCGTACAGACTCAAGAAATAAGCGCAAATCCTAATGTTACGTGCTCCGTGTGTTGCATTCTTTATTTTATAATTGGTGTATTTATACATATATTTTTATTTATTTATCATAATATAAACAATTTATACACAAAACAAAATTGTACATAAGCAAGTGCGGGTAGTTGCTGAAACTCGCACTTCACGGAAGGTCGCTGAGCTCTCATCAGTCCACTCGTGACCACGATCGGTGCAATTCGATCGAAACGTCGGGTAACGTAAAGGTATTTTACCTTGTACCTTTTAAATATTATCGCGATTAAGTCCCGAGTTACACATTTTACATTTGAGTTTCCGCTCAATTGCCACACTTCCTTGCAAAATGCAGTCTAGCTTGTCAGTGCTGTTTACTAACAAATGGTTCCCTGCGAACGATTCTTCCAAATAATTTTGCTTCCTGCAATCGTCTATAAACTGCACTTGATGGCAGATTAACTTGGCCTTTCTTTAATTGATTGTCCTTTTTTCCAGTCTTAGTGGCCTAGTTACTAAATATCTACGTTATTGGCAGTATAAAATATTTTACAATCATTTACTGGATGAAACGCTTAGTTTTAGAACGTTGTAGATGATTTGCTACTTTATTATACAACCAATGTTCCTCATTCACAATCACTTTTTCTCGTTTAAGGATCATAGTTTTGTTTTTACCCATTCTATAAAAATGAAACGAAAAGCACCGTAAGAGAAAAAGGGTCTTATCAAATTTGCCCGACATATATTTAAATTTTAAAGGATTTGGATTATTAGGTTTTTATCTACTAAATGGCCATTTTATAAAAAAAATATGTTTAATTTATCGATTTAGTCATTATTGTTAATGTACTTTTTAACTTTTATGGAACTACATTGGTGCTTCTGTATAGAAATATTGGGGTGGATGGTCGATGAATAAATCGATCTTCAGACGTTTCCCACCGCCACATCGGATTTCCTTCTCCTGTAGATTTAGGTTTAAACAAGGTATTTTGTGGTCTCTGTGTTTGACAAAGAGGTGGTTCTTTAACGTCAAGCTTATTTCACTACGGGTCCACAAAGCAGCTCCTTTGGACTCAGTTGGTGTTTAGCATATGGTTGCCTTCCTGTGTCTAACCAGTGCGACGGACGTTTTTCCGATTTAGAATCCCCTTCTTTTTTTAGGTCTAATTAATAAGCATCCAGATTTTGGTTTTGCTGTTGAGTTAGTCGAAACGGCTCCACTTTTTGAGCTTTTTTAACCGACGAAAAAAAAAAGCAGGTTCTCAATTCGACCGTATAATTTTATCTTTCAAATTGTAATTAAATCGATAGGTATCGTTTTATCTCTTACGTAGAAGGTTTTTGCTAAGTCCGACGTAGCGCTAGGTAAATCTGCTTGCACTAATGCTTTGAACTCATCGTCATCGGATTTCGTCTCCAGAAAGTTACGAATCTTAATGTTGGAATCAACACCTAAAGAACAAAATTTCACTAAACAGCGTTCAAACTAAGAATTCATAAATGAAAACAAAAATGTAGTATAATTTGCTACAAAATTTAAACAAGCTGTTTGGATATGTGAGCACTAGTCGTTCGTAATCAAATGGTCACAACTGTACTGTGTAAACTACTATGTCGAGTGTCGCTAACTTGCTAATTTAAGTTCAGGTTCGTCGTTGTATTTGTACGTGCCAGCACAGCAATCTGTATTCGCTTTCCTTACCGAAAATACTCTACTGTGAAATCTCTACAATGCTAGAAGAAAACATTTTGCCTTCTGTTTTGTAAACGAGAGGTAATGCGTATTCGAGTGGTTTTGTCACAATATCTTCATTAATGTTTATGGTAATGTCGCTTGTGCGGTACAGTGCATGTAATAGACTAAAGTCCCACTGCTGAACAAAGAATTTGCATTATAGAACATAACATTACACGTAACATATGCCTCGAGGCTCCCTTACAATTATCTTTACATTTAAAAGCTATTTCATTTTCTACAAACGATTCTCATAGGGTGATACAGGTGAGATTCGTGAATATGTAAAAACTTTTGAACCAGCATAAAATTTATTAAAGAAAAAAATATTTTCACTCCATCTTTCACAGCCCTCTGTATTTCTAAGTCTTTAAGGTTCTCGTTGGTCTTACTAGGCGTGTGCAGCACTACAATAAATTGAAGACACTCAAAATAAATAAAGCAATGACAACACAATACGAGAAAGGATTTTAATGAATGTGATCACACCGGAATCTCAGCTAAACATGCACTTTGTGTTGTGGCCTTTAATATGTGGGTCCATCAAAGCTACTAAGAGGCGGGGTATGACTGTACGTATAATTCGTTAAATTGCCTGTAGTAGAAGTCTGTAATTAAATATAGTTAGCACCACATTTCCCGATTTTATTAACTTAATTATAAAACAAATAAAATTCGGGTAATTGTAGATTAGAATAGGATGGAGCATGAACTTGATATATACCTATAAATAAAACGCGCGTGAAAAACTACGGGCACGCCTAGCTAATAATTAAAAAATATATAATTTTCAAAAATATTATTGATAAATACTTACATACTACTTACATATAAAATAGAGATTCAGTGTCAAGATCGTTCCATCCCATTTCCCTGGTATCGCACCTATAGCTTGTCGTATTATTTCTACCCAAATTCTTTGATGTGATCATTATTAAAATCATTCAGTTCAGTCTTTCGTTCGATAATTTCCTATCCCTATTTATTGTCTCTACGCCATATTTGTTTAAATAAGACAACTTAGGAAAAATAGAATAAACAAACATGTTTACGGTTTACGTTTTTGTGTGTACTCGAAAAATTAAAGACTAGTTTTATACAGATATATATTTTTATAACAAGCTGTCAAAGTAATGAATTTTTATCTATTGTTTCAGACATTTTCAGCACGAACAATCCATTACCTATTGTAATTTACCTGATGAAGCAAAGCCGTTGGTTCCCAAGACACGACATGCCTCTCCAGTACTGTCACTGTGATGAATGAACGTTTAATTATACTCGATATATTTTGTCATAAAACTGTCTACTTTATAAATGATACGATCAAAACGAGGATAATATCGTGCTAAGGTACATTCAGCGACAGTTTATAAAGTATATGAAACCCACAAAACGCCTACTTAAACGATCTATATATAAGGCAACCAGTCGATACACGGAATTGGGTAGGAATGGTTTTTCTAATTCGTATAAGACTACATCAAGTATTTCATAAAATAAGGCATGTTTCGCGACTTTTGTCGGTGACTGTACTGAGTACTACAGTGTTACTACCATATATGTTATTAAACTGTTACAATGTACGTGACGTAATACGATAATACTACACATATTTCTTCTATGCAAACGAACGTAACACGCGACTAACACAGAGTCATGTTCAATATTTAGAAATAACAAATTGCCAATGGTTTTATTACCCACGGTTTCGGGTAATAATTAGTACTTTATACTAAGACTGGCCTTTGCTCACGGCTTCGCCCGCGTGGGCCTCGTCGCAAAGAATATCCTGTGTTATTTCCAGATCATAAAACTATCTGTGAGCTAAAATTCATCCAAAGCCGTTCAGCCGTTTTAGCGTGAAAGAGTAACATACGTCACATTTAAAATATTAATAAGATAATGGAGCAATGTATCCTCTTTTGGAATCACGATGATCGAGCGGGATTGGTGGTAAGATCGTTATTTCCTAGTCACCACAAGCAAATCAAGGAGCGGTCACGCAAGCGTTTATGCTAAACTCAAACGTTGGTTATTAATGTGTGTATAAATTATAACGCGTGTTAGATAATCTAATATGTATATGTGTGTGGTCAGCTATACCGTCTATCAAATACCATACACAGATGAGGATATCCAATCCTCATCTAACGATCACTATCAATAAAACTTATTACGTTTAACGTAGTAAGTTTTATTGACAGTGATCTCTGGCTGGGCTCCATGTGCGTACGTCGTGACAAAGTTAATTAATAATGTCTCCGTCAGTAATAAATGTAATCGAATCGAATTAAACTCGTAAAATACGCACTCTATACTAAGTGCTGAGAAGTTCAGCGAAGCGTGACATTCAATACAGTTGAGAGATTTCGTGGGTGAAGACCAAACAACATATCCCTAATCCAAGAGTCACAATTCAGATCACAACAACGATCGATCACATTATGGATACATTCATATTCATACATTGTAAGGTACGCTAAAAAGCTACCTAATAACCGACATAAATGTGATAAAAACCTAACAACTTATATACATATACCTATTTATCTATACTAATATTATAAAGCTAAAGAGTTTTTGTTTGGTTGAACGCGCTAATCTCAGGAACTACTGGTTCAATATAAAAAAATATTTTAGTGTTGGATAGCCCATTTATCGCGGAAGGCTACAGCACGCTGCAACCAATAGGAGCGGAGCATCAATGAAAAATATTGCAAAAACGGGGAAAATTTACAAACGAGGACGAAGTTGCACGGGTCAGCCAGTATCTTATATTTACTCTTTGTTTGACTACAAAGATGTGAGTCGACGAACTTAGTATGGATTACCCCTTAGCGGTTAGGATTAGGGGAGAAAGGGGTAATGGGAGTCACTTAAGCAAGAATCAAGAAATAATCAAAGTTAATTAAGTAGACCTTATTGTAACTACAGTTGTACTTACTATGCTTATTTAACTATCAGTCTGAAAAAGTCTTTTTAGTTTGGGAATTATCATTTGGTAGTAATTTAACTTAAAAAAAAAATTAGCTTTGACCACCATTGTCCTCGTGTGTGGGTAATTGTGGTCATCGCGTTGGTATTGAGATTCATCTCATCTTCAGCAATTATCGCATACATAACCTTCTGGCGAATCCCATCCGGTGCAGTCTATATGTGCCAACTGTCCACACGGAGTGCATCTATACCACATCTAGTTGTTGCGGCCAAACTCATCTCAAATTAAGCAACTATAATCATCGTCTTCTGCGTCATCGTCGCAAATGTTAGAAAGGCTCATGTCCATCTCTGAGGTGGAGTTCATTTCTTAGACGACACAGTCTCTTTGCCTTGTCTACTTTGCCTTGTCTACTTTGCCTTGTCTATTTTGCCTTGTCTACTTTGAACTTGTATTAATTTGAGGATTCAGTGCTGTCTCTGGCTGTAATACTCAGTTGATGTAGATGGGGTTGGGTCAGAGATTGTTGACGTATGAGTTACAGCCGTTGGAACCGTTATAGATATGGAGCAATCTTGAACGACGACTTCTGAGTCGTTTAGAATTTCAGATACAATGAAATCTTCTGCAGAGAATATGTTTGGATGCATTGGAAAAATTCCAGCTGCATGAAAGCCCGATTCTCTTTTGCTGATTTAAGCCACAGCTGAATATGCATTTTCTATGAAAAATTAACAAAGGTTTTCCCCCGTTCCCAACTGGTTATACAACAAACTATTTTTTGGCCTTTGGAGGCCAAAATCTTCCCAGGATCTGCACGGGGGGGATCCCGGTCTCGTCACAATTATATATATTCTTGGGAATAAACTTATGTTTAGCCATCACCTCGGTCTGCTAGTCTTCTCCACTTCGGGACTAAATTCAGGAAGCCTTCCAAGACATGGCGTGAGTTAGAAAATTTTTGCTTTTTAAACCGCTTTCGAAGAGTCGGAAACCGAATATTCATTGATTTGACAGCTTTTCTCATTGACATTCCTTGTTATAGAAGATCTTCTGCTTTTACCAGAGTGTCAGAAGACCATTTTGCCTTGTCTTTTAATCCAGGGCGTGAAAAGAAAAGATTGGTGAAAAACAAAAACAATGCGGGTAATGGGGGTCAACTGACTCCTATTACCCAATTATAGGTATAAAATTTTAAAAATCCAAAATAAATAATTTATTAAGTTGTTCAGTGAAAACGTCTTACGATAGTATTTTTTAGGGTTTAAGGTAGAAAAATTAACAATGAATTATTAAAATGGTCTAAAATGAACGACTCACCTTCTATTATGTGCACACGTAAAATTATAAAGAAAGTGCGGAAAAACGTATTAAGACCGTCACAAGCAAATGCTCTTGGCAATCTGAGCGGGCGATCGAGTGGGAGCGGGGCGTAGTATGGTCGACTGTTTCCGCGTGTACTCTCTCATCGATGTCTATTAATTATGTTATTATTGTATTGACCACCATTGCCCACTGACTCCCATTGCCCTGTTCTCCCCTACAACATGAAATCCTATCTCACACACATGACACCGAAAGATGTCATACTTTAATATCGTGTCGAATTGAGAACCTATTTCATTTGTTTAAATCAGTAAATAAACCTTAGTTTCTTTTCATCCAAATGATGAACTCTTGTTTCCAATTACTATGAGCCACCACTTCTAAGATCATTGATTTATTTATAAAAATAAACAATTATGAGAAGTTCCTATTCTTGGAAGTCGCTTCAAAATAGATAGCAATATATTATGTGAGCGCACATTTAGTCATATTCATTGGCGGCGAGCTCCGTTTAGTAGCCATTTAGATTCGCAATATCTAGTCCCCCAGGCACAGACCGTACGTCCTCAATTGTTTAATCGACGAAGTTCCTCAATACAAGCCCGACGAGAAAGTTCAACACAGCTGATATGCCAGGGCCGTTTCGCTTAATGTTCCTTTTGCCCCGAGCGCATTCCTTGCGCAATTACTTCACGCATTAAATATTTAATGCCAATATTACATATTATAACATTATGTAATATTGGCAAGTGTAAGTGTAAGTCAGACCCGATTTCTCCGGTTATGATGCAGTTCAAGTGAAGCTAATGGGAGATCCATGCTTCGGCACGTATGGGCCGGCTCGACTCAGCTCCATACCACGGCCTCACAGAACACCGGCAAAAAACAATGCAATCATTGTTTCAATGCTTGCTTTGTTTTTTCGCGCATGAGTGAAGTTACCCTAACCCTTCCCTCTCCCCTTTTCCATCCTTTCCTCCCCTGTAATCCCCCTCTCCCCTATTCCCACTCTCCACCCCCTCACCCTATTCCCCTACTCCCGCCTTAAAGGGCGGCAACGCACTTGTGACTCTTGAGTTAGTGCCCATGGGCAGCGGTAGTCATTTACCATCAGGTGACCGATCTGCTCGTTTGCCCCCTATAACATAAAAAAAAAAATATCTCAATACATCTCTGTGCAATATGTGTAAAACCTTCGCTGCTTAAATACACTGTTGGGAACTAATTAAATACAAACCTCGGTGTTTTAATCTTTTAAATGGATCTTTAAGTTTAAATTAAAACTCATGAACCGTAACGAATTCAACTACCTGACCTGCTGAATCCAACATAATGTATTTGGATTAAAATATCTTTCATTACACCTTTACAATATACTATAGGCTACTCGAATCTGATTGGAGAAATTGATGAACTATTCATACAGCAAATAACATTAGGTACTGATGATGTAAATCGCACAGAAATAGCGTTTCACTCATCCGGCGTTTTGGACTATGTCCAACCAATTACTGATGATACAGATAACAAATTTGATCATAACCTATACTGAAACGTAATCTAAATGGATTATGTTTATTTATTTCGGAACGAAATTAAAAGCATGGTACGTCGGAATCGTTTTACTGATATAGGGTTACTGCTGTAGAGGGAGATCCTCGATTCCTTCTTTAGAAGAGGGGGTCACAGTCAAGGGGGAATTATATATACTAAAGATCACCTGTGGTTGAGGTTTCGACCATAATGTATTTGGTTCTTCTTCTTCTTTTTAGTGCAGACAAACATGTATGTTAAGTTTAGTTAAGTAGACTCCATTAATATTATTATTGTAAACAATTTTATGAGTTTGCGGTGTTAATCTGTAAATGACTGATACTACACTTATTTTTTATTTATTTTTTTAGTGCACCATTTGTTTGTATATGCATTAGTGTAAGCAGTTGTTGGTTAACCTTAAATAAATAAATAATTAACTGACCATATAAAGTTTTAAACTGGTTATTTTATATCAGCGTACTTGCCGATCCGTGACAGGTTAACATAAATACTGGACGCGCGTATCTTATAATTATCTTATTTGTAACACATATTGTGTAAAAATGTTGGCCTTCTGCATTTCTTCTACTATTTCTTTTTTAAATTTAATTTCGAATAAAAAAAATCGTAATATGAATTCTGTTCACGTAATTAATATTTAGGAGAAGATCCCTTGCGTTATTATTTTTGCATGACCGGCGGTTGAGTTGAGTTGAGTTGAAAAATAATGGTTGGTTCTTTTTGAAGAGAAAACGAACAAAAGTAACACGAACATTTACGGTTTTTGACAAAGATGAAAGTATAACGGAATGGTAGTTAAGATAAGTTAAACGATAAAAGGTAAACTGTGCATTAGTTTAACTTTCTTGTCTCTGTCTTACCCTGTGGAAATATGGCAAAGGGTTATGTATATTATGATTTATGTAGCCCAGTAGGTTATGGTAAACTTTATAATATCAAAAACAGTAGCTATAGGTAATTGTTCACACATGCAATACCGAAGTAGTCCCTAATAATGCCTCCTAGAAAATTATTTACATAAAACTGTCGACATGTTTTTCCGTAATTAAAACTATTACGTTTAAATCATCAAAGGTAAAAATAGATCACAAACTACATGTTAATCATATAGGTAATTCAGTAAATATTAACATTCAGCTAGGTTTAAGATGGTTGTTAGCAAGCTATGCACCATGTCCTAAAGCATGACGCACGTCAATGTAAACAAAGGATACGTCTAAACAACATGGCGCATAATCGACACTAGTTACAATTGCACAAACTTGTCACTTCCACCCGTTTAACGATTATGTACTCTAGCTGTGTACCCTAAGAGTCACTCCCAGTGCAGTAAGAGATTATGTCGATATAGCTTGGTGAATGGAGCGCAAAGCGGCGTCGGCTGCATGCTTCCGACGGCCGTCACAACTGGCGAAGACGTTGATATCGGCGACACGTTAGAAGAGAAAACTGCTTGTTTATCGTTCGCAGCCGCCAGCTACTAAACTTAACATATCGCTTATGAAGGCGTCGATAATGTCACATGTATTAGCATAGAATTTGTTAAACACTGATTATCTTACCCTTGTCATTTTGGGTACGGAGTTAGGCAGGCCGATAAATCACAGCTGACAAACATCCAAACTTTGATACTTCATCAAATATTACAATCATAGTCATATTTCAGAAGCACTCGGCGGATTCAAATTTACGTGAAAAAGTACCAGTTGTGGGCTATTTCTATAACGAATCCAATTTCGTTTGATTGCTGTTGCAAATTCATGATTCATAAAGAGCGAAAACAATTTCGTAAAGTATCGAATCAAGGAAAATACGAATTGTATTGAGAAAATGTGTGGGAACGGGTCTGACTTGACAGGTTCCTTAAAAGCAATCCGCTTAGCAAAATTTAACAAGCTGCAATAATAGTATAATCAAAGAGCGAAGATAAAACTGACACTAATGAGAAAAGAATTTTATATCCTTCAGGAAAACAGATACAGCACATAGGATCACAGTTATGTAAAAAAGTTATAATGCTTTATATTAGAGTTATGCGCGTACATAGAATTGCAGCAATACGACCGAACCGACAAACAATACAATAGCGTCGCAGGACGGAATATATCCGATGCGGTGCCAAACTCACGTTTCCGGTCACTTCCGCAATTGACACAGTGAATTTATGTAAACACGATTCAATAGTAATACAGCTACTTGTCTCTAAGCAAATATATTAATCATTCAAATTAATTTTCATAAAGCCCTTATCACATAGGTACCGATTATCGCTTACTAATGCTAGAATAGTCCAGAGCATTAGCTAGTATCTAACTACATGAATAGATAGAATATAACACACTCCACAAATCAAAGAGAAATTCCTCCTTCTTAAGCCATGATAATGATGCCTTTAATGATGTTGTTCTCCCATAAAGAATTGTCTATATTAGATATATAGACAATTCTATAGCCTTTCATTATTAGTTTTTTGTGACTTGTGTGTTTGCGACTACAAAGGCGATATAGCGGAAGCGACAGCCGGACGAAAACTGTACAAATAACACTTTATTTGTAGTACTGCAGTCGCTGCAGTCGAGGACGCGGCCTTATACAGAATGGCGGTTTAATCATTAATCAGAATACGTGTAACTAACTGTTATTGAAAGTATTGCTGGTTAACAAATAACATTTGTCTGTAGGATGGGATGTCTAAGGATTCCAACTCATGAGCAAATTAAAGATGTCTGCATTATCTCATGATTGTTCAATACTAATAATATATACTAATATTTGTTTGGTTGAACGCGCTAATCTCAGGAACTACTGGTTCGAATTGAAAAAAATATTTTAGTGTTGGATAGCCTATTTATCCAGGAAGGCTATATAACATTACGCTACGACCAATAGGAGCGGAGCAGTGTCCATAAACGCAGGTGAAACTGCGGCTAGTATTAAAATATTTTTCTGTATCCTTATGAAGCCAGTGTAATATTTTAATATGAAGAACTTACTGAATTATGTTTCTAAATGAGCTTCCTGTATGCTGAATTTATTTTACATTAAATATATGAATTTACATTTAAACATATTTACCTACCTATGTGAAATGAATTCAACGTGACATGTTATTATAGTTATATTATAAATACCGGCGATACGTACCTAGTTTCTGTTTCTACTTAACCAGAAACCTCATTGCCAACATAATCACGTGCCCATTTACCTTCGCTATTTTCTCATGCGGCAAATCACCAGTAGTTTATATATTTATAAAAACAAGAGTCATCTATATTGAATGCAGTCGTATCGTAGTACAAATCTTTGCCTAGCCTCTACTTCGACACAATGATTGTTTGAACCGCGGTTGTGTCATGGTTCTCACGACTCATTTCTCATCTAATACATGTATAAACATACTCTAACCCATCGACCCTATTTACATTGACAATACATACGGACGATGACCTCGTGTGACAAACTAAAAAAAATCATCACGCGCATGGACAACTGATGACATACCTGAAACAAAGCAATATTTTTATTATAAATGTGCATTGTATGATTCGTACATAGAAAAGTTTAAAAAGAAATTTGGTACAATGCAGAGAGCACAATAAATTGTTTAAGTCAATGTCGAACTGGCTAAAATTAATAAACATATTTTCTTTCGTTCTAAAACTAAACGGTGGCTCTGGAAAAACCACTTATTTCCTAGAGACGGTATACATGCGACGCGAGTGAAGTAAATATGGCAAGTCCTGGTCACCATTTTAAACCTAATCAGAAAAGAACCACTTGTTACCATGCAAAAGAAAAATTTCAAAATACTTTTTGTGGTTACAAATGTTACGAGTTGTAAAGTATTAGATATTTATCCAACATCATATCAGTGGTTATGTAAATCTCGATTCGATGTTTCATGCACGAAATTCATGTGTTTTTCATTAATGACTACTTTAGTAGTCATTATTACCACAAACACATTCAAATTACCTGATGGCGCTCAATAAATTGAAATAGGAAAGCTGCTGTAGGATTCAAAACGATATCATTTTGAATCAGTAAAGTAATTTACCTGTGCAATGTCATGCAATGCACTAATTGAAACTTCCATACAAAGTATTATACATACATGCACTGGCGTAGCGTGCCTCGGAGGGGCCCTGTATCAAAATTAGTGGGGGGGGGGCCAAATGAAGGGTAAAGATTTCTCACGAAACAAACAAAAATGCTTGCATTAAATTAAAGTAAATATTTATTTTTATATGTTTTTTTTCCCGGGAAGCACGAGATTAAGTGACATTGTGGATAACATTTTACCAATTTTTGCTGACACACGTTAGGGGCCTCTGAGGCCCGGGGGCCCCGTATCATTGATACGGCTGATACGGCGGTAGCTACGCCCATGAATACATGTATTAATAATGTTTTTATTGAAGCGTCACTTTACAGTATGAACAATGAACATTAAAATAAGTCTGTTACGTACCTACATGAATATCAACAATATTTTTTGCCGCTAAGGAGCAAAGAAGCATAAGGTACATTGGAATCAACCATACCGTATAAACATATCGTAAGATTATTTATTTATTTAAACTTTATGCACATAAATCACAGAGGCGGACTTAATGAAAAAGGCATTCTCTGCCTGTCAACCTTCGGGTGATGCAGAGAAAACAGGAAGTAGGTACATTAAAAATATTATAGTTTATTAAATAGCAAACTAAGTACTTAAATAATTATATAGAATGAAACACACATACATATATTAATAGACATAATTAACAAACCTACACATGTACACAAACACACTATATTCATATATACACATGGATTCGTCATGCTCACTAAAATGTCATTGCTTGCGGCGTCGTCATGGGGCGGGTCATTTCTTTCCGTCTCATATGGCGAAGGAGATGATGGCTGGTCCATGCGTCATACTCGTGAACGGGTGCTGCTTGGGGTGACTGGTCGGTCTAGTCAGCGATGCTTTAGCCTATACTACGAGTATTATTTTGGTTCGATCAACTGCAACTCTAGCCTCTTAATCCAGTCACGAATTATTTTTAACAGTAGATTTTGTAACTGAATGAAGGTAGATGTGCACCTTAAATGATTTCTATGTTTAATAGGTTCAAACCTTCAACGGTATCACTGAGTGATTTTTATTTTTTAGTACGTTAGCTTTTGGAGCATTTCAATAAAATGAAATTCAGGTGGCATCAGCTTGCATCCTGTTTACCTTTTGTGTAACACTAACACTATTGTACCTGAAGATCTGACTTTTAAAAAGAGTGGCCATGAGTTTCTTTGCCAGTATTCTTGTCATAAGACTCTACGCATTTTGGAAACTGGAAGTTATAGATCGACACAAGCAGGCAGTAGATTTTGGTGTTTTCACCTAATTTACCTCGACAATCCAGTACAAGCTGTGGCGTCTGTTTGCGCCGATTTATGATTTTAACTCTAGCTTCAATTTAACGTTCTTAAATGTCACTTAGTGTCTTCATTGAATAAATGATTTTGAATTTGACTTTGAATTTGATACATACATATAAAAACAAATAACGGTTTAGATGATGAAGTATGAGTAAATTGATTCTACCAAATTGTTTAAAAAGGTACTTACTCACTTACTTTAACTTTAAATGAGTAACGATTGATGGCCATCCTGATTTCGCGGGAAAGCGCATGTCAAAGAAAAATAGACTGAACGAAAAAAAGAAGAAGCTCCGAAATAAACTCCGAGGTGTGAGAGGAAGAAAGAAGAAGAAGATATCTTAAGGAACGAAGGTTTCTATGATGATTACTACTTAAATATTGGAAATATGAAGTTAAATTCATGCGGGAAGATGGGGAATTAAGGTTGTGAGTGCTCGCAACATACGGCCCTTACGAATAGGCAACCACTTAAGCTGAGAACGGAAAGATAACATATTATAGTGTTGCCAGCTTCACTTATGCGTCATCGACCTGGCGCGAAATGACAGAGAACCATGTGTTATTATTAAATTGGTAGTTCAACTATACTATCATAAGGTGGGCACTGAAAATCAGTACTGAGGTGGCATTTGTCCATCGCAGTGTATACTGAGGGACCTATTTTCTAGGGCACGGCGTACAACTCTCAGTAACATAAAAACTTATATTTTATTTTCTAAAGAAAAGTGGTCGGGTACGTGGCATTGACGCGTCATGTGACATGTCAGTGTCATGTAACAAAGCACACGTCAAAAAATGTTACCTGTTTATGAAGTTTAAATTGTTTTTCTGTTTTTTCTTTTTTTATATTTTCTTTCATATGCTTTTATTTTAATTTTTTGTTGTATGCTGTTTTAAAAAATAAATCATTTTTTTCTTTCTTTCTATCATAGAACACATGAACAGAAAAGAGATACACACCAAGACACATTTTCTGAAAATTCTATTAAACTACTGGTAAACCTTATTTTTGTATTCATCATTATAGATTCAAAAACCATAAACATAAAAGAAAGATTGTACAATACAAACTGGATTGCTGTCAATAGATCCAGTATCATTTTAACCCTAACATGGTCCCTCTACCCTCAGAACTAATAGAAATATGGACCTGGTAAAGATCCTTCGCACCTCTCCATGTTCATTCGAACATGTAAAGGATACCGTCTTGTTTGATTTAGATTATTTATATTCGTTTACACAAGATTATTTTTAGTAACTGGCAAAGCAAAGGTAAAAAGCAAATATTGTAAGTAATTGCATTACTTAGTAATTACATTATTATTATATATTTTTATTACATTTTCCAATTACTTTAATGAATGTTCGAGAAGTATTTAGGCACTAAAAAAATGAAAATATATTGGTTTGTTACGAACAGGGTGAAGCATCCGTATGTTGTGCTATTCGTGTAAATATGTCAAAATAGACTAGTGCTGCAGAGTCACGAGATTAACGATAGTTTTGCTTAGGGTGACGTGAGACGGACGCGGATCGTAACCCTTGGAGCACGGTCTAAATATATCAAATGTTTAGTTTATGAAGAGCGGCCAGTTGCACGCGTTCGGGGGGAATTTTACAACCTGCACGATAATAGTTCCAGCTAAGAATAGTAATACGAGTACATCTGCGTTTCCAGCATGCGTCGTTCAGTGCAGCGCATCTGCAGTATTGCTAAGGAACTTAGGAACATCTTAGTTCTATTTTTGAAATTGCATTAAAATTACTTTGTTTGACCATTGTAAGGTCACTTTATGTCGAGCGTGCTGTAGTTTTTTTCACTCAGCATATTTTTTTGTATATCAGCCTTCTAAGAAGATTGTCATTCGCGATCACGGTACACTTGCCTGAAAGTGCCTGTGACGTCAAGTGATACTCCTAACGATACAAAATGCACAACGTTTAGTTCTGTGTTAGGACTGTAGTATAACCTTTTGCCTAAAAACATGTATATGTAAAAATGTCGAGACAGAATGATGTTTTCTTTTTAACACGCTTTATTAGTTCGATGTGTATGATATATACATAGATATCTATCGACCAGAATATTTCAACGTTATTTTCACCATTATTTTCAAAATTTGCACACGTGTGCACACACAATAATATCATAGCATCTGAATAAAAAATTGCCACTTTGTTATTTAATTGTGTTTTATAGTAAACCGATCATTAGAACATCATACTTCGAGGTCGCCTTCACACAATCCCACTAATATTATAAATGTGAAAGTTTAGATGGATGGATGTTTGTTACTCTTTCACGCCAAAACTACTGAACCGATTGCGATGAAACTTGGTATGTAGATAGCTGGAGACCTGGATTAACATATAGGTTACTTTTCATCCCGATATTCCCACGGGATCGGGACTTACGCAGGTGAAACCGCGGGCGCTGCTAGTTCTTAATAATCCACAACTCAACATTCCAAAAACCTGCTTAGGCTCACCGTTACACCACTAGCAAGAACCTACTCTTTTGTCTTAAATATCGAGATATAGCGATGATGAGGAAACCAAGAAACTTGAAACCTGTTAACAACTGAGTAATTTCGTAGTAAAATGACTGATGATTCAAATTTCAATTCTGTTAAATACAGAATACGTCTGAATTCACTTTGAACAAAGGTGTAATTTTCTGATAAGACTTTAATTGTTAACAACGTCACTTTAATAACAAGCATTAAAAAATCACATTAATAATTCAATGCCGTTGCGATTTGTAACTGCATGAAGTCGAGAGAAATATCTTTTTTTACAACTAAATTATACGTACCTACAAAAAATGTTCATAAAATATCTTGCCATAATATAAAAAGACATTGTCTGTAACACCCGGCATTTTGATTAACATTATTTTAGAATAGGAATAAATTACAAGATAAGAAAGTAAAATACATTGAGCTCTGTAGAAACTGCCGCATCCGATCCACTTTATAGGTCATTTCATTTATTCCATTCACTTATTTCCGTCGAAGGGATCTCCTATTACGATCGAATGGGCTCCACAAATAAACCTAATTCTGTCTGAACAATGCGATGTTTCTTTTCAATTTAACAAATTAAATAGATAGTCTAGAGAATTGAAATTATTTGCGAGAGTAATGGCCATGCGACGAAACTGCAATACGAGTATAACTCGTAATTCGCCACTATTGCTGTCAAACCTGAGAGGTCATAAAGAGGGTATAAAAATGGAAAATGTTATACCATCAGTGGTAAGCGGTCACCGTAGCCTATAAAAGCTTTCAACACTAGCGTTATTAATAGACCTTAATTCTTGTGCATCATGTGAGCCTTTGCGTGTCGGGGGGTAATTTTAACTTTTTATTTGTAGTATCATTCGTAGGTATTATATATATACGTACGCATAAATGAGTAATTATTCGAAGTAATTATCAGTAATTACGAGTCCTTACCGTTGTAATTACCTATTAATTTTTACTCTAACGAAGTGTAAGAAAAGTATTAATTAAACTCGACAGCTTTTTTGTACTGTAGACTGGAGCATATTTGCAGAACACTCACCTAATGAATATCGGATGTAATATAATAGAAGTTTTAAATTTTCTCTTAAGTGATTTTAAATTGTGAAATGTTTGAGGCATCACTAGCTTCCGGTGAAGCTCTATAATGTAAATATTATCATTGCTCTCGTTGTCAAGATCCGGCAGCTTTTACATAATTTTGAAAAACATTCACGTTAAATTGAAACTCAGATACCTATTCATTTGGTTGAAACTGTTTACGCCATATACATAATTCTTTTTTATTTCATAGATCCATATGAGACGCCGATACAACATTTAAGCAATTCCAACTACCTACTTTTAAAATGAACATTATATTTAGGAGTGTTTTATGATTGTTAAAATATGTGAACATCTATTTTGAATTTGAATTAAAAGCTTGTTAAGGCAATGTTTTCATTGTAGACTAAAACAAAACATTTACTTAACAGTTTAAAGTGTAAATATTTTAGACTGTGTATATCTACCACGATTTCATTCCTGAAGCTAAGCCTGTCAAAAACCAATGTGAAAAAAACGCGTATATTCGTCGCCTCGCATATAATATAATAATAATAATAAAAAGAAATGAGAGGTGGGTTTACCAAAGAAATGAGAGGTGGGTTTACCGAAAATGGGAGCAAGCGGAACCATGTGTGAGTGATGGGCACTTTCCGGATGATAATGATACAAATACATTTTGGCGTAACATCTGGTCGGTGTCTGTCATTCATACAGAAGGTGATTGGATGCGAGATGTTAAGCGGTCATGCGAAAATATACAAAAGATGGAACCAATGCCATAACCACAGAGGACATAAATAGTGCAGTCCGTTATCTAATTGGAAATCAGCTGGACCAGACGGACTACACAACTTCTGGCTTAAGTGATTCCGAAGTTCGCATGCTCGTTTGGCATCTCAATTCCAAACAGCTTAAGACTCTGGGTTATTACCCCATTTTATGACTACTGGTATTACCCACTTACTCTATAAATCCGGTAGTGCCATGGATCCCAAAAACTATAGACCTATTACGTGCCTACCAACCGTATATAAGCTTCCAACATCTATTCTGAGACTCAAAATTACTACACATTTAAATAAAAATTCGATAATTTCTATTTCTCAGAATGGATGTCGAAGCGGGACCCGTGGCACTAAAGAGCTCCTTATCATAGACATGGCCATTAGCCACAAGGTGCGTCGTAACCGTAAGAGTCTGTCGACATGTTGGATAGACTATAAGAAGGCCTATGACTCGGTGCCACATACGTGGCTTCTGAGAGTGCTAGAGTTGTCCATACATGACTTCAAAAAGGCAATGGAGAACGGTACTTCGCTATCCAGGATGTCGGCAGATCGCGGCAAGCGATGCACCAATAAAGATTGAGCGGGGTATATTTCAAGGTGATAGTCTGAGTCCCTTGTGGTTCTGCCTGGCTTTGAACCCTCTCAGTACTCTTTTAGAGGGTTCAAGGCTAGGCTACAGGTTGCAGAAAGATGATCGAGTTATATCTCACCTTCTGTACATGGATGATTTGAAACTCATTGTCCCCACTAATTTGCAATTGACAGCGCTACTGAATGTGACTAAAAACTTTAGTAACTCTATCAAGATGAATTGGTGTGGACAAGTGTGCAGTCATGCATGTAAAGAAAGGTGTGATAGTAGAATCTGAAGGAATCGAACTTTCAGATTCAACAAAACTCAGATCTCTGTCTGCCACCGAAACCTACAAGTATTTAGGTATATCACAGTCATTGGGAATACCTGAATCTAATATGAAACAAGCGTTGCAGGAGCGGTTTTTTGGCCGCCTGAAAAAAGTACTAAAAAGTCTTTTATCAGGGGGTAACAAGATTCGTGCCTGCAACGGTTGGGTCATACCGGTTTTGCTGTATTCCTTTGGTATACTTAGATGGACTCAGACCGAATTAGATGCCCTTGACAGGAGAGTCCGTACACTGCTGACTGCATTCCGAATGCACCACCCACGTTCATCAGTAATGAGGTTGTATATCCCGCGAAAATTTGGGGGTCGTGGACTTTTAAACATTAAAACCCTACACAATCGCGAGATATACAACCTTAGAGAATATAGTCGCAGTGGACAATGCGACTCACTCAGCTCGCTCTGGCTAAAGAGAACTGCCGCAAGCCTGTAATACTTAGTACTGATGATCGGAGGGATGTATTGAAGGGCAAAGAGCTCCATGGTCGTTTTTATCGGGCCCTAAATGGGCCTGATATAGACTTTAAAGCATCTATATCTTGGCTATGTTTGGTGATCTTCTTGGTGAAACCGAAGGTTTTGTCTTTGCAATTATGGACGAAGTTGTTATGACAAAAAACTATCGGAAATATATCCTGAAAGACGGTACGGTGGACATCTGTCGGGCATGCCACCGTCCTGGTGAATCTATCAGGCATATTATTTCTGGTTGTTCTCGTCTTGCCAACGGTGAATATTTGCACAGACACAACCAAGTGGCCAGGATTGTGCATCAGCACACGCTGGAGGACTAACCTGCGTGGGAATCCGAGCGTTGAGTCCTGGTCGCACAAATCGGACGAAACCTTTCACCGCCAGCATTGATTGCAGCAATGCTGGCGAGTAGTGAGGGTTGGGAAGCCGCGGTCTCCTTCTGTGAGGACGTTATGCTCCAGAAGGAGTCCGCAGAGCGGGATCGGGAAAGGGCCGATCCCGCTCGAAGAAGGCGACGAAGGGTACGCAGTAGAGGCCGCTAGCTCCCCAATCGTCGCCTAAGGGTCGTTTGTGGCCACATCTGGGGAAGATGTGACCGCTGTAGGCGACCCGAGAACGGTGACACCCCGGTGCGGCCGGGGGGTGTCGTCCAAGGCGGTCGGTTTTCCGCGTCTTAACGTGTAAAGCGGTGAGAGGCGTGACACCGACCTGCCACGGGGGTGACTCTGGTCACCCCGGGATGTACCTCAGCCATGAGCTACAGCAGGGGGGACTCCAGAAGCCGCCGATGCGTTCCTGGAGCTCCTCCCGACTGCCGAGGTAGGCCGCCGCGGTGGTTTAGTAGACCGATTCGCCGGGAGTCCCACACACGCCTTTCGTATCCTCGACGGAGGGTATGGTGCGAAAAGCATTCCCGGCGTAAAAAAAAAAAAAAAAGGATTGTGCATCAACAACTTGCCCTTAGATACAATCTTGTGCATTCAGAGGTGCCATATTACAGGTATGTGCCCGACCCAGTTCTCGAAAATGGTCATGCCACTATAGACTTAGTTCTATCATCACTGACAGAACTATTGTTGCCAATAAACCTGACATAGTGGTGATAGATCGATCAGAGCGCCGCGCAATGATTGTCGATATCGCTGTTCCTCATGACGAGAATTTCGTGAAAGTTGAAAAAGAAAAACAAATAAAATATTTGGATTTGTCTCACGAGATTGTCGATATGTGGAATGTCGATTCGGCGATCATTGTTCCGATTGTCACATCTGCTCATGGATTGATAGCCAAATACCTCGATCAACACCTTAAGAGGCTCGAGTTAGACGGCTGGATCAAGGGACTGATGCAGAAGGCAGTTCTCCTCGACACGGTAATTTATAAGTGTTTAGATGAATAAGGAGGAATAATAATAATAATGACTTGACACATCTCGCACACGGCCGTCTGACCCCAAACTACTCAGAGCCTGTACTATGGTAACCAGATTGCTGATGAACATATTTATATATTTCTAAATACATACGTATTGTAGATAAATTACACCCAGACACAGAACAAATGATCATGTTCATCACACAATATATGTCCTGGGTGGGAATCGACCCCACGACCTCTGGCTGAGCAGTCAGGATCACTAACCACTAGACCAGCAGGCCAGTCGCATATATTCTTTAAGGTTTTTCATTCTGAGATAAAAAAAAATAGAATGGAATGTGTAACTGCAATGTGTTTGCAATGTCAGAGGCCGCGGGTTCTTTACTACTTTAAAAAAAGTTTACGTTATTTCGTCTAAAGACATATGTTGCCGAAACGTAAAATAACTATTTTGCAAAGTTAGTATGGAAAAAAATTACTAGCGCAATTTAAACAGCTGTTTTAAACATTCGTCTTAAAACCAAATTTCTGAGTAAGCGCGAGTTTTGAGTTAAAACTCAAGCGGGCTACACCGTCCACGGAAGTTTACACAAATACTACCTGAAGTGTAATTATGGCACTATTAATTTATTACAGGTACGGACACATACACTGGTTAAAAGGACTTTTTTGACAAAAAAAATATAATTTTATTAATAATTTAATAAATTACGGTCGAATTTTTACCTTTTCGATAAATTAATAACAATTTTAAAGTATTGGGTAAGTAAGTAAAAATAATTTTATATATTAGACAGTTTTATGTTACATAATGAAATAATAAGCGTTCTAAGTAACAAGCTCAAGAAGCAATTTAGAATTTCTCGGTTAATTAGTCACCGATACACAAACCGAGCAATAAATCATTCGCCAGTCAATTAACACTAATTTCGGTTTTGTCACACTCAAGTGTGTTCATTAAATTTGCATAAACGTACGTTCCCATACACGCAAAATGATATTTCAACTACTCAGAACACACTGGAGATAATTTGCACGAGTTGTGTTATGAATTACTTAGCAGACTCCGTTCAATTTCATATTTGGTCTTATGTTTTATTAAACTCTAAGTTCAAGTAAAACAAAGGAGAATATAAGCCATACTTTGCAAACAATATACGAAGTTTAATAAAATACTAAAGTACCCAAAAGTCTAAAGGGTATGCCGAGAATGCGAAAACTTTTTACTGAGCTTTAAAACAACATTAGGAAATTGCTTAAGTCAATCCACTTGAATTTGTTTAATTCTGTCGACCTTTATTTGCTATCACGTATATATATTATAATATAGAATATATATAAGTCGAAATTGCAACTGAGTATTTTCTGGTCGAAAAATAGAAAACTCGATTATATTCTACTGAACTGAGCACACGGCTCAGTGTCTAATGTTGTGGATCACTATTTAATTTAATATTTTGTCTAATATTTAAAGACCTTTACACCAAAACTCATTATTACTCGTAGTTACCTAATATTTTTAAATATTTGGTAGAAAACGATAAACTTCACGTTTTTATCGCCTAAGTAATAAATAAGCGAACCTACGTGGTGTGTTAATTTTATATGGCTTTGGAATGATACAATCAGTGTTACGGTTTTCATTTGTATATGTAGTTACGTCACATGTGAAATCACATAATCCGACACTTTTTTTTTATATTCACAACAGCGACGGATTAACCACATAACTGATTCGATAAAGGCGTACCCACTAAAACTTGAAAGTGTCGTTGTGGCATTTGTATGCAGGGATGAGACATTCACGTCATAAAGTAGCGCTCTTGCTGCATTGTAAACATAACTTCAGAAGCGCGAACTTGCTTTATTGTGCAAGTTCAAGGAACCATTTGGGAAATGGAGACGACACGTCCACTACATAAATAAATTTATATTTAATATAAATTGTTTTACCACTTTATGGTATAGGGGGCACGAGCAGACGGGTCATCTGATGGTAAATGACTACCGCCGCAGATGAGCACCTGTAACTCAAGAGTCACAAGTGCGTTGGGGATTAGAGGGGAGGAGAGAAGGGAGAGGGGAAGGACGGGAAGAGGGGAGAGGGAAGGTAGAGGGAAGCGAGAGGGAAGGGTTAGGGCCTCCGGTAATCTCACTCACACGGCGAAAAGTAAGCATTGCTTCACTGCCGGTTTTCTGTGAGGCCGTGGTATCGAGCGGAGTCGAGCCGGCCCATATGTGCCGAAGCATGGCTCTCCCACGGTTGAACTTAGCTCTAGTAATCAGAAGAAATATTAGTTTTATAGACGCTCGCGGTTATCAATAGTACCAAATTTTGCTGTTTTTCTACTGTTGATTTTTCTACAGAATTGACATAATTCATAGTGTTACGACTATTTATGAAGAAAATTCAGTTATACTTATTAAATTTATATGCAGCGCTTTGCATTGATGCGACAGGTCGCTTCGCTTTTCGATAAAAGGCCTATGACAAGCCTAAAATTAGTCGGTAATTCCACACGTGATTACATTTATCCTTAATAACAATGAATACTGCTCAAGTTATTATTTTTAATTTAGTTATAACTTAAAAAAAAGAAGCAACCGTGAAATAAAACAAGGAATATATATAGAGAAATAACCTCTACTTAGATAGTTGTAAACGTAACTACAAAACAAAGAAATGAGTTTACATAGCGGAATTGAAAATTGAAGTGTTCAACTAAGTAATGTCTACAGCTGTTCACAAACGATGATAATGGACTGTCCGACAAATACCTTTATAGAACTTGTAGTATTAGTTGTTGTAGACACTGTTCTCTTTTGTGACGCGCAAGTTACTGGACTAATTATAAGCTAGTATCTAAAAGTTACCAAGTAATAGCCGTCATCGAGCAGTAAATTTTTGTATTATCGGAACACTTAAAAAACGTAGACTATAATTTACAGTAAAATACAACGTTCAATAATACAGTAGTGAAAATGGATGTATGATTCAGTTCTTTTGTAATAGTATAACAGTTGAATCAAAATATGGCTGTGTCTAAATATTGTAACGCGTGGAGTACTTCTTCTAAAACAACTGCGGCGTACTCCACCACGTATAAAGCTTGGGGCTTTAGGGTATCCGGGTTCGATAGGTTCTAGCTAGAGGAGGAAAATTAAAAGAGCAGGCAAACGCACTATGCGATATAATCAGGATCAGATTATTCATGTAACAATTATAACTTCACACAAATTAATTATAAATAATACTTCTTGAATAATTCTGTGCACATTGCCCGTAAGTCGTCAAGACAGGCTTCTGTCCTCCCCGCGACTCTCTTGTCTTCAACATTTTATTCTTCATAAATATTTCGAACGTGTTCTAAATTCGAGTTTGGGGCCACCAGTCTATGCCTCTCACGTAGTAAAGAGTTATTCTTCCAATCGAAGGAGTATGCAAGCTGTGCGAGAGGTCTCGTCACTACAATATCTAAGTTCGGCCGTGTCGTAGTAAGGCGTGGACGATGATGTATAAGCCTTACATCATCGTCCACGCCTTTTTGCAACTAAGTTGTGGGTCGGCTTTCAGTCTAACTACGACACGGCCGAACTTAGATATTTTACGTGAAGCGACTGCCATCGGACCTCCACCAAACAAGTACTAGGTGCTATTGAAGATCTGCAGTTAGCCCAGGTTAAATTATAAACTGAAGAACTACTGAACGGATTTTCATGCAGTTTTCACTAATAGACAGAGTGATTCATGACGAAGGTTTAAGTGTTAATTTGTACCCGTGCGAAGCCGGGGCGGGTTGCTGGTAAATATATATTGTAGAATGTAAGTTGCCATGCTGAGCTACATCATCTGCTGGTCACGACTATACCTTTGGTCCGACTTCAATGAAATTCTAAATAAATAAGCAGGTATTTCATCCTGAATACTCCAACATCGCATCGTCAGAGTTGACGAATTCGATTCGCTCAATACAAAAATGTGTTGACATAAATATATTTGCTGCGTAGGTCTGGGTAAAAAAGCTATCTAAGTATGTTTATCCGTGTTCTAGAAGTCATAGTACAAACTATGCTCAATCTAGGTCTAGACTGCGATGTGTAATATGTGTGTGTATTAATATACAGAAAAAATATCAACAAAATATTTAGCGATGAACAAGATAATGTTTGAAATACCATAATTAGTTATCATCCTTAGTAGTATTAGTACAAAAAATTTAAATTAGAGTAGTGCTGGGCAAAAACATTAAAACATACAATAAAACATACAAAAACATCATGTTGCATAAGAACTCACAGCTTGTAACACGCGAGTTTCTTGACCAACGCGGGAAAAATTCGTCGCGTCGTGACAGCTCCGTACGTGACCAGCTTGGCAACAACGAGCGGTAGCCAGCGACATGCGACATCACAAACTGCCTAACTGACTGACTTTAAATGAAGTTGGAATCAGCACTGCACCGTACTCTAGACACCGACTTTGAATGCATTAAAGTTTTGTCTTCGTTTCAAAAGGTTTGACGTTTTTAATTTCTTTACACGTTTCGAACTTTGTACTTTATTTAATAATAATACGAAGCACGATAAAAAAATATAATTGCTTTTAGCTTACCATACAGACACATTACATCACTACTATATGGGAGACATTGAATATGTTTAATTTAAATATTTTCACGAGAGCACTGTGAAGGCAAACAGAACTCAAACGTTTATAAATATTGAATACCTACTGCAACACACTTTCTTAAATGTAATGACACATTGAAAAACTTAAGACGTTCAAGACTTTGTATCTTACATCTTATTGCATACATCCATAGTAAGTATATTATAATAAATAATAATTATAATAATTTCATACATCTCACACACGGCCGTCTGATCCCAAACTAGGCAGAGCCTGTACTATGGTAACCAGACTGCTTATAAACATACTTATATATTTCTAAATACGTACATATTATAGATAAATAAATTACACCCAGACACAGAACAAATGATCATGCTCATCACACAATTATTTCTCCTGGGTGGGAATCGAACCCACGACCTCTGGCTTAGCAGTCAGGGTCACTAACCACTAGACCAACAGGCCAGTCAAGTTTTAAATATAATTCGAAACTTCTCCATCGATATGAAGTCGTAAAAAACAATTACCTATGTAAAATATGAAGTGTTGAAGAATGAAGTTTAGAAAGCATTCTTTATTGCTTTCTAAACTTCATTCTTCAACACTTCAAAGGCTTCTACAAACATGCCGTAAATATTCTACCATATACAAAAACAATTTTATTGCTGCTTATATTAATTTAGACTAGCACAACAAGGACCAAAGATATCGGGATACTTAAGGTAAACAGGTGACTTCGATTTCGCGCAACAGCACACACGGACGTTTGTTGATTGTTTATCGAGACTTCTACGCTAATAGAAAATGGCTAAGCTTGTTGCATTCCGTTTCACATAGCGCAACGCCCTCCATTTAAAGAACTTCTACCAAGTTACATAAAAACATCTGACAGCGCGGTCGCAATTGTCTTTTTTCTTTACTAAGAGATTCCTTAATATATATTTTAACTACAGCTACGTACATTAAATCCCGTGAACCCTTTATCGTAAAAATATACGCCGAGTGTTTCACGTTAAGAGACATTTTTTGTAAATTCTCATAAATATGTAAGTAGTAAAGTTGTCGACTCGCCGCTTGCAGCCCGCTGTCCGACTTGCAGAACGTCGTTGTCGGTAGCCGGCTACTGTTTTTCTCGTACAATTTACAACCGTTAAACTGGCAAACAAAATGGTGGGAGCTTATTTACACGGCGCCGAAAGGAAGTACGAAACGACGGATGGGGAGCTACTGAAGGAAACAAACATAAATCATCAAATTTACCCCCAAACATCTGTAATATTATAATTTAAGAAAGAAAAACAGGTTCTAGAAACAAGTTAGACGATTTCCCTAATAGGCAATTTGGAAAATTAGGCGTTGTTTACGAAACAAACTTTAATAATAATATATGTAATTATAAAACATTGGAAACTTTAAATTCAAGAAACAACACAGTTGTATTGAAACAACGAACGGTTAACATCAAATGTCTCTTGCTCATATTATGGCATTTAGATAATTACAAAACAGGGAGTAAAGCCGGTACCTAAGAAGGTTTTCACACGAATGTTGACCTAGCAACTTAGGAGTTGTGTAATCCGACAATTTGCCGTTCCTAACTCGCAAACACAACAAAACAAAGCGAACATATTCCCGGAGCTGAAAGGAAGTTCAGTCGAAAAGGCAACTAGCTGCGAGGAAACCTTATATTGTTGAATTTATGATATGTTCCTGCGTTACACTGCGTTCCAGTTTCTGGGGTCATTCCAGGCAGTATCTCTACGATATTTTGTTGAAAATAATAACAATACACATGCGGCTGGATCAAAACATAACGGGACAATTTCATATCTCACACGTCCGCAAATAAATACGAATAGATATCTATAGAAATTGATTGCGATTATAGGCCAATAACTCCGAGTTGTTCGCTATTTGGCTCCGAGCAGCAATGAGGACGGGACGGAATGTCCCTGATAAGTGTTTATGAGCCAATTAGTGGCAAACGAAATGAGGCCTATTGGGCTCAGCGTAAACCTGATAATGGTTAAGATACGATCACGCGCTGGAGAATATAACTACGCATACACTACTAACGAGACGTTTGAAAAGCATCCCATCATCCATAAATTTATAACTTTAGCCTGATTCTATTAGACATCGTATCTGCGATTAATTGCTGGCATCCGTTACATTTAAAAACTGCTGATTACATTTAAAATTACAAGTATTTTAATGATATATTTCATAACTAAGAGTGAAAACAATTACTTAATTCGATTTAAAAAAGTAACATGCAAAACTTAACATTTTGGAGTGCCTATGCCTGTAATGAACTTTAAGTGGTCACCTCGCCACTACGCCGCACCGAGTGTTGTGGGTTCAAATCCCACACGGGACAAAAATTTGTGTGATCCAGAAATAGTTGTTCAGAGCTTAGATGTTCGTTTTGTCTGTTGTTTAAATGTTTGTGAAGCCCCCCCGCGTCACGCAACATTCTTAATGCAGGAGTTGTCTTTAAAAAAAAAAATAACGCAGTGAATTCTAGAAACTACATAATAAAACGTAATCCAATAGAGAACCGAATTGTGTAAATGTCGCCTGACCGTGTAGATCGCGTGGCAACCTCGGGCCCGTGATTGCAACTTGTTAACTAGGCAAGTTGCTTAGGTTACTAGTGATCCATTTACAGCGTTCCACTATACTTGACGGATACAGTTACGACCTAGTTAACTAATAGTAACTTAGACACTCAGATATCTACATCTGATACGGATTCTAGAGTTATTCAAAGGCAGCTCTGAACTTATCTCTAACAACTGTGATATTTGCAACTGTAGAACTAAGAGTGTGTTAACTGTGGAAAATCGAGTAAAACTATTGCACTACGACGTCATCCAACTAGAGAAATAAGACTTTTCGTTGTTTACCTTAATATAATAATTATTTTTTGAGTAGCATGAACAAAATTAAGGTTGGCTATTGTCAGTAGCTAATAGTAGATAATTCAAAGTAGGACATACGTTATTGCTAGGTCACAAATGCACTTCTCGTAATGAAGCAGGAAGAAAGAAGAAGACAGAATCCTAATTTCCACCTCGGATGTCGTGAACGTAACGTACATTTGAATAAAAGCCCACTGTCATTACAAACAAGCTGTATAAAGACTTTAATTAATCTGGCTACCGGAGCGGTAAGCCGCTAGCACAGAGTTGTGTATTCATTAGCATTAAGGACTTTTTCATGGCAACTAAGGTTAGTTGAATCACAGCAGACATTAAAATTAGATTGTACAGACTGGATAAGAACTTACTTAGGTCAAAGAACAATAAACTGTATTTATAAAAAAACAAGTTCCACATCGATTATGGTAACAATAAATTTACAGGAATAGGGGACGTAGATTGCTATGGTAATAGATTGTTTAGCACATCAAACAAGAAGTAAAGATCAACATTTCTCAAGTCAAATTCACGATCAGACATAAACCTTTCGTGAAACAAAAACATAACTAAACGACGAGTGAAAATCTCATCTTGTATAATAGACGAGCTGCGCTGTCTGCATTAAACAACGATCCTTTGTAGAAGAAGTATTTATTTACAAATAACTTTGGTTAAGTTTCTTTCACTACAGTATTTTCATTGTGTTCTTGAAAGTTTACAAGTTAACTCAGCCGTACAACGCTCTACTTACATTAATAAAAGAACTGTTCATCTTCAAAATACGAGTCATGTATTTTATCAACTCATAATTTTGATACAATAGTCGTTTCATTGACATGGTTGAACAAAATATCACATTAAAAAATTTGAATAGATAGACATTGTTAAGATCTGAGATCACACGAAGGTCGGGTTTAGCATGCAACGACGTCCGTGACAAACCGCCTAATTGCGGTTTTAGCATAGTTTAGAGTAGATTAACTGAACTGACTATATCCGTGAGATAATTGCTACGTACTTCATCGGCAAGCCGAAAACAAACAGACTATAATATATTGCTACCGAGTACATCGACAAGGTGATTTTTATTAGTAGATGGTTGTGTACTACAAAAAGGTAATAAAATATATTGTACGTCGGATTGTCATGTTAGAATACGTGATTATGTGAAAAAAATTGCAAAATTTGGGTTATGCATTATGCCTAAGTTTTTTAAATATAGATTGACAATTACTATTACTGCGGCATAGAAGATTTTCGGCATTCTAACATTAATATAGGTAGGTTGTGAAGGAGAATAGTTTAGTCTTTGGTAGCCGTAAATAAAAAAAGGAACGAGAGATTTTAAATCCGTAATAACCTGTTCCATTTTCTTGAGCCCAATTCATTTCGAGAGAGAAATATTATATTTACTTAATGCCAAGGTTTCATTCTGATTTAAACATTCTTTATCGACCGGAACATTACAGTCTGAAATGCGGCTAAAATGTGATAAGTTTATAAAACGTCAATTATAGAAATAACTAGTGCAGAAAATCCCTATTAGCCTGGCTACGGTTTTGGGCACAATCTGTCAATCGCATACAAGGTTAATCAGGACAGTAAATGTAGCAGGGCAGCACGCAACCTTTTTTATTTCTTTCTTGCAACTCTTCCCTCTCGACTGACGGACCTGATCGCCAGAAAAAAACCGAGTCCCGCCTGCCACCAACTGCGACTGCAGTGAGGACTTTGCATAAGCCTGCAGTTTACAGTGCGTGGGCGACGCATAAATTATTTGAAAATGGAATTATAAAATAAATATTTAAAAAGTCAACTCAATCGAATCGAACTCAATAAATCAATTAATGATTATTTACTAGTGACAGGCTGGTGGTCAAATTTCGACCATAATGCATTAACTTTAATTTCTTTTTTGTTTTATATCGTATACCAGTAGCTATATCTTGAACTGTCATTATAACATCTTTTTAACCGACTTCAAAAAGGAGGAGGTTCTCAATTCGATTGGTATTTTTTTTTTGGTTCTATTATTGTATATTTGAAGTCTAATTGAAGTATATGATTTGTATTGGAGCGCAGTGTGCAATATACTTACGAACTTGTGTGAGTTTGTAGGATTGACATAAAAAGTTTATCACTTATCCACATTAAAATTAGAGCTGTTATTACGAGTTCCTACCGCAAAATAATAGTGTTATTTTATAATTAGCTAGGGTTATCTTAATTAAATAATATAAATGAACATATCTGCATTATTTTATTGTGTTTATATTAGGAGCAAAATAAGAACAAAAATAGTGCCAACAATCTTTAATTTTTAACCCCGACGCAAAAAGAGGGGTGTTATAAGTTTGACGTGTCTGTGTGTCTGTCTGTTGCATCGTAGCTCCCATACGAATGGACCGATTTAAGTGCGTTTTTTTGTTTGAAAGGTGACTTGATCGAGAGTGTTCTTAGATATAATTCAAGAAAATCTGTTAAGCCGTTCGAAGATCATCACCTTTTTTGTCTAATTGTTGAAGGGATTTTCGAGTTGGATATTTTAAATTCATGATTATACTTAACGACTAATTTTTGTGACTTACAAGAAAACAGACCTGTAGGTACAAAGTGCCTTTATATTGTTACCTAAAATATTGTCTAGTGTCACATGCATTGCAGTCTTTTCAGTTTAGTATTAAATCGATTATTTTTCACTTCACAGTCCATTTTGTTAGAGCTTTTTGAAGACGGTTTTTTTTTTTTTTAAAGTATGATTTCTTTTTTTTTTAGTGTAAGGTACGTACGTAGGCACTGAGTAGGTAATACGGTATTTAGAACATTACTAACTGTTAGTTACCGAATCGCAGTACGTTAGATATTTATTTAATAGTTAAGGGGATAATAGTTTTAGTTTGTCTAGCAACTTTTTGCACTTGACTGAACAAGTTATAAAAAAAATACATACGGAATAACGTAGAATCTGCTCCTTTTTCAATTCGGTTAATAACAATAACTTTCATTACTTTAAACGTTCATTTTCCTTAATTTCAAGAAAAATCAACAAAAACACTCTACCAGATGTAGAGTGTTTTTGTTGATTTTTCTTGAAATTAATTTCTGTTGGTTTCCCTTGTTTTTCTTCAGATATCATCAACAGATCCGGAATTGATGATAATGGCACCACCTTGAAAACATACCCTTTCAAACAAAAAGATATTTTGAAGTCGGTAGTAGTAGTATAGATGACGAAAATATTGGTGGACATACATTAAAAAAAATACATACAGCCGAACATAGAACCTCTTCCTTTTTTGAAGTCAGGTAATAAATTAAGTAACAAGAAGTACAAAATATATGAATATAACCAAATATACGTTATTAGTCTGTAAGCTTTCTGTAAAATAAATAAATTCATTTTAGTAATTCAGTTGTAAAATAAATTAAAAATTTATATCGAAACTAAATTACGTGTCAGTTAAAAGATCGATTATTATCATCGAAAATAAATCGGGAAATCTGTTATATTTGCAAAAACCATTTATGAGATGGCGTTGTATGAAAGGTTACCACTTACCATAGTGCGGCGGGCTCTCACTGCAGTTGACAGTTGACCTTTGAAGAATTAACGTAACATAAAACTATTCATGACTGTTCTTAACTTTATATTATTACTGGTTAAATATTCAAACGACCTTAAAATGCCAGTCTGTCACTGGCAAGATAATCAACGACACGTCTTAAAATTCAATGGCATTTACGGCGAAATATTAAAAGACGCTAGACTGGGAAATCGAAGTATGTGCGTAAGATAAGTCTATTTACTCACTTACAAGGTTACTAAAAAAATACGTTTTTATTTTCCGCATAGCTGTGTACATACAAACTTAAATCTCGACATACTCGTTTGATAGATTAAGTAGATACGCGCTATTCTAAAAAAATCTTGTGAAGGTAAAGACAAAAATCTGCACCGCATTCCTATCTATACACGTACACGTTTAGAATTTGTTTTTAAAATCAAATTCTATAAAATTTAAGACTACACGCGATTTTGAGCGCAAAAATCTAAACTATCCAGATTACATCACTGGGAACTCGTTTTCTGCAAGTTTTTACGGCTAGACGTATTAAATCTGTCCCAACCGGAGCGTGGCCGCTTATGTAAGAACTCAATATTTATAAAACGTTCAAATAAATGTAACTTAAACGTATAACTTTTTATTTTTAACTAGCAACACGCCCCGGCTTCGCATGGGTAGCAGAGACATCTTCAACAATCATCATCATATTTCAACCAATTTACACAAAACCTTAACAAATTATATTACACCTTCCTCATGAATCGCTCTATCTATTAGTAAAAACCTTATGAAAATCCGTTCAGTAGTTTTTTTTAGTTTGTTTGGGATGTGGGGAGTGTCTGTTGGTTTGTTTGTTGTGGGGGACTTTGTTTTATAATATGTAGTCATAAATATATTTGCACTTTGTGCTTTTAAGAAATTGGCTAACCTTGATACAGATTGTAAAAAATTATCTTGATTTGTAATTATAACAGGCGAAGCATTATATTCTAAGTGAGTGGCTGAGACAAGGTTAACCATTCACTACCTATTTAAAAATTAAATGTTTTTATATCCGCCTTCTTTAAGTAATACATAATTATATGATTCTGTACAAAATTGGTAAATATGACAAGGTTACAGTTACGATAATATACTCATACTAATTAGAGTAAAAAAAAAAAAAGAGTAATTAGTCCCTAGTTCTCATCCTCCGTAGAGATCTTTCGTGCTGGATTTCAAATAGATATTATTTTAAATAACTCAAATATTTTTAAGCTTTTCATTTTTAAAGCAATATGAGAGAGGACCCTCGCTGCTCCGTAGCATAAAGTTTATGTTAAATGTTCACACCTAGATTCCCTCCAACTTAATCAATTTTAGTGGGCAAAAGCTCAAATGAAAGAGTTCATTTTAGCTAGTGTTCGTAGACCAAAACGTACTTAAGTTGGCCTGATTTAAGCAAAAATGATCCAATCCACAACCTGAAAATTTTGAGTTTTTGTGAAGGTATATCTTAACATATCAAATACCTTGTGGATTGGATCGTTTTTTAAATCGGTCCAATTAGGATCAGAGATATGGAGAAAGAAAGCTATCAAAAAATATGAAATGTACAGTAGGAAATCACCTTTGAGTATAACTTAGTAGTTTGAGAAGGGTGAAAGTTAGGTGATTTCCAATGTTTTATGACAATCTGTGCACGATACAATTCATTTAAAAAAAATATTGCAAATCGCTTTGATAGAACGGTCGGACGAAATCGTAAAAGATTTTTTTATATATATAGATGTCGCGCATAAATCATGTATCTGAGCTCTATTCATGGGGTCTAGGCGACTGCATGTTTAGTAAAAATTATTTCTTTAGAGAATTTTATCTCAAACGTACACATTCAACCTATATTCAGCTGTGCATCTTATTCAACGCTATAGTGAACTAAAACCTTATCCGGTAATCTTATAATCAATCAAGATAGAAATAGTACGTTTCGATCGAATGGAGGAGACTGGTCGTATACCAGTCCACTCGTTACTACGGCCTGCTATTTAATCAAAACGTCGGGAACCAAAAAGGTTACCCTTTTTATAATTAATTACCGCGGTTAAGTCCTAAATAGATGATTTTAACGCCCATACGTCAAAAATAACCCTAGCCCTATTAACGAACATATTAAAATATAAGAACTGAATTACTAAAATAGGGATTATCCCTATCCCTATTTTTAATGGTGCTGATGCCATAATTAGTTAATGGTGCTGATTCTGATGTTCACGTCACTAAACTAAAATTTCTCTATTTTAGTTAAGAGACTTCGAATATGCTATTCTGTAGTAACATCGAATTAAATTTACGTTTCATTATGACAGCACTAAATTTTAAGTAATTACAAGAGTGTTGCTGCTACTTACTTACTGAATAATCTGGTGCAAGTAAGACTTGATCGTCTGCACACAAGAGGCACTTGACTTCTTTCAGTTTAGATAAACTGCCATTCATAAATAAGTTGAATAACCACGGAGTTGATACACAGCCCTGCCTGACACCACTAAAGATATCAAACCAGTCCGTGTAGGCACCAGTTATTCTGACACAGGTTTTGGAAATGACATGTAGAGTGACTGCAAAGCCCGTCAAAAAATCAAAATGTTGTCCAACCAATATATAGATAGTGTCGACAACTCATTCCTCCTCTCCAGATCTAAGAAGGCGCAAAACAGCTACTGATCTTTTCCTAAAAACTTTTCTAAATCTCGTTTGTGCATCCCAAATCCATCTGTGACATTCACCACTCTATCATATTTCTTGCGTACATCTTACCAACCACACTTAGAAGGCTTTTTTTTGTATAGGGCCACAATTACTGCCTTTGTCCAGTCAGAGCAAAGGCAGTAAAGGTTAAATAGGCATACATGCAGCAGGTCCATAGTAAGTTCTTCGCCAGCCTAAACATTTAAATCGTCACCTTGCCATACTATGCAGCTTTTCCTGCTTTCATATATTTCGTCGCTTTAATATCTTAACCAAACTTATTTCATTATTTGCAACATTTACTTCCTCATAAAAAAAAAAATCTTCATAATATTCGCTTTTTTCGAATAAATCTTAGAAGTTCACCGATCAAGTAACACATTCATCATTCAAAAGTTCACCCCTTTCATCTCCTATCAACCAATCAAGTAGCTCATATTAGTTTCCAGAATTACTTTATATTATCCAATACGATGGAAACCTCAAATAATTTAAAAAAAGTATTTAGTAACAGAACCAGAATAATTTGACGAAACTGCAAAATGCAGACTTGAGAACTATGTATGTAAGTAGAATATATAATTTATATATATAACGAGAATATACATGTGTATGTAATCTTGCTTGCTTTTAATGAAGTGTATTCCAGACAGTGGGATGCGAATGTTCTTTTACAAGTAGATTGGACGTTTGACAGCGTCACCATGACGCCGAAGCGTTCGGTTTATAGTCAAAGTTGAGCTATACAAGTGCACTGGACTGGAAAGTTCGAGGTTCTTTTTCGTAATGCGGCCCACATAACGCATTTTCGCGTCGATTGATTACGCCCCGGCCGACCGTAAAAACTGACCTCTTCCAAATTGTGACTGTCTTCTAGGAGTGAGACGACCTAGTGATAAATTTGACACAATTAGACGTATTCCACTTTGAATATAAAAGTTTTTTATTCGTTTCGTTTTTGGGCATGTATGAAGTGTCCATTAAATCCTCGAAGCATCCAAACTGCTATATAGAATTGAATCAGCATGTGTCTATCCCTTTCTCTAAGCCGTTTGAGGTAGAGACAAAACAAAATTGATTGCGTAACAACCACGTTGAGTGCCATCTAAATAGGTATTTAAGTTCAAATTCAAAATCATGTTTCAGATACCGTTTTTAATTGCTAATTAATATTAACACAACCGGGACATGAAATAGGTGACTGCGTAAAATGGCAACTAAAAGATGGAGACAAAATCATATCGTAACATAAAAAACATCCAGTAATCTTACTGGATGTTTTTTATTTTACTATATGATTTTGTTTTAACAAAAAATGATTATTTTTTATGTTTTTCAACACGTAATTCATGAAATTGATGTCTAGTTTATCATCTTTTTAGTTCGCTTTATACGCAGTTGGTTGTTTTGATTTATGCTTTTGAAACATCTTAAGAAAATACGTTTTGGAAGTTCGTATAGTATAAGTACGTAAATCAAATTCTCATTGTCACTAATACAAGAAAGCACCTAATTAATTATTTATTGTCTTAAGAACATCGGTAAGCTACGAAATATTACATAAAGTTTACTATTCCAACAGTGCTCAGCGAAAAATATAGCAAGACAGCGAGGCTTTGTATCCTTAATTAACAAGAAACTTAAGTTCATTTCTCAAACAATACATTAGCAGGTAGCTATGTTTGTTCGTGCCTAGGCTGCGGAAGATATACTACACGGATTATGAAGACTATTGTACTATGGTGTTAACTAAGGAGCCATTTATCGAAAAGCAAGAAATACGAGGGGTGATCAAAAAGTAATGATAAACGGATATTTCTAGTAATAATAAAATTCTAAAAAAATATTTTTTCAACTCCCTAATCCTTCACAACTTCCCTGACAAAAAATGGTATAAATAGGACGTCATTTTTAAAATATACATTCATTTGAATACTAGCAGTCGGAGTGATAACATCAAAATGGAGAAACATGAAGTGCGAAGCGTCATCAAATACCTGTGCTTGAAAAAAATTTCCACCAAAGACATTCATACTGACTTGGTGGAAACATTGGGAGACTCTGCTCCTCCATATTCTACAACTGCACGCTGGTGCAAGGAGTTTAAGATGGGAAGAACATCCACGGAAGACGAACACCGCGAAGGCCGTCCGTCCTCCTCCCTCACTGAAGAAAACGTCAAAAAAGTTCAAGATCTGGTTTTGGCAGACCGAAGAGTGACCATTCGTCATTTAGCTGAGAACACAGGCATTTCATTTGGTAGCATTCAAAGGATCTTAACTACCGAGATGAACATGAGAAAGGTCTCTGCACGTTGGGTCCCGAGAATGTTAACCGACGAACAAAAGAAGAAACGATTCGACATTTCAAGGACCAATCTTGAAATGTTCCAGGCGGATCAAGATATTTTTTTGGCTCGATTTGTGACTATGGACGAAACGTGGATTCATCATTTTGATCCCGAAACCAAACAACAGTCAATGACATGGAAAAGGCCATCTTCACCGACTCCCAAGAAATTCAAAGTTTCAAGCTCTGCCGGCAAGGTTATGGCGTCTGTTTTCTGGGATGCTGAGGGAATAATTATGGTTGAATACCTTGATAAGGGCGCTACCATAACAGGCTCCTACTATGCTGACCAAATCAAAAGATTGCGAGAGGCCATCAAGGAAAAAAGACGGGGTAAACTGCGCGCAAAAGTTCTGTTCCATCAAGACAATGCACCTGCACACAAAGCTGAAGTTGCGATGGCTGCCATTCAAGAAGCTGGCTTCCAGCTGCTTGAACACCCACCCTATTCTCCAGATCTAGCCCCCAGCGACTTTTATTTGTTTCCTCGGCTCAAGGAACACCTTCGGGGCCAGAAATTTGAGGATAACGGCGAAGTGATGGCCGCTGTAGAGGCATTTTGGGAGAGTCAAGATAAAGATTTTTTTTTGAAGGGTATCGTTGGTTTAGAAAAGAGATGGACTAAATGTATTGACCTATTAGGAGACTATGTAGAAAAATAAATTTTATTTTTAAGTATATAGTTATTTTAATGTACCCATTCTCATTACTTTTGGATCACCCCTCGTATACTCTAACATTGTTTGCTGCACTAAAATAGCAATAATATTTTTTTGCTCTTTTAGAGACAAACTTATTACGAAAACATAATTACGCGCATGTTTTTCCAACAACAAAAAAAACTGTCGAGTTTCTATTATGTAAAACCATAGAGGGCCTCTCCATCGTTTTACATTAGAGAATAAAGAATAGCTATCTGGGAAAAAATAAATATTAGACATTTTGAAAAAAAATTACACTACAATGCTAGAAAGTTGCACTTTAACGCGGTCAAGCGTCAAACAAACACACGTCATGACATATTTTTACACACACTATTACAATTTTAATAGGGCATAGCCTTGATATGCTACATAAATAAAACCGGCCAAGTACGAGTCGGACTCGCGCATCAAGGGTTCCGCAGCATCGTACAAGATTTAATACTATGTAGTTACTTTTTTGCGAATAGCTATGCCCTTTGATCTATTGAAGAATTACCCCATTGATAGAGGCTAAATGCTCCAGCCTCTGGAGGCATTCATAAATGAGACCGGAGTTCCCCTCCAGGGCCTTTAGGACGGCCATACTGTCTGACAGCATACGGATGTTGTACTCTTTCATACCTTTTGACATGACCACAGTGGCGACGTAGATCATCGCAACACACATTGAAATATGGAGCAGTTTGCCCAGCGCTAATGATATTTTTATATTTAAGTCTTGTGAGAAAACTCCGGCTCCAGTCCCTGACCCCAACTCCGTCCGTGTAGATCCGGACTTCATCTATGCCAGATTGATCTCGGTTGTTTTCATATAGTTGTATTAGGTACTTCCTTGATGTGTTGTTTCGGGATCCTGTCACCTGTGTGTGTGGTTGATAATCCACTAATTGATTCCATAATTTGAAATGGGGACCCTCTCGGTTATACCACAGACCCAGGTGTTTAAGTCTGTTTTATATACAGGTCTAGTGGTGCTAGATCGAGAGCCACTTCAAGGGCAGTTGTGGGAGTTGTGCGCATGCAGCCAATGAGAGCAGTACATGCGAGTCTCTTAAATTACTGCAGTTTGTTTCTGACAGTGCTTAGTTCTGTTCTCTGCCACTAGGCAATAGCACCAAACGTGATGATTGGCCGTATGGCCGTTTTGTACAGCCATAGTGTGATTTTTGGTGATAGGCCCCCTAGCTTTTTAGCGAGTTTATTGCGATGTGATACGCTCTGCTATTTGATATAGTTTGTTTACGACCATGCATACTTTTTTACCGATAGACCGATAATTATTTTTTTTTCCATTTTAATTCGATTCTTTGAAGTTAGTCTCTTAAATTTGATATAGCTTTACAACCCCAAGGGTAGAAAAATAGGGAAGAAATGATTGTTCACCCTCTGAGTTTTAATCTGTGAACTGATTTTGTTGAAACTTGGCACACATATGTACTTCTAATCACACTACAAGATGACGGAGACCTGTGGTTGATCTGATGACGTAGATGGAAGTCAGTTGATGGCACTCCTCAACAGTTTACAGAAGCTACCTCTTGTTTAAACTTATTCATTTATTTCAATCTTTACGAGAGCTTTATACCTAATCGACTTGGGGTCGACTTTCAGTCTAACTACGATACGGCCAAACTTCGATAATTTACGTGAAGCGACTGCCATCAAACTTCCACAACCCAAGCACTAGGCGATATCGAAGTTCTGTAGTTAGACTAGGTTGTCGGACTTTTTAGGGCTCCAACTACCCGTAACGAATGGCAAAACAAAATAAATGTTCGTATGGCAACCGAGACCAACGGCTTAACGTGCTCTCCGAGGCACGGAGGGGTTTCAGTGTGTTAAGAATGGTCACCCATCCTAATACTGACCTGGCTAACCAAGTAGGTTAGCACATTACAAGGTTAAGTTATTAACCTTGCAATGTGCTAACCTACTTGGTTACCACTTAGCCACAAACCCCTCTAATAAAAGGTTGTAAGTACTTCATTTAAATATTTAGAACAAATAACCATTAATAGTTAAAGTAGGGAATTATATTAAGTAAGTTAGGTAAGTAAAAGTTTTAATTAAGTATAACTATTCATAATTATATTTAAGCCACAAAAATATTATAAATAAAAACTTTTTTACATAAAATTAAACCAATGAAAGAAGAAAGGGACTGAAAAGCAAAGTAATTCTAGGTGATCAGTGAATTATTTGATAGAAAAATCGTTATTTACATAAGCATAACAGCCATAATTGTTGGTATATACACTTGCTTTTGTATTTTATTCATGCACACATAGCTACATGTTTTGATTAGTATGTAAACAGTTGAATAGTAGCATATAGTATGATAGCATTGACCACATTGTTTCAATGATGTGAAGTTCACAGCACTAATTTGAGAGCAAATTAAATTAATACCTCTCATTACAATAATTAATTATCTATTTAAAGACTATTGTTCTAACATTGTGATTTAAATGTAAAAATATTAAATTTTAACAACTTCAAATGAATATTCAATAGAAATAATGTTTATCATCTACACACAAGCATGATATGTTCTTGCTTTTCACCCAAAAATTATATTTATAAATAGAAATAAAATTTAGTTGAGCTGTTAGTGGTTACAACCATGGCAGCTTTTAGCCTTAAAACCTATCAATGGGTTATATGTATTGAACATTTATTTACTTTATGAAAATCTAGTACTTTGTTACTATGGCAGTCTCACAGGGATTATAAATATATATAGTAGGGAACAAAATTTAAATTGTAATAAAACTATAAAAAAATTGTAAGAAATAAATAAAATGTCCAGAAAAGATTGTGATACAAATATGTACTCACATCCATATATTATATTTTGTTTTCTTTTTACAGTAGTAGGTATTTAAATTGGATGGCATTAAACTATGTAGTATTTCTCTATTATAAGTAATGCTTAATATTCTATTTACCCCAGGGTCAAGTGAAACAATGATAATTAGATGGGTTACATTAACCTCTGACATCATTATCAATCACAGTCCAACTGTAATCACCAATTTATACCAAAATGTAACTGAATAACATTGTGTCATTTTCATACATACAGAAGCTTGAATCATTACTACTAAGTGAAATTTCTTATGTAGAAAAAAATTTAAAAAAATTATTAGAAATAAAACTATTTGTCTAATATTCTCTCTGGATCCAGTTTCTTTGGCTTCTAAGTACCAGATTAAATATTAAAACATGTGTTATGTACAACGTTGCAAGACCAGTATTTTGTTACTCTGGTGTTACTTCCTCGATATCAAGAGCAAACAACTTTCGCTGCGGGCGGTGGGTGCGCGCGCGCCTCCCTTCTGTTACCAGCTGGCGCAAGCGCCTTATTCCACACTATAATAATATATCACCCAAATGTACTTACTATCAGCACCTCAATAAATATAACAGGTCCATTACGCAAGCCTGGATATATGACCAGACCTCGCTCAGTCAATAAAACCACTCAGCTGAACGTGATATTCATATCACATTCCACGTAACTAAAAATTGTCTGTTTACGAGTAAGCTGTAGATGAATAAAAGAGGAAATACTCACCGATATGTTTATCGCTCCAAATCCCAAACAATATAAAAACTGTCACTCACACGTTACAA
This sequence comes from Callimorpha dominula, assembly GCA_949752705.1. Taxonomy (NCBI): domain Eukaryota; kingdom Metazoa; phylum Arthropoda; class Insecta; order Lepidoptera; family Erebidae; genus Callimorpha; species Callimorpha dominula. The sequence continues at coordinate 5,826,609 of OX457005.1, forward strand.
CACAAAACACAGCCTATTCACCTCTTGACATCTGACATGGTTCAAAAAACATAAAATAATACCACTTATACATTTCACCATTAAGACGCAGGGATAAAGTGTTATCATAAAAACAATAAGATATAACAAAAGTTGAGCAAAACGATCGCAAAATAACGATACAAAACGTAAACAGCTACCTACTTTGACAGAAACATCCAAGAAACTGACACTTCTGCAGTTGCCATCTCCAAAACCACTTTCGCCTTCACAATCAAATGAGAGTTACCAACATTCAGATATGAATGACATGAAGCAAAAAAGTCTGATACACCATACAGGTTATAAATGCGAAGGAAATGATCCACTGCCACTGGTACTGAGAAACAGTATATATAAATAAATTAAGTCCTTTGATTTTTATTTTATTTTGGTTAATAGATTATTAAATAATGACTCCGGGATTATTTGTAACTATCGCTTGAAACCTACCAAAAATGCTGAACTTCACTTGTTCGATTATAATTAATTTTGTAATGTTTAGTCATTAACATTAATAATAAACATAATGGTGAGTATTAGTAGAGTATAATGTCCAACGTTTTAGTCCAATTTTCTAAGTTATATCAGAAAAAAAAGTAGGTGGATTTTGGTCGATGCAGTTTATTCAAATCAAACATTACTGCACTTCCTTAAATCACTACAGAAAATACTATCCACTATGTAATTTGCATGCTTTCATAAAGTACTCAATGATTTAAGTTGAAAAGAAAAGAAAAACATTTATTTCTAGTTCTATGTTCATTTTCAGAAACATACACTGGGGATTGGAGGAACACCTCTTCGCTCTTCTACGTTCAAAACCCCTAAAAAGAGTTTTTTACTGTAGTATAAATATTCCTAAAAAACTTTTCAGGAGTTAACTTGAAAATAAATATATTTACTATAATATATTTTTATGGTATAGCTACTATCTACGTATAACATTTTAAATTTTACTCTAAGAAACTAAAACTTTTGTTCAGATTTGCAACACTAATTAAGCAGCTGTCATTTTCGTCGTCATCAGTAATCTGTCAATTTAGTTGATTGTTATCTCTATTTTCGTGGTAAAAATATATATTTACACCCGAGAAAAACTTTCCTTTGTGTTTACAGTGCATAAGAAAATATAAAGTGGCGTGAATAACGGCTTAATTATGTCGAAATTCGAAGATAATCCATTTAGTGATCCAACCATAGACAACCCATTCGCAGTATGTAGCCCTTCAGTAATACATAAAATTGTAATGTGTTTAAAGGTGTGATGATAATAAATTGCTTAATTCTAGGACCCCGCTGTACAGCAAGTTGCTAGGAGTACAAATAATGCAACAAGCGGACTCGATGATTACAATCCTTTTGATGGACAACAAAATGCAAATCAAACTGCGGTAATATCATATTATTAGTCATTTTAATGATATTTTTAGGTGTCGATACGTCTAAGCAACGGTATCTTTGAAAGATATAGCTATACTGTATCCAACCTGTTATAGTTAATAGCTTTGTTATAACAGTCATTTGTATTTCCTATTTATTGATATCTATTTTTTTATCTTCTGGTATAATAATAGAAAAAAATTTTAGAGTACACTGATTTGAATTTGATTACAAGTAATATACACTTTGAATAAATTCAATGAGTGTCTTTATCACTAAAAAAGCATGTAAATTACAGGCAACTAATTGGTAGTTTGTGGCAAAAGAAAAGTTGTTATAGGAGAGTATTCAAAAGAATTATCTGAAACATACATACATCTGCAATATACATAAAAACATGTTAAAAGAATTATTAATTGAAATTATATATAGACACTCCTAGCAATACTACCATAATGGCAGCCGTAGGGGGTCTCAAGCAGAGTAACCGCCCGGACCCTCGCACAACAACCTAAGTAGAAAAAACTATTTGCTCGCTGAAGTCAGAGGTAGGCTTTTTAACACATTCAGTGCCACATGATGTATTTGTCATTATACACACCCTAGTGCAACTCTCACAGGCCAGTGTATATCTGGTTATACACCTTGAGTAGTCAGCAGATACGTGTAAACTATATCACATTTTTATACCCCAGATACAATAAACAATTTGTGAGGGCAAGGGCTACAAAGTCTATACAAAATGTTCGGCGCAGTGTATAATCATACATGTAGAATGGAGTGGAGTTGCTCAAGACAGGAAGCAATGGAAACTACTGGAGGAGGCCTTTGCCAAAAGGCACACTGAGTTGAGAGACATCCTGTAACCAAACTAATCAAACAATAGAGCCATAAAGATTAAATCTCTCACCCAGTTTGACGGGCTAAATAAATAATATTGCACTAGGGTGTATAATGACATATATATGTGGCACTGAATGGATAAAAATCACATGTTACATCTTTAACCCTATAACCGCTATCTGAAACCAGGTGGGAATGCAGGGTAGAGTCGATGAAGGCTATTAAATATCAAATAAGGAATATATGTGATACTTTTAAATTAAAAGAAATTGATTTCTAATGACTTTAGGATCTTGACCTGGTATTTGTAATTGAGAACTATAGAAGTGTCTCTTCAATTATTGAAAGGAACCCATTATGGTATAAAGTATAGATAGTTTATAAGTATTCTGTTATAAATTGGCCATTTGAGCATGTTTAGCCATTCTGATACACTCACTGAAGTTTATCTAGTTCTTTTGAGTGAAATCTCAGGTTAACTGACATTGGCATTGACATTTAAATGACCCGTGGCAGAACAAACAGAAGCAGAAACACATAGTCTTCATAAGGATAACCTCAACTGGCGATGATCCAAGACCTTCATCATTTTATGAGTATTATGTACTTGTACTTAAAAATACAAAACTTTTTAGCCACAACCACCTCAGCCACCATCTCAGCAACCATCTCAGCCAGCCATCATGCAAGCAGTATCACCACCAGTCAGTGGTCAGTATACACGGCCTGCACAGCCCCAGCAGCAAAACCAACCGCCACAGAATTTCACAACTGCTGACTTTCAGGTATACACTCATTGATATACAGGATGTAAATTTATAAAAACGCCTTTCTGTGGATACTTGTACATGTCACGCAAAAGCCAGTTCATCATAAAAATGCAAGATTAATGATTTGTAATAGTAAAGGGGTGGCAATGTGCCAGTTATTAGGCACAATAAAATATGTTATGTGTGCATACTACTGCCTACTAATATTATAAACGTGAAAGTTTGTGAGGATGTATGGATGTCTGGATGTTTGTTGCTCTTTCACACAAAAACTACGGAACCGAATGCAATGAAACTTGCTATGTAGGTACACCTGGATTAACACATAGGGTACTTTTTATTCCCACTGCATCGGGACTTACGCGGGTGAAAACGCGGGGCGCAGCTAGTTTACAATAAATGCTTAAAGTTGAGCAGGACAGAGCATGTTTAACATGGTTGATTATGACGAATATGGTTTATAGTTAAGGTCTGATAATATCTCTTGTATTAATATTTGTTATAGTAATTGTTAATTACATTGATTTCCATAATATTTCGCAACATCGTTTTTAAAGAAGCTTGAAAGTTCTGTCTCTTGCATTTACAAACTATAAAATATGTGTAGAATGCATGAAAGGTACAAAACAATATAAATACTACTAATAACTCTTATCTATAAAGCTACTAATAATCTTTATCAAAATTACTCACACTTGATACAGTAGCCTTATCAGATTTGAGAATAAGCTTACTTAGGAATGATGCTAGCAATTACTTCAATAACTAGTACCTCAGTATTAATAATTTTGTCAGTGCAATGGCTATCATCATCAATGGTTCTATTTTTAATGGTCACCAATGGTTCAATCCATTCAAATGGAAAAATTGTTTGTTATTATTATTCTGAGTCACTGTATACATACATATAGGGTTTTGTCGTGGAGTACTTCTTAAAATAACTGCGGCGTACTCCAACACGTGTAAAGCTTGGGGTTTTATGGTATCCGGTTTCGATAGGTATTAGCTAGAGGAGGAAAATTAAAAGAGCAGGCAAACGCACTATGCGATATAATCAGGATCAGATTATTCATGTAACAATTATAACTTCACACAAATTAAATATAAATAATACTTCTTGAATTATTCTGTGCACATTGCCCGTAAGTCGTCAAGACAGGCTTCTGTCCTCCCCGCGACTCTCTTGTCTTCAACATTTATTCTTCATAAAATATTTCGAACGTGTTCTAAATTCGAGTTTGGGGCCACCAGTCTATGCCCCTCGCGTAGTAAAGAGATATTGGATATTGGCCCAACGGAGGCCCCTTATCAAGAGGTATAGCAACCTGTCGCATCTGTAAAACATAAAATATGTCATTTCTAATCCCCTTGTAGTAGCTCAGTAGACAGCGTTGGCCACTATTAAATTTGGATTGAACAAGGTCAAAAAGTCATGCAAAAATTTATTATATTATTTGAGCAAAGCTGTAAGACTATAGTGTTAGTCTACCTAATGTGTAGTACATATTATTGCATGGTAACTAATGTGCACTTTGCTTTTTTTCGAATCGCACAAAAGGAGCTGAAGGTAAACACCTATTTGAGCATACATAATTATTATATAGTATTATTAGTGACTTAGCCTTAGGTTTGGTGTCATTCTATCATCTATTCATTACAAATTAATGTCAAGTATATGTCGCTTTTTCAAAACACACCTCGTTACAAAACATTGATTAACGAATATCTTTATATAAACCATCCAAAATAAACGAAAAATTATAGCTTAAACTTGTTGTTTGTTAGTCCATGTTTTGTAAATTTAATAGATAAATGTTACAATTTAATAGGTCAAATATTATTCTTATAAAAGTAAACATAGCTTGGATTCAACAAATTATTATAAGGTTACAGAAACCAACAGCAGTATTACATACAGCATACATATTAAGTTACTATAGAAGACGAGGGTATTGAAAATTATTTATCGAATATGTATAATATTGCGCCACTGACACCCTACTACAATTCGTTTGCTATTATAATGCTTGATTAGTTCATTTACACTTCGATTAGTGAAAGCGGCAAGTAGATTCATAGTTCATTTTAACAAAGAACCACCTCGACAATACTCAGTATCTGTATTAGAAACGTAGAAATATTACTTCTACTACTTACTTCTACTATATTATATCAAAGTGTAGATAAAGGCCAAACTACATTTAATAATATGCATCAAGTTGTTGGTAATGTATGACCTCCAAATTTTATCACAGTCAGAAATTAAACTTGTCACATGAAAACGAATTTTGCTTACACTAAGTTTAGTGTAGATATATTAAATACACACATTTATCTATTTGTAAACAGCACACACAACTAGCTAGTTAACAATAATAAGTGTAAGCGAATGATACACCCACTCAATCTCGTTAAATCCAAATTGCACATGTAGGTGTGATACCATCCGTTGTAGATTGTCTCTGAACACACACGTTTTAGATGTGTTTTTAAAACTGTGCAAATAACCATGAATGTGACTGAACTACAGAGGAGACAAGAGGAGTTAGAGCGTAAAGCGGAAGAACTGGCCCGAAGGGAGGCGGAACTCCGTGCGGGCTCTGCGGGCAGGCGGAACAATTGGCCGCCTTTGCCTTCCTTCTGCCCCATACAACCTTGTTTCTATCAAGACATCAATGTTGATATACCACTGGAATTCCAGAGAATTGTTCGACACCTCTACCACTTGTGGATGTGTAAGTATTTTGTTATTTATTCATCCATATTCGTTCATGTGTTAACATTTTATTCTCTATTTGTCATCAAAATTTGATTAATTATTAATAGTATTATATCATTAATTCATTTGCACTGGACACATGGGTGTACTTAATGCTGGTGGCATTCTTTATCAACCAACCAATATATTGGTGTCAAGTCAACTCTTTTGTATTTAAATGGTAAATTTATTTTTGATGGATGATACTTCTTCTGTATTCTGTATACATGATAATTTTACACTTCATATACCAATAAATTAAGGGAGCACTTGAGGTGTCTCCGTTCTTGTTCAATAAATCTGCGAGTCTGTGTAATCATCTATTTGCCATCTTTGTAAATCTTACGAACAATTAATTTAAAAAAAAACACAAGGTCAAGTTTCAACAATTTTAGTTTAATAACTATTTCCTCATAATGTTTTCATCTTACTGGTGACAAAAAAAAATTTTTTTTTTGCAGTTCATGCCCTTGTCCTAACGATCAACATCATCGGAGCGATGTCTCTAATGTTCGTGGGGCAAGGCTTCACGATATTCGGACTTTCTATACTATACTTCATTCTGCTGACACCGTTTAGCTTCGTGTGCTGGTACAGGCCTATCTACAAGGCCTTCAGGAGCGACTCTTCGTTCAATTTCATGGTCTTCTTCTTCATTTTCCTGTTTCAAACTATAATAACCCTAGTGCAGTCTATTGGATTCACTGGTGGCGGTTCTTGGTGAGTCCATTTAAATGTTTTCCTCTGAGATCTAACTGTACTTATAAGACAATTTGCACGTAATATTCACGCATCAGGCATAAGACAGATCTTCGTGGAACTCCCTTGAAGAATGTCTCATACCCAATATAGTGATGGTGATGATTAATATTGGAGCTACATTAAGAGCTTGGAATGCAATACATAGAGGCTGTAAGGAGTAGGTACTTCTTAGTAAGAGTTGTAATACTTCTTAGTAACCAGAGAAGCAGATGGTCTAGGTCGAGAAACCGAGATCCGGAGGAGACAGGACGACATGTTTGTCTGGTAGTATATTTTTACAGGGGCTCCCAAACTCCCATTTACTTCTCAAGTCACACCTAATCTGGCGTAACACCGTGTGGTCTAGAGGGTGACCTCACCCTTAGTTCTGGTGATATGATATTCTCAAGAGGCTAGTAATAAGAAATTCGCTCCGTCGCGAGTTGTGTATCAAATATATTGTCAACGAAAAAATAAATTCTAGAAATAATGCTTATGTTATCTTGTTCATTTTTTTAAGATAAGATAATTCAATGAATACTTTCTAAAGAACAAGAGTTAGGGTGACACATTCTAATACATTATTGGTGTCTTGTTTATTGTATGAAATGATAAAGGCCATCAAAGGTGACTCCTGCTTTAATCAATGATGGAATTATATTGATAATTGTGTAGAACACTAATTGTTTATGACAAGACTATACAACAAGACTATTTATTTCTAAAACTAATTCCGCTCTAGCAATCATACAAGAGTTAGTATTTGATAGGCCCTATTTCTTCTGTATTTTTCAACGGCAAGAAATATTTAATAAAGAGAAACCTAAAAACAAATTAGTAAATATACTTCCAATGTACTTTTAATTCTGTAGAAATCCACGACACTTGTCTTTTATGTTGAAACTAACATTTTGTATAAGTCTGTTGATCGATATTTCTCTGATGGCAATGTTTATTACCGTGACAAGGCCAATGTCGCGCTCTACTTATGCAATTAACGTTAACAGGGTGAAGACCACAATGATGAGTGTTTTGATCTACAGCTGTTTGCTGGTGTGCCTGTTTAGACACTTTGGGCACTTTTGGTATGGGGAAAAAGTACTGAACTCGCGGGACCGTCACGCTCAGATACATGTGTATACAGATATGTGTGTGTGTATATATAAAAAATTCGTGTCACGTTGTTTGTTCGCGATGAACTCCTAAACTAATGAAATTTTGCACAATGTGTGCATTTTGGTCCAACTTGAGAGATAGGATATTATTATTATTTTTTATTGCAAATTCTTTAGCCACAGCAACACGTGGCTAGAGAGCTTATGTATATACGGGGGTCACACTGAAGGTTTTTAGAAAATAAAAAACGAAATGATTTAGAAGCCTGTTCATTATTTTTATTGCTTTTCGAAGTAGTCTCTGTTCACAAGCACCGTCGCATGTGATGGAACCATTGACTGAAGCAGTGAGCCCACTCTTCTTTAGGGATCTCTTCCACGCCTTTTTCAAACCCAGCCAAGGCATCTTTAGGGTTCATAAAATTCCTCTAAGTTTCTTTTATTTTTGGAAATAAATAAAAGTCACAAGGTGCCAGGTCGGGACTGTAAGGATTAACTTACTAGCTCCACACCTTCGATAGACAAATATTAGATCCTGCTTCTAGGGCGCTGTTGTCTAACATCTTCCAAGACAGACTGGTAGACAATGGCTGACACACCAATGTGCAGTAGCAGTCCTTTTATCTTCTAGAATGACTGTTGCTAAATGACCCGTCCGTTCAAAGAATGAGGCAATCGTCTTTTTCCCTTGACTTCTGCCCCCCTTATCATTTGAATTTGAATGGAAACATCCATTGCGCAGATTGATTTCGGGTTCGTAATAATATATCCAGCTTTCATCACCTGTGGAGATGTCATATACAGCATTCGAGTCACCTTCGTCATACTTTTCAAGCATTGAGCGACAATCCAAGCGACGGCGTTTTTGATCTTCAAACTATGAGGTATCCCTCTAGTACAGAGCTTTCTGACGCCTAAATGTACATGTAAGACTTTTTGTACTTAACTCATACCAATGCCTAGAGCTGCCCGAACCTGTTGATATGTCACCCTTCTATCATTAGCCGCACAGCACTCACGTTGACTTCAGTAGTCGCCGTTCTTCTCGAGAATCATCAGTGCATCATTAAACCAGTTGTAAACAGTGTCAAATCCATTTCGATGCACGACAGACACATTTTAAATTGCCGCCATTTGTAAAAACAAATGACATATGAAATCAATAAACATCTACAGATACCCAAAGAGTTCCTAATTCGAAATTAAAAATAAAATAAAAAAAAAATTAAAAAAGAAAAATTAAATAAATTTTTCATCGGTTGCATTTCTTACTGGCCCATTCTAAAAACTTTGAGTGTGACCCACGTATGTAAGTTAATTCCGTTTTCACTTCTGACGTGCAGTCCTACGACTGACAATTTTTTTTTTAATTGTAATACTATATCTGATTCTTTATTGTATGTATGTATACTAATACAAGAAAAAACTTTATAGCGGGCTCATCACTAGCATCACGGCATTCAATTTGAACATTGGAGTGGGCATCATCACATTGCTGGTGACTATAGGATTCATCATGTGCGTCATAGCTGACGTCCTGTTAATGGCAAAGGTAATGTTGTAACTATATTTCTACTTATATTTTTTTAAAGTAATACTTGTAGCGATTAATGTCAATACATATATGTTACATTTTTTAATAAAACTGAATATTTCGGCCCTCTTCCAAGTGTTCTCATAATAAAGTTATTATTTTGTTCTTATTGCGCCACCCTTGGCCTTTTTTTTTTACGCGGGGAATGCTTTTCGCACCATACCCTCCGTCGGGGATACGAAGGGCGTGTGTGGGACTCCCGGCGAACCGGTCTACCCACTAAACCACCGCGGTGGCCTACCTCGGCAGTCGGGAGGAGCTCCAGGAACGCATCGGCGGCTTCTGGAGTCCCCCCTGCCGTACCTCACGACTGAGGTACATCCCGGGGTGACCACAGTCACCCCCGTAGCAGGTCGGTGTCACGCCCCTCACCGCTTTACACAGTAAGATCCGATTTGTCCGACCAGGACTCGACGCTCGGACTCCCACGCAGGGCAGTCCTCCAGCATGTGCTGGGCGGAGTCCCGGTCGGATCCGCAGTGGTGGCATTGTGCCGTAGCCTCACGTCCAATCCTGTTCAGGTACTCACCGAAGCAATCGTGCCCGGTGAGCACCTGAGTTAATCGGTAGGTGACACAGTCGGTCCTCCCTACCCAAGCTTCGAAGTTCGACAGAACGGCTCCAAGAGCGCGTTGGCTGGCACAGCCCTGGATTTCGAGCCGTGCTCGCCAAGCCTGCAGGGCTTGCGTGTGTGCGTTCCGCCGTAGCATTCCGGGCTCGTGATCCGGCGCTGCCCCTTCGTCACTCTGACCGACAGAACGAATTTGGTCGTAGATCATCGTGTCCATTTCGGCCAGAATGTCGAAGGGCGGAGACCGCGCCAGGACCAACGCTGCCTCGTACGAGATCGTGCGGTAGCCCCGTGCGACCCGTATGGCCATCAGCCGCTGCAACGCCACCCTTGGCCTGTAACCATTTTAACAGTAAGACTTATATAGTCGCAACTGTTACTGGTGTGTACGAAAGACACAAACTGTCGAATTGTTATGTGGAATTGTAGGTACTACAATCGAGGGTACATTTAACACAAGGTACACCTACTTTTGAGAAAACGCTCTTAACCCTTCGAACGCCATTGTCACACATACGTGACAAACGAAAATTTACGCTTTTTGACACCAAAGTAATATAATTTAGTTTAAGTGTTTATTTCGATATGTTTGTTGCGTCCCCTCATCTCGTAGGTTAATAGATTTCGATTCGAAAAAGTAACAATTAAAATAGTTAATAATAAACGACGGTTCCAGGTGCACCGCATCTACCGGTCGACGGGCGCGTCGATGGCGAAGGCGCAGGCGGAGTTCACGACGGAGATCCTGCGCAACCAGCACGTGCAGACCGCCGCCTCCAGCGCCGCCGCCGCCGCCGTCAACCAGCAGATCGCCAACGCCAACCGCTACTAGCGCCCGCACACGGTCCGTACCTCTCTCTCAGTTTTTCATTTATTTTATTGTAATAAATTAAACACATTCATTTACAAAAACAAAACGTGTGCGTCTCGGGACGCCCGACAGAAGTGATAACTTAAACGCCAGACTGACTAGCGCCGTAACGCGTTACGTAACGAAGCTGTTTACCCTCCTATAAGAAGTTATCGCTTCAAAAAAAATAACAATCTATATCAAGTATATTCAAGATAAGAAATATCTTGTGTTACATTTCAAGTTAAAAGAGATGAAGGGTCCAGTGATTAGTATCAAAATATGACAATATATTATATTAATTTATTTGCAGGTGTGAATGTACTGACTCAAATGGATGATCGCTCTGTTAGTGCACATCGGGAGATTACGCAATAAATTCATAACAAATATTAAGTCTTTTCTGATAATATTATTACATATTTTTCTCTGACACAGTCGTTTTATCGAGTAATATTGCTATATTAATCTCGTTTTTCTACCTCGAGTTTGATCAAATTGTATGATACCTTGAGGACAGTGTTCGTGTTTCATATATAACTGTTATTATCATTATCGATTGCCTAGAAATTATTTTTAATGTGATTATATTATAGACTTCATTATCCTTTCACGATAGTCTCCGACATCATATTAGATTGCTATGACACTACCGTGCATCTAAACTATTAATTATCTTTTGTTGTGTGCTTAGATGTTGGAAAGCAGTTTGACGGCTAAAAGTCAGTGTGGCTGTGTACGAAATGCAATTTAATAATTATTGCAATTAATTGATATCAATTTGGCGTTACAACGTATAGTGCAACCGAAAATAGAGCTATTGTAAAATAATTAAAAGCTTTTATTAAAACGCCAATGGTTTTTATAAGTAATTTCTTTTGTTAAAATCAATTTTTATATTTTCATAATAATTTACTTAGAAGGTAGTGTTCACCTCTGTTATTCGTAGCACTGTACTTACCAAACAGCATTTCGGTATTTTAATATTATTACGATATTGATAGTAAGATTATAATACACCACGATTTAGTTTATTGCTAGCTGTAAAAGTTATTTTAATCGACATGAGCTTACAAACGCTTTAAGATTTACGTACCTACTAAAATTGTGAAGTCTTCATACATGTTCTAACAATATTATACCAGGGTTTATTATTATTAAGTGTATTATTGACACGACAACGGTTGACAGGTTTTCATTTTACATTAATTTTCATTTTATTCACACACAAAATATATTTCAATCTAATATTAAATGTTCGACATTGTGTGATTTCTATGATTATTGTTCCCGATATTGTATTTAATATTAGACCTGTGGTAGACCTCCTGTGTAGACATTCCAAAACGAAATGTAAATATCTTATTTGAAAACTAACGGTGTAATGAAATTAAATTTAAATATCGTGTAACGTTTTATATACTTACATTTAAAATCGTGTAATATCGCTAATAGATTTACGTATTTGGACCATTTTCTTAATCAGTAGAATTTCCATGCGTGTGACTCCCTCTTGCCCTGCGTTGAGACTATTTATTAGATGCACAAGACTTCAATTTTAGTATTTATCGTTGTATAAATATAATAGTGTAAGTTGATAAACGTTTAAGCATATTTATTAACTAGTCTTTGGAAACATATGGACTAAACTAATAGACCGCTTACAAAATTGTATCTAATTCAAACTAAAGTTGTAATACGTGGCCGCGTCAGTTCTCTGGGCGCCATATCACGTACGTATGTTATATATAATCTGGGCCTAGCATATTGTAAATTATTTACCGGACCGTCCTTACCCCAGATAAACGGTAAGCGAAGGCGTGTAGATTTATCTAAATGTTTAAACTGTTTTGTAACGAATAAGTCATGTTATAAACTTATGATTAATAATAAATATAGTTTCAGAAGTTGACGTTTTATTTGAACACTTTTGAAAACTTCAGCGTAGATCACTGTTGCCGCGTCCCTGTGTTAATGCCAAATTTCATTAGATAGCCTCACAACGGCTTCGCCGGTACAACGTGTACGAGAGTAACAAACACACGAAATCACACAAAAGTTGGCACAAAGATGTAAAAGAAATATTAGCATTTATTATGCTTGTGGCATGAATTCGAGGTGCCTAACTATAATACTGACTTAAAATAATGATAATGAGTAAAAGGGGGCATGAAGATTCATGCTTCATAGGTCATGCCCCCTTCTACTAACGTAGCTACCTAGCCAAGGGATATAACAAAAAATACAGTCATTGCGTTTATTATTATCAGTACCTGGGAGACCGAGCTTTGCTCGGTAGCTTTTTTGTAAAATCGTATTTTTTTTGTAAAATTGCTTTTTTACAGGAAATACAACTATGCAGTTGAACTTAAAATGCAAAACTCTATCTGTATACAAAATTTCATCAAAATCGTTAGAGCCGTTTCCGAAATTCAGATTTATATAATCTGAATCTCGGAATTCTTATTCTCGAAGGTCTTGTATATATATACAACACATATATACAAGAATTGCTCGTTTAAAGATATTAGATAGATAGATTAGATTTATTTACGTCATGTTAATCTTTGAGATTAGCTTATCACATTATATGTATGTTGGTATTTATAATTAGTGATTAAAAATGAACTTAAAATTTAAATGTAAAATCATCTTGCACCGTACCTACTATAGGGTAAGATGGTGTAAAAGAACATTAAGATGAAAGCTAATTGTTATCAAAATAAACAAAATTGTGGATTTCACCCGCATAAGTCCCGATTCGTGGGAATATCGGGATAAAAAGATAGCCTATGTGTTAATCCAAGTCTCCAGCTATCTAAATCTGTAATTATTTTTAAAAGGAAAACATTCGCCACATGAAATATGTCATATTATTACATTCCACTGTAATTTATTACACAAGATCAATGGTAACAATTATGACTGTACGCTAAAACCACTTCCGATTACGATTCCGATTAAACGCGTTCGTTTTTTTTATTATCTGTATACAAATATTAAAAAAACTAATGTTTATTTTATTAAAATACCACAATATTTGTAGTGAAAAGCTTTAACCGCTGCTCCTGTAAAAGTACGTTTTTAGAGTTCATTCAATATTCTTGTTTGTCTGCTTGCTTGTCGTTAGATCGTTCATTACGATGTCGAAGATTCACAATCATTTTGAACGTGGTGGAACCTTATTTAGACCTAGATCATGTTCAATACTTTGGTTGATGATTGAGTTACGGAGGCCCGCCGTAAAACTCAATTTTAATCTTATAATTAGTTTTCTTGGTCAAAAAAAAAGTCACTGTCCGATATTATTTATTTTTGATTCTTGTAGTCATACATTTATATTTTTTTTAATGTTGGTCATAATTTACGAGCCAATGGAGCGCCTTTTCTCTACCCATTCATTATTTTTTTCTTTTTAACAGTTCGGTAAGTAGTGAAGACCAAAAATGTTGCCGATTCGATTAAAATAACAATCGATTTTATAAAAGAGGTTTAATTCGATTTAAAAAAAGTGAAAAGTTAATTTTCTAAACTTGTTTAATATATTATGTTACCCACACTTAATATATTATACATAAGAATTGATTATTAATATTACAAAGGTCTCAAGTTACAAATCTAGTATAATCTTTCATTTCTTCGTTTAAACTTGAAATTCAACATTTTGTTGAATTGCAAATACAATAATTAAATACTAGTATTCATAACTATAGACGAAAAGCTTTTAAATTGATTTAGATCTAGTTCATATCAATTTATAAATATGGAGTACATATTTACTATAGCCGCCTATCCATGGCTCTCCCGTCACCCAAACGCTATTATATCGACTATCCCTGGACCAACAAAATCAAATTTTGCCCCCCTCTGGGATGACGAAACCAAATTTTGCCCCCGAAAAGCTGGGTACGCCCATGTGTACGTATGCATATAAAAATAATAAAAACATTATCAAATTATTATCACTATCTGATAAGGTTCTCCTTCGGTGTGATAAATAAGGTGAGTAGGTAAAACAAAACAAAATATTTTTATTGTGAAAATTTCTTTATTATTTACAACATAACAAGTTGTCACAATTTATCTTACAAACTGATTTACTTACAAGGTCTAAATTATAAATAAAAAACACGCATTCTGTTTTAAGCACGCAATTTCAAAGCTGTCACACAGTCCCGCAAATTTTAGTGTTTTTTACTGTTTAATAACGTGTAAATGTAATAGAAATGCGCGCGTGTGCCATAGGTGATCATTCATCACTTGTCATGTAACATGCTTGTGCATGTCTTTTTAATTTTATTTTGAAGGTGTTTTAGTTCTGAGTTGTGTAACGTTATTACTGATTGCAAGAATTGTAAAAGGGTTTGGCACGCAAAACTAATGATGATATTTTTACACACATGTTCGTTTGTGGCTATATTTATTGCTAGGTATTAGGAACAGGGCAGAT
The DNA here is from genome assembly GCA_949752705.1 of Callimorpha dominula. NCBI lineage: Eukaryota > Metazoa > Arthropoda > Insecta > Lepidoptera > Erebidae > Callimorpha > Callimorpha dominula. The sequence goes on from OX457005.1 coordinate 5,841,702, forward strand.
GACGGAAATTCGGTCGCAGTCGTAGAAAAACAGCGGATTTGATTTTTTCACGATTTTTGTTTTTGACATAAGCCTACTGAAAACATTGTTCTTTGTCATAAACAATTTTTCAAAGTTCATACACACAGTAACATTATCAGATTTCATTAACAGAAATAGTCGTTTTCAAATTATTGCGTTAAACATCGTTTGAAAACTTTGAAGTGCTCTCGTGTAAAGATACTAAAAATCAAACCCGTCGTTTTTCTACGATTTTGTTTTATTGATTAAAAGATACACAAAAAATCCTACACATTTACACGTTTTGGATCTAGGGTGGACAGTAATGATAAATGCATTTCAAATAAGAATATGAACGTCAATTATCTTAATCTGTCAACTGTCACTTGGAAAGTCCGTTATGCACACAAAACTCATTTGTGTATCATTAACATTTTTTTTCTTTACATTTTTAGCTCTAATATTACCGAACCTATTGATTTCATAGTTTTAAAAATAACTAGAGATCGCCTGTTGGTCTATATTCAATCATGAGTTATTAAGTTTTAAATGTTTTGTTTTTTTTTATTGACCAGTATGACTTGAATAGTCATTGTATAGCCTTTTCGAACATGACAGGTCAACATATTATAATACACTGGAAATCTTTAGCTTTTTGTAGTCGTTTTTACATAATTTAAAATAAATTTGTTTTTTTGTAAAAAAAATTTTTTTCTAAAATATCTGTTTTGTTCATCTTACGTAATTGGTTCAAATTGACAGCTGTGACATCACAACACGGCGCAAAGTCATTCGTATTCTTATTTGAATCGCATAGTGTAGTGTTACACAAAGTAATTTCTACATTGCGAATGTGTCAAATCCGAGAAGCACGACACCGTGAAACGCTTTATTCTTATTGACAGATTCAGCTTTATTTAGTTTAATTGCAGTAGTTTAACCGCGCGCCACACGATCTATGTGGCTATGCACTAGGGCTGCGGCGCGTTGGCGTGCGCGTGTGCGCCGAGGCGCGCGGGGTCCTGGCTCGGATAGTGCAGCGCCAGCGGCGCCGGCGGCGGCGGCGCGGCGCCGCCCACCGCGCCCCACGGCGCCCAGCCCGGCCCGCCGTAGTGGTGCAGGTTGAAGAAGTCGTTGGGACGATTCGGTGGCGGTGGCATCTGGAACAATTTTTATTGTATCATTTCTTGAAAAAATTATTATACTCTCCATTCGTTTATTTCCTTTTTGACAGTTGCTCGAGAACGTAAGGACGTTTGTCCACCGCCGCCGTCACCAGGACTTGAACGAAAGCGGCGGTACTTCGAGCTCAGTTAAAGATTGCCGCGAGCGCGATCGTGCAACCGATCTCGGTGTACATCATACCATGCGTTAGGCCGATATAGTGGCGTTTGGGTGACGGGAGAGCAATGGATAGGCATATATAGTAAATATGTGTATCGCTACTTCGGCACAGTCATCTCGTTCTCAGTGACGGCGGTGGTGGACAAGCGCCCTTACGGTCTATTCTAGGTAGTGATGTGAAAAAAAAATCAATATGAACTAAATCTAAATCGGTTTAAAAACTTTTCGTCTATAGTTATGAATACTTGTATTTAATTGGATTTTGCAATACATCAAAATGTTGAACTTTTAGTTTAAACAAAGAAATTAAAGATGATACTAGATTTTTAACTTGAGACCGTAATAATATTAATAATCAATTTTTATGTGATATATTAAGTGTGGGTAATATAATATATTAAACAAGTTTGGAAAATTAACTTTTCACTTTTTTTAAATCGATTAAAACTTCCTCTTAAATAAAATCGATTGTTATTTTAATCGAATCGACAACATTTTTGGTCTTCACTACTTATCGAACTGTTAAAAAGAAAATAAAGTAGAGAAAAGGCGCTGTATGGCTCGTAAATTATGACCAACATTAAAAAAATATAAATGTATGTCAAGAATGAAAAAAAATATGAATATCGAACAGTGATACATTCGTTTCTGAAAAAGAAACCCAATAATCAGCTAAAAATTGAGAAAAGAGAGGTTTTACGGGGCCTCTGTAACTTAACCATCAACCAAAGTATTGAACATGATCTAGGAGGTCTAAATAAGGTTCCACCACGTTCAAAACGATGGTAAATCTTCGACATCGTAATGAACGAACTAACAACGGTCACAACACACAACGCTTGCGAGCGACACAGTTCCATACGTTTTTTATTATTTGTATAAAAATAATAAAATTACTGTTGATCTTATGAAATTACCACAATATTTGTAGTTAAAAGCTTTAATCACTTCTCCTAAAAAAATACGTATTTAGAGTTAATACAGAATTTTTGCGGGCAAGCAGACAACCGACGGACAAGTGTCTCAATTTCACGTTTGACGCAATCGAAACTGGTTTTAGCGTACACAGTCATAATTGTTACCATTGCTCTTGTTTTATAAATTACAGTGGAATGTAATAATATGACATATTTCATGTGGCGAATGTTTTCCTTTTATACAACAATTACGGATTATTTCGAAATAAATATTAATATACAATCAAGATTAAGATACGGCGAAAAAAACAAATAACCAATTCAATAACAATGCAAATTGAATGTTATAAACTTTTAATCCAAGGTGACGTTCTTTTTTTAACGTGAACACGAGATCGTAATTTTTGGAAATAAAATGTTCCAATCAAAGCAGATAGAACCTATCTCAAGATTTTGTATATTTCATGTGTATTAATAGTACCTAAATATCATGTGTCTCCCAACCACAGTCAAACACAGGAAAAAAATTGCCTCAATTAGTCTTTCAGGTGTGATTAAAACTACTAGTAACGTGGCCGCGTGGGTCACACATTACTAGTATTCTTGTTAGCCCCTCGAGATAAGCTTAACGCTTATGTTGGGAGTGGGTTCACGCCGGTAGTGCACTGGGTGGGATTTGAACCCGCAACTACTTGATCGCAAGTCCGACGCCTTGTCCATTACGCTACCGCCGCTTTTTACTGCTTTTATATTTACTGCTAGCTTTTGATACAGCGCGTGAATGTACATTTTGTCAATCAATCAGGAACAACGGTTTTGCCTCAAAAATACGATTTAGCTTAGAACATGTAGCGTTTATCCTAGAGTCATTTATTTATACATACCTGAGGTGGGAATGGATGCAAGTAAGCCGGCGGTGGTGGTAACGTTCCAGGCAATCCAGGTACCGGTTCCAGTGCTGGTATAGTTTCGTTCTTGTCATTAGGACCCTGGCGACCTGTCGCAAAAAGTTAGAATTAAGGAACAGAAGATTCGTAATCTTTGACTTTGCCAGCTCGGGACGATAAGCTCGCACACGCCGTTGTCCGCTATATTATAATATAAGTGTTGAATGCTATTTTTCAGTCAGTTAAGTTAGATCCAGTTTCATGGTAACGCTCCAGCGAGTGGTCTCCACCACTCGGTGAATGGTTAATAATGACACAACAGTTATCTTTGTATTAGGCTGTGTGCTTGTTTGTTATTTTCAAGCATTGTCTGGATTTTGGTACACTCATCACTATAATAAATTTTACCAGAAACAAATGGTTTTTAAATTTTTATTCCAATTTCAAAGTGTATATTTTGTATATCTATCCGAAATACCTATTATAACCGTACATCAATATGCCAAAATTTTCCTTCACTTCATCCTTGTATCCAGCTTGAGGTACTTCATTCTTTTTCTTTTATAAGACATCCGCTAGCTTACTCACTCTTCCACTCATTGTTCTAACATTCCAACTTGCATACCTTACTTCTAGCTCTGAGGCTTGTTTCTTATAGTCGTTACGTGTTCGGAATCATGCGACAAGCCTTGTCCACGTATTCGGTAGCAGGGTGCTGCTGGGTATGCCCTAGGCCTACTCATTTTATTATTGCAAATAGTTTTGGTTGATTTCTTTTATAGCCGGCCACCTGCCTGACGCAAATCTCCTTAGGAAGGTAATCGTTTTAGAGACCGGAAAATGGAAGAAGGTAAATTGGTGTAATGAAACCGATAGGGTAAGGAACATGGGTAAGGGATACCGCATGTCTCGGATGTGAAAATGAGACTGAGACTACGGTAGCTCGAAGAGGCCAGGGTCTGACGTATGTCCGTCCTGCAATTGGAGAGGTCACTAGGACAGAGACACAAACTGACTTAACTGACTGAATAGTATGTAATGGAAGATAAAATAAACAATTCGAATAAAAACTTTCGTGAGTGGTATTCAAATTAGGATATAGTGTTCTAAAATAAGTCTTTTATTACGGCTGCGATAAAAAAACTTCGCAACACAACGCAATGGAAACAAATGAATCGTTGGAACCACGGAGCAGATACAAAGAGGAGGTGTTGTAATTAGATTTCCCTATGAAACAACGCTTGACAATTTGCGGGGTGAGGGGGTGTTAAGTTCCGCCCACTTCCCTTTTTTCCATCTACCAAACAATAGTAAAACTACTCGCATCGTTCTATGTCCAGGTTGCTATGTAGTTTAGCTATCTCACACTAGTTATAGGATGTAAGGGGTCGTACTCAGAATTTACTTAGGTAGGTAGTAGTTTTTTCAATATTAATTTGTAAACCATCTTGATACAAAAGCGAAAGTTTGTGAGTTCTTTCTTTCTCCTAGCCTTGATCTTATCCTACAGCTGGACGGATTTGGATAAAATTTGGTATATAGATAGATTGCGACTTGGCTTAACACATAGGCATTGGGCATTGCTAGTGTGAGAATAAAAAAGTTTGTGGTAAATCACGAATGACAATTCAAATTTGTTCACTTATTTATTCTTATCATATCTTTCTTTATTCGTATCTGTACCGCAGCTGCAGTTTATTTTGTACATCTAAATTTATGAGCTTAAAATACCTTTCAAATCATCAGCCTAAGTACAATTTATTTCATTTTAATTTTTAAAGTACTTTCAAGATAAATACTCGTTTAGTCGTGAGTTGCTAGGTAAAATAATTGGGTTCTAATTACTACCCTATCTTTTTGTTCTGTTTATATATGTTCTTCTAGTTGAAGATAGATGACAGTCTATTCAAAAAATGATTACAAAAAATATAAAAATAATACTTTGACGGCTAAAAATTCTGTAGGACTGGATGTAGAACATATTTCAATATCTTCGTATGATTTATTTTAATAATACTGAGCTCTACGTACCTTTGTTTTTTTAGTTCCCACTACACAAAGTTTTGCCATCTAGTGACGAATAGATTTAATTATATTTCAAAAAACACTCCGAGATTTTTCTAGAACTATTTTAATAAATTAAATAAAAAAAATAGTTACAAAAGAATTGTGATGCCATACACGGCATCAGAGCGTCTATCCGAATAGTTTTACATGATAATATACAACACTTCATCTTTTACTTCTTAATACCACGAAAATTTACTGATTTGCGATTTTTCGACACAAACGTATAAAACGAACGCTGACAGTGTACTAACTATAAGCCACGCCCACTGTGGTGACGTCAGGACCTAGTTATAGGAGAGCGGCACTGAAAATTTCGGGAATCAAGGATGTGACACAACATTACTATTTAAAAATGTATTTATTGCTATTCGAAGTATTCTCCGCGAAATTTGACACATTTTTCCATACGATGGCACCAATCATTGAAGCAACCATTCCATTCGGAAGTTGGGTCTCCAAAATGGCCGTTTTGTAGGCGTCCACAGCTTCTTCAGGTGATGAAAATCTCTGACCACGCAATTTATTCTTTATTTTAGGGAAAGTATAGAAATCATTAGGGCTTAGGTCGGGGCTGTACGGCGGATGGTCTAATAATTCTATGTTTTCTTGCTTTTAAAACTCTTTTGTTCTGTGCGCGGTGTGAGAACTCGCATTGTCGTGATGGAGGATGATGCGGCGGTTGCAGTTCTCTTTACGAAGTTCAGAAACGACCTGTGGCAAACAAATGCTAGCATACCATTCTGCATTAACCGTTCTTTGTCCCTCAAGAGAAATATTCGCAACATGGCCGGTTTTGGAGACAAACGTGGCCACCATTTTTTTTGCAACACTCCGTGAACGAACAATTTTTGTTGGCTTTAACTCATTTTCGAACACCCAATCTCGTGACTGGTTTTTTGTTTCGGGTTCGTACGCGTATATCCAGGATTCTTCACCTGATACGATGTTGTATACAGCATTTGAGGATCCTGCGTGAAGTCTTTCGAGAGTTCTGACGCACCAAGTAACGCGAGCCGCTTTTTGCTCTTCACAGAGCGAATGCGGTATCCATCGCGAAAACAACTTTTTTACACCTAGTTGTTCATGCAAGATTCATGTATTTGACTCATGCCAATGTCTAAAGTTGCCTGAATTTCGCGGTATGTCACATGCCGATCTTCCTCAATCAGCTTACGCACAGCATCAACGTTTTCTTGGGTGACTGCAGTTTTTGGGGGTTTTTGACCTTGACGGGGATCATTGACACGTCCACGTTAAAATTCAGCAAACCAGCGATAGTGTTTTTGGATGGGGCTTCACCACCAAATCCAGAAATCATCCAGTCAACACACTGTTTTTGCGTTAAACCACTTCGAAAGTCATAATAAATCATCGCTCTCGAATTTTCTCGAGTCAATTCCATTTTCTCAACGATGCCTATGTAATCACAGTGCACAGTTGCTTAGGCCCTCTCCTCTTTGTATCTGCTCCGTGGTTGGGACAGACGCCAATCCAGTCTGGCACCTGCAACCGACGGGCGCCTCACCCCTTGATAAAGGGCGCCCGTCGGGTCCAAAACTAGTCGGGCATCCCCAAATAAACATCGTATATCTTAATAAAAATAAACAATAATACAAACCTTGGGATTTGCCCCACTTAATGGTAAGTCGCTTTCCACTTATAACTAGCCTGTTAAAAGTCTTTTCTGCAGCATGTTCTGCAGCACTTCTAGTGGTGTATTGCACGAATGCACACTGTGCTCTAGGTACTAAAGTCAGAGACCTGAAAAAGTATAGAAATAATTGTTTTATTATTAAAACAATTATTTTAGTTTGTTTACAACTAATTGCAACTTAACATCCTGGCACTGCTATGCTCTCACTAAGATTGAATGAAACAATTTTACTGTGGCGGTCTAAAACACAACTGTTTCAATTACTAATTTTCTTATAATGTTTATATTTGAATATTGTTTCTTGACAAATCTTTGACCATAGTTGCAACAAGGTTGTGGAATGCATTACATATAGAAATAAGAAATGCTCAAAGAGCATTTAAATCAATCATGAAAGACTTTTCATGATTGATTCACTGATGCACTTCTTAAGTTATAGCTCCATCAGCAGATTTACTACTTACAGATATGTATTCTCTCTATACATATATTGTATGCATATGTTTGTCTGTATGTATGTATATGTTTAGTTGTATAATATGTAGTACACTAGTACACTGACAGCTACCACTAAGTCCAGTCACTAAATCCATCCTAAGGTTGTCTGGTAGAGATCACTTTTAGCGATAAGACCTGATATGTATTAATATTAGAATCAATATTGTAGTTGTATGTGTTTAATTATATAATGTACACTACAAAATATTCTAATGAATTCAGAGAATATAAAAAAATGAAACAATTATAAAAACGGTATAGTATGGTATGGTGGTATTAACCGTTATATCATTATTTCTTTCATAGGTAATTATATATATTAACAGGTCGGGACCCTAATAATATAGAGTGGCAGATGCTGTGGACATCTGTTATTTTTGTATGTACCAGATCAAAACCCTGCGCATGTTAGTTTTAAGATAAGTAATGTACTATACATTGTTTGTCTTCCTTAAAATAAATCCTACTAATATTATAAATGTGAAAGTTTGGATGGATGTATGGACGGATGTTTGTTACTCTTTTACGCCAGAACTACTTAACGAATAGCGATGAAACTTGGTATGTAGATAGCTGGAGACCTGGGTTAACATATAGACCACTTTTTATCCTGATATTTCCACGGGATCGGGACTTACACGGGAGAAACCACGGGGCGCTGCTAGTAAAAAATAAAACCAATGTCTTAGCTATAAATAAAATTACATACTTAGTGACAGGTTGGTTGAACTATAATAGACTCAAGTAATTGAAATTTAAGCTATAGTTTGGACTAGATTATTTTTTATAATCATATGACTAATCTGATCCATATAGTACTAAGTGAAATTTTTTGAACATACCTTATTTCACCATACTGGTAGAAGTGTCCTCTAAGTTCATCTTCAGAGATATTATCTGGTAGATTGCCAATATACAGGGTAGTGACAGTCTTATCCTCAGGGGGAGGCAATGCAGGCATAGCAGCAGCACGCCTCATCAGCTTCTCAGCCACTGGATCGTTCACCCCATAGTACCTAAAAAGCCAAAGGGATTCAAGATTTTGGGCCTGTTGTTGAAAATCAGCTCTACATATTGTTATTTTTAAGTTAGAAATGAAATGAAGACAATCTTAAATTCAGAGTAGCAGTTTGAAGCTGTTGTAACACAAGTGTGTTGGAAGTGGATGTACTATGACACTAAATTGTTATACAAAAGTATGATTCTTTCTTCTTGTATTCATCACATTTTGACACAAATATATTACATTAGCAGCTTAAAGTAAATTTATTTTCATTATATTTAAATTATATGTAGTAGTATTTGAGGAATGACACCTGCAAATAAGCACATACCTGTCTTTAATATTTTGATCAGCTAATGGATCATCAGGGTCTGTTGGTTTCTCATGGCGATATGGACATTCCTCACCACGTCTACATTCTCCTTTCACCCAAAATGAACAAACATGTGGTCTGTTTCTTTTGTAGTATGGTGCTGTTCTCGCTAATCTTAGCAGCAAGTCTGAAGCTCCTTTCGATTTTAACGCCGAATTGCTAGGTTGCGTTGAGTCAAACTTAGACATCTGACTATCTAAGTTTTGGATATAATATTCTTTATTTACTTCGTTACGTGGTAGGTCATCTTGTATTTTAAGGGCAGCATCTCTTACTTGAATAGGTAAACCATATTCAAGATCTAAAAGGCATGTTTGACACACATTCTTAAGCTTTGAACACGTCTGGCAGATTTCTGTCTTTTTAAAGCGCATCCGTGCACCGGGACACCAACGAAATACAGTGAAGGGCCTTGCACATATTTTGCATTCCTTGCCATATTTCTCTTTGGTCTGAAAAGAAAATCAGATCATAGTCAATGTCATTCAACAAATATTAGTTACTTCTTCATTATGCACTTAAGGAAACTTAAAAAATATTTACCATACGAATGTAGGGGTTATCTCCAAGACATGTTTGACACAAAATTGGGAAATCCTGTACAAAAAAAGAATCGTTAAATTAATGTTCGTTCAACTGCTTCACGAAGACATTTATACACGAATATCTTACCGAATCTTCCCAATTTTGACGGTTATAAGTGTTGGTGGATTTAGAAACAGCCATTTGAACTGCTTAACAAAACATTAACTTCATATAGCAGGACTCTCTCAAACGATTTATTAAACACCTATTTCTGCTTCTATATTGTGTTTATAATGTATTCTGCATAAAACTCTAAATTAACTATAGCAATTAGCAACTCAACTCAATTCGGATGCGTCAACATAGTCAACATAGGGACTTTGATATCTCAAAATCGCAACGCAAACGCCAAAGAGTCTAATGGCAAACCATAGATTATACACTAATAACTAGAGATGACAAACGCTTTGGCTCGGCTGTCTTAAGTTGGCGGGGAGAAGACGTTTTTTTACACTTTTTTTTGCTCTTTCAACTGTTCGTTAACTGTTCGTAACTGTTCGATCACCATTTTTATTTGTTCGATCTTAGTTTTTTTTTTTTAAATAAAATAAAAAATTACCCTCAAGTTGGCGGGGAGAAGTCGTTTGTTTAATTTTTTTTCCTATTTCAACTGTTCGTCATTGTTTGATCAAAATTTTTATTTGTTCGATCTTAGTTTTTAATAAATATAAAATAAAAAATTACCCTCAAGTTGGCAGGGAGAAGTCGTTTTATCACATTTATTTTTGACATTTCAACCGTTTGTTAACTGTTCGTTATTTTTCGTCATAACCTCGACCATAACGCAGAGCCGAACCGAACGCCAGAACTAAATTTTATGACAAAAGTACTTGGTCAAACCGCCAACTTAGGCCAATTTTTTTTTTTTTGAACTAATTTCAAACTAAAAAACAAAACTAATATCGTACAAATGAAAATTTTGATCGAACAATGAAGAAGAGTTAATTATCAGTTGAAATAGCAAAAAAACATTTCAAAAAACGACTTCTCCCTGCCAACTTAAGACAACCCTTCGTGAGCCAACGAATAGTCATCGTCAATCTGTGACCTCTTTGTCAGGGACTGACAGGTATGACATGACAAATTTCCATGTGGCGACACTACTATCATTACGTTAATTTCTGGAATGTTGATTTTACTGTGAAAAATGGTGTTATCGAAATGGTTTCTGGATTCAATGGAGTAAATGTCAGCAATGAAAGGAAAGTTTTTTTTCTATCAACATCTTGACAAGTTGAGAAAATGACTTGAAGATGAAGAACGGCTGTAATGAAATTTTGGAGGCTAAAGTTGCCGAGCGCACTGAACGTGCCAAAAAACTCTATCGGTAAATATTTTCAGTTTTTAGTTTTCCATTTTGTAGTTTTTAATGTATCACATAAATCATCTTCATATTCGTTAACCTACCTACTGTATAATAAGCTTGATTTACAAAAGGTCAAAGGTGAAACTTATTGACTTAGTTTACATGTTTTGTTTGCGTTGATCTTCAGACCTAACGCTTTTGCCCGTATTGCGTTTAGTCATACTGCGTAATAATATAAGGTTATTGCATATAACTACTATTAAGTCGTTTTTATTTACAGGTATGTTAGCGATGTAGCAAGGCGTATTGGGGAAATGACAACAGCAAGTCTATCCATACATGATCTTTTCTCTACAAAGCTTGAGGTTCAGCGACAAAAGCTACGGGATAATTGTGAGAAACTAGTGTTTCTTGATCCAACAAACTATGGCAAAAAATCCCTTGAACTACTCTGGAGAAAAGTATATTATGACACAGTCACAGCAGCAAAAAAGTTCCGAGAGACAGACAATGAAAATGATAGCTATCTTTTTACTCATATAGTCTGTGGTATTGGCCATTTTCATCATTTTATTTCTCGGTTGGAAACTGAAATGAGAGTCTATTTCAAGGACTTAGATTATACTCATTTACTTAAAGATGAAGAGTTTCGTGAAAGTACAATTACTACAACTGATGATGAAATTCTGTTTAGCCGTTCAGCTTTGCATTCATGTCTAATATATCTTGGCGATCTGTGCCGATATCAAGTAGAACTATTTCATGATTTTGATCATTCAATTGCAGCCCGCTATTATCTTCAGGCTGCTCATGTTGACATGGCTTCAGGAATGCCCTACAACCAACTTGGAAATTTATATCTTGACAAGAATTACAATCTAGATTCAGTATGTTACTACATACAATGTCTCAGTTGCACTACACCATTTGATGGGGCAATTGGTAATCTTACAAAAATATTTGAGAAGAATGGTCAATGTTTTGATTCAAACAATCAACCAGAAACATTAAGTCAAGCAGAACACATACAAAATACAATCTCTGATTTTTTGTCTTTAATAGAAATATGGTACCTGAGCAAAAATGATACTAACATACCCCAAAGATGTGGTACAATTGCTCAGGAGCTAAAAGTAGCAATGGACTTTGTCAAAAGTCCTTTACCAGATATGGATAAAAATTATAATGAATATGTACAAGCCCTTGAAGAAGAAGAGTCCAATCCATCTTGCTTAAATGCAAATCTTGTGCATAAAATTGTGCTTATTTGCTTGTTTACAATAACAAAGATAACTGAGACAGATGAAGTGAAAGCTTTTGCTTGTAAAGCATTTACCTTAGCCTTATTATCACAACTTCTTCAAAAGCTATTACAACAGTTAAAAGCACTTGGGCTTAAAAATCCAGCCAGTAAGTATAAACCAAAACATTCCATACAGCAATACTCTGCACCTGATACAAACCTGGAACTAGATCAAAGAGAAAAAAGTCCTGTATTAGAACCAGTGAAAGATAATGGTATTGAAACTGATTTAAAAGAAGATATAGAACTTGCAACAGAAAACATATCTGAAGAAAATATTGAAACTGTACAAAATGGTGATTCTAAAAACAATGCTAAAAAACCTATTACAAAACGAAGACGACGACGACGTCTTGCGTCCTCGGGCAGTTCTGATATATCTGGTAATGACACAGAAAGTAGCGAAACAGAGACCTTTGAGTCATGTTCTGACGATGATGGTTTATCTGAATCCAGTAGTCAGTCAGATGATATTGCTCCAAGTGATGATTCCTGTTATGAACCTTCTGATAATGAAGAAGGTGCTGAAGTAAATATTGAAGATACTGTAGAATCAGATTTAAATCAAGTTGACAAAAACAATATACCAAATGGTGACTTGGGTACAGAAATTATAGACAAAGATGTATCAAATCTGATCAATAATACTGATATTAACAATGTGTTAGATGTAAAGGGCTTGCAAAACTTTTTACATGGTGACAACTTTCTGCCCAGTATCAAATTACTTCAGGATTGGGCACTCAATGAAAAAGATTTGATTTTGTCCTGTGGGGATAGTGGAGAATCCCTTTTTCAATGTGTTGTAGATTTGCTCAATATATTAACATTTTATTTCAATCCAAAAAGTAATGAAGCTAAAGAATGCCATATTTTGGAATATACTAGAAGTGCTGCCAAAAAATTAAAACTGGAATATAAAACAATTCCTCTTCCAGAAGATATTAACTTACGAGGTACTAACATCTGTAAATTTGACAAAGATGCTGCTGAATGGCAACTTTTAGATAGATATAAACTATCTTTGTATGATGAAAATATAATAAGAATTCTAAATTTTGTTGACTTTGGAAACCATATTGCAAAGATAATACCTCGCATAAAATATAACAGATCTCTCAAGGTATTTTATTATAAGAAATCTCCTCCTGCCAAAGTTAACACTAAAATCAACCACAAGAGAAGCAGAGAATGGCATAACTCTAAAAAACCTCATGTAAGTATATTAATTTACAGAAAATTAGGTACAAAAATAACTGGTCTTTATTATCAACTTTCTTCTGCAGGCTGAATCAAATGAAGGCGGATTATTACGAAGACTCGGCCGTCTATGGCTGGCTTCACAAGTGCGCGAGTTAGAGCGCACTGGTCAGACTCCTGTGCCTGCACTACTTGCTCTTGACACCGCCACACTGCACAAACACTTACGACGAGTCAAACAACTGCTGCGCGCTCGGCACTTTATATTACTTATTCCTTCTGTTGGTAAGATTAAGACTGCTGTGACATTGAAAAATATTTCAAATTCCTATAATAACATATAACTTTTAATTTTTAGTGCTGCAAGAGCTGGATAATTTGAAACGTGAGGAAAGTTCAGCTCGTGATGCAATCCGTTGGCTTGAAATTCAATTGCGCAGTGGATCGCGTTTCTTACGCGCCCAACGACCTGGTCAATCTAAACCATTGCCTCTGTTGAAGTACCCTCGAAAAGCTCCAACACATATTCAGAACTTTATACAAATTTTGGAATTCTGTAATCATCTCATTGCTGAAGATAAGCACATTCAGGGGGGTAATGGGGACCCTGACAGCTCATTACAAAGCAAATCTACACCATTACTGATACTGCTGGTTGGGAATGAACGTGTCAGTGATGAAGAGCAGTATAAAGAGTTCAGTGTAACTGGTGCTGCACATGCTGCTGGTATTTCTGTAGAGTTTTTTGGAGATTTCTATACCAAGTGGCGCCAAAGTATCCATAAGAATGGCAAAAAGAGATGAACACAACATCTAGGAATTCGGGACTCAACTGCAGCAAACAGACAAAGATGGTCTACAGTTTCAGTGTTAAGAAATTGAAACAACTCGTTGAGAGAGTCAGGATGGTATATTTGCGCGCTTACAAAAGCTAAGCACAAAGCAAATTTTATCATCAATTAAATATCGTAATCGGTATTTGTTTTCGCAGGGATTTAAAACTAATAGTGGGTATTTTACCTATCTATTAAAATCTTTACTAAAAAGTTTAGATAATATCATTTTTCACATTTTCATTAAGTCTTATTTTGATTTTATGTTTATAATCATATCATTTGAAGAAATACACACTCATCAATCATGAAAGTTCACCCAAAGCATGTTGTTCATCATCCATTTTAATCAATAGTTAATGTTCATTTTATTTTCTTTTACTTGTGTGCAAAATGGAAAAAAAAAATGGTTCTATAGTATGATTACATTTCTCATTGGAATAAAAATGTTATCACAGGTACAAGTATTTTTTTTTAAACTCAGGCTAATTTCTGGCAGAAAATTCCAATTATTTTCGACTCCGAATGATGGTCTGAATACACTATTTCAATATTCGGTACGGCGTTACTTACACCCTGTATAAAGCCGGTATCAAGGACAATAAGAAATAATAAAAAATGTCACACAATATCAGGCATGCCTCATAACCAAATCTTGAGTCGATGAAAATTCGTAAAAACTCAAAAATAAGCAGTCAGTCCGACATCTTTTAAAATGATATTGTAGGGATTCAACGGACGTTCAAATGGCATAGATACGATAGCAATGATTGCAGTCTACTGGGCCTGTTACTAGTGTTTGCTAGTATTAAAAATTTTCAAACAAAACCCAATGATTGCAGGTAAGCATGTGTCGTGGAACCAACGAAAGCCAACCATGTATAATTCAGACTTTAGAAGGCTTTCTTTGGTCTCATTTCCTTTGTGTATCTGTTAACAAACGTCTTAACAAACTTTCACATTTAAGTTTTTTAAGATTCGCATATTGGGACATAGCTAGGCTAGAAGCTGAATCTACTAGTAGATTTACAAACACCTGCTGCCTCCACAGATGCCACTTGTAGCTTGTAGCCTTGAGCCAGGGTAACACAGCAATTATCAATTCCAATTATCAAAATAATAGTCGCATTGTCGTGGAAGGGAATTCATCATCTTGCCCCTTTCCCAATTTTTTATGGGATCGGCGCAATGTGTAACATTGTAAAGGGTTTTGGCTGGTTTCTTTTATGGCCGGACGCCTGCCTGACGTCAACCCTCCTTGGGAATGTATAGTAACCGTTTTCAGACAGGACAAAGGAAGCAAGTAAATGACGTTAGGAAAACGGATAGAGCGAGGGAGGTGGGGTAAGGATGGAGAAACAGGACCGAAACTGCAGTAGCTCAATGAGGTCGGTGTCACGTACACGTATGTCCGTTCTGCGATTAGGGAGGCCAATAGGACAGGAACATAAAATGGCGATGTCGTGGAGAGTCCAAATATAAATAAAAAAAAGGGAATTAGGATATTATCTTTTAAAAGTAACACTGGCCACAGCGTTCCGACCGATGTCTTGCAAGCAGGTTAATGCTATATGGCTTAAGACGCATTTTTGTAATTGTCTTAAAATTTATTTAGCTTCTTTCACACTGTTTAAAAATGCTTAATTATCAATCAATCAATTTTACCTATAAATACAGGTAATACACGTAGTAACTACTTAGTAATCTGTAGTAATACTTAGTGTGTAGACGGTGCTATAAGTATAGACAATATAAATAAATATATTGGATCAGTAGGTAGATATAAATTTTCTGATATAGGTAATCTTTAAACAGTGGAAGTTACCAAGGCGATTTTAACGAAGTGGCTATTTTAGCAGGACAACGTAGTGTATTGTAAGGTAACTCGTAATGTGTAAATTGTCTTAACGACTAAGTACGTATATACGAAAGCCAGGAGGGGAGCAGCACCCCCTACTCTCTACTGCCTAGGTATGTATATTGCTATGCTAATAATAAGAATTTGTAGTTTTTGTTGAAGGAAGTGAAAGTTTAAAAGCAATTGTCGATTCCGTTCAACAGTCGCAAACTCAATGTTCACGCAACTTTATTAAGGATTGTATGGAACAAAACAAAAGTATAATTGTACACTATTTATTATTCTTTAAAATGATCCTAAAATACGAGATAAATAAAAAAATAAGTTATGTAACAAATATAATGTACAAGATCAAACTAAGCCAAAATGAGCACTAAAATAATTTAATAAAATTTTAAAGGAAACCTACCTGTGACTTCATACATACATAGAACAAAATTCATATTATCTAAAACCGTGATGTTTTAATTACAAATGGGTATCCTAGAAATTATGCAAAAATTGCAATGCACTTTGCTACGGTACAATGGATGTGTTAAACTTAATGTAAAATGTGGTGCACAAAAATGATATTGTAATATGACCACTACGATTTGTGGTGTTGGCTCTCATATAATGTAAAATAATTTAAAATATTAGACTTGACATTACAACTATATATATTATTATAACTATTAACATAGCCTCTCTGTACCCGTCTTGGGCAAACGGAGGTTAATCAAAAACTTTTAAGTTCATTAACTTACAAAATAATGAATCAATACAATAATGTACAAAATATACATTACTTTTAACAATCTTTCAACAGTCTTATAACTTTATATATCTATACAGTATTGCACTTTAAACTCAAGTGTTGAGTAATGTGAAGATATCATCAATAGATAAAACTTTTATGAGATTATTTCTATCTTCATAAACAAAAGGATGCCATATCTGCTATGCTGGCAGAAAGTAATACATATGCCTATATTGCTCTTAAACTGGGGTGGCTTTATTTACAGTCACTACATGATTAAGTTCACATTACCCCGCCGGCTAGCAGCCCACTAGCTGTATAAGCTGTTGTACTGTGGAGCGATCTAATAAACACAAGTCAAAATCAAAAGTCTGAGTTGTTACTTCGTACCGACCTGTTTCGGCAATAAGATTCACTACCCTCTCCAAATCTTCATTATTTTTAATTTTCATAATACGTTGTTGCAAATCACGCAGTTGCACCATGTAGTCTGGAGAGAGATCACCTGGTTCAGCATCTTCCCCAAGACTGCTTGACACACCATTGTCTTGAACCTTAGTTTCTGCAGATGTGGAACCACTACTTTCACCGCGTTCCGTGTCATTACATGCAGAGGCTGTTTCTGAAGTCTTTGCCACTTTTCTATGTTCTAGGTTTTCTATGTTATCCCTCTCTTCTTCAGCTGCTTTTCGTTTGCGTCGTTTTTCTTCTCTTTTAGCAGATTTATCTTTACTCTTTTTGGATTTCTCTTTATGTGGTGGTGGAGGCTCTGCTATGGGCTCAGGTTCAGGCTCTGGTTCCGGCTCTATTTCTGGATCAGGCTCTATCTCTGGCTCAGGTTCGGGTGATGGTTCATGTTTGATAGGCTCTGGAGACGGATTTTCGATCTTGACTTTGGTTTCTTTATCATCTCCTATAATTGAACCCTCTGAATCTGAATGACTACTATTAGCATTTTCATTACCCATATGTGACGTTTTGGCTAAACCACTTTTTGAACTGCACTGAGATGCTGTGTCTATTGAAATAGGTGAAGCAGGTTCAGGTATAGGGCGCTCTTTTGGTATAGGTGTTTCTCGACGCTCCATAACCTCAATTTTTTCAGGTGGTATATCCCTAACTTTATCATGTTTATGTTTCTTTTCTTTGCTTGATTCTTTGTGTTTGTCTTTAGATTCATCTCTTTTCTTATCTTTCTTTTTGTGTTTATGTTTTCTGGGATCTGATTTATCTTTGTGCTTATGGGTTTCAGGACGATCTTCAGTCTCTGGAGGGGGGGTTTTTCTTAGATTTTCCATTGAAAACTTATTCATGGACTTTTCTAGTTTCATGGGTTTATCCTTCACTGTTGGTGAATCCTTTGATGCTTCTCTTTCTTTTATAACTTCTTTGATTTTAGGTACTTCTTTAATTATTTCCTTAGAGGGTTCTTTGGGGGATTCTTTTAATTTGTGACTTTCTTTTTTGTGTTCCTTTTTTTCTTTCCTTTCCTTGTCTCTGGCATGACTTTTCTTTTCCTTCTTCTTTTTCTCTTTCATTTCCTTTTCCATTTTAATATCAGAAACTTTTTCCTCCACTTTGGGTTTTTTTTGGTCAATACTCTCAGAATTATGTTTGAGTTTGTATTCTTCTTTTATGCTTGTAGCACTACTGGAATGTGGTGGACTCGGTGGTCTTCTAACTGGGCTTATAACACGTTGCTTTTTATTAACATCTGGTGAAGGAGGTCTTTCATTGGGTCTCTTATTTGATTTCTCTTTAGACTTTTCTTGTTCTTTGTTGTGAATTTTATTTTTTTCAGATCTACCTTTATCTTTTTCTTCTTTATTTTTCATTTTTTCCGTTTTTGTTTCTTTGTGCTCATGTTTAGGTTTTTTATCCGAACTGGATCTCTCTTTATCTTTTTTGTCCATTTTCACAGGAGTTGCAATTTTTTCATTTTTTTTAGGATCTGGAGACACTTTTGGGGGTTTTTGTATAGGAGGTCCAAATAAATTTTCAAAACTACTCGTTCTGTGTGGCACTTCATCCTTATGCTCTTTTAACTTGTGCTTTTTTATATTATCTGATGATAGTTTAGGCTTACTAACAAGTTGTTGCTTTTCTTCTGTAAATGAATCTCTACTTCTACTTTCCTGGTCTGGGTTGGTGTAATATGCTTCATTAGTAACTGGTATTCCTCCACCTTTATAAAGCTTTTTTCTGAATTCTTCATTTGGGTTTTGAAAAATATAACGGTCTCTCAACAATCCCGCATGTTGCAAAGTGAAGTCATAAGAAAATTGTATTTTCTTAGGTTCATCTTTATTTTTTAAATATATCTCTATAGGAAACATAAAGCCTGCATAACCAGATTCTTTGACAGCAAATGGTGGCTCCTTAACAACTGTAATATAAAACAAATCTAAATGAGTACAAATTAGAGGTATTTATTTAAATAATCTAATCATCTATGAAAACAAGAACTGTATGGACACTACAAATTGTGTAACAATAAACAAACTATGTATGTATATTGAAACTATCAAGATAATTAATAAAAATACAAATATTTACCTCTTCTTGGCTTTTTGAAGGTTGTGTGTAAATGAAATACCACTTTTTCAACGAAGTGGCCAATATCAGCACCTTCCGCGCCGCGTACAAACACTTCCCAATCATGGGTAAATCCTTCTGGCGTCTGTTTGGATCTCAAAGACGCCACATGTCCTATTTCAAAACTTACTTTTACCGCAGTAGTCATTCTAAATCTGAAAACACAACAGTATGTAATTATTAAAATTATAAGTTCTGTGTACTCAGTTCTGCGCTAAAAAATAACATCCAACAAAAACATTCACTTCCTATAATATGTACTTACTTTCACGGGCTACTTTTGCCTGGAAATATAGTACAAACATAACAAGTGCAATTTTAAATTAAAACAAGTCACTTATTTGATAGATCTTGCAAAAAACCAAAATAATCTTTTAGCGCCCTTGTTATTTTGGTCCGCCATATTATTCTTATACTGAGTTATGCATAGATACTTTATTTACTTTCTTAACACTATAGACAAGTACATTATTCCTTCAGGCTTTTGATATATCGACTAAATTATGTGGATTGTGTAGGCATCACATTTAGATACAATTGTACGACATTGTGATTTTTTTATGGTAAGTACATAATATAAACATTTAATTAACATTACTTTATATTTCTACTTATTTTATCTATAATTATGTATTTACCAGGGAATTAACGCGATCACGCGTTAATTATAATTTTTATATTTTTGAACTGAAAACTTCTTTAGCGGCGTTGTGCACTTTTTGATGAGTAAAAAATGTTAAACTCGCGTCAGGACACGTGACCCTGATGTCCGTCCCCATCGAAAATTCGTATGACGGAGTCGAGTTTCTTATATTTACATGTACAGCGTCAGAGAGATATGGAGAGGGAGGGAGGGACAGGGACAGGGACAGGCCTAGGGACATGGACAGTGACAGGGACAGGGACACTGACAGGGACAGAGACAGAGAGAGAGAGAGAGAGAGAGAGAGAGAGAGAGAGAACTGAACTCATGACTCTAATAATACATATATAGATCCACTAGAGCTCTTTATTAATTAATGTCAACAACCTGTTAATGTGACGTTTTAAGTTCGTCGTTTCGTTTAAGTTTTCACTTCTGTCGTTGGCAGTCCCATGACTGCTAATTGTTTTTTAAATAGACAACTCCCGCCTTAGGAATATTCTTGTGTCGCGGGAGGCTTCACAAACATTTAAATAGCGGACACAAAGAAAAACCAGACTCGGGACAACTATTTGTGGATCACACAAATTTTCGTCTTATTTCGTAAAACATCGTCAATCGTGGCGTAGTGGCGGGGCGACCACTTAAACCATTGCGCCATCCCTGTAGTAAATTCCCGTGTAAATACATAATAAAATTATACTATACTAGCAACCCGGCTTCACACTCAATTTTCTTCGCTTCGCGCTCTGCGAAACTTCGCTTTCAATCAATTTACACAAAATCTTAACAAATTATACACCTAAACCTTCCTCATGAATCACTCTGTCTATTAGTAAAATATGTAAGTAAGAGATTAGAGAAAGACGCGGCGGGGGACTTTTGTTTTGTAATATGTTGCAGTGTATGATGATTATATCATGGAACGCGAGAGTTTAAAAGTTACTTTATCTAGTTATAAATTTGTATAAATAGCAATAAGCTAGTCTAGTTATTTGAGTACTAAAAATTACACTATTACATTTTCATTAATTAGGAGCGACGTTTCAGGGATTTATTTTTTTCACTAGTATAGCAATCAGTACCTTTATTATAAAATTTTACGCAGTACCCCATAAAAGATGTTTGCTCTTTTGCTAGCCTAAATTTTGATTGAACTAATTTATGTCCATCTCTAGTAACATAATTATGTCTTTCACGCCGTTTAGTAAATATATTGACAAGGCACCGTCAGGATATTAATTTTCTTAATTAGATCCTTAAGGGATTCGCGACTACGTAGATTATAAATGGCTCTGATAGCTCTTTTTTGCAGAATGAATATTGATTCTATATCTCTGCAGCACGCCCCCATAATAAAATACCGTAATGCATGACACTGTGGAAATAACTAAAGTAGTCTAAACTAGTCGCGCAGTATCTATGTCTGTGAATTGGCGGACTTTCCTTACAGCATATGCTGCAGAACTTAGCCGCTTCGAAAAAGAGGTAATGAATTGACACCATTTATCTAAACCTGCTGTGGGGTGCCGGCCAAGAATGTTACCCCCCCCCCCCTCTCTTCCTATGGGTGACGTAAGAGTCGGTTAAGGGACAAAAATCGGAAGAGGCAGCACCGTCTACCGTAAAACCATAACATCCATCACATAAAATCCATAAATCTTCATACTGACTCAACATATTTAAACTGTCTTCATCAATCTTCTTTTTTTTTAAATCAGTAACTACAGTTTTCAAAGAAGACACAGTTATCTTCAACCTTTTAATACTTTGAGATAAAACTTTTAAACGAGCATGTGACATGTTGAGCGATTTTTTTATACGCAGCATGATTTTATTTGTAGACCTAGGGCTATTTTCATAGCGGTGATCGTGCTCAATAATTTCACAAACTTCAGTAATAGTCTTAGATTTTTTTTGAGGTTTGCTTGGGCCTGCCTCTGTAACAGTAAAATATTTTGCTGTAGGTACCTTCTTAATTACATAACTTATTACTGAAGTAAAATTAAGGAGTGGGTAGTAACCATCAAAATAAGTATGCTCATGATCGACATCAACAGAGCTCAATTTTCTTTTTACCCTAGCAGCTTGAGAAACACACGGGTAACCATGTCATCACGTACAGAAGATGTACTCCCTGGAAATATAAACATTGTCATATTTTTTGCTTACATCGAAAAATACAATCCTTACATTCCTTACATAGTATAAAACAAAGTCGCTTCTGCCGTCTATCCCTGTTTTTTCAATTACGCAACGGAAAAAAATGCGGTTTTCAGCAATAGATAGTGATTCAAGAGGAAGGTTTATACATATAGTTTAATATTGTTTTGTGTTAATTTGTTGAAATATGACGATAATTGTTTACCACATTGCACCCGTGCGAAGCCCGGGAGGGTCGCTAATAAACCGAATAGTTGTAGAATCAGAATGAGACATTATCTCTACAAACTCACCAAAAAAACAATGTAGGTACACTGCCATAGTTTAAATTTGTACGTGAAACATGTTTCACAAAACAGTCATCGGTGAAATGTTTACTGCACAAATGGTCATTATATCTAGGACTACAATTTTCCTTTTTCATGTTTTCCACCCATGATTGCTTAGTGAGTGTGTCGGTGGGAAATCTGAAAGTATAAAGCAAACAAGTAAAACATACAGAATACCGTTGTAAATAGCGAGTTAGATGCTAGGGTTTATTTTTACAGTTTAGAAATAATAATGAGGAGAATAATGAGAAATAATTATGAAGAAAGTTATCGACATATTATCGATATGGAATAATCGCAACCCTATTCAGTAACTGTTTATTTTTTGATTAATTAATAAATGAAATCTGAATGCTATTTACATTTAATTGTGATGGAATTTAATAAAATAAGTATATAATATTGTTAAAAAGCTTCAGACATACAATTGAAACATTTGTAGCCAAGAAATTCACTTACTTGTGAAACGTTATTCCGCTGCCTTTTTGGTACCGAGTTTTACAAAATACACAAACTCTCATTGTATAAATGTTTTGTATATTATTTAGAAAACAGCAAACTGAAAATGTACAGTCTTATTTTACGATAAATAAATAAAGCAACAGAGACGCGTCAACAGAACACAATGACTTTTTGCAACAGATGTCAGTTTTAGTAACCAGGACGACCGGGACGTCGCTTCAAATCGGCACAAAAACAACTATCATTTTTTATGGAATATTTAGTCCAGCGTACTTGTATAATATAGAGATCAGTGAATCCGTTATAGGTTACACTGCTAGGTTACTATTTTCTCGAATAGTCGATTACCTCCTTTGACATGTCTACTATTGTCAAGTTGAAGTTGTGAAGTTGTCAGAAATTATATAAAATTAAAGAACGAGGTATTTATTTGGAGATAATAAATATAATCATCAATGAAATTAATACTCATTGAAACTTATAACATCAGTGTTCTTTGGTAATAACAGACCACAAGGGACTACGCATTTGATTGAAAGTGTAATCCTCTCTTTTTGTTCATTATTGCAGTAGTATTCAATAAATTGCCATGTCAGGAATTATTTCGGCAATCTTTCAACCTCTGAGGTAAGCAAGTATTTCTTACTGAAGTTTAAACATACGTTTTAACCTTATTTACTCGATGATTCCGAGTAACATGACTTGTATAGTAGGTGATCTGTAGGACTCTGTATTATTTTGATATTTCAGATTCGTAAGACAAAGTCTGCAGGCTGCTTCTACTTTCAGTCCCAGTTTAGTGAAACCAGATTCTTATTTGCTATCATCAGTTCGAACGAAAGTGCGCTGCTATTTTCCTCGGCCAAATGAAGTACGGCGAGTCCGCAGACATGGTTGGGAAACAAGAATTTCCACTCATAATGGCCGTAAAATTATTATGAGAAGATTACTAAAAGGAAGATTTGTTTTAAGTCATTGATAAGTATACCAGTAACAATTTTATTTAAAAATGTAATGCCAATAGTAATATTATTCTTAAAACTTGTAGCAGAATTGTAATTAGAATTTAAATAAAAAATATGTTAAAAACAATTTCTTTATTTATGAGTGTTTCATAACAGTTGTTTATTCACTCAAACTACACAATTCACTTATGAACTAGTTTAACTTTAAAAAAAAATAACAAAAAGCTCATTTTTATGGTGTCTAATTTGTTTCAATATGCATTATCATGATCTCTTGTTAATAATCATATGGTTATAAAATCTCACATGTAGATGAAATATACATATATTTCACAAAAACTTTGTAATCTGCACTACTATGGAAATGTAATGAAAACAATTTGATCTAGGTAATTTAATAACTCTTCAAAATCCTGAACTGATCAATACATTTACAAATTACACTTACATAGAGTAAAATTTTATAAATATTAACCAAACTAATTAAAAATATATTTTTGTTGCAAGTGAACAGAGTCATCTGAGTTTGTTGGTGACTTGGCTGGTTTTAGAAGGTTGGAGATTTCAGAAACAACTAAAGTAGTTAGTTTTATAATTGCCAAGTGTGCTGCTAATTGCAATACTAATGCACCAAAGCCTTTGTATAAGCCAGCCACACCCTCCTTAGCAATGGTACTGTTATAGCAATCCATAAATCCTTCATAACCAGTTAAAATGGGTATGACAGATGTGCCAGTATCTAGGTTGTCTACTATTGTTCTAGTTCCCTGGAAAGAAGTTATGCAAATAAGTATTTACCTGACACTCTTGGTTATAAGTATTGAGGAAATAGATATAGTTGTGTTTTATGGCAATATACATAAGATACTGGTGTTACAAGCTAACAAAAGGTGAGAGTCTGAAGACTCCTTTCTTCAGGCTTGCAATGCAACCAAGTGCTCTGCCTCTATTTATATACATATATTTAGTGTTGTATAATTTTATATTTAGAGCAAATCTTTTGCATAGCAAATATCTACTTTCCCAGTTCTGTAAAAAATTGTAAAAACTGGCAAACAAACAGTTTGGTTCAATTTGATATTTTTTGAAAAAGTGTTGCTCTTATAGCATTTTTATATTCACCTGTATATGAAGTCTATGAATGATAGTTTCAACTGGGAAGAATAAGATCTCCATAGTAATAAAAGAGAATATATTTGCTTTCAAGCTGATGTCTTCTAGCAGTGGGTTTGGGGAGTTCTTGCTGTAGTTTATATTGTATGAGTCACTGAGTTCATGTTTGTGCCTTTGTTGGAAACGAAGAATTTTTTCTGTTATATTCTTCAAAGTTATGCTAAAAAGAGAAAGGATCAATTACATGGTATCTTTTTAAAATAATGCTATTTTACAAATGACAGGAGAAACTTACTGTGTAAGATATTTGGTAATGCCAAGAGCTACTGTTGGCAACACAATGGCCCATATTGGCAGCATTCTACCCCTACTAGGAGTACCCCACTCCAAAATACGCATGAATCCTTCTCTAAATACATCCAACAAGGCTGGTTTGTCACTTGCAATATCGCTTTGAACTGTTTCTACTAAACTAGCTGAGTAGAAAGGTGTGATTACTGCTAAACTTACACTGAAAGAAAAATCATAAATAGGCAAGTGTTGAAACTAGCCAAATCTATATATTTACACATGAGACTTTATTTTGATACCAGTACACAGATGATTACTATATAGGTATGCAAAGTTCTCACTATATATATAATTAGCTGGTTTGCAAGAATATTGACGTAATAAAAAATTAGTAAGTATGCCAAACAATCAAATCTTTTATATTTTATTCTGAACAGAAATGCAATGCTGATTTCGTTCTAACGTTCATTGGAATGCGACAAGTTCAAGACAAAATACTCTAGCGGAAATCACAAATGTATTGCCATTCTCTAAAATCAATAATTTTTAGTACCGTTGCTATTCTCGCAAACCAGCAATATGTATATATATTTAATTTTTACTTCTTACCATTTCACTGTAATATGCTGAAGGAATTGCAAAACAGAACTACACTTCCCAATTTCTCTGGAAAAGACAATTAAATTTTTATGTTAATCATAGTTGTATCAAATTTAATCACATTTTAATCAAGTTTAGCTTATATCTTCTGATATTACAAAAAACTATAATGGAAGAAGAGGTAGAAAGAATTAACTATGTTAATGAAATCTCTGAGAAATTGAATAGAAATAAAATAATGGAATAGTTGTGAAATATGAAACAGAGCCAATAACCATTGGAGCATGACTCTAACTAAAGAAGAGTAGATACGGGAAGACATCATTAATAATTAATATTGTAGTACGATTATTCTTTAAATTATATTTTTATAAATAATATTGCAACATTAGTCTGACTTTGATCCTCTGAAAACCCATTTTATAAGCCTTCTCTCATGTTCCCTTAGTATAAAAGTGGAGAGAAGTTCAGAAGTAATATTGTAGAAATAAGTTAATTTTAGGTAATTCAACTCACTTGGGCCAGCCTGTGCCTTTAGATACGACATCCTCAACAGCCAAATTAAGTCCTTTAACTATGCAAGTTGAACCAATACCCTTCCATAAGGTTGTGACATCCTGCCGCCTATGTAGTCTAGCCACTATAGGCAGTAAAGTGTAGGGCACTATGTGATAGCTTTTTAAACTATTGTGGACCTAAAATTTAACCAAAACTATAAAGATTATATGTATAACCTGTGAATATGAATGAATAAATTAGAAGTGCATTAACTCAACTGTCTACCACATACCTGACATTGTCTTCTCAAGACAATAAATGGATGACTTAATAAATTTTCTGTTATCAAACTTGCTACACTAATAGCTGTTGTCACATAAGTATTGCTATCTGAAATGTTACCCAAAAATTATTTAAGATTATCAGCCCTTCAGTATTTGTGCACATTTTATAAGAATAGAAGGTAAGTTAGCATACCTTCTTCTGGAACGTCATCCATAACCAGAGGTGGTCCTTGAAACTCTTCGGTAACAGGAGTATGATAGCCGTAAATTTGTTGATAGCGAGTATCATACAAGTCGTTCGTCTCCCTATTAGGATCTAGACCAAAAGGCCTATTATATCCAGAATATTCACCAAACCCAGCCATTCTCACCCAATCAGTGCATTATTTTTCAGCTAAAACGTTAATTATATTATATAGGAAATAGTATAAAAAAACTAAATAACCCGAAATATCAAACGAAACTATTTAAGCTTTTCTTTTTGCTCTAATAAATAAAATGTCATGGAAATTTTAATTGTACCAAATAAAACTTAAGGATACCTGAACTATGTCAATTTCAACCAATTATATCACTTTAATTTAGAAGTAATAAAAATTTTACTTACAACAAAGAACAGACATGCATAGAATTAGAAATGATTAAATGTCAAATTCATTAGTGCAACAGAAATGTACTCTTGGTTTTAGTTGATTTATTTTTAAACTAAACTAAAATCATTTGATTTGGTCTGTGTTCAACCTAAGTTTTTTTTTTAAATAAAATAAAAAATTACCCTCAAGTGGGCGGGAGAAGTCGTTATTTTACCTTTTTTTTTTGCTATTTCAATTGTACGTTAACTATTCGTTATTGTTCGATGAAAAATTTTAATTGGCCAATGTTACTTTTTTTTTATAATAAAATAAAAAAAATTGCTTTCTTAAATTGGCGGGGAGAAGTCGGTTTATAATATATTTTTTTTTGCTATTTCAACTGTTTGTTTCCTGTTCGTCATTGTTCGATCAACATTTTTTTTTGTTTGATCCTAGTTATCAAAAAAAAAAAAAAATACCGTCAAGTTGGCTGTTTGACCAAGTACTTCGTTTGTCATTAAATTCAGTTCTGGCACTCGCCGGCCGCTGGTGCGGCACGCTCACTTCACTCCAAAGACTACAATAGTATATAGGATATGCTTCACTCGCTCGGCTCGTACGTTATGGTCACAGTTCTATCCTAACCTAAACCTAGCCATTTCTTTTCAATTGACCTATGTATGTTTATTCTACTAATGTTAAATCGTCTCTTAATCCATTTTGGATATTAAAATTTTAGGCGTGCGACTGAATTAGTAAGTGAGCGACAGAAATGGCAAGGTTTAGGTTAGGTTACAACTGTGATCATAACACACGAGCCGAGCGAGCGAAGCTTGAACTTGTGGCTAATTTTTAATTTTATTTAAAAAAAAAACTAAGATCGAACAAAAAAAATTTTGTTCGACAATGACAAACAGTTGAAATAGCAAAAAAAAAAATGTGTGTGTGTGTACCAGAGTACACAGGTAAGAAGTGAAACTTCTTTACGACATATAATTTTTCTACTATTTGCAACTTCACGAAAATGGGGTAGATAAGGCTTAAGCCTTAAGAAATTATAAAACGAAATATATAATCACTCTCACTTTTCTTGTAAATTCACTTAAATTTGAATGAGTCTTTTTATTTTATCACTTTCAAATTAATATATTGTTATTCTTATTTCAAACCAAACTTCACAACTAATATATTGTTGTTATTATTATAATATATTACATTATATTCTTTACGTCACTATACTAAACTTTGATAAAAAAAGCAACATGGCGCGTAACCGAAAAACGTGACGATTTTTTTACACTGCTACAAAATTTCTCCCATACGTCGATAAAGAATTTTCACTTCAAAAAAAAAAAAATTAAAAACCGACTTCTCCCCGCCAACTTGAAGGTATTTATTTATTTTATTAAAAAAAAAAACAAGATCGAACAAATAAAATTTTGATCAAACATTGACGAACAGTTAACGAACAGTTGAAATCGCATAAAAAAGGTTAAAAACGACTTCTCACCGCCAACTTAAGAAAGCAAATTTTTTAATTTTTTTTTTTTAAACTAAGATCGAACAAATAAACATTTTGATCGAACAATAACGAACAGGTAACGCACAATTGAAATAGCAAAAAAAAAAATGTAAAAAGAACGACTTCTCCCTGCCAACTTGTGACAGTTTAGTACGGTTGCGTGTATCCGAAACTTAGACCTTGACATTTCTTGTTTGACATTTGATTTGACAGACGTACGCAAAGTAGAGCTAAACAGCCAAGACGCATGATCAAAAAGATTTTATACGGCTACGAGTGAATATCGATTATAAAATAGGACAAAAGTTCTGAAACAACAATGAGTCTTACGTTTTAAAGGCCATTAGATTGAATTGAGGAGTTCATTATGTTAGCAAAAGTTGTATTGTGTTTATCGTCGTTACACCTTTACAGTAAATATTTTGTTAAACGATAGTTTAATGAATAAAAGTAGCTATGTGTGTGAAGCTAGTGGCTGGGATGTTCTGTGTGGTGTTACTTGCAGATGTAGGAGCTCAGGAGCAGTGCACAGACTTGCGTGGTCGGTTAATCTCCCATGGCCTTCATTACGTACCTGGTCCGGATACTTGCACGCTCTGCGTTTGTGACAATGGACTACCGAAAGTATGCAAAGCGGTACTATGCTCACCGCCTCAGGTAAGTACTATTTTATACAAATTAATTCATCAAACTACTACAAAAAACTACTTTTTTTATACAAAAATAATTTATTCCTAGCAACCCGCCACGGTTTTGCACGGGTAGCAGAGACATCTTCAACAATCATCATCATATTTCAACCCATTTACGCAAAACCTTAACAAATTATATACCTATACCTTCCTCATGAATCATTCTATCTATTGGTGAAAATCGCATGAAATTCCGTCTAGTAGTTTTTTAGTTTATCGTGAACAGACAGACAGACAGATGCGGCTGGGGACTTTGTTTTATAATATGGAGTCATACTGGTTAAATAATTTATTATAATTAAAAAAATAAATAATACTCAGTATATTATAATGTATTTTATCTCATATCTCATAAATACAAAGAAAATGCAACTATAATTTTGAGATAATTTTTATGGTTTTTTACTAAGTAATAGTTAAGTAAAAGTTGTACAAGTGAGAAAGACAAGAAGATTATTTTAGTTTCTGTAGAAGAGATATTGTTTTTAAAAATAGATTTTGATACATTATACAATCAATCTTCACATCAATGTATTTTGGTCTACTAACAAGTACATGTCATAAATGTTAGTCTCCATCAAAGAATTTATTTTTGATGAGCAGATAAATCTGTTGCAATTTGTTTGAAGCTATTGATTGACCATCACAGATTGCCTTTATTATTAGCATTAGGTAATTGTATCAAGGGGACTTACACACGGGACAGTTATTTATACCTCTACTGTGATCTTCCAAATCAAACTTAATTGATAATAATGAGATTTCAAATTACAGCACTGCTAAAAGTTTCATTGAAACACATTCGCTAAACTTCTCACATTATCTTAGGTATCAATGGTTTTACTAAGCTTATTGTTTACAACTCACATCAGTGTTTTCTGTTGAACCAGAACAAGCTTTGTTATTTACTAATTGAGGTTTACTACAAAGTCCAGTACCACTTAAGCCTAAATTTATCCTCTATCTACCAATAAAAGAACACAGTACACCTTTATTTCTGATACAATCAAATAGATAAGACTCTGTGTCAAGTCTTTCAACTTGATTATACAAATACAAAGAACCCCATTTAAATAGAGTTTATCACCATGTTTGTTTAGAATGTTTCTAACATATCTTGTGACCTGGTCTAACTACAGAACTTTGATCACCTAGTACTTGTGTTGTCTGATGGCAGTCGCTTCACGTAACGTATTGAAGATCTGCCGTTTAGTAGTTAGACTGGAAGTCGACCCCAATTCAGTTGCGATAAGACTCAGAGGAGGAATATTTTTTATCACAGGAATATTCATCTGATCATAACTGTATTATACCGATTGATGTTTCAATTTATTTTAATCTTTTATAAGTAGGTTGTCAGGATATGATAGAAATAATATTTTCACTTAATTCATATAATAATAAGATTAACACATTAATTATTTCGGTCACTGTTAGAAGTCCTTAATATAATATTATCATTATTAATGTTTTAAAGTAAATCTTAATTGATAGAATTGTAAATGTACTTTTAAAAATGAAAGTAAGAAGCAATAATTTATTTTATTTAAGTATATATACACTGACTGTACTATAAACAATCAACAGGTATGAAAGTTCATATTTCGAAAAAACTTATAATTACATTACTGAACTAGATGACCGGGTGAACTTCATATCACCTATCTACAACTTTTTTGGGGACTTAAACATAAACTTTCCAAAGTCCTCAGTTTTATTTCCTTAATCCAGTCCTATCGCAAAATCCGGTAAGGTAAGAATTTTCATAAAAAGAGGCGAGAGCCCTTAGATCTCCTTAGCCCTTACCCCTTAGAACACTTTCATCCGGTCGTGTTGCAAAATCCGTTCTTAGCTAACATCTACTCATAAAGTACCTCCCTTCCAAAAAGTCTAGTACAGAAAACCAAGGCCATTCATATAAACTCGCGAGAGCCTTGCGACCACCTTAATCCGACCCTATCGTAATACTCGTTCTTAGCTGACGTCTAGTACCTATAAGCTACCACACTGCCAAATTTAAGGTCTCAAGCAGAGAAAAATGAGGACTTTCATAACAAGAGGTGAGAGCCGTAATACCTCCTTCAGCCGGCCCTATCTTAAATTTATAGTTTAGAACAATACGTTACATTTTCCTCACATTTAACTTGCGCATATAAGCAATGTAACCAGTGATATGTAAAAAACATGTTGAAAAAGAGTGTCCTTAGAGTTTCTTGCCTGTTCTTCTCCACTGGATCTACGAATTGGAACAGGCAACTAGCTGCACGACTGACTTAGTCTGACTGACTACTACTCCTGACAATTCAAAAATACCCATAATGGTTTAGTTGAAATAAATGATTTTGATTGATCCATTTTTAGCTGACGTGCCTTACCTATATATACTACCTTCTTGCCAAATTTCTGGTTTCTAGTACAAAAACCCATGACTTATGTAAACTTCCGGGAGCTCTTAGAACTCTTTAATCCAGCCCTGTCGCAAAACCGTTAGCATCTCCTACCTATGTACTTCTAAGCTACCTCCCTGTCTTTAATATGCCTATTATCTATATCTGTCTTTGGCCGGTCATCAATGCGGTTTGCATGTGAGGTAATTCCTCGTATATTTGATTGACTTCGACGACCTATGAGAGTTGTCTTTTCCTCGGCATTGTGATGAACGCTATAAAATTGTACAAGAGAAATAAATATGTAATGATAGATTAGAGATATTATTACGGCGATTCAGTTTTATAGTTCCTCTCAATTGCGGTTTGCCGATTGTCAAGTCCTGTTTTATCCTTTTCGTCGCCCAAAAATACTTATCGATCTATATTCATCATCATCTGCTTTCCTTTTTCTTCCATTTTACTCTGTCATTCGTCATTTCACTGCTTATCTATCCTATCTAGCCCTATCCTCTTTCACGCAGTCCATCCATCTTTTCTTTGGTCATCTTCTAATCTTATACCCGACCTATGGACCTACATTGAAATTGATAAATTATTGTAATAAAAAAGAAAAAATAACATTATTCAATCAGCCAATTTTAACCTGTCCACTTATGATATTGTATGTTGAGAATCATCATTTTTGTCATATCACAGGATTGCCGTTCATTCCGTGTGGGTAACACATGCTGCGAGTTCATTTGCCTTGATGACGTCGTCAAGCCAGTGGAAGGCATTGGAGGCAACGTGCGTATGGCAGCCGGTGGGGCGTTAATAGTCGCGCTCCTGACTATAGCTCTTGTGGTATATAAAGTGAGAAAGCAAAAGAGACGTAGGCCTCCCCATGCTGATGATCAGAGAAGTTTGACGAGCATCGGGTGAGTGTCCGCTTGTTTCAAATCTTTTTCCTTTATATTTTTACACCTAAGTATGTTTGTGACTTAGGGTTTACCAAGGTTTGGCAAAATATCACGTGACATTTTGATGTCAATCTTTTTGCTAAAAGCAATCTAATAACTTCTTAAGTTAGTCATTTTAAGTAACGATAAGTAAATATTAATCATATTTTAATTTTAATTCCGAATCTTTGTAATATCATTGTTTAATAATATCCTTTTCATTAATATTGAAACGAGATTGTAAAACTTAACTAACACAGTGAAAAGTCAGCGGAAATTTTACATTTCGGAATACATTATTATCAATATAAATCTTAAGTTAGGTAAGTTTATAAATCTTGTTATTTTATATAAAAAAGCTTAAGGTATTCGTTTTTGAGAATATGTTCAAAAATGTCTCAGCCCATATCTTATGTATGTACATACTTACATTTCAATTTTCTTTCAAATTGAGCCTTAACTAATAGTAAGAATCATCGTGAAGAAATCTGAATGCTACAAAGGCTCTTGGTGTATAGAAAATAATACCTCAGAACTCCAGTTACCACCATGACTGTACACACCATCATGACAGGAACTGTTGTGGTAGGAAATGATGTCCATTTCCTTCTTTATCGCATTCTTTTAAAGTACATCGCCTATGAATCAGATGGGGAACCACAGTTCTTTAAAGACGCTCCCATGATTGCAGAATACCTACTAGTAACATTGGTTCTTGTGAACCCCTCCAACAAAGCTTAGTACTTGTGTAATTAGCTTTCTTCGGTCCCGTATACCTACTTGGTAACCATCTCGACCTTACCTATTATTATAGGGTAACCGCACGCAAGACTAAACTATGCTTAAAGATTTTTACGATAAGATAATCGAGTAGTGTATGAATAATTGTTTCTTCCAGTCGCCATATTACGTTCTTTTGTACATTTGGGATCCGCTATCAAAATAGGCGTGACTGTAAGTAAACGTTAGATTTAGATAGCTCCATATCGGAAATCAATACAGTTAATATTTATTTTACAGTTTAAAGCGAGTAATGCTGAACGTATCATACAAACCAAATATGTACTATCAGAACTCAAGTAAACGTAAAAGTTAAAATCGTACTCTGCTATCAGTTAGCTTGTAATCTAAAGCAATAAAAAACGTATAAATAAAACGTGTTTAACATTTCAATGGTTACTACTTGTGCCGGATGTCGCAAATTGCTCTATAGTTAGTTTGGTGTGCAGTGTACAGTGTCCTTGTAGCAAACTAACGGTCGTCGGTTACAATTCAATAATACTATAATAAATAGCATTTTTTAAAGACTACTTGGATATAAACGATTAGTCACAAGATTAAGAGATGCTATTACACAAATAAAACTAGTTTGTGTCCGATGATACAATCAATTGTATGTTTTGTTAGCTTTTTAGAACAAAGTTCCTTATCGCACGTTACACTTCAGCCGCTCGGCGGCCGGCCGGCGAGCCGTAAAAAAAGTGTAAGCGCAAAGAAAAATGCTGACCGGGAGTTGATTTTATTATTTTTACACCATCTCTGGATTATGCGCGATACTACTGTAATATCTTGTATACTAATTATCCGTATATTAGTTAGGGCAGCTTTCACAGATGGGGCAGTTTTAATTTTGAGTTTTTATAATATTTACTATATTTTGATACAACTGATTAAATCCATCATATATATATATATATATATATATATATATATATAGCGAACCGAGTGTCCCAAAGACACCTGAAGCGTTTTTTTTTATCGTGATATTGATAATTTGCCGCTTTCCTCTACAACTTACTCAACTTCTCCACAATGCTTCATCATTATTCATTAGACATTTTTTTTTTTTTTTTTAATCTTTATTTGTTTAAGGAGGGCTTTATCAAAATGATAATGTTGCCCTCATAGGTGGTACACAGAGAACTTAGATCCTATTTTTTAAAACTAAAACAAACATATTATATATTAGCTTTGCACTATCAGACAGAGGAGATGCTAATATACTTAAATAGTCGCTAACATTGTGGTTGTCAAGCTTAAGTTTTTCTCTTTGGGCTTCGCTCCGGACGCATTCCATGAGTATGTGATGGATATCCTCAACGGTGCCGCATATGGTACAGTTCGGTGACTCGACTTTGCGCATCATGTATGCGAACTTCTTTAATGGAACGTGGCCGGAGCGCACCCTCAAAGCTGTAACTATGTTATATCTTCTCATATCAGACCCCCCGAACCAAAGTGAACAAGGGAGACTAGGCTGAATGATTTTGTACCAGATGCCTTTACTTAATGATCGTTCATCAAAGTATTTGGACCACATATTGCGGCAATTCTGTTTAATGTCCCGCAGAA
Source organism: Callimorpha dominula (assembly GCA_949752705.1). Lineage (NCBI taxonomy): Eukaryota > Metazoa > Arthropoda > Insecta > Lepidoptera > Erebidae > Callimorpha > Callimorpha dominula. Next base: position 5,876,681 of record OX457005.1, read on the forward strand.
AGTCTGTGAAGTAAGGAAGATAGTCTGTTGGGATGCCTGTATGGATTGCTCCTTTTGCCAGGCAATCTACCTGTTCATTCTCAGGGACTCCGATATGAGAAGGCATCCACTGTAAAACGACATTCACGCTCCGTCTCGTTAATCTTAAAATGCTTTTTAAAATAACATACGCCACTGGAATGCCCCTAAAGTTAGAAAACCCGCATCGGGATATGTGTTGGAGCGCGCTCCGGGAGTCTGTAAAAATCACAACGTTCTTAGAATTTATGTTCTGTACATATGATAGTGCTTCCGATATGGCCACAAGTTCCGCATGCATAATAGATAAGTTAGGGCTTAAGCATAACTGAATCCTATCTCCTGATTGACTGTCTAGTAGCGCCGCTCCAACTCCGTCATTGGTCCGGGACCCGTCTGTAAATATTTTATAAAAATTCCCATAGTCGTCTGATATAAGTCGCTGACATGAAGCTCTTAGGACACCAATATTGTAATTGTGCTTAGGTTCGGTTATTGAAGGTATACTACTAAGAATGACACCTGATAGATCCACATAACCAACCCATACGTCTAGTGAAAACATATTCATGTTAGTTGCAACATATTTTAAGGATTTTAGATCATCATTTATTATTACCAATAAAGGCTTCCGTTTTTGCCTCCAGTACACGTTTCGTTCGGTTAACATAGATAGTTTATATAAGTCATTGATCGCGTCATAACGTTTAGATGCTTGAAGTTTTAGATAGTATTTACAAGCTAAAAAGTATCGACGGACGAAGAGAGGGGGGAGTAACAGCTCCGACTCCATGACGTGTATAGGAGTGCTCTTAATATATCCACCTATAAGTCGCATACACTGATTTTGCATTTTAGTCAATTTAGACAAATTTGTAGCCGAACTGTTCCCATATATCTGACTCGCATAATCGAGTCGACTGCGTATAACAGCTATGTATAGCCTTCTTAAATGAAGGGGGTGTACACCCCAACCCGGTCCAGCTAGAACTCTGAATATATTTAAGTATTTGTGTAGATTATCCTGAATTTCCGCTATATGTTTAGTAAATCGTAGACTTCTGTCTAACCAAAGGCCCAAATATTTAACCGTATCTACTATAGGAAGATTCAATCCGTTAATATTTATATCGAAACGTTCTCTCAATCGCTTATTAGTAAATACACAGAGATTACTTTTAGTAGGCGACAACTCTAAACCTAAATTTCCTAGGAGGTCCTTTATAACATTAATAGACCTTTGCATTTTGTTAGAACCAATTGTAACGTTCGTATAGGTATGATATATGACAAAATCGTCAGCGTACTGCGAGATGAACACATGGTGTTCCTGTTCTATATGTTTGCAGATATCGATGGTTACTATATTGAACAAAAGAGGAGACAGAGGGTCCTCTTGTGCCAATCCCTTTCCTGTGGACCTAGTCAGATAACTATTGCCAACTTTTACTTTAAGGTATCTTTCTTTAAGAAAGTTCCAAAGATAAATGCATATTTTTGATCCAACATTTAATTTATCTAGTATAAGTAATAAGGATACAATATCGACATTGTTATAAGCGCTCTCAATATCCAAAAAACATCCTACTGTAGATGAACCTTCTGAGAATCCTATTTGAATCCGTGTGACTAAGTGGGTTAAGCTATCTAGGCACGATGTACCCTTTCTAAACCCTGTGACGTTCTGTGAGAATTTATTTCTTTTCTCTAAATGCCACTCTAATCGCATATTAATTATGCAGTGAAGTACCTTGCAAAGACAAGACATCATAGAGATAGGTCTATACGATGAGACGTCGGTCCCATCGCGTCCAGGTTTTGGTATTGGTGCAATTAATATTTCACGCCACTGCTCCGGGACAAAGCCTGATGAGAGAAACCGATTATACAGAGATAGTAGCAGCCGCTTACCATTCTCAGGGAGATACTGAATCATTTTATATGTAATATCATCACATACAGGAGATGTATCCTTGTGCTTGATACATCGGTTTAACTCCTGCATGGAGATCTCAATTTCTAAATTTGGGGAGTGAGATGAGAAATGTGGTGGAGCTGGTAAGGTATAATCTGGCGACAGTGAATGAAGGAGTTTATCGGCTTTATGAAGATCAATATTTTGTTTTGTACTTCTATAACCCTTCATCCACCTCATTTTATGCCACAATTCCGAGGAAGAGATAGACTCGTTTAGCGACGAACAAAAATTATGCCAGTCTGTATCCCGCGCGCGACGTATCTCCCTTTGTGCGATCGCTATTTTCTGTTTAAGGGATATATAATTTTGGGGGGTAGGGTTACCTCTAAACCTTGATAACGCACGTCTTCGCTCTGCTACCAACTTAGACAAGTTAGCGTTCCACCAGGGCATAGGAGAAAATTTAGAAGTAAGATTATGGTTAATTTTTATTAATGGGATATTTAAATGAGCTGATATATTTATGTATTCAATGAATAAGTCGTAGTCTTTTTGCAGGTTCTCAGATGGTTGATAGTTATCAAATAGTTGCCTTAAACAATTTTTATAAAGAATCCACTTTGTTATATAGTTCGTTCGTTCGTTTATAGTTCCGTTTATTAGTTATGTTAGTTTTAATTTTGCAATCTTTTGAAATTTTTATACATAAGTGATCACTTCCTAAGGATTCGTTTAGAATATTCCAATTAAGTCCGACTGCAATATCCGTAGTACAAAAAGAAATATCAGGAGACGATTTTTGCACAATTCCGCTTGCTAACCTTATACGCGTTATGTCCCCATTATTTAATGCAACGTAATTACTATACAAAAGGGAATCAAACATTTGGTTACCTCTCGTATCAGTCTTATACGACCAAGATGAATGATGCGTATTAAAGTCTCCTAAAATAATGGTTTTATCTGTAAATTTTGAAAATAATTCATCCCAGTCGTTTTATCACAGGCATGCTTCAATAGCTTCAGATCAGATCATAAGTACATAATATATTGTAGAAAAGGCTCCGTCTATCTGTAATATCAAACACAAGGTAGGCGTAGTGAGTAAATTCTTAACTTGTATTAGAAGTACCTACCATTGTTACTTAATCGTGTGAGCAACCTCTGTTACAACATTCCACATCAGTGTACCAGCTTTCGAAATAACGTACCGAGGTAAATTCATATGAATAAGTTGAGTGGTTTTAAAGCCATATCTTCATTACAAACAAAACAGAGATACAATTTTTAAAATGTCGATATATTTGACGAAAATCAAATATTAACAAGAAGACAGACGTATAATACTCCTGTGATATACGGGGGTCACACTGAAAGTTTTTAGAAAATAAAAAACTGAATGATATAGAAGCCTCTTAATATTTTTATTGCTTTTCGAAGTATTCTCCGTTATTTTCTAAGCACCGCCGCATGCGATGGATCTATTGACTGAAGCAGTGAGCCCACTCTTATTTAGGGATCTCTTTCACGCCTTTTTGAAGTGAAAACTTCTTAAGCGGCGTTGTGCACTTTTTGGGATGGGTAAAAAATTTTAAACTCGCGTCAGGACACATGACCTGATCGAAAATGTGTCCGAGTTTCTTATATTTAAAAAAATTACACACTAGCTCCACACCTTCGATAGACAAATATTCGATAGTCTATCTCGAGGAGTGACCTGGAGCGTTGTCGTGGTGGAGGGGGATCCTGTTTTTTCCCTCTTCTTCGCTGCTGTCTAACATTTTCCAAGACAACTGGTAGACAAAGACTGCCACACCAATCGGCAGTAACAGTCTTTTTTCTTCTAGAATGATTGTTGCGAAATGACCCGTCCGTCCAAAAAATGAGGCATTCATCTTTTTCCCTTGATTTCTGCCCTTCTTTACTTTTGTCGGCAAATCTTCGAATGGAAACATCCATTGCGCAGACATCTTATCTTAGCCGCACAGCACCCACGTTATCTTCAGTAGTCGCCGTAGAAGAACGTCATTTTCCAGCATCATCAGTGAGTTTGCTTCGACTACGTTTAAAATCATTAAACCAGTAGTAAACAGCGGCACGAAATAGGGCTTCGTAATCAAATGCCAATCGAAGTCTATCGTACAATGTTGTTGAGTAAGACCGCAACGGAAGTCGTAATAAATCATTAAGCGAAAGCACGATAGACACTTTGAAATTGCCGCTAATTTGTAAAATCAAATGACCTGAAATCATTAAACATCTACAGATTCCCAAAGAGTTCCTAATTCGAAATTTAAATAAATTTTTCATTGACTGCTTTTCTTACTGGCCTATTCTAAAAACTTTCAGTGTGACCCACGTTTTATTAAAAAAGTTAAAGAAAAAAATGTCGCTTTTAAATAAGTTTTAGTCTTATCTGAGCGTCAAAAAATTCAATGTAGTAGTGAATGGCTATGAATACATTATAATAAATGATAAAGTTAGATGTTCCACACGGTTCACCCTTAGGACCTATCCTGTTTAATATTTTCATAAATTGCTACGAATTACTTTAAACAGTATTTGTTTCAGTTTTATTTGCTTGAACACTGACAATGTGTGTGCTTGATAATTAATAAGTATAGGCTTTCCCTTCCTTATCTCTCATTTAAGAGTTTTGTGCCAGTATTATTTTAGACCAGTAAAATTAGCTCATTGGACTGCTAAATGTAGATTTAATTCCTTACAGGTAGCCGCATAGTTCAGTGTATGTATTTATGGATTAAGAACATATCTGCGAATTTCGTCCCATTTTAGCTCCAACATGCTAAATTATAGAATTGATCCGAACTACATAATATGTACGAGTACATACAAAGTTTCATTTCCATACGATAATTAGAAGTAAGGTTAAAATTGACGCAGCGAAGTTTTAAACCTATTTACAATAACGGCATTCAATATACGTTTTGTAGACAATATGAAGACGGTCAATTTGCCGCCCGAAACATTTAAATAGGTTAATAATTGTTGTAAATAATCGATATAAACGGTCGAAAAAATCAAAGATTACAATTTTTTTTATTATGTTAAAAAACATTCCTGGTTCCTTGAAACTTAGTAAACACATTTCTCGTGTAACCGTGTAGCTATAATTTTTTTTTGTCAAAAACTATTTTTAATTTTCCGAGAAAATTATTATATTCCCCGGCGCACTTATATAGAGGCAGTACGATAGAAAAAACGTAATTTTATTTGTAATTGAAGTAGATTGTTCGTATTGCATATCAATAATGCTATCACTGGTATTCATCGGGTTAAACTGGCGCCGCAATTTATATTGCACGCCATACAAACATCCCACGGTCCACAATTGAAGCCGCGATTAACTTGTGTCTAACATTGTCTGACTCAGAAAGCGACGAGAAAGTCCTATGCACTGTGTCTCTACAATTTGGGTATATACCTCTTGCCTACTTAAACAGTATTAGGAAGCTTAAGGTCGAGATCTTACATGATTATCAGTATTGTAGTCATTTGGAAAATGATATTAATTGCATCAAAAAAGGTCGATACATCGTAGCAGTCACAAGTCGGTGTCCATATGGATTACTTTCGGACGACCATCGCCCTTGTGTTTTGACGCTCTTGTACGGATTTATAGAAATGAAAAAACAGTTTTCGCTACTACTTATACCAAGGACGGACGAGTAAACGAAATGAAAACCTTTATTTAGTCAACAGTAGTAGTATTAGTAAGCTGCGCGTTTGTTTTTTGTTTCATGCCATGGTTTTAATAGACGCCATTAGCACGTACCTGTGGTAATAACGAGGTTGTTTATCGGCCTCTTATTGTTAATGACACAATAATGCCGGTCGCGATTAACAATAGACCGCATAACATTAGACAATTGTATTGTACTGGCTGATTATTTCAGAACGTAAATATTTGGTTTCATTATTTCTTATAAGTTATAAAATCAAAATGAAATAACTTTAATTTAATATGTTGCATACTATCGATGTAAACGGAAACTACTGTGCTCTATCTCCTATAGAAGTTCAACAATAAACATATATGAATGAAGCTAATTAGTTTATAATTAAATCTAGTAGCCATTGGTCCCAATTCTCTTACTTCACTCGCTAAATTAAAATTCACTAATTTTTCTTCATATAAGATGTAAACCTTGTACACTTCAAAACAAGGTCTTATTTCAAATTGAAACAAGTAGGTAACATATGTCGCTATCGAAATAAGCAATTTATTTGTCGACTAAAGTCTGATACGCTTAAATAAACTTTAATACCACGTAGCGAGAGCCGCTATCCGTTGAATGCCATCTTTTTTGCTCTGTGTTTTTAGTAAGCGTCTTCGTAGGTGTAGATTAAAAACACGTCATCCTGGTTCGTTTTGAACAAGTTTTTATACGGCAATTATACAGCGTTTGAATAAATGGAGACTCTCGCTGCGTGGAAATAAAGTTGAGTATACGTTGACAGGTGTTAGTGAAATTTAGAGGCGCTGAGAAATAGATGCTAGTAACAAATAGACCTTATTACGAATAACACTAGGTTGATTTCATATGAAGAAACTAAGTCAGGTTTTAGTTTAGTCGAATGTACAATAGAATCGGCACCATTATGAAATAGGAATTTGAGTGCGTTTCATTACTTCAATTCACATCATCAGCTGCTTATATAGAATGATGATGATCTATAGCAATCTATACCATAGAACTTAATTGGTTTTTCTTTTAGTATACTCGTATTCGTAAGTCTCATATACCTTTAATTTAAATCCTTCCTTTAATTTTTTCCAAGTTTTCTTTTTTTAGTGAATTGAACAATGTTTATATTACAAAAAAAGGAACGAAATTAATTAAAAGCTATCAGGCCTATTCCAAAGCAAGGACAGATGACGTTCTTTGAAGGATTAACATGAACTAAAACTGGTTCTGATATAGGTAGGAACCAGTAAGAACTTGTGCATTTATGTATTATTGCGAAGTTCGTTTGCATCAACTGAATGTGCTCACGACGTGTGATGTGCCTCAAATGAATGCAATCACTGTATATATTTTACCATCTATGCAGAGTTTGTGTTTGCTCCTTTATATAAGATATTTCTTACTTTTCTGTATGTTTTATCCCAAACCCTAGCTGCTCTTATAGCTGCCTGTTCAGATACAATCGCACTTCTATTTTCTAAATAACATTTTAATAGCATTAGTTAATAACACCTAATTTATTCTAAAGGGCTTCTAAAAAGTTCTGTTCTTTTATGCCAAGAGTGGTAGGGATGTATAATAAAAATGATTGAGGAAGGCTTTTTACTGTTTGGTACTAAATAATGGAACTAATTCAATATTTGTAAAATGAAACAGTTCATAGGTTTTTCCTATTCTATTTGTGTAGTAAGAAACTCACTGGAGTTAAAAATTCGAAGTGGCAATGGTTGGAAATAAAATAGTACCAATGCATTTGCGCAAGAGCTCTCAATGGTGATGGCGTGAGTGTTTGTAACTGTAAATAAATCAAGTAGAAGCACGTGTTGACTTGAACTAGTTTGATGGTAACAGTCCGCTGCTATTTTTCATTGAATACTGAATAGTCATGTATCTATTATTGGCATTTTACGATATTCCACCTTCAAGAATACTGCTTGTTTGAAATGTTTATTGCAAACGGACTAGTGATGATTGATACCTATCAATATAAAAACGTAAATAGCTCGAAGTCGAACAATAAAAGTGGGCAGTTCGGCCTATAAGCATAAGTGATTGAGATGTAATATATAAATATTTTTATTATTCGGAGTTTGTCTGCATGACTGTTTGTATCATTGTGAATGCGACTTTTATTGTACTAGGAAGGCAAATTAACTAGGATGATTATTACCTTGTTTCTGACATAGTATATGTATAGTCATAAATATACACACAGACGTAACCTTAGCTACCAGTTTTTTAATAAAATTAGTCTTAAAAAACCAAATGCGAGTTGGACTCGCGCACCGAGGGTTCCGTAAAATATTTTTATTATCCTATAAGGGTTTATCCCCTATAAACCCTTATAGGATAATAAATATTTATCCGTATTCCGTTTTTTTCCTTTTGAGGTACGGAACCCTAAAAATGTACCAACTACATTTTTTTTGTGTATCGTGTCATTATTATAACAGTCTGACAGTTTGCCTCTGTTTCGTTTTATGTCAGATTGGCTGACCGAATAGTGAGGCAATGTTTACTCTGGCACCTTTATTTTTTTTTTAAGAAAACGTTTAATTTAAAATTATTAATTTGCTATATTCGATGAATTTAGCTAATGACGATTAAAATGTTCAGTTACATCAGTGGCAGTATGGGGTACATGGGTGGGACCTGCGAGACTGCGCTTGCGGCATGGAAGCCGCCTACCAACTACCTCCCGCGCGGAGAGGCGCCGCCGCCGTACGACGAGGTCGTGGCGCAAACGAGACAGGACAACATCAGGTAAAACTACTTATGAGTAGGTGGATCAGAGCACGTTATTTGGACGTACAATACTTTTGTCTTTAAATAAATTGTAATGTTTTATATCGTCGTTGCTTCTCCTATTAGTTCTTTAGTAACACATCGTTGTCGCCACGCCACGCAACCATTTAAATAGTTCATGCTCATTGTCGAAGTGCTGAGTATAACGGGTTCGATCTCTACAACATTAATTTTATTGGAACGAAGTTTCTTATCGCACGTTACACTTCAGACGCTCGGCGGATGCGTATGGAAAAAATGTTAGTGCAACGAAAAATGCTAACCGCGAGTTGATTTATTTTATTTAGGCCGTCCTCAGGATTCTGCGAGATACTACTGTAATTTGATGTTGGTTGTATAGTAATTATCTATATATTAGTTCGGGCAACTTTCACAGATAGAGCAATTTTAATTTCGGGTTTTTACAATATTTACTATATTTTGATACAATGTATTTAGTCCATTAAATATGTTTATATATAGCGGAAGGAACTTCGTACCAACCGAGTGTTCCAAATAAATACACATCACGCGTTTCAATTTTAATAATTAATTAATAATTGTTCAGTCTAGCTTTTTTATACTCGCTTATTATAATATATCAGTAAGTTAACGTATAATTTCTTAGTGCAAGGTTATTCTCTAATGACAAAAAAAATCAATTACCGCAATTTCAATGTATGTATTATGTATAGTAATTTTTATTCAGTAATATGGTTACTGATACCATATTATAATGTAATGATTGCTGAACGGTCACATCTGGAAGAAAGGAGAAGAATATTTGATTAAAATAATTACTTCAACATATTTCTTATACATACACATACATACACGAAACAATTTTTGTAGATAAAAATTAAAAAAGAGACGTATTCACCATTATTTTCTGATTTGTCTTAAAATATGGGAAATTTCATTTCTTTTGTTATCTGTGATAAAAATGTTAACCTTTTTTATTGATACTTACACTTACACAGTTTACGACAAGCCTCGAAAACATTTCCATGTTCTTTGACCCTTTCTGATAAATCTGTTCTCTCTTTGTAGCTTCTCTATTTATTAATTTATTAATGAAGCTAAGCTTTCGAATTTATCATGAATTTGGAGTACTGTTTGTCTTCTACTACCAACAGTTGAATTCATTTCAGGCTTGCGAACGAGATGTCTTACCACCGCACGTACCCGTCTACAGTAGAAACACTGGCGAGACCTGACGACTCTGTGCAGTGTGGAGGACACGGATATGTCAATGTACAGCGACCCGTTACACAAGTAAGATTTTGCTTAATGATTCCATCGAGTAGGAGTAGACATGGGCGTACCCAGCTTTTAGCCCAGGGGGAGGCAAAATTTGTTTTCGTCGGTCCAGGAGGGGGGGGGGGGGTAAATACTACGTAAATAGTACTACGTAAGCTTGCTAAAGCCAGGGGGCAGCTGCCCCCCCTACGGTACGCCCATGGGAGTATACACTGTTTTTCATTGTATTAATTTGCCGTTGCTAACTTTTCTTAATACACTTGTTGTACCCAAATCAGTAATTAATGAAATAGTAGGTATCATAATATACCAACAGGTTGATGAAACTAGGTACTATGAATTTTGCAGGGTGATGCACGACAGCGGATTGAAAATGTAATACAAGCGGTTTACCTAAATATGTTTTTGGACCGAAGTTAGTTATCGCATGTTACACTTCAGACGCTCGCCGGCCGGCCGGAAAAAAGTGTTAGTGCAACGAAAATGCTGACCGCGTGTTAATTTATTTTATTTTTACGCCATCTGTAAATTCCGCTATTCTCGAGTTTTTACAATATTTACTATGTTTTGATACAATTTATGAAATCCATCAAATATACCTATGTGTATATAGCGAAGACCTCACGCGTTCATTTTAATAAATTCTGAAAACGTCAGGGCCTATGGTATGTCTACTAATATGTACGTATATACGTGTTTTCACGAAATAGATTTACTATTTTCATTATTTCCTTCAAAAGATGCACATGTTTCTTATGAAGAAAATAATAAAGTTATTTATTAAAAACCTGATAATAGTAAGTGATAGATTGGAGGGGTAACTATCATCTAAATAACTTTTTAAACTGTTGATATTAGTTATATTTTTGACTATGAAGTTTTCATAATTAAAATTTTAATCTAAGTAATGTCTCCTAAGACACATTAACAAACGGCCTGCCAGCATTAGCCAGCATTAGACTATACATAGCTCGACTACTATACTATAGCTAGACCATCCTGTGTACTGATGGTTCTTATTGTTTTAATAGAAAAATGTGATAAAATGTATTCTAAGTATATAAGATTGTCATCTATTTCTAGATCGCGAATACGCAAAATTGTTACAATGCTCCACTACTGCAGCCGGTTCATCAGGTTGAAAATAGAGAGCCTGTTTCAATGCCCCACCATCCAATTGCCCCTAATAGTAAGTATAGCTGTGTTCACCACCTTTGTTACTTTTTTGTCAGATTTACTAGCAACCCGCCCCGGCTTCGCACGGGCAGCAAAGACATTTTCAACAATCATCAACATATTTCAATCAATTTACACAAAATCTTAATAAATTATATACCTGAACCTTCCTCACGAATCGCTATATCTATTGGTGAAAACTGCATGAAAATCCGTTCTTTATTTTTTGCGTTTATCGCGAACAGACAGACGGACAGACGCGGTGGAGTCTTTATTTTATAATATGTAGTGATAAGGCTCTCTACACACCTCTATGAGAACTTTCTTAAAGCTCCAATATCGAGATCAGATTGTCGCTATAATGAAATGATTTGATTTTTTTTTTAGGAAAGATAACTCCGGCATTAGGAATTACTTCTGTGTCGCGGGGGACTTTACAAACATATAAACAACAGACACAAAGAACACCCAGACTCGGGTGGGAATCGAACCCACGACCTATGGCATAGCAGTCAGGGTCACTAACCACTAGGCCAACTTAAACTATTAGTGTATTTAGGAGTAAGTAGTGGGTAGTGTTAGATTATAATAAAAGTACTCTGTGTTAGTTTTATCCACAATCAGATTTTAGTTACCTACGTCAGAAGCGGTATTCATGTCAAGGTTTTATTTATACTAGAGGTCGCCTAACGGTCGAATGTCGACCGTTTTGAATGCCTTGTTTTATTTCACTGACCAGTATAAGTTGAACTCTCAGTCAGCCCTCTAGTGGATGTATATATGTATTATTAGCGTGACGGTCACGAGTTCAGTGCTTTTTCCCCATAGCAAAAGTGCACAACGTGCCTAAAGAAGTTTTCACTTCAAAAAAACGAAAACTAAGGAGACAGAGGTACTGAACGGTTTTCCCTTTACCTATTTGGACATAAACTTTGATATAATTAATATTGTTTTTATTTCCAGTGGTTAGTTTCCCAAGTGCGATTCGCCTGACAGGTTCGTTAGGCGCGATCAGCAATCGAGGACTCCTGTCGGTCTTGCAGCGCGAGCCGGACCACGAGCGACCACACAACGTACCCGGCTTCTATACCAACAGTCACAACATTCACACTTCACTGTAAGTCCTGGAGATATCATAAACCAATTAATATTATTTGTTTGAGAGAAATAATTAATATTGACTTTCAAAAATATTCTGTTCAGATTCTCGCATATATTATAAAAGACGATAAAACTTTTAGTTGCTATATTTAGGGTTACTGGTTATAATATCGGCAATCCAATAAGGGGATGTGGAGGAGGTCATTTGCAACCTAATGACCTCCTATGACCCCTAGCAAATGTCAACCGTTTGCGAGTTATTTAAAATTTTATACAACTTTGAAAATTCATGAAAAAAGACGAATGTGTGCAAATGCTTTTTATTGTTATTATTTGCTTAAAATTAAATTAATCTGTAATACTTTTAAGTCAGACGTACAATACTTTATAATTTTTATATTTCTCAACAGGTTTTTTGACTTAAATGGTCGATTTCTGCAAATAACAATAAAGTACTTTATCGGCAGAACATGTACAATTTCTTATCTATCCAACGACATACCAGAAGTTAATTTAAATCAAGTGCAAATAGTTACATTAAAAAGATGAGATGTATTGCTATAGTATAATAATATTTAGGATAACAAACTAGATATATTTTTGGAAAAATAAGTGAGCGCGCGGGGCAGCTAGGGTCGCGTTCATGGTTTATGGCGAAATTCCAATTTTTTTTTACCCTAAACGCCATCGTCTTAAAAATAAAGTTGATGTCCCAGCCACCGCACCATCCCGCGCATATCGGCGGCGGGCGACACCACGCTGCTGGACGCGCCCATCTCGGGCTTCGCGCGCGCCGACCGCTCGCTGCACAGCGAGATCCGCCGCTCCTTCCACAAGCCCAGCGACAACAACAGGCACAACATGGCCGACACCGGGCGCAGCATGCCCAGGAACTTGAACCTCGCCTCTGCCAACGATATAACTAGAAACATTGAAACCACATTGGATGATCCGTGAGTATATATTTTTTTTTATTGGTATATAAATAACAAAAACAGTTTCAAAGTTAATATTTATCTACCAATTTTTATTTAATACGATTTTCTACATGAGTGTGTGCGTTGTGTGGTGTCAAAGTCAAATATCTTTATTTCATAAAATTATTTAGAAATTATTTGAAAACGTCTTTTTTTCTTAACAAAAATTTCAATGTTAAAGATCAACACAATGTCACCGCAACAATAACGTTTTGGGCAAGTAAAACAAATCTTATATATATAAAAATGAATCCCTATTTCCCTTGGTCACTTCATCACGTGTGAACGGCTGGACCGATTTGGCAAATTCTTTTTTTTTGTGTTTGTTATTCTCAAGAGAAGGTTCTTATGAAAGAAAAAACTAAGAAAGTTGCGCGGAAAATAAGAAAATTTAACAAAACCTTATTAACTTTTCTAATGTAACCTTAGCGCTTTTGACATAACTGTCAGTAGTTTGACAGTTGGCGCGATTGACAGAATGCGCGCTGCAAATTAAGTTAAGATAGGACAACGTCTGTCAGGTCAGCTAGTAATATATAAAAATAAATAATAGCGAGTTACAGATAGGTAAGATCGCTATCTGACAATGTCGATTTATAACCGTCCGTTTCCAAGTATATTGTATATCTGTATTTTGTGATTCATGAATACTTAGTGTGAGCGTAGGTGCTCCTTATGTCACTTTTGGATTCGATATTTAAACATATAAATGTTGAGAACCATCATTTTTTTTCAGAGTCATTACAAATAGTTTCAAGCACAGAGTTGATTACGTTCGATTCGAAATTATGGTTTGTGTCGTTATTAGAGAAAGGAAGGGCTTCATTAGATTTTCAATTATTTCGTAAATTCGATATTCGATATTGCAAACTATAGTGATATAGAATCTGCATCGCTTAATGCATAAAACATTAAAAAATATCGCCATCTGTTCAGTTGTTGTTAACATTTGCTAAGAACGTATAATAGGTATGTGTGAGTATGATTGTCAAAAAAAAAATAATATTCATCATATTAGATTTTTAAGAATTTGTAATAGAAAAATACATATAGATAATGGTTTGGCTTTATATCTAAGACATCCTTTAATAGTAAAATCACAAAAAAAGAAAAACAATTAGCGTTATAAGTGATTATTAAAGGTAGGTTACAGGTACCTACTAATTTTTAAGTGGTATCTTAAAAATTATAATAAACAAAAACAACAATTTACAATTTCAGCCATATAGAAATAATAAAAATGTGTCAGTAAGTGTCTTATTTAGACTCCACCACTATCCGAAATTATTAAAAACTAGAAATTCGGATCTGGTTAGGTTTCGGATAAATTGTTATTTCGGATATCCGATAGTTTCGGTTACGGTTACGGAAACGCGGTTATAAATGCTATAAAAACGAGCTTGTTTAAACTTTACACCAGGAGATAATGCTCGTCGAATTACGTATTGCTGTTAGTTGTTGGATAATTTGAATAACGTAAAGATTAATATTATGAATTGTCAAAAGCAGTTTCTTAAATTGTGATATTTGACGTGACTGGTCTAACAACAAGATGAAATAACGGAAGTGAGAGCCCAAGTAAGATTTTCTATTATGGTGTGGAATACTTGACGATCAAATAGTGGGTTCATGTTTTTATAATGGGAGATTGAATGTACCTACTAAGCAATTGTAACCTCTTTACCCCCTGGAGGGGTTGTTTTTGAAAGACCACGAAACACGTGTTTATTTGTTTGGTGATAGGAGTAACCCTGCGATTTTCGCATTGATACATCTCTGTAATATGGTTTCTCTATACAAATTTTGAACCCCTTTTTTCTCTTTTTAGGTGTTGAATTTTTGAAAGTTCGTTCTTAGCGGTAGCCTATGTCATAATAACTGTGTTTCAAATGTCACCCCAATTCGTTCAGCGGTCTGAGCTACGCGTTGATAGATCAGTCGGTCAGTCACGGTTTCCTTTTATAGACCTCCTCCTATACCGTCTCTACATTGAGTATGAGGTGTGTGTGTTCCAGCGGCAGCGCGCGCCTGAGCGGCGGGTGGCGCGCACGCACGCACAGCGACGAGCACGTGCGCGCCGACCCGCCCCCACCACCGCCCCCCACGCTCCCGCTCACCGTGGACAAGGTGACCTACGACTGTTACTCGATTGGCATCACTAATCCAGGCTTGTGAAATTCCAGCTATCGAGCGCCTTTCGTTTAGAAAAATGAACATCATCAAAATATATCCACTCATATCAACTCAACGACAAACCGATTCAACCCTAACTGCAAATTAAGAACCTTATCTATCGTCTCATCGAAATGCAAAAACTTACAAACGTACAAATATCCATCATACATAAAATATTTTTTGCAACAATAGGGATGTTGACATATTTTCAAAACTGGTTTTATTTTATACCTAGACCCATAATGAACGCAATAAATAATATTCTGTTAAAAAACACTAAAATTTATCAGAGAAATTTGAAAAAATAAAGTTAAAATTTTCCCGTCGAAACACTCACTTCAGTTTGATTACGTCATTATACGAAAAACATTATTCAACTGTCAGCCCGTCACAATAATAAGTGTTCTTGGTTTTTGTGCTCGCGGTTACCACGAATATACCAAATTTAAGTGTTTTACCTGAGAGAAATGGACATAAAGTATTACAAATGCTGTGCAGTGCCCAAGTGCAAAAGCACAACAATCAGCACACCGGAAAAACTTTTCATAAATGTCTCAAAAAATTAACAAATAAGGAGTGGCTAACACTTTCACGTTCACGTTGTCACGTTTCACGTTCCTAAGGTTAGCAGCACAAAAATCTTGGTTTCCTGTAAAAAAATTTGCCACCATCAACGAATCTATCTTCGGTAAGTTCGAAGAGCTTCCTTTGATAAATCCAGTTTCCATAGTGATAAGATTATTACCGAGTTGCAACTAACTTGGAGATAATTCACGCAATGAGTGACGTTTTCCATGTTAATACCAAACAGTTAATATTATTAGGATACCAACTGACAAGTATCAACTGTCAGTCTCTCGGATAATTACGTAATAGAATCCGATTGGTGTTTTCAGTCATGTGGTCATGGTTACTATTTCAGCCTTTTTTAATCATCTGTAATATATTTTTAACAGTCTTTTTAATGAAAAAAACATTGTTTTAGATTTTTATATATCACAATGAATCATTTAGTTAAAATGCAATATATATTTGTGATTAGTGTCAACATCCCTATTGTTAAAATTTCAACAAAAATACGTTGTCAATAAATTGTCTATTTTCATGTTTTACATTGACCCACATCATTAAATCCTTCAAATCTTTGAATGTAACTCACGGATATAATTCATGACTGGACCAGTGAGGAAAAATATAAACCCATAGAGCAATAACAGAAACCGTCCGAAGAACTAATGGGTCTTATTTTTCAATAATATTATATGGCACAATATAATTTCCAGTCAAGCGTAAATTAAAAACCAATTAACACGAGTAGATGTTGCTAGATACTATTATTAAATATATAAAATAGTAGAAATCTTTTTAATACCTGGTAGCCCTAAGCCGTAATTTAATTTAAAAAAATTGTGAATATTTAAAAGATGACTTCTTAAATAGTGTTAGTAAGTATTACTATGGATAGTAGTAATAAAACTAAACTAACTGAGAATCGTAACACATGGTTCTTGTAATAATTGAATAGGTTACAACATTTTAATGTCTGCTAATATTGAATCTAAAAAATCGTCCAACAAACGCACGCCTCAAACACTTTATTTAGACACATTCTTATATCATGTCAAAAATAAAGGCACATTTAAAATACATTGATGTGTTTCAGCCATCATGCGTTTGCAGTTACGAACAAACGAACGCACCCGGGGCTGAGGACACCGACGATTACCGCAGCGAATGTGAAAACTGCAAGTCGGCCAGCAGCTCAAGGTACATTTTGTATATTGTGAACTGAAACACAATATACGTGCAATATGTTAAACATTACTGTCGTTTTGTGATTCGGATGATAATTCAAATTCATCAAAAAATATTTAAAAAAACGCGTCAAAACAAAGACCCTTTGGGACACTCGGCTGGAACTAAGTCCCAATCCCGTGAGAATGTCGGGATAAAAAGTCTATGCGTTAATACAGGTCACCAGCTATCTACATACCAAGTTTCACCGCAATCGGTTCAGTGGTTTTTGCGTGAAAGAGTAACAAACAGCCATCCATCCATCCATCCATCTATCGATCTAAACTTTCACATTTATAATATTAGTGGGATTTAATGGATTGAATAAATTCTATCAAAATATAGTAAATATTGTTAAAACTCGAAATTAAAATTGCGCCTTCTGTGGAGGTTGCCCTAACTGATATACTGATTATTAGCATACAAGAAATTACAGTAGTATCGCACAAAATCCACAGATGGCGTAAAAATAAAATAAATCATCTCGCGGTCAGCATTTTTCGTTGCGCTCACATTTTTTTCCGGCTAACCGACCGGCCGCCGAGCGTCTGAAGTGTGTAACGTGCGATAAGGGACTTCGTTCCAATTAAAGTAAATTTTTAACGAGCTATCACATTTTATATATAACTTGCTAAATAACAGCCTCAGTGAAACAGGTCACGATTAAAATTACCTTATCTTAACTATTGTAAGTAAAGGTTAATATCAAAAAACTTAATTCACTGAGATTTATTTATTTTCTGTTTGTGTTTAATGCAAAAGCTGTTTATCCGACGATTTTACGTAAGGATGAGGCGTTAAAAAAAGCTAGATTTTTTTCCATTGTTTAAGTAAACGAGAAAAATAAAACCCGCAGAGAAATTAAAATGCGTAAAAATGCACGTTGCAATATTCAAAATTGAATGAAAACTCGAATATTTTACAGACATTATGTTCACGAAATTTCAAAATGGCAGCATATTGTAAAATTGCTAATTTAAAATTTCGATTGTATATAAAATGTGTCACGGGCATGGAATGACCTTAAAAAAACTATTATTTTGACATTACAAACAGTCATTTCAATTTTATTTATTTGTATTGATATCGTGCAAATAACTGTATGAGCTTAAAAAAACTATTATTTTGACATTACAAACATACTTTAATTTTATTTATTTATATTGATGATGTGCGAATTCTGAGATATAGACATAAGCAGGTGTGGTCTAAAGTTACATACATTGACTTTGAGGTAACATTGGGTCATTATTTTTTAACCTTTAAAATCTATATTATTGCGTTTTTTTTTAAATAAAGGTAATTTCAGACCATATTAATCGTTAATAAAAATAATTCGATAAAGTGACATTATTTTCGGACACCTGGTTATTTTTTTTTCGAGGTAAAATAAAAAATATATATTTATTATAGGTTTGTAAATATACATGTAGATTATTGTATAAAGTTAACAAGTATATTGTATTGTTAAAACACAAAATGTAGGTAAAAGACCGATTTAATGTTACCTACCCTAAATTATTTTATAATTTGACTACATTGATGTTAGTAATAATGATATTGTGTTTTGCTCAAAATAAATCCTACTAATATTATAAACGTGGAACTTTGTGAGTAAGGATGTATGGTTCTAAATACCGAAATAAAAATTTATTATTATTATTATTATTATTGTGGATGTCTGTTACTCTTTCACGCCAAAACGATTGAACCGATTGCGATGAAACTTGGTATGTAGATAGTTGGAGACCTAGATTAACATATAGGCTACTTTTTATCCCGATATTCCCACGGGATCGGGACTCACGCGGGTGAATCTGTGGGGCGCTGCTAGTTAAATCATAAAATAAGAGTTATATGTCATAACTTACCGATTTTTTAAATAATACAAATATAATAAGCACTTCTTAAAGCGTCTGCACGTTTAAAGAAGTGTATATTAATATATTAAAATTTTTTTGCTCGTTTATTTACATCGGGATACCGCTGGCCGGTCCGAGGGTAACGAAGCATCCAACGCGTGATCTCCCCGCAGGTGGGTGCTGGAGGAGGGCTTCGCGGCGGCGCGCACGCAGACGCTGCAGCGCCGCGCGCCGCCGCCCGCGCCGCCGCCGCCCGCCGCGGCCACGCTGCCGCAGCCCGTCACCAAGCAAGCGTCCGTACACCGAGCATTTAACTGACGACCTTCTACAAACTTATCGCTTTGCGAAATCTTCAAATTAGTCAGGATCGGATCTATTCGATTGCTTATTATAAAAATGATACCTCAGCGATGCTATACGACTTATTCGAAAAAAAAAAAATATTTTCTAATTTCTGTTCGCTTTGACGCTCGCCAATTTTTTTGACTGACGTATCGATCTCATCTTTTCAGTCGAACCGTGATGGGTCCGCCGTCGAACTGGGAGAATTGGTTCAACGCGATCCCCGACTCCGACTCTGAATCTGAAGAGGAATAGTGATCCACCGTGCGCCCGAACGCCCTATATCGATACTATCGATGTTCAGTCGAACGAACTATTCACGATACATTTCTGTTCACTAGTAAGTTCTCGTTGAGAGCATTTACCTATTAACGTCATTCCTTTATTTCGATGGAATAAAATAAATTGAGCCAATATTTTTTTTTATGGCTGTTTAATATAAGTAATGTTAGACTAATATTATTAACTTTCTTCTTTGTTTTGCTTAAAAAGCGACTTATAAGTTTACGTTATCAGTACCTAAAATGTATTATTTACATTCCTTATAGTTATTTTTATATATAACTTTCATCACAAATAGGTGAAACATGGATGTATAATTATTTTTTCCATATTTAATGTGTATTGTGTATTAATAACTTATTTATTTTTTTGCTGCACAATACACTTTGCCTATTTGTTCATTACCAAAGATTTGTTGTTTTTTGTATAATCTATTTTTTTTTGTTATAACTTTCACAATTTATGTTATAAATTCCAGAAATTTATTGTTTGTTTATCGTAATAAAAATATTTTGTGGAAGTACACAAAATCATTGTATAATAGTATTAAGTATATAATAATGACCGTATTTTATTAATGACATTGTCTCAAATTATGGTAGCGATTAACCTTTTCAGATTTGAATCAAAGCTCTCTAGTTTGAAATATTTTAATACACGATGTGTTCAAGTTATCACAATTAGTCAACTTTAACACAATAATTACGACGACATGAGATTTATTTTGGACTATATTCTTTGGTCCATCAAGTGTAACTCTGGGTTTTGATAAGTTATTTAATAAAATATTACAATAATAAGAAAAACAACAAAGTCATAGTTTATTTTATGTTAGTAAATAAAATGTATTTAAAAGAAGAAACTTTGCAATGAAAACTTTAAGCACTTAGCAATATTACAATAGTAATGATTTGTATAAAATATAATTACTTCTGACACCTGTGTACCTTGGACCTTAATTTGCCATGTGCAGCAGCTGATGCTACAATATTAATATTTTAACTTGACTTGAACCATGTGATCAAATTGTCGGGAAAATAAAATCGGGCAAGTGCGAGTCGGACTCGGGCATGAAGGGTTCCGCACCATTGCCATTATTAAGATCGAGTAAAAAAAGGAAAAAAAAACGGTTTTTTTTCAAACAACGTTTCTAGTAGGGGAACCCCTATTTTATTTTAAATTTATTTTTATTATTTGTTGTTATAGCGGCAACAGAAATACATATTCTGTTAAAATTTCAACTGTCTAGCTATCACGGTTCATAAGCCTGGTGACAGACAGACAGATGGAGAGTGGAGTTTTAGTAATAGGGTCCCGTTTTTACCCTTTTGTATGGAACCTTAAAAAGTACCATATTTGGCAACTATTCTTTACACAAAGAGTTCGTTATTTATTGATAACTTTTGTTGACCTTACGATTTGATTAACAATTTAGGCCTAGGCTTTATGTTGATGCAAGTATTCTTCTATTTTATTCCTCTTCAATGTTTGGCTTGAAATAGACATTTGAGCAAATATTGAAAGTGCGCTTTGTTTGAGTTTGGCAGCAGCTGCTAATGGTCGTATCAGTCCTGTGTATGTTGTCTTGTTTTGAAATCATATTTATATTAAAGACAGTGTATAAAATGTTTGAAATAGGAGCATTCTTGGAAAAGTCATCATTTGCAGCTAATATTACACCAAAGAATGTAATCTGTAGTTTATTTGTGATGCTATATCCTTTAAATCGGTTTAGTACATTGATGTATAGTAAAATCAATAAACAAATAATAAAAGGCAAAAAATATAAATAGTATGTAAGAATAAAAACGCGAAAAAGTGAGCAAATACATTGTTATAATATGTAGAATTAGTAAGTTAAGGTGATGTGCCAACTCAGCTCAGCAAATATATGATCTGTCTTTTTATTTTTATATTATATGCAACTCTCATTTCGCTGGATTGCGATTTCAAAGGTTCTCTTCAAGTTAAACGTTCTGCATTCTACAAGTGGTGGTTCTATCTCGTTTGTAGAATGCGTCTAGATTAGAAGTCCTTTTTTATATCTTCTATTTTTATTATACATCAATGATTTAGTATTTAAAATTTGCGCTCAAAGATATTCTAGTATTAAAAGAAACAGTGAGCTATACATTGGAGTAAAAGATTTATCCAAACTGATGAATACCTAGTTATATATTTTTGTCGAAATAAAATTATAAGGAGGTAAGATTATTCATAATAGTTATATAAGAAATTCTTAGAGTAATATTTAAGGACGCTTTCACAATTTTGCTGATTTGACAAAAATAAAATTTAATAATTGGTTTTGTTATGATGTGATAAGTTGTTAATGATATTATACCTGAATCTATAGCTGGTAACAACAATATTTAACTAGATCGCAAAGAGTTGTTCCGGAATCTTTTGTGTATTTCGGTACATGTTCTAACAAATTCGAAACATAGGACTATGATATTGTTGAAAAGAACTAGAGCAAGCCTTTCTCTAAAAATTATGATTTATTTTATAAAATTCGTTCTACAATAAAACCCTTTACAATGTATATTTTGCAGTCAAATCAGCAACTGGTCTGAATGCACCTTTAAGTAAATTAAATTAATTTCCATTTCTCTAACATCGCCTTATAATATTGTGTGACGTCATAAAATTCCGTAGACAGTTGAAAAAAGGATAGAACATTTTAATAGTCTGACTTTCCAGGGTTGTAAGTATTAAATAGCATGTGTATAACTATTAGTGTTAAATTGTGGGGAACATCAGTTTTGTTTGGTCATTTGGTCATCCTTCGCGTACTCTTCGTGGGTATCAATCACCTTAAGTAAATACGCGACGGTAAATTTTTCTGAATCTGCAAGACTTCATTCAAAGTTAAAGTCAAATATCTTTATTTAATGGAATTCCTTTAAAACTGCTTGTTCTTTTTTTAAACTAAAAATTATAGATCAACGCACTGTCACCGCAACAACAAGTTGCTTTGTTAAAAATAAAATTATCATAATAATAACAAATAATATAGTGTTGCAAATAGTTAAGATCGCCAGTGTCGATCTATAACCACCCGTTTCCAATTAGTTGAGCCTTGTGTGAGAGAGAGAGAAGAAATAAGGCAAACAAACTCACGGCCACTTTTTCAAACCACCAGACAGTTTTACAATATTTAGTCACTGTTCTGTTAATATATATCGTAATAATAACTCATTTGATTATCAGGTCAAGTATTAAAAATAGGACGGATTTCTAACAATAATGCCACCTGTGGTATATATTGATTTGAGATTGATGAATCCAAATTTAGGGCAAAAAATTAATTCGATTTATAATCGGTTCAAGAATGACTTGAATCATACCTATTCAAAATATCCAAATAAACCTAGAGTGGTGGTAAATGTGTGGTGATGTAAAGTACCTATAAATCAACAAATCATTACATCGTTTAAAAAAAAACACCCATATTCCCAATAATCGACTATGGTGATGTGTGCTATGAATGCAGATGTTCTCGATAAATTAGACATTTTAAATTTCAGTTTGATGGAAATCCCTCTATTTTATATACAATATCTGCTGGACGTAGGCCCAACGTGCGCCGTAGCACCCGGTCCTACGCCTTCCGCATCATGTCTATACCAGCTAAAACTTTATGCTTTAATGATAAATCATCATTTATTGTGTATTATTATATCAATGTTAGTCCACTACTCGACATATGCTTCTCCCAATGTGTGCCATAACACCCGGTCCTTCGCCTTCTGCATCCAGTCTAACCCTCTGGTCGTCGGTCTATTAGGCTAGTCCATCGTCTACGTGTCGTTTACTTTTAGTATTTTCATGAAATAATACTTTAAATTATTTTTTTAATATATTGGAAAATTTCTTTTTTATTAATACCACATCAAATCAATGAACCATCATCCATTTTGATACACTTTGGACACCTGTTCATAGGCGCCCGTTACACGGTAGGTTTTGCTGTCAGTTTTGCCACAATCAAAACGGTGATTGACGAATAATCTATCGTCTGATGCAGTGATTGACGGTTGCATGATGAGATTTTAATGTCCATATTATTTCATCAACTACCAACGAACATCCGTCAATCATGACTTTTGGTAATGATTGACATTTACATGAGCGTTTAATGGACGCCGTGCAAACTTATAAAACATTATTTACATCATCATCCTTCACCGCGTCTTTTCCCAACTAAGTTGGGGTCAGCTTTCAGTCTTAACTACGACACGCCCGAACTTTGATATTTTACGTGAAACGACTGCCATCAGTCCTCCACAACGCAAGTACTAGGCGATATCGATGTTCTGTTGTTAGACCAGGTTGTCAGACTTTTTAGGGCTCCACCTACCCGTAACGAATGCCACAGATGTTTGTATGACACCCGGGACCAACGGTTTAACGTACTATCCGAGGCCAGAGGGGCCTCAATGTGTTAAGAATGGTCACCCATCCTAGACTTACCTGGCTAGTATTACTTAACTTTGATATGTGCTAACTGGTGCTAACCTACTCGGTTACCACTTAGCCACGAGCCACGAGCACGATTACTTTCGAAACTGGTATATACTTATAAGTAGACATGTCACACGCATACGTACACTAAAGCATAATAAAATGACTTAAAGCGTTAAACATTTGCTCTCCCTGTCTCTCTGAATGACTCCTTATGTACGAATGAACGAGATGTAGGTAAGTGGCCTATGGTAAAATTTATCGATACACAAAGTAGCCATGTATTGACTGCCAATAGTGCTAGCCAAAGAATCTAACGGTGATAGTGAGTTTAGTTTGTAATATATTAGATATTTTTTTGTTACATTATCGTTTTTGTATAGGTGTTCGGGAATCTTGTGACACACAGGCTCGTTGTCCATTGTGGTGTATTTATGAAAACCTACTGATTATTATTATTATTTATATACATATATTTTATTATTATTATTAATCTAAAGTTTATTTAATTAATAACGCCCCTTTAATAAGTTTACTTTCGCATGCAAAAAGTGCAGTACATCGACACTGACCTGTCAGACACCGGCTAGAAACAAAAGCGAAAGCACGCTTCTGTCTCATCGCAATAATGCGGTCAGCATTGACCACAAAAACAAGTGTTCATTTTTAGATTTGATCACTTCGATGACTCTAGTTACCTTTGTTTTTAACCACTGTATATATATTTTTTAAATGTATATTCACTGGTTTCTCCGCCAACTGGGGACCGTTCTTAAAAAAAAATCTTTTTTTCGGTAAGGTATACTTCCAATTTGGTGTCATCAAATCAGGATCTGATGATGGGATCCCAGGGAAATCGAGGGCAACCCTCAAATTTTATAGGCACTTATTACGTTTTTCATATATTTTCTAATTATAATTTATCATCATTACAACAGCACATTGAAGTAGATTACACCTTTTTTTTTAAATGATTATATTGAATGTGAAGCAATTTCAGCATTTTATTGACGTTATTTTGTATAACAGCTATCAACTACTCAATTAAAAGGAGAATCTAATAACGAAAATGATTAGTTTAGACCCGTTCTGTCCATAGTTTAACATGACCAATACAATGATTATGCAATTATAA
This sequence comes from Callimorpha dominula, assembly GCA_949752705.1. Classification (NCBI taxonomy): domain Eukaryota; kingdom Metazoa; phylum Arthropoda; class Insecta; order Lepidoptera; family Erebidae; genus Callimorpha; species Callimorpha dominula. The sequence goes on from OX457005.1 coordinate 5,901,682, forward strand.
AAATGTGCTCAACACAAATTATCCAATTACCAAGTACCTTACCTTATCTGTTACCTACTTAAAATTATATTCCCTCTAGTGTGTTGTTAGGTGTTTGAAGTATATAGTAGTATTCAATTTTGGTATTTTCTCTGACTGGGCATTTTTTCTGATAGGATGCTTCAGTTCGCACTTTTTTCTAAACAGATGTTTCTTTTGTATGTATTATTAAGGAACTGTTTTTATTGTTCTATTGTCAACTGTTTAGGGTTGTATCACACATTGCAATTAAGTTCATTGTATCTCTAACTTGCCAATTAATAATAAAATTAAACACTTCCAACGATAACAATGCACATTTGCGAGATCCAACCCTAAAAGTGTTTAATAAAAAAATGTCACTTCCATATTGTCACTATAAAAAAGTGAATGTAATAATAAGTAATAACTCTTAGTTACGCATTTACTTTATTTAGACACAATATGCATTAGCAAATATTTTCTTAAAAAGTGTCTAAACACACAAACAGGTAGGTTTCTACATAAAACAATAATGTTTGTGAATTGTTATATTATGAGACTTAGTGACGATACTGTTTGTAGCAAAGTATCGACGACAAACAACAACGAGGTTGAGCCTCTCCTAACATTCCTCTAAATACCAAAGTCTTTGCCAATTAGTAATTGAATCGAAGTATTATCTAAACAAATATATTCGAGTCGCAAATATCATTGTTTGCTAATAACAGCGATCGGTATTAACATTTTCGAACCAAATATCTATGTTCAGATGATTGAAATAAACAAGTTAATGGGAATATGGTAGTTGTATTATTTCTTTAATATATTACACCAATATTTCCTGCACAATATCGTTCGTAATCATATGTAAAAAATAAATATGTTTCATTGTTAGATGTTTGGGGAAGCATAGAGGACTAGTGCCTATTTCTTAGGACAGTGTTTTTTTTTATGGAATACGGGGCACATCGCCGCCCATGGGCACCTGCGACTTAAGAGTGAAAGAAAGCAACTTGTGAGTCACAAGTGCGTTGCCGACCTTTAAGGTGGGAGTAGGGGATGGGGGGAAAAGGGATAGAGGGTAGATTGGGGGAAGAGTGGAAGAGGGAAGGGTTAGGGCCCTTCGATATTCCGGTAACCTCACTCATTCGGCGAAACAACTGTTCCACTCTCTGAGAATTTAAGAAAGTAAGAATTTTTAATTTTGCACACGTATTAAGAAAACACTTAACTAAAATATTATTTAGGTACCTAGTTTCAAAACAGAAACCTCAACCTAACCTCAATTTCAATTGTCGCACATACGTAAAATATACGTATAATGACGCACATACGTATTATGTAAAAAAAACAGAAGGCGGGGTGATTGATTTAAGTGACAAATTTTCCGTTCTTTCCCCGTGACACCAGTGGTTTCAAGGAGAAACACCTATTCCCCATGACACCTCCGGTGGTGTCAGGGTGAATCGTCTTAATCCCCATGACACCCCCAGTGGTGTCTCAGGGAATTAAGATATTCCCTGTGACACCATCTAGTATTAGTGATGCTAAGTAACTTTGCTGTTCATTCAATAAAATTAAATGTTGGACTTATGAGAGGACCATTATATGTATTGCTCTTCATTTTCATAAAAAAAAAAAACTTTATATACTTATTAAATTTTATTTTATTAATTAATCTTGGATGAAAATCGTTCCACAAATAAGAATTGTTAAACAATATTTTTAAAACAATAAGAAAGCTTTAATTGAGATCGTTATTGCCACGATTAGCAATATATCTGAACCGTTCCTGGACGACACACGGTTCGTTTCAACATCTGGAAGCCAAGGACCGCACTGCCTGTAACCCTTTTCCTGAAAGTTAGAAATCAATACTTTAACAAATAAAACAGTAAAATGTTATAGTAGTAATATAATTCTTTTGAAAGTTCTTTCTCACATTCAAGTAATTTTTTTATTTCTTATGAACAGTAGGTATTTTTCTGTAGCTCTTACAACGGTACATAGACCAGGTATACACCTATCTAAAGTTTCATAGTGATGGCTAAGTAGTTAAGGTGTGAGAGTGTAGTGTATAAGGTAAATTTACTGCTAAATATTATTAACCAGCCTAAATGTAAATTTAGTCATCATTAAAAAATCAAACATTATGAAATGTTAAATGATGTATGAAATAATATATAACTACTTAGAAAACTATAACCTATAAGTTATAGTTTTATAGGTAGTTTAAAATAGTAAAAACTAGCTAACAATAATAACCAGTTTTAAGTTCTTGTAAAACTGGTTATTATTGTTTAGTTTAAATTACTTTGAAGTCGGCGCCCGAACAATGTATGTGGAAAGTTGTAACCGTATCAGGCATCCACAGGACAGGCTTGCCTAGTGTGGGGTCACCGGCAATATTGTTAGTAATTACCTGGTAATAAATTATTTCCATTCTTTCATTCATTCATTCATTATAAACCCAACCCTTAGGTTAGTATTGAGGGCAAGGTGGTGGTCTTCATACCTTGCGGTACTCGTGCGGAAAGCAGGGCACGTGCGGGGCGCGCGTGGGCAGCTGTTGTCGGTTGCGGAAGCACGCCAGCTTGCTTGCCGTGCCCTGCATACTGCCCTCAACTAGTTCTTCATCTTCTACGTACTGGAATGTTACTCATTGTAAATATGAGTATCTTAATACTACTACTAGGTGCTGGTGGATAATAGTTTTAATTTCACGCGCAACGCCGGCCCGAGACTTCACGGCGGCCTAGGCGAAAGACTTTAACGGCGCCCTTTTAAGAATATTCGTGACTAAACAATAATGTAAACAGATTATGTGTGTAATTTATGTGAAAAAAGGTTAGGTTTTTTATACCTAAGTAATATTCAGGTATTTTTCTTGCCTTCATTATGGCAAAAGTGGAAACGATCTCCTTAAAATCAATTGTTTCAGCTATTTCTTGCTCTATAGATAAAGTTGTCAATCCCACAAGTCTTGAGGCATTGTTGAAGTTTTTCTAAAACAAACGTCGCAGGTACGTTTGTTTTAGAAAAAGTTTAGTCACAGGTACAGGAAGAGTAAGCAACACCCTTATTGCAGTTACTAAATTAGGCACGCTATCCATTAGCCCATTTTCACAAATGTAGTTTAAAACTTCTTTTGGCGTAGTGTTGTTTCGTGTTTCAGAACAGCTTTGGAAGTTTTATTCTGCATCTCATGAACGTTAGATACAAAGACTTCCAAAAACAGAGTTCATATTTTTATTTGAGTAAACTTTTCATCGATTGCATTTATTGCGGTATCCAGCACGGCAAAATAAAAAGTTATTTGAACTTGTCATTTATTTCGTTCGTTCAAACAAAATATATAAGTATGTTAATCAGCAGTCTGGTGGCCATAGTACAGGCCCTGCCTAGTTTGGGATCAGACGACCGTGTGTGAGATGTGTCAAGTTTGTTATTATTATTGTACCATACAACAAGAGAAGCAATCAACTTGAAAGCCGCAATTTTTTTTGCAATGGACTGATTCCATTTCCAACCCGTGTTTGATTTCCAGATGAACCTGTCAGAGTAGGTATGGTCTTCGTAAATGTCCACGAGCATGAGTGCATCATGTATTTTCATTTCATCATGATTTTAAACTTTAAATAAAAAAAATGTTTCCTATTATTTTTCAATTTAGTTGCCGCTGATTGCCTCCCCCCATTACTAGCCCTCTAGGCCGTCGCCTAGTTCCCCTTAAATGAACGGGTCAGCCCTGTTGACGCGGTATGTCTAATCTACGGACGCAAGTAAGACGTAGTAATATTTGCATATGCATAATAACATAACACAAAGTATTGCAAAACAATGCTAAAGGATTCTTGTTCTGAGAGCTTTTTTATCAATTAAACAATGTTCATTGATAAGAAATTGCAGATTTAAACGTTAATTGCACTAGACTGACTTTGCGGTTCTTTGCGTCGCAAGAAGTAAGGATTTATAGTATAAACTTTATATATAACCCGAAAAGCCGCTAACTCTGACTAACTCTTACTGCTAACTCTTGTTTTGTATGCAGTAAGCAGACCAATGACAGCCATAGCACATCGCGGGAACAACAGAACTAAACGATGGCAATAAATGTAAAAAGCGCTCTCGTGCTACGGATAGACGTGTGGAGGAACGTGTGTAGTGTACCTCCAACAGAAAGTCTTCCTCCGACCAGGCTAGGTGATCATGCCTGGCGGACTGCGACCCAACGGTTGATGTTGTGAAGTTGTATATATACTAATCGGCGCGAGAACTCTTATAGCGCGATCCAGAATTAGTAGTTACTCCGTAGTTCAGACGTGCGACTTACTAGGGAATTGTGTGGTACGTTGGACAGTATTGTACCTAACACTAATAGTATTTATAATAATAATATGAATAATATGAATAGAATAATTTGTTAATTTTGAAATTAGTTTTGATTTTCCCGGTGCAGCTACTATCAATTAATGTGTAAGGATAATAAGAAGGTAAGTAGACTCATTGCAGTACAGTACAGTGCAGTGCAGTTGCTCATCTTGTCATAAATAATCAAAAGTTAGCACATGTGTGTATCCCCGAATATAGAAGTCAATAAGTAGATTGATACTAACCATTATGTTCTTCAGTGGATTAGATATTATTATATCTTCTTGGTATTTACAATCATTGAACACTGCGATAAGCAGAAGATTAGTGTCCGGTACCTTAGCCGCTACGAGGGGCCAGCTGCAAGGCCTTGCGGGCCGTTTTAGAATTTTCATGGTTTTGGGCGTGTCCTGTAAAACATATTTGTGTATAATATATTTTATACTAATTTTGTAGTTGTTAATATTTGAATTAAACCGTACAAGGGAAAATAAATGAAATTCGTTAATTTTCATTAAAAAAAAATCATTAACGTGCACAAAAAAAAGCTATAAAATCATAACCTCTGTTAATAAAAGTAAAACAGCATGGAGAATTATAAACAGCATTGGATTTAAGTTTCTTACAAATAATTTTTGCACTCATAATCCCACAGAAATTATAAAGACATTATAATAAATAACATATAGTATAAACCCAACGCTTAGTATAAACTGACTATGTTTAATTTCTGTTCAAATGTGGTGTACAATAAAGAATGTTCTATCTATCTATCTATCATTTAATAATTATTTTATCCAAAAGGTGCCAAAGAGGTAAAGTTTCTCATTAAAGTATTCAACTAAACAGCAAACAACTAAACAAAAGTATAAGTAAAGATCTGTGTAGTGCATTTGATTATGTGAACCATAATATACTTGTAAAAACATTGGAAGCTTATAAATAATGGGGAATTTTTCTAAATTTGATTCAATCCTTTCTGGAAAATCGTCAGCAGGAGATCACGAGAGTGAAACTCAATACAAAAGTTGAAGAAACATACACTATGAAACAGTATGTTTCTATAGAGTCCCTCGAGGTAATGTCCTTGGTCCACTGGTATTTATTATATACAGTGTGTAAGTTTCGGCTTCGCTAAAAACTTACACAAACTTCTTTCTGTGGTTACTTATCACAATACAAAAGTCATTTCATCATAAAAATGCAAGATTAACGATTTATGGTCATTACTGTAGCTGAATAAAGCGTACCTATCGGTCAAAGGTCTTGGAAACAACAATCGGCCAAATTTTTAGACACGTTATCAATATTTATGAACTTAGATACTGGCTTTTATACTTATTTACGTAATAAAGAACAAACTTGCATCTTTAAATTGTATCTGAATTTTATTATATTTACATTCGGCCTGTGAACTCAGCGAGGACCTCGCACAACGGCGAAGCGTTAAGCAGTTTAAAAGTATGTACCTACAAACCCAAACTATGACATTAAGCGCCCTAATCCTATATTTTAGGAGCTTTACGAACTATGTTCAGTTTAGATATAATTTGCTGATAGAGAGGATGTATAAAATACAGCTCTTAATCCTCTACCGAATGTGGCGCCACAACAGTCGTCGCTCAAATGCTCATTGTGTGATATTTGCCCTTGCTTGAGTTTGCTTTAATGCTTGTGCTAGTCATGGGTTTACTTGTTTTTGGTTGTACCTCTTACCCGTAAAATATAGACAGGTCGCGATCTATCACAAGCAGTGAACTTGGTCCTGTTGACAATAACACGATCTTCGAACAACTGCTCAAACGCGTCGCGCTGATAGTCGCGCCACAGTATCCTGCGTCGCTTTGCTTTTTCCTTCTCAGTTTCAGCAGATACCACTGATCCTAACGCCAAACAAGGAATAAGAATAATATAATTGTGTTTCGTCACGAGTTGTTTTATTATATTATTAGCTATATTACATAAAGTACATAATAAATAAAAGTAAGATTCTTACAATTAAATTTCCATATATACCTAGAGCTCCGATTTATATAAAATTATACACTGGTTTAAATGACCTGGAAAACACTTAAATTAAAGAAACTTACTACTTGGCCTAAAAAACCTAAAAAATCACGTATAAAATATCTGAAAAAGCGTGGAGTTCATGCCTTTGACCCGTGTAAAAACAAATACAAACTACAGTGCCACTACGTTCGTTTGCATGAAGTAAATCTACGTTAGCAGGTAGATCCACTTTGCTGCCCCTTGGTAGAACTACTGGTCTAACTTACAACAGTAAAATTCAACATCAGCTTCAATAACAGTTTTATAGCATCTGTGCAGAATTTTTTTCTTACCTGAGCTTAAAATCGTTCTAAAGAATACCATTTCTTGTGTCATCCAAAATAAAAGGCTTACTACTTGCCAAAGCGACTTCATTATTGAGGGCACTATCTGCAAAAAGAAGAAATACCTACGAGAAGGAAATCATCAATCAAACTTGTCTACATCTCATCCGTGGGATTGCACTTTTGAACATTTACACCAGCAATCAACATAGTCTATCTTGCTCTTGCGATGTCTCCATTCAACGGCTTTTTACTTTAGGTATATTTAAGAGTTATTATGATGACGTAATGCGAGACCTACTTATAATGAAAACCGCAGATTTTAGCTTTACCACGTTCCAAGGATTAAAAAGCAGGCTGTGTCCTCTCGCACTTTTTGAGTAGTCAGACGTACTCAGATCAACTAATATTGTAGAGTTTTGAGTTAAAAAACAAAAGGCTCGACCGAAATGATACCACGGCCTCATAGAAAACCGGAGTGAATATGCTATGCAATGCTTGCTATGTGTTTCGAGTGAGTGAAGTTACCGGAGGAGTAACCCCCCCTCCCCCTAATAGCACTTTTAAGGCCGGCAACGCACTTGTGATTCTTGAGTTGCAGGTGTCCATGGGCACTGGTAGTCACTTACCATCAGGTGACCCTTCTGCTAGTTTGCCCGTATCCCATAAAAAAAATTGTTTCTGTTCTCCTACTTGGATATGATTGCCAATGCACTAGCAACAGTGCTGGCATTGTGAGCCTTTATCGGCCGTCTTAATCGCTTATCGTGTTGTGTCACTCGGTCACACACAGCATTTTAACTATTTTAGCTGTCTATAAAAGATACTTACGGTCACAGCCGAAGACATCTTCATCTTCTCGTCTTCGGGAGCAAAGCAAACACCCTGGTAATCATGCACCCAATTTATCTCAAAGACACCTTCCTGAAGTAAAGTGGCCATTATTCCGGGGTAGAGGGTTGAGAGGTGTTCCCTCAGAGGGTCGGTTGGAGGATCCGTGTAGTTGTTGCCCTCGTGGATCACCACCCAGCCGTACTCGTCTATTAACAGGCACGACCATACTGTACCGTCACAACGCGGTATGTTCTCCTCTTCTGTCTGAAGCGCAATATTTAAATTGAGATATTTTTGGTGACTAATTATGAAAGAATTACACTACCCTATATGAAGGGTAGTGTAATTCTTTTGAACCAAGTGATTGATTGCTGATATAGGAGGGTCCTGAATTCATGATGTTTTAGAATTTCAATCAGTTTAGAAAGCGCGGCGCTTTCGTAGTTCGCAAGTGATATAGCTTTCTTTTATTCTTGTTTTTTTTAAATAATAATATTACTTATATACTTTTAATCTTCAATGAATGTGTTACCAATCTGAAAATTCCGTTTAGAACTTTATTACGTCACCGGCTCAAATCATTTGGTTTGGTTTAGCGAAATAAAAGTTAACTTGTATATCTTTTTATTTGAACATATAAACTAGCTGAACAGACAAACGTCCTGTCAAATTTTTACTGAATTCGTTTTAATTTCGCTGGCAGTTTTCTACAAACTTCTTCATTTATTGGATAACTTTTCATCTTTCCCTAAAAACCTTATTCCAAATAATTTTACATAAATATGTCCTTAAGTTTCTTTCTTGTTTTCCTTCTGTTAGTGTAGTGTGCTAAACAACATGTTGTTCAATTATATAGGGGGCTCAAACTTGGAAGGGGGTTAATACGCTAGAAGTTGCGATTTGAACCTAGAGACATACAAAATATAATTGAACCTAGAGACCAAACTATAATATAAGTACTTTTTTCAGAACAGGCGAAAAACTAATTATAACTACTAATGACTAATTAAACTACTAATATAATAACTACTTATTATAACTACAAAACGAATCGCTTCTTGATTATAGGAACGCGGCATAAAAGAACTTCCAATATTTATAAGTAGGTAAGTAGCAACTAATCAAGATTCAGAACTGAAGTTATATCTAAGATCTTGGATCTAAGATAAACGAACAATTACCTAATTGAGATTTAATCTTGATACCATATCTATTTTGGTATTCGGTAAGTGTCACAATGGCGCCTTTTTGCAATCAGATGAAATATTTTTAGTTATTTACTAGCTTTGCATGCGACTTCGTTCAATTTATGTTTTCGCTCATTTACAGTCACACTACTTACACATAATTTACAGACACAGATCAGTCACACACATTTACAGATACAGTCGATTTACAGATATGTATGTATCTGTATCTTTACCGTGAAACAGCCCAAATTAATATCTTATTGTTTTTAGTATACATGGATCATAATCGGTTTAGTTATTACTGGTATTCGTATTCGAGGTAGCGGCTAGCTACTTACTTTTAAAATGTAACTTTCATTGTTATATTAAAATTGTTAGTTTTCTAGGTAAGTATATATTTGTTATACATATATAGAAATATGGATGCAAGTTACTACAAATCAGAATTACAGATAAGTGTATTTAATTATTTCAGGACAACGGTGTTCACAGCAATTTGCAAATTGTCATATTAACGTTGAACATACAGTTATGTTCAAATTACAGACAGACACTTTTATAACTTTCTACACAAAACAATAGAAATGTGAAATGAACGCCGGAGGCATCCTACCACCTTTAAATAAAAATAAAATAAGCCTTTATTGCTGTTAGATTTTAACTTATTTGACTAAACATTACTTTTTAAAATAAAATATATGATAACAATAGAGGTAACTATAAATTAACTGAACTAAAACGCATTCTCGGCATTCGGCTTATCTCTCCTCTTAACAGCTTGTCTTTTGACAAAGGCCTCCTCTAAGGATTTCACTTTGTTTCTGTCCTTTGCTGTACGTAACCATTCTGGCCCTACTACTTGCTTCAAATCGTCTTCCCATCTCTTTGGTTGTATTCCTCTACTTCTTCTGCTTTCTCTAGGGTACCATTCCACATTATTCCTGTCCAACGCCATTTTAATTTTCTACATACTGATTGGACTTTCCCAAACTTAGTCTTTCCTTTGTTATTTTTTAGATGTATTTTATCCCTTCTTCTTAATCCCAATACGCTTCTCTCTATCCCGTTCTGACATATATTTAATTTATTTTGTTGTTGTTCAGTTAAGGCCAAAGTTTGGCACCCGTATGTGAGACATGGCAGTATGCAAGCATTGAAGACTTTTCATTTCTCTGCCATAGGCATTTCTTTATTTTTCAGTACTTCGCTCAATGACCAGAATCTCTTCCAAGTGTTTGCTATTCTTCTTTCTATTTCTTTCTGCATGCTCTCGGTCGTTGATACTAATTGTCCCAGATAAATGTATTCATTTACATATTTTACTTTTCTACTTTTTTCTACTTTTTATGGACACCTTGTTGTTCTAGTGATTCCCATATATAGTGGTGTTCCAGGGAATCATGCCTTGTTGAAGTCTACGAAACTCAAATAATATATTTTGTTGTATTCTCTGTATTTCTGAAGTATCTGGCGTAGGACGTGTATGTGGTCAGTGGTCGAGAAGTTTCTCCTAAATCCTTATCCTTACACAACTTAAAGCAGCGGTAAACACAGCAGTTGTGCAAAGATAAATAGGCTGGTGTATGAGCAAAAAATAAGAACTAACATACATTTGTATCATACCATACACATAATATGATGCAGAATAAAATATTAGTTATGTACCAGTTAATTTAGTTTTCATACAAACTTGGACAATAAATAATTGAGTGTTTGAGATCATACGTCCAAAGTTAAGCTAAATATCAATTTGTCTTTCAAGAAGGCGACACGCCTGACCACTGTGGTAGGTCACAAAAATCCGTTTGGTAGTTTTTTCGAATAGACAGACAAACAGACAGACAGTCGCAGCGGGGGACTTTGTTTTATGATATGTAGTGATGTAGTGATAAGAGTTTGATATCATCGTTTTATCACTTACTGCCTGATGCATTTCAGTGCAATGTGGGTGCAGTCATATCTTCGAACATATTACACAACATCATCTAGTCACAAACTAAACAGAACTTCTACCATGGGTCTGTAAATATCTTTCCGCATGTTTGGATCAAAGGCGATAGCAGCCTTTATTTACTTTTAGAAAGTTATTATTCTCATACTCATATCAAGTGTTCGTCGCGCCGATAGCTAGACATTGTTTAAGATAACTACTATAACGGATACTTGATAACGGCTATGATTCATTCTAATACATCACACTTATTGTTTTTTAGTGATTTTAATAATAGTCTCAATTGCACAATATTTACAATGGTTTAATTTTTTCAACATTTTCTCCAATAGAGTGATTTCGCGACAAATATTTGTCTGTAAATAAAATACCTCCACTCCATAGCTTCTGGATTTAAGCCTGTGCTTGTTGAAGCTCCGTCAACGTATTCTCGAGATTCTCATTTTCTGGCTTACTCGTATTTTTAAACTGAAATTATTAAAGAACCTGGCAAATTCTATTTTTCTTGGTTTTGATATCGAAACTGCGCTTTGTACCTATATATTTTCCTGTTTCGCGATTTATGCAATTTTTATTACACGGTAAATATGAATTATTAAAACATTTAAAACTACAACATTTAACATTTCTATACTACAGTACCACTCAACTCCTTTTGATTTATTAAACTTTTTTGATAGTAGGTACAAGATTTACACCCTATTTTGAAAAGTGTTTTAATTTAATCCTGAGACAAAAAAATAAGTAAACACCTGCAGGCTCCACCTTTACTTCACATTCACTCTCTTTCGTTTATATCGCAGATGTTCATAAATTAAAAAAAGGTTTTTAGACAAAAACAATGAATCTAATAAAGGAATTTTGGGACAGGCATTCAAATATTTATAATGTCTAAAAATTTTGTACAATATTAAAAGTCTATGCTACTGCCGCTTCTTTTATTGACAACGTCAAACAACAGTGTTGCCAAACAACTACAAACTTTACTAATATTTAATTCATTCGATAAGTGGCATAAAAATACTGGTCATTTTACATTAAAAAAGCTGTCATGTTGCTTGTTCGTCATGACGTCATGTCGGTAGTAAAAGCGTAAATTATTGCCATTTTTCCAATTTTAAAAGGATTTATTTCAAAAAATTCTAACATGAAAGAGTAAAACACTCGGGGGGAGTAAAATATTTTAAAAATTTACACCAAAATTTGCCTAGTTGTTTATTGAGGTGGTGACGTAACGTCATAGCGGCTTCCGTCACACATATTTGTAGAATAAGTAAAAAAACTGAAAACTTTGAAATTAATTATATGATTTAATTTCTAAATTTATGAACTAAACTTTACATTTACAATTCCCTATTGCCTAAACTATCTATCTTTATGTTATGTTTTCGATCATTACATTCATAGAGTAAAGTACCGTATTGTAAACCGATTTCAAGTATTCTTTTTTTAAATGAATATATTTATTGTACTCAAGGTTAAACTCATTTAAATTTAAAGAAAATTTTCCATCTACGTACAAGCGTATGAAATTAATTCTTAGGTTTATAACCTTTCTAAATAATTCTTATTGAACATAATCAAGATTCTGATAGTTACAGGTAGGTACTTACTTGCCCCAAGAGTCGTAGCTTACGATATTTTATTTATTTATTTATTAGGACAACCAACAAGCCATACACTGATACATGCTTAATACTATCTTAATTTGTAATTAAAGGGTTAAGTGTTGACTCAATTACAGGTCGCCACAGCATGCATTTTGTGTGGTAAATAGGGAAAAACACACACATGTACAATAAATACAAGTGCTGGCAAGCCAGCGAATTGTTTTATAAATTTTAAACGAGGGGGACTGACAGGGCTCAATGGTTGTTTAGGGATGTAAGGGCTGACAAGATATTGCGGCGGTAGGTGTAAAATTTGTTTGAGAAAATAACTATATTTTTGTGTGTTTTAACAATGTTATTGTATTGTCTGCATAACCGGTTTAAAGTAGAGTACATTCCTAGATTACTTTTTGATATTGCAAGACCAAACGGTACGTAATTTAGGGATCTAGGTAATTTATATGGAGCATTAATATTAACTTGCTGTAGGAGATGAGGAGAGTCAATGTAGTTATTCATTAATTTGTACAAAAACATTTGATCCAACAGTTGCCTGCGCTCATGTAGGCTGCTGACCCTAAAATGAGAAAGGCGCGAGGAATATGATTTCAATTGTTTGAGCAAATAACCCTGGAAAGTAAGATGACACAGGAACCTCTTTTGAACTGATTCTATTAGTTTTATATGTATTTCGTAATGAGGAGACCATATTTGGCTACAGTATTCTAAACCCGATCGAACTAGTGTTTTAAATAATGTCAATTTAGTGGACGGTTCTTTTAAAGCCTTTACTGTTTCTGATAATGAACCCTAGCATTTTAAAACCCTTTGATGTTATTTTGTCTATATGCTTGTGAAATCTTAATTTATTATCCAGATATACGCCAAGATCCCGCGCTACCTCAACCTCCTGTAGTGGTATACCATGTATTGTGTAATTTAGGGGGGATTTCAAGATACATCTGGTGAAACGTATACATTTGCATTTATCAACATTTAGACTCATTTTGTTGTCTGTACACCACCTATGTAGATTGTTTAGATCTTCTTGGATTAGTTGTTCGTCGAAGTTTGATTTAATTGGTCTCGAAATTTTTAGGTCATCTGATGAATATAGTTTATAAATACCGTAAAAAGAATTGGGGCTAGATGTGATCCTTGGGGGACACCAGATGAGGTGGGAAATGGGTAAGATGCATAGCCGTTTACCACAACTTTAGAGTTTCTTTGACTGAGATAGGAGCCAATCCATTTGAGAACATTACCAGCTATACCGTGAATCGATAATTTGTCATAATATCATTCTATTATGCTACCAACGGACCATTATTAGGAACAGTAATTACTGAGATAAGCCGATAAATAAACATTGATACAATAATTGCGGTTATTGCACTTATATTTTACACTGAGAGTCGATAAATTGAATTATAACCTAAGATAGGTATAGGTAACCCACAAGATAGAAATAGTAACAATAAGAGCTTAATGTGTTCAAATACGTACAAAAAGTCATTTTCCTGATGACGATGACAAAATACGTTTTGCTGACACACATACGCTGACTGTGTCTCGTTGTGTTTAGATTTTTGAAGTGAAAACATCTTTAGGCACTGTACTCGTTACCGTCACGCTAATAATAATACATGTCTAGATCCACTAGAGGGCGCTAATCTAAGCATTGAGTTTTGTCAGCTCCTTATTATCTATCTATATATAAAAATGAATCCCTATTTCCCTTGGTCACGGCATCACGCGTGAACGGTTGGACTGATTTCGCTAATTCTCATTTTTGTGTTTGTTATTGTCAGGAGAAGGTTCTTATGAAAGAAAAAATTAAGAAGAGAGAAGAAAGTTGAGCGGAAAATTAGAAAATTTAAGAAAACTCAACGACCATATTAACTAACTTTTAAACTTTCGCGTTCGCGTGAACGGGAATTAACGCGATCACGAAAAGGTATTACATACCTCTGAATTGCCTGACGTTTCGACCAAACTCCAGGTGTCTACAAAATAAACTGCAGCTGTGGTAGTTCCTACATAGGCCAAACAAAGCGGACCATTGCTGAAAGGGTCAAAGAACACATCGCTGCTGTGAAGAACCGACAGATTAGCAAATCAGCGATTGCAGAACATGCACTCGAAGCGGGCACCAATCACTGGATTGAATTTCACCGTACGCAAGTCCTCTCCACGGAACGTCACTTTTACTCAAGAGTTGTACGTGAAGTGATTGAAATTAAAAAACACAAAACTTTCAATCGGGAAGATGGTTTCAAATTATCTACAGCGTGGAATCCAGTGATAAAAAACATGCCACCTCGCTTTTATGCGCAGTCGGGTGAACACCAGAATAGGGCCACATCGGTTTGCTTACAGAATAGGGACACTGTTAGTATAGTATGTGACGGTACATGGCGAAACGAAAATATCAAAAAAGTGGAGGTGGATGAAGAACCTTCTACCTCACGATGTCGGCGACGGAGGGCGTGCACCGCTGAGCCAGTCAGCCTGTGACCACGGCCAGTGCAACCTGGTCGAAACGTCAGGCAATTCAGAGGTATGTAATACCTTTTCGTGATCGCGTTAATTCCCGTTCATACGTAGATAATATTAGACCATATTAACTCTTCTGATGTAACCTTAGCTCTTTTGGCATAACTGTCAGTAGTTTGATAGTTGGCGCAATTGACAGAATGCACACTGCAAATTATACCAATTCGCATTCAATATTCATAGTTAAGACTGGACAACGTCTGTCGGGTCAGCTAGTTTATATATATATGTGTGTATGTGTTTTCACTTCTGCGGTCCTACGAGTGACAGTTTTTTTTTATGCTACTTCGCACTTGAACGATGTATTAGGATGTTCTCTTAATATTTTACGTTCTTAGACTTCCAATCAGAGTAAATTATTGTATACAAGTTAGCTTATCACTTTTAATTTTAAACTTTAATTTACTTTACAAAATATGCCGCACACTATATTATTATCAAATCTGATAAACAACGTAACGCTACTTAAAGTAACAAAACATGTAAAAGATTGCAATCTTTGTTAGAAGTTAAAATTTGATGTTCCATTACAGTGGCGTAAATAAACTTCCTATTTCTAGGAAGGTTATTTTATTATCTGTAAATTATTCATGTTGCAAATTTATTCCTAACTTTCAGGATTCAGGCCTTAGACCCACAAAAACGTGAGTTAATGTGTTATCTTAAGCAAAAATTAAACGAAGTAAAATAAACATTTAAAGACTTACGCTAATAACATCTAGTGAATATAGGATGAACTAATTGCTCCTACATCTCTACTTACCTCTCCCTAGTATTTTTTTGAACTACTTACAGGAAAATTTGTGATTAACGAGAACAGGTTTTTCAAGTGATGTGGATGGAAGTGGAAGCCAGCTACGCCAATTATGCCTTCCTTTGGAGACCCTAGTACTCTTGCAGCTGTATACCACTCTGAGTGGATGTCAAACTGAAAGGTTAAGTAAAATTGTCTATTCATTTAGGGCAAAATTCTTCATTCATGCGAATTAAAAAAAAAGGATTTTTTTAGTTAAAGTTAAATTTATTGTTAATTTCTAAATTTAAAACCAACATAGAACGGATAGTATTGGAGGAGGATCGGAAAATGGGTCCTGAACGATAATCGAAAATGCTCACCACAATAGTTGAACCCAGGAGAACCAGTTAAATATTGCCCCAGGCGAAAGTTTACTCAGAAAAGGTACTGGACCAGATACTCAGTCTGGTGGATCGGCAGTTTTTTTTTTTATGGTATAGGGGGCAAACGAGCAGACGGGTCACCTGATGGTAAATGACTACCGCCACCCATGGGCACCTGTAACTCAAGAGTCACAAGTGCGTTGCCGCCCTTTAAGGTGGGAATAGGGGAAGAGGGGAAGAGGGGGAGAGGGAGGAAGAGCGGGAAGACGGGAGAGGGGGATTACAGGAGAGGAGAGGAGTTGTCAACAATTGCAAACAATAATAACTTTTAAACTGTCGCATTCCATATAATTATGAATTTATACGGGAATTAACAGGATCACGTAATAGGCACCACTAAGCCAGTGAACCTGTGACCACGGCCAGTGCAACCTGGTCAAAACGTCAGGCAATTCAGAGGTATATAATACCTATTTCATAGTTGTTTGAAGGCGGGATAGAAGGAAGAAGTTAAATTTGTATAAGGAAAATAAGTAGGGAGAGGAACTTAGGGTGAGGGATACCGAAAGTCTCGGATGGGGAACGGGACTGAGAATGAAGTAGCTCGCAAGGGCCGGGGTCGCGTACCCGAACGTCCTGTATTTCCTGTGACTGGAGAGCCCATTAGGATAGGAACACCACAGAATGGGAGGATCCTGTGATCAGACTAGGTGTGCATGCACCGCGTCCCTACCGTTGATTTTGGGAGGTTGTATTTAATCTGATTAACGCGAGAACTTTTAGATTAGTAGTTATGATTAGTAGCTATATATAGAATGTTATTCGGCTGATCTTCGCTAGATGGCACTAAAGTATATTACTTATATTTGGATAACGCCTAAGATTTATGAGATAGAAAGATTACTTACAGCTGGTGGTTTTTCTTCCCCTATCCGCATGATCCTCATCGGCGATACGGGGACATGTATAACGAGTTTATCTGGTGACGCTGCAGCTCTTCGGTAGTATGGATCCGCAGGACCATGCGACCACCATGAGGCATTGGGTGGGGGAGCGTGAGAGCTCGTTGCGTGGTATTGCTGCCAACGGGTTAAACCATTCTCTGTAAATAAAGCAAAAAAAAATCCTGCAAAAAAAGCAACTGAATAAGGTTAGGGCATAGAACGCGAGTAGAACTCCAGAAAAGTAAAGACTGTTGGTAGAGTACTGGTACTATTATGTATTCTGTGGTAGAGGGCCTAAAAAAATATTCAATTATATATAATTATGTTGTTTGAGTGTATATAGAAATGTATGTAGTATAAAAAAGCAAAGTAGTCATGTTTTGTCCGAGTTCGCTATAGTATGCATAATTGGCGCGCAAGATTCTGCTATTACACCTAACGGCGTGAGACCTGTGCTCACGTTCGATGTCATATTGTCGTCATTGTCCTTTAGATGTTCCGTAAGAATATGTCCAAGTACTTGAGGTTCTTAACTCTCCCCAACGATGTTCTGTTAAGAAAAACCAATGGAATCATCTTCGGATCACCCAAGGCCTTAAAAACTAAAATACTTTTTTTTGACATTATATATGTAAGAGTGTCTTTAGCCCATTGATCTGAGCAAGACCATGTCGTCCGCATAACTGAGATTATAAACGCAGGTTCCACCAATATGACTATCTCGCTCTGATCTTCGTCAGCTCCCCGGTCACAATGTTAACATAGAAATTAAAGTGGTCTTACCTCACGCCAAAGTCCAGCTTATATTCTGGTACTGGTACGAGAATCAAACAAACTGTACAAGGTGGGGTGACACTTTGGGATGACCTTGTACAGTTTGATTCTCGTACCAGTACCTCAAAAAATCACACAATATATCATAATTTACTAAGCGTATACTGGTGTTTGCATAGTGACGTAGTAGCTTACCGTACTTTTTGGACAAAACATCGCTGAGTCTGTTGAGAGGTCCGAACGGAAACAAAACTAGGCGTCGTCAATTTGGTCTATAATAATTATATATACATGACAGATCATCTGTTTTGTTTTACTATGACCACCACAGTCTTTATCAAGTTGTCTGATAAGTACTCAAAATTCAGAGACAGATTGTAAATATTTGCAACAACTAGATATATTTCATCACCGGCATATACAAGGTGTTCTATACTTAGTTCGGAGGTTTCCCTTTCTTCATGCGTTCAATAATATTCTTTACATGAATAGCAGTATAATGATAGCGTTCTTGCAGTTGCTCACAATCCGCCTCTGAATTCGAGAGAGACACTGTTAGGAAGGTATGAGGCAGTGGTTGTGTGTGCCTTTAAGTGATAGTTGTTAACAGTAACATACCAGGTTTGTATTGCATCGATTTAGTGGCTTCCCAAAATTTGTTAGCTCTGTGTGTTCTAAAATATCCATTCTCATTTGTTTACAATTTCTTGACATCACTTCAACTTGATTTTAAAAAGTTTTTGAGTTTCTACCATTTTATTGTAAATATACAAGTGGGCTTGCCTGCTTGCACCCAGCACTGAATTAGAACATGTAGTAGCGTCGTAGTGCTTTTTAATTATTATTCTTACTGAGTCTAAGTGAGTTAATTATTTTTCATCACTGCTTTTAGACCCTCCTGACGGATGGAAGATTTTATCTTAATATTCTATTTATTAAGACAGTATTATTTTAATCAAATCAGCAACATTTATGAGTCCTTACTTAACAGCGATTTGCGATAGCAAGTGTTAGTGTTTTTTCGGTTACTATTTTCAATAAATATGTCAGTTACTATCGGTATGATAATTGTGGAGGTTGATGATGTGATAGCAGTACTCCAAAGGAAACAATTAAAAAGATCTCTAATCTTTCTTTATCTCGATCTACCGCTTTGGCGTTTAATAAAAAGATCATGTTATGACTTTATAGCCAGAATAGTACATTTGTACTTTTTTATTAGTACTTCCACTTCTGATAAATGAAGTAACCACATTATTATTAAGTTGCTGGGTTGACTTCAAAATATCGTCGTCACTGTGCAAACACCAGTACTCGTATACGTTTGTTTTCAGGGCCTTTGTAGTAATTGATTTGACAGTAGTAATTGATTTGACAGTAGTAATTGATTTGACAGTAGTAATTGATTTGACAGTAGTAATTGATTTGACAGTAGTAATTGATTTGACAGTAGTAAGTGATGATAAATAGTTGACTGGCCTGTTGGTCTAGTGGTTAGTGACCCTGTCTGCTAAGCCAGAGGTCGTGGGTTCGATTCCCACCCAGAACAAATAATTGTGTGATGAGCACGATCATTTGTTCTGTGTCTGGGTGTAAGTGTAAGGATTTAGGAAAAAGATTCCAAAACCTTTTTTTTTATTCTGGTCGTTCCTTTTTCTTATATTTTCTGGTAAATCTGTTAAATGTCGGTCAATATTACTAGAGGTATTCATTTTTAAGATTTTTCGAGGGACATCATTATATTATTTATTTAATACTTCCTGCATTTTACCTACATTGGACGACCAGGCAATCTCTAGTTTAAGTGAATGTTGTAGCCAAATGTGTGTCAAATCAGTAATAACTTCTATAAAATAACTTCACACATCTCACACACGGCCGTCTGATGCCAAACTAGGCAGAGCCTGTATTATGGTAACCAGATAGCTTATTAACATACATATATATTTCTAAATACATACATATTATAGTTAAAGTAATGCTCATATTATTTGAAAAAAAAAAATACATATCAAATTCCTACTAATATTATAAAAATAAAAGTTTGTGAGGATATATGGATGTTTGGATGTGTGGATGTATGGATGTTTGTTACTCTTTCACGCCAAAACTACAAAACCGATTGCAATGAAACTTGGTACGTAGATAGCTGGAGACCTGGATTAACATACAGGCTACTTTTTATCCCGATATTCCCACGGGATGGGGACTTACGCGGGTGAAACCGCGGGGCGCTGCTAGTGGTCAATAATTTGAATGTGTCAAAATTAAACCGTTTTAGGTAAACCACCCGAAAGTGAAGTTGAAATAGATAATGTTTTTCTAGTTCATAGCGATTGCTTTATTCCATATCTTTAGGAACAGGGTAGTCCTCGTTAAAAAAAAGTATTATATTAGCCTGAAATATTACATTTGCTATTATAGTTTAATTGATAAACCAGTACATGATTCAACGATAAAAAAAGTGTGGTGAAGTTATTAAAGAACATAACTTTTAATAAAGAGAAACTGTTTTGACTTACGAAGTAACTATGTACTAGTAGTAACTACCGTATCGTTATCCTGTAAGGCGTCCATTAGACGCTCATGTAAAACATCAATCATTACCAAAAGTCATGAATTCATGATTGACGGATGTTCGTTGGTGATTGATGAAATAATATGGACATTAAAAGCTCATCATTCAACCCTGAATCACTGCATAAGACGATAGGTTATTCGTCAATCACAGTTTTGATTGTGGAAAAACTGACAGCAAAATCTACCGTGTAATTGGCGTCTAAGTTGGAGAAAAATTGCTAAATTTCGTTACACAGTTATCTTTGAAGTAAACATTACGTCAAGCTTAGGTACCTATAACGACTAACCAAATAAAATTGCGGAGTCTCAATTAACAGAAATGTATACTATTACCGGTAGCAAAGAACGCAGTGATGGATCCCATTTCGCATGTAGAACAATCGTGTTCTGTGCTGGGCTTCTCGCGCTCCCTCGCCCATTTGTCGGTTGCGATCACTTCCTTGCATAGACGCGCCATCAGTTCCTCATTACCTGTCAAGAAGTTTAATTTTTTTGCTTTAAAATAAGATTAATCACGAATTTTCATAAAACTGTTAGCACCTTACGTTTTTCACGGGGTCTGTTATACGACCCTAAAATGCAGTGCATGCAGATACAAAAAGATTTTTTGAAAATATATACGAATATAACAAAGAGATTTTTTGTTTGAATTTTGTTTGTTTCTTTAAATGCGCTAATCTCTGGAACTAATAGCCGGATTCAAAAAAAAAATTTGTATTTTGAATGTGATAGCCAGATTCATGAGGAATAGTATAGGCTAAGTAACTTCACGCTACGACCCTTAGGTGTGTAGCAGTGACCATAAACGCGGGCGAAACTGCTGGGAACGGTTAAGGTGTAATGTAAATAATATACAAAACTGTACAGTTATCTTAAGATAGCCATCAGGACATACATTAATTGTTATTGAATTGATTAAATGTCATAATATGATGATCATGATTTGATCTTAATCATACATAGTGCATTGCCTCTCACATTCTGTAAATCGGTGTTGTGTAATCAGTTTTCCTGATATCGTCATTATAAATGTATCAACATTGAAACTAAAGATTAATTAATGATAAGATATTTTGGTAGAATATATTTTTGAAAAATATACGAGGGGCTCGTAGCTAAGTGGTAACCGAGTAGGTTAGCACATTACAAAGTTAACTAATACTAGCCAGGTCAGTCTAGGATGGGTGACCACTCTTAACACATTGACGACACACACACCTCGGAGAGCACGTTAAACCGTCGGTCCCGGGTGCCATACAAACATCTGTGGCATTCGTTACGGGTAGTTAGAGCTCTAAAAAGTCTGACAACCTGGTCTATCTACAGAACTTCGATATCGCCTAGTACTTGGGTTGTGGAGGTCTGATGGCAGTCGCTTCACGTAAAATATCAAAGTTCAGGCGTATCGTAGTTAGACTGAAAGCTTTTTATTTTCCAACAGGGCTCCAAATTGTGTGTGCCCAAGGGCCCCGGCATGCCTAAGACGGCCTTGCTCATATCTTTTCACTACTTTCTGTTAAGCTGCGGTCTTCTGCAATTGCCAATTGTGGAAACATACCGTTTCCACAATTGATTCAGGAACTCCAACTTTCAGAGGGAATTCCGATGTGCTTTTTTAATTACCTTGAGCATAAGGTAAAGTCAAGTGACACCACTGGTGTTATAGGTATGTACCGGTATTCGCTTAGGAGTGCCATATTTTTGATGTCAAATTTCGTTCTATTAAAAAGTGGCAACATTCGTTATCGACAAATCGAAGGAAACCAACTGGTAGTATTTGCTTAACTAGTGTTAATACTAACATATATAATTCTTCTCCAATAAAGCAGGTTTGATAGGAGACAAATGATGTTTTAGATTCTTCATCACGAAGTTGGCCTCATCACCTCGACGTCTGATAAAGTGGCGCACCTCTGCTTCACGAGACTCGAAATGAGGTTCGATGTGGCGGCAATATAACCTGCACAAAACGTTTTAATAACCAAACCAAACTGTTTGTTTTTATACTATTTGTTTTTAATAAATTTATTGACGTGAAACTTCTTTAGAATCGTTATGATTTGAAATTCGATGAAACGAAAAACTCACACTAAAAAGAGACAAACATTCATAAATATTATTTAGCCTGCGAGAGAATGAGATAGAATACAAGTATACAGTGTTTCCTTTAATATTCGTATGCTAGCACGTGTCTTTGCGCCTGTTTACTACGAAGCCTTCTTGTGTCATTCACGTGTATCATTTACGTATTAAAATTCTTTGGTGAATTAATTTTGAAGTTTCACTTCTACTGTGTGTGAATTACACACACACTTGTTGCTATTTTTATTGTACAATCGACACTCGTTAATATCGTGGTTACAAATTGGTATTAAACGTGATTTTTATTAAACTTAAAGTGTCCTCTACAATTATAAAGACCGACTCATTCAATATGTATGTAGGTACTTAGAACATCACATACACAAACATCTTTTTACAATTTTTAAATTTCGTGTGCTATGTTTATAAACATGGCTTCGGTGTAGTGTAGATCTCATTGCGAGATTCTCACTGGCTCTTTCTTAATCTATGTATGTTACGAGATGTACCTATTCTCTGTACCTACCGACATTTTAACACATTACAATAATAGTTAGGTGCTGAAAACTGGACAACCATGAAGGCAGCGATAGAAATTACAATTGGGTAAAGTAAAAAGAAATAAGTAAATTCGATTAACCGGTCATTGACTTTTAGACGACTGATTTATTTAAATATATGTATACTTATTACGTATTACTTACACACAAAACACTTAATATTATAACAATCTTAAGAACGTTTAAATTATGCCAAGTTCATTAAACCTAACACAGGAACTTTGCTTCCGAACTTTTGTCATAACGTCACTCGTGGGTCGTGTGTGTTACTGTTAATTAATGTAAGTTATTAGTGAATGCACACACCGGTGTATGTCGACAATCACCAATTGCCATGGTGTAGGTCCGAAATGGTTTTATTAATTTAATTTAATCGAATACACACCGGTGTTATGTTAACATACACAAAGGTGTTTCCGTGAATCTTAGATTCACTGATTTGCAATATACGCGAAAGTTAACACCGTGTTTCAGCTATTACTGTTCTATTTTTTATATAGGTTTTTTTTGTATGGTATATGGAGCAAACGAGCAGACGGGTCGCCTGATGGTAAATGACTACCGCCGCCCATGCCCATCGGCACCTGTAACTCCAGGGTTACAAGTGCGTTGCCGCCCTTTAAGGTGGGAATAGGGGAAGAGGGGGAGAGGGTGGAGGAGCGGGAAGACGGGAGAGGGGATTAGAGGGGAGGAGAGGGGGGGGGAGGGGAAGGACGGGAATAGGGGAAAGGGATGGGTTAGGGCCTCCGGTAACCTCACTCACGCGGCGAAAAGCAATGCAAAAATTGATTCACTGCCGGTTTTCTGCGAGGCCGTGGTATCGAGCGGAGTCGAGCCGGCCCATACGTGCCGAAGCATGGCTCTTCCACGTAGAAACGCTTGTTTGGGGTTCTCGTTTTATATTTTATTTTATTCCATTTTTATATTTATTTGTTAGTCGCAATAAAAATGCATACTCGCACTTTATGGATATGGAACTCTAAAAGCTTGTTGCGTTGTTTGCAATTCTAAGTGCCATAGCAGTTTGCCTTTTTATTTTTGAATAAAGCTACAAAAATCTATGTATTTATGACTTAATTTATTATAATAATACTTGGTGAGTCCATTTTATACCTGCCCATAACTTCTGTTTTAGCATATATTTATTAAAATTAGCAATAGGTTTTTTATCATATTTTTATATGATTGTCGCTCATAATAAATGAGATGATATGATTATATTCACTGGTGAGTGTCCGAAATCGTAATGGAAAAAATAAATAACGGTCATGCACTAGCTTCCTTGGCATACATCAGTTTATCTCAGCGCTTCGGACATTCACAGTGACATACAATACAAGAGTGTTATGGAGATAACATTCCTTGTTTATCCGAAATAATTAGTATTATCTTCGAGATAATAATATGTAAAACGGACAACAGATAACAACACTAAAATGGTTAATATGTAATGGCTAATTCATATTTTTTTATTATAGTGCTAATCATTGTATTAGATTTATATAACATGATAAAACTTACCAGTCTGGTTGAATCACGAAGTCCGTTTGCGATAAGGATTTCAATGCTTTCTGTGCAATTTCTTTGGTATATTTCGCCTCTGGTACTTTACGGTACCTATTATATAAAGGTACCACGACTACGGCTGTATAGTGGTTTAAAATCCGCTTCCAATGATATTCTCTTTGTTCCAAAATGACTCTCATTCCATTTTCAAAAATATTTTTTCCAAACATAGTTATATTTCCGCTCTTTTTATCTATTATTAACATTTTTCGGAACTACAAACAACAACTCAATGAGACAAGTGGTTAAAAAATACAGAGTTTCTAACAAATATATTAGTTTTTTTTTGTGTCACAATTATGTGTATTTGTACGTATAGATATTACCTTTACCCATTCTTCTGGGTAGTGCCGAGGTATGTGATTTTCAGCGGCTTGTTCCAAATCTATAAAGTCCACTGTTCTGTAGCCAGGTTTTAATATGTCACCATCGAACTGGAATGGAACGAAATGGAACCAATAAAGATTCTATAAATCTCAAAATGATAAAGTGTCTTGAAGGGTATAGAAGAGAAGGCTGAAAATCAAAGACAAATTATTTTTATTATTATTTTAAGTGCCTAGTGCTGCCTCGACCCTTTCTGGTCTTTTGTAGGGCACTTTTGCTTTATAGTTCACTGCTCAGACTTATGGCTTCGAGAAACCACCAGATTCTATCAGCAGTGATTGTTTGTATTTCTGCCAATACTTCGGCACCGCATTAGTGAGTCACAAAGGCATAGAATATGCATTGCGGTTTTTTGTGCCTCTTGACAGAATCTGCATATTGTGTTCTCGCCCAACTTTAGATTAAACATATTAAGTTTGTTCAGTTCGCAGTGTCCGGTGAGGTTCCGTGTCCGTGTTCCACAGGTTTTGTATCTTTTAAACTCCAGAACGTCTTTTGATACTATATTTTTATAGCCCAGTCGTGGTCGTCCATCTTTTAATTGCTGCCATCGATACCTGAGTCGCCTGGTAACCATCTAAATGTAATTTTGTTTGATTGCCCTCTCAGAAAAATAGTCCTTTTGTTAGATGGCATATATATTCACTACCACTACGTCAGGTTAGGCTAGACTAGCCTATTTATTTCGTTCTGCGAGTTCCCAATAGTCTAATAAAGAAGTAGTAAAATACCGACGTAGAAGAATAGGGGTAATAATTATACGAATCATTATACAAAGAAGTGGACAAAAACTGTCGACTGTTCTTGGCTTTTTGTGAACCATAGACACATTCGATGATGCATTCTTGTTAACTAACCTTGTTAGCCATGTCACACTTTCTACATTTGTTGATGTTATTTGCACGATTGTAGCAGTTTACATAAAAAGAAGACAGATTCATACATTCGTGCGCTCCATGTGCTCAGCGCGGTGTTGGACACTGTTGAAATATTTCCGTGTAACAAAAGGGATTCGTTTTGCTTACATATGCAATACGAATCGTTTCTTGTTTTTTGGAACGTGGCATGAGTGAGTTCACACAGGCCTCTTATATATTTTTTTTAATTCCAATTGTTTATAAGGATGTAAATTAAGTGAATACATCATCATATTAGGTTAAGAAATTACCTGTAATTATGGCTGTATGTGGTATATTAAATAAATAAATAAATGTATGTTAGGAGCACTGTCTTAGAACTTTACATAGATTTTGATGAAGCGTTAAGTCCCGTGCTCAATTTTTTGCTTCTTGCTAATTCGAACGTTAAAGGAAGCCATTAAAGATTAAAGTAATGACTTAAATGATATTTTAGTTTGGATCAAACTAATGTTCCAATTTGTCTGATTATTATCTTGATGATTAATGGTTTCCTATCACGTTTACACTACTGTGTAATTCGAAAATAAGCTATCAAAGTCCGTATAAAACATGTTTTATCAGTCTTGTAGTGTTTTTAATTTTCCTAAACATAACAGTAAGTACGCCATTATTTAGTTTTGTCACAGTCGGTGTTTAAGATCATTTTCTTCTTATTCTTCTCTCAATCCCCTACTCCTTGAATGTGCATTTTATTAACCGACGAATGAAGGAGGAGGTTCTCAATATTTGTTTTTTTTTTTATTTGTTATGTATGACTTTTATCAAGGTAGTCCAGTTTTGATAAGTAATTCTTTTTTTATTGGATAAGGTATACTTCGAAGTTGGTCCCATTTAAATTTTAAATAAAAATTTCAACCCTAAGCGATGCCGACGTATAATTATTAAGGTATTACATTAGTGTATGAGTTTAGTTAGGTTAACAAGTTAATTTTTCGCTTTTCAGTTCTATTCTTCTTTCGTCGGTTTATTTTTTGCTATTTAGTAATAAGTTGATAAATAAAATGCACATTTAAGAATTTAAATAACTGGTTTAAATATCTGTAATACTTACCGTTGGGTTCAGTCGTTCATGTATTACAACGTTACCGCGGTGGTCTAAAAGAAACAACGTTCCCCCCGCTCCTACCTGCAAGATAAACAACGTTGTTATAGGTGTTATTCTGATCGGCGACATAAAAATACCTAATCCTGAGGATTAGGTAATGAAGTCATATAATTTTAAATCAATGTTGATAAAGATTTCCACGGATTTTGATATGAATAATAATGGTGTAATCATCTTGTAGTATTGATAATTTATATTTAAAACAAGTAGGTAATAAATTATATTTTTCCTTGTAAATTTTTTGTTATTAGTTAGTGTACAGCATCAAATACAATAGTAATTTTCACTTTTAAAGGTCATTAAAAGTTAACTTTCATCTGTACTCCTGACAGCGTGGATACTAAAATTGTATGGTTGAGTACTTAAGGTGTGAAACTCTGGTTTTGGCGTTTCCTCTTTTTCTTTATTTGTTTCATTCTCTTTCTCTTCTTGTTGTAATTTTCTAGACGATTGACGTTTCAATGGTTGTTTTGATGGTGTCTTGTTCGCTGTGACGAAAAAGTGAAGACTAGCGTTGGCTTTGTGTGCGTGAGTAGCCTTGTTTTTACATTGGAGGCGTATAGTGAATAGTGTTGCAAGCTTTGTGTAGTGAACTATTTTATTGGTCTGAGGTGCCACGTTAAACAATATGGCGGTTTAACATTAAATGGTCGCAAATAGCTGCGCTGTTGGGAGAAGCTAGAGGTAACAAGTCCTCTCGGTCTGAATTGGACATCAATTGATCTTTATTTGCTCATTTTGCCGTCTGCCTATCTACTAATCCCTTTGTGACTGATTGCTTTTAATTACGCTTATTTTAATTTTGTCGCCCGGTTTATTATCTAACTGCGTGATAAAAAGCAATTTCTAGGATTATTACCTGATGATAAGGCAACCTCAATTTTAAGTGATCGATGGGAATATCCACGCCGGCCACACCCAGCAGTCGATTCACGGGATACTGTAAAATTCCATTACAAAGATCGTAATCTATTATTCAATAATTACTTTAACAAAATGAAAGGCAAATGATCTACTGAAGGCAAAGCGTTTTTAAAAAGGTGATTTGGTTTTTATATGTAGGTACTATGAATTTGATTATTAATATTTCATCAGTAATCATATAACGAAACAATGAATGAAGATTTTTCATTTTGTATTGTAAAGAATCAGGTGGAACTGGGATATTTTATGATTGCCTGGTCTCTAATTGTATATGACATGATTTGAATACAGAGTACTAAGAGTATCATTATAAAAAAGACTGATGAAGACTGACTATATAATGAATATGACGGTATATATTACGCGGTAATCTATACGTCAGCCAAATTGGATATGTAATCTTTGTAAACAGACTACGTATAATCTGTTTACAATAATTTAAGAAGCATATATGTATAACATCGTGTCCATATGTCATATCACCAAATCAAAAAATTAACTTAAAATTACCTTAGTACTACCTAAGCTTTATTTAGCCAGGGGGGCAGCTGGCCTCCCCTGCCCCCCTCGGTACGCCCATGGGTTCAGATACCGTGGCTAATACAAAATGCATCGTTCACTATGAAGCCACAATTTGGAGCTGTGTGAGTGAAAGCAGCCCATCGCAAGTGGTATTTTTGTGTTACAATTATTAGTATATTTTCTAATAGAATAAAAATTGATAAAAATTCTAGTATATTTATTAATAGGGTAATATATTATTAAAAAAAAAATTACACGAGAGGAGCGGGTCGTGTACGACCGGGACTCAATATACGCGCATAAATAACCTGATTTTGTATTTATTAAGTTATAAACATTTGCTTATTTGTAGTCGATAAATACTAAAACTACTGAACCGATTAACGATAAATAATTCGTTCACCATTAAAAACTACGTTATCCAGAAGTAACAGAAGCAATTTTTTAAGTGTAAGCAAAACAGGCGAAACCGAATCAGACTAGGTTCTCCTGGGACTTCCTGCCTAGAGTATACTCTTGCAATAGACTCACTTATGACGGAAGGCCGTCTAGTCTTAGTCGGTTTCTAGTGCAAATTGCTGCGGAATATCTACCTAATGTAGTACTGAATACATTACCATTCTAGTAGAATTCCTTTCCTTTTCCTGTAAATGATAACAATTGGTTAGGAAGTGATAAGAATATGATTGATACTTATAACAAAACATTCGTCATTTGTTAAATAGTATATTCCAGATGCTTATCTGTTGTAAGTATGAATGATCTTACCTCTTCAAGCGTTATCGTGATATTCTGAAATTAGAAATATTATTTAAAAAAGTGTCCTTGCCTCATAATATATTATGTTAGTTACAATAATAATATGTTTTAATGGTCTAATAAAGTGTATGGGTGTAATTTTTCTATAATATATATGTGTTTAGAAATATATAAGTATGTTTATCAGCAGTCTGGTTACCATAGTACAGGCTCTGCCTGGTTTGGGATCAGACGGCCGTGTGTGAAATGTGTGGAGTTAGTATTATTATTATAGCTTACTTCACTAGTTGTGTGCTCAAAGACCGGCACTGACACACTGATTTGTAATCTGTAGTTTAAATCTTGTCCTTCGTAATAATGTCCGTATTTGTCCTGAAAAATTGTTTGTAATATTTTTATTACATTCATGCTTATGTTATATATCCCTACAGGGCTAGGCAGAGTCGTATTATAACCCCCACAACTTGTCAGCTTTATTTTTGGTTCCATGCTTTAGGGGGCGGCAAGTACAGAATCAATGGTTGCACCA
Source organism: Callimorpha dominula (assembly GCA_949752705.1). Lineage (NCBI taxonomy): Eukaryota > Metazoa > Arthropoda > Insecta > Lepidoptera > Erebidae > Callimorpha > Callimorpha dominula. The sequence continues at coordinate 5,931,298 of OX457005.1, forward strand.
TAATAAATATTTTAAAAAGAAAATTCTAATAAAAAATTTACTTCATTCAGGATTCAAACCTAGGTCATCACGATCGCACGCAAATATGAGTAAAAACTTATGCCACGGGACTTTTTTGGTTGTACTGTTTTAACAGAAGTCGAAAAATTCAAACGTAGCTAATATGCGGTTTTCTCGTCTATAACTCTCTGGAGTCGAATGTCAAACTTAAAATAATGGGAGTGCAATATACTTCTACTTGTAAGTCTGCTAAGCGGCCTAATCATCTAATATTTATTTAAAAAACCTGCCTCATTCGAGTTGAACACGCAAGTTCCGTACGATGAAATGCTAATGTAAGTTTGTACGCACAATATTGAGAAATTAGATTAGATTAGAAGTTAAAATGTGTTTTGAGAGTTATTAGATGTTTGAACTTTTTCGCATTCGCTTAATTAAATCGCAGTAATATTTATAGGGATCGAGAGAGAGGCCCAATTTACACATCGAAATAACATGTTATCATAACAAAGTATTTAATATTTTATCAAAATAACATTGAATTAGTCAGCTGTTTTATTATTAACCCTATCATGCATTGGTGCTAGTATCCGGTTTTAGATAATTTTTTTTCGTATTTATTAATATATGTTATCTACAAGTAAATACGATTTTAGAATAATCGTATTTACCTGTAGACGTTTCTGCATCAACAAACACTGACTTCTATTTCTGCGTCACAGTCTTAAATTCCGTTAATTTTTAAAACAATTTCTCCAGTTCATTTCATTTCATATTATGATAATTTAATAATTATAATTTTGAGTTTTTTCTTGTCCTCAAAAATAGATAAATGATTTGTTTGATATTTTTGTCACGTTATTTTGGTTATGTTTAGAAAAAGGAAACGGTGAAGGTTTGGCAACGCACAAGTAGTATCACTGGTATTAGGAGATTTTAAAGTCATCGCGCATCGGTTAGGTACCGCTTACTACATAGGGCACACTGAAAGTTCTGCGCTCCTGGCCGCTCATAAATGTTTGAATTTCGAATGTTATATTTTTTAAACATAAGAAACTCAATCAATGATTAAAAAAAAAAATGCCCGGAAATCGAGTGTCAATTGTTTTTTATCATAAGTTGAAGTTCGTCGACCGTAGCAAAATGGAATTAACGCGAAAAGATTTCGAACTTTTTACAGCTCCAACTACCCGTAACGAATGCCATAGATGTTTGTATGGCAACCGGGACTGACGCGACGGCTTATCGTGCTCTCTGAGGCACGGAGAGGTCTCAGTGTGTTAAAAAAAACCCATCCTAAGACTGACCTGGCTAGTATTACTTAACTTTGTAATGTGCTAATTGCACCACTTAGCCACGAGCCCCTTCATTACAATATCTACGTAATAAATACATGTACTTACCAGTGCCTCCTGGCGCATGTGATCTCTTAAAAGCCGTTTGCTATTGAGGAGTTCCTTTTTATGACGTTTCAGTAATCTGTACCGATTGCCTTGTTCAGTATTTTCTTTACTGCGCCAGTAGTATTCACCTCTCCTAGGGTCCTATTAGTAAAAAAGTATTTAGTAATAGATCGATAACATGTATGTTGTCTGTGTACCTACATCATAGTGATTATATACAGAGTGTTGATGAAATTACTTTTATACTTCAATGTTAAGTACTGTCTTAACAAAAACACAACATACTGCAATACTTAATCTTTAAAAATAAGAGCGAATTTAATGAGTTTAAATAATCCCTGTTAAAAAAAATAGTTATTTAAATTGGTTCATAAATAGCGAAGACATATCTTATACGAGTATTTATCTTATCAAACCCAATGTTAATATTTATTTATAATAAAATGATGATAGAGTTTATTTATAAGTTAATAGGCGTAAAATAAGCCCACGGTTAATAGTTTACTTTCTAATAATTTCGTTACAATATTTTTTTTTTTTGTTATTCGTTACGTTAATTTGGTCACGCATATATTCGAAGGAAAGTGCACAATTGTATAAGATATTTGTGTTGGTGATCTTACCTCTACATGCGCATAAACGTCGCTAAATACAGCAGGTCTATTTTTTCTTTGCGAGACAAGCGGTCGCTGCAATATTTCCATTATTTTGAGGACCTGCTGCGTGACGTCATATTGCGTGATTAGTTCTGCGAAGTAACCGTCACGGTCGCAGCTCACCCAGCCACCCAATTCTCGAGTGTCATCTCGTAACCCGTACTGGTCATGTAGCCATAGTATGAAGAGCCTGTACAAGATAAAGTTGACATGGGTGAGAGTGATATCGTGGAATTCCTAGAGGCAACGGAAGTAAAAAAAAAAGAAGAATTATTTTTAAATGTTTTTTTCTTCAAGCTCTCTATATCATAAGTAGGAAGATAAAACGTTATTTTATTAATATTTTATTAGGTAAACGTAGATGTTGATATCGATATCAATATTATTAATTTTTATTTTAAGCTAGCTGTACCCAACATGCGTTGCAATGCCTTTTTTTATAGATTTTTTGAGCCAGAAACCCTCGCAAGCGTTCTCAGAAGACCTTGCCGAAGTTTAATAAAAATCTGATGGATGGTTTAGAAATGCATAGAGGAAAACATATTTAAAATTTATTTTTATTTATATAGATATACTTGTATACAGTTCTAAGTAATATTGTGCAGAAAATGCTTAAGGATGTATTTTATTTTACAGGGTAGGCAGTCTAGACATTCATGCCATAATCTCATTTCTCAACTCTATACGTTTTCAAGAGACTTTCTTTTTTAATTTCGTATCTGTTGTCATCAATACATTTCTAACTGCAGAAGACATATCTTCTGCAGTTAGAAATGTAATAATATTAAAAGTTAATATCATAATATTAAAAGACAGATTATATATTAAAGATCCTTTGGTTTTGGTTTTGAAACTGTTTAAATATAGGGTTTGGCACAGAAATTTCCAAATGGCAATTTCTATCAATGCTTGTAATATTGCAACTAGTACTGTATATTGTCTAGTTTGGGTGGTAGCGGTTTCAATTATTTGTGCATTGTTTGCCAGTGCTGAATACAATTCGGCTTGTTATTGATGTTGTTCAAATAAATGATTATTTCAACACCAGCACTCTCATTTTCTATATTTAATTAAAAATATATTTAAAAACAAATAGTGTCCCACCGATATCGGGTACAGGGGCCAAGCTACCGGTGGTTAAGGTTCCAGAGACAGATACCTCCTCAATATGCATGCCGTATCGAGAAGGGCTGCGTCCTGCATTAGGCTCTTAATCCAGCTGCCTAGCCTCTGTAGGTGTTGGTCGAGGCCCTTAGCAATTAACCCCTGGGCTGAAATGACTATCGGAACAACGATTGCTGAATCCACATCGCACATGTCGACAATGTCGTAAGCTAAGTCCAAATATTTTATCTCTTTTTCTTTTTCGGATATTGTCGTCATGTGTTATTATTATTATTATTATCAACGCCCAATTCTTTGAATCACCTAATTATAAATACAGGTAATACCAATAAAAGTAAATGGTGTTTACATATTAAATTTATAAAAAAATACGTGAGTCAGCAACAAAATCAAGTCCACATATTGTATGCACATTGAGACTTTTAATTTATTTTATTCTCATTTTTTTTCTTTTTTTATTGATAGGGGCAAATGAGCAGATAGGTCACCTGATGGTAAGTGACTACTACCCCCCATAGGCACCTGCAACTCAAGGGTCACAAGTGCGTTGCCGAACTTTAAGGGCAGAGTCAAGTTGAGGGGGGGGGGGGGGAGAAGGAAGTAGGGGGAAGAGGGAAGAAGCGGGGAGGAGGTTGGGAGGATGGGTGAAGAATGAGAGAGGGACGGAGGGGCCAAGAAGGGGGGAGTGGTGGGGGGGGGGAAAGGGGGGAGAGGAATGCTCATTTGAATTTTTGACACTTAAGATGTCTGCAACTAAACAGAGTTCATAGGTATCGAGGAATGCTTAACATCAAGTGCCTTCGTAGTGTAACAAATACTACAAGTGACTATACCTACTTGTAATTTAAATGAGAAAAAACAAATTTTAACGTCTAGCGTACCTTACTTTAAGTTACCTGATATGTCCTTGAGGATCCAGTTCCCGCATCAATTCAGTATAGTTATCGTACAAACTATCAGTGAGCAGTACTATCGCTTGCTGACAAGCAATTGGCCTATCTTTCGCTTTACGTTGATTTTTGAGCAGTGCTACGGAGTACGTCAACACGTCACTCATCCAAGTTTCATTATTCATTTTGTATAAAGGCATGGCCGCCATCATAGCTGCTGTGTTCACGTGGTTTGCCTATATAACGAAAATTTTATAAAGTCAGCCGGTGCTCACGAAGATCAACATCATGTTGAACTTACATTCAATTTTACTGTGTAGCAGCCAGGTGGGGTCTTATAATAGAGTAAGATTCCAGAGCCGCCAAACCTATTTCTGACGAACACAATGTGTCGTATGGAGTAGTATAGGTTGAGAGTCTGAAGGTAGCTTGGGCCGAGCGGTGGCCAATTTTCAGATAGGTGCTTAAGTTACATATATTATAATCAATGTTCAAATTTTAGGAGCGTTATGTGGAACCAACAAATAGTTGGTTTAGCTAAGAATGTGAATTTTTTTTTCTTTGGAAAATCGTTTTCCTAGTGCAGGTGCACATTTGTAAACCACATTATAAATGTTCACGCCAATTCAAATGATTTTGTTTTTTATGCAGACATTTTCTGAAAAATCTGGATATTTCATCAACATCCTTGATATTAAATGCCCATAGTTTCATTCAAGTCCCCTCTTAATTTAATGTTATAGGGGGCAAACGAGCAGATGGGTCACCTGATGGTAAATGACTACCGCCGCCCATGGGCACCTGTAACTCAAGAGTCACAAGTGCGTTGCCACCCTTTAAGGTGGAAGTAGGAGAAGAGGGGGAGGGGGGAAGAGGGGAGAAGGGAAGGACGGGAATAGGGGAGAGGGAAGGGTTAGGGCCTGCGGTAACCTCACTCACGCGGCGAAAAGCAATGCAACCATTGTTTTACTGCCGGTTTTCTGTGAGGCCGTGGTATCGAGTGGAGTCGAGCCGGCCCATACGTGCCGAAGCATGGCTCTTCCACGTTATACGAAATATTAGCTCTATCAGTCAATTTTCAATTTTCAATTTATCAGTTTCAAAATAAGATTTCTGTATTAAAAGTTATTGAAGGGGTCTAGTATACGACCCTAAAATATGACCACACGTTTCTGTAACACACTGTTCATAGTACACAATATCATTAAAAAGTAATTATCAATATTGCCAGACAGTTTCCATCTGCGGTTTTTACGCCTGGCACTTTTTCGAAAAAATAATTTTTTAAGGTACCTTGAAACCTTATTTTTGAAATGTAAGGTTACTTATTATATAGTCAGGTCTGAGTCTGGATTTTTATATCTGATGTTTAGAGAACTATTTTAATGCTATTTGCAAGTAGCTACACAAATCCTAGTCGCCAATAATCCTCCATACCCATTTAAAATGTCGTTGTGAATATGAGCGCGGGTTATTGCAGTCAATTTTACGATGTACATAAGTACATCGTAAAATTGACTGCAATAACCCATAAGGGCGCAAAGCTTCAAATATTGGAATTATTTATCAAGCTCTAATATTTAGTTCTAATAGACACTGTTCTGACTGTTTGAAGTCAAACCATAAACTTAATATACTAGTCAAACTTATGATTCAAATACTCATTCAAAATAATAATATACTCAAATAATTGTGTAAATGTGCAAAATAAAGTCTATTACAATTAATATTATTATTCTGTATCGAATTTTATTATTTTATGCATTAAATAAAACTTAATGTCTATTGAATCCTGATGGCATCTGCTGACGATCTGTATAAAAATAATATTTGTTTATATTAAATAAATGTAATTTGTGTAAAATAAGTCATTTAAAGTTGTGCAAAATTGATTGACATATTTGTTTGGAATATTAAGCTATATATCCAGAACTATTTTTAGTCATTTGTGATAAAAGAGGCTGTAGTCGCTTATCCATTTAAAAAAAATGTAAGGTTATTTATAAAAACGTTTGAATTGTGAAAAAGGAGATTAGTACTGTGCTGGCGGTTGTGTGAAAATAAACTAAGTAATTAATAGTGCTCGTTTTCATTCTGATAGACCCTGAACATGGAAACCCGTGCCTCGCCGACATACTAGTAGCGCCAGGCGGGGTCTTCTAATACAACGCTCTATGTTTATTGGCATTTAGTTTATACAGTACCTTTTAGCTTGTGTTTTTGGTTTGATCGTCTTGAAAGTATCCGTACAAGTAAATATAAATATTATTTTAATTTATTTAGTGACAGTTTAGGCTTGTTAAAACTGGGATGTCTTTTTTCAACAGCATTTAGGACGATACGTGTTATGGTGAACTATTTTACCATGCAACTGTATAAGATGTCAATACATAATAAATAATTATCTAAATTTTTGATTATTATTTTAAGTCCCTAGTGCTACCTCGACCAATTCTGATCTTTTGCAGCCCAATTATATGGATACCGACCTTCAGCATCGGACAATAGAACTTTGCATGGAAGCTACGTTACGCTACGTAGGTCCACTACGAAGGCGTCGTAGCGTTCGTAGCGGACCTACGGAGCCTACGGTAAGGCCACCGCACCTTAGTACGGTGGCCTTTCCTTCTCTTTTAAAATTTACTATTACTAGTAAGAATCTTTTATATCTATAGACTAATAAATACAGTGAATTTTGACTCACCGGCACAAGTTTTTCATTAAAGCAGCTAATAGGAGACAGTACCTCTACATTAAATCTAAGCACATTGACTCTGTCATCATCAGTGAGTGCATTTAGAAGAGCTAGTGTGAATCGTGAAGCCGTTTCCTTGTTTGAAGAGTTGTACATGGAACCCGAAGCATCGACGAGGATGAGGACGTCACGAGGGGCGCCACTGGCACTAACATACCATGGACGGAGGCGACAGTCATATATGTCCGCATCGTCATCTCCCGACAGTTTCAGTTTAAACATGTCTGACCATAATGCAGCTGTAATATTAAAATATGTAGTTTTTATTATTAATATTTTCTACTACGTACAAGTTGTGATTCAAGGGTGCTTGTCACGAAAACATATCTTCGTGCGAAACGGGGAGGTGGCGACGTAATTTTCTTTTTGGGCTATTTCTCCTTCTGATGAAGCAGGAGTCGTCTACATTTTGTTCGCTCTGTTTCTTGAGTCTGTTTTACACTAGAGAAACTGCAGAAGTAAGGAAGGGTATGCCGTTTAGGAATTATTTCGCAGCTGTAGACATGATCGGCCATGTTTTCCTGAAGTGTAATACAGTGTAGATTTACGCGTCGCAGGGACCGATGGTAGCCAAAAAAAAAAATAAAGAATTTGTCATCCAAAATTTTATTCAACTTCTAAACTAAGTTCTCACCAGGGTAATGTCTCAGAAATCCATGTGCACTGCAAAAATATTGGAAATCGATTGATGAATCCTGGGCGTAGTTTTTCTGGAATGTTGGTAGTAATCCTTCAGACCAGTGCAAATGTTTTAGTACCTTGGGATCTGTAATATATAATATATATATAAATATAATTAAGCGTTTTAAGATGACTGGTGATTTCGGTGTGACAGAAATCTTTTCCTGCGTATGTGCTATACTACAAGTAGCCAATTGGGAAGACTTCTCAACATTGCCATTGTTGACTGATGAATTATAGTCTTACTACTTATTATCTTTAGGTAAGGGCTAAAATAGAGCTTTAAAATTTATCAAGATGTATTTCTGCTATGTAACGAACTAGCGATGCTACGTGAACCCTCTGCTAAACCATGTTTTAATTTGGAGAGATTAACAAGTAATGTGTATAGTGTGTTAACTCATGTTTTCTAAAAGATTCCTAATGTTACAAGTTTTTATTTAACTTGGCGTGTTAACGTTAAATGTGTTAGTACGGATCAAATTTTGCAACTCAGTTTCATATCAGTTACCCCCAACCGATTGAGCTGAAATTTTTGACACTTATGTGACTTCGGTGACAGTGAAATAATATAGTATCATCGAGGAGGTGTCATGATGGTTTCAGGTAGTGGCCATAAGAACTCCTCATCTACTCAACATAACTCCGTTGTGTTTGGGCTCGTTGAATTGATCTTAAGGTTTATAGACCCAGATGGTGTCGAGGGTCTGATCATCTGATGTATAGATCCGGGAGGTGGCCATAGGAACTCTTAATCTACTCAGTCATGTTATCATCGTGTTAGAGCCTGTTGTATGGGAGTTTGATGGATGGGCTCGTAATATTGACGAACGATGCAGGATTTGTAATAACGATGCATTGGCAGAAATTAAAAGATTAAGACGTTCTTAAGATTAAACTAAAAGGCATAAAATAAAAAACCTTTTCAAAAACAAGCTTTTATTTAAGTCATGTACTGACGACCTGAGGAAGGTAGCTGGGATAGACAGATGCGGAAGGCGGAGGACCGGGTCGTACGTCGCACATTGGGAGAGACCTATGTACAGCAGTTGACTGCGATACGCTGATTGATGGTTGATTAATGACTTAAACTAATGAAATAAGTTTAGGTTTCGTTGAATTATTTCTTACGCTTTTTGAAAACAAAAAAATGTGTGTGTCAGCTCCGACGCACGACTGGAGTTTACAATTTACTGGAGTCTCTCTCTCTCTCTCTCTCCCTCCCTCCCTCCCTCTATATTTTCTGTATATATTTACACATATATATAACATAAAGGTATACACATATCTACTTACATGCGTCGAGAATAAGGAGTAAACTCCAATAAAGCATAAAAAGCACAATAACGCTGCCCTCCGATCACCAAATTTTACTCTTCATATTTTTTTCATACCGGGCGCCTTATATGCAAATGCAAAAGTAAACTCCAAAAACTAATTCAACAAAACCTAAACTTATTTCATTCGTTTTAGTCCTCGTTTTTAAATATTTTTTTTTACATTTATTTTATTAATGACATGAAAAAAAGGTACTAAATTGTGTATTAATGGCATAGATACATATAGATATCGAAAGCATAGGCGATGAACGCAGTTTCCAGCATTTCGTTTCTTGAAATTGGTAAATAAATAGCAGGAAGTGACAAAATATAAAGTAAAAGTATAAAATATAAAGAGATACTCACAACTTCAAGTAGTAACTTTAAGTTAAAAAATAGATAAAGAAGGCTATATGGTACCTACAATCGCTTTGCCATTCTCGCACAAAAATCTTTATTTCTTTATTTATCTTTAAAGTACGTAAGTAAAAACTGAGACACAAGGAAACAAAAGAACTTTTCCCTCGAATTTTGAAATAAGTAAATAAGTGCCTTCCTACTTACGACATTCAAAAACTTCAACAGCGACATGCACGCTACTGTAATCCAGTGACACTTGAGCATCAAAATGCTTTCGGTGATTAAGTTGAAGTTTTCGCACACTCCTGCAATAGGTACCCATTTCACATTCCTCCAATTCATCCGGGTTTACTTTCTTCTTTACTTCATTTAACTCCTGAAATCATCATTATTCGAAAAATTTCATTTCATTTTCATTTAAAAAGACAACTCTCGCGTTAGGAATTACTCCTGTGTCGCGGGGGACTTTACAAACATACAAAAAAGGGACACAAAGAACACCCAGATTAGGGTGGGAATCGAACCCACGACCTATGGCATAACAGTCAGGGTCACTAACCGCTAGGCTAACAGGCTAATTACTACTGACATATACATAGATTACGACTAATAGATACTAGGAGACTAGGTATGAAAATTAAGAAAATATTATGAAGCCTAATAACTAAAGACTGGGGACATTTAGCTATTAATATTTCAAGAGATGAAGTAAAATATTTTCTAAGGATTAGGATCAGTAAACGATCGACGAAAAAATAATCCGTCTCTTCCGGCGCTGTGGAGGTATCTACTTCCACAGCGCCGGAAGAGATGAATTATTTTTTTATCAAAAGTAAGCTAACAGTTTTTTGTAAGAATCAATCAATCAACTGTTTAAAAATTGCAGGTGCGTTGTTGTAATACTCTTCCTTTATTTATACTTACAATACTGCGATCAAAAGTGTAAGTTGAACTTGGTGTAGCCTCTGATTTAGCGAGCTCCTCGGCTTTTCGCATAATTTCTTCAGCGGCGCGAGCGCGACTCGTAAGCAGTTCTTCTATAGCATCAGCCATAACATTCACAATTGCTGTCCCATTCCGTTCTTCGTTTTTTACGTCGGTAAAACTTGCACCTAGTTCACGCCTTCGCACAACTCGGTCCTCTATTTCGAACAGCCTGCTCCTTAGTTCATTTGCCCATTTTTGTATCCTATGTCCATACAATATTGAAATAAAAAGATGCGCTAAAGCTTTCACAATCGTAAAATCGTAATTTAACTTGGAACGTATATTAATATTTAAAAAGAGCGAAAGTTTGTTAGTTTAAATGTTTTTAGTGTAAATAGTATACAATGTAATCTGTAAAAATGTTGCTTTTGTTTTGAAAGTTCTTTCATTAATAGGAAACTAATTATTATCGCGGACCGTTATTTTTATGGTATCACGGGGAAATTGCACCCATACGAAGCCGGGGAGGGTCACGAGTGGGATATATTATTACCAAGTTAAAATTAGGTGTTGTGCGAGTGAAGCTTCTGAATGTTAATGTAAATTGTTCATATACTTATTCCGTGATAAATATCTTTTCGTTTATAAAGTTATATTTTGCTTTTTGTGTAGGTACACACAGAGTAGAGTACTACACAAAGAGCAAAATATAACTTTATAAACAAAAACATATTTAGATTTGAAAGATATTTAGAGGTATGTAGATGTAGACGTACCATTTTATAGTAGCAGCTCATGTTTTTCATGCTGTGTATAATAACGTGAAACGCCAAGTTTACTGATTTGTCAGACAATAGAAAAGTAAATTATAGACATAATCTAGGACCATATTGTCTTTATAATTTTGGCTCACAAATTTCTATAAATTGATTGCCTATATTTTTTAAGTAACAATGCACACGTCAAAAAAAGGATAACAATATGTACAATGCACATGCTTATAAAATACTTCGAGTCCTTTTTTCCAATCGTTAATATGTAATATGTATTACAATTGCAATTGTTTCAGAAGGTAGCTACTACCGATCAAGTTGCTAACTGTATATTATTGTATATGGTGTTATATAAAATCTGTTTATCTATTCTATGAGGTTTTATACCCTTGACACGAATATGAAAGAGATAGCTATTCGAAATATGTTATACAAGATATAACACTCTTGACTCTGTTGATTATAGTATTTTTTTTAAGGTTTGATTGAACAGAAAGGATTCAATCACATAGATTCATCACGAATTGAATACTGTCAGTCGTTAGTAAGGATCAGTGTCAACATTTGAAATTTAAGCTATAATATATAACTAATATATAACTAATACTTGTGTTATAAACCGTATTCCCAGTGATACGGTTCCCCCGAATCAATGAGTTTATACGATTTACTAAAGTTATAAAACATTTGGGTTACTTACACGTCTGGTGGGATCATTACCGGAGGTGTTTTTACCGTCGTAGCACTCACGGGATGAATCTTAGGTATAACAACATTGGTAATCTTAACTGGTTTAACTTCACTTTTATTTATAGTTATTTTTTTCAGCAAGTTTTCTTCGTGTTCTAGAATTATTTTCTTTTGTATCTGATCTATGGATGACGAAGCGTTTTTTGGTTTATTTTTTACACAGTTTGAGACATGGATTAATGTGAGGAGAAATAGTGATAGCAAATTCATTTTTAGAGGTAGGTTATAGAATATAGTGTGTGTTCTTTTACTGAAAGCTGGACATAGTTGAGGCTATGCGTGTGGTGTGCGGGCGGACCGCGCGTTACTCAAACTGTACAGGCTCTGCGCTTAAAGCGGCGGCGCGTCGCTTGGCTCCCGACATCCTGGCGCCACCGCATCCTACTTGGCGCCAACTTCTCATCAATCCTAATCCCATAACAGTTGACCTTCTTACTAATATTCATATTTTCAAAACTCTTACAAATAACAAAGTAATTCACATTTGAAAATGTAAGAAACTTATGAGGTAATATGGTTGCCTAAGGAAAGTTTTGGGAAGAAAATTTATAAAAGACAATAAAGGACACCAAATAACTTTTGAGCACAATAGAAAATCTATGTTTCTTACATTATAAAAAGCTAGCCTCATCTATATGAGTGTAGCTTTTTAAAAGAAATACCTTTCTAAGGACTAATAATGGCCAGTTTTACAAATAAGTACTACTAATAGTTAAAAAGATTTATTATTATTACTAAAATAAATGTTATCGCCTTTACTAAACTCAATAGGTAGTGAGTGTCATGATAATAAAATTATCTAAAAGCCTATAATAATATAATCTGCAAAAGAGCTCCTTTTATATTAGATTAATAATTAATTTATTGTTTGTTGTTGTATTTCGCAGAAACATATTCTTTGAATCGGGGTAGTTTATTATCTAAAGTGTTCTAAAGTGTTTTTGGATATCATAATCGCGTATGATGTAATAATCATAATGATAATTATCACAGCCGCGACAGATTGTAATGCTGATATAATCGAAATTTTATGTATGTATTTTTAAGGAGCAAAATTTGAGGTATGCATGTACGTATTTTTATGTTTGTGTCTGTAAAACTCTACTGTATTACTACTAAAGACGAAACCATCTTTAGTAGTAATACAGTAGAATGTTTGGCCATCTATCCGGTGGCCGGATAGTAAATTTAGGTCGAATACCTGATAGTGGCCGGATATCCGTTTCATCTCTAATTACTACCTGTGTAATGAATATTGTACACACTGTATATTGTTCAAGTATTTCTCCTAATTTTATATTTCTTGTAACACAAATATGATATTACTAGCAGCACCCCGCGGTTTCACTCGCCGAAGTCCCGATCAAGTGGGACTATCGGGATAAAAAGTAGCTTATATGTTAACACAGGTCTCCAGCTTTTAACAAACCAAGTTTCATTGCGATCGGTTCTGTAGTTTTGGCGTGAAAGAGTAACAAACAACCATCCATCCATTCAAACTTTCACATTATTTTATAATATTAGTGGGATTTATTATTATATACTCAAATCATAGAAACCAGGGAGATTTGTTAAGTAGGAGTGGCCCGTATCTGGCGTAAATTGTGCTTGTTATTCATTTCTGTCTTTAATCGAGTGTCAACCAGCGACCGCGTCATTTCTCGATTACTACGAAATGCCGCGTTGTTCAATGGTTGCTTGCGGAAATAACAGCTTTAAAGTGAATTATAAGAAAGATGACATCTTATTTTATACGTAACTACAATAATTTTAAAATAAGTAATGAAATTGCATCTTTGATAATTTACCAACGCTATCAATTATCATGAAAAAGATTATTATCGCACATACTTATCTTATAAACCAGAAAAACATAAATAATCGTGTATTGTAATTTATCTATTATTTAGAATACATGATTTTCTACTTCAGTAAAAGTATATAAGGCGTTTAGTACATCTGTTTCGCGTCTTTTAGGTTCTTAAACCGACTATGAAAGGTAGCTAAAAAGAAAAATGATATTAAAATCTATTTGTGTAATCTTCTAACATTCAACATAAAATTATTTATTTTCCATATATATCGCAAGAGATAATTATAACAAGTGTTTTTGTAATTTTTCAGGGATTACTGTGCTACTATTGGTCGTATATGCCGCGTTCGCGCATGTTGCGGATGCCGGCAACGCCTGCAGAAGATCAAATGTGGTGGGAGTAGACCAATGTCCACCTGAACAGGAACATGATTGGTCAATAGAACATTTAATGAGGCACGAGAATTGCAACATGTACTACCACTGTGTCTACGGCCAACCTGTGGAGAGATATTGTCCTTCGATCTTGTTTTTCGACCTTGCTACTTGGCAATGCGAATGGCCTCATCTTGTAGACTGTGAAGATAGAATTGTTCCTCCTCCCTCAACAATTGCACCTCCCACGACAACTACGTCTATCCCTATTACTCCGGCTGACACGACGACTCTATCTACTACAACTACAACCACACCCGCTCCAACAACAACTACACCTACTACAACTACAACCACTCCTGCCCCCACAACAACTACATCCACTACGACCACAACAACTCTCGCTCCCACAACAACTACATCTACTACGACCACCACGACTCCCGCTCCAACGACAACTACGTCAACTACAACCACTACCACTCCGGCTCCAACTACGACTACATCCACTACGACCACAACTACTCCCGCTCCAACCACAACTACGACCACAACCACTCCGGCTCCAACCACAACTACGACCACAACCACTCCGGCTCCAACTACGACTACATCCACTACGACAACGACGACTCCAGCGCCCACAACAGAAAGCAATGATTTCCAGGCAAACGGATGCCCCATAAACCCACATATTCACTGGCTTTTACCCCACGAGTATGACTGTAATTTGTTCTACTATTGTGTTTGGGGAAGAAAGGTGCTAAGACAGTGCCCCGGTGTATTACATTTCAACACTAAGCTACAGGTGAGTGTTACATGTTTTGTTTTAATTTCTAAAAGCGTATTATGAATGCGTGTTAAGCGATGTGTGAAATAGATCGTTGGTCTTATTTAATACAGTGTTGATGTCGATTTGTAATTTATAGTATTAAGATAAAACATCCCTAACTTACGTAGTGTGTATATAGATCACGTTAGAAATGCCCAAAGAATCGCAAAATCATAATATCGCTTTTACGCATCGTTTATCGTGAAGATCAAAAAAAGGAATACCTAACTTCTAATGTGCAAGGCTAAAAGAATATTACAAAAATCATTCATAGTCATACCTAAAAATATTTGGAAAGTGGAGTGGGAGTTATTAGGTCTTGATAATTGAATACCGGAAGAAAGTAAATAAAATTGAATTGAAGCCATAATAGAATATCTGATAGCAGACGTGATAAAATCCTATCAATGTATGCACAACAAATATTTAAAAATAAAACACTTAATAAAAAATTGGAATCTTATGAACTTACTGAACAACAAAAAAATCATTAGAACCTTGCTTTATCTTCTTAAAGACGCACACAAATTAGATGATTTTGAATTGAATAGAAAATAAAATCTTCGACAAACTAAACGACTGGCGCACTAGTTGGTCGTAGAGAAACTAGTGAAACTAAGTCTCAAACGCAATTTGAGTCAATAGAAGCTACTTGTGAGTGCATGATGAAAGTGTCCCGGCAATGTTCATTACAGTGAAGACACTTGTCAATTGCTCTTGTCCTTTTCGGCAACGCTTGTGTACACAAACGTCTCCAAACGACACAAAATTTACTTTTTACTTCTTTTGAAATCGATTTAAACTTCCATTTAAATAAAATTCATTAATATTTTTAATCGAATCGGTAACGTGTTAGGTCATCATTCATTTTCCGCTGATTGAACTGTCAAAATGAAAATAAGGGAATCCACAGAGTAAAGTCATGATTATTATATTTTTTTATAAATGCTGTCTTCATTTAATGTAATTGCTTGCATTACTTGCCGTGTTAGATGAAGTCAAATAAATAAATTAGGTACCTTTATTCGAACTGTTACGAATAATTTCGAACGAATAACCAAAGTGGAGTAGCGAAAAGGCTCTAATTTGTGATCCCTTACGAAGATTTCAGTCTAATCTTATCTTAATCTTATTTTAGAACTATAATTTTAATTAACTTCTGACGTAAGAACGAGGGCTGTTACAAGTGTAACATGTGTATCTATCTGTGTGTCTGCCTGTGGCATTATAGTTCCTAAACGAATGGACTTGGCTTGATCGAGAGTGTTCTTAGCTATAATTCAAGAAAATAATTTTAAATGTATTTTATTGTATTATTCTTCCAGGTTTGCGACCACCAAGTCGACGCTGGATGCACACTTCCTGGTAGAGCACAATTTGAGCTCAACCAAATGTTAGATAAATTGTTGGGACGTGGATGAACAGGAAAAATAACGTTAAACCTTCCTCATTGTTATGAAATTTTACGCATTTTATTTCTATACTTATAATAAAACTGTAACAGGTCCAATTCTGTACATTGAAGATATTTTGAAATTTTTTTTTGGGGGGCACTCTATGATCGATACCTACTAAAGTCAAAACTATATTTTTATCATTATTGTCTGTCTGTATCACAGCCGCACATCACGCTGAAACTACTGAACGGATTCAAATGAAACTTGGCATGATTTGAGTTCATACTACGACGTAACACAGGATACTTTTTATCACGAAATTCAGGACGGTTTCCTTGAGAGGGGGGATGAAAGTCAAAATGTGTAAACGTTTTTTTTCTAAAGCTATATGTATAATAAATTTCTAGACGTGGAGTTTGTATTTGGTGGGTTCACGTAAGAAGTACAAAATAATCCCGAAAACGTATCATGCACAAATCATTGTGTGTAATTCGGTGTAACATTTAGTATACGATTGATCACAATTGGTTTTCTTTACCCATAAAAAAAATTCAAAGTTTTGAAGAAAAATATAACCACCGTGCAGCGACATCTGTTGGTCCCAAGTAATACTAACTAAACAATAATTATAACGTTAAAATAAATAATCAGTAATTTTTTTAGATATTTATTATTAGCATAGAACACACGCATCTAGACTTATGATAAAACTGTTACAGTTCCAATTCTGTACATCCCACTAATCCTACTAATATTATAAATGTGAATGTTTGGATGGATGGATGGATGTTTGTTACTCTTTCCCGCAAAAACCACTGAACTGATTGCAATGAAACTTGGTATGTAGATAGCTGGAAACCTGGATTAACGCGTAGGCTACTTTTTATCCCGATATTCCCACGGGATCGGGACTTACGCGGGTGAAACCGCGAGGCACTGCTAGTCAAAGATATTTTGATGATGAGATGTAGTGGCGAGGCGACTACTTATACAATTACGCCATCTTTGTCTAATATAAACATTTACAGTATACCTTTACCTTACCTTACCTTTAAGTAAATATTTGTAGCGTAATATCTACACTAATATTATAAAGATTTGTTTTTCTATTTGTTTGTTTGTAATGGGTAGGCTCCCAAACTACTGGACCGATTTTAAAAGTTCTTTCACCTGAATAAATGAGAATGCCGACAGAAGTGAAAACTTAAAACGACGTGTCACATTAGCATGACCGTGACGCGAACCCATAACTTTTGTCCCAACCAAAAACCGCTAAAAAGACGCTTTCAATCTCAATTCAGTATCAATTTCAAGTCCGATTTGATAAAATGAACATTATTTTTGGATTGCTAAGAAATATCTTTAGGGAGTATTTTTATTAGATTTTTTTTATCTAAGTATTAATATAGTAATAAAATTTTATCATTTTCACAAAAATAATGATCATTATCTTTATAATATTTGCAAATAAATGTATAATTTAAATGTAAAAAATTTATTTTAAAGACCACTCCCGCTTTAGGAATATTCCTGTGGAAAACTACGTCTACGTCTTTTACCTATAGGAAACTGTGTTATCAGAGAGTAACACAGGCTATATTTTCCACATAAATACGCATCAACTTTATAAAATTTTATGTTATTGGTACTTAAAAATCGAAAATTTTTAACAGCGCTTCTGTTTTCAATTTAAGCTAACGAAGTGTCTCCACTTATTAACTTACTATATACTAGAAATGAAAAACAATGGCTTCTCAGCATATAATCTTCTTGAGTACCTATCTAAATATATTTAACAAAAAAATATTTACAATTTGTTAAAATAAGATTATCTTTTTTATCTAATTAACATCTAACATCTAGCTGACCCAACAGATATACTATTTTTAAAACAAAAATATTTAATGTATAACAAAAATACTGACTTGCACACAAAATTACTAAAAGTTACAATAGAATTTCTAAAATTGATTTCGAACTTACTTTACAATAAGATAATTATCTATGCACGACCAAATTTCATTCCACAGAGAGTACATATAGGCTAGGTTTAGGTTAGGTTAGAACTGCGACCACAACGCAGAGCCGAGCGAGCGAAGCGATCGGAGTGCCGGAACCGAATTCTATTGTAAAATCACAAATTTTTGTAACAAACATTCGATATTTTGAACACTCGATGTATTTTATAATAAGTTTCCATAAAATAGATATCATACTTTTATTGTGACTCGAAGAATTTTTAGATTTACTTTTAGATAACAGATAGTAATTCAGTTCATATAGTAAATCAGTTTTGCTTCATCTATTAAACAGTATACTGAATTTTATTTTATTTGTGTGCATATTTAGTGTGCAATTCAGTATTTTTGGTGCTTCTTTCGAACATTTTTTTAGAAAAAAAAAAGGATTTATAGTTACACGATTAAATACTACCCCTTAAAAAATTGGTATCTAATTAAAATGAAAAATGTTTATAATAATAATAGTGAGTTGCCAATCAGATGAGTTTTCATTTAATACAATATTATAATAAAATATACATATATGCTTAAACGTAACTCAATTTTAATATTTAAAGTCTTCTTACTAAATTCTGTCATATCGATGTATTTTAATTAAAAATTGCGATTATGCTCCTTATGATTAGAGAGGCAGAGTTCAATGTTATATACAAGAATTTATTCAAATACTAGAAATTTCAATGTGTTCAAGTCCCTAAGGTATTTTTTTCTGAGAAAAACAGTACTTATATAATTTTAAAAATTCTCCACATTATCAAATTGATTGAGTTTATTACACGATAACTATATAGCTAACCAAATTAGGTACAGTTTTTAAAATAAATAATATTAGAAAATTATACCACCTTTGTATTAAAAGAAACGTGCGTTATTATTACACTGAACCTCTACTCTACGTCTAGAGAACACGAGGAGTGAGACGTGTGTAATAAACACACATGAGTATATGTATATCTGAGCCTGACGGTCACGCGAGTCCAATACTTTTCCCCATCCCACAATTGCACAACGACGTGTTATATACACATATTTGAAAACATGTATCTGATGTGACATACATGTATGTGATTTTTCCCCAACCCAAAAGCGCACAACGTGCCTAAAGAAGTTTTCACTTCGAAAACTTATTTTATAATCAAGACAATCTTATTTAAATAAACTTTGTCATTTAACTTATTAGGACGCATAGTTGAGGAGATAATGAAAAATATATATAGTCGTTGATATGTATAAAATCAGAGTGGTGCTTCATCGCGCGTTTTGCTGCCGAGTCGTTACACAATGATCGCCGTACGGGAGAGGAGTTGACGTCTATGTATAAGGTAGTCGCGCGGCTCACTCGCGCGGTCGGCTTCTTACTCAACGCACCAAAGCAAAATAGTGATGTTTCGTGAGAAAAATTGAACATTTATTGAAAAAGTTCTTTTGAGAGCTAAAACTATCTGAAAAAGTTATTTTTATAAATATTTATGTTAAAAAGTTATTCTCAGAACTCCTACTTTTACTTTTCTTTTTACCTCATTACAATATAGTTTAGTATATCTATAACCTGTATATACCTACCTATATTTACGAAACGCTTTACTACTTGATTTTACCTAATTTAATTGTTTACAATAGATACCTACTAATAGACCTAGAAGAAGGTTACAACTTTCTAAACAGAGCTCCCAGTGTAGGGCAGTCAAAATGCGTTGTATTTAAGAGTCTTCCTCTGAGAGAGATGAGCGTCTTTCAAGTCAGAGAGAGTATGCGTCGCAGTAGCGTGATACAGAGGATAGCGGCGAACGTTCGCCGCCAATAAGCGAACAAAATGTTAGAACGTCGCAGGTTCGCGTGAGGAATCGAGCATTGAGCGTTCGCAACGTCACTCTTCACAACATTTTAGGACGTTGCGAATCGAGCACCGGTCATCCGTTCACAGCGGCTCACGGTACAAAGACAAAGACAACAAGTGACGACATCTAGAGCGCGCAGTAGAATTTTAGTCCACAGTAATAGGTCGGCTTTCAGTTATGATCCAAACTACTGTAAATTTATATCTACGATAGATTTGCCCTAAGTGCCATACAAAAAATGGATAGATGAAGCGAGCAGTGTGTGCTGTGCATCCGGAAAAGTGATTCTTCCCAATCTATAGGGACTACCACAACCGATACAAAATCTTTTCACGGACATTCGTCCATTGTCCGCACATTTTTTGAAAAGGTGCAATAGACTTGGTTTGGGAATAATAATAATAATAATCAGATTCAGCAATCATTGTGCCGATAGTCATTTCGGCCCATGGGTTAATTGCGAAGAGCCTCGACCAACACCTTCAGAGGCTCACGTTAGGCAGCTGGATTAAGAGCCTGATGCAGAAGGCAGTCCTCCTTGATACGGCGCGCATAGTGAGGAGGTTTCTGTCTCTGGAACCCTAACCACCGGTAGCTTGGTCCCTGTACCCGATACCGGTGGGACACTATTTTTTATATTTTTACATATATTTGTTTTTTTTTTATAGTGAATGTATTTAAAAATGTAATTTATATGTATATTAAGTAAATAAAGATAATAATAATAATAATAAACTTTATTATCAGACCATAGTCCATACACAATATAATACATTGTTGCTAAAATATTATAAATATATTTTACTTTATATATTTAAATGACGCTCTATGTGTCGTCATCCAATGCCATATAATAGGATTATCCGTCCTGTCTGCAACAGTAGTTACCAGGCTGTTGGAGCTATCGCGCACTCGCCGCATCAGGGATGCTATTCGAGATCGAATTATCGCATGAAAGTCAGGCACAGCTCTCGCCGCGAACATCCCCGATGCGCTGCAAAAGCGCGGTAGCCCCAGCATTACCCAGAAGGCGTTATTGTATTGGATAAAATAATAAAATAAGTTAAGAAATTAAGGAAGGAACTTCATGCTCACTTTTAAGGTCTGAAGGGCAGGTCCAGGTTTATCGCCTCATAGGCAGCCTTTTAACGCAATCAAACTTATAGTCATAAACTGATTTCCACGCGGGCAAAGCCGGGGGCACAGCTAGAATGGGTGTACACTTGAGTGATTTTATTGTGAAACATATTACGACGTCTTATTCATACTGGTGTGGCAGGAAGAGATCTTACCCAACAAGGAAAGTAATCCTATAAACGAAGAGCACAAGTCTATGTCTACTAATGACTTTCTTATAGAGGCATTGTTGTATATTTATTTGCTTATAATTACATTTTACAAGCAATAACATACTTAAAAGCATTAGTTTCTGTCTCCAGTATTATAGAACGCTACAAGCCGTAGGTAGTTTTTACATATCACTGACTACTGCTACTACTACTGAAATCATGAATTACTTAAATATACAGGATGTTAGTGAAACGGAACCCTAAAAACACTACATGTCTGTATTGAAGTCTAATAATATTCAATGACGAACTGTTGTCACTGAGCGTGAATTACCAAATGCATACAACCAATACGAGTACATTGAATATACCCGATTATTGTCCTTTTCACTAATCTCTTGCACTTCAGGCATTTGTTTTATTATTTTTATTTATATTATTTATCAGTCATATTTATTTATTTTTCTATCTTATTTTGTCAGATTTGACAACGAACTTATGTTTGGCCTCGAAAACTACTAGGACCATGATAATTATTTTGGCAGCTAGAAGTTAAATTACGCACAGTACCGCGATCCACGATTGTAGTTATTATAATTCTGAGGTTTCCTCCTCTTTGAATGACATACATAGTGTACATACATATACTCACTTCTATATCCCGGAAAGGGTAAGCAGAGTTGTATTAAACCCCACATTTTACCAACTATAATTTGTTCCACTCACGTAGGGGCAGGCCAGTTCGACTAATGGTTAGTGGTCCTGCCTGCTGAGCCAGAGGTCGTGAGTTTGATTCCCACCCAGGACAAATATTTGTCTGATGAGTACGATCATTTGTTCTGTGTCTGGGTGTAAGAAAAACTTACAGCTAAAAATAACCTTAATATAATTCTAATAGGTGAAGGCCAATTACAAGTTTTCACAGATAAAATAATATAGATACCCTTAATCAATATGGGTGAGATATCGTCTGGCCCAGCGGACTTATTAATATCCACGTGTGTTACTAAATTAAAAAGTTCATCTTTGTTAACTTCAATAGACGTGATACATGAGGCGACCTGTTCAATGTTCTGCTCTCTGTACAGCGGAGAGCTGTCGTGGGAGCTTATAGAGAAATTGGAATAGAAATATTCGTTGAACATGTCGCACATTTCCTCACCATCACTAGTGGAATGCAGACCAAACTGCATCACTGCTGGATATTGAGTGGACTGTCGTTTAGACTTAAGATAAGGCCAAAAAGCTAGCGGGTTTTTCTGAATTTCCTTTTCAATTTTAGACATATAATTAAGAAATAATTGGCTCTCTAACTCTTTGGCCCGCTGACGTAATTGTACAATGTATTATGTATGTAGGTAAATAATTGTTTCGTTCATTAGTGACAACGATCCACCATTCCATGTCGTAGCTCCGTCATACATTATAAACACGTAGAAATCAACAACCCTTTTTTTTAATATATATAATATATTTCCATATATACAGCGCAACCTTAATATAACGAGCCTCTATATAACGAATTTCTCGATTTAAAGAAATTTAGGTAGATTTTCGAAGAAAAGTCTACCTATTGGTTTTGTACCAGTGGTCGAGTTTTCCGAAAAATTCTTCACAGGAGGTCTAGTTATGATCCATAGATCACAAAATAATCGCCAGTTAAAAAGTATATATATATAAAATGAAGGTTAAGTTTTCCCCCATTGGACTAGGGGGCAGATTTTCAAAACTCAGTTTTTTCAGCATAACTTTTTTCCTATGGAAATTTTTTGGATCGTTTAACATTAATAGCATGCCCATAGTAAATACGAACATTTTTTAATATGAACCCTAAATGATTCCATCCTTACCCTTAGGAGGGGAGGGGGGAAAACCAAAATTTGTTGGAAAAAATTCATAGCTCCGAAACTGTAAACCTTTTTACAATCGATAACATTTTTAAATGAAAGCTAATTTTTTATTTTACTCTACAATGTAGCCATTTAAAGTTGTTAATGCGACTTATATAATAAAAATATATATATTATGTATATATATATATTTCCTAACGAATACAGACCTGGAAAAAGTTTCCATGCTTGTCTTAATAATTTTTTTGGTTAAATTAGGTGTGCTGAATATTAATGCTCATGTTACACAGTAGATTTCTCAAATTTGACAGCATTAAAGATTTAGAATCAAAAGCGGAAAGCCATTAGCAATCAGTACAGGACGTAATTGTAAAAGTCTTAAGATTCTCGACAAAATTTTGGATTATCAATACATATTATTTCTATGATGATATCTTTTCGAGTTCATTAATGAATTCGACAAGATTAGGATCTTTGTACTTACAAGCCGGAAAGATAAATCTGATCCGCAGAATGGGTAATTCCTTTTGAAGACTTGCTGACGAAAGTTAAGAAAAGTCTAAGCATTGGTAAGGAAAAGGTTGCTTCTTTTCTTGGTAAATCGGTACATTATACAACAAGGACAGGGACCACAGATTGGTACCTACGTACACAATTGCGTGTCAGAGTCCTCGAAGCAATCATGATGTCTTCACATTCCGCGTGTGTGTTTCCAAGTGAAGGAAGCGTACGTGAGGGTTTCAAATGTAGAACTGATGACGCATCCTCCATACAGCCCAGGCCCCGCGATTACTTTTCATTTCCTAAAATGAAAAGCACACGGTTTACGAGTCCTGAATCAGCGGTAAGCCATTGGAGAGGTCCCCGAGGAAGATTGGTCCAACTGCTTTTTACAATGGTTCCAGTGAATGCAATAATTTATAAATTGTGAGGGTATATACTTCAAAAAAACAATAAATTTATCACAAGCCTAATAGACAGACCAGAGTCTTATTATTGTAAGAAACAGTCTCAAAACCACTGATATAAACTATGAAAATCACTATCAACTAACAATAACTGCCAAGTTGTTCGTTCCTCTGTTTGCATTCAAGTCAAGAGTACTCCACTTATTCCTACCCTTTTATAATCATACTATTCGTTAATATTTATCAATCTACCAATAGTACTGCGTTACCGGTATAACATCTTTTATAGTTTGTCCATATTTTTAATAAAATAAAATAAATAAGAGTTTTTGATGTGGCGACAACATTATCAGAATTTTTTTTTTTTATGGTATAGGGGCAAACGAGCAGACGGGTCACCTGATGGTAAATGACTACCGCCCCCCATGGGCACCTGTAACTCAAAGAGTCACGAGTGCGTTGCCGCCCTTTAAGGTGGGAGTAGGAGAAGAGGGGGAGGGGGAAGAGGGGAAGAGGGAAGGACGGGAATAGGGGAGAGGGAAGGGTTAGGGCTCCGGTAACCTCACTCAAGCGGCAAAATGCATTGCAAGCATTGCTTCACTACCGGTTTTCTGTGAGGCCGTGGTATCGAGCGGAGTCGAGCCGGCCCATAGTGCCGAAGCATGGCTCTCCCACATCTAACTAATAAAGAATCAGAAACTTTTAGTGTGACCTACGTATTAGTAAATTAGATTACAATAGAAATTTATTTCTCCGATAAAGAGGCAAAATATTGATTTCTTGAAATCTTCTTGTATATACATATATACATGCGACCCTTGATAATAGATCACAAAATAATTGTTTCATTTAGAATTCTTAGTTATCAGGATCAGAAATAGTAATGAAATTGTATGTTTGATAATTTATCAACGCTATGAATTATCATGATAAATGTTATTATCGCATATACTTATATTATAAATGAGAAAATTATATATTATCCTGTATTGTAATTTATCTATGAATTAAAATACTTCTACTTTAAAAGTATATAAGGCGTTTAGTTTATCTGTTTCGTGTCTTTAAGGATCTTAAACTGGCTATGAAAGGTTAGCTAAAAATAAAAATGAATTTAAAATCTATTTGTGTATAACTTCTAACATTCAACATAAAACGACTTATTTTTCATATATATCGTCACTAGAGATAATTAAAACAAGTGCTTTTGTAATTTTTCAGGGATTACTGTGCTACTATTGGTTGTATATGCCGCGTTCGCGCATATTGCGGATGCCGGCAACGCCTGCAGAAAATCAAATGTGGTGGGAGTAGACCAATGTCCACCTGAACAGGAAAATAATTGGTCAATAGAACATTTAATGAGGCACGAGAATTGCAACATGTACTACCAATGTGTCTTCGGCCAACCTGTGGAGAGATATTGTCCTTCGATGTTGTTTTTCGACCTTGCTACTTGGCGATGCGAATGGCCTCATCTTGTAGACTGTGAAGATAGAATTGTTCCTCCTCCCTCAACAATTGCACCTCCCACGACAACTACATCTATCCCTACAACTCCAGCTGACACGACGACTCCATCTACTACAACTACAACCACACCCGTTCCAACAGCAACTACGTCAACTACGACAACAACCACTCCGGCTCCAACTACAACTACGACCACAACCACTCCCGCTCCAACTACAACTACGTCAACTACTACCACAACCACTCCGGCTCCAACTACAACTACGACCACCACTATTCCCGCTCCAACAACAACTACGTCAACTACTACCACAACCACTCCCGCTCCAACTACAACTACGACCACAACCACACCTGCTCCAACAACAACGACATCAACTACAACTACTCCCGCTCCAATCACAACTACGACCACAACTACTCCGACACCAACTACGACTACATCTACTACGACTATGACGACTCCAGCGCCCACAACAGAGAGCAATGATTTCCAAGCAAACGGATGCCCGATAAACCCACATATTCACTGGCTTTTACCCCACGAGTATGACTGTAATTTGTTCTACTATTGTGTTTGGGGAACAAAGGTGCTAAGACAGTGCCCCGGTGTATTACATTTCAACACTAAGCTACAGGTGAGTGTCAAATGTTTTATTTCAATTTCTAAAAGCATGCGAATTATGACTGCGTGTTAAGCGATGTGTGAATTAGATCGTTGGTCTTATTTAATACAGTGTTGATGTCGATTTCTAGTTTATAGTAACATCCCTAACTTACATAGTGTCTATATAGATCATGTTAGAAATGCCCAATGAAATCGCAAAAAATAATATCGCTTTTATGCACATTAGAAATACCTAACTTCTAATGTGCAAGACTAAAATAATTTTACAAAAATTATTCATAGTCATAATAATATTTGGAAAGTGGATTGGGAGTTATTAGGTCTTTATTCATAAAATTGATGATTTTGAATACCGAACGAAAGTAAATAAAAATGAATTGAAGTCAAAATAGAATAAGACGTGATAAAATCCTATTGATTTACACAACAATTTTTTTTTTAATAAAACACTTAATAAAATTTGGAATCTTATAAACTTACTGAACAACAACAAAATCACTAAAAGCTCTGTTTATCTTCTTTGGATTTTTATCCAATTCAAAATCGTCATATTTGTGTGCTTTTGTAAATATAATAAAATAAAATATTCGACAAACGAAAACGACTGGCGAACTAGTTGGTCGTCGAGAAACTAGTCAAACCAAGTCGCAAACGCAATTTGAGTCAATAGAAGCTGCTTGTGAGGGTATGATGAAAGTGTCCTGATAATGTTCATTACAGTAAAGAGGTATGTTTTGAAGAATTAATTACAAATCAGGCAATCAGGTTGTTAAATGACCGACACTTGTCAATTGCTCTTGTCCTTTTCGGCAACGCTTGTGTACACAAACGTCTCCAAACGACACAAAATTAACTTTTTACTTCTTTTGAAATTGATTTAAACTTCCATTTAAATAAAATTCATTAATATTTTTAATCGAATCGGTAACGTGTTAGATCATCATTTATTAACCGCTGATCGAACTGTCAAAAAGAAAATAAGGGAATCCACAGAGTAAAGTCATGATTATTATATTTTTTTATAAATGCTGTCTTCATTTAATGTAATTGCTTGCCATACTTGCCGTGTTAGATGAAGTCAAATAAATAAATTAGGTACCTTTATTCGAACTGTTACGAATAATTTCAAACGAATAACCAAAGTGGAGTAGCGGAAAGGCTCTAATTTGTGATCCCTTACGAAGATTTCAGTCTAATCTTATCTTAATCTTATTTTAGAACTATAACTTTAATTAACTTCTGACGTAAGAACGAGGGCTGTTACATGTATAACATGTGTATCTGTGTGTCTGCCTGTGGCATTATAGTTCCTAAACGAATGGACTTGGCTTGATCGAGAGTGTTCTTAGCTATAACTCAAGAAAATAATTTTAAATGTATTTTATTGTATTATTCTTCCAGGTTTGCGACCACCAAGTCGACGCTGGATGCACACTTCCTGGTAGAGCACAATTTGAGCTCAACCAAATGCTAGATAAACTGTTGGGACGTGGATGAACAGGAAAAATAACGTCAAACCCGTCTCATTGTTATGAAATTTTACGCATTTTATATTAGTAATATTTTAAATGAATGGGTGTACACTTGAGTGATTTTATTGTGAAACATATTACGACGTCTTATTCATACTGGTGTGGCAGGAAGAGATCTTACCCAACAAGGAAAGTAATCCTATAAACGAAGAGCACAAGTCTATGTCTACTAATGACTTTCATATAGAGGCATTGTTGTATATTTATTTGCTTATAATTACATGTTACAAGCAATAACATACTTAAGAGCATTCGTTTCTGTCGTCAGTTTAATAGAACATAGTTTTTTATATATCACTCTCTACTACTACTACTGAAATCATGAATTTATTAAATATATACAAACTTACTTACCTTAACTACAAACTCTAAATGAACTATTCTACTATACTTTTGCCCGAAAAGTATCTTATCCTTACCACAGATAATATAATACTATACTAGTACAGATACCTCATCCCATACAACAAAACGCGACCTTCTTAACTCGGGCCATTTTGCGGGCTCCGCGCCAATTCAGGCGCTAGATGCCGCTAGCAGCGCGATAGCTATGGATAGCTAGAGCCACCTAGCGACGAAATGGATTTATTTACTTACTAATAAACGCGCAACCAATAGATGGCGATAATTATACTTTATCAAATTTAGGATGATCATTTTGACAGCTCACGGTAGGGATGCGGTAGTGTATAATTGTTATTAAACCTATTCGATTATCGATTGTTATTATCATATATCTTGGAATCGATAGTTGCATGGTTATGCTGTATGGTCGATTATACATTTATAATACAAAATGAAGTCTTTCCTATTCAGTTTAATAAAAAATAATAATATTACTATAAATGATCACAGAAATAAAATGAAACGAGAAATAAAAAGTTTCTCCAGTCATCCGCAGTAACGTTTCCACAGGCATTTTGCAAAATAAAGTCAGTACTTTCTTACTCGTAAATAGTGGAGATATGTTATGTTTGGCTGCATGGCCTAAAAAATAATAATAAAACTTAAGAACCTATTTAATAAACTTAGGTACTTAGTATAATTACAAAAAAGAGCACAAATCCGTTTGATGGCTTTGTACATTGACCTACGTATGTTGTACTTATATTGTTTTACGAAATTGAATACTTACTAAAAATACTATGATTTCGATTATTCGGTTGTTTGTTAGGCGTGGCACTTCACTAAGTGGGCGGTCTTACATATTTAATAAAAAAGTAATAATATCACTATAAATGCTCACAAGAGCTAGCCAAGAATAGCAGGGCTGCCTGAGACTCGGGGCCTGGTCATTCTGTTTGCTTTCATTGGGGGCAAAGTCGCAGGCACATAGCTAGTGGCAGGAACATTACGCATTATTATCAATATTTCAAGAAAGGAAGTAAAATAAATAACTTAATAGTGGAAAAAGGATCATGATTGCTGATTCACTACGGTAGCGGCGGCACGGCAATACTATCTATACAATATTGTATCTTTATACAAACGGTCGGATTGCGAGACATACCTACACGCCTCGAGTTCGGTATACACTCGGTACACAAACAGTCGCGAATGCACCGTAGTGACCAACAAACGGTGTGATGGTTTTTTAAGCAGTAAGCGTGCGATTTGTGTATTTCATTGAAATAAATACAAATACTTCCTTTATACGGCAAAGAGTAATTATACACTACATTGTGCTGTTTTTGGTTGCTGGAATTCTTCAAAAACGCACCCAGAGATAACATTTTTTAACCTACCTGGAAACTCCGAAAGTATAAGTAAACTATAAAATAATTTTTATGTACCTACTAGAACGTAATTTGTTTCTTTTTTAATAGGTAGGCATTTCGCTTTTTCCACCGAGTAAAATACCTGGATTAATAAATAAATAAGTCGATAGGGTGACAAAAGTGACACACGATAGACCTACCAACGCTCGCGTTAAAAAAAACTAGTAGGTAATTCCCTAGGCTAACTATTTACTCATGTATTTAACTACTTACAAATATTATTATGAAATAATTATGAGAGTAAAAAATGGTAGGTACCTGGTAAGATTTAGAGTGTGTTATTTTATTACATCTAATAATAAAAAATCAATGTATTTTTATTGAATACTTCTCATTTCATTCACAATGAATTTAATTTTTTTAAATAAAAATTGGTTGTCTGTAAAGTCGGTTTACGGACGATAGTTGAACGTGACAACGTCTTAGGAAAATACTGATGGAATGGTTGCATTTTTCAAAAGAAAATTTTAATTTTATTTGTTTGATAGATATTTTGTATGGATATAGAGAAGGAGGTAAATTTAAATCACAATTGAATTGATCAAGTTACATTTATTAGTACGCATAAATACAATAAGTTAAATATCACACATGTTTAAAAGTTGTAAATAAAAGTTGTAAAACAATTGCTCAAAGCACATTCATACTTGTAAAAACTATGTACATTTTATTGCTTTATAAATATCACACTCTTCCGTACCCGAAATTGCTTTATAAATATCACACTCCTCCGTACTCGAAATTGTTTTATAAATATCACACTCCTCCGTACGCGAAATTGTTTTATAAATATCACACGTCTCCGTACCCGAAATTGCTTTATTAATATCACACTCCTCCGTACCCGAAATTGCTTTATAAATATCCACTCCTCCGTACCCGAAATTGCTTTATAAATATCACACTCCTCCGTACCCGAAATTGTTTTATAAATATCACACTCCTCCGTACCCGAAATTGCTTTATAAATATCACACTCCTCCGTACCCGAAATTGTTTTATAAATATCACACTCCTCCGCACCCGAAATTGTTTTATAAATATCACACTCCTCCGTACCCGAAACTGCTTTACGAGCGGTGCCGAGTGGTGGCGAGTGCACACGAGGCGAGCCGAGCGACGTCATAGTAACGTCTCAGAGCGAGGTAACGCCGGATGAGTCATGTTTTTTCATTCGTGCAGCCGGCTCCATCGAATTATAAGACGTTGTCACGTCAAAAATAAATTAAAATATTTACAATCACAAAACTAGAAAGAAACTCAAGTACGTAGATGAAATTATGGGCAGCCGTATCGCGTGTTTACATACCGCTCGGCTGTAGGTAATTATTTCAAGGACAGGGCAGAGTCACAATTTATTAAAGACAACATTGCCGTGGTGTCGGGAACTCGCGAGTTTGACCGAGTCGTCGTGCGTAAATACCTAGTTTTGTAAAATGCTATTATGTGATATAGCTCTTAACGTAAATTTCCTTAACAGTTTACCACAGACATAATTTATTTTAAGTATCTCTATGTGTATGTTCGTACCTACTTATTACACAATAACATCAGTAATGACATTGTATCCGATTATACAATGCATCTACTATACAAACAGGATACCTACTTATGATTACCGAATTATACGAATTTTGTATCCAATAATACAATCTGGCAGCCCTGCGATCGAGTGAGGTCCGAGGTAAAAGATTCCTATTAGCAATGTGTATGTGTAAATAGATAGTACGTGTAAGTACTTAGTAGGTGGGTTAGTAGGTATCTATTTGCGAAATCATAATGTCGGTTATAAATACCTAACCTGGTACAGAACAGAGTTGACACATACCATGCGTTGTGTTGTTCACTATTAATTATTGTGTCCTGACAATATGAAAAAAATATGTAAAACACAATGAGAAAAATTAATTCTTAATTTTTTTATAGTATCTTTGAAGTTCGAATAAAAATTACAGTGTTAATAATTTAACTACAACATAACGCAACAATACAGTTCAATAACATTTGGCCAACTGTCAATAGTCAGTACCTACAAACTATTAAACTACACACTCAATAACAAAATAGTATCAACCTCAACGTAGTACGAGTAATTGCCGCCAGAGGAACGATGACAATATTGAATTTTGTGAAAACAAGAAAACTGGACTTCAGAAGCTTTTATTAAATTTTCCCGTGTTTAGGGTAGTTTATAAAATTAGAAAATACGTTAATCAGGACCTAATATTGATTTTCCATACATTTCAATAACAAATCGATAGCCGTAACGCCATCTATTGATATTTGTTTGAACCATTTTTGCTTTCTTTGAGATGGGACCCCATGTCCTTACCTTCTTTTTAACTGACGAAAAAAAGGAGGTTCTCAATTCGACCGTATTATATATATATATTTTTTTTTATGTCTGTTCAGCCCTCACTCCGTTATTTATGAACCGATTTTGATTATTCTTTTTTTGTTAGATAGGGTATACCTCAAGGGTGGTCCCATGTCAAGGAAGTCAGGATCTGATCATGGGATTTTGATAAAATTGAGATAAACCCTCGAAAATTGTAGGAACGAATAGTGTTTCTGTTTATTTTTCATTACTTTATCAAGTATTGGCGTGTAAAAATCAACACATCATGTAGCTGAGCTGATGATGAAAAAAAACATTAAATAAAAATCTTTTTAACAAAAAATTAAAGCGATGAAAAGAACTAAAAAGCAAAAAATAAATAAATCTTAAGTCTTAAGTATTGAGCTTATTTACATAAACTATCAAATTTTATATAAACTTATACTCAATACTTAAGACTTAAGGTTTATTTATTTTTTGCTTTTTAGTTCTTTTCGTCGGTTTAATTTTTTGTTAAAAAGATTTTTCTGTATTCATGACAAAGTGTATTCAGATGATCGGTTGACTACTTATGGCGTGAAAGCATTACCCACTAACAAACCAACATTCGCATAAATAGTAAATATTAATGAGTTTATTTATTTTTAAAAACAGTTATATGTTGTAATTTTTAGGGTTCCGTACCTCGAAAAGAAAAAACGTAACCCTTATAGGATCACTTTTTTTGTCCGTCCGTCCGAAGGTCTGTCTGTCTGTCAAGACCCTTTTTCTCAGGAACACGGGGAGGTATCAAGCTGAAATTTATATCAAATACTTAAGTCTACTGTCTCTTAGAGCTGTGAAAAAATCAAACTTCTAAGCCAACGCAATCAAAAGATACAGCCGTTTATGACGCGCATTTCCGCAAATTTTCGACACTCGCAAGGGAATCAAAACCTACAGGGTACTTCCCGTGAACTCAGAATATTGAAATTTGGTACAAAGCAACGTCTTATAGCACAGATGCAGTAAAAATTGCGAAAACCGTAAATGTTTAGTTACATCATATAATAAAAATATTTTTAATAATTTTAAACTTACTACCCCTTTCCTCATGAAAGCGAGGTAATTGAAGTTTATATCAAATACTCAGGTCTATAATACCTTTAAGCTGTAACAAAATAAAACTTCTATATCAACGCAATCAAAAGAAACAGCAATTTAAGCCGCATATTTTCAAACTCGCAACTACTCGCAACTACTCGCAACTACTCGCAAGGGAATCAAATCCCTGTGAATAATACACCGTCTGCTCACTATCATAGAATGACACTTAGATAATTTACTTAAGATAGTGTGCAATATAAACAACTAGCTGACCGTGTTTGTAAATTTTCCCCGTTTTTGCAACATTTTTCATTGATGCTCCGCTCCTATTGGTCGTAGCGTGATGTTATATAGCCTTCCTCGATAAATGGGCTGTCCAACACTAAAATAATTTTTTCAATTTGAACCAGTAGTTCCTGAGATCAGAGCGTTCAATCAAACAAACAAACCAACTCTTCAGCTTAACTAACTTTTAAACTTTCGCGTTCCATGATATAATATTATTTATGTATTTGAAGAAACGTCAGGCAATTCAGAGGTATGTAATACCTTTTCGTGATCGCATTAATTCTTCAGCTTTATAATATTATTATAGATACATACAGTTTTTTGTTCAGGCCCGATAGATGGCGTTGTGTAATTTACTGTATCGCATTATTATGAAACCACAAGCCACTGTATAAATATCACCGAAATAAATCTTTTATTTTTTTTAAT
This sequence comes from Callimorpha dominula, assembly GCA_949752705.1. Taxonomy (NCBI): domain Eukaryota; kingdom Metazoa; phylum Arthropoda; class Insecta; order Lepidoptera; family Erebidae; genus Callimorpha; species Callimorpha dominula. The sequence continues at coordinate 5,964,812 of OX457005.1, forward strand.
AATAATAATTGTTCATTAAGCCAAGAGAAAATACTTACATTTACATGGGGTAATTTGCTTATAGCTAGTACATCATACATGTAGAATATTCTATACGGGTACAGTCTTTATTTAGGCGATATTTGTACAGTGGCCTGTTGTCCTCGCTGTATGATTACCGTCTTTTTCCATCCCGTATGGTGATATTGGTATCAGCAGCACAAATGGTGGATCGGCCACTCTGCGCGTTCCTCGGTGTGTGTTTTGGAGTCGTTCTCTCTCCGACAGAGGACGCTGCAAGTGTATGGGACAGGTGACGAACAGTTGGGTTCACGCCTTCACGGATACATTGGAGAGCCGCCACGGAAGTGACCTGCCTTTGGTGACTTATGAGGTCGTCACTAAAGTTACCGGGAGACGAGAGAGGGCGCCACTGGAGCTGACGGTTGAATGAAGTGACAAGTTACGTGTGTCAATTGAGGTTTGGCAGGTATAAACTGTGAGTACTTTTGAACTATTTTACATTTCGTTTTGCGTTAGAAGACATAGGTATAGTGTAGATATAGGTATAGTTTAATTTGAACAATTTGAAGCAAATAAGTATCATAAAAAATAATAATACTAAAGTTTTGAAATGTATTTAGTACTGTTATTAATTAAGTAAGAATCAGTCTCAGACTACTATTCTAATCTCTATAGCTTTGTCTATCCAATTTATTATTGTCCCCTCTTTAATGTCGAATGTATTTAAAAACATAATTCGGCAAACAGGAAGTCAACGTTGCTTAACTGTTAAATTATAGAATTTCGTTAATAATTCGAAAGTAGAGTTGCAGCAAATTTCTAACTTTACATCTATCATAGATTTCACACAAGCCTGTTTTTCATTCTAATCCACATGCCAAAATTGAAAATATATTTCCATTTGTCCTCTCTTTCTTTATATTTTAAACCTCCTTTCAAACAAATATTAGAAGCACAGCCTATTTTAATTAAGTTCGTTTCGTTCTTTACTCTCAACATCTTAAAACCATTTATTTGCTTCCTTTCTGGATCCAGTATATTTTCTCTTTCCATGCGTTTTCGCTTTTCTCTGGCACGTTTTGTTTTTTTTTACAGTAATCTGATTAGTATCTTGTTAAGGGTTTGGGCAATCTAGCAAATCAGTTAGTAAAGCATCTTAAACGATCTCGATATTATTGAACTTTGGAATATTTTGCAAATCAATATCGTTATTTACTAGGCCTAGTAAAATTGGATGATTATCATTATTTAGCTGTGGGTTTGAGTAATCTTCTAAAATCAGCAGCATTTCGAACGCAGTTAGAGTCATCAGTAATTTTCAGGTTGCTAGTTGTAATTATTTGTTTCTTGACTTTCAAGGCATGGTTTTATGGGAATCGGAGTACATGAGATGAAGTTGTAATGCATCTGGCCATCATACCTTTTTTCAAACCCTTATGACAACCGTAGGTGACAGGTTTAAAAACAGAGTAAAATAAAATAAATGACTCGTATAAATAATTAGTAATCTCTTAAGTAATCCACTAGAATTTTAAACATAACGAAGGCTTACTGTCAAGTTCACCCGTTTGTAAAGGTATCTTAAGTGGGAAATTTTGACGGACATTCAAATGTTTCCGGACCGATACGACCTTCAAACCTTCAAGAATAGAGCGTACTCCTTTCTCAAAGGCCGGCAACGCACTTGTGACTCTTGAGTTGCAGATGTCCATGGGCGATGGTAGTCACTTACCATCAGGTGACCCGTCTGCTAGTTTTCCCCCTATAATATAAAAAAAATGTTTTCTACAAAGTTTAGTACAAAAATTAATTTATTTAAAATGTTATCGCAATGTACCATACCTTCCAAAAGAAAAAAACGTTATAACAAAAAAAAAATATTATGTCTGTATGTAAGTCTAATAATAATTTATTGACGCACCGCTGTAAATGAGTAAACTATGTGAATCACCAAATACAATTCATATGGACTGATTAATATTTTAACAATAACAATGGTCATGCCTGATAAACTCGATTATTGTCCTTTTCACTAATCTCTTGTACTTCAGGCATTTGATTTCCGTTATATTATATCAATAATATTTGTTCCCTATAAGTCTATCTTATTTTGTCTCACTTTCGAAATCTAAGAAGCATTCCTTTGAATTACATACATACACTCGCGTAGGACGCCCCTTATCGCGGTGGACAGACGACCTGGTAAAGATCGCAGGACATCGGTGGATGCAGGCCGCTTCCAACCGGTCCTTGTGAAGTCATTAAGGGAGTGATGCCGGGTGAGGCATGTGATGTACAATTGTAAAGCCAAGCCAATCCGTCGCATAAACTGATTTCTTTAAATTGATTTCAATTGTTCTATGTTATAATTTGTATAGATCGGGTTTAATTTAATTTAATAAAGTAACTTAAATAAACTGGATTTACGTCATTTCTTATATTTATAAAAATTAAACTTTATCTAACAAAGAGGCAATAAATTGATTTCTGGAAATCTTCTTGCTTCCTTACATGCGAGACCTCGACAATAGACCACAAAATAATTGTTTCATTAGGAATTCTTAGTTATCAGGATTAGAGTAAGTAATTAAATTGCACCTTTGATAATTTGCCAACGCTCTGGATTATTATGATAAAGATTATTATCGCATTTACTTATCTTATGTATTATAATTTATCTATGAATTAAACGATTTCCTACGCTAGTGAAGGTATATAAGGGGTTTAGTACATTTGTTTGGTGTCTTTCGGTTCTTAAACTGACTATGAAAGGTTAGCTAAAAAGAAAAATGTTTTTAAAATCTATTTGCACTATAACTTCATTGTAGATAAAATAACTTATTTTCCTTATATCAAGAAATAAATTAATATAACAAGTGTTTTATAATTTTTCAGGGTTTACTGTGCTATTATTGGTGGTATATGCCGCGTTCGCGCATGTTGCGGATGCTGGCAAGATCTATGAGCGATCAAATGTTGTGGGAGTAGACCAATGTCCACCTGAACAGGAACATGATTGGTCAATAGAACATTTAATGAGGCACGAGAATTGCAACATGTACTACCACTGTGTCTACGGCCAACCTGTGGAGAGATATTGTCCTTCGATCTTGCACTTTGACCTGTCTACTTGGCGATGCGAATGGCCTCATCTTGTAGACTGTGAAGATAGAATTATACCTCCTCCCTCAACAATTGCTCCTGATACGACCACCACGTCTATCACAACAACTCCTGCTCCAACAACAACGACATCCACTACAACAACTGCCGCTCCCACAACAACTACAACAACTCCCGCACCCACAACAACTACAACAACTCCCGCCCCCACAACAACAACAACTGCCGCTCCCACAACAACTACAACAACTCCCGCCCCTACAACAACTACAACAACTCCCGCCCCCACAACAACTATATCTACGACGACTACAACCACTCCGGCTCCAACTACAACTACGACAACAACCACTCCGGCTCCAACTACAACTACATCCACTACGACCACAACCACTCCCGCTCCAACTACAACTACGACCACAACCACACCCGCTCCAACAACAACGACATCAACTACAACTACAACAACTCCCGCCCCCACAACAACTACAACCACTCCCGCTCCCACAACCACTACATCTACTACGACCACAACCACTCCCGCTCCCACAACTACTACATCTACTACGACCACAACCACTCCCGCTCCTACAACTACTACATCCACTACGACTACTCCTGCGCCCACAACAGAGAGCAATGATTTCCAAGCAAACGGGTGCCCCATAAACCCACATATTCACTGGCTTTTACCCCACGAGTATGACTGTAATTTGTTCTACTATTGTGTTTGGGGAAGAAAGGTGCTAAGACAGTGCCCAGGTGTATTACATTTCAACACTAAGCTACAGGTGAGTGTCAAATGTTTTATTTTAATTTCTAAAAGCGCATGCGAATTATGAATGCGTGTTAAGCGATATGTGAATTAGATCGTTGGTCTTATTTAATACAGTGTTGATGTCGATTTCTAGTTTATAGTTTTAAGCTAAAAGGTCCCTTTTGTATCGCATAGTGTCTATATAGACCATGTTCGAAATGCCCAATGAAATCACAAAATCATAATGTGGCTTTAAATTATGCATTGTTTATAGTGAAGATCAAAAAATAAATACCTCACTTCTAATGTGCACGTTGCAGGTCATTTGTAGTGTAAAGTAATATTTAAGAAATATTTTTAGTATTAATAATATTTGCGAAGGAATAACCATAGAGGTCTTTATATATAAAATAAAGTTAATAAAGATAAATTGAAATCACAGTAGAATCTTATTAATAATTATAAACCACTCTCCAAACTACTGATTGAAAACTGTCGCTGACCAACCACACTCACAAAGCACTACTGTTTAAGGAGTGATTGGTGTCCAAGGTATGAATTAGTAGTCCAGTCCAAGTTACATTTAATTTTCAATAATAGGTGTATTTTCTCTGGAAATCGGGAAAGACCATTTCCACCCCTAAAAAATCACCCCATTTCACCCTCGTAACTTAGATAGACTTTAATTTACTATTCCTGCTAATAATTAAAGCTTTTTACGCTTGTAAAGCTAAATGGCTAAAAACTCGTAAATAACTCAATTCAACGCATTCTAAGCGTTTTCATACGACAAGTCTCACAGACGATTCTTCTTAGATCGGCATAGACAAACATTTACACGTAAATCAACCTATTAGGTTACTAAATTGACATTAAAAAAAAACACCTTCAAACCTCATTCTTTTATTTCTTTGTAGTCATTCCTCCTTTTTCAAAATTAGTACTTTATCGTAAGTGCTTAGGACTTGGACGTGTTGCGTCTTATCAAAAAAAGTATTGTGAAATAGGCGGAGGCGACTGCGTTTTCTTGCTCTTTGGATGTTGGTTGATAAATTAGGAAAACTGAAAGCGCTTTTTCATTTTTATTAAATATCAAATTCTTCGACAAATTTTTTTTAACATTATTTGACCCTTTCAACGTGTTTGAATTTATTTTATTAAGAATTATTATTATATTTATTCATCTATATTAATTTTTTCTAAATAAAACCTTAGTATTTGCAATAAATAACATCAAAATGTTGAAATATCAGATCAAATAATGATCAAATGAAAGACGATACTGTACTGTCTTCATTTAATATAATTGGCTTACTTGCCGTGTTACCTGTAGTACAATAGAATAATTAACTAACCTTATTCGAACTTTTACGAATACTTTCAAAAGAGTAAGTAAAAAGGCTCTTATGTCCCCTTATGAAGATTATTCTAATAATTTTAATGTACCTATTCTTGTTCCAGGTTTGTGACCACCAAGTCGACGCTGGATGCACACTTCCTGGTAGAGCACAATTTGAGCTCAACCAAATGTTAGATAAACTTCTGGGACGTGGTTGAACAGGAAAAATAACGTCGAACCTGTCTCATTGTAATAAAATTTTAAACATTTTATATTTTTAATACTTTGTAGTAAATGTCTGTAAACGTGACTGATTATATTGTTAAATATATAAGACATCTTATGCATAGAGGTGCAGCAGGAAAAGATCTTAATATACACTATGTTTTTATTAATTTTTTTTTCAAAGTATATTCCTCTTAAATCTAAAATCGAGACAAATCTTATACCCCCGACCGAAAGAGACTAAACTTGACCTATTTATCGAATCAAGACAGAAGTATATACTTTCAGAGGCAAGAAAATTAGATTGTCTGTAGCTCCAAGAATAAAACCTTGGTATACTCCACGGAGTGTAGCAATACTTACCTGCAGAACAAATTCTGCTTTATTATATATCCCAAGTTAGGCCTCGCATGGGAGGCCTTACTGATGTCATCTAAGGCAAAAATACCTGAATGCCGGCTAGACCCTTTGTCTTAGTACAAATACGAACAGGTTTATAATGGGTCACAACCATTAAAAGCCCGCGGTAAGCATTTCAAGTGGTGGCAAGTAGGTGCTGCTTAAGTAAATATCCGATTACAACTGGGGTGCTTCAAGGATCCCACTAAGGCCCCATTTTTTTTATGTTTTTATTAACGACATTACCACATGTTTCAAACATTCAAACTTACGCAAACACACAACACGCGCAGACAGCTGGAGACCTGGATTAACACATAGGCTACTTTTTATCCCGATATTCCCACGGGATCGGGACTTACGCGGGTGAAACCGCGAGGCGCTGCTAAGAGGGTGTTCGAGATTTGGGCCTGGCTATAGACACTCAATAAAAATTGACATCCTCATTTCAACAAATGTTTCAATTGTTTGTAACGCGGAACGGCAAAGAGTTCAATACATCAAACGCTAAGATTATAATATTTAACGCTTTAGTAAGGCCAACTTTGGAATAGAACACCACTATTTGGAATCCTCACAACGAAGTGTACAACAAGCGTCTAGAAAGTGTTCAAAACGTTTTTTTTTATATCTGTTTTGTCTATAATTATCACCTAGCAAGACAACTTCCAAATTACACCGATTGGCGACAAATTAAAATATGTATGCACTAAGCAGTCCCGGAAGTATCTAGACTCTATGTTTCTACAAAAATTGTAGAATGTTGTGTTAGTTTGTAATGGACTTACAAGTAGTCTACTTATAACAATACCATCGCGTCTACCACGGAAGAGCACCTACAATCTATTTTCAACACCCAACTGCTAGAACAAGACTCTGACATCTGATGGCAACTCAGCCGCTATACGGGACCAAAGAAGTAGATCTTAGTGTACCTCTACTTCAATTTAATACCAAGCTTAAAGACGTATTATTGGCAACTGGTTAAGTATTCATTTGATTTTCTAAATACCTATGTATTTTGTTAATATTAAATTGTAATAAAGTCCACTTGTTATTACTATTAAATAGTGTTCAAGATTTCTTAATTTAATGTTGGTTATTTAATGTTTATAACCTAAAAAGTTCAAGTTTATGCTTTTATTCAACCATATTCAGTTTAATGTCTATGTTTATAATTTTGTGTTGTCTGATTATATGATACTAGGCGTGGCGTTCCCTGTAATTTTACCTACGTTTACGGTCACGTGATGTTACATAGCCTATAATCTTCCTCAATAATCACTTTATCCAATACAAAATTATACAAATCTAACTAATAGTTCCAGAGACTAGCGCGTTTAAATAAACAAATTATCAAACAAAAAACCTCTCTATAAATAAAGAAAGAAAGAAAAACATTTATTTTGTCAGCACACAAAGCTAACATAAACTTTTAACATAGTACAAAAAAAAAGAACTGTCAGTCGTGCGTGAGACTGCACGTCAGAAGTGAAAACAGATATACACACACATCTACATGTCATCATGACAATATACGTGACGGTCAAGCAGGGTCAGTGCTTTTTCCCCATACCAAAAGTGCCCAACGTGCCTAAAGAAGTTTTCACTCAAAAAAACATGTCTTACTCTAACACAGGACTGTAATAATAATTTTAAGAATACAGTGGTAATAGGTGTAGATTTTCAGAGGTCGTTATTAGGTGCACTTTGTTGTTGTGCCTTAGTGTGTTTTGATCGCAGAAATATTTTTTGTATGCACATTGCGTGGTGCGAGTAAAATATTCCTTTAAGATTATTAAGGCTAAGGTGAGGACAAAATAGGGCAAACACTCTTCCCGTATCGTCATCATCAACTTTTACGACAGCACTTCCAGGTGGAAAACAGATCGTACATGTATACGACCATTAAGATTGCAGAAGAACCTAAACAAACCTGAAACTTATTTTAATGTTTAGCATGCAGATACGACTTTTCATTAGTCATTATCAGTGGACAGGCCAGTATCGATGAGCTGAATTAATAACGAGTCTGTGCTTTGGTCACAAATGCTGAAAATTGATTTGTTACAGAATTTACGATCACACATTGTAGGAAATTCTAGGGCCCAAGATTTCCCTTACATTTTGTTCTCCGAAGTTCAAAACTTTGTATCCTAACGGAAGTTCTGTGCACGTTAGTGTCAAACATTCGTGGACCTCTTAGCTGAGGTTGTGAGAAATACGGTACTAAACTAGACCATTTTACTGCATACCTACTTTTTAGATTTTTGGACTTATTGAGTGGACATCAACAGGATTTAGTTAGAGAGTTGAAATCTAGGAGGATATAACAAATGATTGCAGTCAGCAAGTTGAAGGCAAGGAAAATTCTAACTACTGTGCAGCCCTACTCAAAATTATCCGTTTTAGTTCACTCCAGTCTTTGGTTCACTGGCATCCACTTGAGGATTGAATTGCTAATGACTTTGACTCAACCTATGTCGCCTGCTCTTGCATTTCGTATTCCGAGCATTTTTTTATCTTGATCCTCCAAATTTAATTTTAGCTCTTGAATCTATTCATTTAAAGGATACCCTAAAGATATCACTGTTGCCGGTAAGATTGCCCAAGATTTTGTCTTAGTTTAGCCCATTTTAACACTAGAGTTATTTATCGATCGTTCGTGTTTAGTTTCTTTTATGCATTCGTTTTCATTCGATTAAAGTCCGTTTCGTGATCTTTACTTTGGTGTATTATTGTGAATTCGGGGACGGGCTAAATAAAATCATAAAAGTATTACATGAATGTTTTATTTTAATATAAAATCCTTTTTTAATCATACAATATACCATTTTGAAAGATCGTATTATGACAAATATATGTAATTTATAATTGTCATTGGTCAGCTTCGTAGCTGATTCCGCAATCACTCCGAAAGTCAGTTTTACAGAAGGTTCTGGAACCACTCTCCGAGACTAAATGCTTTTTGCCCGAGTGTACATCCTGCATCAACTTGATGGTCACATACCTGGAAAACATAATAATTATAAGTTTCATAAAAACTCGCCCCGCCTTCGCACGGGTAGCAGAGACATCTTCAACAATCATCATCATATTTCAACCAATTTACACGAAACCTTAACAAATTTTATACCTAAACCTTCCTCATGAATCGCTCTATCTATTGGTGAAAACCGCATAATTTTTCAGTTTATCCCGTACAGACAAACAGATTTGCTATAAAACTTAAATAGAAATACGGTACTTGACTATCGAGTCAAATCAGTTATTATTTATTAAATGTCAAAAGGTACTTTCTATAGAAATTTGTATGTAATAAAAATATGGACGTCATACTTTGCTATGGGCTAATCATTTTATTTTAATGTTTGGATTTACATTTAAAAATAAAAACAAACGTGAATATTATAACAAATCAGTTTTTTCAAATTCTTAGACTTAATGTCATGAAGAATGAACTATTTGATTTTAAACATAGCCGATTGCGTTAAAATTGAACACTGAATTTAATTTTATGGAAGAGTGGGCTACTACGTATACACCGCTCAAAGTGGAGCAGCTCTCCTATAAAAATCTAAATCGTATGTATAAATGAAATATGAGCCAAAATACCTTTGTGAGGACTGTCATTGCCATGGTAATTTTAAATGCTTTACTCGTTGTTAAATAGAATTCTGTTTAAATGTTTACGAATTATAGATGGCTTACTTGTAACTTTGTGTTGAAATGTAGGTATGCGGGACACTGCCTTAATACCAGCTCTCCCCAAACACAGTAGTAGAACAAGTTGCAGTCAGTTTCGTGCGGCAGAAGCCAGTGAATGTGGGGATTTACAGGGCATCCATTGTCTTGGAATTCAATAGAACTGTCATCAACCACTGTAGTAGCCTCCGTCGTTGTAGTTGATGTAGTTGTCGTTGGAGCAGGCGTTGTGGTCGTACTAGTAGTGGTTGTCGGAGCAGGAGTTGTAGTTGTAGATGTTGTTGTTGTGGGAGCAGGAGTTGTGGTTGTAGATGTTGTTGTAGTGGGAGCGGGAGTCGTTGTGGTGGTAGTAGTAGTAGTTGTTGGGGCAGGAGTAGTGGTAGTCGTTGTTGTTGTTGTGGGAGCGGGAGTCGTTGTGGTGGTTGTGGTAGTGGTTGTCGGAGCAGGAGTAGTGGTAGTAGATGTAGTTGTTGTGGGAGCGGGAGTTGTTGTGGTGGTCGTAGTAGGTGTAGTAGGCGCGGGAGTTGTTGTGGTCGTTGTAGTTGGGGTTGTTGTGGGTTCAGGGGTAGTCGTGGTTGTTGTGGGTTCAGGGGTAGTAGTGGTTGTTGTGGGTTCAGGGGTAGTCGTGGTCGTTGTGGGTTCAGAGGTAGTCGTAGTTGTGGGTTCGGGGGTAGTCGTGGTTGTTGGGGGTGGCGCGGGAACAGGAGTCGAGGTGACCGCCGGATCTTCCGGTACATATCTATCTCCACAATCTACGGTGTGAGCCCATTCACATTGCCAAGTATTAAGATCGAAATATAAGGCAGCAGGACAATACATCGGCACAGGTTTACCGTGAGTACATTGGTAGAACATGTTGCAGTTCTCATGCCTCATTAAATATTCTATTGACCAATCATGTTCCTGTTCTGTTGGACATTCGGTTACTCCTAATATATTTCTAGAACTGAACACGCCAGCCTTCGCAATAGTGGCATACACCACGCACAATAACACTGTTGTTGCTGAAATATTATTTATGTAATTATTAATAACAGCTTACGTAATTTCATAAGTTCTAGCTTTTGTCTGCAGCTTGGTTCGGGTTTATATAGATTTTGAAAATTCGAAAGAAGAAGAAGAACGAATCGTGTCTTGATTATAGGAACCGGGCATCAATCAATTCACTATTTCTCGGAAACTATGTTTTTTCTTTGTGTATGAAAATTAAGCACTAGTTAAAAGTACCTTTCAAACAAAAAAACTTTTTCTGAAGGATAAAAACAACAAATTTAACGCCAGCGAAGCCACAGACAAAAGCCAGTTCATAACAATAATTAATATAAACAATAAAATAAGTATAGCATTTTGTTAAAAAAAAAAAACTTAATTTTCCTTTATGTGTTTTGTTTATTTAATACTTTAGTATACAAAGTGTTACAGAAAGGTGTCAAATTTTAGGAATACAAATAGTACGTGTAATTTACTTTGCACAAAAATACTGGATATTGAAAAAAAATAATTAAATTGCTTTCCCTAATGTACATTAGGAAAGGCAATTTAATATAACATTTTTTGTATTTTAATGTCAATTTCAATGATGAATTATTTTTTAGAAAAATCATGATCACCCTAGACGGGTCCCGTCACCCGGTGCGACCGTCACCCGTGGGTCGCACTCCTCTGAGAAGCGCGCGTGGAACACTACGCTGTACCTCTCGGGCCCAACTAAATACCCATGTGCCAACCCAGTTTTATTCATGTATCGGTAAATTTTCAAGTTAAATTATTAAATTTCGAAATAAGATTTCTGTATTAAAATTCGAGAATTTTCCTAAAATTATTTACGTTTTACATTATTTACGGGGTCTGCTATACAATTCTAAAATATAACCACACCTTTCTGTAGCTTCAAGTATTTTTTTTAGCCTGGGTGGTTCACTGATTTATTTAACAGATAATTGATGGATTGAACTACTTTTCACGGACGTAGCGTGTAAGTAAATGGATTCGCCCGACTGGCGAAGGCATTGATGTCTAGAGATCGGGTTAGCGACGCCTCAGTGATACCTTATTTATAGGCATCGGTAATCGCTTACCATCAGGCAGGACGTATGTGCTCGTATATATAGAAACTAACAAGTTCAGTTTAACACGATGCTTGATTGAAAAGCTGATAATTTCAATGACTGACCTTTCATTGTGAATTCCGGGTCCGTATGTTGTAATGAATGATGAAATGATAACTACTGCATACAATTTTATACTGCAATTTAAGTAGTAAATCATGTTCTTTTTAATAAACTAGATGGCAAAATTTGATAATTATCATCATTTCATCAATACCATTATCATTTGCACACTACTTACTGGAACACTGTCGAAATTTTCCAAAAAGTTGGTCTTAAAACATTTTTTACACAAGCAGTACCAAAGTCGTAATAGTTTGTGTCGATAAAATTAAAAGGGTGAGGAGCACCTCAAACATTTGCAGCGTAAAATGTAAAAGGGAAGAAACAGAAAGTACGAAAGAAAGAATAAAATAAAATAGGATATAAATATGATACGAATATTCCAGTATAAGTACATAGGAGAATTGAAATTCAGAGCAGAAGGAGTCATCGAATAGTGTAAAATCAAAATTCTTAAATACGACAGAAAATCGTCTAAATAAACACAAATTCCGCAGAAACTTAATTCCTTACAACTGAAAATTTGTACAGAGAAGCTTGTTATAGATGTAAATAGGGTTTTGATAGAGTTCTAATAACAATCTAAGTACAAGTAAAGTTTAAAATTGTCAATGCTGAACACTAGCTTTTCTCTTACATCATTTGTGCAAAGCAAATTATTTTTTGGATATCCTGGTTTAAGTCATAGGTATACATTTGTGGTTAAACAACTTATGAACGAATCCAAAAAATAATCTGGCAGTAGTAACGGCATTAATACTGCGAGTACATTCTTTCTGGATTATCAGATCAGGTTGCAGACCAAATCAAGTTTATTGTTGGAACTCAGCTGGTTTTATAAATAAAAAATACTTCTTCAATAAACAGTGGCTAACAAGAATTTATAGAGATATATTAAAACATACAATACTCGTAGTATATTCATATGTATAGAAGGGCACCTACCAGGAGATGCAAGATTCGAATAATAAGGATATAAAATAATTTTGCGCTCTAAAAAAACGTCCCGATTTAAAACAATTAGGGATTTACGAAAAATAATACCGTCACCAGTTTCTTTTACAACAAATTTAAACAAAATTTTAAAAAGGTAAAACTAAAATTACCCCTAAAAGAAGAACAATAAATAAGAAACAATAACAAAAAAATTACTTTTCATTTGATTGTGATTATTAATAAAATGTAAATTATTATCAAAGAGTATTTTTAAAAACAAACAAATAATCACAAATAAATACAATTAAATAAGAATATGACTAATAATAAATATAAATTAGATACTAATAATATGATCTTTAGGGTTCCGTACCTCACAAAGAAAACACCGGCACCCTTATAGGATACTTTTGTCTACGGTTTATTGAAGCTTTAAAAGTCAACTTCTAAGTCCACGCAATAAAAATAAACGGCCACTTAAGTCTTACATTTTAAACAATTTTAACACGTCGCAAGTAAATCCAAACCAGCCATTGACCTATGTAGAATCATGAAATGTGGCAAGAAGCAAGATCTAACAGCACTAGTAAAGGAAAAAATCCGAAAGTTGTTACTTTTTTGTGTCACATAATTTTTTATTTTGCTCTTACAAACTAACATTTTGCTTTTGGATCGATCTATGGGGGTGTATTTTTAGAATGGCAAAGTTAAGTTTGTCTTTTAATCGGAATTGAACTATACCAATGTTGTAGTTTTACGTCTAGGGGACTAATTTTATAGGAAGACATGCTTAGAGAAAACGGGCAATAATGTTTCAGTCGAGATGAACGAACACAACTACATAAATGCGTCTATGGAATCCTCAGTACGCGAGTCAAACTCGCACTTGTCCGGTTTTTAGAGTTCCGTTCCTCAATAGGAAAAAAGCATCCTTTTAGATTTCCTTGTTGTCCGCCTGTCTGATTGTCTGTCTAAACTCCTTTTTCTCGAAACGCGTGGAGGTTGAACTTAATACGAAATATTTATGACTGTTGTCTCTTAAAGCTCAAGTCAACGCAAACAAATGATACGGTCATTTAAGCCTTATCTTTTTACAAATTTGAAAATTTTGCAGGTAAATATATAAAACCTATAAGATATTTCCCATTGACCTAGAATCATGAAATTTGGCAAGAAGCAAGGTCTCACAGCACAATTAAAGGAAAAAATTTAAAAGTCGTTAATTTGTTGTTATATCACTGTAAAACTAATATCTTGGGGTTGGCAAATTGACTGACTGACTGACTGATACAGTATTTTTAGACTGTAAAATTAAGTTTGTCTGTCAAACGGGCTAAAATCTTTGAGAATTAATCCCTGAACAATTTACATATAAGTTTGTTTGCTTTCGAAACCCTCGGAGCGTACACATCATAGCAGATACATAAAACTATTAACACCTTTCTGACAATTATAAGTACATGCTCCAGTTAGTTCGCTTTTAATTGAAGTATATTTATTATACACATTTCTATAAATTTTTGGGTGAATTCCGGCAGTGTGCAAATATATTGCTATAATCATCATTGCATATCTATCTTTGATTTATGAATCACGTGTAATCTTGTAATGACGTTCATTATCGTAGAAAGAACTTTGTATATTTACCTTCAGATTTCAGTTTGTGTGTGTTTACGTTCTACTATTTACCTCCTTTCAGTATAAGGAAACTTAGTCTATGGTCCACCGTGCTACCCTGATGTTATTCAGTAGAGTTAGAGAACATAGTGGAAACTTTCTGATATGTAGGTTTCCTTACGATATTATCTTTGGTCCAATAGTCCATAATCTTTATGCCATAATCATCATCTTCTTTTGAATAGTTTTTTTTTATATTACCTAATTTGTTTTGTTTTGTGTTTGCCTATTTATATGTAACATAAAAATAAAAACCGATCTTTTACTAAATAGTCACCTCTAGGTGCATCAATATAGTTACATATCTTCACTTAATTCGTATATCGATATTACTTTAAATTGTTTTATGCTCTGTTTTCGGACACTCTGGCTCAAGACGTGGAAAACAGAAAGCTGACTAGAACCTTCCAGCTTAACGTTAACTTTTATTAGATCTGATTAGATCTTTAGGTCTTTGTATTAACTGCGTTGATATTTTGAAAATGTTAATATCTATTATTTAGGGTTCTGTTCCTCAAAAGAAATAAAGGAACAATTAAGGCAACAATAAAGGAACAATAGCCTTCTATAGTCTGTCTGTCTGTCAAGACAACAGAAATCTAAATAAAAATTTCTGTGGTCAAGACCATTTTTCTCTTGAACCCGTGAACGCATCAAGTTGCAATTAATCATCTTCTTACATATATATTCGTTAGTCTCGCTAAAACTCAAATATGTCTGGACGAATTTTAAAAATTTTGTTTTGTTCGTTGTATTAAAGGGGTGGTTAAAAAGAAAAAAAAATGGAAAACCCTAAGAACGGATGAAAATAGATAAATAAATAATTAATTTATTAATTTTATATGGAAATATATATATATAATACACATCGGGATATTATCAATAACTCAGTGGCCATACAAAACTGTAATTACTTCCATCGCCACTTACTTTTAATAGATGGCGTATAATACACAACCACACAGAAGATATGACCACGATCATTTTTTCTGTGTGGTTGTGTATTATTTATTACGTGCAAACTCACGTGAAAACCGTACTGATGACCAGCGAAGGACAAATATTGATAAAAGTCGTATTAAATTTGTCAGGGAGGTAGCTTATACATAGGTAGTAGAATAAGGGACTTGCGACAGGGCTGGATTAAGAAGTTCTAAAGGCTCTCGCAAGTTTACATAGAAGTCATGGGTTTTTGTACTAGAACCCAGAAATTTGGCAAGAAGGTAGTAAATAGGTAAGTCATGTCAACTAAAAACGAATACGATAGGGCTGATTTGTAGGTGATAAGAAGTTCTCCTTGTCATCTAGTACCAAATACGATCTCTTGAACGGCTATTTCAGCCTTAGATTTGAATAAAATTGAACAATTTCAACACAACAACAAGAATTATCTTCTAAAATTAAAAAATAAAACATTTTATTTCTCAAAAGTATGTATTTCAACATCCTAAAATCCTAAAAAAAGTTGTGCAAACACTGAATTTATGCAAAATAAGTAACTGTGAGGTCAACATAAATAAGAAACAATAAAAACTTTCGTGAGTGATATTCATGTTTATTAACGACTATACGGTTTAACTCACGGGATGCCCGACTAGTTTCGGACCCAACAGGGGCCCTTTTTCAAGGAGTGAAGAGTAATTGTATTCAAAGTGATTATTTATGGTAAATTAACCATATGTACCTATATAAAACATATGTACCTATATCCCGGTTTTAGCCAATGCCGGCGCTGAAATAATAGCAATTTTCGCAGCACAGTACCAATGGTTGTGCCATCGGTCGCAGAGGTGCTCCATAGCACGATGAATCCTTTCCGTATTCGAAACCGGTATTCATACCGGTATTATTCATATATCCGTATCCACATTTGTTACTGATTCAATGTACTTAAAAAAATCTTTCTAGAACTAATTTATACTAAATAACACAGTGAGGCTTCGGTTTTGAAACTTACATTGTTGTATTTCAATACGACCATGTAACATAAAGCTACTCTTGTAATAGTTAAAAGGCAAACCTTTCAACTTTCAACCAAACCAAAGTGTGGTGTGGAAACAAACGGTTTCGTTTACTCCAGTCGGATACAATCAAACATCTACTCGTATTCTATTGGTATTTAGGTTCTATTGGTAACAAACTGCAGTCGATGAAATGAAAACGATGGCTGACACGCACAGGCTACAAAAACGATGGCTGACACGCACAGGCTACAAAAACGATGGCTGACACGCACAGGCTACAAAAACGATGGCTGACACGCACAGGCTACAAAAAAAACTGTAGATACCAATTATACAAATCAATGCTATACTTCAAAATAGTCACATTTTTTAATTACATGGCTTAATCATTTTCATAATATAGATTGCAATAGTTATCGTAAGATTAAAGCAATATTTTGTGACGTATAATTCGTACTGTGTTATCTCGGAATTTAGTGGAATTTTTACTGACCAACAAAGAGTGATTAAATCAAACAATATAACGAATGACATATTTCTAGGCATATATAATATCCCTTAATATCCTTTATTAAATACATATTTCTGCAATGCATAGATATAACGTATACTCGTGCCAGCAGCGCAGCGTCAACCCTCACTTCATCTTGTACTCCCTCGTTAAAAAGACTGTTATGAATTACAACTATTGTTTTGCAATTTTCAACACAGTGGAGGCTATGAGTAGAATATAATCCTTTACTTTAAAATATACTATAGTTATTACAAATATACCAATGAAGTTACAGGCAGAAGTTACAATAATTTAAAGAAATACCCTACGTATCTCAATGCTCAGATATGCTCCTATCATTATTTCATACTATACCTACTTTTAAATAAACTAAAACTACTATATACAACTTTAATATCATTCACAAACACGTTATTCACACTTTAGTCCTAATTAATAAACAAATTAACTTGACGACAACTTACATTATCCTTGTAATAACGCCTAAATTATTTTCACTAGCAATAACTTGTTCTCAAGATTCGTTGCTACCAATAACCTAATGTCTAACAATGACCAATTTGATATTACATCTCCCATCTCTTGTGCCCCTGATGAATGCACCATACATATGAAATGCCCTGGAAGTTACCTAAAAATTCTACAACAGAATATACGTAGTCTAAACTGTAACTTCCAAGAATTAGATGTTTTTTTGGAAAGGCTGAAAGTATCATGCGATTATATTGTACTATCAGAGTGTTGGTTGTTACGTGTTGTTACTTTGCCCTCACTGCAAGGATATAACTCTTACAAGATAAGTGACAACTACAATCAAAACTACGGCATAGTTGTATACGCAAAAGATAGCTTAAATTGTTTAATAGAGGAATCGTGTATAGTGGATGCTAACTGCTTAGTGATAAAAATACAATCAGATATTATTAATCGTGATGTATAGGGCACCTAGTTTCAAATCCTGTGATAACTTCCTCAACTCACTACTCAACTTATTCGAGAGATTGTCCTTCTATAAAAATATTATTTCGGTTGGCGATATAAATATTGATCTACTTCAAAACAAACTGAGTTACTACTGCGTACTTAGATACGATCGTTTTTCACGGACTTTTGCCAGCAATTAATACCTCAACCAGGGGAGAGTCATGTTTGGACTACGTTATACTAAAATCAAAGTTAACTGCATTTACATTCACTTTGCATACTAGTATTACTGATCACGAAGCTGTACTATTTTGTCTAAATACTGGCGAGGCTTCTACTAAACCTTTAAAGCATAAAACAAATTATGAAATCGACATAGAAAAATTAAAATCAGAATGTTCTAACTACAATTTTGACACAATATATAATGAAACGAATCTATATAGGGCCATGAATAATTTAACTAAAACCATATCATTGTTCGTTACAAATAGTTCAATAAATTTGCTCACTCCTAGAACCAAAGTCACAATTAAAATCTGGATACCTACTGGCTTGCTTAGCTGTATACGTACTAAGGATAAGATGCACAAAAAACAAAATTAAATATAAATAATCATATATTAAAAACCTCTTACATAAGATACAGGAACTTCTGTAATAATTTACTAATGCGCTAAAAAAGCCAATTTTGCAACCTATACATAGGGCGGAGACAGAGGCTGTGTCAATAACTACAGGCCAATTGCAATCCTACATACTACACACACCAACATTATCCAAAATATTTCAACGCATTATTAATAACAGACTAGTTAACTACCTTAAAGAAAATAAATTACTTTCAAACACGCAGTATGGCTTTAGATCTGGTCGTTCAACAAGTGATGCAGTACTAGATTTTACTACCTTTCTAGTAAATAAATTGGATAACAGAAATAAGTGCCTGACAATATTTCTAGACCTAGCAAAGGCTTTTGATACAGTCTCTGTTCTTCACCTGATACAAAAGCTTGAAATATTTACGCGAACCATTTTGAAACCTATCGAAGTGCAATTATATATTCGTGCGAGCCGTAAAGGCCTTCTTACTATTCCAAATGCCTAATCTTTAATCTCTAACTTTAAAAGTTTACGAGAAATTATCATCTGAAAGTTATAAATTTTGATTGACACAGATGAGAAGAAAAAAGATAGGGTTCTGGCGGACATATCGTCTAACGACGTGCTATACAAAACTGTCATTTCTTCCGTGCGGTTGTGTAAAATTTATTAAATTTAAACGTGTTTCGTTTTTTTCGTAAAAAATACGTTATAAATTTCAAGAAAAAGTGAATTTGTTTTTTGATCTGCCATGCATGTAGTTCAATAAACAAAACCAGAAATTTTAGTTTTACCTGAGGACTTACCTGAAAACAATTCTGTGTCGTTTTATAGTGTTCATTATAGTGCCGAGGAGAAGACGAGCTGGCATATGTCATCGAATTCAAGCAAATGTGCTACAAGCCACTTCACGTGCAAACCGCATTGATGACCAGCAAGCGACAGATAATAATAATATACCACCACCATATAATCCACCAGCAGAGACAAGTTTAAAGCTAAGGTCCGTGCATTTTACAGGAAGCAGTTGGCAGAAATATCCTCATAACCTCACAACGATAGGTGTATTTTGTATCTATATATAGTATTTATTTGAATATATATTTATCTGTAAGTATTTATCTATTATGTAAAATCAATTGTATTTCTATGTAAATTATAGCTTCCTTTATGAAATTTCAGTCTTATACACCTGCCATGTCCCTCACTGAACCACCCGAAGGTTGACTAGTAGACAATGCCATGTGGTATTAAGTCCACCTCGTGCAATGTAAACTGCAGGAAGTTTTAAATAAACAATAAAAATAATAATAAAATAATATAGTCGTATTAAATTTGCCAGTGGTAGCTTATACGTAGGTAGGAGAAGTCAGCTAAGAACTGATTTTGCAACAGGATCTGATTTAGGAGGTCTGAGGGATATAGGCTAACCTGAAATTTGGCAGTGAGATAATTTGTAGGTAGAGCACGTCAGCTAAGAACGTATTTTGCGACAGGGATTTTTCACCTGGTTATCTAGTTATTAAACATATTTAAGGCTGAAGATAATGACTTTCGTAGTTCAAAATAATCTAAAATCAATTAATAGTAATCACTATAATTACCCTTAGTAGAATCTTTTGATAAAATATTACGACTTAAATAAACAATTCTGTACATAGATACGCCTTGTCAGTTTATCGTCATAATATAGAAACTACATTTCCGCTATGAATAGCGGCGGCAAATGTATGGCCGCTCCAACCAAACAGTCCCCCGTTCTGTCCGAATGATCCCAAATGGACGGGGGATGTTCAAAAAGTAAAATTTTTTGACAAGGCAACCGGATGAAAATGCGGTTGCTTTGAAATATATAACCGAAACACACAGGAAGTTTTCGCACTCGCGAATTTAAAAAAAAAGTTTGCAAGTAGCCGTAAAATAAATTACTCAAATAATTATTATAGTGATAATGGTTTATTTGATATTTGAACCAGTTATGGAATCCGTTCTTGGATGGTTAGTGCACTATTAGAAGTATTTAGCTGACATCTACAAGAGTTATCTTATACCTAAGCCTATCCGACCGACTTCACGAGAGATCAACTGTAATAGAAAAAGCTTTTTACGTTTATTATCTTTCGTTACATAATCTGGTTAAGCCAGGGGTTTTAAAATTATTTTGTCCTTTTTCGATTAAGTTTTAACCGTTGTGGGTATTTTCAACATTTTTAATTTTCTTTTTTGTCTCTTCTTTTTGTACGTATTCAATATAATGTCACCAAGACCCCCGCTACTAATTTGGATTAAGGCTTCTTCAATTATAACTTTTGTTATTCTTCCCAACATGCAATTTTAATTGTGCCCATATTAATTTAATTTCACAGCCGGACATAATTCGTGGGATTGTCAGTGTTCGGAGTTTTATTAAGAACTCATTTTTTTTCTTTAATAAACTCCTTTAAACTTATTTTTTTTTTTGTTTAAATGGTTTAAAGTATTTTCATAAGCACTTTTTGATATTGATAGGTTGTTTGAAATGGACAAAGATTCTATTAACATTCAAAAAGATCAGTTTAGAATTTCGCAAGTTATTATTAACAATTCTCATACTTGTGATCCAGAGACTACATTGCATTTCAAAATATCAAATTGTCATCATAATTCAGAATATTGATTCTGTAAATATTTCGGTTTTAACAAAAATAATGTGTTTACATTTAAATGATTAATTATGACAGGTTTTTGGTATTATTAATATTTTTTGTTTGCCTTAAATAGTTGAAAATATTAATTTCAAACCAAAAATGTGTAACTATCCGAATACTCCTGATTTTTGTTCTGATGGAAAAATATAATGGTACCTATACGTATAATTATTATCGTATTTTTTTAATTTTTTTTTTTTTAAAAAGACTACCAGTAACGTGGGTCAGACATTACTAGTATTCTTGTTAACCCCTCCAGCTAAGCTAAATGCTTGTGTTAGGAGTGGGTTCACGGCGGTAGTGCACTGGGTTCAAACCTGCAACCACTTGATCGCAAGTCCGACGCCTTAGCCATTACGCTACCGCCGCTTAATGACGCGAATTGTGGAACATATAGCGAATATAGCCATAGGTCACCAATTAGGTGCTTTTCTTTTCGCGGACACACTGACCAACACAAGCTTATGGGTTTTATTTTTTATCACAAGCTTAACGTTCTTATGTTCTTTGTGATATGTTTGATTCATTATTTCGTATTTTTTTTGGTGGTTGGTATGTGGGACAACGTTTGGTCTATAAGTTCTTTGACACTGAACTACTTTGCGTAAATACATGATGTTGTAAATAAATAAAGAAAACACAACATTTTTTCGTGTGGCTAACCTACTGAATATATTTCGTTCATATCATTTAATTCATCTAAGATTTGTTTGTGATCCTGACACACAGTCACCACTTACAGATGTAAAATTAAAAATTAATTCACCTCTTTAAGGTTTCATATTCCTTAAACACTTAAATTAATCTTTCTCTCCACGTCTCAATTACATCATACAAATAGAGATTTTGAATATTGATGATAAAGATCTTGAAGATGTGTTGAAGAGAAGTAAATAAACACTTTAGGTCAATGGTTGATAATTTCGAATTGGACATTTCGCAGGTAAATCAAAACCTATAGGGTACTTCCCCTATAGGTTTTGATTTACCTACTCATTGTTCAAATCAAGTATAAGACTTAAATGGCTATATGTAATGACTGCGTTGCGACTTAAAAGCTTGATTTTTTTACATCTTTAGGACCGCAGACAACTTTATGCCTTCACGGGCTCCTGAGAAACAGGCTCTTGACAGACAGACAGACAAACAACAAAGTGACCTTGTAAGGGTTCTTTTTTTCCTTTTGAGGAACGGAACCCTAAAACGGAATGATATAAAAGCCTGTTAATATTTTTATTGCTTTTCGAAGTAGGCTCCGTTCCTTTCTAAGCACCGTCGCATACGATGGAACCGTTGACTGAAACAGTGAGCCCTCTATTAGAAGCTCTTTATTAGGGATCTCTTCCACGCCATTTTCAAACGCAGCCACGGCATCTTCAGGGTTCATAGAACGAATTTCTCTTAGTTTATCTTTTATTTTTCGAAATAAATAAAAGTCACAAGGTGCCAAGTCCAGACTGTAAGGAGGATGACTCACTAGCTCCACACCTTCGATAGATAAATATGCGATAGTCCGTCTTGCGGAGTGAGCTGGAGCGTTGTGGTGGAGGAGGATCCTGCTTCTTGGGCGCTGCTGTCTAACATTTTCCAAGACAACTGGTAGACAATGACTGACATACCAATTTACAGTAATAGTCCTTTTATCTTCTAGAATGATTGTTGCGAATTGACCCGTCCGTCCAAAGAATGAGGAAATCATCTTTTTGCGTTGACTTCTGCCCTTCTTTACTTTTGTTGGCAAATCTTCGAATGGAATCATCCATTGTCTTTTGGTTTCGGGTTTGTAAAAATATATCCAGCTTTCGTCACCTATGACGATGTCATATACAGCATTTGAGTCACCTTTGTCATACTTTTCAAGCATTGAGCGGCACCAATGCAAATGACGGCGTTTTAGATCTTCCGTCAAATTATGAGGTATCCATCTAGTACAAAACTTTCTGATGACTAAATTTTCATGTAAGACTTTTTGTACTTGACTTATAAAGTTTTTCAGAAGTATTTGGACTGAATCATCAGCAAATGCATTTTTAAGGTATAAAGAAACATTTAAAAATAGTGTTATGTTACCTTATCCGGTAACTGACATTCCGTTATCATTAATGAGTCTAATGATTGACGTATCAGATTATAATTATTGCACAAGTGCGGTATTGCAACCAAAAATAGATGGTCATTGGCAATCACGAGTTTATTATTCTAAATGGCTTCCGGAAATACAACAAAAATATTTTCATAATTATTTAAACGGGAATTAACGAGATCAATATGGGTACCTTTGAATTGCCTGGCGTTTCGACTTGGTCGCACTGGCCGTGGTCACATGTCACGTAGTGAGTCAGCCTGTCTCGGCCCTCGACCCATTGGGACAAGTTAACGAATTTCAAAATTAATATAATTTTTAATCGTCATCTCATCCTATTCTTGGTTTTGTTAAATTTTAATAGTAACTAAAGATAAAGGATTCTTGGATTTTATTTTAATACCTTGAAAATTTTTCTTCTTGACTACAACCAATATGAAAATTTTAGTTAATTTAGTACACTTAATTAACTAAAATTTTAAAGAACTTGAATAATGGGATTAGATGCGAATTAAAACAAAATTAAACAAACTCTTCCCAGTGGACCGAATTTGTTTTGGAACGAGATGACGAATGACCCCGCGTAGCCGTTTAGCTAGTTTAGTATAAATTATTCTTCACCAAAAACGATGTCTCTCAAACATTTCTCCATAAATAGTTATGTAAAGTTCTCTAATGGTTTTACTAAACTGTCGATCGATTTTTTGTATGTAACATGTCAACGCGAATGGCTTGATGATATCTATTTAATCAAAATATAGTAGGGTAAAGTCACTTAGTATCGGCCTCTGCCTTGTATCGGCCGTTAACAGTTTTTTTACTTTGATAAATAAACACAATTTTTTTGTTTAATTAAGAAAGAGCCTATGCAATATGGTCGTTGGCGAACGTCTTCAAAATGAGTCCTAATTTTTTGGCAGCTGTCTGTGCCATGGACTCAATTTGTTGACCTAAGTTAAGTTTGGACATGACTGTAATGCCCAGAAGCCTTGGATGATCAGTAATCAGTAAGAATATACCTTGAAAAGTGGGTGTCTTGGGAAAAGTTGACTTCGAAAGCACCCTTTTTCGCTGAATAGAGACACGCCTGTGTTTTAGAAGGGTTAAAATTAACAAGATTGGCGTCACCCCAATCAGACTTGACAGAATAATTGCGCTGCAATTTCAAACTAACCTGCTAAATTTTTTAAATTTACTTTCTATGGATTTTCTCTAAAACTGAGTGAATAGTTAAAAAGTAAAATACCCGGAAATTCAAACGGTCCTTGGTCCTTGTAACTACATGCTAGTCATGCAATTTCAGTGATTTAAGTAAGTGTTCTATTTTTTTAAAAACATACCAATCTTTTAGAAGAGTAAGATATTCAACATATCTTACAATAAATAAAAATATAGTACTATGTAGTAACTTGCGTAAAAAATAAAGAAGATAACTTGTTTAACCAAAT
The DNA here is from genome assembly GCA_949752705.1 of Callimorpha dominula. NCBI lineage: Eukaryota > Metazoa > Arthropoda > Insecta > Lepidoptera > Erebidae > Callimorpha > Callimorpha dominula. The sequence goes on from OX457005.1 coordinate 5,989,370, forward strand.
ATCAGAAAACTAGCCAATTCAAATCTTTCGGATTATCTACAGAACTTGGCAACCATTTAGATCTCAATAAAGTAAATTGAACTTGGCTCCTGTTTTCACATTTAGGTACGTTTTTAATGGAATTCGTAGTTACTAAATATATCAGTTTATACGTACGTCTAAGTTTCAGCCCTGACAGGGATGTTTTATCATCAGATAAGGCTTTTAAGTCTTGTATCGGACTCGTTGCATATCTTTTAAAAAGTTGAGAGCGTGCGGATGAAGGTGCCATTTTTTTGAAACCCCCTCGTGTCAGAATCGAACCAAATAAAATCACACGGTGTGCCGTACTGCGCCTAAAATACGAGGGTGCCTGCGTTAAGGTTGGATTGTGTGTTGCGAGATTATTATTAATAGGCACTGTATTACATATCGCACTAACACTTTTCACGCTCTGAACGCTATCAAGGAATGTAAGTTTCAGATCGGTTCTCAGGCCCTGGCCATGGGTCACAAACATTTGCGATCACACATCACATCGATCAGCGTGTGTTACACGTTAGATTTTGCTGTCAGTTTTACCACAATCAAGACTGTGACTGACAGACAATGTATCATCTAAAACAGTGATTCACGGCTGCATAATATTGATTGCCCAAAATCTGGATAGTTTGTTTTTACACCATATAACCATTAGTCATGACTTTTGGAATTGAGTCACGCTTGCATGAGCGTTTAATGGACGCCTTATAAACGAATTGACTGATTGTTACAGGACATAAGTAACGGGTGTTTCAATAAGAGTACTCTATTTTATTTAAAAACAAAACACGTATTTTTTTAACGAATTGTGATATTTTTAATGCATTATAAAGTAGACATGTTCCGATTAAGTATGAAATAAAATATCCGGAAAATGGCCCCCGCGGCTCTGATGCCAGGAAATTGCTCTTTCATGAAATTTTCGACGATTTTCTGCCAAAGATGTGGCTGTATTTCCACGATGATGCCTTGGATCTCGGTATTGAGCTCAGGAAATGTTTTTGGTTGAAGATGATTTTTGTTAAATTTCTCTTGAAAATCGGCATTCACCACACTTTGCTCCATTACACATTGACAGATATTGCCGTCGCTTTGCATGGTTTTCTGGTTTTATCTCATCAGTAAGCTAAATCTTGTAAAGGGAAAGGTATATTCTGGGTGTTTCCTTCAAAATTCGCTCCATCCGTTCTTCGTGAAATTTTTGTTGTTGGGAACAATACCAAAATGATGTTTTTGGGTTGTCGGAGCCACTCTCGTTTACAGCAACAATGTTTTTAAGAGACCCACCGGTACGTCGACGAAAAGGAGAGTTACTATCAATAATCGACCCAGTTTCTCAAAAATGTTTGACCACTCTTTGAAATGTTGACACATTAGGTGTACTCTCGACCGACAATCCACGAAGTATGCGAGTAGTCTCAGCGTCCCTATTTTTGTAATGGGTGAACACAACGGTAACGCGTTTTGGCTAGCGCTCTATTTTTAATAAACTGAACAGTCATAGGTGACAGCTGTTAAATATCAGATTTGCCACTTGCACGAAAAGAAAATGCCACCAAATTTAAATAGCGCATTCTTATTGAGACACTGTGTACAAAAAATATATAATTATAGTTCACCCGAATTGCCCGAATGGTTCTCAGCTATAGCTCAAGCCAGTAGATGGCGCTGTTGTCAATATTCAGATTTTTTATTAATTTTGCAATAATAAGGACGTCGCGTAGTTGCAACCGTAAAAGAATTTGAAACTATAGCATTCTTAAAATTCTACATCTACAGGTATAAATAAATAGATGCCAGATATTTTTATATAATATCATAAGTACTTAAATAAGTAAATGTAAAAATATAGATAAATATATTGTTTGCACTGTTGATCTTCACTGTTCTGTTCATTTGTATTTAACGTAGACGTAGGTACATGTTTCAAAGGCCACAAACCTGGAAGAATAAAAAAACCGTCAGTCGAGTTCCAGGCAACGAACTTTGATTATTTATAAAGCCTAATTCTAAAACCACTACTATAATCAGTGATCTACGTTATAAGGCTACCCATTTCGCATTTTTGAAAAAGGATTGAAGACTTACTCTCTTCTTCTTCGTCTATATTATAAAGTCATGTTCAAAAAGCGAAGATCATAACAAGAACTCTTACTATACACGTCTTAGATCATGTATACACATGTTACAAAAAGAAGACCTGTGTCATATTTCTTCAGAATCAGCAAAAAGAAGAAAGAAAGAAAAAAAAAAGTAAAATTCATTAAATTCTGAATTGACAATATATGGTAAATGGTAACAGAACTTGTCTATACTCAAAAAAGGACAGAATGACAGGGTATCCTTTATATGTTAATAATATAAGACTTGCTTAATTAAATGTTAATTCCTATGTCATTTATAGATTACTTATTTCTTGTCATGTATTTACTTATGAATTTGAAATGAAAAACCAAAAGATTTTTGAAAATTTTACCAAAGCTTACGTAGGTGCCATTAGAGCTCCGCTTACTTTTGCTGACAAGGGGGAGGAAGGGGTTAAGAATGACTAAAATCCTGCTTATTTTATAGTTGAACGGCCCCAAACAATCGGTACAAAGCAACGAAACCAAAATATCTTAAAGGTTAAAATTTTGTTTACCGGTTGTGAGTTTACGATTATCGACAAACCTCATTTCTCATCTCTGAACATCTTAAAGTCAACTTAAACAGAATCAAACTGGGGCAGCCCTGTTTTGCAGCAGCGTACTATTCCGTTCTATCTTTGACCCGCACCAAAAAGAGGTACCTTAACCCAACGTAACTAGAACTTTGGCTGTTCTCCCTACATCTACTGCTAGTCAACATACGCTTTACACTTTAGGAATGAAAGGAACTTATAATTCTAGCAATAAAAATAAAGTATTTGAGACTCACCTGTAGGTTAGCGTTGATTATTTAATATACCCAGGACTCTCTCTTAGCACTTTAGTTTCTGAAAAACCATTGTTATTACAAATTGCAGTTGTGTTCGTAAGGTAACAAGGGAAAATGAGGCAACTGTTTTCTTTGTCTTGGAGACGGGTGCGGCAGTGATAGTAGGAGCTGGAGTTATATTCTGTGGTGTGTTAATGTTATATTAAAATACTACTACAAATTAACTTCCACAACAACTTCCGTTTCTACCATAGTATGAGTGGGGCTTGTTGGGATGATGGGTCTAGGTGTAGTTGTTGGAGGTGCGGGAGTAGATGTGGTCGTAGGAGCTGGAGTTGTTGTGGTGATGGTTGTAGGTGGAGTTGTTGTAGGCACAGGGGTAGTTGTGGTCATAGTAGTTGGGATTGTTGTGGGATCAGGAGTTATAATGGTGATAGTTGTAGGTGCGGAGGCAGTGGAGTTTGTTGTAGTTGGAATTGTCGTGGGAGCCTGAGTAATTGTGGTGATGGTTGTAGGTGCAGGGGTGGTGGTGTTTGTGGTAGTTGGGGTTGTCGTGGGAGCAGGATTTGTTGTGGTGATGGTTGTAGATGCAGGGGTGGTGGTGTTCGTGGTAGTTGGGATCGTCGTGGGAGCAGGAGTTATTGTGGTGATGGTTGTAGGTGCAGGGGTGGTGGTGTTCGTGGTAGTTGGGATCGTCGTGGGAGCAGTAGTTATTGTGGTGATGGTTGTAGGTGCAGGGGTGGTAGTGGTCGAGATAGTTGTGGGAGCAGGAGTCGTTGTAGTAGTTGATGTAGTTTTATCTTCACAATCTACAGTATGTGCCCATTCGCATCTCTGGACGTTAGGGTCGAAATACAAGCCCGAAGGACAATATCTCTCCACAGGTCTGCCATGAACACACTGGTAGTACATATTGCAATTCTCGTGCCTCATTAGATATTCTATTGTCCAATCATGATCTTGTTCAGGTGGACAATTGTTTCCTCCGAACTCATTTGATTTTTGTCTAAAGATGTTGCCAGCATCCGCAACTGGCACGACCACTGCATAAATGACCAATAATAGCACTGCAACACCTTAAAATTATAAAAACATAAAATAAATCATTTTTAAATACCTGTTGATCTAAAATAAAATTTAAACACATTTAGGATTTAAAATATTTGTCTGAATAGCCAACCTTTCATATTGAGTTTTAAATCTAGAGAGACGGGTATCAAATGGAATAGTAATTTACGTGGATACTAAAGCAGGTAATCGAGTAAATCAATCTAGACAGATTAAAGATTGCAAGATTTTACTTTTTTTTAATCATTAATTGATAAAGGGATGTGATATATATTCTTTATCATTACCATATTAATATAAAACGGTGATAATCTACCAAAACTGCAATTTCATTATCATTGCCAAAGATATTATATATAGATAAGGATACTATCTTGATCTGTATGAAAGGAATCGTGCCGCTTTTTAACTAATTGGCCGAGCCGAAAGGTTTCGAAGATTCCGCGTCATATTACAAAATGATAGATAAATCGATCGGTATAACTCGATTTATTTTCCAATTTTGTGATAGAAGTAGGAAATATGCGGATTAACGTGTTTACTAACGACCATATGTCTTAAATGCTATTCAGACAGCATTTCAGGCAATTTTATAATTATCTTTCAAATAAAATCAGTATTTATTTAATTTTATAAACTAAACCTCTAAAAAACCATCCTAAGTATATCTAATGTACAAGGATTGGTAAAAAAGGTGACTTAAAATTTATAGGTTTATTATATTTTTATATAATTATGTTAACTTATATTATAATGTTATACGTGTTTTGGTGCATCTGGCAAATTTTTTGTCGAAAAAAGGAATCATTATAAAAAATTGTCTTATAAATAAAATTGAGTACTTCAACGCACTTACAATGTTGACTCTGGCATTTGGCAAATTTACTTTGAACATTATTTTGAATAAGCGGTATAAGCTCTTCATTGAACAATAAGAAGGAGGGTTGAGTGACACACGTTTCGTGGGTACAATATTAATTGTTTATCTTATAACTATATTTCCTTTCTCATTTGTTCTTCTATTTATATTGTATTTATAAAAGTGGTTCTTGGGTAAGTCAATTAATAAGTATTTATATCCTATAATTGTATTTGTCTGTTTACAATATTGTATTTATAACCTAACTTCTCTTGGTCGACTCGAAAATGTCTACCGTTCCCCCTAAACCTCCTGATCCCCCGGACGGGAATACACCATTGTCCCCGGATGTTTTCAGCCCCAGCTCACTGGGGGGTAGTTTAGAATCTAGAAAGCATAAACTTCCTTTGGATAATGACAACTTATCCTCTCGGTCTGATAAACGTCATAGAAACGTTAACGACATCGATTCCACGGTAGCAACGCAAACAATTTATACCCACCCATCCTATAACGAATCGCGTACATATAACTTCGACGATAACGGCCCTTTCATCGTTCATGTCTCGCGTATAGAAGCAGACCCAGCCGCCGGTACTACCATGCGCGCTATTAAGTTCGGCCAACTTCTTTACCGTCATAAAATAAAGAACATTATTAAAGATGGGGTGAAAAATGTCGGATGAAACCGCGTTTCAGTGGAATTCAAAACTGCGTCAGATGCAAACAACTTCGTATCCTCAGAGGTTCCGTCAACGAATAATTACAAAGCATCCATCCCTACCTATAATGTTACCCGCATGGGCTTGGTACGTGGTATTCCAGTTGACTGGTCCCTCGATGAGTTTATAGACTCGCTAGAACTACCCGAAAAGTGCGGTATAATTTTAAAGGCCAGAAGATTTAACAGAAAGGTCCACAACGAAGGTAATGTCTCATGGTCCCCTACACAGACAGTCGTATTAACTTTTTCAGGCCAAATGCTCCCTGTTAAAATTTATGCTTACCACACGTCCGTTGTTGTTGAGACATATCAGCTACCTACAATTCAATGCTACAATTGTTGCCGCTTTGGACATGTAAAGTCTCAATGCCGATCGAAGCCTCGCTGTTTCCGATGTGCCCAAATCCATACCGGCGATTCATGTGACGTGCTAGAGGAGAACTCTACCTGTTTATATTGTTCTGGTCGACACTTTGCCACGAGCCGAGTCTGCCCGGAACAGTCTAGACAGAAAAGAATAAAGTCGATAATGTCTGACAAGAGTGTGTCATACCTGGAGGCTTCTACCCTTGTACCACAAGTACGTAGACCTTATAGCGATGTTGTCTCAAACTCAACCTTTTCCGGGTCCACTCCGAAACAACCCCCTCCCCCTCCAGCCGCTTCCCATCCTTCCTCGTCTAGGTCGTACAAAAAAACCGTAGTCTTAAATCCTCGTATTAAGACCCCACTATCGAAAGGTTACGCTACACAAGCCCATCAGGCTATAATTGCTAATTTACCATCTACCCTTCCAAATGGCTGTGCCCTTCAGAACCCCTCCCAATCCCAGGGACATGATTCCCTCATAGAAACCCTCTTTAACGCATTAATACAAATCATATCTAAATTCAATGATGCTATACCGCCCAACGTTGCCGTTCAAATTTCCCAACTCTACCAACTCATTCCTAAGGAAGTCCTATCCCAAGATGGCTCTGATGGAGACTTGCCAGTTTCTGCAATGGAATTGTAAAAGTATCCGTCATAAAAAGAGTGAAATAATTTATCTTTTTAACAAGTACTCCGTGGCGGTCGCTGCCGTCTCTGAGACCTGGCTGAAACCGGAGTCCCTATTTAGGGTCTCTGGGTATGCCTGTCTCAGGGATGACAGAGATGATGGCTATGGAGGTTGCTTGCTCTTGATTAAAAGAAACATTACATACACATCCCTTTCTATCCCGGCTCACAGCCCGACATTCAATGTCATGGCTGCTAGAGCCATGGATATATCCTTTGTATCTTTATACATTCCTCATCCCTCCCTCTCTCTTATCCCTGAACTCCACTCTATATTTTCTTCTCTTCCTCCTCCCGTTTTGATTCTCGGGGATTTTAACGCGCACCACATAGCATGGGGGTCGTATTTTTGCGACACATTCTCAACCAAATTGTCAGATCTTTTTGAAGATGTTAATTTATGCGTTATAAATGATGGTTCTCCTACTAGGCTGGTCTCCCCATCTCAGGATCCTCGCTCGGCAGTGGATCTGTCCATTTGTTCTCCTAATATGGCATCACGGCAGCGATCACTATCCGATAGTCATATCCAAACCTCTATCTACTACCCCAATAGTCTCCCCTCCCCCATTATTAAAATATAAGACCCGTAATGCGGACTGGAGCGAGTTCTCTCAAGCTGTTGAATCGGCTCTCTCAGATTGCGCTAATTCTTCGCAAGCCACTTTGGAAAACACATATTCCGTATTCGTCGAAGCTCTTTCTTCTGCTGCAGGCACCAGCATCCCATTGAAGAAGCCCAACCGCAGAAGCATTGCTCCTCCTCCTTGGTGGGACTCAGATTGCAGTAAAGCTGTGGCTTCTCGAAAGGACTCTGAAAAACAGTACAAATCATCTATGAATATGGTTAACTACTTAAACTACAAACGCATTGCCGCTCGCTGCAAACGAGTACTCTCCAAAAAAAAGAAAAAAGGTTGGATAAAATTCTGCGAAAATCTTGCTCCAAGATCCCCGTCCTCGGTCGTCTGGAAGAATGTAAAGCGTTACCGTGGCTCCCTTATTGGTCCCTCTCCGTCGTCCTATGATCCCTCTGTATGGCTTAACAATTTCGCTAACAAATTATCCCCTCCAACAGTTTCATACAAAGATTGTTTCCCATCTCCTTACCCGAGTTTGACTTCTGAAGATAGGTTTGACCTACCATTTAACTTATCTGAACTCCGCTGTGCTATTCGCGGCTTGAGAGATTCTGCCCCGGGTGAGGACGGTATCCCATACTCATTTATCACCCACCTTGGCTCAACAGGGGAAAGATTCTTCTTAGACCTACTTTGTAACTGGTTACATCCCTGATTCGTGGAAATGTCTTCCTGTGAGGTTAGTCCATTGTACAACCAATTTGTTGATGGTTAGATTGCTCAAAATCCGATTTCACAGTCACACTACCACCCAGAACTGTGTGGCAGGGCCTCCCTCAGGGTTCCGTTTTAAGTCCGATCCTATATAGTATTTATACCCACGACCTAGAACAAAGCGTGTCATGTTTCGGAGAGGTTCTCCAATATGCAGATGACCTCTGCATCTATTTATCCGGGCAGTCAATAGATATTATTAACCAACGCCTAAATTCTGCCTTATATTATTTATCCATCTGGTTGGAAGATCACGGTCTGTCATTGTCAGTCAATAAATGTAATGTTGTTGTATTCTCAAGAAAGAAATCTATCCCAAATATCCAAATTACCTGTGACAATCAACCAATTCCAGTTGTCGACAACGTAAAGTTTCTTGGAGTTACCCTTGACTCTAAATTGAGTGGTACCGCTCACTTCAATAATGTTGTCCATAAGTGTGAGAAGAGTATAAATATTCTCAGGTCTCTATCCGGTGTATGGTGGGGATCCCATCCTTACAGCCAGAAGTTACTCTATAATGCAATTGTACGCAGCCACCTGGACTATGGTTCTTTCTTGCTTGAACCCTGCAATAAAGAGGCACTCGCTAAATTGGATAAAATCCAAGCTAAAGCTCTCAGGATAATTTTAGGTGCTATGAAATCATCTCCCAAAAATGCCCTACTGGTGGAAGCCGTTGATCCCCCATTAGATCTCCGTCGCCAATACCTATCAGATAGATTTATATTTAAAACAAATCAATCAATTTGTCATCCACTTCTCCCCCGTCTTCAAAATTTATCCGATATGATATCCCAACCTTCGTTTAAATATTGGACCCATAAAGATCTCCCTAGAATCATCACAAGCTTTAAAAAACTTCCCTCCTTGTCATACTCAATGTTACAGTTTGATAATAACCCTTTTTTCAAAATTAATTATGAGGCCTTGATATTTGAACCACAAATACTAGATTTTGGAATCCATAAAAATGACCCCTTAGCTAACTTCAAATTTGTGCGTCATCTAAACAATAATTGGCAGGAATGGTTACCAATATACACAGACGCCTCGAAATCGTCTGATGATGACCCGGTAGGTAGCGCAGTCTGGATTCCAAAATATAAAATCCTGTTAAATTTTAAATCTAGTCTTAGAAATTAGGGAAAAATTATATACATGTCACCGTCAGGGGATCGATGTAATGTTGATCTGGATTCCAGGCCACAGCGGTATTGACGGGAACGAGCAAGCGGACTTTTGGGCGAAGGAAGCTGCCAAAGTCGGTGTCATTTCACATAAAATTTTTGCTAAGGATGTCCTACCTTTCGCAGCGAGATACTTAGCAGATAATTGGCAAGTTTCTTGGAACGAATCGTCTAAGTCCAAAGGTCATAAGTATGCTTGCATACAACCACTGATCCCCAAAAAGCCATGGTTTTTTAACCAAAAACTAGTTGACAGGAAAGTTATATCAACGGTCTGTCGATTACGTATTGGCCACGCATGTACTCCCGTGTTTTTAAATAAAATCCACATAAAAGACTCCTCTATCTGTGAATGTGGTTTAGATGAAGGATCACCGGATCACATTTTCTTCAGCTGTCCAAAATACCCTATATCATTATATGACATTCTTCCCAACAATATCCCACGTCCTATTAATTTCCAATATTTACTGTCACTCTCCTTTTCCAAATATATAAATTATTTATGTAAATATATACATGCTAATAATATAAAATTATAAATTGAGCTGTTATTTATACAATAATATTGTACAATAAAATAATATATATTGCCCGATATTGCGTCAAACCCACTTTTGTGCCGTCCTTGTTTATTTTTTATTATAAAGGAACAGACAAACTAAGAGAAAGTGGAAATGAAATTTGTCTTAGAAATATTCCAATCTCTACCGTACAATCAATTTCTAAACGTGTCTCTCGAAACACTTGACATTGGCGGAATCTCTGCGTTGACTCTACACGCGAGATGCGAGATAGAGTCCAAATAAAAAAAAAAAAAAAAAAAAAGCTCTTCACAGAAGATGTTAACGCGCTGACAAACATTTGTTATAGAGAAATATCGATGCACTATTAGAGAAATTGCTGAGAATGTTTGCACGTCCGCTTGCCCATATTATTAAATTTTGTTATAACTAAAACGAGTGGTTTTCAAGTTTGTTCCAATACTAATTGCTAAATGTTGACCAATTTTGTTCCTAATGTTTGCCCAAAAACAATATTGTAATATTGCCTTAATGCAACTTTGTCTATTTCGGAAATCGATTCTAAAGCATCGATTAACTCAAATACTAAAGAACGTTCAATATAATCTATTCCGTGAAATTGAAACGACATGCAAACATTATTGCGTCTACCGAATTTAGTCACTTATTGACAGATAATGCAACGTCAAGTGTGCGTAGTTTAAGGAGCAATCTATTACGAAGACAGAGTATACTCTTAGATACTTATTCTCTATATCTAGCTCGATATTTCGGTAAATCATTAATAATTTCAACATAAAATATTCATGTTTTATAATAAGAAAATTTACCAGTAACTTCTAAATCATGCAGAGAATTTCTGCAAACATGGCAACGAATGCCGTTTTCATACTTGCTTGTCTTCAAAAGGAAGCAAGCATGAAATTTTTAAAATCTTATGTTAACTTTTTGGACCTGCAATTTTGGAGTTCTCGGCTGACCGTTGATTGTTGACTACGTGATGAACATCGAGTAGTCATTTAGCGTCGCAGTAACAACACAAGAGTTGACTTATTTATCAATATCTGTGATCCACTTGTGTTTTGTGGCAACTTCCACATACAGCGAATAACATACTTCATTTTCATCTTTTGGGCATATACCCCTATGTTGTACTATTCTAATTCTAATATAGTCGATTTGTTATCACCATTTTATACAAATAACTAGTTTTAACAAAGACAAGGTGACGTTTGTAAAATGACGAATCATATAATCTACTGACATTAGTTATATCATTTAGATAACATCTACCTAGGTAAAAATTAATTTAGATTTCTAAAGCTGAAGTTGACTATTTTGTATTCTATCTATCTATATCGAACATTTAAAGTAAATAAAGAAGAAACTATCTAACAACAGTCAACTAGTCAACAGGCTATGCGATGCTAATAATATACTTGTATGTATTTTCCTAAATAATATTTAATAGCAACACACATAGGAAACTATTGGCGCAATATAAAGTGTAGGTAATAGAAACATGTAAGTATGTTGTACTCGTAACTAATGGATGTAACGTCTCTGGTGGTCTCAGGTGCGGGCCTATAATGATTGGGTCATACCAGTCCTAACCTACTCCTTTGGCATACTTAGATGGACTCAAACTGAACTAGATTCCCTGGATAGAAGAGTTCGTACACTGCTTATCGCGTACCGATTGCACCATCTACGTTCATCGGTCATAAGATTGTATATACCCTTCAGAATCGCGAGGTATGCAACCGTAGGGACTACTTCCTCTTCGTTGACGTGGATGTGGTGAAAGTTGACAACGGACTCACTCTGCTTCCTCTAGCAAAGGAGAACTGGCGTGAACCAGCAGTACTTAGTATTACAGATCGCAAGGAGATATGGAAGAGCAAAGAACTGCATGGACGTTTTTATCGGGCCTTAATATTTTTTAAATTGTTTTGTCATTCGACCGATGTAGATTTATTAGCACCAGGCTACGGTTGCTCTTTGGAGAAATGGAATTTTTTTGTCTGTGCAATTACAGATGAACAGTAATTATAAACAATTACAGTAACTATCGGAGATATATCCTAAGGGTTGGCATAATAGTAATTTGTCGGACATGTCATCGTCCCGGAGCAACTCTCAGGTATATAATTTCTGGTTGTTCTCATTTTGCCAACGGCGTGCAATTGCTAAGAGCCTCGACCTATACCTTCAGATGCTCATATTAGGCAGCTGGATTAAGAGCCTGATGCATAAGACAGTCCTCCTCGATACGGCACGCATAATGAGGAGGTATCTGTCTCTGGACTCTCTCTATATTTTTTTATGTGAATGTATTTAAAAATGTAATTTGTATGTATATTAAAAAAATAAAGAGAATAATAATAATAATCATTTATTAAATACCTTAATCTAAATATATGTTACTGTAAATGCCCGAATATTGGTAAATCCTAGGGTTTACTGGTAAATCCTAAGAATTACCAACCGTTATCGGTAAAAGTCTGAATTTTATAAAGAAGGGTATTATCCCTTCTATATAAAATTCATGATTTCTTTATAAAATGTGATTAAACTAAATGATTAAGTTGATTAATCCATTGTTTTTTTAAATAAACAACATTTACCAACCGTCATTGGTAAAACCTAGAATTTACCAAACTTTCATGGTAAAAGCCCGAAAAATTATCTCTTCTTTATAAATTTCGGACTTTTACCAATAACGGTTGGTAAATCTTAGGATTGACCGGTAAAACCTAGGATTTACCAATATTCGGGCTTTTACAGTAAAATATACTGTAATACTATATAATACTGTCATCTTCAGGTCCAGGGATCACTCTATTACCACACTCAACATTACCAGCCCAATCACACTCTTCTTTGTGAGGATTGTACAATGTATTTGTCGGGCATTCTAACGCTACAGGCTGGCCATGGGCACAAATGTAAAATTGGTTACAATTTTCATGAGCAACTAGAATATTGTCAGAGTTTGCGCCAGCACATATAGAGGGAGCATCTTCAGGGTTACAATTGCATGTGCCGCTGCTTTCATTACTATCATCATCGCTACTGTCACTGGCACTGCTATCATTATTGTTACCATCGCTGTCGTTATCACTGATACTATTATCTTCATCACTGTCTTTTTCAGGTTCTGGGGTCACTCTATTACCACACTCAACATTACCAGCCCAATCACACTCTTCTTTGTGAGGATTGTACAATGTATTTGTCGGGCATTCTAACGCTACAGGCTGGCCATGGGCACAAATGTAAAATTGGTTACAATTTTCATGAGCAACTAGAATATTGTCAGAGTTTGCGCCAGCACATATAGAGGGAGCATCTTCAGGGTTACAATTGCATGTGCCGCTGCTTTCATTACTATCATCATCGCTACTGTCACTGGCACTGCTATCATTATTGTTACCATCGCTGTCGTTGTCACTGATACTATTATCTTCATCACTGTCTTTTTCAGGTTCTGGGGTCACTCTATTACCACACTCAACATTACCAGCCCAATCACACTCTTCTTTGTGAGGATTGTACAATGTATTTGTCGGGCATTTTAACGCTACAGGCTGGCTATGGGCACAAATGTAAAATTGGTTACAATTTTCATGAGCAACTAGAATATTGTCAGAGTTTGCGCCAGCACATATAGAGGGAGCATCTTCAGGATTACCATTGCATGTGCCGCTGCTTTCATTACTATCATCATCGTTACTGTCACTGTCACTGCTATCATTATTGTTACCATCGCTGTCGTTATCACTGACACTATCATCTTCATCACTGTCTTTTTCAGGTTCTGGGGTCACTCTATTACCACACTCAACATCACCAGCCCAATCACACTCTTCTTTGTGAGGATTGTACAATGTATTTGTCGGGCATTCTAACGCTATAGGCTGGCCATGAGCACAAATGTAAAATTGGTTACAATTTTCATGAGCAACTAGAATATTGTCAGAGTTTGCGCCAGCACATATAGAGGGAGCATCTTCAGGGTTGCAATTGCATGTGCCAATGCTTTCATTACTATCATCATCGTTACTGTCACTGTCACTGCTATCATTATTGTTACCATCGCTGTCGTTATCACTGATACTATTATCTTTATCACTGTCTTTTTCAGGTTCTGGGGTCACTCTATTACCACACTCAACATTACCAGCCCAATCACACTCTTCTTTGTGAGGATTGTACAATGTATTTGTCGGGCATTCTAACGCTATAGGCTGGCCATGAGCACAAATGTAAAATTGGTTACAATTTTCATGAGCAACTAGAATATTGTCAGAGTTTGCGCCAGCACATATAGAGGGAGCACCTTCAGGGTTACAATTGCATGTGCCGCTGCTTTCATTACTATCATCATCGTTACTGTCACTGTCACTGCTATCATTATTGTTACCATCGCTGCCGTTATTACTGATACTATCATCTTCATCTATGTCATCTTCCGGTCCAGGGATCACTCTATCACTACACTCAACATTACCGGCCCAATCGCACTTTTCCTTGTAAGGATTGTACAACGTATTTGTTGGACATTTTAGCGCTATAGGCTTGCCATGTGCACATATGTAAAATTTGTTACATTTTTCATGTGCAACAAGAATATTGTCAGAGTTGACACGAGAACAGATTGTCGGTGCTTCATTAGAATTACAGTTGCAAGTACCCGCTGATGCCAAATTATCATCATCGATAGGTGGTAGCGTATGTACATCACTTGATCCACTTTCACTTTTACAATCGCAATCATTATTACCTGAAATACCGTTGTCACTGTCTGAGATGGACCTATCACCACACGCAACCAAGTGTGACCACTCACACATTTCCTTTGCTGGATCATAAAAAAGATTACTTGGGCATTTTATTGCATAACCTCTGCCTTTTGAACACTTGTAAAACATATCACAGTATTTGTGTGCTAAATGAGTATCTTGATTACTGTTGAAAACGTTTTTGCACATTAGTTGTGCTTCAGTGCAGTCGCATTGTCGTGCATCCTGGTCGGGTATGAGCTTACCACCTTGTCCTAGTGCTAAGGCACACAGCAGTATTAAAGTTGATTCTGAAAAAGTGTAAAAAACTAATTACAATAATACTTTACGTCGTTTGAAATAATTAGGGGATGTTTGGCACCCTTCGTATAGGTTGAGTAAAAAAAACTGTTGAGTAGTGTCTGATGATTTATTTTTATAAGTATGTACGATCGACATCCATGATTGAAGGAGATGATACAGACAAATTTATTAATACATGTTTGTTTCTTACATTATTTTTAGTTTTTCAATCTAAATAGTGTTTCAGCTTGTCGGGGATTAATTATTATTTTCGCACAAGCTTTTAAATTATACCTACCGAAATTAGTAGACGAAATATGAACTACGTTATACCTACTTATAAGATCTGTAATAACCATATTTTGAGCGAATAAATACATCTATTAGATACGCCAATAAATTTTATTGCCTATTATTATAATCTTACAAATTAGTGAAACAAAATTGCTTGGTGTCAGTATCAAACAACTATTCAGAATTATTCATACCCTACTAACCCTGAATAACGAAATGTTATAATTTTTGGACATGGTTAGTTTTAAGTTTAATAGTTTTATCAACGACTAGCCGTCCCCGCAGTTTCACCAGCGTTTATGCTCACTGCTCCGCTTTAGCGTGATGATATTATAGCCTATGGCCTTCCTCGACAAATGGGCTATCTAACACTGAAATAATTTTTCAAATGGGACCAGTAGTCCCTAAGATTAGCGCGTTCAAGCAAACAAGCAAACAAACTCTTCAGCTTTAATATTGGTATAGATTATAGAAAATTAAACGCACTCTAAAATACATATATGACTACAGTAAAATATAAATAAAATAATTTATATTAGTAAAACGGATGCCATAGGTAATAAATTAAAATCATGATTGTGGCACTACGAAACTGTATGGGAGTAATTTTACAAAATATTTTATATTGTAAAAAACCAAGATTTTATGAAAAGTATACTATACTACGTAAATACTACTAAGTAAATAAAAATAACCGTATTGAAGTCTAAAAATACAAGTAAAGACGACTAAGAATACTTGTAATGATATTTAAATTTAATATTGAACCTTAAAGCTTTAACAGTTTTCTTACTGTCTATAAATAGATAAAGATATGTACTTTCATATTGTTTACAGCTTAAATTAAACTAAAGAACATCATTGTCAACAGCACACCTAAAAAATGGTAGTTATAGAATAGAAATGCTGAATTTGTTCGTGGCGAAGGTCTTTAAAAGTCATAATATCTTTGATTATATACAAGTCCATAATAGTTTATTTAAGGAGTCTTTAAATATGAGCAGACAGACGAACGGACTACGTGAAACATCTGCTAAGGAGGAAAACCCCCGATAATAACAGATGTCTTACCCAAATGTATCTTGATAACCTATTCCAACATAACATATCTTGAAAGCAAAATAAAATCTATAAGTAAATTGGGAATTCGGATTATCTCATTTAACATAATATATCGCACTGCTTTTACGAGACTGTATCAACTCAAAATAGGGTAAATTTGAGATAATTCATATTTCATACGTAAATATCAATTCCCTACGCGTCAATAAATATAAAATAATAATAATAAATTGTAATAAGCTGAATTGTTCAACAAAACAACTAAAAATAATTCATATTTTTTTTCACCTGCAATCTTTTAAATAATTAATTAATACAGAAATCCCTTAATTTTATCAATAATCTATATACAGTGTTCACTTTTTATCATCGTTAACAGGAAGCGAGTAATCAGTTTTCTGTCGTTTCTGAAAAAAGCTTCATTTTGAGTTGATACACTCTTGTAATAGCTGTGCGATATGTTCAATAATAAATATTATTAATTATTGTTTTTTGTAAAAGCAATCTTCACTTATGTGAGTAAGACTGTTAGTTAGGCCAACTGCTAACCTAACTATATTTATGTTAACTACTCTCCAAATAAGGACACTCCCTCATCCCGTGATTAAAGTTAGTTCACGAACGAACATAAAAAGAAAATCAATTGAACATCGAAAATATTTTGAAATTAATTAAACAATAACGCGAAACTTACCTTTCATTTAATCGAAGTAATTGTTACTTCTGTAAAAATATTTGTAAAACTAACGGCATACTTGTTGGTTAGGCTACATTTATATATCTTGAATGTTAATCCCCTTTTAACATTCACGATTATCAGATCAAAAATATGATAGGTAAAGAGTAAACACTGATTTGGGATAATTACGCAGTGCTTCAATGTCGAATGAATCGTTCTTAACGGTTGTAACAAAATAATAATTTTATTGTTATTATTTTGGTACTTTACCTTTATGTTATATATATATAAACATAATACATACTGTACAGCGTCTACAAACGATGAATATATATATAGTATATCACTGTACTGATATACTGTAATGATACGGATAGTGAGCATAATTTTTGAAGTGAAACTTCTTTAGAATCGCTGTGCTTTGAAATTCAATGAAACGAAAAAGCGACAGTAAAAAGAGACAAACATACTCATGAATAGGATGTAGCCTGCGAAAGGATGAGATAGAATACAAGTATCAGTGTTTCCTGTAATCTTTGTCTTTGCACCTGCGTTGACGTTGACATTGACGCATTTGAAGACTATATGTATTGTATATGTGAACATGTGCGCTTTCTAGTTATTAGACGTATGTATAATATATAAATATGAATATACTGTACTAACTTTTAAACTTTCGCGTTCCATGATATAATATTATCTACGTATGAACGGGAATTAACGCGATCACGAAAAGGTATTACATACCTCTGAATTGCCTGACGTTTCGACCAGGTTGCACTGGCTGTGGTCACAGGCTGACTGGCTCAGCGGTGCACGCCCTCCGTCGCCGACATCGTGAGGTAGAAGGTTCTTCATCCACCTCCACTTTTTTGATATTTTTGATATTTTCGTTTCGCCATGTACCGTCACATACTATACTAACAGTGTCCCTATTCTGTAAGCAAACCGATGTGGCCCTATTCTGGTGTTCACCCGACTGCGCATAAAAGCGAGGTGGCATGTTTTTTATCACTGGATTCCACGCTGTAGATAATTTGAAACCATCTTCCCGATTGAAAGTTTTGTGTTTTTTAATTTCAATCGCTTCACGTACAACTCTTGAGTAAAAGTGACGTTCCGTGGAGAGGACTTGCGTACGGTGAAATTCAATCCAGTGATTGGTGCCCGCTTCGAGTGCATGTTCTGCAATCGCTGATTTGCTAATCTGTCGGTTCTTCACAGCAGCGATGTGTTCTTTGACCCTTTCAGCAATGGTCCGCTTTGTTTGGCCTATGTAGGAACTACCACAGCTGCAGTTTATTTTGTAGACACCTGGAGTTTGTAACGGCAAGACGTCCTTCGGTGTACCCACGATGTTTTGAACCTTTATGCCTGGTGTGTATACTGTCGGAATGGAGTATTTCTTTAATACGGAGCCGATCTTATCCGTTACTCCTTTCACATATGGCATGTAGGCTGGTTGTCTGTTCACCTCCGGATGCTTGCGTCTCATTGTCGGTTGCTTCCGTGTTCCATTTACCTGATATCCGTTACTTTTAAGTACCTCCTGAACATGATCCAGCTCTCGCTCCAAATGTTCAGGGTCACAAAGATCGTATGCTCTGTTCTTGAGTGAAGTCATAACAGACTGCAGGTGTCGGGGATGATGATGAGACGTGGCGTGTAGGTACCTATCCGTATGAGTAGGCTTGCGGTACACACAGTGCGACAAGGACCCATCTGACCTCGCGGTTACTTTGACATCTAAAAATGACAATGACCTATCCGCCTCCACCTCATATGTGAACCTTATCTTGGGGTGAATGGAGTTGAGGTGTTGTAAATATTGATCTACTTCCTGTTTATTTCCCTTGACGATACTAAAGATGTCATCCACGAATCGCTTCCAAAGCCTAACGGTCTTCGGGCCGAGACTCAACGCCTTCTCTTCAAAATGCTCCATCCAGATGTTGGCTAGTACAGGGGCTACAGGACTACCCATTGCGACACCATCAATCTGAAGGTAATGTTGACCTTGGAAAAGGAAATAGTTGCCCTCTAGACAATGTTCAAGTAGATCAATATAATTGAACGGCAACTCGTGGTCTCTCAGCAGGTCTTTTACGACGTCCATACATTCTTTTATTGGAACATTGGTGTAAAGTGATTCCACGTCAAAGCTCACCATGACGTCATCAGGTTCCAACTTGAGATCTTTTATAATTTGTATGAAGTGCCGCGAGTCTTTCACAAAAGACGGTGTTTTGCCTACAAGTGGTTGCAATACTGACGCAACATGCTTCGCGAGATCGTAAGTAGGAGAGGCAATTTGACTTACAATAGGCCGCAGCGGCACGTTGGGCTTGTGTATTTTGGGCAGACCATATAATTTCGGTGGCTGATGTGACTTTGGTGCATAAAGTCTGTTGTACTCGTCTTCTGAAAATAGGTCCTCGTTATCCTGGATAAGAGATCGTATTCTACGCGTTACTCTGGCCGTGGGGTTATATGATACCGGTTTATAAACCTTATCGTCATCCAAAAGTTCAAGTACTTTACGTTGGTAATCAGTTGTACTCATCACTACAGTGGCGTTTCCCTTGTCGGCCTTAAGCACTAAAATATCCCGGTTATCCCTAATGTTTTTCAATGCTTGACGCTCTCCCATAGTGATATTACTAGCCGGAAGCTTTGATTTTCGTAATATTACCGCGACGTCCTGTCTAAGGATATCGGCATCGCCGGGCGGTACCTTGTTACGTGCAATAGATTCCTCAACGCTACTGATTACTTTCTCGAACGGTATTTGTTTAGGTGTTGGAGCGAAATTCATACCTTTAGCCAAGATGTTTATGGTAGTATCATCTAAACTCACGTGTGATAAGTTAATGACGGTGTCCTTCGACCGATCGGGTACCACGGGTGACGTCTTATTTTTTGCATACCGTCGATTATATTCCTTCGAGAACTTACGCTCAAAGTTCTCACTACACAATTCGAAGGTACGACTCGCTTGTAGAAACGTAACCCGATCACACAAATCATAGTCCGTTTGAGATAGATTAACACAACACTTCAAATGTAACGCATATAATTCTCTCTGTATACACTCCAAATCACTGTGTTTGTTGCGAATTAATTGTCTCAGGAGGCGTACACTCGCGTTTGTTAGAATTTTACGTGAAAATGCGATATCACTACGTGGTTTTATTCGAACACACGAAGGTAATAAGTCCCAATCGCGACACTTCACTAGAAATATTAACGATGTTTCAACTCGCGCACGTTTTTTACGTAAATATTCTAGTTGACGCACTTGTTTTGCAATTTCCGACTCGTAACGGTTTGCTATACTAACTTTTAAACTTTCGCGTTCCATGATATAATATTATCTACGTATGAACGGGAATTAACGCGAACACGAAAATGTATTACATACCTCTGAATTGCCTGACGTTGCCTGAAGTCACATCAGCCACCGAAATTATATGGTCTGCCCAAAATACACAAGCCCAACGTGCCGCTGCGGCCTATTGTAAGTCAAATTGCCTCTCCTACTTACGATCTCGCGAAGCATGTTGCGTCAGTATTGCAACCACTTGTAGGCAAAACACCGTCTTTTGTGAAAGACTCGCGGCACTTCATACAAATTATAAAAGATCTCAAGTTCGAACCTGATGACGTCATGGTGAGCTTTGACGTGGAATCACTTTACACCAATGTTCCAATAAAAGAATGTATGGACGTCGTAAAAGACCTGCTGAGAGACCACGAGTTGCCGTTCAATTATATTGATCTACTTGAACATTGTCTAGAGGGCAACTATTTCCTTTTCCAAGGTCAACATTACCTTCAGATTGATGGTGTCGCAATGGGTAGTCCTGTAGCCCCTGTACTAGCCAACATCTGGATAGAGCATTTTGAAGAGAAGGCGTTGAGTCTCGGCCCGAAAACCGTTAGGCTTTGGAAGCGATTCGTGGATGACATCTTTAGTATCGTCAAGGGAAATAAACAGGAAGTAGATCAATATTTACAACACCTCAACTCCATTCACCCCAAGATAAGGTTCACATATGAGGTGGAGGCGGATAGGTCATTGTCATTTTTAGATGTCAAAGTAACCGCGAGGTCAGATGGGTCCTTGTCGCACTGTGTGTACCGCAAGCCTACTCATACGGATAGGTACCTACACGCCACGTCTCATCATCATCCCCGACACCTGCAGTCTGTTATGACTTCACTCAAGAACAGAGCATACGATCTTTGTGACCCTGAACATTTGGAGCGAGAGCTGGATCATGTTCAGGAGGTACTTAAAAGTAACGGATATCAGGTGAATGGAACACGGAAGCAACCGACAATGAGACGCAAGCATCCGGAGGTGAACAGACAACCAGCCTACATGCCATATGTGAAAGGAGTAACGGATAAGATCGGCTCCGTATTAAAGAAATACTCCATTCCGACAGTATACACACCAGGCATAAAGGTTCAAAACATCGTGGGTACACCGAAGGACGTCTTGCCGTTACAAACTCCAGGTGTCTACAAAATAAACTGCAGCTGTGGTAGTTCCTACATAGGCCAAACAAAGCGGACCATTGCTGAAAGGGTCAAAGAACACATCGCTGCTGTGAAGAACCGACAGATTAGCAAATCAGCGATTGCAGAACATGCACTCGAAGCGGGCACCAATCACTGGATTGAATTTCACCGTACGCAAGTCCTCTCCACGGAACGTCACTTTTACTCAAGAGTTGTACGTGAAGCGATTGAAATTAAAAAACACAAAACTTTCAATCGGGAAGATGGTTTCAAATTATCTACAGCGTGGAATCCAGTGATAAAAAACATGCCACCTCGCTTTTATGCGCAGTCGGGTGAACACCAGAATAGGGCCACATCGGTTTGCTTACAGAATAGGGACATTGTTAGTATAGTATGTGACGGTACATGGCGAAACGAAAATATCAAAAATATCAAAAAAGTGGAGGTGGATGAAGAACCTTCTACCTCACGATGTCGGCGACGGAGGGCGTGCACCGCTGAGCCAGTCAGCCTGTGACCACGGCCAGTGCAACCTGGTCGAAACGTCAGGCAATTCAGAGGTATGTAATACCTTTTCGTGATCGCGTTAATTCCCGTTCATACGTAGATAATATTATATCATGGAACGCGAAAGTTTAAAAGTTAGTATAGCAAACCGTTACGGGTCGGAAATTGCAAAACAAGTGCGTCAACTAGAATATTTACGTAAAAAACGTGCGCGAGTTGAAACATCGTTGATATTTCTAGTGAAGTGTCGCGATTGGGACTTATTACCTTCGTGTGTTCGAATAAAACCACGTAGTGATATCGCATTTTCACGTAAAATTCTAACAAACGCGAGTGTACGCCTCCTGAGACAATTAATTCGCAACAAACACAGTGATTTGGAGTGTATACAGAGAGAATTATATGCGTTACATTTGAAGTGTTGTGTTAATCTATCTCAAACGGACTATGATTTGTGTGATCGGGTTACGTTTCTACAAGCGAGTCGTACCTTCGAATTGTGTAGTGAGAACTTTGAGCGTAAGTTCTCGAAGGAATATAATCGACGGTATGCAAAAAATAAGACGTCACCCGTGGTACCCGATCGGTCGAAGGACACCGTCATTAACTTATCACACGTGAGTTTAGATGATACTACCATAAACATCTTGGCTAAAGGTATGAATTTCGCTCCAACACCTAAACAAATACCGTTCGAGAAAGTAATCAGTAGCGTTGAGGAATCTATTGCACGTAACAAGGTACCGCCCGGCGATGCCGATATCCTTAGACAGGACGTCGCGGTAATATTACGAAAATCAAAGCTTCCGGCTAGTAATATCACTATGGGAGAGCGTCAAGCATTGAAAAACATTAGGGATAACCGGGATATTTTAGTGCTTAAGGCCGACAAGGGAAACGCCACTGTAGTGATGAGTACAACTGATTACCAACGTAAAGTACTTGAACTTTTGGATGACGATAAGGTTTATAAACCGGTATCATATAACCCCACGGCCAGAGTAACGCGTAGAATACGATCTCTTATCCAGGATAACGAGGACCTATTTTCAGAAGACGAGTACAACAGACTTTATGCACCAAAGTCACATCAGCCACCGAAATTATATGGTCTGCCCAAAATACACAAGCCCAACGTGCCGCTGCGGCCTATTGTAAGTCAAATTGCCTCTCCTACTTACGATCTCGCGAAGCATGTTGCGTCAGTATTGCAACCACTTGTAGGCAAAACACCGTCTTTTGTGAAAGACTCGCGGCACTTCATACAAATTATAAAAGATCTCAAGTTGGAACCTGATGACGTCATGGTGAGCTTTGACGTGGAATCACTTTACACCAATGTTCCAATAAAAGAATGTATGGACGTCGTAAAAGACCTGCTGAGAGACCACGAGTTGCCGTTCAATTATATTGATCTACTTGAACATTGTCTAGAGGGCAACTATTTCCTTTTCCAAGGTCAACATTACCTTCAGATTGATGGTGTCGCAATGGGTAGTCCTGTAGCCCCTGTACTAGCCAACATCTGGATGGAGCATTTTGAAGAGAAGGCGTTGAGTCTCGGCCCGAAGACCGTTAGGCTTTGGAAGCGATTCGTGGATGACATCTTTAGTATCGTCAAGGGAAATAAACAGGAAGTAGATCAATATTTACAACACCTCAACTCCATTCACCCCAAGATAAGGTTCACATATGAGGTGGAGGCGGATAGGTCATTGTCATTTTTAGATGTCAAAGTAACCGCGAGGTCAGATGGGTCCTTGTCGCACTGTGTGTACCGCAAGCCTACTCATACGGATAGGTACCTACACGCCACGTCTCATCATCATCCCCGACACCTGCAGTCTGTTATGACTTCACTCAAGAACAGAGCATACGATCTTTGTGACCCTGAACATTTGGAGCGAGAGCTGGATCATGTTCAGGAGGTACTTAAAAGTAACGGATATCAGGTAAATGGAACACGGAAGCAACCGACAATGAGACGCAAGCATCCGGAGGTGAACAGACAACCAGCCTACATGCCATATGTGAAAGGAGTAACGGATAAGATCGGCTCCGTATTAAAGAAATACTCCATTCCGACAGTATACACACCAGGCATAAAGGTTCAAAACATCGTGGGTACACCGAAGGACGTCTTGCCGTTACAAACTCCAGGTGTCTACAAAATAAACTGCAGCTGTGGTAGTTCCTACATAGGCCAAACAAAGCGGACCATTGCTGAAAGGGTCAAAGAACACATCGCTGCTGTGAAGAACCGACAGATTAGCAAATCAGCGATTGCAGAACATGCACTCGAAGCGGGCACCAATCACTGGATTGAATTTCACCGTACGCAAGTCCTCTCCACGGAACGTCACTTTTACTCAAGAGTTGTACGTGAAGCGATTGAAATTAAAAAACACAAAACTTTCAATCGGGAAGATGGTTTCAAATTATCTACAGCGTGGAATCCAGTGATAAAAAACATGCCACCTCGCTTTTATGCGCAGTCGGGTGAACACCAGAATAGGGCCACATCGGTTTGCTTACAGAATAGGGACACTGTTAGTATAGTATGTGACGGTACATGGCGAAACGAAAATATCAAAAATATCAAAAAAGTGGAGGTGGATGAAGAACCTTCTACCTCACGATGTCGGCGACGGAGGGCGTGCACCGCTGAGCCAGTCAGCCTGTGACCACAGCCAGTGCAACCTGGTCGAAACGTCAGGCAATTCAGAGGTATGTAATACCTTTTCGTGATCGCGTTAATTCCCGTTCATACGTAGATAATATTATATCATGGAACGCGAAAGTTTAAAAGTTAGTACAGTATATTCATATTTATATATTATACATACGTCTAATAACTAGAAAGCGCACATGTTCACATATACAATACATATAGTCTTCAAATGCGTCAATGTCAACGTCAACGCAGGTGCAAAGACAAAGATTACAGGAAACACTGATACTTGTATTCTATCTCATCCTTTCGCAGGCTACATCCTATTCATGAGTATGTTTGTCTCTTTTTACTGTCGCTTTTTCGTTTCATTGAATTTCAAAGCACAGCGATTCTAAAGAAGTTTCACTTCAAAAATTATGCTCACTATCCGTATCATTACAGTATATCAGTACAGTGATATACTATATATATATTCATCGTTTGTAGACGCTGTACAGTATGTATTATGTTTATATATATATAACATAAAGGTAAAGTACCAAAATAATAACAATAAAATTATTATTTTGTTACAACCGTTAAGAACGATTCATTCGACATTGAAGCACTGCGTAATTATCCCAAATCAGTGTTTACTCTTTACCTATCATATTTTTGATCTGATAATCGTGAATGTTAAAAGGGGATTAACATTCAAGATATATAAATGTAGCCTAACCAACAAGTATGCCGTTAGTTTTACAAATATTTTTACAGAAGTAACAATTACTTCGATTAAATGAAAGGTAAGTTTCGCGTTATTGTTTAATTAATTTCAAAATATTTTCGATGTTCAATTGATTTTCTTTTTATGTTCGTTCGTGAACTAACTTTAATCACGGGATGAGGGAGTGTCCTTATTTGGAGAGTAGTTAACATAAATATAGTTAGGTTAGCAGTTGGCCTAACTAACAGTCTTACTCACATAAGTGAAGATTGCTTTTACAAAAAACAATAATTAATAATATTTATTATTGAACATATCGCACAGCTATTACAAGAGTGTATCAACTCAAAATGAAGCTTTTTTCAGAAACGACAGAAAACTGATTACTCGCTTCCTGTTAACGATGATAAAAAGTGAACACTGTATATAGATTATTGATAAAATTAAAGTTAGTATAGCAAACCGTTACGGGTCGGAAATTGCAAAACAAGTGCGTCAACTAGAATATTTACGTAAAAAACGTGCGCGAGTTGAAACATCGTTGATATTTCTAGTGAAGTGTCGCGATTGGGACTTATTACCTTCGTGTGTTCGAATAAAACCACGTAGTGATATCGCATTTTCACGTAAAATTCTAACAAACGCGAGTGTACGCCTCCTGAGACAATTAATTCGCAACAAACACAGTGATTTGGAGTGTATACAGAGAGAATTATATGCGTTACATTTGAAGTGTTGTGTTAATCTATCTCAAACGGACTATGATTTGTGTGATCGGGTTACGTTTCTACAAGCGAGTCGTACCTTCGAATTGTGTAGTGAGAACTTTGAGCGTAAGTTCTCGAAGGAATATAATCGACGGTATGCAAAAAATAAGACGTCACCCGTGGTACCCGATCGGTCGAAGGACACCGTCATTAACTTATCACACGTGAGTTTAGATGATACTACCATAAACATCTTGGCTAAAGGTATGAATTTCGCTCCAACACCTAAACAAATACCGTTCGAGAAAGTAATCAGTAGCGTTGAGGAATCTATTGCACGTAACAAGGTACCGCCCGGCGATGCCGATATCCTTAGACAGGACGTCGCGGTAATATTACGAAAATCAAAGCTTCCGGCTAGTAATATCACTATGGGAGAGCGTCAAGCATTGAAAAACATTAGGGATAACCGGGATATTTTAGTGCTTAAGGCCGACAAGGGAAACGCCACTGTAGTGATGAGTACAACTGATTACCAACGTAAAGTACTTGAACTTTTGGATGACGATAAGGTTTATAAACCGGTATCATATAACCCCACGGCCAGAGTAACGCGTAGAATACGATCTCTTATCCAGGATAACGAGGACCTATTTTCAGAAGACGAGTACAACAGACTTTATGCACCAAAGTCACATCAGCCACCGAAATTATATGGTCTGCCCAAAATACACAAGCCCAACGTGCCGCTGCGGCCTATTGTAAGTCAAATTGCCTCTCCTACTTACGATCTCGCGAAGCATGTTGCGTCAGTATTGCAACCACTTGTAGGCAAAACACCGTCTTTTGTGAAAGACTCGCGGCACTTCATACAAATTATAAAAGATCTCAAGTTCGAACCTGATGACGTCATGGTGAGCTTTGACGTGGAATCACTTTACACCAATGTTCCAATAAAAGAATGTATGGACGTCGTAAAAGACCTGCTGAGAGACCACGAGTTGCCGTTCAATTATATTGATCTACTTGAACATTGTCTAGAGGGCAACTATTTCCTTTTCCAAGGTCAACATTACCTTCAGATTGATGGTGTCGCAATGGGTAGTCCTGTAGCCCCTGTACTAGCCAACATCTGGATAGAGCATTTTGAAGAGAAGGCGTTGAGTCTCGGCCCGAAAACCGTTAGGCTTTGGAAGCGATTCGTGGATGACATCTTTAGTATCGTCAAGGGAAATAAACAGGAAGTAGATCAATATTTACAACACCTCAACTCCATTCACCCCAAGATAAGGTTCACATATGAGGTGGAGGCGGATAGGTCATTGTCATTTTTAGATGTCAAAGTAACCGCGAGGTCAGATGGGTCCTTGTCGCACTGTGTGTACCGCAAGCCTACTCATACGGATAGGTACCTACACGCCACGTCTCATCATCATCCCCGACACCTGCAGTCTGTTATGACTTCACTCAAGAACAGAGCATACGATCTTTGTGACCCTGAACATTTGGAGCGAGAGCTGGATCATGTTCAGGAGGTACTTAAAAGTAACGGATATCAGGTGAATGGAACACGGAAGCAACCGACAATGAGACGCAAGCATCCGGAGGTGAACAGACAACCAGCCTACATGCCATATGTGAAAGGAGTAACGGATAAGATCGGCTCCGTATTAAAGAAATACTCCATTCCGACAGTATACACACCAGGCATAAAGGTTCAAAACATCGTGGGTACACCGAAGGACGTCTTGCCGTTACAAACTCCAGGTGTCTACAAAATAAACTGCAGCTGTGGTAGTTCCTACATAGGCCAAACAAAGCGGACCATTGCTGAAAGGGTCAAAGAACACATCGCTGCTGTGAAGAACCGACAGATTAGCAAATCAGCGATTGCAGAACATGCACTCGAAGCGGGCACCAATCACTGGATTGAATTTCACCGTACGCAAGTCCTCTCCACGGAACGTCACTTTTACTCAAGAGTTGTACGTGAAGCGATTGAAATTAAAAAACACAAAACTTTCAATCGGGAAGATGGTTTCAAATTATCTACAGCGTGGAATCCAGTGATAAAAAACATGCCACCTCGCTTTTATGCGCAGTCGGGTGAACACCAGAATAGGGCCACATCGGTTTGCTTACAGAATAGGGACACTGTTAGTATAGTATGTGACGGTACATGGCGAAACGAAAATATCAAAAATATCAAAAAAGTGGAGGTGGATGAAGAACCTTCTACCTCACGATGTCGGCGACGGAGGGCGTGCACCGCTGAGCCAGTCAGCCTGTGACCACGGCCAGTGCAACCTGGTCGAAACGTCAGGCAATTCAGAGGTATGTAATACCTTTTCGTGATCGCGTTAATTCCCGTTCATACGTAGATAATATTATATGAATATACTGTATAGCATCTACATAATTATGTTATAATGTCACCGTACGATTGTAAACTCCAGTCGTGTGTCGGAGCTGACCTACGACTGATTTTACGCACGTCAAAAGTGAAAACATAACTTATTATACGTGCGGTCACGTGAGTTCAGTGTTTTTTTCCCCATACCAAAAGTGCCCAACGTGCATAAAAAAGTGTCACTTAAATAATAATAATAGGCATATTATGTTACTGTTTCAGTTGTCAGTCAGTACTATGCATGCATTGTATGCAATTTGTAGTAGTGTATTTTTAAAAAAGCAGCGGCTAGTGTGCTTGTAGTCAATAAGGGTTGATCCATCTAGTTCTAGATAAAACAAATGGATAAAAAAATCCAGACAGCTCTACTGATAGAATGATAAATTCACCTTTTTCAACCTTTTTCTCGTTTCATCAAATATAGGAGATTAAGTTGACTTTAAACGGAGATGGTTCTCAATTTGCTGCGTATTCTTTACTTATGAATAACACCGAGTACGTCTTTTTTTTTGTGTGGAAATCCCCACGGATCATCACCGGGGGGTCAACGGCAAGGTGGTATGTCGGACTCGAACCGACTAAAACCACACGGTGTTCTGTCACGGGTCCTAATACCGGGGACTCAGGTGTACCCTAGAAAGGAAATCCCTGTGAGCCCCGGCAGATTTGGCCGCTTGCTCGACAACAGGTGACCCAACAATTTGGTGCGGAGTCCTAGCTCCCTCCGATTTAGAGAGGTGCGCGTGGAACACTTCGTGCCGCCGTCTCGGGCCTGCTTCTGCTAGGGCGACGGGTAACCAAGCCCATCACCTTCAGGCCAGTGCTCATGGAGGCCGGAGATCATTTTGCACTCTCCGGTGCGTCTTCTGCGGGACGAGAGAGAAGAAGTTCTCTCCCGTTTCCTTTACACCGCCTTTTTGGCATACATCACTTCCTCATAGAACGAGGCAGCGGAATCCCATGCTCTCTTGCACCGGACAATGGCCATAACCATGGTTTCTAGCGAGAGGCTACCCACACCAATGGCACCGAGTTCGTCTAGGCACAGATAAGATTATAATAATAATAATAACTCCACACATCTCACACGCGGCCGTCTGATCCCAAACTAGGCAGAGCCTGTACGATGGTAACCAGACTGCTGATAAACATACTTATATATTTCTAAATACATACATATTATAGATAAATTACACCCAGACACAGAACAAATTATCATGCTCATCACACAATTATTTGTCCTGGGTGGGAATCGAATCCACGACCTCTGGCTTAGCAGTCAGGGTCACTGACTGTCCACGTAAATCAATTTGGGTGGTTCTTTGTAATGAATTGTAAGCATTAGATTTTACTGAGATTAAAATATAAGGAAATAAATATGTTTAAAATGTCTCATTTCCAAATAAAGACAATGTGAAAAAGTGCAGCTCAATATATTTTAATACAATGGTTAGTGGAAATCCATTGTTCTATTTTTAATCACGAGTTAAATCACAATATCGTCGTTATATAGGTGGCTGTTATATTTATTTTTTTTCCTAAATTTATTTTTGCTATATTTTCATCCCACTATCTCACTAATATTATAAATGTGAAAGTTTGGATGGATGGATGTTTGTTACTCTTTCACGCAAAAACTACAGAACCGATTGCGATGAAACTTGGTATGTAGATAGCTGGAGACCTGGATTAACGCATAGGCTACTTTTTATATTCCCACTGGATCGGGACTTACGCGGGTGAAATCGCGGGGCACTGCTAGTTTTTAATGAATAAGACCCAAATAGTTAGTATATCACCCTTACAGAGTTTTTGTACTGTATATAGTACATATTATAACATAACATATTATAATTTCGTTTAAATTTTAAGTCAGTCAGTCGTCAGTTAGATCACACGTTACCTTTACCTATCTTTAGTAAGCAGATACTTTCATTACATCATAACGTATCGGGTTCAAAAGTCCATATATCACTACATATTATAAAACAAAGTCCCCTACCGCGTCTGTCTGTCTGTCTGTTCGCGATAAACTAAAAAACTTCTGAACGGATTTTCATGCGGTTTTCACCAATAGACGGAGTGATTCATGAGGAAGATTCAGGTGTATAATTTGTTAAAGTTTTGTGTAAATTTGTTGAAATATGATGATGATTGCTGAAGATGTCTCTACTACCAGTGTGAAGCCTTGGCGGGTTACTAGTACTTTAATAAAGTGTATATTGCACACAAAAATTGGCCGTTATGTTTTACCCGATTATGGTAAAACTAAAAATGGGGGTTATGTTCGACCTATATATTATGCATGTATGAAAGTTTGTCCCTATGTTCCCTTATAACTACTAAACGGTTGAACCGACTTTAATAATTGATATTCAGTTATTTAGATCCGCCGACAATTCTTTACATTTATTTTTAAATTAATATTTAAAAACATTGTCTGGCAAAGAGCTAAAAACCGTTTTATGCTTGGTAAATGATTCAAAGTAGATATCAACTAGGTCGCTGCAGCTATTTACCACCTTGCACAACCTAGCACACGGGGATTTGGCACCTGGAGCTGTTCTTCTTAATGGTGGACAGGGTGGTGTAATAGGTCTGCGAAAGCCTTGAAGACACTCGAAATTAACGCAGTCGGGTTTTTAGTTTCAGTTAAAGTTTTTTTGTTTCTATTCTGAATTTCTAACTTTCAAATGAATGCAAACTCTTTACCAGGTTGTATATTTTGTCGTTTGTTGTGTTAAATTTGCAGGCACGTGTGTTAAGCTGGCATAATTCATTACGGATTACGAAATAAAATTTACCCTAAGAATAGGCAAGTAGCTAACGAAAATCTCTAAAGATGTAGTTTTTAAAAAAATAATTATCGTAAGTCTCCAAATCCTGTTGTGACAAACGTATTTTAAGAATATATTTTTTAGAAAACTCAAAATTCCCCTTCGTAGCCAAATATCATTTTCTCAAAACATGATGTCCTAAAAAAAACGTAATCTCAAAACACCATAATCGCAAATCATTACATTCTCAAACAATCATATTAGTAAAATATGGATTATTAAAATAATCAGCAAACACACATCCAAAGTAAAAGAACAAAAGTAAAAGAGCTTATCTAATCATTTAACATTGAATGTTCGTCTGTCTTGTTTCTTGTCTAATTAAGTGTATCGGTGATTCACATTAATACAAACACAATAGATAAAAAGTTTAAGTAAACTACCATTGTAGTCTACAAGACTTTAAAGATGAATTGAGGTCATTTAGCTTTAATAAATAGCATGCTACTTACATATATAGTATTCTTACTTCCTCTCACAACTGATATGACCACTGACATCTATACAGCTAACAACTGACAGCTATTGGAACGCAATCTTTTAAACATTGTGTCTTCTAACGGTTCTATTAGGATACTAACGGTAGAAAACGGTGACCCAGCTAAGGTCTGGAAATTCTTGCGATCACTAGGAGTCGGAAAGCAGCGTCAAGAGTCATCTCCTAAGCTTCTGGATATTAACCAGCTTAACCAGCACATCAATGCTTCGCCTAACTTTAATAAGACAACTAAAATGAATACATTAAATTATCTTTCAACAATTCCGACTCCTGATTATCCTCCATTTGTTCTTAGTCAAGTTTCTGCTTGTGATGTTGAGAGGAGTATTCGGTCCATTACATCTAATGCAATTGGCACTGATTCTATCAGTCGGAATATGGTCCTTCCCATCCTCGATGAAATTTTACCTATTATTACCCACATCCTTAATACTTCTATTGCCTACTACTATTGTCAGCGGTGTTTTTCCATCGACATGGAAAGACGCCCAAATTATTCCTTTACCCAAGAATCCCAAACCTGTATCCTACTCCGAATATCATCCTATCTCAATTTTACCTTTTCTGTCAAAGGTCCTGGAACGCCATATCCACTATCAGCTTAGTACATTCCTTTGCAGAAATAACCTACTTAACCCGTTCCAATCCGGTTTCCGCCCCGGCCATAGCACGACCACCACTCTCGTCAATATTACAGATGATATAAGAACAGGCATGGAGAATGGAAACTTCACAGTTCTATGTCTACTAGACTTCAGCAATGCTTTCAACACTGTGGACTTCAACGTTCTCCTTGCCATACTTAATTCTCTCAACATATCTCCAACGGCTATTGACTGGTTTCGTAGTTACCTGTTCGGCCGCTGGCAGCGCATCCGACTGGATGATAACTACTCTACCTGGTCCAACACAGCTGCTGGTGTGCCACAGGGTGGTGTTTTATCTCCTTTACTTTTTTCAATATTTATTAATTCAATCTCGAATGAACTTCTCTCTTCCTACCACTTTGCTTTGATTTGCAAATTTACAGTCAAGCAAATCTTAACGAACTGTCTCAATGTATTAACACTATCAATAAAGATCTGGCTAGTATAAGTAAATGGACCACTATGTATGGGCTTAGGGTTAACCCTAGCAAGACGCAAGCTATAATTGTCGGTAGCTCCAGACTTATTGCTAAAATTGACTATTCAGCACTTCCACAAGTGTCTTTTGAAGGGGTTACTATTCCTATAAGCAATAATGTTAAGAACCTAGGGATGCATATGGACAAAACCCTTTCATGGAATGTCTAGTTAAAAAATGTCAGTCGCAAGATATTTGCCTCTGCGGCTTCTGTAAGAAGATTACGTAATTTCCTTCCAACTTCTACTAAAATTGAACTCGCGCAATCGATTCTTCTCCCCATTCTATGCCGACGTCAGCTATCTAGATCTCAATGAGGACCAACTTGATAAACTTGAGAGGCTTCAAAATTTTTGGATAAGATTTATTTTTGGCTTACGCAAATATGATCATATCTCCAAATTCCGTACTAAACTCAAGTGGCTTCCGATTCGCCTTCGCCGGAATACTCATATCCTCTCTTTACTGTATAATATCTTGTTTAACTTTACTACCCCTGTCTATTTAAAAAAGGCATTTCGCATTTATGTACGACACACACAATAGATATTTGAGATCATCGGAAAATTTAACGTTTTAAATTCCCACTCATACCACAACTTTTTCTGACAAATCATTTGCAGTGCAAGCCGTTGTGAAATGCATTGCCAGAAGTTATCCGACGGGCACAGTCACAAGCTGTTTTTCAGAAACTCATCAAGGATCATTACCTTTCTTCGTAAGAACCATATATTATAATTATATGTATGTGTAGTGTACGAATATATGTGTGTATGTATATTTCTTTATGTATATGTATGTATGTATGTGTATTATTTAGATAATAATAAAAAATTAGTAGACTTAAATAGACTGATATTTATTAATTGTATATTTTTCTTATTATTTTGAATTGTTGTGCACCGCGAGTTACCTACTTCCATACAGTATAGTCCATCCTAAGGTTGTCTGTAAGAGATCGCAGACTGTGATAAGACCGCCCATTGTACTGATACTTTATATTCAATTTCTAGTTTGTATAATACTTTTTTGGTGAGCAATAAAGAGTACCTATCTATCTATCTATTTTCTGTTTATCTAATGGCCTAGACCTTAATCCGCATCCGCGGCACCGATGAGAAATACTCATCAGTGAATGCGGTGGCAACCTTCAAACGTCGTCGTCTTCAAATCGTTGTCTTCAATTGTAACATTGCAAAAGGGTTTTGGCTGGTCTCTTTTACGGCCGGGTGCCTGCCTGACGCCAACCCTCCTTGAGAATGTAGTCGCTTTAAGACGGAAAATATGGAAGAAAGTAAATTTGTATAAGGAAAAATGGGTAGGGTAAGGCATACCGGAATGTTTGGATGGGGAACGGGACTGAGACTGCAGTAGCTCGCAGAGGCTGGGGTCGCATTCCCAAATGTTTTGTATTTCCTGTGTCTGAGGAGGCAATCGAATCCGCGTCCCTTTACGTTGACTTTACTATATATTAAAAAACCTATTATTTAGGCTTAAATATGTAACATTAGACATAAGTCTTAGTTTTAGTAGAATTTGCCTTTTCGGTGGTCACCTTTTTAATGGTCTGCTGTGTACCAACGAGTCAAACATAAAGTGCATAACCAATCATGATCTCGTTTTGTATTGATTTATCGATTTAAGTACTTACTTCATCAGTATTTAAAAACTTATTTTAATTCTTTTCGATTTTTTTTTCGACAACAATTTTGACATCGTTTTGATGATCCAGGTATGCCTACCTAAGTTATACAAATTGTATAACACGTACTGTTACTAAGTCTATTCACTAACTATGCCTACTAATAATAATAATAATAATAACTCCACACCACACATCTGTACACTATAAGGATGTAATGGCAGATACTGGACAAGAGATTAGTAATTTATTCGCAACATACTTCAGATCGACCTTCCAGGATTCAACGGCAGAAGATGCGTGTTACCCACCTCAATATATTGATTCATATAGCTGTGCAAATTACATTGGTTCATGTCTCTGCCGAAAAAGTCTTAAAACAACTGAAATCACTGGATCTCTCCAAATCTGGAGGCCCTGATCACATTCCTCCAATATTCATAGTGAACTTGGCAGATAGCTTAGCAGTGCCAATTTCTATATTATTTAATAGGTCCTTAATGGAGGGCATTGTTCCACAGATATAGAAATCAGCTTTCGTAATACCTATACTAAAAAAAGGCGACAAATCTAACACTGAAAATTATCGCCCAATATCAAAATTATGCCTCTTTTCAAAAGTGGTCGAACGTATTGTTTATGATGAGATTTATTATGCGATCCAAAACACATTCGGCCCGGAACAACACGGGTTCCTCCGCGGATGTTCTACTACGTCAAATCTAATTTTGTCTCACGACTTTATCTCTAAAGGTGTGGAGCAAGGAGCACAAGTAGATGTAATCTATACTGATTACAGTAAGTGTTTTGACCGTATTGACCATAGAATATTGTTGCAAAAATTTTAGCTTCCGGGATACATGGTAATTTATACCCGTTGGTTCTGCTCCTGTATTGACAATCGATCACAAGCAGTAGTATTGCAAATTTAATAGGTTATACTATAGGTTATTACCTCTAGTTGGTGTTGAAATCCATTTGGGGTTGCCCAGGGCCCGCTATTATTCACCATATTTATGCCTGACATCAAATCCTGTTTTAAAAACTCTTATATACTATTGTATGCAGAAGACATGAAAATTCATAAAACTGTACAAAAGTTGTCTGATATTAAGCAGCTTCAAAGTGATTTGGATAGATTTGTAATTTACTGCAAATTAAACAAACTGCAGCTTAATATAACTAAATGTTGATACATAAATTATACACGTCAGAGACTTACAATCGGCTCCGGGTACAAACTAAATGACCAATACATTAACAAAGTTGAACAAATTAAAGATCTGGGTGTAATTATGGACTCCAAACTTCTATTTGATAAGCACGTCAACCACATCATAGATAGGGCATCTAAAGCACTAGGTTTTGTTTTAAGAATGTCTACATACTTCCCATCTCTTAAAACTGTTAAAGTTTTGTACTGCGCCTACGTAAGTAGCCACCTTGAATATTCATCCCAGGTATGGAATCCGCAATACCAGGTTTATAAATCTCGTATCGAGGGTAAACAGTGAAAGTTTCTGCGGTATTTGGATTATAAAGCTAATCAATATTCGGTTGATTATTTTAGGAGGTGTAAGCGGTACCACTTTTTAACTTTAGAAAACAGAAGAACTATCAGTGATATTTGTTATCTAGTGGACGTCGCCAATGGTACCTTTGATTGTCCAGAATTATTGGGTAAAATTATGCTTGGCACCAATCAACTAGGTTTTAGACAACGTCCCCTATTACATGTTCCCTATGCTGCGACTAGATATAGACAAAACTCATATCTTATATGTTGTGCTGAAAGTTATAATACAGTATCGTCCAAATTTAATTTATATTTATTTTGTAATACCTCAATTACAGTTAAAAAACTTTTTATTAATGCTTTCTTTGGCGGTTCTCGGCAGCTATAGTTAGACCTGAACTAGGCAGGCTATGTATTCTATTTAATTGTTTATTTTTGTTTGTTTTTCTTCCCTTGATTATTTAATTTTATATTGAAAGTTTAGAGATACCTCATATGTTTAAATGTTAATTTATTTAAGCTACATACATACATTTGTATTATTTCCTTTATTTCTTTGATATGCACAACTTACTGGTGTAATTTAACCAATACTCAGTCTTCATATGTGGAAGCTTGTTATTAGCGATTTATTTTTTCTTATTCAGCTATACATGTAACAATTAGTCTGTAAGCTTTCCTAAAATAAATAAATAAATCTCACACACGGCCGTCTGATCCCAAACTAGGCAGAGCCTGTACTATGGTAACCAGACTGCTGATAAACATATATATTTCTAAATACATACATATTATAGATAAATTACACCCAGACACAGAACAAATTATCGTGCTCATCACACAATTATTTGTCCTGGGTGGGACTCGAACCCACGACCTCTGGATTAGCAGTCAGGGTCACTAACCACTAGACCAACAGGCCAGTGAATAATAATAATAATGAATCATAGTGAAGTCTTAATAATCATACAGCCCGATGCCCTCATTGATCACTTGTTTATAGAACAAATGAGGGCACCGGGCTGTGCGGGCGTGCACATGTGTTTAAGCCAGACCTACACACCAAAAGTTAGGTATTAATATGCTCAGGTCTCATTAATTCAAACGCTTATAGAATATTATTGATGAACTACCTACTGTATCATACAATTTCCTCACATAATTTTGTAATTGTATTTTCTATTTTTTTATTGGTAGTATTCAATGTCATCCTAATTTGTACTTACCTAATATTTGCATGCCACTATGCAGATATGGCTAAACGTGTCTTATACTCATAATTCATTTGTCATCCTTTTACCACTTTTTACGCAAATAAATATATTATTATTCTCTTTATTTACTTAATATACATAATTATAAATTACATTTTTAAATACATTCACTATAAAAACAAATATAATAAAAAAATAGTGTCCATGTTATTATTATTATTATGAAAAGACATCACTGATTGCACCTAGTTGCAATAGTCGATTGGGATAACTATTTGCGTATTAATGAAAAACACTATTCATTATAATTAAGAATAAGTGATGTGCTATTCCAGATCTTAAGGTATTCTATCATGTACCAACTATTGTGCAAAGTACGTAATAATGTCAACATTTTGTTATCCACAGAGGATGGATGTGAGTTTTTACTAAAATTACTATAACTTGATAACATTAGGTACATAGATTCAAGACTATAAAGCAAAAAATTATATTCACCAATCGTGGCCACTTCATTTGTATCTTTCTTACTTAATTTATTATTTATAAAATGAAATAATGTGCGCTTTCTCAGTAATAAACTATCTTACAGATAACAAGCAACGCCTGCCATCATAATTACTATTTATCGAATTGCTGTGTATTGCATGAGTGATTGCAGAAGTCCATGTCTAACACATTAATGGTCTAACTTCATCATAATGCACTGTTGTGTAAAGATGGAAAACTTTTATAAGCTTAATATACTTCCTGAATACCGTACTGCTAAAAGAAGTTGTAGTTGCGTGTAATATGTCGAAACTTTAAATAAGGAAGCGCTTTCTTTGGTGTACATTAACAAAGCATTCCAGACTCTGCTATAGTTAAAAAGGCTAATAAACCTTTTGATGCACCTTAAATATTAACTGATGACCGACAAGCTCCGGCCTTGAGAGATTAGGTACATAGTTTAAGTAAAACAAGTTCAAAGAAGGTAGTTAGTTAGTACAAAGCCGCAAGGTCTCCCAGCTTATAGGAAAAAATCC
This sequence comes from Callimorpha dominula, assembly GCA_949752705.1. Lineage (NCBI taxonomy): Eukaryota > Metazoa > Arthropoda > Insecta > Lepidoptera > Erebidae > Callimorpha > Callimorpha dominula. The sequence continues at coordinate 6,027,600 of OX457005.1, forward strand.
GAAAGTCGTTAATTTGTTAGTATATCACATAAAAAAAATCTTTTTTGTGATTACAAACTCATACTTTGCGGTTGGAAAGTGGACTTTGTCGTACGTCGATGTATAGGAGAGTATTTTTAGAACCGCAAAGTTCAGTTTGTCTTTCGAAAACGACAGACAAAAATCTTCGAGAGTTGATTCCCGACGTACCATCTCCATACAAGTTTGTTCGCTTACGGAACCGTCGCCGTCGGTGTGCGAGACAGATTCGCACTTGTCCGGTGTTTTTACTAACCTACCTTATTTGAAACATATTAAGACAATTATTTTGATGATTAGACCCCTTTACCTTCCTATTATTTGTATTGTAAATTAACTTATCTAGTTTTGCGTTCACGTTTTAAAACATCTTATATCGGTTTTCCTGTTTTACTTCAACTGTAAATAACTGGCTATGTCGGTTATCGCTATTTACATATTTAATTATGGAGTTAGTTATTAGACTTCACATTTTAGTCTACAAAATGTATACTTGTTAGTTACGGGCCATCCATAAATTACGTCAAACGTTAAAGGAAGGGGAGGGTGCCAACGAAGTGTGACATTGTATGACAAGGAGGGGTCATAAGCTTCTTGACGTCACTTGTTGAAATCTAAAGTATTTAACAACATTAAAGGAAAGACTAGAAACATTACTACATTTTGATTAAAAAAAAATTAGAACTGTTCTTCTCAGTTCTGGGTGTAAAATTGAAAAATATGTGACGTCACACCAGCGAGGGTCCAAAAATTTAAAATTCGTGTGACGTAATTTATGGATGGCCCCTTATTACATTAGTAGTTTTATAGCAAAACTGGATAAACCGTTATTCTTATAGATAAATCTGTAAAGATTTTTATTTTGTGCCCTTTTTTCATATCGTTTTTCTTATCGAATTCCACACTTATCCTATTTTCACCTGAAAGATTCTATTTTGAAATTATTTTAGGTGAGGCCCTTTTTCCTGTCTTACTGGCTTTGGCTAAATAGTTATATGATTAGGGACATTAATTCCAAAGCTTCCCAATTATTCGTAATATTATTAATACTAAAACTTTCGCGTTCCATGATACCTAATATAATTATGTTGACAGGTCAGTCAGCCAGCCAGCCTGTGACTATGGTCAGTGCAACCTGGTCAAAACGTCAGGCAAATTAAAGGCCTAATAAATACGCGATGGCACTAATTCCGAACTGTAAAGTAGAAGTGCGCCACAAAAGACCAGAAATGGTCGAGGTGGCACTAGGCACTTAAAACAATAATAATAATAAATATATATATATATATTTAAATATATATCTCATACAACATACATGCATAATGTAGACATGATCATCATAAACTTATTTTCATATACCTAAGTAACTATATAATCCTACTAATATTATAAACGTGAAAGTTTGTGAGGATGTATGGATGTATGGATGTGTGGATGTATGGATGTGTGGCTGTATGGATGTATGGATGTTTGTTACTCTTTCACGCAAAAACTACTGAACCGATTGCGATAAAACTTGGTATGTAGATAGCTGGAGATCTGGATTAACACATAGGCTACTTTTTATCCCGATATTCAAACGGCATCGGGACTTACGCGGGTGAAACCGCGGGACGCAGCTAGTACAAATTATATATCCACGAATAAGCATTCATATAACAATATTCAATTTTTTTTTTTTTATTAAAAACTATACGGTTTTACTCACGTTTGTATTTCGGGGATGCCCGACTAGTAAAACCGTATAGTTTTTAATAAATATGAATACCACTCACGAAAGTTTTTATTTTTTTATTGTAACAATATTCAATGGTTAACTATTGAAGAAATGAATCTGCTGTCTTGAGAATAAGAGCTCCTTTACTTTCACTGTAATAACGATTAGTAGCCATCCTGACCTCGAAAGGAAGCGCATTCCATAATAGAATGAACTGAACCGAGCCGATAAACCCAGGTTATGAGAGGGATAAAGTAGAAGTAGGTTACTTGACGACCGAAGGTTTCTATCATGGTTATTACAAAATAGTTGGAAGTGTGGTGTTAATTAAGTAGAGTAGAGTGGGAGATGGGGAATTGAGGATTATGAACAATCTGCGCTGAGAACGAAAGGTGGAAATACGGTCATATTTACGAAGATTAAGAATAAATCTATATTAACATATAGCTTTATGCGTGTGTAGGAACGTTATTGGCTACACGTCAAGTAATGGCGGTGAGATATATGAGTGCGCGGGGCGGTGCGCGTGCGCGCGCGCTCACGTCACGTCACCGTCACCACACGCCCCGCACCGCGCCGTGCCTCCCATTCACCCGCGCCGTGCGCCACAACTGATTCAGTGATAAACAAACCTTACCGGTGCCTCCTTGTAAGAAATGCTGCAGGTTTGACTTCCCGCCCGGGAACCTTGAGCTGCCTTCATGCATCTTTGTTTACGTACAAGACAGCACAAGTGAGCTTTAGTGATGCTACAAAGTGTGTGTGATAGTGTTGTTGCTGAGTGAGCAATCATATGACCTCGATGGCCTCTTGTTGCAGATGTCAGCCATCGCCGCACGAAAAACGGCGGTTTTATCACATTTTGGAAAATGACTGAGGGTTCCTTATTATATCATGACAAGCCGGTGAGTGCTCGGTTAGGCAATTAATTTAATTTATTCTGAACATTTGACCCTGTGTTAGCGACAAGTTAGTATTTGCGAAAATAAACAGTGTTGCTTATACGCAGAGTCGATAACCGCCTGTATCTTACGACAGATTCTTCAGCATTAGTATCATTACGTTTCGTATGAGAGCGTTTATTGACCATGACTTCGTTGATTACCGTGGAGATCACTAATTTACCTTGTATAACAATATTTGTACGAAACTGGTCTCTGAGAGGCGTGTGTGATTCATGTCGTCGCTCCACACGCGGGCTACTTGGCAAAACATGTCATTCAACCACTTGGGAAATACATTCTTAATAACGAATAACATGGGTTTTTATCTCTGATAATTTAGTGTGGAGGATCATTAAATATGTATTAGTGTATACTGTAGCCACAGAAATCTAAATAAGGTAATTTAGATTTCTATGACTGTAGTCAATAAATATGTCTTACAGTCCGTAAAGTTAAGGTTATTTGAATTCTATGCTGGTTATCTGATAGCACACTTACCCACTTAGTAAACGTTCCATTAGAAGTAAATAAGTAGGTAGGTAGGTACTTAATCCTTTAGGCTCTCATAATGATTTCTTGTTATCTGTATTTGTATATCGAATTCATAAATAGATGGCAGCATCAATTAATTACGTGAGCTGTTTTCCTTTTAATATGGACCCCTCCTGGTTTTATTAAATCCCTTGATAGGATTTAATGAGATTTAATGCGACCTCTCTCCATAATGAATTAAATTTATTTCTATAAAACTGAAAAATGCTAATTGAACTAATCTACAGCTAGTTATGTATTAGGAACTATCAGAATCAAAGATTTTTTTATTTACCAGAAACATGTTAACAGGTTGTTAAGTAGCGTTGTTTTAATAATTAATAATAATTAAAATAAAAATTATAATTTTATGAATGCACTATATTCCACCTCATTCTCATTAAACAATTAAATACCTAATTTTATTACTACAATGTAAGTATGACAATAATAAATTTATATTACGAAAAAAAGTACTAGTTTATCTATGACTAGGGTTGCCACCCGTACTATAATATATAGTATCGTGCTATATTTTGATCAATTGTACTATATATAATAGAACAATAATATAGTCTGATAAATACTATATTTTTTTATTGCTAACTCAACTGTCGCCATTTTTACTGTAACTGTTTGTAACGCTTTCACGCCTTTACTACTGAAACGATCATCATTAAATTTTGGATACACGTTGTCAATGGCAGATGGCTACAGCCAAAAAGGACATAGGTAGGTAACCTACCATCCAGAATAAAAAAAAAATGCCGAGGGATAGAAAATAACTAACGTGTTTCCGTCCCACTATGATCCCGGGTCCTTTAAGCGGGGCGTGAAAAAGCATCTCACCAGGCCGCCATAGTGCTGGTCACCATGCTGCACTGTCCCTGTTCGCAGTGAGGATGGTGACCACCACTCTTGGATTCTGCTTGTGCTTTCCATCAGGCGGGGCAGAGTCATTTTGGCAGCTCAAATATATAAAAAAAAAAACTATTAGACAACAGGTAAAAGGAAAGATAAGTGTATAGGTACTATTTTTTTCCACATTTTTTTCTAAAAGTACTATTTTTTTTGCAAACTTTCAAAAATACTAAGTATATTTTTTCCAAAAAAAGGTCGCTACCCTATCTATGACGCAGCTGGTTTCTGGCAGCCTTTATTAAATATTAAGTGGAAAGTAAATCATTCGCCTTTAGAGAAGCGCAATATCTTTCATGACATTTCTCTTAAAGAAGTACCTACTTATAATTAGATAACCTTAAATCGATGAGATGATCGAACATCTGTGGCATTCGTTACGGATAGTTGGAGCCCTAAAAAGTCCGACAACCTGGTCTAACTACAGAACTGCGATAACGCCTAGTACTTGGGTTGTGGGGGTCTGATGGCAGTCGCTTCACGTAAAATATCAAAGTTCGGCCTTATCGACCGTATCGACTGAAAGTCGACCCCAACTTAGTTGGGAAAAGGTGCGGAGGATGATGATTATTAGCTTGACCTGGATATATCTTTTTTTGCTCCATATCTACGGAACCTTACAACGTAGTTCACCAACTTCAAGATTTAATTATTACGTACGATATAATTAGTTTTATTGTAACAAAGTGTTGTAGGCTCGATATCAAATGTTACAAAATATAATTAATTGGTAGGTATTTAAGGTAGGTAGGTAGGTAGGTATTTAAACGTAGAATTAATTTAAAAATACAAATAGTGTACCCCTCGCTTTTTCACAAACAATTTAATTATTTTGTTGTTAACTTAATTCTTATTTTAAAGCTATTTGATTTTTTTTATTATAATGAACCAGTTAAGTTTATATTACCATACAATAAACAATTAATATTTTAAATATTTTATACTTTTTGTACCTACGGTTTGCTATTTAAAGCATGTTTTTTTACGCATGTTTTCCCTCACTTTCTTTTAAATGTATCGTATTGCGGTATCTCACATAAAGATCCTCTTGGCTACAGATTTAATTAATAGTACACTAGATAGATTCCATCATACCATTTAAATTAATAGTAAATCTCGCAAAAAGGAATAAAAAAATTTGCTAAAGATTAGATAGTTAACCAGTATTACGATAGTGTGGAGTAGGGGTAGATATTTTCTTTTTGTACAAGTAAGTTGTCAAACGAGCTTAAAACCCGCCTCGTCCTAAGCGTTTACCAATGCCTATATGTATATTGGTAACACCAGTGGTGGAACTTGGGTGTTACCAACCCTATCTCTCCTCCCCCCCGTCTAATCTCTGAGTGCTAAAATATAATAGTAGAAATTTAGGTAATAACGTCTTATAGAGAAATATCCTAACAAACATAGTTTATTATTAACATGTGACATCTGTGAGCACGTGTTGTAATCTTATACGGACCTTACCTTGAACTTGCTCTGAAAGGAAATTGACATTGGCTGATTATTGCCTACTGAGTTTTTATTTAGCTGTTCTGATTTAATCTTGAACGGGCACAGCATGGGAATGCAATCGTTTACAGTTTGACAAAATATATTATCTATTGCCGGTCTCAACTGAAGTTATTCACTAATTCGCACCATGACCTCGATGAAGACGTTCACTTTAAAGTTATGTAGATAAACATATACAACTGAACCTATATAAAATTGCAAACATTTTATCATACGTGTTTTGTTACCATGAGAACAGATAGTATTACACTTATCCTACCACGAAGTGACTTCACTTAGCATGTGTATTTATCTGTTGACACAAGCAGTTCCATAAAAATTAAGTAGATGCCTACTACGTTTTGGGCGTAAACTTAATTGTTTTTGTTATTTGAAGTGAAAACTTATTTAGACACGTTTGTGCACTTTTGCTATGGGGAAAAAGCATTGAACTCTTGACCGTGACGCTAATAATACATTATATAGATCCACTAGAGGGCGCTAATCTAAACATTGAGTTCTGTCAGCTCCTTATTAATTAATGTCACCAACCTGCTAATGTGACGTTTTAAGTTCGTCGTTTCGTTTAAGTTTTCACTCAAATTCAAACTCAAATTCAAAAAATCTTTATTTCATAAAATTGACCATCAATTATTCGAAATCGTCGATTTAATGAATAATAATAATAATAATAATATTATTTATTGGTTCAAAAATACAAGTTAAACTTACATATTACTAATACTATTAACAATAATTATTAATTAATTAAAGAAATTTCAATTTTACTGAATACAATACTGTGATTGATATGTTGAACGTTGACAGCTGTACTAGTATTAACTGTATGACAGCTGTCTGCGCCTTCCATACTTGGTACGGATATTACGTACTTACTTGAAATTTTCTTCAAGGAAGTAGTAGTGGTAGTGATTGCCTTAGAACATTAAATTAAGACCAAACCAAAAAACAAAAAAATAAAAAAATAAAAGAAGGTAAATAGTAAATAAGTAATAGTAGATGTGTGTGGAGTGTGTGTGTGTGTGTGTGTGTGTGTTCGTGCTATTTCTTTACATTTATGTTTTCTTTTTAGTTGATTAATGCTTCTGTTTCTGCGTATTGTAATTGTAGAAGCCACTGTTTGGTTTGAGTTTTAGCTTGAGTGTAGTTTAGTTTGGAGATGTTAAGTATATTGTTCACTCTGTTATAAATCCGTGTGCTTATAATATAGTATTGTCTCCTTGCTAAGGCTGTTTTATGGGATTCGGTGAAGCATAATCTGGCATTCTTACAGCCCGAACCTGTAGGGGTACAGGATATATTTGTGTGCCTTCTCATTACCACCTGTACAATAAATAATTGTCTAACTGTTAGGACACCGCATTCCCGATACAAGGCAGCTGTGTTATACCACCGAGGTTTATATGACAGAACCTTTAAAACTGCCCTTTGTGCACGCTCAAGTCTAATCATACAGGTTGTACCCGTACCACCCCAAGCCAGGATAGCATACGATATAATTGACTGTGCCAGGGCGTAGTACACCATTTTGAGTGTCTCGGGATCAGCAGAGTTTCTCAATTTTCGAAATATTAGCATCAGTTTCCTAACACGATTGATGGTGTTATTAATATGTGATTGCCAACGTAGTGCTCTATCTATAGTGACTCCGAGATATTTAATTTCAAAAGTGCGTTCGATGCCACCACAGCAACATGTTTTAGACTCAGGATGACATGAATGAGCCTTAAGGTGAATTGTGTCAAGAAGTGTATTTTGGCGCTGGGAAAAACATATGTACTTAGTTTTCGCAACATTGAGTGTTAGTAAATTGGAATTCAAAAAGTTCATGACTTCTCTTAGAGCGTCCTCAGCGTACTGACGTGTCTGATCCCAGCTCTTCCCGTTTATCAACAGTGCTGTGTCATCTGCATAAGCAACTATTTTGCAATTAGGGTTAGCTTTAGTACATAGATCGTTGATATAGATGAGGAAGAGCGTAGGTCCTAGTACACTACCCTGAGGAACACCAAAACTAGGGCTGGCAGAGTCGCTTATATTTGTATGGGTGCCTATTTTCACATGTTGGGTGCGACGAGACAGATAACTTTTAAATATATCCAGCACACTTCCTCTGATTCCCATAAATTCCATTTTACAAAGTAACCTGGGGATGCAGACGGTATCAAAGGCTTTAGAAAGGTCCAAGAATATACCTATAACCTTAGAACTCTTGTCAAGCTGCCTTACTATAGTTTCTGTGAGTTCAACTATAGCATCTTCAGTTGACTTACCGTGTCTAAAGCCAAACTGTGTATTTGCGATAAGATGGTTGGTTTCTAGATAATTTATAAGTCTTTTATTAAGGATCTTTTCTAATATTTTGGAAATGGTAGTGAGAACAGATATTGGCCTATAATTAGTAATACCGTCTTTCTCCCCGCTCTTGAAAATTGGACTTATCAGGGCCCTCTTTAAAACATCCGGAAAGATGCCGGTTTTTAAACATAGGTTACACACATGCGTTATATGGGGAATGAGAATGTGTCTTGCAGATTTAATTACAGCGGCAGGTATATTGTCAATGCCAACAGCTGAATCGTTACGCATGCCAACAATAATCGCTTCAATTTCAGACTCATCTGTATATAACAATCCCATGGAATTGCCTAAGGGATTCCGCTGTAGGTTATAATACGAGGGAGGAATAAAGTGTGTTTGTTGTATGTTCTGGGCTAGTTCACCACCAATATTAGCAAAAAAATTATTAATCCGATTTAACGAAAGTTGCTGATTTTCGCATATGTTTAGTAACTCGAGTGTGGTTGCGTGGTTCGTTTCATATTCGTGATCGACTTTATCGTTTGCCACATACCTTTAGGGTTGTTTTTATTTTTTATTAATTCGGCTTTCTCGTGTTGCGTTTTAAGTTTATTTAGTAAATTATTGCAGGAATTGCGATATCTGGAATATGATGTTTGTAAAATCATGTTGGTGGGGAACAATTTTGATTTAATATGAAGACGATCACGGTGACGTATACATCTAAGCAAGCCCGGTGTAATCCAGGGCTTAATACATCGTTTCCGGTTAGAAGCTCTTACTACTTTTGAGTTATTGTGAACTGTATTAGAAATTAAATTAATTAACGCTTGTGTGGCAAGGTTCGCATCTGTAGTAGAATAAACTGAAGTATAGTCTAACTGTGATAATTCTGTTACTAGCTTAGGGTAATTAATGCGGGTATAAGTTCTTGCGTCATTGCGATACAATAATTGGGGATATGTAGAAAAAACAACAGGTGCATGGTCGGTTATACAAGAGTCTAGAACAAAAGTACGTGATCCCTTATCAGAACGCAACATAACATCTATTTAGGTTAGTTCAGTAATAGCAAATAACAACTAGGTTATAGATAAAGTATTAGAAAAACAATTATAATAAAGTAAAACTTACCATGATGGTCTGCTCCACAGGCTTAGTATGCCATGAAGCACCTGTTTTCTTTGTCTCTTGTTTATAGTTTAAGCACTGATCTTTACTGTTCTATTTCTTCTAATTAGTTATTAAGCCAATAATCGGGCAATGTCACCCGACGACGTTAGGCGGCACTCATGGGTGGCACTGAAAATCAGTACTGGGGTGGGTTATACCCGTCTCAGTTTATGCTGAGTGTCCACCCAAATTTCCGAAACACTATCTTCCACTAAAAACGATGTAGGTACGAAATAAAAAAACATGACCTGTTGCCACGTCAGACATTTGACACGTGAGTGATGAGTGCCACGTTGCCATGTCGTGCGTGACGCGCAGTGTTGCCACTTGCAATTTTTAATAAAATTATGCTGTAATTAGTGTTAATAATTCGTCAAAAAGTGTGTTTTTTTTTTTTTTTTTTGGTTATAAAAATTTGTTTGTAATAGTTATAGGATGTTTCGGAAATAAAAATATGTTTTCTTTCTTTCTTAAACATGATCGAGACAGCTGTCCTTTCGCGTGGGTAAAAGGTGACCAGGGAGAAGACCATGAGATGCTGTTATTTCTGAGTATTTGTCAGATAGTGGGTCATTTTTATTAGGTGATATATTAATATTTAGGTCCCCTATTAACACCACCGTTTTAATCGAGGATAGAGATGTTAGAGTGTGGTCTAGACTTTCTGTAAATTTGTCAATCGTTCTGTAGGAAGGAGAGCGATAAATAGTAATAACTGCTAATTCGAGACCGCATTTAATTACCAGACAGTTTCCATCCTGAAATCGGGGTTCGATAACACTGTGGCGAATATTCGAACGCACATAGACGACTACACCATCGTTTTGATTTAAGAAACTAGACCGGTAAGAAGTATATCCTTGTATTTCCGGTACCTCATGCGCCTTGCTTAACCAACATTCAGTGAGCACAATATGTGGAGTTCAATGCTTATTCGTGACAGCAACACAGAAAGGGCATCAAAGTTGCAATTAATACTTCGGATATTTAGATGTAAAATAGTTGTGGGTTGTTTGGATTTGCAGATGTGTATATTTAGGTTTTCAGGATGGCAAACCATTGATTTAGACACCGTGAATGTGTCAATGTCTGAAGATATGTCTTTTAATGAAGACATAATTGAATGCGTAGTAAAAAACGGGTTTAAGACCTACTGATGGTATTACATTGTATTTACACAGCTCGTAAAACAAGTGTCTATAATATGGAATTATTAAGAGTGGCGTTAGAAAGTATTTATTTGTAATAAGAATCTAATTCAAATTAAATGGTAATAAAAGTATGTGTATTAGATATAAATGTATGATAATGCAAGTTAACGATATTTTAAGAACTTTATAAGTTGATATGTTGTATATCGTGTGGTGGGGGTAGATTAGTGTGTGGGTAGTTTGTGGTAGGTGGCTGTGTTTTATATATGTAAACTTTATATAGTTTAAATAACTTAAAACTAAATTAGAATTATAAATAATTTGCATGCAGTTGATTATAAAAACAAAGAAAAACAATTGATAGAACATTTCAGAATCTAGTCAGTCCGATACACTTTCTTTTTTGTTCTTTATTTTGTTTAAGTCCGCCTCTGTATTTATTCGGATCTGAGGAGCCCCGACTTGTTTACGCATAAATATCTTGCCGTTAGTTACCCAGCAAAAACTGTACTCCAGTTGTTTGGCCAGTTCTCTGGCTTGAAAAAACAGATTTTTAGTTTTAGCTGTCACGTTTTCTGATATGAAAATAGGCACTTGCGGTCCTGGAATCTTTATTGTAGCCGAGTTAATTTTTTTTTGTGTTCTCTATTATATTTCTTACATAAGGACATGACATTATCCTTCATGATGGCTGAGGTGAAGTCAACAATAATAGGCTTGTTTTCTTCTTTTTTAGTGTGTACGCGAAAAACATCTTTGATTGCCGATTCTTGTATGTTTATGTTAAGGGCTCGTCCGATGCTGTTTACTATGTTTAAAAGCTCCCCTTTCGTTTCACCTTTATTTGGGGGTATATTTTTAATTTCTAGGCTAGTCAATCTATGCGATCTCTCAAGATGTTCAATTTTAGACTCCAACACTTGTATATGCGCGATGAACGATTTTCTTTCCGTTTCCATCTTAGACAGCTTTTTTTCCATATCGTCGTATTGCTTTGATATAAAGTTCATAGATGTTTTGATTTCAGTATTTTGATTTTTTATTTCTTGTAGTGAACACAGCAAAGCATTATACTTGTCGTCCTGTTGTTGTTTAAAAGTGTCTATAGTTTGCTTCATGTCATTCATGAACGATGTCAGTTCGTCATCATGTTGGCGTTTTCGCATTCGAGAACGAGAAGTGGTGTGGCTAGGGCCGTCATAATCCATACCCGTCGCAGCACTTGAGCTTAAGTTCGTGTCAGATCCAATTTGTGTTTTAGGCGGCGGTGTTCTTTTGAGCGACATAATAATAGGGACTATTAGTTATTAACGCAGTAGTGGGTAAAACAAATGAGGCCGCAAGTTGTTGGTCCTACGATATAATACTCCTATAAGTTGATATAAAATTCTGTAAGCGATTTACGAAGCGTGCGAAGGGTCTCGTAAACTGGACGTCACTCGACGAAATAGAACTATACTGCTTTCCGTCCGATTTAAGTTGGACTCTCGCTTTGTTACACGTTCTATTCATTCAAAAGCGCGTGATAGTTGTAGTTGCTTCATTAGTATGAGTGTCTGATTAATAAATAGTAGACTCACAGACTGTTGCGATGTGGTTGTGTGCGTAGCGCATTGACAGTCAAGCAAAACAGTTTAGCGCGGCGATAACGTGTTGCACGTTGATGCGCTCCTGGTATTGTCACTGATTTAATTCGCGTATTTTATTGAATTAATTTTTTTTTGTTTTTAAACGAAAATGGAACAACTTAAAACACTACTGATCTCCTCAGAGGTCCGGGGGGAAGCAAATAATTATTATAATTAAAAATTATAGATCAACACACACAGAGTCACCGCAACAATAGTTTGCTTCGTCACATGTAAAATCATTAAAGAAAACAAAAATGGATAACATAATATCACATCCGTCTGTTTCTTAGTTTAGCATTTCTGTCGGCAGTCCTATGACTGCCTATGTTATTTTTGTTAGAAGATCTGGGCTTCTTTAAAAAGTGGTAACTGTGCTTCGGCGTTATACTTTAGGCATGAAGCTCTCCTACAAACCAGATCTGAATAAAGCTTAAATAAAAAAAAATTGTAGTAAACTCTGATGATAACAGTACACACCCTACTATTTGCGAGGTCCATTGTTCATTGTTACACCATATTATTACTACTCAACATTATTGTCAGTTCTTAGCTTATCGATTATATAAAGCTTAGTATACCTACATGCTAAGTAATACGTAAATTTATAGACAAATGGGTCATGCCGTGTTCTTTTCAAAACTGTACATTCAACAGTGAATAAATATTTATGCTAAATAGATTATGTCCATTGCTTAGTGTAGCGTCGGTAGCGTAATGGCTAAGGTGTCGGACTTGCGATCAAGAGGTCGCGGGTTCGAACCCCACCCAGTGCACTACCGACGTGAACCCACTCCTAACACAACACAACAACACACGCTGGAGGGGTTAACAAGAATACTAGTAATGTGTTTCCCCCTAAAATACTTCTTTTAATGTTTTGAACACATCGCATCAAGTCGAGTGAAAGAATTGTAATAACAATTTTATAACGTGGTCTCTTTCTCACAATGTATTTCAAAAGCATACCAGATCATACCAGAAACAAAGTTTTGTGTTAGCGATTCAAATGCGACTCAATATCTATGTAATTAGGTCGTGGTGTCATTCACTGCGATTCAGTTTAGGGACTTGTTCTAATTTGCTCTTAAATTGAACAGTTTTTCTAAATGGTGACTGTAAGTATGGTGTGGCCTACACTCACAGTCACCATTTAGAAAACTGTGAAGAGACCTAATCAATTTTGTTGACTTATCTTTTTCTTACTCGTAAATACCCATACACTCACTACAAGTTCGCATATATTTCACACTTTCACCTTCGCTTCTTGTAGGCCTTCCTCGTCTTTGCTCTTTACGAAAGGTTTTTTGTGGAAACTCCCACAGCAGACTTGGCCGCCTATTCAGCAAGGTGACTCTGTCCTGTCCTACCTGTCCAATCTAATTTAGAGAGGTGAGCGCGGAACACGTCACGCCGCCGTTTCAGGCCTGCTTCTACTAGGGTGACAGATAGCCCTGTCCGGCACCCCCAGGCAAGTGCTCATGGAGGCCGAAGATCGTTTTGCACCCTCAGGCGCCTGGTCTGTCTTCTGCGGGACGGAAGAGTACTAGTTCTCTCCCAATCACTTTCCACTGCTTCTTTGGCATGCATCACTACCTCACAGAACGAGGCGGAGGAATCTTCGCTCTGGACTTTACACATAATCATGGTCTCCAGGGAGAGGCAGTTGCCTATGCCTATGAATAATCGCAAAGCCAGTTGGAAAGTTATATTGGAAATATGGCGGCCATGCTTAAAATATTAGTTGTGGACGAAATAACTACTATCTTAACTGTGGTTGTGCTGGCTAACAGCATTCTTTTGTAGTTCAAGCTGAAATCGGCCTTAATCCTAATTGACTGATAATATTGACTGGCTCTCTAGATTCAGAATATTCTCATGAATTTTGTTACGCGGTACGTCGTCACCTTGATGGTGATGGTGATGGTATTAACATATTACTCGAGAATACATAAAAGGTATTAAATTAAGTTAAAGTTACAATACAACTAAAGAGTATATCAATATTAATCAACTGATAAGAGAAACCGCTAACCGGTTATACCGAATACCAACAAGTTTTAGTAGCAGTCTTCATATACATCGTTCGCATTCGTGTTCGCTACTGGACTTGTTAGTTCACAGAGAATATGGCATTTTAGGTTAAGCAGTGAGCTCACTATCGATAGTTTTTTAAACAAAAGCCGTCCCATTAAGATTGCACGCATTTCATGCATATTTGGATGTTGTATGGTTAATTGCTTACAAACTTCATCTTTGCCATATGTTCCCAGATTTTTATGATTTTTAGTGGCCATAAAAACAACCTAACTAAATGATGTCGAACCTAAACAAAACTTTGTTTATAGACAGACATGTTTATGATGTATTACAAGAGTTCATGCTTTAAAATAATGATTTACCGAATAAGTCTCCTAGAGGTCTCCTGACGGGTTTTTGACTTTTATATTTTTCTAAGAGTGATGTTGTGTATGGAATATACATTCTGTCATAAAAGTATCGGGAATCGATAATTTAATTATAATTCCAAATTCAATTCAAATAATTCTTTTTGTGGTTAAGTTGGCACAACTGTTTTCTATATTGACGCGAAATTTTAGCAATATCTGTCATTTAGTTCGTTTTCAGTACTAGATCATAAACTAAAATATATTTGTATGCATGTTGCACGTACATTGCGTAGCGCCAAATGAAACTAATGATTAAAATCCTTAATGTGATGATGATGATGATTGTATTGTGTTAAGTATAAACAGAAAGAGGTTATTGTAAGTTTTTTGTACTCAATTTTGTATATAAGCTCATCTCAAGAGTGTTTTGCGATTTTTATAATGGATAAAAACATCGAACAAAGAATTTGTCTCAAATTTGGAATTGCAAATGGAATTTCATATTCAGAGTCGCTGAAAATGTTACAGAAAGCATCCGATGAATCGACTTTATCAAAAACTCGTGCATATGAGTGGTATAGTGCATTCAAAAGCGGTTGAGATTTTTTGAAAGATTTGCCTCGCCATCAATGCCTTCATCTGAAGTTAAGATCGCTAAAGTTAAAGAAATAGTGACTGAAAATCCTCATTCAAGTTTGAGAAGCTGAACTTTCTGTGTCTCACGAATCGATTCGTACCATTTTAAACGATCGCTTGGGCATGAGACACGTTGCCGCTCGACTAGTCCCGAAAGATCTGATTTTTTTTTAAAAACTCAATCTCGTAAAAGTCGCTGAAGACATACTAGAACGAGTCAATTCCGACCCTACATTCGTAAAACGCATTGTTACTGGTGATGAGACATGGGTTTACGAGTTTGACATGCAAACTAGTCAACAAGCTTCGGAATAGCGACTTCCAACTGAACCGAACCCTAAATAAAGAATATTATTTGAGCGTCATGCGGCGTTTGAGAGAGCAAATTCTTCGAAAAAGCCCAAATTTGTAGAAAGAAAATTCTTGGATATTACACCACGACAACGCGCCATTGCACAAGGCCATCATTGTAAACGAATTTTTGACCAAAAACTTAACAATTACCATCGAACAACCACCGTATTCACTGGATATGGCTCTGGCCGACTTCTCTCTTTCCAAAACACAAATTACCACTTCGAGGTACCCGTTTTCAGTCGATAGAAGATATCAAAGAGTATTGCGGCGAGAACTAAAGTGACTTCCGGAAAATGTTTTGATGGATTCTTCGTTGGCATAAGTGTATTATTTCTGAAGGGGCCTACTTTAAAGGCTATACAATTAATTTAGAAGAATAGTGAACGTTTTGTGTTTTATTGACCTTTTCCCGGTACTTTCTTGACAGAGTAGTATGTACGAATACGCAGTTCATTATCACAATATTGTTATCTGTCATACATATTTATGGTAATATGTAAGTAATACGTTACAGTAAGGGAAGTACCTTTTACCAGGTCGCTTTTAAACACCAATAAATAGCTTAGTGTCGTGTTTCTAGTAATTGAGAATAAGGTCATATTAACTCCATAGCTGGTGTAGGGTGTTTTTAGAGAAAGGGGGAAGCCGAGATTGTTTACCAATCGGTGGTAACCGCTATGCCGTGGGTCTGCATGTGTCATGTACAAAAACGAAAGGAACACATGATAATATTAAAAATAATAAACGAAAAAGTGGTGCAAATGTTGTTACAAAGAATTTCTGTACAGAAAATAAAATAGCAGTTTAATCGACCCGAGAATCGAACAGTAAAAAGTTGAAGACATACGAGGCAGTTGACGTTGGTGTACATGTACATTCTGCATTATTTACATTGGCTAAAAGTTTTTAAACCCCTTCCTGGTCGATATCACAAAAATAATAAATAGTTATAAAGTAGTTATTTATGCGCTACTATCGCCTAAATGAATATTGAACCAAAGTATTGAACATTGCACTTTTTAATGAGAATTTGATAAGCAACAATTAATAGTTGGTTTTCTTAAATATTTTTCTTTAAGCTCCTTTTTTAGTAGGAATATAGAGTGCCTAATGTTACGTAATGCCGGTGTCGAATTGTCAAGAAACTAATATGTGTGCCATTAAAGACGTTACGGTGACAATAGCGAATAAGGGCTCTGGTCTTCAAGCCTACAGGCCGTGCCCTCTATGTAGACGCTACGTGACCGCTGCCTATCAGGTCGTATTCATATTCTCCACACTAGTACTCTATAAAAACTTTATCTAAATATATTTTTATTTATCAGTAACTTAAAAATAATGTATTATTCTCTCAGGATAACCTCACCTAGTACTAGTTACTAGGTGAGGTTACGTCATGACTATCATAAAATCTTTTATTACACTTATTACGAAAGCGTTGGCGACGATTATAATGAGTGTAATGTATGTAATGCAATAAATCATTGACAAGTCATACCTTTAGCATGCAATTACAAAAATGTTGAAAAGAAACTATCCGTTTACAAGTTATGAGTTTATGACCGTTTGAAAGCACACGATAAAAAAAAGATGGAATGTGTAAAATTCAAGATTTTAATTTTTTTTTTTATTTTGGAATTAATTTTCATTCCGTTACAAACCCGTCCCAAAACTTTTGAAGCAGGTTTTTACGTATTTTCTCAATAACTTAGTTAATAGTTCCAAATAAAGAAAAAGTGTACCATTTAAAATCTTTAACTGTACACATTCCAACTGTTTTTTTATGAGAAACGGAGGTAAATGTACCTGGAAATTCAAACGGTCATACCTTGTAAACGGATAGTTTTTTGTAAAAAAATCTTTTCGTAACCTCATGCTATAGATCACCTTTCACTGATTTAAGTGAGTGTTCCATTTTCAGATACCCCTGTATATTGAACAGCACAATAAAACATTTCATGTAGGTTTGATGCATTACTTTTATCTGCTTACTTCCTTCTAATATATCTATACTTATAATAAAAATGTAACAGGTCCAATTCTGTACATTGAACATATTTAGAAAAATTTTTTTGGGGGCACTCTGTTGATACCAAACCTATATGAAGCCAAAACTATATTTTTTTTTATTTTTGTCTGTCTGTCTGTCTGTCTGTTTGTCCGTCTGTATCATGGCCGCGCATCACGCTGAAGCTACTGAACGGATTCAAATTTAACTTGGCATGATTTGAGTTCATACTACGAGGTAGGATATAGGATACTTTTTATCCCGAAATTCATAACGGTTTCCTTGAGAGGGGGGATCAAAGTAAAAATGTGTCCTTGGTTGTAATTCATTGATGCGTAGTCCGATTGCGATCATTCTTTTTTTGTTGGAAAGGAGGCACTTCGTAGATTGTCACGTACTCTTTTTTTTTCTATATTTATGTGTATAATAAATCTATAGACATCGAGTTTGTACAAAATAATTCAGGAAACGTATTATGCACCAGTATTGTGTGTAACTCGGTGTAACATTTAGTATTTGATTGATCACAATTGGTTCTCTCTACCCATAGAAAAAACAATGCAAAATTATAAGTTATAAACACCGCACAGCGACATCTATTGGTCCAAAGAAGTACTTACTATACAATACTTACAACGTTAAAATAAATGGTCATTTCTTTTTTTAGATATTTATTATTAGCATAGAACACACGCATCTATACTCGTACTTATAATAAAACTGTTACAGGTCCAATTCTGTACATTGAAGATATTTTGATGATGAGATGTAGTTCCGAGGTGACCACTTAAACTATTGCGCCATCTGTGTATAATATAAACATAATAGATACTGATAGATATATAGTTTAAGTGAATATGTGTAGTGCAATATCAACGCTAATATTATAAAGAGGAAATATTTGATTTCCTATTTATTTAATTGTAATGCCTATCCATTACCGAAATAAACTACTGGACCGATTTTAATAGAAAGCTACATTATCAGAAATTTATTTACATATTTTATTCCAGTAATTATAAGATTTCAGCCTGAAATAACGGCATTCGTGATGCAAGCCAGGAGATAAAGCGCTTCCGAGCTGCTTTATCCGCGTGCGCTAAGTGGTCAGTCATACATAAAAAATGTGTATTACAAAAGTGTTGGTCTTTAGTAGGTCTAAAAAAAAATCCGCGGTACCATATACGTATCTCTTATAAATAAGGCACAATAACGCATTTTCTGTCGAAAATCAGAAAAAAATAAAAATTAAAACGTGAATTTCAATCGTCATTATAAGGCATAGCATATTAACCGATTACAAAAAGATAGGCAGTCAAGGGATTGCCGACAGAAGAAACTCAAAACGACGTGTCACATTCCGTTTCAAGTTCAAGTCCGATTTGATAATATAAACATTATTTTTGGATTGTTATCTTTAGGAAGTATTTTATTAGACAAATTATTTTTATCAACGTACCTATTAATTTAGTAATAAAATTTTCACATTTTCACAAAAATAATGATTATTATCTTTGTAATGCAAAATGTTTATAATTAAGGTCGGAAGGGCAGGTTTACCGCCTCATAGGCAGTCTTTTCCCGCAATGAAACTTAAAGTCACAAACTGATTTTCACGCGGGCGAAGCCGCGGGCACAGCTAGTCTCTAATAAAATTACTGAATGGATGACGTGATTATTTAGATGATTCAAAAATATTTGCTTTGTATCCATCCATGAAGCAGTTTTACCGAAGCTTATATTTTATGGCAGTATTGTGACATTTCTCATCTTATATAATGACGCTAAGGCCTTAATTTTCAAAATACATATAACTTCACGGTAAAAAATAATCTCAAGAAATCGTATCGTAGTACACACTAACCCTTTAGACAATTAAACTACTGTTTATTATGCAAAATTCTCAGTATGAAACGATACAAAAGCAATCTACTTAACAAAGGTAAAAAAAAACGTCATGAACACTTCTTGATTTTCTTACAGTTGACAACCAAGTGCCATATTCAGAGTTTGTTCCTTTCATATTACAATGTTGTGGATTTAAGTTGGTTGAAGAACAAGAAGGAACTAATACGTAACTTAGAGAAGGGCTCTATATCGTGACCGCTTCTCGGTTACTAGTTTACAAAAAAAAATTCTTATTATGTTTTCACTTATCTTAAAGCTATTGGATTTGCCTCTCACGGTAATCTCATTAGTTACAATTACAAATGCCACGACACGTGATTCACGAATACTTTTTATTCGTTATCGAAAAAATCTGGTATTACGGAAACAATAATGGCAGCTATTGTGTTGAACATTACATATTTTTTTATTCATTTTTAATGAACACCATGAAAAGTAAATGGGAGATTTGAAAACTGTATAATTGGACACACATTTTTGTTGAAATAATATTTACTAAAGTGTATGTTGGGTTACATACAAATTTACAAGATTTGGGGTTTAGAAACACGCTTCTTAGGTAATTTTATACTTTTGTCGTTGATGTGTCACTCATCGGTCGCTGAAAACACCGAACAATTCAGTGTCTCTGTAGGCTTGCACTAGGGATCGGCTCCAAGTTCATACTTCCTCCTGTTGATCATGGATACTCTGACATCGAACATACAAAAGCAGGCCTTGGTGCATGCTAATTGCAGACGACATTGTGTTGGTCGGTCAAGACGGGAGCTATGTTCAGAGCAAACTGAAAAAATAACAAAGACTAGAAAATGTTGGCTTGAAAATCAGCGGAATCAAAACTGTGATTTCGGCTGTCTTTCAAGTCCTAAAACAATTTCGCTGGATAGACCATAGAGGTAAATACCAGTCAGCTTCAATTTCATGTACCTCGGCCTCTTGCCACCGGACTGCACAGCATCGAATCAATACAGGGTGGATGAAGCGATGGCAGGTGACAGGAACAACATTTGGTCCTAAGATTTTTATTAAACTAAAAGGACAGATCGATGATCATTAGACCTGCCGTCGTGTATTGATCTGAAAGTTGGTCCAAGACAGAACGGATGAGAGACGCCTGAACGTAGCTGAAATACGAATGTTGAGATGGATGTGTGGTGTGACTAAGGTGGACACAGTGAGGAATGAATATATTAGAGAGAACCTGAAAGTAACTCCAGTGGATGATATTAATTTATTATTACATATAAAAACTCCAAATTATTTGTTATTACTCCACAAACGCAATAAATAAAAATAACATAAACAATAATGTTTTACATACGGATATTTATGTTTAACGAAACATTAACTGTATCGATAAATTATCAAGTTCATATATTCGGTTTCAAAATGAGATTTCTGCATTAAAATTAAAATTTTCCTAAATTACCAAATGTTCGTTATTCTTAGGGCATATACTATCTTAAAACATAACCATTTATGTAAAACCTATTATCAGTACTTATAAATATTATAAACGTATTCTGTCGCGAGACATAAACAGTATAACATGTACGACACCATGTTGGTGAAGAACATTAATAATTAAAAACATATTTGTTTCATTATCAATCATTGTCATTACTTAATGATAATATCTATTAGTAATTTGGACGTTAGATATTAAGTTTAAATTTATATTTGAGTTTAGTTTGTATCGTATATTACAATTATCAATACGCTTCGTATTCAGAGTGTTACATATAGATACGCGACTGCAGTAATCGTATCAGTTTAAACGTGATACATTGTTGTGTAATTCATTAATCTTGAATCGTGTGTTATTAAAAGTTTTCCGCGAAATTAATAACTCAAATTCTGATTAGCTGACTTTCAATGCACCAAGTAACCTCATTGTGTTGACCCTTGAATACGCCTATATACAGTGGAAAAAAGATCAACTCATATAATTATATATCGTTGTAATAATAATAAAAGAATAGTTAAAAACACTAAGTGTAGTTAAATATTAATCATACTAAATAATAACAACAGGATAATAATACTATTAGTATGTCATATACTTCTTCTGTAAGACGAAACGAATTACCAGTAAGTATTTATGTGTTCTTGGTTTTATTAGCTTGACTTGCTGCGGACTGAAGGCGAGTAAATAATTTTTGAAGAAGATCCTTATCGCACGTAACATTTCAGACGCTCGACCGACGACGACCTAGACGCTAGACGGGAAAAAGTGTGGCTGCGAGTTGATTTATTTTATTTACGCCATCTGTGGATTCTGTACGATACTACTGTACTTTGATGTTGTTGTATATAAATTATCTATATATTAGTTTGGCATCCTTTACAGATGGTGCAATTTTAATTTCGAGTTTTTACAATATTTACTATATTTTGATGCAATTTATTCAATCAATCGAATCTATTTTAGCGAAAGAAACTACGTTTCGACCGGGTGTTCCAAAGACACCTCACGCGTTTTTGGAACGAATTTCCTTATCGCACGTAACACTTCAGACGCTCGACACGGTGGGGCTGATCGGAAAAAATTGTAAGCGCAACGAAAAATGCTGACCGCGAGTTAATTTATTTTATTTTCATCTGTGGCTTCTGCGTGATACTACTGTAATTTGATGTTGTTTGTATACCAATCCATATAAATAAATAAAATTCAAGTGTCTGTTTGGAATGCCATAATAAAAGCTTTTTACTAAATGCATGTAAATGTTTAAACGGTACTGTCTGTTTGTTCCGCCTAATCTCCGGCACGGGTGGTTTCCACGGGACTTTCCCTACCAGATAGCTGGCGTTATAAGGAGTAACTTAGACTACTTTTGTTTTGGAAAAATAATTAGGGTTCCGCGAGCGAAGTCGGGCGGGGCATAGCTAGTCATCCACGTATTAGCTAGGGCGACTTACACAGATGGCGAAATTTTAATTTCGAGTTTTTACAATATTTGTTATATTAAGATACAATTTATTGTTGTATTAGAGTTTAAAAAAATGGATTTTGAAAAAACTAAAATTTCCATTACCGATGAAAAAAAAAATTAATGTATTAAAGGTGCACATTACTGCACATTTCTTAACAACACATTATGATATATGAAACTATGAATAACGTGTCGTTAGTTACGAACTTACGAGGAGGTCGTTAAGAGGGATTAATGTTACCAGTCTTTACTATTTTTTAATGTTCTGGAAAAAACCAAATTAAAAAAACGGAAAAAATCCTTGAAAATCTTATCAGTAATAATAATAACAACTTGTCACATCTCACACACGGTCGTCTTATCCCCAACTAGGCAGAGCCTGTACTATGGTAACCAGACTGCTGATAAACATACTTATATATTTCCAAAAACATACATCATCATCATCTGCCTACCCTTGTCGCAATTTTATTTGGGGTCGGTGCAATATGTTTTATTCTTCCATTCTACTCTATCGTTCGTCATTTCACTGCTTACTCCATTTCTAGCCATATCTTCTCTCACACAGTCCATCCATCTTTTCTTTGGTCGTCCTCTTCTCTTGTACCCGTCAACGTTCAAACATAAAACTCTTTTCACCACATTTTGCTCATCCCTCCGCATCACATGTCCATACCACGATAACCTATTGCTCCTCAGCTTTTCCTCCACTGGTGCTACTTTCAGGCTCCCTCTAATATATTCATTTCTCACTCACTTGTCTTGTCACTCTCACTTGTCCATCCTAGTCACACCACACATCCATCTCAACATTCGTATTTCGGCTACGTGCAGGCGTCTCTCATCCGTTCTCTTTGTGGGCCAACTTTTAGAACCGTACAAGACGGCAGATCTGATCATAGTTTTATACACCTGTCTTTTCAACTTACCAAAAAACATACATATTATAGATAAATTACACCCAGACACAGAGCAAATGATCATGCTCATCACAAAATTACTTGTATTTAGTTGAAATCGAACCCCCGACCTCTGGCTTAGCAGTCAGGATCACTAACCACTGGACCAACAGGCCAGTCAGTTTATCGAAAAACAAGTGGTCAGTCAACTTGTGGTCTAATTTCGACCATAATTCATTAAGTTTTGAATGTTTTATTTTATTGTCCAGTATAACTTGAGCTGTCATTATATAGACTATCCGTACCATGACAGGTCAACCACAGAAATGAGGATGTGTAATCATGTGTCACTAGTTGCACACGCTAAGACGATAATCATTTATTCACACACATACACAACTGTACACTAATTCGTCACAGAGGATTTATTAAATATTAATTATAAACGCTATTTATAACAATACTAAATTCCCCAGTACCTAATAACTGCCAGCCGTTACGGCTGAGACTGCGGTAACGAGTGTGCAACTTAACATTTACCAAATATTTTCGTACAAAATGTATAGCAATATTCCGGTAAGCAATGTAGTTTAATGCGTGCTCTCGTAGTTCCAATATAGTTAGTACTCAAATATTACACGTAATGTGTAAGTGTTTTAGTATATTAGATCATAACGGATTTCTTTCTTAAATTACATAATACTTTGGGAAAACACACACACACACACACACACAGACACACACACACACAAACACACACACACAATTTAATGTAATCTAGTATTTAAAATTATATACCTATGTACCATTTCTTAATTTTGTGGAACTCAGTAAAGGATTGTTCTTAATATAGGCTATTTGAGTAGCCTAGCAAGAACGTCTATGACCATAATATACAGGATGTATTTTTATGAAATAAATTTATATTATTATTATTTAAAAAAAAAAAAATTTTTGTCAATATTACTTAAAAACAAAAGTTTTTGGACTTACCAACGAAATTACATATTTTTTTACGTTTAAAGCCGAATCCGCACGTTTGCCACTTGCCACGAACTACAAACGTTTGGCTTAATTTTGGGTATCAAACATCACCATCCACACGCTTGTGAGTGCTTTAGTGTATTCTGAAGAGGCAAGCATGACGGACATCGAACTTGTGTCGGCCATAACATTCGGCTTAAGTTATTTTTATTATAAAAGCAAGAAAATAAGTAAAAGACAAATACGACAAAGAAGATATTGATGATTGTGGTAGATGATGGATGTTAAAAATTCATTAATCCGAGATGCCTACGGAGACTGCACCAATACCACCGGTGCAGGAAACCAAGATCAAGACCGCCGACGGAGCCGCTATTGAGATCAGCCAGTCAGCATTGGCTAGTATAACTGTTTCGTCGAGGATACTCGAATTTTGGGAACAAACGCGACTCTGGTTTGTCCAATTCGAGGCGGCTGTGGAACAGCAACGACTGGGCAATGCCGCAAAGATGAACCTCGTCGTCACGAAACTCAGCAAGACTGC
The DNA here is from genome assembly GCA_949752705.1 of Callimorpha dominula. NCBI lineage: Eukaryota > Metazoa > Arthropoda > Insecta > Lepidoptera > Erebidae > Callimorpha > Callimorpha dominula. The sequence continues at coordinate 6,052,155 of OX457005.1, forward strand.
ACCTGAGACTGGGAGAAATAAAGCGTTAAAGGAAAGATTACTGCAAGTATTTGAAGAGTCTGAAACAAGGAAGCTGCAGAAGCTGATGGAAGAAATGGACCTGGGTGATCAGCGACCTTTACAGCTGCTGCGGCGGTTGCGGGAGTGAAAGTGCCTGATTAAGCCCTGAAGTTGATGTGGCAGTCCCACTTGCCCACAGCCGTTCGAGCGATACTTATGGTGACCGACTCCAAGGACCTGGATGTACTAGCTGCAGTTGCGGACAAGGTGATAGAAAGCACCGGTACGAGTACGGAACAAATCTCAGAGGAGAGGGTTTCCGAAAAACCGGGGACGGAACGACCTGTCGCGGAAATAACCTTAATCAAGGGTGAAATAGCTAGGATCAATCAGAGACTCAAGGACTTGGAGCGGGGCAGGAACAGGACACGGCGTGATAGCGAACGACGCTCGAGGTCGGCGTCTAGAAGCGGAAGCAGGGTAAGCTAAAGAAAAACAGATAACTGGTTATGTTGCTATCATTATCGCTACAGAGAAAAGTAAGGACCAGTCCAAGGCGGCGGAAAACTAGCGGTTTTGGCCCCTGAATGAGCCAAAACCGTCTTACAGTGTGCGATAAGAATACAGGTATGCGATTTTTAATTGATACGGGGACAAACGTATCCGTGATACATTTTGTCAAAAGCCAGTCACGTACTTATAGTAATAGCGATAGGGGGAAATATAACTTATACGCGTCAAATAGTACAATGATTAAAACTTTTGGTATAAAAAGATTAACATTAAATTTAAGATTAAGACGCCCGTACACTTGGCATTTCATTGTTGTAGCTGAGGTGAATCAACCGATTATTGGTGCAGATTTTATATCACAGTATAAATTAATGGTAGATTTAAGTGGAAGGAGGGTCGTAGATCTGAAAACTTGTTTAAGTGTCATAGGATCTATTGTAAGGTGGGATGGTTTCTCGTTAACTACGGTAGATAATAGTTGTACTTACGCAGATTTACTTTTACAATACCCTGAAATATATGAAACCTATGTCATTCAAAGAGGATCCACCTCATTCGGTGTATCACCACATAGAAACCACCGGACACCCTGTTTTTGCGCGCGCGATACCCCTACCGAAAGGTATAATAGAGTCAAGAAAAAGTTCGACCGTATGCAAGAGTTAGGTATTTGCAGGCCGTCGCGAAGTCCTTGGGCAAGTCCTCTTCACGTGGTACCCAAAAAGGATGGGCAATTACGTCCTTGTGGAGATTATAGGGCCTTAAATGCTGTAACAAAGCCTGATAGGTATCCTATTCTGCGAATTCTCGATTCCACGTACATCTTAGGTAATAAAAAAATATTTTCGCGGTAAGATATAAATAGGGCTTATCATAACATTATAATAGCACCAGAAGATATAGAAAAAACTGCAAGTACTACCCCATTTGGACTGTTTGAGTTTTTGCGTATGGGTTTTGGATTGAGGGGGGCATCCCAAACCTATCAAAGATACTCCGTATATACTATTATACTATATATACTATACTACTATAATAACTCCGTTTTTTAAGGGTTAAACAAGCAATTTAAAAATGGCGAATATTCTAATTATAATTCTAGTTTTTATTACTGATATTTTGATTGCGAGTGAATCGGAAGAATTGCATAATTGCATTTCAAAGCTTTTTTTTGAGCGGTTAAATAAATTCGGCATCACGATTAATCTAGCAAAATGTTGTTTCGGTAAAGATAAGTTAGAATTTTTAGGTTATAAATTTTTAGAGTCATCTGGCATAAACCCACTTCCCGACAAGGTGCAGGCGATAATTGATTTCCCGAAACCCCAAACTGTCGATCAGTTAAGACCACGGAGCAGTTGTATCTGCTCCGTGGTCTTAAACGTTTTCTAGGGATGATAAACTTTTACAGGTCGAGTTAAATATTTTTTTATTTAATTCAAAAAAAAAAAGACAAAACCATCATATAGTGGACAGTAGAAGCGGATGCTGCATTTGCGAAATGTACAACCAGCCTGCAAAATGCTGCAATATTATGTTATCCACTTGAGAATGTAGAACTCGCGATTATGGCTGACGCATCAAATGATTGTGTTGGTGGCGTGTTGCAATTAAAGGTCGTTGCACACTGGAAACCTTTAGGTTACTTTTCTAAGAAACATAATGATACGCAATTAAAGTATAGCACGTATGACCGCGAGCTCTTAGCGATTTATTTGACGGTGCAACATTTTAGGTACATGGTAGAAGGTAGACCTTTTACAATTTACACGGACCATAAGCCATTAATATACGCATTTTCTAAAAAACCTAGCAATATGGAAACACCTAGACGTGTAAGGCAACTTATGTTTATTAGCGAGTTTACCACTAATATTCGACATATTATATTAGTGGCAGCGATAATATTGTCGCGGATGCACTTCCACGCGTTGAGAATATTAAATGTCCCACGACACTCGATTTCGAAGAATTGGCAGTGGCTCAATGTTCAGACAGCCAGCTGAAAAAGCTGTTATCAGAACATAACGAGCGTTTGCAATTCAAGCGAATCGTTTTGCCTGACAAACAGGATGAGATGATATGCGAGACGTCAACTAATGTTGCCAGGCCGTACCTCTGTAACATTTGGGAATTTGAAACAAGCGGACGTTTTGAACACTTGCATATTGATCTGATCGGACCTTTACCTACATCGGCAGACGGATACAGATACTGTCTTGTTATGGTAGATAGGACCACGGAATGGCCGGAAGCCATAACTTTAAAAAATATGAAAGCACTCTACGACAAGTGGATTACGCGTTATGGTTATCCTGTCAGAATTACAACAGATCAGAGTAGGCAGTTTGAGAGCTGTTTGTTTAGTGAGTTAATGAAATGTTTAGGCGTAAATAGGTTAAAGACTACTAGTTATAATCCAAAGGCGGACGGGACTGTTGAGAGATTTAACCGTGTTATTAAAACGGCGCTGATGACCAGGAGGAACAACGGTTCTTGGGTCGAAGAACTACATACAGTTTTGTTCGGGTTACTAGCATCACCGCGTAGTGACACTAGTGTTAGTGCGGCCGAGCTAGTATTCGGTATACGGTTGCCCGGCGACTTTTATAGTGGTAGCGGTTCAAGCGAGTACGTTAATAAAGTCAGAGAGGTAATTAAAAATCTCAGGCCGAAGCCAATAGAACAAACAGACTCGCGTACGATATTTGTTCATTCGGATTTAAAAACGTGTTCTCATGTTTTCGTAGTTGATTTAGTAAAAAAGTCCTTACAATCTCCCTATGATGGTCCATACCGTGTCTTATAGCCGGATGGATAAATATTTCTTGTTAGAAATGCCAAACAAGAAAGTTAGGATTTCAATTGACAGATTAAAACCAGCCTACGTAGCTGACGATACAACCAGCCTAACCCATGACCAAACATCGAGCTTTACTCCAGTAGTTATACCGTCCAGTAGTCATAACAATAATAAGTCTAGTGTGCCAAACAATATTTGTGATGACACAGATTCGATTCCAATTTAAGCATCATATAAGAATTTTAAAGTTTATTCACATTTTTGACAGCAAGTCGATTTGTACTTATCAAAACATTGTGTGAAATGGGTGGAAGTCAAACGAAAGAACAAAATAACATCGCTGTTGCTCAGTCGGTTACTAATGAAATAATAGGACAGAAAATTAATATGTTGGAGATAGTTATTATTGTTGTCGCAGTGGTATTTGCAAAAATGATGATGGTATTACTTAGAAAGCAGTGTAAGAAACAAATTCGAGACTGGTTCCGTAAGGAAGCTGTGATAGCCGGTGGTCGCCGCCAGTGGTATAGTGGAGGGGTACTACCCCCCTTAAAAGGATAAATTGCGGAGCCCCCCTCCCCCCCCCTCCCCCCCCCCCTTTATCAAGATTTTTTAATTTTTAATTCTGAGGAAATTTTCCTCATTTCAGGGATTAAAATTAATAATAAGAGTAAAAAACAAGGGGGGTGAACCCCCTTCATCAGAAAAAAATAGGGGAACTGATTCAGAGGGATTTCTGTATCTATTTTGAGACTGCAACGTCTCCGGCGCTGCGGGACGAGCAGCCTCTACGCCCTAGTGTAACAAATCGTAGGCATCGGACGAGCCGCAGCGGCTGTGGCTGGTTGCCGAAGGCAACCAACAAGCCAAAGTTGCGGAGGCGAGGATGCGAGGAGGCTGCTCTCCCTACGCGCCTCCGATTCTATAAAAACACTCTAGGGGTAAGACAGACTCGTACCAGGTGGAGTCGGGGTCAATCAATTCGGTTATTTGACCTAAGTTGAACCTAACCTACTTAATTTGTTATCTCGTCAGTTTTACGTTTCGTTCTACAAGCCGGCAAGACGGTAACACATTTTAATAGCTTATAATGAAAATATTGCTGTAATTTAATAAATATAAACTGTTAAATATTTGTGTGCATGAAAACTATTGAAATGAGTACAAAATATAATGATTCACGTAAATTTATATAAAATAAAATGTTACCGACGTATGACAACTTAACCGTAAGTAAAACGTTACGTTAAATGGTGAGAATTCTATATAGTCTGTGGGGATTGACATAAATATTGCAAAAATAATTTATTTTCAATATATTTTTCTCAAAAACTACGCGTCTCCGCATGTTGAAACTTGGCGTGTGTGCTTTTAATAATAAAACCTTTCTATATAAAATATCAACCCCCAACTAGACGGACGTTAATGGAAAACTGAACCGATATAGTTTCATCATCATCATCTAAGACAGGGATCGTCTACTGCCAAACATAAGCCTCTTGTAAAAACTTCCACAGAGAGCCGTAGCGCGCTGCCTTCATCCAACGGTTAACATGAACATAAAGAGTTTTATGTAAATTATAGTAATTATTTGTACAGTTATTACTTATTATAATAATTTACTCGGCTCAAATAAGTTTTCACTCAGCAGCTGGTTCAGCTGTTTGTTTTACGATTAGTATCTATTGTTAGTCGTTGCCCCTTCGTGAGTCTTCAATAGGTATTTTTCTGCATCCACGTATTCGTTTTGAGAAATTCTGCTAAAATTACAATTACACGTAGGTACATATGTAGGTAAATTAATTATATATTAGCAAAACTTATTAACAAAAACTTAAATGGACGAAAGAAGAAAGAAAAATAAACTTGTTAGTCTATCTAAACTCCTACACTAATGTAAATACCTCATTAATTTTGAGTCGGTGCCAAACATTTAATTTTTTTATAAAAATAAAAAAAAATTGTGGCTAATATTTCATTAACTACAATTAAAATTTACTTTCATTGTCATTTGTTATAAATATTTAAACAACACATCTTTAAATTTCTTATTAAGATTAATAAATAAAAACAAAAACAAGATAACAGTTGCTGTAAATCGTTGAGGATCGTTCTTGGCTTCCGCATCCAACATCAAATTAATATCCAATAATATCATCGAAAGAATTATCAAAATCTGACTACTCTGTAAAAATCTATGCGTAGTCATACATAAAAAATACGGACAATTGCGATTTGACTCGCGCACCGAGGGTTCCGTAAGCAAAAAAACTTGTATACGTCCATCTCGACACTCAATTCTCAAAGACTTTTGCCCGTCTTTTGTGAAAGACAAATTTAACTTTGCGGTTGCGATGTACTACAAAGTGAACAATCCAACCGCAAAATATAAGTTTGTAGTTACAAAAACTTTTTTAATGTGATATAACAACAAATAAACTACTTTCGGATTTTTTCTTTCACTTGTGCAGTCAGACCTTGCTTCTTACCAAATTTCATGATTCTAGGTAAATGGGAAGTAACCCTATAAGTTTTGGGTCGAAAACCTTCCGGTTGATCTAGAATTGTCAATTTTGGTTAAAAGCAAGGTATACAGCACAAGTAAATGGAAAATTCCGAAAAATAAAAAAATTGGAAACTAAGGTCCACCCGTTCCTGAGAAAATCGGTAGTGACAGACGGACAAGAGAGTGATAGAGACGGATAAGGGTTCCTTTTTTTACCTTTTGAGGTACGGAACCCTAAAAACGCGTGAAGTGTCTTTGGGACACCCGGTGGGAACGAAGTTTCTTTTGCTCTATATATATGTACATACATGTACTCGTATTAGCTGGATTTAAAAAATTGTGTCAAAATATAGTAAATATTGTAAAAACTCGAAATTAAAATTGCGCCATCTGTGAAAGTTGCCATTAACTAATATTGGATAATTAGTATACAAAATATTACCGTAGTATCGCGCAGAATCCATAGATGGCGTAAAAATAAAATAAATCAAGTCGTGGTTAGAATTTTTCGTTGCGCTAACAGGCTCGCCGGCTGGCCGCCGAGCGTCTGAAGTGTAACGTGCGATAAGGATCTTCACCTGAGAGTCTCCTCCGTTTTCACGTCGGACAAGACAAACATCTTTTGCACCAGTGTTGACTAACATTCATCCTACCTAAACTTTAGCTGGCCGCCGCACAATGGTATTTACGTAATAAAAACTAAGCAGAGATGTAAGTAAGTTTATACTTTATTGCCGCGCCCACAAAGTAGTTATTTATATAATAATGATACTTCAGTCTTTATGTTATTGTATGATAGAAGAAGAAGAAAAAAACTCAGGAAAAACATCAAACGTAATATATAATTTACGTTCAACTATAAATGCAATCGAGTGCCGAACAACAATAATTACATACCTACCTACTCCACCATTAAAGCATGTAAATAACTTAAAACGTAAAATAAAGTATACCTAACCTATTTTCCTTATCATTAATCTATTTTCATCATCATGAATCATTAAACATATGTAGATAAATAACATTCAATTCATACAGGTACAACGTGTACCTACCTACTTATTTTAATTCCAATAATACTAATGCACCGTCCTCGAAGAAATGATAACATCATCAAATTACGTTGTGGTTCAAATGTAAGCATTTTAGTTCATATATAATATAATGAGTAAACCCATTTATTATTGGATTTCCTATTGTGTTCGATGGACATATACGAATAATTGGAAACTTCATTACACCTAGAAGAAGAATATATCCAAATATCCTTTGAAAATTAAGACATTTCAAGGTAATTTTTTAATTTTTTTTATCGTCATGAAATTTGTTGTTGAACCCTGGTCGCGTGTTTTTGTTTTATTTCAAAGATAAAAACCCACTCGGATTATCGTCTCACCGGGATTGATGTAGAAAAGTGAACTAACGTGGCACAGTCACTGGTTATTACTAGGGAAATCCTTACCCGTAACGAACTGAGCTCATTCTGCGCTCTCCGACACTTGGTGTGTCTTCTGAGGGAGTACCCAATATGCTGAAAAGGAAGTCCCGCGCGGTTCCACCCCGGAGCATGAGGAGAACCATACCTAGTGTTTATCGAGAGACTTCCTAAATCTTTACCCGTCGCAATCCACCAAAGTGTAAAGTGCAGAGTACCTTGTCGCAACAACACCCATTGTGGTGTCGCACATTACCTACTCGTAGACTCGTAGTATTCGTGGGAGCGTTTATCTCTTTTTGTATATTACATATTTTGTTTTTGAGGTGAAAAACGAAACACTCGCACTAAAAAGAAACAAACAAGAAAAACATTCATAAATAGGATTTAGCCTGTGAGAGAATACAAGTATACAGTGTTTACTATAATCATTGTCTTTGCGCCTGCGTACTACGAAGCCTTCAGAAAATACGTCAATGTCCACGTAGTATCATTTTTGTGCATTTGCGTATTTAAATTCGTTGGTTAATGAATTTATGTTAATTATTTAACACATCTGTGTTAATTTGACCAATAACTTTTATATAAATTATATAAAACAATATTTAATAACATTAGTAGATTATATGTGTTGATTTTACTTTTTATTTTTCATTTTCTCGTAGGCTACTTTTCTGAAGTTTCACTTCTGCCGTGTGTGAATTGCACACACACACACACACACTTTTTTTTATAAACCTTACTTACTAGAAATGCCAGGTGCTCGAATTTTGACCATAATGCAGAAAATGTTGAATGCTTTGTTCAAAGGACCAGTATAACTGGAATTTCTATTGTATAGACTTACATACCATGACAGGTAAACATATATACTGGACGCGTGTAGCTTGAAGTAGCCGTTTTCGGGTAATTTTTAAATTTGTAACACATGTAAAAATTTTAGCTTTTTGTACGCAATACAGAATTCTCTTCACGTATTAATTATTAATCTATGCTTAATCGTCGTAATATGCGTAATAGTCGTATTTTCTTATTAGATACTAGAAACCGGTACACCCGTTCCGGTGATTAGCCGGAACAAACAGACGACAAAAATGATGTTTAGGCATAGGTATTGTGCAAATCACTGTGTGAGCTTACAAAAAACTATTATTTTGACATTATAAGCAGACACTTTAGTTTTATTTATTTGTATTGATGTAGGTAATTCGGAACTTAATCGAGGGAATATTTACAAGGTAGTAGTACTAGTAAGTAGTAGGTACTAGGGGTATTACGGAAACGTTGCAATTTTGCGACGTCCACAGCGGACAATGGCTGTCAGAGTCATACGAGGGTATCGCACGATCTCATTTGAAGCGGCGAGTCTCCTCGCTGGAACTCTGCCGTGGGACCTAGAGGCACTGACCATTGCTGTGCTGTATCAGTGGCGTAAGGAGGTGCTGAGACGGGGTATCACACCCTTGCCTCGGGATATTGAAGCGCAGCGGTCCCAGCTTTGCCAGGTAGCCATGGATGAATGGAAGGAACGACTAGGGCGACCGAGCGCAGGGCACGCCACCATTGTGGCGGTAAGACCCATCATGGAGGACTGGCTGGAGAGGCGACATGGCTGCCTCTCTTACCGGCTGACGCAGGTGCTTTCGGGGCATGGCTGCTTCGGAAAGTACCTGTGTCGCATAGGCCGAGAGCCAACGCCCGCGTGCCACCACTGCGGAGGCTGTCGCGAGGACACCGCATTCCATACTTTGGTGGAATGCCCCGCGTGGGCGAATCAACGCCGTGACCTCGTGACGGCTATCGGTGTGGATTGCCGCTCGTTGGAGACCATGTTTTTGTCCATGGTCCACAGCGAGAGCGCATGGGATTCCGTCGCCTCATTCTGCGAGGAGGTGATGCATACCAAAGAGGCGGCGGAGAGGGAACGGGAGAGAATTAGTACTCTCCCATCCCGCAGGAGACGCACCGGGCGCCGGAGAACGTTTAACGATCTCCGGCCTCCATGAGCGCGGACCTAAGAGCAGCGGGTTCTCCAAATAGGCAGGTCTGGAGCGGTGGCGTGACGCATCACACGCACTCAACTACGTAGGGGGGGGGAAAGCCCCCACACACTATCCGACGCCGCCTGACGGCGAAGTCTGTCGGGGGTTGAGTGATAATCCTTCTAGGGCATACCTCAACTCCCGACTATAGGCTACAATTTCGTAAACCGTGTGGTTTTAGTCGGTTCGAGTCCGACATAACTACGTCACCGTGCAATCGGTGAAGTGGTACCCGTGGGGGTTTCCACACGTAAAAAAAAAGAAAAAAAAAAAAAAAAAGGGGGTGTTACGGAGAAGAGTTTACCGGAACCGAAGTCGGAATCGGAGTTTTTAACTTTGACCTATCGGAATCGTCGTCGGATACGTTAGTTAACTGTTAAATATCTTAGGGTAAACGTAACTAAACCGAATTCGAAGATTCGTAACACCCCTAGTACCTAGTATAGCTTTTGCTAGGCCGCAGTAATCGATTATTATCAAAACACTTATTTTGCGTGATGTGATTTTATCTATTATTGGTGATGCCTTTATAGTACTGCATCATGTTATTATTATTACCAACCTTCTAAAGACAAAATTGATATCATTGAGTAAGTAGCTCAACGTAAATTCCGCACTAATCCACCACACCTGTTACTAAAGCTGTTTGAATTATTATTAAGTTAAATTTCATTGTCATTTATTTTCCTCTATGATTGTAACACTTTTTAATAAATGGGTGAATCTCTGTAAAGATGTTTTACGGCTTGTACATTACAACTACTAACAGTCTGATCATATTCATATTCTTCCTATAAAGAAAAACTTAATAAGGACTAGAAAAGTAAGGGTTTAATGATAAGTATGAAACAGCCAATTGAATTTATAGCCACTTTTCGAGATATCATCATTTTTCTAGATCCCATATTATTAGAGTTAGAGTTAAAGTTAAACAAAATAATTACAAGAATGTCATAACGAGAGAAGCCCGCCATTTTGATTTATTTATTTAAATATCGAATAAACGCTGCCTTGCCTCCAAATTTGTTTTTTTGTTTTAATACCACTTAGAATTTATGGATATGACTTCAAATCACAATATTGTGATATAACTAGTTTGTATACTTCGTAACTATTTGAGATAATATACAAGAACGTTCATAACGTTTTCCAATTTTTAACCAAGCTCAAAAGGAACAGGTTCTGAAGCCGACTGAAATTGTTTTTGAAATCGTTCATGATTACTTTTTGTATATTTGATAGCTCCATGGTCCAGTATCTCAACACTAAGGGTGGAAAAATAACTAATGAAAGTTTGCAGTGGCATTATTGGCATTTTATATACACAATTAATTGGCTTTTCATTTTTAACCCCCGATGCAAAAACGTGAGGTGTTATAAGTAGCTGTGTGTCTGTGTAACTGTGTGTCTCTCAGTGTCATGGTTCCTAAACGGATGATAAAGGAACGGAAGGGTGACTTGATCGGGAGTGTTCTTAGCTTTAGTCTTTTTACGATGGAGGTATTTCCGCAGTCGGTCGAATGAAATTAAAACAAAAATTACAGTACCTACATTCACTTATTTTCAAGTACTTTATCGTCTCTATACATAAAGTAACAACTAACTTATACATTAAAATTGGACTTGGTAGCAAATATATTTCCGAACCGGAATTCAATTAAAATCAAGGCCAATAAATGAATATATATTATTAAACCAGTTGTAGAAGTTAAGTTATTCTATCTAATAAAGCACACTCCTCACTCCTCACCTTACATGAAGTTGTATCCTCAAATGAACAAAAAGATTATGATATATTAATATCGGTAATTCATTACCGTTATCGCACTTATCGTAGGATCTGAAGGTCGGTGCTTGTCGAGACAGGCTTGAAATTCTGCAGTACCGCTATTCCAATTCTACTTCGAAGTTGCATTATAACTTATTTTAAAACTGTCGGACATGTTTTTTAAGTCATACATAAAGAGCATATGTAGCTTTGTGTTTTTAGGATTCGAAAGTTCGAAAGTGAGATAGACTCAGATGCCAACATTTTTCAGAGCTCTATGGTACCATTACAGTTACTATCCGGTAAAAACAAAAACGTTGTTTGGCCAAACCCAACACCCTCATCACCTCGGTACTGTAGACCTATTAGAGTTAGATTTCTACAAGAGTCTGTTGATATCACGAACGAAGAGATTCAGTATATAAATACTAAAATTAATGCTCTTAAGCCCACGGAAACACAAGGTGCGAAAATAATTCACACTATGCTTTTTACCATGGTCGATGGCAAGGTATGCAACGCAGCAACACAAACAACATCAACTATGAGGTGTTACATATGTGGCGCCACATCTAAAGAATTTAACGATTTATCTAAAAGAAGGGAAGTCAATGTGGAGTCTTTACGATTCGGCCTTTCGATACTACATGCTCGAATAAGGTTTTTTGAAAACGTATTGCATTTGTCTTACAAATTATCTCTCAAAAAGTGGCAATTAAGAACACAGACTGATAAAGATATAGTTAAAAAAAGAAAAAAAGAGTTACAGGACAAATTTAGAAAGGAGATGGGACTAATCGTAGATGTTCCTAAAGCCAATTTTGGTAATTCCAATGATGGCAATACCAGTCAACGATTCTTCTTGGACCATCAATTGTCTGCCTCAATAACTGGCATAGACGTAAACCTAATGTTTAGGTTCAAAATAATCTTGGACGCATTGTCGAGTGGACATAAAATCAACGTTGAAGCATTCGAGAAATATGCAAGAGAAACTGAAGAGTTATATGTTCAGTTATATGAATGGCATCCGATGTCCCCCATTCATAAAATTTTACGACATGGAGCAGAAGTAATTTCATCGGCTCTACTCCCAATCGGTCAGCTCTCAGAAGAGGCTGCAGAAGCCCGTAATAAACATTTCAGAGATTACAGGCTAAATTATTCGAGAAAATTTGCCCGAAAGTCATGTAATCTTGACGTTATAAACAGACTCCTACTAACGTCAGACCCTGTCACTACGGGCTTAAGAAAGATGTCAAAGAAGAAATCGAAACCCTTCCATAAAGAAACTTTGTATTTACCTGCCGAACCGTCAAGTAGTTGTTCACATTCAGAAACTAATACTGATACAAGTACTGACGACGATGTATAATTTTCTGTTGTATTTTATATGAAATAAATGATAGAAAATAAAATTTGTTATTATTGACACCCGCAGGCCTCGAGACCAAAATTATTTTTGGCCAGCTTTTTGGGTCAAATACCCCTGTCGCACGGAAAACCCCGGTAGGGTGACGGCCCGAGGGGGTTTCCACCCGCACAATAAAGGTCTAACCAGCTAGTAATAGCTTTTATAAGTTTAATGTGTGTATCTGGTTGTCTGTGGCATCATAGCTCCTAAACGTGTGTACCGATTTTAATGTAGTTTTTTTTGTTTAAATGATAACTTGTTCGAGAGTGTTCTTAGCCATGATTCGAATAAATCTGTCTAGATGTTTGTTGATCATGGGCTCTTTTCTATGGTTTTCTTCTTCTCGGTTTTTGAGTACCATAGACTCAAAAAAAAAAATTATGCTTGTCTATTCCGCTTCGGAACGTTCACATAAATATTTATTTTTATAACGGGACTAATGGATATCACGTTTAAACGTTGGACGTAAGATTTCAAAGAGTTATCAGTATTGGTTTAATTAGTAATGTATAAATATATCGCCTAGCGCATTCTTAAAGTACATTTATCTAATCTAATCACTATTGGTTTTTTTATTCAAACAATTTTTTTTTTGTTTTTTTTTTTCTATATTGGGAAGGATAAGACAGCCATACACCACAACTAGCTGTGTCTGCCGTGGCTTCGCTCGCTTGTATGTAGGTATATTTTTTGCGTGGAACCCTAATTATTTTCCCAAAATAAAAGTTGTCTAAGTTACTCCTTATAACATCAGCTATGTGCCAGTGAAATTCCCGTGAAAATCGGTTCAACCGTTTCGGAACTGGCCGGAACAAACAAACAGACATTAAACAGACATTTTGACAACAAAAAAAATAGACATTGCGTGCGCTGAATAAACCTACCGGCTGCTGGTCCGCCGGTGGACCGTACCGCAGTGGCGCGCACACACTTTTAATTTTAAAGTACAAAAAACGTAATTCGAGATCGTACCGATTTACAGGGTGTAAGTGACACCGTACTGAATCCTGAAATAGTGTGATCAGATCATTCTGAGTGGAAAATCTTTGGAATTGAATTTCAGCCGTAAAATTCATTTTTTTTTTTGCTTAAAAGTGATATCACAATGAATAAACAGTACATTTTACCAAATAAATATCAGTAAATACCATACGGCCCACACGGCCAAAAACTGCAATGTAATCAATTAAACAACATTTATGCAACTCACCGACAAAAGGTCATTCCCCGTACCGCACAATACGCGAGTTGCGTTACATTCCGTAACGGAAAATCAAACTATTGACTGTAATTCCTTAATCTGACAAGTATATTGTGATAAGTATCAATTTTCACTGTATTTTTTAAAATTCGTTTTTGTGCTGTACATGAAATTATAAAAAATATTTCTTTTGATCCTATTTTCCCGTTTTCCCTCTAGATCATTAATTAAAACTATTTGTAAGATTTAGAATATTTTCACCATAAAGTTTAATAACGGAGATTTTTAAAAAGTGATGAATTTTAGTAATTATTATATAACAATAAAACACTAGAATTTTTTGTATAACAAAACTTTTGCAATGTAACATAAGCATTACGGATTTGAATGAATGAATATTCTACATCAAAAGAGGTAACCCTACACTTACGAGCTACGGCACGCGGCCGTGCGCTATTCCAAGGCAATAATAATATAATCGGTGCTTACTGCCTACGAACATTTAAGTTCATTTTCGCATGCAGCGTTCGGCGGCGACGCGGAAAGAGTAGTATCTAAAATTGTTACGTAGTAACTATTCAATTATCTGTGCTTTAACTTGACCATGTAGTCACATATAAAGATATTAGTATGATTCCCAGTATACGCTTAGGCAGTGACAATATGAATAAAAAGAAGGATGCATTTACAATTTGCGTCTCAATTCTCAATATACAGGACGGACGTAACAGGCAGTCAATAACCTCTTGAATCATTTATTCGTTAGGATGTCAATATTCAATGACAATTGACAAATGCTTTAGCAATCGTTTAGATGCGTTTCAAATGTTATATAGGTATATGTATAATTATATATCTTCCTAAAGTTGAAGTAAATATTACTCAAACTATTTCTGTTTTTAGAAATAGATAACTTTTAGTTAATATACCTTTGTATTTGTATACCTACTTAATATATAGTATGTCGAATTATTTTATTGTAATGTTTTCATATATGATTATTGAATTTGTCTAAAGTTTAATGCAAATAAGATGATATTGTATAATCTAAACATTTACTAACAATTCGCCGGATTGGAACAGAATCATGTAAATCGATACAAACAAATAAAATTAAAGTGTTTGTTTATAACAGCTTTTATAACATATTTTATGCATCTGAATGTTTACACGTATACCAAAAAAACTTTTTGTCTGTCTGTTTGTTCTTGTTTGGTAATCTAAGGAACGGGTGGACTGACTTCCACGGGACTTTCACTGGCAGATAGCTAGTGTTATAAGACAAGTAACTTAGGCTACTTTTATATTGGAAAAAAGAATAAGGGTTCCGCGCCAAAAATATAAAAGTATACAACCGAGCAAAGCCTCGCGGGGTACAGCTGGTGTACAATATACTCGTATGTACAAGCATTTGCGATACGTAGTAGTACGTTCATACTTGTACCTACTGTTTACATATACCTTCACTGATAGGTATAGTATGTTTGGTAGTAGTTCAACCCACTACACATACTTCGATCAAAATAAATATAATATAATGATCGAAGTAGATCGATCCAAGAGATAAATAAAAAGGGTTATTAAGAACTATTTAAAAATGTTCGCTAACTTGAATGACTAACTAAAATAATACGCCACAGGAGTATGTGCGTATTATACTCGTATTAATACTTTTTAAAGACCTCGTATTTTCTCCTTATTGCTTGCTCATCGTTCTCTGTCTCTGGACATTGAACCTTGCACAACTGAACATACTCGTAATATTCTTACATTGCGAAATGTCTATTCGTACTCAATATGCATTACAGCTGTATTGCAAATTTTACTCAAATAAAATGAAATTCAATCTCAATTCAATTTTGTCACGGCGACCATAAACTGCATTTTTTTTTTCTACAAGTAGGTAAATGACGCGAGCGTGTATAATCCTAGAATATACATTGTATGTTCTGACATTTGATGAAAAACGAAAAACTGTGAAAATAATCAGTGGAGAAAAGTATATTACTCAGAGTTAGTAACGTGATTTCTCATTGAACCAGTTTGATTTAAAACAAGGTAGGTTTCTGTTTGCTTAGATTATAATCTAAGTCTGTATGATTTTGTAGGTTGGGTTGTACTGAATGTACGCTCTTCATTTGAAATATAGAAAGACTAGCTTCGGGAGAAATGATATCAACATCCAAAAATTTTGACCTTAATACCGTGGATTACAAATAAGAAATAGTGACAATTTTTTTTAACAAAATTACCCGAGGCGTCATTCTACCTAATTTAACCGCAAGGCATTGGGTATACCTAGTTGTTGCCAGTAGAAAGACGGCTAGACCTAGTTTTAGATAACATATATTATGCAACCGGCTACATATAATATTAGCCGTGAATAAAAAGGATACACCTAGGTTAAATCAATTGCCGTCGACCGCACCTAGGTTTAGCCAGCTACATATTGTAACCGTACTTGAGCTCTTGGCCGTAACACATCATATTAGTAAAGCACAGCAGTCGTTTCTAAACTTGGAGCTGATTTGTACTTTCGCTCAACTGAAGATCGTGTTAATATAAAAATTTATTTAACTTTTTTTTATATTTTTATATAATTTATTACTTTTGTTCTGCTGGTGAGTAGGCCACTAGATTTCTGTAAAGCCTGTAAAGAGCAAGTAAATGAACGGCAACGCATGCCATCACCCCTGGTGAGAAGGGTCTTTATAGACACAAACTGCTTACAAGTAGTAGTGATAGTAAGAGTTTGCTACTTACACTATACTATACTATGTCCATTCATTTATTTGCTTTTTGACAGTTCGATAAGATGTCAATTAGTGACGACCTAACACGTTTCCGATTCGATTAAAAATAACCATCGATTTTATTTACAAGGAAGTTTTAAACGATTAAAAAAAAGGTCAATTGTAGTGTAGCTAAAAATACTGGACTCGTTTAATAAATTCATACCCTAAAACAATTAATATATGAATTTATTTTTTTGATATATTAAGTATACATAAGAATTGATTATATTATTATAAATTCTACTGAGGACTCAAGTGACGAATCTAGTGTGTATCATCTTTCATTTGTGCATTACTATACCTACTCCTAAGTTCCCTAAGTTCCTGAAACCTGAATTTCAAGATTTTGATGTTATTTATTGCAAATACAATGAAATACAAATATTCATAAACGAAAGATTTTTTATACTGATTTAGAAATAGTTAAAATCGTTTTCTACATAGGTATACCTACAGTAAAAATATTGGATACCTACCTCTTTTAATGTGAAAAGAAAATACATTGCAGTGTCATATCTATGAAAGGTATCTAATAAAATAGTATAATCAAATGAAAATAGTTAACATATTAAGGTACCTGCGGGTAAGAAGAGCCGGCGTTTTGCAAGAGCCACTACTAAAAAAACACACTTCCAACGTATTTATTAGATCACGTTTACGCACACATATAAAAGACCAATAGAAAGGATTAATTACGAGGACGCGTGATCGTACGATCCGCCATCTTTTCAGTAGCCAAGAATCCGTCCTGGCAGTTGGTCTGCGTCACTCATTATTTAAAATCTCTCCACGAAGGTGATACAATGTGCGTTAAATAGCTTACTGTTTGTAATAATTGCCGTTTAATAGTAAAACATAGTGATTTGTGTTAACTAATCAAGGTAAGTTTAATCGCTATATTGACATTTAACAATTTTACATCGAAAAACGTAAGCTTAGTCTCATAGTCTAATAAGGGCCACTTTCAAGGCTGGTTATTAGAGCCGGCCCTTATTAAACTTACTTATTGCCTAGTTTTCCTGACATATGCACAATTTTTTTCTATATTTTCAAGCTTTTAATTTTAAAATATTGTTCACAACCTCATGAGTTAATATTGTATTGTAATTTTTGTTTTATTCATCTATATTTGATTTGCCCGAAGGTATTTATTTGTTTTTCAGATTACTTGAATTAATTATGGAACCTCCTACTAAAAAACGGCGAGGACTTTGGTCGCTTCAGCAATTACAAGCTGCAATGGCTTGTGTTCAAGGAGGACTGATGGCTGAACGTGCGGCGTCTGCGCTGTATTCTAAATCTGGAAAAGTTGAAAAACAAATAGGACGTCGTACAGTTTTAACACCAGAGCAAGAAAATTATTTGGCGTCGAGAATAAAGACTTGCTTTCATAGGATTTCCTTTAACGCCAAATGTCTTTCGTCGTCAAGCAGCTGTACAAGCCTATTGTTGTGCAGCATTTTGATGAATATAAGAAAATATACGAAGAGCTAGAGATTGGGCAACATCCGCAACGCTTACATGGATGAAAAAGGCTGCCATCTCACCATTAACAACCAGGCAGTGGTATTGGCACAGAAAGGTGCTAAAAGAGCGCATATGGTTGCACCAGAGCACGCAAAGAATGATACTGTGGCTGCGTGTGTAATTCTATAAATTTACGAAGCGCATCACAAAGACTTGCTAGTGATAGTTCAGATTCTGAGAAGATATTTTTGAAGAGCAAGAAATTGATCGGTCTTTACAAAACTCGCCAACTCCTAGTAGTGTATTAATTTACAAAAAAAGCATAAAAAGTCTTAAAGTCTCCTTTTCGACAGTTAATACCAACAACGAATTTTGCTGTGGTGAAACAAAAGAAGCCAAGATGTAAAGCAATCAATTATAAAGCGAGGATAGCGACTAAAGATTTGTTTGCTGAGTTAATAAACAAGAAAATAATACGAAACAGCAACATAAGAAAAGAACAGAGGATGACCAGCCACATGCAAAAAGAACAGCAGTCAAAGAAGAATGAAAAATGTGTAAAAAAACTCACGTCCAGTTAAGACAAATAAAAAAAAGAGGTTAAATAAAGAACAGGAGTTAGGAAACAAGACAATAATGAAGAAATAAATGATTCAGCCAAATAGATTTTACTGATAA
This sequence comes from Callimorpha dominula, assembly GCA_949752705.1. NCBI lineage: Eukaryota > Metazoa > Arthropoda > Insecta > Lepidoptera > Erebidae > Callimorpha > Callimorpha dominula. The sequence continues at coordinate 6,070,777 of OX457005.1, forward strand.
ATCGTACTCTCACGCTTGTAACGCATAGGGAGTCGAAGACATGCGACAGGGCCCAGGCGACAAAATAGGATATTGATTTTGAATGTCATAAGTAGAGGGCGGCACTGAAAATTTCGGGAATCAAGGAAGTGACACAATATTACTATTTAAAAATGTATTTATTGCTTTTCGAAGTATTCTCCGCGAAATTTGACACATTTTTCCATACGATGGAACCAATCATTGAAGCAACCATTCCATTCGGAAGTTGGGGTCTCCAAAATGGCCGTTTTGTAGGCGTCCACAGCTTCTTCAGGTGATGAAAATCTCTGACCACGCAGTTTATTCTTTATTTTAGGGAAAGTATAGAAATCATTAGGGCTTAGCTCGGGGCTGTACGGCGGATGGTCTAATAATCCTATGTTTTCTTGCTTTAAAAACTTTTTTGTTCTGTGCGCGGTGTGAGAACTCGCATTGTCGAGATGGAGGATGATGCGGCGGTTGCAGTTCTCTTTACGGAGTTCAGAAACGACCCGTGGCAAACAAAAGCTAGCATACCATTCTGCATTAACCGTTCTTTGTCCCTCAAGAGAAATAGTCGCAACATGGCCGGTTTTGGAGACAAACGTGGCCACCATGTTTTTTGCAACACTCCGTGAACGAATAATTTTTGTTGGCTTTAACTCATTTTCGAACACCCAAACTCGTGACTGGTTTTTTGTTTCGGGTTCGTACGCGTATATCCAGGATTCGTCACCTGATACGATGTTGTATACAGCATTTGAGGATCCTGCGTGGAATCTTTCGAGAGTTCTGACGCACCAAGTAACGCGAACCGCTTTTTGCTCTTCACAGAGCGAATGCGGTATCCATCGGGAAAACAACTTTTTTACACCTAATTGTTCATGCAAGATTATTTGTATTTGACTCATTCCAAAGTCTAAAGTTGCCTGAATTTCGCGGTATGTCACATGTCGATCTTCCTCAATCAGCTTACGCACAGCATCAACGTTTTCTTGGGTGACTGCAGTTTTTGGACGACCTTGACGGGGATCATCACTGAGCTTAACACGTCCACGTTGAAATTTAGCAAACCAGCGATAAATTGTGGTTTTGGATTTGGCTTCATCACCAACTACAGAAATTATCCGGTCAACACACTGTTTTTGCGTTAAACCACTTCGAAAGTCATAATAAATCATCGCTCTTGAATTTTCTCGAGTCAATTCCATTTTCTCAACGACTAAACAAGTTTGACAAAACCTTGTGATATCTTTTTTTAAATAAATAAATGGTATTCGATTTTTAAAATCAAGGAGTTTTCAATTAAAAAGATTTTAATATGACAGAAACAGTGGAAATATTCCATTCCCGATACTTTTAGTGCAGCCTATGTACGTGCGATTAGTTGACCAAAGCCGAAAAAAATATTTTAAAGCTAGGTATATAGTTTCTTTAGTACCAGTTAAGACTTCAGTGCTATTTGTTATAATAGTTTATTTTAATATCATGATGTTAGATCTCATTAGTATAATAAGGGCCACAAATTTTATATTAAAAAAAAATTGTTTTAATTTTCTTTGCTTTTGTTAAAGATTTAAATAGTGTTACGAACAATTTTTAAAAAAAATATGAATATTTTAGATAAATCGTCTATTTAATACTGTTTAATGCAAATTTTTGTTACGTTATTCTAATAAGGCTCATCGATGTTTTTCTGATTAATTAAGATTTGTCGAAAGCGTGATTTGTTAGAAAATGATAATTTACATTAACTGAAAAGAGAAGACGTTGTATTCCTACTGATAAAACTTAATAAAACTGTATTTTGATGCGGTCCTTTTTAAACCACCTGGGTTTATTATGGGCCAGAAAGAGGGTTTTAAAAATACTTATTTGTAAAGTCAAATTATTCAAGAAACCAAATAAATTGTACTTGTTTGAACTTTTAATAAAGCAAATATTCGTCTGATGCCTTGTTTTCTATTCGTATCGTTTAAATATTGAAAATATTGAGTTTTTAATTAAGGGGGCTCTTATTTGCCGCAGGTACCTTAGGTATATATTTTTCCAACTGCGCATTTTGAAGTTTCATTTTTTAATCTCTGGCACAGTTGCGTTCTCAAGCATCTGTCAAAAAAAAGAATGGACAGAGTTGTTATTATTATTATTATATTCGTATGTGTCTAATAGTAGGTACCGTAAAAACAACGGTGACAGTGTAGTCTAATGAGCATTTATTACTAAACTTCTTTATTCGTCTAAATTAAAATCATAAAACACTCCACAAATCAACAAACATATTGTTGATTTGTGTGTAGAAACAGTATTTGACATACCTATTTAGCCGACTACGGAAATGGTTTAGCTATGTATGTATGTTCATTTGTTCATAGTATATTTAACGCTACCTATCATAGTTTGACCAATGAGGTATGGGTATCGTTAAAGAAGCATTGCAAACAAGGCATTGTGATTGTGACATGCGGCTACGTCTATTTTCCCTAGAATTTAGAATTATTTATTTGTTTGGCACTTTTGGAGTTCGATTTGATCCGCAGTCGGGTTTTAGTTTTTTTTTTATCAGTTTTAACAGCTTACGTCGCGTCGCTTCGTCTATGAACTTAACCACAGTGTATTTCCAGTCTTACAGTTCCATAATCTGTTATCATTTAAAAAAATCTAATTATAACCCTTTTCATTATATAAATAAAGAAGCATAATTATTAGTCAGGATTTTTACTAAATCGCTTTTTACTAATATAGCTTTTATTTTTGCAATTCTTTAAAATAATTCCCATCACAGTTAATGTACTTAGTCATGCGTAAAAACCAATCATTAAAAATGTCCTTCCACTTCTTCTGGGAATTCTGAACAGGCGTGGTTTCAAGCAGCTAAAAGCTCAGTATGTGTTTAAAACCTCGTCCTTTTTAACTGATAAGGATCCATGATTGAAAAAAGAGCAAAGTCACAGGAAGCTAGATCTAGACTGTACGCACGATGTTCAAATACTTTAACACCACTGCTATTCAAAAATTTCACGTGCTTGTTGCACGTTTGCGTTATAGTGATGAAAATGCGAAAATGTGTGCATTCTCGAATTTGGTCGCATTTCCCGAAGCTTTTGAACCACTTATGACAAATATTTATTTATCCACTAGGAGGCGGTTTCAGTACGCTGATTTTCCATTACTATTCGTTCCAAAACACCCCGCTGTGTAAATAATACATCCGTCATCTTTTTCTTACTGAACGTGATTTCCGCACCTGAACTGATTTTCAAACAGCCAAACTTTATTTTTGTTTTTTGAAGGTACATCAAAATAGTATAAACAGGTTTCATCACCAGTAACAATATTATTAATGTTATTTGAAGTGCCATTGTCATTTCAAAAATTGTAAATAACATGTTAAAAAATAATTTTTTTACGCCAAGGACATCGTGTGAAGAATTTTGTGAACGCCTGGTGCACTTCTCTATCTCCTCTATCTGTTGATAGTTTATACGTCGATCTTTTAATAATTAATTTTAAATCTTTGGCCACATTTCCTGCGCTGGTAGCTTCAACGGACGCGCTGATCTTGGAGCGTCATTAACATTAAAGTAACCACATTCAAACTCGCGGAGCCAAGGGTATATTATTAACTGTTGTGCGTTGAGGGCACTTTTCTCCCAAAACAGTTTTGATTTCTTCCACACACATCTATGGACTGTTGACGAAGAAAGTTGTAGCACAAGACCTCTCAGTAGCGTATAACAACGACCAGTTCGTCACAAGACCACTCGACTCATGAATCACTCTGTCTATTAGTGAAAACCGCATGAAAATCCGTTCAGTGTTCAGCGAACAGACAGACAGACGCGGCGGGGGACTTTGTTTTATAAAATGTAGTGATAAACTGAAGAAGGTAATTGTAAATATTTTTATCGCAAATGAAAATAATTACAATAAGATACCCTACGTTAATAGAACTGCTTGCATTTGCATAGAACTCATAGAATTAGAGAGCATTAGAATCATAAGTAACAGGTGAAAATTCATGTCTAATATTTAAACTTCACAGCAAGGGGACACGTGTCAAAAATAATCTCGTAAACAACTCCCCCCTGCCCGCGGCCCTCTCTTGCCCCGAGTGGCCCATATTTATAAATGTGCTATTCAAGTCTACCAACATTCTAACCCGATGACACTTGACTTTACAGACAATAAAGTAAATTTTTTCTTATCATAAAATGTTACACACCATTGCTCGCTTACCTTGCGAGGTTTTGATAATAATTCTAAACAAGTATAATTTTTTACAGTTTTTTTAGGTTTTTATTTTTACCGACAAGTTTTTTGTGCGCATGGAGACCCCTACGGTTCGTCTCTATCACTGGAATTTTTGGTAGGGCGGTGTGCCTTAATCGAACAGACTAGAACCATACGATGTGCCATACTGCGCTTAAAATAGGCATGTCCGGGGATTGTTAAAAACACATCCGGTCTCAATTTATAATCAAATCTGCCCTACCTAGCTACCCTGCGATTCCTACCCACATACATAAATTGGTTATGTAAATGCAACGTAAAAATAGTTCATAATTCGATCTATTAGCCACTTATCCAGTTCAGCGTTTGACTCCACGTCTGGTTACGACCACGTTTTCAACACAGCTGCTTCCTTTCCAGGAGATCGTTTATCTACAGGTGTCAAAATTTCCACGTTCTTTTCAAAATGAGCCTGTCAATGCTATTTTTTATTCTACTATTAAAATGAAATGCCTGTGCATATGCGTAGCAATATATTAAAAATATCATATTTTTTAGTGCTCAAGCACATAAAATAGTATAGAATATAATATGCTTTATTGTACGCTAAGTGACTAGTAGCTACCTACCTAGTTAATAAAATAATTCGATGTACATAGCTAGGTTCATAATACGTTCTTGGTTCGAAATGTGATATATATCTTATTACCGACTGCGATTCCTTCTAGACAACCTTTTTATCTTTTTTATAAGTATAGCTTACAAAGCAACAGATTAGGAACTCTCTCTCGTATGTCTTATAAGTATATTCCTTGTTCAACCTGCTTGCACTATATTTTGTTCCACAATACGAAGAAACTGTGAACCGCAAGCGACAGTTTGGAAGCGGTAGCGAAAGTATTAGTAAATAAATACTTTGCTAGACAATTTCATTAGCGGACCAGTCTCTACTCATGGCCAAGGTCGTGTCACTGGTAACTTAACGTAAGGTACCTGCGGGTAAGAAGAGCCGGCGTTTTGCAAGAGCCACTACTAAAAAAACACACTTCCAACGTATTTATTAGATCACGTTTACGCACACATATAAAAGACCAATAGAAAGGATTAATTACGAGGACGCGTGATCGTACGATCCGCCATCTTTTCAGTAGCCAAGAATCCGTCCTGGCAGTTGGTCTGCGTCACTCATTATTTAAAATCTCTCCACGAAGGTGATACAATGTGCGTTAAATAGCTTACTGTTTGTAATAATTGCCGTTTAATAGTAAAACATAGTGATTTGTGTTAACTAATCAAGGTAAGTTTAATCGCTATATTGACATTTAACAATTTTACATCGAAAAACGTAAGCTTAGTCTCATAGTCTAATAAGGGCCACTTTCAAGGCTGGTTATTAGAGCCGGCCCTTATTAAACTTACTTATTGCCTAGTTTTCCTGACATATGCACAATTTTTTTCTATATTTTCAAGCTTTTAATTTTAAAATATTGTTCACAACCTCATGAGTTAATATTGTATTGTAATTTTTGTTTTATTCATCTATATTTGATTTGCCCGAAGGTATTTATTTGTTTTTCAGATTACTTGAATTAATTATGGAACCTCCTACTAAAAAACGGCGAGGACTTTGGTCGCTTCAGCAATTACAAGCTGCAATGGCTTGTGTTCAAGGAGGACTGATGGCTGAACGTGCGGCGTCTGCGCTGTATTCTAAATCTGGAAAAGTTGAAAAACAAATAGGACGTCGTACAGTTTTAACACCAGAGCAAGAAAATTATTTGGCGTCGAGAATAAAGACTTGCTTTCATAGGATTTCCTTTAACGCCAAATGTCTTTCGTCGTCAAGCAGCTGTACAAGCCTATTGTTGTGCAGCATTTTGATGAATATAAGAAAATATACGAAGAGCTAGAGATTGGGCAACATCCGCAACGCTTACATGGATGAAAAAGGCTGCCATCTCACCATTAACAACCAGGCAGTGGTATTGGCACAGAAAGGTGCTAAAAGAGCGCATATGGTTGCACCAGAGCACGCAAAGAATGATACTGTGGCTGCGTGTGTAATTCTATAAATTTACGAAGCGCATCACAAAGACTTGCTAGTGATAGTTCAGATTCTGAGAAGATATTTTTGAAGAGCAAGAAATTGATCGGTCTTTACAAAACTCGCCAACTCCTAGTAGTGTATTAATTTACAAAAAAAGCATAAAAAGTCTTAAAGTCTCCTTTTCGACAGTTAATACCAACAACGAATTTTGCTGTGGTGAAACAAAAGAAGCCAAGATGTAAAGCAATCAATTATAAAGCGAGGATAGCGACTAAAGATTTGTTTGCTGAGTTAATAAACAAGAAAATAATACGAAACAGCAACATAAGAAAAGAACAGAGGATGACCAGCCACATGCAAAAAGAACAGCAGTCAAAGAAGAATGAAAAATGTGTAAAAAAACTCACGTCCAGTTAAGACAAATAAAAAAAAGAGGTTAAATAAAGAACAGGAGTTAGGAAACAAGACAATAATGAAGAAATAAATGATTCAGCCAAATAGATTTTACTGATAAATCGTACTCTCACGCTTGTAACGCATAGGGAGTCGAAGACATGCGACAGGGCCCAGGCGACAAAATAGGATATTGATTTTGAATGTCATAAGTAGAGGGCGGCACTGAAAATTTCGGGAATCAAGGAAGTGACACAATATTACTATTTAAAAATGTATTTATTGCTTTTCGAAGTATTCTCCGCGAAATTTGACACATTTTTCCATACGATGGAACCAATCATTGAAGCAACCATTCCATTCGGAAGTTGGGGTCTCCAAAATGGCCGTTTTGTAGGCGTCCACAGCTTCTTCAGGTGATGAAAATCTCTGACCACGCAGTTTATTCTTTATTTTAGGGAAAGTATAGAAATCATTAGGGCTTAGCTCGGGGCTGTACGGCGGATGGTCTAATAATCCTATGTTTTCTTGCTTTAAAAACTTTTTTGTTCTGTGCGCGGTGTGAGAACTCGCATTGTCGAGATGGAGGATGATGCGGCGGTTGCAGTTCTCTTTACGGAGTTCAGAAACGACCCGTGGCAAACAAAAGCTAGCATACCATTCTGCATTAACCGTTCTTTGTCCCTCAAGAGAAATAGTCGCAACATGGCCGGTTTTGGAGACAAACGTGGCCACCATGTTTTTTGCAACACTCCGTGAACGAATAATTTTTGTTGGCTTTAACTCATTTTCGAACACCCAAACTCGTGACTGGTTTTTTGTTTCGGGTTCGTACGCGTATATCCAGGATTCGTCACCTGATACGATGTTGTATACAGCATTTGAGGATCCTGCGTGGAATCTTTCGAGAGTTCTGACGCACCAAGTAACGCGAACCGCTTTTTGCTCTTCACAGAGCGAATGCGGTATCCATCGGGAAAACAACTTTTTTACACCTAATTGTTCATGCAAGATTATTTGTATTTGACTCATTCCAAAGTCTAAAGTTGCCTGAATTTCGCGGTATGTCACATGTCGATCTTCCTCAATCAGCTTACGCACAGCATCAACGTTTTCTTGGGTGACTGCAGTTTTTGGACGACCTTGACGGGGATCATCACTGAGCTTAACACGTCCACGTTGAAATTTAGCAAACCAGCGATAAATTGTGGTTTTGGATTTGGCTTCATCACCAACTACAGAAATTATCCGGTCAACACACTGTTTTTGCGTTAAACCACTTCGAAAGTCATAATAAATCATCGCTCTTGAATTTTCTCGAGTCAATTCCATTTTCTCAACGACTAAACAAGTTTGACAAAACCTTGTGATATCTTTTTTTAAATAAATAAATGGTATTCGATTTTTAAAATCAAGGAGTTTTCAATTAAAAAGATTTTAATATGACAGAAACAGTGGAAATATTCCATTCCCGATACTTTTAGTGCAGCCTATGTACGTGCGATTAGTTGACCAAAGCCGAAAAAAATATTTTAAAGCTAGGTATATAGTTTCTTTAGTACCAGTTAAGACTTCAGTGCTATTTGTTATAATAGTTTATTTTAATATCATGATGTTAGATCTCATTAGTATAATAAGGGCCACAAATTTTATATTAAAAAAAAATTGTTTTAATTTTCTTTGCTTTTGTTAAAGATTTAAATAGTGTTACGAACAATTTTTAAAAAAAATATGAATATTTTAGATAAATCGTCTATTTAATACTGTTTAATGCAAATTTTTGTTACGTTATTCTAATAAGGCTCATCGATGTTTTTCTGATTAATTAAGATTTGTCGAAAGCGTGATTTGTTAGAAAATGATAATTTACATTAACTGAAAAGAGAAGACGTTGTATTCCTACTGATAAAACTTAATAAAACTGTATTTTGATGCGGTCCTTTTTAAACCACCTGGGTTTATTATGGGCCAGAAAGAGGGTTTTAAAAATACTTATTTGTAAAGTCAAATTATTCAAGAAACCAAATAAATTGTACTTGTTTGAACTTTTAATAAAGCAAATATTCGTCTGATGCCTTGTTTTCTATTCGTATCGTTTAAATATTGAAAATATTGAGTTTTTAATTAAGGGGGCTCTTATTTGCCGCAGGTACCTTAATCATCGTTGTTTTGGCACAATTCACGCGTCAAACTTGAATGTTTTTTTACGTGTTCTCCGCTCAATTTCAATGCTAAGTAGGCGGATAAGTGTGTACTTTTTTTTCAACATTGTTGTGTCGAGAATGTTTTATGTCATAATCATCAATACAAATAAATAAAATTGAAGTGTCTGTTTGTTTTTTTATGCTCATACAGTTATTTGCACGATACCTATGCCTAAAACTCAGTTTTTTTTAATTTTTGTCGTCCATCTGTTTGTTCCGGCTAATCTCCGGAACGGGTTAACCGATTTCCACAGGACTTACACTTTCAGATAGCTGGTGTTATAAGGAGTAACTTAGGCTACTTTAATTTTGGAAAAAGAATTACAGTTCCGCGCGAAATATATAAATATGTAGGTACACGCGAGCGAACTGCTAGTTTTAAATATAAATATTTATTGGTGTACTACCTTTTTTTAGTTCGTGAGTATCCACAGGGCTTCGTGCCTCGTCAAAGTACGATAATGTGTTATGTCGGTATTTTCAATATCAATTATTAATCTCCAGCATGACCCGGTAATTATTTCTAGCAATCTTAAGGAGGACAATGAACCCACTTCCCTCTCAAAATAGGTACTAGTGTTTTTCGTGTTGGTCTTTTCACCACACACACACACCACAGTCGGAGTTTAAATTTGTGAAGCAGCGTATTAAACAGACTATGAATAACCTAGGGGTTGATAGGGCTTGGGGTCACTGCACAACATTTTAACAATCACTACATAACTACATATTTTTTTTAAAAGTCCCCCGCCGCGTCTGTCTGTCTGTTCGCGATAAATTGAAAAACTACTGAACGGATTTTCACCAAGTTTTCACCTCAGCCTCTTCTTCTATTTCACATAAGGCCTTGATTTAGGCTGCAAACCTTTACTAAGAGTCAAACACCGCGTTTTATTTTAATTTCCTAAATGTTTTCCTTCTCGATCAGTTCAAATTCAGTACCAGGCGGTAACAGGTTCTTCTTTTAATGTTTAGAAGAGTTTTATTATTAGTGTATAGAAATAAAATAAAGAAGAGACGAAGAAGAAGGGGCGTCGAGAAGGGAGCGTCGGGTGTATTCGTGTGTTGGGAAGTGTGCGTCGGGGCGATGGCGTCGGGAGGTGAGCATCGGGAGGAGCGCGTCTGGTAGTGGACGTCTCGAAAGGTGCGTCGTGATGAGGGCGTCGGGAAGGGAGCGTCGGGATGAATGCGTATGGAAGTGTGCGTCGGTATGAGGACGTCAGGAAGTGAGCGTTTGTACGCCGCAGTAGAATAGAATGCGTCGGGACGAGGGCGTTACCCTACGCCCTCGTCCCGACGCCCTCTACTCCGACTCCGACTCTATTCTACTCCGTGGGTCGTGATGATGGCGTATAATCAGTCTGGACAACTATTGCATGATGGTCAACTGGTCCGCAAATGTCTACATAATGAAACCAGAAATTTGAAATACATTTTGAAAAAAGATCCATAGGATCTACGTATTGGAATGGAACAGGCAACTAGCTTCACGACTGACTCGTACTCCTGACAAATTCGAAAATACCTATTATTGAGTTAATTGGAATAAATGGTTGCGACTTTGATAACGATTTCTTTTCTAACCGCACGGTACGATAAATAAGAAAATCTATTACGGCGACTACTTATACTAAGCCTACGTGTTTCTGAAACATAAGATTTCTTAAAGACTATTACATATCTTTCCCGTTATGCGAATAGATGTCTATGTACAATTAATAAGGAATGTATGCCGCAATACGGTTCATGCGTGCCTACACATTTCATTCATCTATCAAGATAGTCATGGATCATTTAATCGAATTTTTATATAAATATATGTAATTTATTTTCGTTTCACTCAGCATAATGTTGAAACTATAAATCAGTTACCACACTGCCAAATAGGGTTAGCAAATATAAGTGTGACAAATCTATGATTATGTAGTATATAATCAAATGATTATGTATAAATAGGCGAAGGCAAAGGAATCCAATACATACATACACCATCTTCCTCCTCTGCTTTTTTAAAATGTGAAAGAGTAACAAACATCCATACATCCGCACAAACTTTCACGTTTATAATATTAGTACGATTGTCATATCTATAGTTAGGTACTAAAAGTAACAAAAAAGTATAAAAATCTTAATCTTATTTTGAATTTTATTAGAAACTTTTAAATGGAACGTAAGAAAATATTGCCTGACTCGATCCGCAATTGCTATCGGTAAAACCCAATTAGTAACGTTACTTGCAAGACCTCAATCGTTAATGGACATCAGTAAGCATGCTATTAAAACCTAAATAGGGAAATAAGATATACTCGTTCGTCTAAACCCACGCAAGACAGTGACAAATGCGTCTTTTCTCTTTTATTAATCGCATTCATCTGAATACATTGACTTTCAAGATGCTTTATGTGAGAGTCTCACTCCACATTTTAGGTATGGTTACAAGTACACGGTGGGCTCGACTAGTCGTGCTAAAAATTCAGTGGGCTGCCGCGTGCCGCGAGTTGCCGTGAGTTAATACCTAGCCTAGGTTTATTTGTTCACAAAAATAGATTAATATGCACATAACTTCCTGGTAATTAAATATCCAGATTAATTAGTTCTTTCCAAAAAGACAACCCGTCGTGGTCAGAACTTATTCTGTGGTTTTACCTGTAATGACGTCAAAGATAGATTTATTGTTTGTCCAATATACCTTTTACTTTTCTATACGTTGCGTGACAGTGTAACAAACAAACTCACATTATGGTAAACATAAACCACTTGCCTTATGGTTAGCGTTTCCCAGTCCTCGCAACCTCCAATGGTGACACTGCGTGGCCAATATCCCTATCTCTATCCCATAGAGCTCTACCCAACCTACTGATAATGCCATTTCCTAAATTTGGGAAATGTGCGCAAATCAGTGGCGCAGTTCTTGAAGTGGTATCTTTGCTAACTGCAACCCGGCCGTATGTCGGAGGTTGGAAAAATACCTGGAAGTTCGAGTTAGTGATCGCTCGTATGTCACAATTGGGTTTTTTAATAAAAAAATTATTTGTAAGAAATGAAAAGATCATAATTATAAGTTTCATAGAAAAACTATTTTTAGATATTTTTTTTCGTTATAATTAAAAAGTTATAACTATTTAAAAAAATGTTTGAACCCAGTTCCGTAAACACGCCGACAGTTCCCGAACAAAACCGAACGTGTGACGGACGGCATAATGTTAATTTCTACTCATCTTAAGATACAGCTGATGCTGTGTTTTGACAGTGTAGAAGACGTTGTAGCCACTGTACTATCGTGAAATTAATTTATGATAAAGTTTTAAAATACATTAAAAGAACGATTTATTTTTCAACAACCTTTTATGCAGAAATCCACATTTACTTTTACCGTGACGTACTCTCGTATTACGAGCTGGACGACATCTGGAACGAGTTAAATGACCATAACTATGCTACCCACGCTCTTTACTTTAGTGGGATGATCAATAAACCATAGGGAATATGCATGTACTTTTTTTTTTATCTTTTATTGACTTGTTCCATCATTCTACCCTAATAAAAAATATAAATAACCTTGGCAATGTTCAAATTAATTTTTAAAATGACATTTGAAAATATCGATAAAATTTTATCTGTTTGAACGCCGCCATATTTCGCGGGCCTTGGAAGACGTCACGTTCCACGCTTAGTTTTTGTTTCATAAACTTACTTGAAGTGTTACAGTAATTTTATACCGATTTCCAGTTGTAATTACTATTTATTGTAATTAATAGACGATGGATAAAGTTTAAAAACCATTTTATAGGTATTGCCTTGTCCCTAAGTGTAAAAACAATATAAGAAGTACACCCAATACAGTATTTTGTTTTGTACAAAATAATAATGTAAAATACGAAAACAATGGTGTACATTAATGAGAAGAGATGAAGTATCTTCATTATCGTGTTTATATTGTTGTGAAGATCACTTTAATGTAAGCATATTACAATTTAATTGCTAGTATAGTGTGAATTAGTCAGCAGTAATTTATGTTTGTTATAAATATCAAGCAGAAGGCAACTTGCTTGTCTACTTAAACTAGGTAACAAAAGTCCAATAAAACTTCATGAATATAACTAACTATACATATCTTACCTATCCTTTAGATTATAATATAACAAGTATTATAATAATTACCTTGCGGCTTTCACTCTTTTAACCTCAGCGGACGTAAAATCTGGATTCGATGCAAAATATATAGTCATCATTAGAGATCGGATATTCGGATGCATATTTACCTAAAGTTAAGATGTTGGCTATTATGGAAAGTACTTTTTTATCGAAAGAATCCCGCGATTCCAGGAAATTTAAATTTAAGTGTACCTATACTCCGTGAGATGTAATAAACCCCAGTTTGACACAAATTACACTTGCTCTGTTACAACGTATAATGGTTGCTTTTCCCTACTTTTATTGTCAGTGATTTTTGACGAAGCAAAAACAACCTTATTACGTTGTAACAAGTGTCAAATCTTCTTTTTTTTTTTAAAGACAACTCCCCGCATTAGGAATTACTCCTGTGTCGCGGGGGACTTTACAAACATACAAACTACGGACACAAAGAACACCCAGACTCAGGAGGGAATCGAACCCTCTGGCTCAGCAGTCAGGGTCACTAACCACTAGACCAACAGATCAGTCAATCGGGCCTATTAAACCCCAGGAAATGTAAGCATTTTGTAAGAGTGCAAGTGAGACGGCAAATTATACTCGCTTGTGCGCAAGTAGCGACGCGAGAATACAACTGCATTCGTAAATAAAACTATACTTAGAAGCCGCTTCCATAATTTGTTATCCAAAAAATAACTTTAGGTAAATATGCATCCGATTACCCGATCTCTAGTCATCATGAATGCACCTATTTTCGGTAGATTGTCCGATTGTGCTTTGACAAAACTACATTCAGTCATTGTCCTAGATGATTTCTAATATCACTAGAATGCTTAAATTGCAAAAACCACAGGAACACCTATCTTTCTCCGTAACACTGCGAATATAGGCGCCGATAAATGACAGAACGTGGAATGTCACGTCATGTTTTGTTTCGACCAATGGTGAAGCGTTTTGCAAAGTTGAATTGCGCGCCCTTATTTTGCATATTTTAATTAATATTTTTTGCAATTAAACACGAACTAAATAAGAAAATAATTGTTTAGGCATAATATCTGGACAATAAAAATTCAAGGGAAAATTAATCAAGTAAATTTAAACAACATGCATATTCCCTATTGCCTATCTACCTCACTCGCACTCACGCAAAAGTCTAATGAATCGTGCAAATATGTATTGCGTAATACTTTTCACACTAATTGGCAAATCGCGTCCTAAATAAGATTTAATAGGTCCTCGAGTAAATTGATTAGGTACCTTTTAGTAAAATAATCAGTTGCCTTGATATACATTTATGACATATATACATATAAGTAAAATTTATATTACTATCGGAATTTCAAAACAAACGTTAAGTCAATAACCTCTGCATCGTTGACATTGACCTAAAATTAACACAACATTTTAATCCCGTGATCTTTTATATAATACGTAGTAATCAATTTTACTGTTTTTGTAATCAACGACAAAATACTAAATACTTTACAACTAAGGTTTCAAATAAGCATCTACCTTACCTTAAATGGATATCGGAGTGTAAAATATAGAGATAATAAAAATAGAGTATGGAAGCTGGCTGTAGAAGCGTAAAAGGAATTAGAGAGAGAAAAAAGATTGAGCAGGTCTTGCATCTCTCTAGCCACTTCATTGATTGGCTGTCACAGGCCTCCTCCCAACAAGCAGGATTGTAGAGATATAATGAGAATACTTAGAGGATCAAAATCCGTATATTTTTTACTACTAAAGTACTACTACATTTCCTGTTTCGGTATATTCCAAAAGCGACTTACACCAAACAGGCCTCTCAAAGACTTTCCACGTAGAAGTTTTGCAAAGCCTTCACCAACGGCTTCCTGCCACTTTTGGATGTGTTTTATAAAGGCCTATGTTCTGTTGTAGACGTCCTATAAATTAAGGACTGCAAAAGTTGTAAGAATTATATGCGTTTGTAAAGGTAAACCTTTACAGTTATGGTCTTTAGTTGTAAAAAGACAAATGTCTTAGCCCCAGATTGTCCAGAACTGGTAAAGCAAAAAGATCAATACTTAATACATAAGTAAATCCTATTAAAATATGAAGTAAATTTTCAGATAGGCATTCCACAAATCTACCTTACCTACTTGTATGAATAAAAGTTTAATGTTATCTATTACAGATGTGTGTACGCATATGGCTAGAGGTGGGACACGCTTGCGAGCCGCGTCGGTCTGCCCTGGGCCGAGCTCTAGCGCTTGATTGGCGTGTGTGGGTGCGTGGCGTCAGTGGCTGCGACATCAGCACTTTCGTCCACAAGGTCGTGTACCACCTTCACCCGGCGTCAGCTTTCGTTTACCCTAAGAGAGGTAAGTCATTTTCTTTTTGCAAGCAATGTAACCAGTGATACAGAACCAGTGAACAGATCCAGTGGAGAACAACAGGCAAGAAACTCCAAGGACACTCTTTTTCAACATGTTTTTTACATGTTGAAAAAGAGTGTCCTTGGAGTTTCTTGCCTGTTGTTCTCCACTGGATCTACGAATTGGAACTGGCAACTAGCTGCACGACTGACTTAGTCTGACTGACTACTACTCCTGACAATTTAAAAATACCCATAATGGTTTAGTTGAAATAAATGATTTTGATTGTGATTTGATTTTTGATTTTTTGCTTCATTGAAACGTCCGTCAGAACCAAGAGTTCGGAACTGCACAGTTGATGCCTATTAATGGATAGTTTCTACGTCTTTTAATGGGCACAACATGCACACATGCAAATCACATGTTTTTTAAGTTTTTTACTTCAATCAATCAATCAGCTTATCATTGTCCACTGATGGACATAGGCCTCTACTAGGTTTTTACTTAAAATCGTTTTAATGTCACTTAATATTGAAATCGTGCAATGCTAAAATATTTTTAACACACATGTATTAGGGTGTTATATATTGTATATGTTATATTTATTATATGAAATATATGTTAAATTTTATATCATTATGTATTATATATTGTACTTCTTATATTTACTGATACCCATAGACGTATCAGTGAGTACAATAAATAACACTAAAATATTTTTTTCATTAATATTATTCTATTTTTTATTCTTTTACAAATGTAACTTAGCCATGGCGAATTCTCTTTGCCTTTAGTGTAAGTTACCTGCTGATCTTTCTTGCATTCATTCTCATAAAACGTGTCTCTGCAGTGACTTTCACGATGTCCTATGCACTTTTATCATAAAAGTTCATTTATCCCTCTCTAGCTGTTTATAAACATAAGTAATTATATCGATATACCAACATGCGTAAACTCATCGACATTATCATACATGCTGATTATTTTGTTGTTAACCTACCGCTTTATCTCGACGACTTTGCCCTCTATTTTATATCACTTTTATGGAGCTATGACGACTGACTGCTACAAATATTGTTACAGTTCTCCAGGAGCCGCCTTACGAAATCCAAGAGTCGGGCTGCGCTTCTATCGACATACCGATACACGTGTACCTGAAATATAGCAACAGGCCAAAGAAAATCCGACTGCGATATAGTTTGCAAATCGAGAATAATAACAAGAGCAGTTCGGAATCGCGCTGCATCTATTACGACTTTGAGAACCCGTCGGAGCAGTTGTGCAAGGCACTCATGAGTGGCGGCGGCGAGGTCGTGGCGCGCGCCGGCGCGCCGCGCCGCGGCAAGAAACTGCTCGTCGTACTGTCCGATAGCGGGGATGACAAACCGCACAAACTCACTAACCCCAAGAAGTACAAGTTCGTTGAACCCGTTCAGTGCAAACACGGAACAAAAAAACGGACTAAATCGAACATATTTGATGAAACTTGTGTTAAGTGTGGTAGCTCGATTTATGCTGACATCAAGAAGCAGCTGAAATCTGTGTCGATGACTGATGATGAGATAAACTGTGTATCGCAGTTGTATTTCTCGTACTCGAACTATGAGAAATCAGTACCTAGTGCGAATAGATTATTGCTGCCGGCTATATCGGATCCTATTTACATAGCGCCAGAGCTCTCGCCAGCGTTAAAGAAAGCTCTTAATAAAGTCGAAGACGATTACAAGATGCTATGATCAGACAGCATCCTGCCCTCATCAGTGTGGTGTTGTGATATTCATAAGTGCCATGACCTGTTGGAAAATATTGTTAGACTAAACAAACAGTTTAGTGAGTTATGTCTACTTATAATTTTATATACGATTTTATTGACTATTTACTGGGATGTTACTGTTGTTCATTAGTTAATTTAAAGTACATTACCATAAATCCTAGTTGTTATTTAAAAAAATAAGATTTTTTGTGTGCTGTGAGTAAGATCTCAATAACGTAATAGAGATATATTATCTATTTTAAACCTGTATATTTTATGAGAAATTTTATTCTTATACTTAGTTACGTATTGTATAATATTTTATAGTCAGGGTTGTGACTTACATAATTTAAATTGTGTTGTTTGTGTTCTGTTATCGCACGTGATACAGGTGAGTAATAATTATAATCTATCGTTGTATGATTGAGTGACAGGGTAATAACGTAACTAGTTATTGAATAAACGTAAGGATATAAAATATACGTAACGACGATAAGGATTCCGAAATACCGAAAACATTTACTCGTTATTGCGTTAGGTAAAACTGTTACTTTTGTAAATTTTTGGCACGAATCATAGTTATTAGAGTACGATTTAATTATAATGTTATTGGCCAAGCGAGTTGTTACTTTAAATAAAACTTTTTATGTTCAACCACTCCTTGTTTTAACTGTTAAATTACTAGCCGTTCCACGTAGTTTCACCAGAGTTTATGGTCACTGCTCCGCTCCTTAGTATCGTAGCGTGATGCTACATAACCTATAGCTTCTTACTTCATACTTTCTTTAGTAAATACTCTATCCGATACAAAAATAATTATGCAAACCAATCTGACTGATAGTTCTGGAATTAGCGGAATTAGCGAATTTAAACAAACAAAAAACTCAGCTTTATTATATTAGTATACTTAAACTGTATAGATACTAAATTACTAACACTCTATTTCAAGAGCGCCTTAGAGTCGCCATAGACACTATAGAAACGCCTTCGTGGTGGTTTTTTTTTTCATAATGAACGGTAGTTTAATATTGCCTTTATTGGCACCTCAATATCCTTAATTACTATTTGAAAACTAGCAGCAGCCAACCCGGCTGAACAGAACCTTCAGTTCCGAAACAATCAACGCACAGCCCTGGGGATGCATGGAACTGTATAACAGGCGTAAAACCCTCAGCATACGCATAAAACATAACAGAGCCCTCAGGATTTTATGGAACAAGTCGCTGACCGCCCGTCAACCAGTAAGGGGCTGCGCACCGAAAAGCTCACAATGAATTGCGGCAGCCCCGCCGACAGCAGCTGCATGCTGGTGTGAAGCTGTTGAGCGCGCCCACATTCGGGCGCCGTTGTGCGCAGAGAACGCTGGTGAACGTGCCAGAATTCAAGCTCAGCTGCACACATGGTGTGGTAGAGCTCGACCAGCAGCAACTGCACTTTCTTACGAATTTATTGAGTCAAGTTCAAAAGTACGAGTTTTTTACGAGCTCGATTGACATAGGTAACCGTTCGGTCATCCTTTGTCTACTCATCTCTTGAAAGCCTCTAGATTTGGACAAGAGCCTAGAAAAACTGCGTCTCTTACAAGATCTTGAATAAGAGGTGTTGCCTCGTCATACTAACACAAAAAACACAAGCAAGTTCAAAGGAGAGTTCAAAGTTCCTTACTTTAAAACATGTGACACTTTAAACGCATTTGGTTTTACATACATGGGAAACTTAATTAAGTCATACAGCAAGAGCTTGACGTTTGTACCTGATACTCTTTAATTGAGGGTCAATCATGGCGTGGTTTATCATTCCTTTCTTCAAGTCGTCAAAAAGTCACCGCATAATAATAATAATAATATATTTTATTTGTTAAACAGGTGTTTCATACACATGGATGGAAAATGTTTTGTATCAGATCAATGACATATATTAACTATAGACACGCCATACACGAACATAACCGAATTACACGCTAGCAAATTTTACTAAAGGTGTATAGCAAGGAATACATATTATTATGCAGCTCCTTGCTGCGTGCGTACGACTTACCGGTGCGCGGTGGTTAGACAGAGATAAACAGAGCTTTAGCTTCGCGGAAACGGTAATGTACGCTCATTGGTCTAAGCTAGGGCTACCATCCCTCCGGGTTTCCACGAATTTGTCCTAGTTTAGAGGGTGTCCGGGGAGCGTCCGGGCGGGGTTTTCAAAGAGAGTCGAGGGAAAACCCGGACACTGTGCCAGGGGCAACTTATATTTATTAGTAGTATATTTTTAAATTACGTCTAGCCGCCACGGTAGGGAGAACGCGACTAAGTGAAAGCCGGGCAATTACTTTTATGTTGCCAATATAGAATGCGGGCAACGCATCTATGCCTATAAACACATCTTAGTATCAGATATATTAAGTAGATACAAATTTAGCGGACAATTACAACAAATTAGGTACATGATATTAATTTTAAAAACTCATAGAGCGGCGCATCACACACATTACACGTAGAATAATAAATTATAAATACTATTTACAAAATAATTTAATTTTAGGAACATAGAAGTAACAAATAAAATTTAGGTCAATCTAGATTTTAAATAAAGTTACCTATGTAAATATGTCACAGTTTATAATTCAAAATATCATTAAGTGTACCTGTTGTAACATTTCTGAATTAATATGCTTTTAAGCTTTGACTTTAACAAATTTGAATTCAATTGTTTGATAATATTTGGAATTTTATTGAAAATCACAAGACCCATACATATAACACTTTTATGAAGCAGCGCTGTTTTGCTGGATGTAGTTGTAGCCTATTATTGTCATGTCGACTAGGAAGTAAAACTACATTATCTGATAGTCTTGTAAGTGTGAATAAGTGTGAATTATTTTTAACAAATAAAACTACTAAGATATATAATGAGGGTAGAGTCAGAATTTTATGTTGGACAAATAAAGGTTTGCAACTGTCAGTTGGTTTAATGCCGAACATTGTACGTATACTACGTTTTTGCATTTTAAAGACCATTATTATTACCATACTCTCTATTCGTTGATTTACCCCAAAACAAAATCCCTTATTGAGTACAGATTCAATGAGTCCATAGTATGCTGTGAGGCAGTGGTGGATTTACCAGTAGGCTGAATAGGCTGGAGCTTTGGCGGCAAATTTGGGGCTAACATTTTTTTTGTCTTACAGAAATTAAAAAGATTCATATTTACATATTATATACCTAAATGTTAATAGGTCCACACAAAGAATTCAACATGTAATTTGTTTCACTATTTAGATTTATTTTTCAAAAATTTGCGTATCTAGTCCCATTTGGTTGCGGCGCGGGAACGAATAGATAAAAATGTGAATCAAAATGTAATTAAAATGTTGTTTTGTTGCGTCCCGATCTATTGATTTCGGCACAAAATATTTGAAGAACCCCTCTTTGGGCACAAATTATTATTATTATTGTTTTAGTGCCTAGTGCTACCTCGACCATTTCTGGTCTTTTGTTACGCACTTCTGGTTTACAGTTCACTGCTCAGACTTATGGCTTCGAGAAACCTCTAGATCCTATCAGCAGTGATTGTTTGTATTTCCTGTGGTTGCATGATGTGCAACCCTAGGTAAATACTTCGGTGCCGCATTATTGGGCCACAAGAGCATAAAATATGCATTGCAGTCTCTTCTTTCTCTTGACAGAATCTGCAAATTGTGTTCTCACCTAATTTTAGGTTGAACATATGTTTGTTCAGTTTGCAGTGTCCGGTGAGGACTGTTGTTACTGCACAGGTTTTGTATCTTTTGAGCTCCAGAAGTTCTTTAGATACTTTATTATCATAGCCCTTTATTGTGGCTTTCGAGTGTCTTAGACCAGTCGTGGTCTTCCATCTCTTAACAGCCAATGATGTATATTTGGCGTTTATGATAGAATACGCTCGCTGTTTGCTGATGCCACAGAATGGTTCTGGGCCATGCCGTCGGTTGTCTGCACCGGCTCTGGCGAGTTCATCGGCTTTTTCGTTGCCATCAATACCTGAATGGCCTGGTACCCATCTTAATGTAATTTTGTTTGATTGCCCCAGTGTGTTCAGGTTTTTCTTGCAATTTTGTATTAGCTTTGAGCTAGTCTCAAAATTGCCTAGTGCCAAAAGCGCCGCTTGGCTGTCTGAGTTGATGTAGATGTGTTGGTTTTTTACTTTCCTTTCAAGGTTGATCTCCACGCACATGTTTAATGCAGAGAGCTCAGCCTGAAAGACGGAGGCCTCTGTTCCCAGGTTGGCCCTCCACCTGAATTTTGGTCTCCCTCCGTAAATTCCACAATCTACATCAAGGCCTTTTTTGGACCCGTCGGTGTACCACTCGTGACTACCATTTTTGTTGGATTGGAAGCCTTCCAGCCATGTATCCCTCTGTGGTATGTCTACTGTGTACCTTCTCACGAAGTCGATCTCTGTTTGCATGTCATCCGCTGGCATGTTCAGAGATTTTATTCCGAAAACCGACTCTTTTAGTGAGTTTAGTGTTCGTGATTGCCACTTTGGTTTCGTCTGGGTACATATCCTATATATGCTTTTGGCGGCTTCCTTTTGCACATAGATGCTGAGCGGAGTCAGGCTTAGTAGTGCATTTAGAGCTTCCCCTGGCGTCGAGGATAGCGCACCAGTGGTTATTAAACAAGCCGTACGTTGTAGGCTGTCTAATTTGTTTGAGGTAGTCGTTTGGCTTACCTCACGGCACCAGACGGCAGCTCCATACGTTACGATTGGCCTTGCAATCGCCGTATATAGCCATAGGGCAATCTTGGGCTGAAGTCCCCATCTGGCGCCGGCCATGCGCCAGCTGCTCATCCATAAAGCCATTTTTGCTTTATGGACTATGTTTGTGATATGAGAGTTCCAGGTTAACTTTTGGTCAAGTGTGATCCCTAGGTACTTGACTTCACTAAAGAAAGAAAGGATTTTGCCGTTTAGTTTGGGATTTGAAAAACTTTCCAGCTTCCTATTCTTTGTGAATGGAATTATCGTAGTTTTGTCTGCGTTAATTGATAATTCGTTATCTCTGCACCAGTTGTTGATGGTGTTGAGTGCTCCTTGTAGTAGTGTTGAGATGGTGTGGAGGCATGGTCCTCTGACTATGACCACTAGGTCATCTGCGTAGCCCTGTATATCATAGTCGAGGTTAGAGATTTCTACAAGGAGTTGGTCAACAGCGAGGGTCCAAAGTAGTGGGGATAGGACGCCTCCTTGTGGGCACCCTCGTGTCGTATAAAATTTGTGCGATGTTTCATTTAGTGAAACTGTCGTAATTCTGTTTGAGAGCATGCTTTCCACCCATTTTATGGTGGTGACATCAATGCCCTTTGCAATCATTTCATCATCATCAGTTGCTGTGGGTGTATTGTCAAAAGTGCCCTCAATGTCGAGAAAAGACATAGAGCAGTTTGCTTATCCTCTAGAGCCTTTTCCACTTTGTCGATCAGATCTAATAAAGCTGTTTCCGTGGATTTACCCTTTTGGTAAGCATGTTGGTAGGGACTTAGTGGTCTTTCTACTAAGTACGTTGCTCTAATGTGCTGGTCTATAACTCTTTCCATAGATTTTAGAAGAAAAGAGGTAAGACTTATAGGTCTAAAGGATTTCGGAACTGAATAGTCCCTTTTTCCTACTTTCGGTATGAAGCGTACCTGTGACCACTGATCTGGTATGACTCCTCGGGCGTAACTTGCTCGGAACAGTTTATCCAGATGCAGAAGGAGAATGTCAATTCCATGTTGCAGCAGTGCTGGGAAATTGCCATCCTCCCCCGTAGATTTGAAGGGCTTAAATTTGCTTATAGCCCATTTTACTTGGTTGGGCCTGAAGATTGCACTGACCAAGTTCCAGTCGGAGTTTTGTACCCTGTGGATCGAGTCCTTTGGGTTGCAATCTTCGTTATTGGTTGGGTACGATCCTTGGAAGTGGGTGGTTCTTAAAAGCTTCAGTATTTCCTCTTCTGTGATCGTGTAGGTGTTATCTGGTTTTTTGAGCAAACCTAGATAGCTATTTGGTGTCTTGGCGAGTACTTTTTGGATTCTTGCAGCTTTGTGCGTTTGTGCAATATCCTGGCAGAAACGTCGCCATGACGCTCTTTTGGCTTTTCTGATCTGTTTGTTGTACTCTGTCAGAGCTTTCCTATACCGTTCCCACTCTTCCGGTTTGGTAGCCCTGTTGTAGGTACGTCGTGTGGTTTTCCTTAGCTTTTCCAGCTTTTTGTTCCACCATGTGGTCTTATTTTGACCTTTCGATTCTCTTATTGGGCAGCTTTGCTCGTAGGCGTTTTTAATGGCTTCAGCCATTATTTTCGCGGAGGTGTTGAGAGAATCGACTGATTTTACAGACTTTGGAAATTCCTTTATGTGTTCTTCTAGGAGGCCTTTGTAGGTCTCCCAAGATGTCATTTTGGGGTTCCTGAGTCTGTTAAGCTCTGATGTTATTGAGCCTTGTATTCCAAATACAATGTGTCTGTGGTCGGACATAGAGTTTTCGCTACTTACAGACCAGTATTCTACAACATTTGACAGTTCTTCTGTGGGATCAGATTTCTCACCTGGTAGATAGGCCGAGCAGACAAGTACTCTAGCTGTACCTGACCCTTTGAGATTGATGTAAGCTGCTACGGTGTCGTCGCTGCAGAGCTCTGTAACAGATAAAAAGTTACCGCGGTTTTTGAAAACTATGCAGGCTCTAGGTTTGGAGCCTCCTTTGTTTACCAAAATACTACCTGCTCTGTTCAGACCATGGATTTGTTGTTGAGCCAGGGTTCTTGTATGAGTGCGACGTCCAGGCCATTGTCGCCAAAAGTTTTCTCGACGACTGTTGAGGCCGCGATGGCATGATGTATGTTGGCCTGGAGCGGACGTAGGGTGCAGTATTGATGGCAGTATGAGGGGCTGTTAACGGGTTTGACCCCGTCCGCCCTTCTTCCCGCGTCCTGTGTTGTTACCCCGTGGGTACCTGGTGGTCCCCCTGTGTGAGGGAAACCTTTTCCCTTCACCTGCAGTGGATGTGGATGGTGCGGGATTTGGTGGTGGTCTTGGGGTTGAAGGAGTGAGGGTGGGCTTAGGGGAGGGGTGATTGGGGGTTGTGATTGGGAGTAGGATGGGAGCTTTTGGGAGTGATGGAGATGTATTTGAGGTTGACGGTTGAGGTTCAAGTGGGGGGGAGACGTCTGAGGCCGGCTGGGTGGCACTAGGTGCGCCTTTCAGTCGGAATAGAACCTTCCTACAGCCGACATTGACCTTGAGATCCTTACTCCGGATAACTTCAGCAGAGTGCTCGTCTATGGACAGCGTAAGGAGTACGCCGTCCTTTTCGCGCATTCTGCCTAAGATTTTCCAGAGATTTTTTTCAGTCCTTCGTTCTGAAACCGGATGGCCTCGAGAACAAGGTCAATGTCTTTGGCCTCTGGATTGGGGATGAAGGACACCGCTATGGTAGGCTTGGTTATGTCCTCCTCACTAATTAGTGAGAGGCATGCACCTTTCCAGGGTTTTGACGCTGGCACTTCCCTCTCAAGCCAGGCCTTTGCTTTCGCATCATCACAGGTGATGCAGAGCCCCAAATTTTGGACCTTGTCCCGGTCGACCAGTCTCGGTGATGCGGCGGAGTATAGCGTTATACAACGCCTGCATCCTATTCTCCGTCATCGGTTCCGAGTCTCAGATCCCGACTTTGGTCGACTCTACTGCCTCTGTGGAGGAGACTGTGGGTGGAGCTGGCGTTGTAGTCAGCTCTTGTTTTGCGTGAGGGCCAGGACAGGGTTCTTCCTGTCGCCTTTGGGTCTTTTTGTCATGACCCTGTGGCGATTCCTCCTCCGAGCACGTTCTTTTGGTGGCGCGCTTTGGTGTGGGCTGCTTGAATTTGTAGCCTAGAGCTTTTAGTTCGGAGAAGCTTTTGTTGCTAAGCTGTTGAGCTTCGGCAGCCTGCACACCTATATCTAGGAGTGCGAGATAACGGATTTTCTTAGATCCTTTTAGCGCTCCTCGATTTTGGCGACGCCTGGCAGCCTTTGACGGGGTTGGGCTCCTGAGGAGCCTTTCCTCGTCTTTGGCCTCCGACGACGCAGCCGTGTGGGCCGTTGGAACAGATTGCTCCGTTCCTACAGCCAGTGGTTGGAAGTCCTCGCAGAGGTCCTCCAGCGATTGTGACTTAGTCACGATTGTTTGAACATTTTGAAATAGATTATCCATGTTGTTCCCACGAGTAGCTAGGGAAAAGGGGTCGGCCCCGGCAGAGCCCCGCATACCGGGGTAGGGCTGGTTATACCTCGAGGTCGCCTGGTATCGAGGGCCACCGTTTGAGACTGAGCTTTCCCTCAGCCACGCATCCATCGGCACGGTACGAATGACACCTTGGATTGGGGTTTTGGGAAGGGATTTGGCTGGTGAATGGGTTGGGAACTTAGGAGGAGGTTGAATGGGTTTTTTTGGAGGGGTGGGAGGTGGGGGGGTCACCTGGAGGTTTCAGTTTGTGCCCGCATCAGCTGAAGGCTGATGCAAACACGTAACAGGTGGCAACCGCGAGAAGGATGACCTCCAGATTTGCCTTGGAGATCTTAGCTGACCTGCGCTCTCCCCCAAAGCCATACGCCAACTTAGTTATCGGACAGATAACTAAGCTAGAGATTAGCCTCAGTTCACATGTTATAATAGAAAAATAAGTGAAATAGGCCGCACTCCACCCACAAAGGCACAGAGGTTCAAACTCCCTTTAAAAATTTGTAGATATGCGATCGATCGTCACCCACCCATTCAACATACATGTAAGTGATTCCTAATCCTAGGCGGAGTGCCTACCTATATAAACATTTAATTTTCAATATTGCGCACATGCAGATCAAAGTTTGAAATATTAAAAAAATTGGGATGTTCACACCGCACTGTTGATTAACCGTATAGCATCAAAAACACGATCCGTATCTGTCGAATGCAAAAACACCGCTGGCAAGCTAATTGGGTGATTGCGATGCAAAGCGTCCAGAACGTATATGCCCTAAAAATGCTAAAACTTATACCGATTTCTAACTCAAAATCATAAATGAATAAGAGCTGTTTGGTTTTACAAATGAAGTATTTTACCTGTTAATTTTATTTTTAAGTAGTTTTATTAAATAGTTTATTTTATATTGGGATACTTACATTTACTATTTTATTGACGATTATTACGTAAAAAAAGTAAATCGTTTTTCAGGGTATCCAAATTTAATGACTATTCCTTGAAATTTTTTGGTAAGTTTGTATATTTTTTCTGTAAGTTTGTAATAGACCGAAATACTTGTATGCAAACATTGCAAACTATATAGATTGAATGTCACATTATTATCTAATAGGAAACAGTGTTGCCAACCGTACGATTTCAATCGTATTTATACGACCTTTTTAGAACTGGTACGATGTACGATCATCATTTTTGAAATCGTACGCAATATCTTTTTCAATCTTTCTAACGAAACAGAGAACACTGGCCAAGTATTCAGCCACGTCAATTTAATGAAAACACGAATTAGTAATAAATTTATGACAGAAACAGTGAATGGGACTTTGTTGGCTGGACAGCATAATTATTAAGGAATATGCATCATGTACGAAGCCAAGTTCAAGCCTTCTGACGAGATGTTGTTCAAATTAAAATAAGTACCTACACGTATGTACCAAAGAATAAATACATTGCTCCTGCGTATACTGCTACGCTCATTGACTCATAAAGTAACTACTATTTAAATAATACTTGTTACAAAAGGACTTTCAGCACTATACAATGACCTATGAGCCTATGGCAAACATGAACTTCTTAATTGAATTAAGTTGGCAAATTAGTGTCATGATTCTGGTAATCAGAGTCCAGAAAATTTTTGTTCACTTTAACTTGTTTCTATATTAATTGCAAATATTTAATGTCTTACCATATATGTTAAATATTGATTTATAGTTATAACAATATTCCGTACTTCAGTACCTAATTTTTATTGAAATTTCAATACGTATTTTTTTTTTCTAGATGCTAGGGCAAAATACGATTTTTCCTAGTGAATTGTACGATCTCCTTAAAATTAAAGTTGGCAACGATGATAGGAAAACGTCACTGACAAAGTGTCAAATAATATCAAATATCAAGTCAGCTGGCATTGAATTTATAATTTCGGTTGTCATGCTTAATTTTCAAGGTTCATAATTTTATTAGTTCCGCATTTGATGTAAGTTAAACAACAAAGAATACAGATTTGTAAAATAAAGTAATTTGTGAGCAGTTCACGTTGACAATATCGCCGCAGAAGAATCTTTCAAATTAACTTAGTATTTAAATAGAAACAATGGTTTGCGTTCCTTGTTTTATCATTCCAGTGTTGTTGTATATATGGCATAAATTTATTCAACCTTACGTTCTCCGCTTCTGGAACCCATGGGCTGTGAAAGACGCTGATGGCAATGTTACGACCGAATTTCCTTTCAAATGTGAGGGAGGAACGTGTGCATTTAGTGGAAAGAAAATTGAAAAGAAAAAAACCGAAGACACTGACAAAAAGGATCTTAATGCTACTCCAGAGAAGGAAAGAGTAAAATCTGATTGAATTTTTACCTCTGTGTATATTATTATTTAATTTGATAAAGTGATGAAAAATCATGAATAGGTAAATGTTTCAAAATTGGATGTTGTTTAATGAAAAGGATTCAATCCAGTTACTTTTGAGATAATTAATTTTAAAGGTATATAATAAATAACTTTTTAGTTCTTTTTTTGTTTTGGATTTTTTATGATTTTCTCAATAATCGATCTAAGTTACTTGAAGCCATATGGCATATCAATATTGGTGAAAAAATTATATCCTTTAAAACATGTGTATATCGATTACAAACAGTAGTTTGGTATACATAACTGTTTCGAAAATATTGTGGGTCGGTTCTTTTTTGTTAAGTGACATCCAATTCATTATACAATTGTCATAAAACACAATAGATAGAAGATACTAGATGAGACAAGCATTCCAGTTTTAAGAAGACAATAGTGGAAGCATATATCATGTATACAATTTTTCTTATCTACAAGTAGTTTTGCCTTGTTTGAAAATATATGGATCCTGTGACACTTTTTATTAAATCTCATAATAAATAATTATTCACATTGCAGACTGTATATATTTTTGCTGTGAAGAAAATTTAAAGAATAAAAACAATGAAACATCAAGTTTTTTTATATTTATTTTGTAAATACATTTGACAGTTAATTTTTCACTTCAATGAGTTATCACATCAAAATTTTTGTCAGTGCTAATGTCAACTAGCTCTTAATTAAAATAAATTTTGTTTATATAATGCATTTAGTATGAATATGTGTAAGGTTTATGGTACAATTGTTGTATTTAAAATTTCAGGTAAATAAAACAAAAATGTGGACTTCGGACTTTTATTTCAATTATACTTTTGAGCTGTTTACATTTAATTTTTTAATATTCGTTACTAATAATTAAGTTCTATGATGACTATGGAACTATTATGAAAGTGTTTACATTGATGCCATTTGCCTATGGTTATGGCATTATTGCGGTTGTTTTTATTGATTACAACAGAGTAAACAACATCCTTTAATTTACTCGAGTATGGATGTATGTATTCAAATAAAAAAAAAATCATAGAAATATCATTTCTTATGACACAATATGCTTAATAGATGAAAAGTCAGAAAGGAAATTAATAACTTTTTATTTTAAAAAAAACTTATTGATAAATGTGCTGCTTTTACATTATCTACTTTAAAATTGCATACTGTTTATGAAACTTAAAAACATATACGCTTATCAATAGTAGTCTGAATTCATAAAATAGTATATTTAATTAAGGATAGGAATAGGTGCGGTATCATTTTCTTTTCATTTCAATTTTGTTAAAATTGTGTTTTTATACACACTTGTAAGGAAAATAATCGAGGCTTGCTGCATTCCAAATAATATTTGAAATTTTCACTAAAAAAACAAGGAAACATTCTCAATTGCTCAAATGTATTTGTCACTTCAGCACCTGTGTCACGTTTGTATGTCCAGTTCAATTCTTACGACCTAACTTAATAATGAACTTACACTAGAAACTATTCATATAGTGCATTTGTAATTTAGGAGCTTCTATTATTCTTGATACAAATAGGTATGCTTTCAGCATTAGCACAAAAAGTATAATTATTGTTTTTCACATCAAGAAAATCTAATTAATTAGAAATGATCAAAGTGGACATCTAATTATATACATTGTCTGAAATAGCTGCTAGTTGAATTTAGTGACAAAATACAATAAGGAGAAAACTTTCTCTATGCTGATGTAGCCCCATGTCCCCGAAAGAAACCTTAACTTTGCAAATACACTATAATAACAGTATCAAACAGACATGCAGTACAGCAACAACCATCCTATGTCAACCTTTCATTAAACATTCAAATTTAAAGCAAAACAACTATGTCCATGACATTCTGGCACATTTCTTCCATCGCTTATTACTTAACATTCTTCAATTCTACTTCAAATACTAAAGTTGAATTTGGTGGAATCACTGGAGGTGAGCCTTTAGCTCCATACCTGGAATCAAAAAACATATTTTAATCCTTTTTTCCTTAGCAACACTACTAGTACACATACTAAAGTATTGTGTGGGCGTTTGGGTTACAACAAATAACAAAACAATTTGAAATTCCATTTAAGATTATTGTGTCATCAGCAATGGTCGGAACAGTAGAATGATTTTATGTACATGCATCATGATGTCCTAAAATGGACATACCTTTTTTTTTTTTATTATATTTGGAACCTAAAATCAGTCTTATACAATTATAATCAGGTTGGTTGTATTAGAATGGGTTTTAGGGAATTAGAGCCACTGCCCCAACTCTCTTCAATCATCAAGCACAGCGGCACAGCGTAAGCGGTTCATAGTATTTTTTTGTCGAAACGCATTTGCCAGAGGGTTTGGATGATTCGTAAGACGGTCTGAGTATTTCTCTGTGTACTGTTTTGCTTCTTCTATCACAGTTTTCATGTCGAGGTACTCATGAATCTCTGAGTTACGAGTGAACCAGGTTGCACCACTTATGGTCCTTAATATGCTATTTTGGGCTCTTTGAAGACATAAGATGTTTAATTTACAGGCTGAAGACCACAATTGGATCTGTAGCATTCTACTAGCTATGTCCGGATCAGTGTGGGACGATAGAAAGACGGCGTCGTCAGCGAAGGTCGCAACAGTTACATTTGGGACCTGTGGTAGGTCGTGAGAAAATAAATATGTTATACAACACAGGACCAAGAACTGAACCTTGTGGCAGTCCAGCATAACAAGTGTAAATGGATGATCTGGCGCTCCGTTGTTTAACTTGAAACATCCTATCTTTAAGATAAGAAGCCATCAGAAGGTAGAACGAGTGTGGAAGTGTCTTTTTGATTTTGCACAACAAGCCTTTATGCCATACTCGGTCAAATGCCTGTTGGACATCCAAAAATGCTGCAGAGCAATACTCCTTTTTCTCAAGGCATTGTCTTATAGAGTGGTAAACTCTATGCACTTGTTCCGCAGTGGAATGGTCTTTGCGGAATCCAAACTGATGATTGGGTATGAAGTCGTTTTCATCGAGTTGAAATTTAAGCCTAGTAAGGAGTATTCTTTCCCAGAGCTTTGACAATAATGGCGTGAGGCTGATGGGTCGGTACGATGTACATTTCAATAAAAAAAAACACGAAATTGGTTCATCCAGAACCTATGACCGGCACACAGATATACAGATTAAAATTATAACATCCCTCCTTTTTGCGAGGGTTAAAAAGGATAAACTTTGCACGAGTTTATAGGGCTTCCATTGAACAAAGATGGTACTTACGCCATTGTAGGTGGGCAGATAATCTTCCTCTTGCCTCCAACTTTCATGCCGGAGATACCAACATCCCAGCCGGAGATTACCTCCTTAGAGCCTAGTCTGAACTTGAATCCAGGTCCTTTCACGCAATTATCAAACATCTTGTTGTTTTGTTTTAAGCGGCCCTCATAGTACACCTAAAGAAACAAAACTCATTCTTGTAACTGCCATATCGAAATTAGATAAGTTACAATACTTATAGATATATATTCTAATCATATAGGAGTATGATGTCCAAACTTATAAAATTTGGATTAACATTGTCAATAGAAGAATGGATGGTTGCAAATGTCATCTTTTCATTTATGCCCGGTTCCTATAATCAAGAAATAACAAATTCAACACCCCTCTATACTACTCGCGAAGACGCGTACTGTGAATTATGAGTATACAGGCGAGGCGAGATTGCACGAAGCGAAGCGAAGTGCCTGTCTACACTCCGTATTTGCTTCGAGCAATTTCGCAAACAGTGTAGAGGACATTTAACGATATGTTACCATCCGTAAGCAAAACATGTTTACAGAGGTCAAAGGCAGGAGTGGAGCAATATGTACATTGTCCGCTGAACCTCACCATCTATAGTCATCAGATTAGTATGTAACAAGCGATATATAATATATTATGTACTACATAGCACTTGTACTAACCAAACTATAAACAGACTATATTAAAAAAGCTGGTTTGCTAACCTATTAAACAACATGTATCTGTTTTAAACCAAGTGATTAATATAGCATTATTCATAATGTCCAGACAGCTTGAAAGAGTAAGAGTAAGCAATATAATAACAAAAAAAATTAATTAAACTTATCAATGGGGCTGTATGAATAATGTCCCCCACCTATTGGGTATATGGTAGTTAACTCTTTCTCATGACGCCATTTTAACACACTCATTATGTTCATTCAGATACATATCAGTAAACGGAAGGTTCTTCTTCTTCTTCTTCTTTTAAATCAATGGCTCCATCGTTTATCGATGATTCTGCCAACGTCAAGGTGGAAGGTAGATTTATTAGTTAATAGGTTTTAAGACTATGAGGGAATTGCAGTGATTTTAACGATTTGTGTTTGTGGTTCTGTGGGAGAAGAGGAAAAAATTAAAAATGAATAAAAAAAAGTATAAGGAAATGCTATAAAATTATTTTGTTTATAGAAATGAATTTGTAAAGGATTTTGACAAACGGGGAATGTACTAGAGTTAAGAGATAAGCCAAATTAACGGGTCGGGATATTTGTTGAGGAAGGAGATCGTAAAGAGGTACAACTAATTTAGGGCAAGAGAAGAAAATATGTTCTAGAGTGCCTTCTTCGAGACCGCACTCGCATAGAGAGTGATCGCGAACCCGAATTTTGGCAAGAAAAACTGGAGAGGTGACAAATCCTAATCGTAAACGAATTATAGTAGAGGTGGCTAACTTATTAACATGCTTTTGATTGAAGAACCAAGATCTAGATGGGATAGACGGTTGTAGAGAGCCGTAAAATTTACCCT
Organism: Callimorpha dominula; assembly: GCA_949752705.1. NCBI lineage: Eukaryota > Metazoa > Arthropoda > Insecta > Lepidoptera > Erebidae > Callimorpha > Callimorpha dominula. The sequence goes on from OX457005.1 coordinate 6,103,275, forward strand.
TGATCATTCTACTGTTTTGCCATGTGTTATTCCAGGAGTCAGTTAGATAATGTTTGGCTAGGGAACGCAGATCTCGGGCGAAACAGAATTTGTGGGATGTACATCCAGTCTCTGCTGCCACTTTGGCGCAGGAGTCCGCAGTTTCATTACCTGCTATACCTGAGTGACTTGGGATCCACGCTAGAACCACTTCAATACCAGACAATTGGCACCTGTAAAGAACCTCTTTGATTCTAAGAATTGTAGGAAAATTATTGCGAGCTTTGAATGGGTTTTTTAAAAGATCCTTAAGGCAGCTCAAAGAGTCTGAAAAAATCCTTGTTAAGCTTATGGGATTCCACATAGGAGGTTGCTTCCAACAGGGCAATGGATTCTCCTGTAAAGATAGAGTTATAGGAAGAGCATTTATAATTTAAAATAATTTTATATTTAGGGATCCAGACTGAAGAACCCACGAATGCAGCTGAGGATAGTTTTGATGCATCCGTATAAAGCGTAACCCAATCAGACCATTCTTTCGCAATGATGTGGAAAAGTTTTTGGTTGGCTACTGGAGAATGTTTATCGATGCCAAAGCCAAGGATGATTTTTGGTTGGAAGGTTAGGGAATGGTATTCCAACTCGAAAAGAGGATTTAAAGTGGATTGAAAGATAGGAGCAGATAGATTTTTCATTTTGGTAAAGGAATTCAGAAGAAAGGGATGGGTCTTGTGTCTCCAGTACAATGAAGTAGTGACCAAACTAGAAAGTTGAAGCAAAATAGGTAAAAGAGGATGGGAGCCAATTTGGGCTGCATTAAAGAGGAATCTGTCAGCAAGAAATTGGCGACGAAGGTAAAGAGGGGGTTCCAAGCATTCGACTTGGAGAGCATTTCATAGCACCGGTTATGATTCGGAGGCACTTAGACTGGATCAGCTGTTGCTTGGACAAGGCTATTTTATTGCATGGTTCAAGAAGGAAAGAACCATAATCAAAGTGACTGCGAACTATAGCATTGTAAAGAAGTTTTTGACAAAAGGGGTGAGAGCCCCAATGGACCCCAGATAGGGCGCGCATAACGTTTACACCTCTCTCGCTCTTTTTAATAACGTGGTTTAAATGGAAAAGACCTGATAATTTGGAATCGAGAATGAGCCCTAAAAATTTTACGTTATCTTTAATTGGAATTAATTCACCTGCAACAGAGAGATTAATATCAGGTATATTACGTTTGCGAGTGAAGACAAGAGCACTACATTTAGTAACAGAAAGAGAGAGGTTGTGGTCCGAAAGCCAAATGTTTAAGTAATAAAGAGCGGAATTTAAACGGGAAGAGGCAGCAGAGAAGGAAGAAGACGTAAAGTATAAGGCAACATCATCAGCATATTGAAGAATTTTACAAAAAGAATAACGGACTGATCTAGATCGGAAGTATAGATATTATAAAGGATGGGACTAAGCACTGAACCCTGGGGAAGGCCTTTCCATACGAGGCGAGGTGGGAGTAGGGAACCTTGATGACGAATGGAGATAGTACGACACATGAGCATATTACAGATGACGTGAACTATCCTCGCTGGAATACTCAGATGTAGCATTTTCTGCCTGAGAAGAGGAAGATGAACATTGTCATACGCTGCAGAGATGTCTAGGAAAATTCCAATAACATTCTCGTTACGGGAAAAGGCAAGGCGAACTTCAGAGGTAAGGATGCTGAGGCTATCCAGAGTGCCCATACCCCTTCTGAAGCCATACTGGTTTTTGGCTAATAATTGACTGTGTTCTAGAATCCATTCAAGTCTGAATTTAATTAAGGTTTCCATGATCTTAGCTAGAACTGAGGAAAGCGCGATAGGGCGATAGGAAAACGAGTTTTTAGGATCTTTACCAGGTTTAAGGACAGGAATGACAATTTGGGTTTTCCAAGAGTCAGGTATTTGACCAGAAGAGAAGATGGCATTGAGGATACTGAGAAGGAAGATTTTGCAAGAACTGGAGGATTTACTAATAAAAGAATAAGGGATACCGTCTATTCCAGGAGAGGAATCATGGAGGTTATCTAGAGCAAAGGATAGTTCAGTAAAAGAAAAGGGATCATCCAAAGTATTTTGATAGGAAAGTGGAAGAAGAGGATGGGAAGAAGGGAAACAATCGTAGTCCGGAGCATATGGGGGAGCTAGTTGGGAAAGAAAGTCATGTAGGAATGAATGAGGGTCATTGCTAGAGATGTTTGAGTCATCAAGACTTCTTCGAAATGACTTGAATTTTTTCCAGACAAGTGAAAGACCAGAACGAGGAGACAAGGACTCACAGAATTTACGCCATCCTAAAGATTTCTTAGCAGAAAGAAGTCTAGTTGTGCTAGCAGCAATTTTTTTTAAATTGAGGAAATCCGTCATTGTCAGAGATGAAGCAAATTTGTTCTCGGCCTCTTTGCGCTTTCTAACACTGGCAGTACATTCAGAATCCCACCAAGGCGGGGAAGGAGTCAGTTTGCAGGAGGGATGTTTAAGGGGAATAGAGCAGTCAGCAGCTGAGTAAACTGTGCAGATAAATTGGTCATAGAGAAGAAGAAAATTAGTAGAATTTGTTTGAGGGAGCGAGGCTAAATTTAAATCCAGTGATGTTGAAAATTGGTCCCAATTGGCTTGGGAAACTCGGTATTTGAGGAGAGGATGTAGAGGTTGGGGAGCATATGAGGTAGACTGGAAGTAAGAAATTAAAATAGGGAAGTGGTCACTACCAAAGGAGTTTGGAAGGGGAGACCAGGATAGGAGGGAGACTAGGGCAGGAGAAGATAGTGTAAGATCTGGCACACTAATATTTTGGGTTGGAGAAACCCTACGAGTTGCAGATCCATCATTTAGAATGCATAAGTTACGGTCATCCAAAATGTCAAGTAAAAGAGAAGAGCATGGATCAATGCAATGAGAGCCCCATAGGGTGTGTCGACAATTAAAGTCGCCTAAAACAATCATAGGGGAGGGAATAGCTGAAAGAATTGAATTCAATTCAAAAAGAATGTTTGTGTTGGGATGGGGAATGTAAACGGAGACAAAAGAAACATTAAAAGCTCTAAGGGCCACAATATTTAAGCCAAGAGAATGGTTTGGTAAAGAGATTTGAGAGAATGAGATATTCCTATTCATCAACAAAGCACAACCCCCCCAACCATCATTCCTATCGTCTCGAAGGCAAGAGAAGCCTGAGATAGTAAAATGGGAGTCAGGCTTTAACCAGGTTTCTGAAACTGCAAACACAGTAGGTTTATAATGATTTATCAAAAAGGAAATATCCTGTTTATTACGTCGGATACTTATACAGTTCCATTGGAGGAGCTGGAGAGCCATTGGGAGCATTATTTTTAGTGATAACAGAAAGTAATTGTTCAACAAGAACTGCAACGTCGTACGGTAGAGCATCTGACATTTTAGTCAGCATATTAATTAAGGAGCAAAGAAGGAGCTGGACAAGATTATCATTAGGGGTAGCAAGAGGAGTTGATTCAGTAGGGGGTTTAAGGCAGCAACCATTAGGATGGGTAGAAGTTGGGGATTGAATTATGGAGTTATGGGAATGAATATCATAAGACTTCCCAGACATAGATATACGGCGAGGGGGAAGGATAACTGTTTTTTTGTATGATGTTGTAGGAGAAGCAGAAGAGGAAGGTATGGGAGATGGATGAATTAGAGATTTTTGAGTGGATTGGGGACTGGCAGCAGCCTCAGAATATAGCCGCTTGGGAGACTGTGGAAATCTGGCTGAAGCTTCCATGTAACTTAGGTTTTCCTGAGACATAACAATTTTAATTGATTTTTGTCTATTATGTTCAGGACATCTGTTATCTGTAGCACAATGGCTACCTCCACGACACAAAAAACAGGATACATCTGAGTCAGGGACTGAACAGGTGTCACCAGAGTGCGGTTGGGCACACTTATAACAGCGGGGCTGAGACCTGCATTGTTTACCAATGTGGCCGAATCGGCAACAATTCCTGCATTGGATGGTAGGTAATTGATACAATGAAACAGGCAGAGATGCATTAAAACAGAAAATTTTCTTAGGGAGACTCTGTCCCAAAAATGTAAGAACTACGGAGTTTGATGGTACCCAAACAGAGGGTCCATCTTTTTTATTTTTTACATTGAGACGTCTAGCCCGAATAACCTCTCCACAATTTTTAGGGACAGAGATTCCAGAGACTAACTCCTCTAGAGTCCACTCAGTAGGGATATCCCTAACAACACCCATACGGAACACTTGGAAGCGGGGGATATTGGCTATATAATTATTTTCTGTTACGACTGGGGAGTTGAGGAAATTATTGGCAGATATAGCAGACAGGAATTCAACCTATATTTTATTACGTCCCATGTTTTTTATAGTACCTTCTGCAATATCTGATATACTATTTTTAAACAAAAACTGGGCAAACTTAAGGGCTTTAAGAGAAAGGCCGGATGAAGGGTCAGGTTCAAGCCTAGAAACATAAACAGAGTATGGACCCTTGTCTGACACTGAGTATTGAAGTTTAGAATCAGATTCAAATCCCGGTTTTGAGTAGATGGACTGGATAGATTCGGCTGCTGATCGGACTTTCTTCCCATCAAAGTTAACAGAAAAGACTGAGTCTGACTGTCGCTTTATTGCTTTACTGGTTTTATCGGGGGGTAAAACACCGTCCCCATCAGGGGGTTTTTCCGCGCTCATTTCCGTAGAAATGAGCGCGGGAGTCGCTATTCACTAACCTTATTAAAGATTATACTACCACCAGAACCACACAAACACTATTTAAAAGCACAAAATAAGATTATTTGCTGAGATAGAAAAAATAACCTAAAAACTCACAACTTCCAACCAAGCGTAGGAAGCCACCCCCAATTTTTGTTCAAAACGGAAGGTTATAAAAATAATAGAAACATTACAACTTATACAAACTGTTTACATCAGTAGGCAGCTATAGCCTTAAATAACAATACCTACCATGACAACTTTGCCAGGTTTTGCCACTGGTCCACTGCCAACCTTCACATCTTCAATGCTGACACCTCCACTTAACTGTTTCTTTTCCTTTTTCTCAGCTGCCTGTCCATCCTGAGGGTCTTTCTTGACTTCAGGCTTCTTTTTCTCAGCCTTTTGTTGTCCTTCTTCCTTCTACAAATACAAAATTTGAGGCTTTTGAGTAATATTCAAATTCGTAATATGCTCGCAGTTGATGTGATTCTGGGTCACAATATAATTTTATTTCAATTCAAACAGAAAAGTAAACAGAATATTGCACTGTGCTCAGCTAAAACAATGAATGAGAGTAGTACACTAGACAATTATTAGATGGCAACCATAATACTTCTAGCATAGATTATTGGCATTCACTGCAAAAGAGGCATTACTCATAGTTGTTAGACAGATGTGACACACCTATGTTTTTTATGTACAGTGACCATATGTAGCAAAAATGTTTATTAGTGTAAGCCATCTGTTGTACTATTAATTAATTTGTGGTTTTAGTTCATAATAAATCTTACTTTAGCCTTATCAACACCATTAACTTGGGGTTGTTTGTTTTGCTGTTGCAGTTTTTTCTTTAAACGTCGCTTCTGTGACTTGGACAGTTTCGACATGTCAACAGAGCCATCCTCCTTGCTGGTGTCAAGTGTGGTATCAGTCTCTTCAGGAGCTGCTACCTTTTTCTTCTTTTTCGGAGTCTCTTCCTCTTCATCAGAGGCTTCTTCTTCATCTTCATCTTCCTCTTCATCTTCATCGTCCTCATCCTCATCACTGTGTAAAAAAATCTAATTATACAGCGTGTAAGTACCGTCGCGAATGACTTACAAAAACGTCTTTCTTTGGATACTTTATCACAATGCAAAAGTCAGTTCATCATAAAAATGCGAGATTAAGGATTTACAGTCCATAGTTTGATTTTGCGCTACGCAATGTAACGCAACACACGTACTGTGCGGTACGGTGAATAACCTTAAGCGCTTGACGCTGTCGAAGCAACTGATTGCATAAATGTTGTTTAATTGATTACATTGCACTTTTTGGCCGTATTTATTGTTTTTTATTGGGTAAAATGTTCTGTTTACTCATTGTGATATGACTTTTAAGCAAAAATATTAATAAAAAATATATATGAATTTTCCAGCACAAATTTTCAATGATTTTCGACTCAGAATGATGATCTGAATACACTAATTCAGGATTCTATCCTCAATCAGTATCAAATTAACCACTACAAGTAGTTTAGTAACATAAGTGACAATTTCGGAATTGGAAGGGTTTATTTATATATTATGTATAGACATTATAAACTAACATACATTCTGGCATATACTGGTTTCCCATTTGTGACAATTCCATTAACTGATAAGTGATAACAGACCCATAATAATGTCAGTGTACTGTTGCTTGATATTTAGCTACTAAATCTATAATTATAAAACTTGACAATAAAAGGATGATAATATATCCAGAATCCAGAACATTTTACAGCATGTGAGTAAAATTAAAACGTTCAATTGTTTTAAAACTTTCGCGATTTGTAAATGTATATCATCTGATATACATTTATAAATATATAATATTGTATAAATTGCGACTTCATGGGAATTATATTTATAAAGTATAATATCTTTTTGGTTACCAGCTGTTTGATTATCAGCTAGATTATCCTGGTCACGGGTGGACTATGGTTACCATCATCAGTCAATAAACATATCCACATCTTATATATAAACAACAAGCTGCGCCCCGCGGTTTCACCCGCGTAAACCCCGATGTCATGGGAATATCAGGCTAAAAGGTAGCCTATTTGTTAATCCTGGTCTACAGCTACATACCAAGTTTCATCGCAATCTGTTCAGTAGTTTTTGTGTGAATAAGTAACAAACATTGGTATATCCTCACAAACTTTCACGTTTATAATATTAGTAGGATTAGTTTCGCAATAGAGCTGTACTGCAAATATAGTACATAGTAATCACCTATCATCTCCCTCAGCAGATGTGTTCACTTTGAAGGATTCATCATTGTCATCTGTATCAATCTCCTCACCATCCAAGAACTTTTGCAGCTGGTCCTCATCATCATCCTCTGAGTCTGAAGGTTCAGCACCAGCAGCTGCCTTTTTGCCTTTTTTCTCAGCCTACATTATATTCACATTAATAAATGCAGCACAGATCAGTAATTAGTATAGTGTTATCCTAATTATGTATGTATGTACAAACTACAACACTGTTTAGGCATTTACTTGTGTTTATAATGCTTGGTATTTTTAATTTTGAATACTCTTCAATAGTCAAAGTTTGTATAAATAGCATAACCAAGTCACATCTTTATGCAAGTTATGCAGAACCTAAATGCTTTAGGAAAATAAAACATTTTAACAAAAAATTCAATGAATGAATGAAGGAACTAAAATGGGAAAAATCTTAAAACATTAACTTGTTAACTAAACTCTATCACTAATGTAAATACCAAAATAATTTTAAGTTGGCGCCAAACATTGTTTGTAACTTCTACAAATTGATTTATAACTGTCACAAGTGTGCTGGATCATGGCTTACCTTAACCTTTTTGCTAGCTGAAGTATCATTGCTGTTCTCCAATTTCCTCTTATTCTTGGCAGGTACAAGGGTTGGAGCCTCCTCTTCTTCATCATCCTCATCCTCCTCCTCCAAATCATCTTCAAATTCAGGGTCTAGGTATCCAGTTAAATGGACATTGCATTTACCTGTAGTAAATAAATGCAATAAGTGTTAGATAAGTATTATAATGAAGCAACTGTAATAATACAGATAATCTATTGAATAAGGTGTAACGCAAAGATTTTGAGATCTGCCTGATTACTTAATTTAAATATTGAAACAAATTTACACTTGATACTATTAGAATAGATAAATATTTGAGTGTAATTGTCACATATACGAAATAGCAGGTCCCCATTTGTATGTTGTACACTATAATCATATTTTACACACATACAGTCACAGAGGATTTATTAAATGTAAAGCCTAAACGCCATTTATGATTATACCAAATACACCCATATGGTGTGCCCTGTAAGCGCTTTGTGTACATACTTGTATGCATTACATCCAAGACAGTGGAACATCAATAGGGAGCTGTCAGATTCGCACAATTTGTGGAATACTATTTGCACAAAAACTTTCAAAAATACAATATTCACCTCAAACTTAGGTAAATTGTACTAAGATTATAATAAGAGAGTATGATACTAAACATTACAAATTTCATTTGATAAAACTAAATCTATATTATGTACATCAGTAACTTTTTGTTAGGGTAACACTGTAGTAATGTAGTAATTTTGCTATTTATCGAGAAAAACACTGCAACAGTGTAAAATATTGTTTAAAAAATAATTTGTTTAACAAATATTGTGATGTCGTAGATTGCTATCAGAACCATTTGGTTGTATAAAGTATTTTAGTAGAATTGAAATAACAAATATGTTAAAAGATCTGTACATTTATACAATGGTTGTGAGTATATTAGATAATATTAGTTTTTGGTACCCAAAATTTTAGAACTTATGGATGAAATGATGGCTACTTTAAACATGCTGCAGTCCTAATATTTTTTTGCAACATGTAATTTGATGATAGCTCAGAAAAAAAATGGATTACATCATCAATGTTGATTGCACCATTATATTGTCTAAATAATATCAATCGCTAGCTGCGGGCCGCGCGAGTTTGGTGCGTACGTCATTGACCCCGTCAGCTGTTTATAATTTTCGTGTTTCATTGCTGGGTCTTTTCAATTGTGTTTAAAACATTGAAAAGATGAAAGGCACTATTATGAGAATAAACACAAAGTTTTTTATACTAACCATTAGTTAGGAAGGATATTGAATCTCCAGTTTTGAAGTATAAGTCCAGTGGTACTTGGATATGCTTGCCCTTCTGAAGTGTGCACACTAAGAAGTTTTTACCATCAACTACCACCATAACTTGGCATGGGTCATTGTCACCAGTTGATATATCCATAGCAGCCTGTGATATGTGGAACGGCTTCTCCACCACCTGGGTGTACCGTTTGTTTGGTTCCATGATAAGTCCTAGGAATAACAAGTTTTTTATACTACATAATCATCAAATTATCGCATAAAAACCAACAATTTTATTTACAGGTGTAAGGTATGCTAAATTGTGGTATTAATGTCGTTAAGAGATTGACTGCAACATTACCAACATCAACACTTCAACATTAAGTGCCTATGGTCTATAAGCATTTTCTAGAGCTGAGTGTATTTTTTGTTGAAGTTATTGGCATGGTTGATGATAATCAAGAAGAAGTAATATGTAGCTCCCCGACACTGTTTCAACAATGTATTTCCTATAGTATACAAGTCACATGTGCTAGCCTAATTTAATACTGTCGTGTCGTTTTAGATGGTTGTATATTATCTATAGGATAATGTATCTGTAGTATCTTCAATGTATTAAATATACATCATATTCCCTATTCAGGCTTCGTCCACGAGACAATTCGGAATTCAAAGGCAATTTCAGCACGGCGGCGGTGAACAAATGTTTAAAATAGAAAACAGCAGATGTCCAATTAAAGAAAAACAGAGACGGACAAGAACTGCTGACTGCACATCATTAATATCATCAAGTTAATACGTTGGTCCCAACACGTGGTGGGCACTAAGACCGGCTTATTACTTACCCCAAAACATCTTGATGTATTATGAGCACTATTTGCCAAAAATATTACTGTAACTAACAGTCTAATATAAGAGAGCTATATGAGTAGTACAGCGCTGCACCTGTTGGCTCTGATAGAAATTTTCTATAATAAATGGACATGTGGATTACAACGGACGCGGCAAATCTAGCAACTCAAGAATGAAATGGAGATTCATAGACAACAAGCAAAATTTAATTTGACATTTCATTCAGAGCTGCAAGTGTTAAAAAATATCCATGAAACTGACCGAACCTGCACTGATCCATGTACTGGTAGTAATACTATACTCATATAATTCGAAATAATAATATATCATCAATACATTTATCTTCATGTATTCATGATATGATTCTGTTGTGATCTCTGTTGTAACGTGGTACATCCCTAGTCTGTGTGGTGCACAACACTATTTCATGTCTAGATAGCTTTTGTTTCTTATCCTATTTTTATTCATAGAGCATTATAAAATAATGTTATAAATTACTGAATTAGATGATAAATAAGTAGAACTCTCTATTATTTTCGCCAACAAGTGGTAGCAGAGCGTGGTTCTAATGTTATCACGCAAAAGAATTACGTGCTATTCACACTAAAGTGCAAAAATGAATTCAACATCGTATCACCGCGTGGAGATGCTCTCCAAGTCAAATTATGACACTTGGTGCATGCAAGCGCAAGCAGTTCTTATTAAAAATGACCTGTGGTGCTATGTTAGTGGTGAAAAAAACGTTACTCCGGCGGAAGAAAAAGCTGCATTTAAAAAGGGAGACCCCATGGCGCGTTCGGAACTATTACTGCTTATGTCGCCATCTTAGTTGAAACATATCAAAGGCTGCGAAACGTCCAAAGCAGTCTGGGACAAGCTGAAAAGTATTTATCAAAGTTCTGGACCTGCAAGAAAAGCAACCTTGCTGAAACAGTTAGTACTAAAAAACTTACCTCAAATGACGACATTCAAGATCATCTTAACAACTTTCTCGACATCGTCGATAAATTGGAGGATATGGAAGGGAAAATTCATCCGGAACTGTTAAGCATCATGTTGCTATATAGTTTGCCTGCAAATTATGACAATTTCCGTGTTGCAATTGAATCAAGAGATAGCCTACCAAAGCCGGAAGAGCTAAAAATAAAAATTATATATAGAATCTCAAGCAAGAAATCAAAATGTAGATTCTACGAGTAGGTCAGAAGCCTAATATACTAAAAAAAGGGAAAAATGTTTTTTGCAAGAATTGTAAAAAGAAAGGTCATCTCTCCGAATCCTGTTGGTCGAAAAAGAACGAAAAAGAAGAATCAAAGACTAAGAGAAGAGTTGAAAGTAACTACAATACGATCTGTTGCTGCTAAATGTTATGCTTAACATTTAGCAGCAACAGATCAGCAAAAGTATGGTGTGTGGATAGTGGATGTACTTCTGACATGTCAAATGAGAAAAGTTTGTTTGAAAATGTTAGAAAAGAAAGTAACACACTGAAATTGGCTTCCAACCAACATACTGCCGAAGTTGAAGGTAAAGGGAGAGTATCCAAGTGAAAGATGAGAAGGTAAATCTACACAACACGTTGTTTGTATCAGAGCTGTCTGTTAACCTGATGTCTGTCGGGAAAATAACTGATAGAGGTAGCAAAGTAGTGTTTGAGAAAAACAAAGCATCAGTTATAGAAGATGGAGAAGTAATATTAACAGCAAAAAAAGTAGATGGACTATACTACATCGGAAGAGAAAGCAAATCTTACATCAGATAATGATAGTAACATTATGAAATGGCATAAAAGTTAGGTCACTTGAATGAAAAAGACATGAAGCTTATGGACAAAAAATGAATTAATGAGAGGACTAACTTTTAAAGATGAAAAACTGGGAACATGCGAAACCTGTATAAGAGGGAAAATGACAGGCGTGCATTTCTCATCCATAAATAAGATTGTTTCTTCCGGGCTATTAGAAATAAAACACAGTGATGTCTGTGGGCCATTCGAAAATCCATCTCTTGCTTTATATAAATACTACGTTAGTTTTACTAATGATTACACAAGGTATTGCTGCATATATTACATAGAAAAGAAAAGTATTTACCATGTTCAAAGGATATAAAAACAAGGTTGAAAACTATTGGAAGTTGAAAATAAAAAACCTTCAGAGTGATAACGGTACTGAATACCGAAACAGGGAATTCGACGAATATTTAAAAGAACATGGAATAAGGAGAAGGCTATCAGCGCCATACACACCTCAACAAAACGGAGTGAGTGAGAGAAAAAATAGGACACTGCTGGATAAGGCACGATGCTTATTGATAGACTCAAAAGTACCACCGAATTTATGGGCAGAAGCACTGCATACAGCCAATTATCTAATAAATAGAAGCCCTACAAAACTTTTGAATGGAAGCACCCCTTACGAAAAATGGACTGGAAGAACGCCGTCCAGCAGACATCTCCAGATTTTCGGAAACAAAGCATTTGTCCTGCAAATGAAACGTAAGGGAAAATTCTCACCAAAATCCATAGAAGGGATTTTCATGGGCTATGCTTAAAACGCAAAAGGTTTCAGGATATACCTCCCTAATAAAAAGGATGTCATTATAAGCAGAGACGTGAAAATAATTGATAGAATGTATTATAAAGACAATGACGAAATCTACGATGACAACGAAGAGAGAGATTACGAAAACATTCTTGTTGAAGACAATGAATCGGAACAGCTGCAACCTGAAACAGATAAGAAAATAATGAGTGAAAAACCTAAAAATAAAGGTAAAAATAAGAAGAAAGAAAATAAACATCAAATATTAGAAACAGTATCAATTCAAACAGAAAAAAATGAAATACCCACAATCTGTGATGAAGATCCTTTAGTTTCTGCATCAACCCTACCTGAAAGTATTGAAGAAAATATTAATACTGGAAATGTAAATATTCAAAATGAACACCAGGACAGGGGGAGCATGCATAGAACTGAAAATACTGAAAAGATGGATCAAGCACAAGACCTAAAAGACAAATTGAAACTCCTGCTTTTTTAAAGGACTATAACCTAAATGAAAAATCAAGTAGTTCTTCTGATGAATATCAGGATTTACCCGTTCAAAACTATGAAGGAGAATTTACTTTTTTATGTGACGCTGAGAACCAGAAGGGTAAATGGCATGAAGCCATAAAGAAAGAAATTAAAGCGCATATAAAAAAATGGTACGTGGGTCATTCAAAAGAATGAAGACAAAACTAATAAAGTTGATTTCAAGATGATACTTAAAGACAAAAGTGAAATAAAAAAGGCTAGACTGGTCACCCGCGGTTTTTCTCAAAAGCCAGGCATAGACTACCATGAGACCTGGGCTCCTGTAGCAAAACTAAGCTCCTTAAGGTTACTATTTAGAAGAGTACATTGCCGAAATAATGGTAGAAGAAAGCTCTAATGAAGACTTATCTGTATTTCTAAAAGCAAAGAAGATGCTAGAAGACACAAGGAAAATAAAAGGTGAAAAAGTATGCTTATTGAAGAAGGCTCTATATGGACTAAAACAGTCAGGCCGCCAATGGTACATGAAATTGGATGGTGAGCTTAAAAAACTTGGTTTTGTTCCATCTGAAGCAGATCCTTGCATTTATACACTGAAAAGAGGTAACAATAAAATCATAATTGGACTATATATTGATGACCTCTTAATGGCATACTCCTGTAATAAAATATTAAAAGAAATAATAGACAAACTTACTAAAAAGTTCGAAATGAAAGATCTTGGATCAGCAAAAGATTTTATCGGAATAGAAATAGTAAAGGAAGAAAATTTTATAAAATTGAAGCAAGAAAAGTATATTGAAAGGTTATTAAATAAATTCAAATTAGAAGACAGTAATGGTATTGGTACACCGATAGAACCATATTTAAAATTTGAAAAGAAAGAAAAATGTAAAGAAAATTTACCATACCAAAATCTAATAGGAGCACTGATGTTTCTATCTGTTGCTACACGCCCAGATATTAGTTTTGCAGTCAGCTACCTGTCACAGTTTAATCATTGCCATGGAACTGAACATTTTAAATGTGTTAAAAGAATCGTTAGATACCTGAAGAGCATGAAGTCAATTGGTTTAGAATATAGAAAAACAGAAAAACCAATATGTGGATATGCTGATGCAGATTGGGCTGCATGCCTTATTGACCGTAGATCTAATACCGGTTACTGTTTTAAATTTGGTGGTGCCATGGTAAGCTGGGAATTCTGAAAACAACGGTCCACAACAATGTCTACCGCTGAAGCGGAATACATGGCCCTATCTGATTCTGTAAAAGAAGCACTGCATCTGAATATCTTGCTCTGTGATATTGCCAAACAAAAAACAGATAAAATTGTGATATACAACGACAACATGGCTGCACTGAAGATCTGTAAGAATGCTGTCATCAGCAGCAAGACGAAACATATTGACCTAAGAGTGCATTTCCTCAAAGAACATATAAATAGTGGCGCTGTAGAAGTGAAATATTTAGATACTTCCAGAATGGAAGCAGATATCCTTACAAAAGGACTACCCAAGCTTAGATTGGAGCTATTGAGGAGTCTCTTAGGATTAAAATGAAGAAATAGTTTTGTGAGGAGGAGTGTTGAGAATAACGTGGTACATCCCTAGTCTGTGTGGTGCACAACACTATTTCAGGTCTAGATAGCTTTTGTTTCTTATCCTATTTTTATTCATAGAGCATTATAAAATAATGTTATAAATTACTAAATTAGATGATAAATAAATAGAACTCTCTATTATTTTCGCCAACAGATTCACTACACCAAATGCGCTGAGAGTAACATGAGTTACTATGAATACTATAAAATACCCAAATCGTTATAGGTGTGCCTATAATATGTGAAGTTCCCCCGATTTCTCAAGGATCCCATCATCAGTTTCTGACCTGATGGCAATGGGACCAACTAGAAAGTATACCCTTACAAACAAAAAATACTTTATTTAAATCGGTCCAGCCGTCTTCAAGTAATTGGATAACGTACATAAAAAAAGATCCGTTGAACCTTTTCCTTTTTATTGAAGCCTGTTAAAAATACTTGAGGATATTGGTTCAGAATTTTGCCTTGACACATTAATTTATTTCTACCATGTTCACTGTATTATGCTGCTGTGCTAAAGAACAACAAAGTCGTAGGCGGCGGTTAACTAACCTACAAGATGACCTTAGCAGTTTGCTTCTGTGAAGGTAGGAAATGGCCTTTACAACCCGTAGCCACGCAGCCATGTGTTGTGAGAACGGTGGTCTTGGCTTAGTCACCTGGACCATAAGGAAGACAACCTCTCTAAAAAATAACCCCAATCCTAGGGTGAAGACCGTGCCGACAGGATGAATGGCTGAGGGAATTCTGTCTTCAGCAATAACCTCGATGGACCTTACATCGTTGTATAGTGCCTTCTTGCACAAAGTTAAGATTATACTTTGAAAAAGCGCGGGCAACGGATATTGTACACCAATGTTGATCATCAAATAAGATGAAATAATTGATTGCATTCAAAAACACGAAACCCAGCAAACCTCTACCTATCGTTATCAACGGAGAGGAAGTCAACGAACTATCAAAATTGTCAGTTGCAAATTTAAATTAATTAATAAACTGCTACTTCATGTCCTCATAACCTCCGATGAAGAATATCATAAGAGCATATCTGTTATAAAAGTAAACGATCTGATAGGACATACATTCACTCCAAAGGATTCCAAATGCTATCGTAAAAGACCTATATCATAGTACTCCACATGAAGCGATTATTGAAGCTGGCGAGGCAACTAACAATAAGGTTAAGGGTATAATAATAAATGCGCGTTATGGCCCCGACAAGAAACCCACGTCGACTTTTTTGTCAATATTGTTCGAAGTGTCAACAATCCTGCAGTAAAAATATCCTCTTCCAAATTATTTAGTCAGTCATGGTTTCTGACTGACTAAATCCATCCTAGCTTCTGAATTAGGATGCTAATTTGCTATGTGATTATACTTGACTAAATTCAGTAACGACTGAATTTAGACGACTAAATTTAGTCAAGTGTAAAAATAAGCACCAAAGAGTATACAAACACTACGTATAAGCACTATAATAAAATTGGATATCGATCATTTTCGATTCGAGCACGATTAGAGTAATATAATATATGTGATGGGCAGTATAATAAGACTAATAAGAATGTCAGTAGATGCCGACTTAACCATAGACTAAAAAAAAAAATCAGGGAGGGTTTGATTGAAAAATATTTTTTCTTCTGCCTTTCGTATCTGTCAGTGAAAGATAACTGCAGTGTTTCAGCCATGGTAAATAAAATATTTAACGTGTAATCAAGTACAATCTGTGCAATCATGTGGAGTTGTGGTCCAAGTGCTTCACATTGTTACTTCTGGGATGTGTACTATAACTGGCGATGCATATTTTTAAGATAACCTCTTTTCTTACAGGGTCGTGTAAGAACTAAAACCGTCAAGAAAGCGGCTAAGATTATCATAGAAAAGTACTACACAAGGTTGACCCTTGATTTCGACACTAACAAGAGAATATGTGAGGAAATCGCGATCATTCCCACCAAACCCCTTCGCAATAAAATTGCTGGGTAAGTAGTTCTTTCCTGCCCTTTCTGTTATGGTCTAACCGCATTTGTTATTTTACACAAAATATAGCATCTTCCGTTTAAGTGTTGTGCTAATACTATTCCATGGTTTTGTTTACCATGTTTTCTTTTATTTTCGTTTGCAATTCTTAATTCCATGTGACGTAAACAGAGAATAATAAGATTGTTCATCTTTACATCATCTACTGCATCATGTCTTATGAGTTCGATCCCTACTCATGCTTTGAATATCCGAATGGTTAACCTAAGTATTGTTTTGACAGTTTATTTATAGAACTTGTACTATTCTGTTGAATGAGATTTTAAAATAAAAAATATCTTCAAAAGTAAACTCAATAATTCTTGTATACATTATTTAGTAATAAGAAACTCCTTTCTATGTCAGGTTTGCTACCCATTTGATGAGGCGTCTCAGGCACTCCCAGGTTAGAGGAATCTCCATCAAGTTACAGGAAGAGGAGCGTGAGAGGCGTGACAACTATGTGCCTGAGGTGTCTGCTTTAGAGCATGACATCATTGAGGTTGACCCGGATACTAAGGACATGTTGAAGATGTTAGACTTCAACAACATTAATGGCCTGCAACTCACACAGCCTACCACATCAGGAGGTTATGGTGGCAGACGTAATTAAGGATAATAAAAATATTCCCTAAAATGATGTTTTGTTTGCATTAAACAACCTATTCCATGTAACATTTTAGTGATTGTTGGAACTGAACCAAACAGCAGTGCTGTATTTAGTTAGTGGCTAATGAAAACAACTAATGCTCAGTAATGCTAAAATTGTCTTGGTTCAGTTCTAACAAACGCTAACATGTTACATGGAAGACATATCTGATCCGATGCGGCCATCACAATCGGTACCTATGTCCCTGGATATTTCTTCTAATATCAGCATATGCGGGTGCCCATTGTCACTTCACAGGTGCAGCATCCTAAGCCTTGTCGCAGCTAGAGCTGCTTCCTATTGTATATATAGGTGCAGAGGACCTAGATCCAGCAAGACTTCCAGGGCCGCAGTTGGTGTGCTCGTGCAGCCCATAACTACCGTGCACGCAAGCCTCTGGAATTTTCGTAGTTGGTTCTCTGCGGTAGTCCCTTAACACCATTTGGTCTATTGTTATAGTAAAAAAAATTAAGTAATTAAGCAGTGTGTTTTATCAGTTTAAGGTCAATGAGTTACTTCTTAGCCACATAGATACAATGTTGAACCCTGATTGAGCCTGCTCTTAGACTTCACGTATTGCCACTAAACAAAAAGAGTGGTGTTGTTAGCCTTGCCCTTTGGAAGAGTGAGCATACCCAAATCATTGAGTGTAGGGCCAATCACACACCCAGGGGCGTGCCATAAGTGAATATACATTCATCACTGAGATAATAGCCTATCTTAACTCTGTGTGTATGCCCAATTAAGTAATCTTTCAAGAGATCCAGTGGCACACCTCTAAATTCCTAAACATTCCAGGTTTGATATAAGGTTGGTTAAGGAAACCGTGTCAAGCTGAAATAGGGTGACCATTTCACCCTCGTTACTCGGATTGACTGTACTTTTCCTGCTGGTAGAGCAACTTTTGAAGTGAAAACTTCTTTTGGCGCACCGCACATGGTGCACATACACATTTTTTCGTAGGTAATAATTTAGGCTGATCTGTAACGCCCTGAGGTGAAAGGCTCGATCGGATGAAATCAGGACCGCCGAGTGTACCCGAGCGAGTAAGATAATACAGTCAGCTGTTGTGTCGCTGTGTTAAAGTATATTCAATTAATAGGTACCTACGTAATAATTGCCATTATAAATTTAATAGTTATTATTGGTACGTAATAATAATAATTTAAAAAAATATTTGGTTTACATTGTGAGGTTGGTGTGTGTAGTTAGTGGTTTATCGTGCTTATATTAGAATTATGAAGTTCATACTGAATTGTGATTGAAAACTTCTTTAGTCGCGTTGAGCGTTTCTTCGTAGGGGCAAAAGTTATGGGTTCGCGTCACGGTCATAGTAATGTGACACGTCGTTTTAATTTTTTTCTTCCCGTTACCATACCTTTCATAGTGTTATTAATTTTTCTACTTGTTTGCCTTTTAGGTAAAGGCACTTGCCTATATGCAGCTCCACCCCGAAAATATAATAATTTAGACGAACCTTCATTTTTAGCTATTGCAGATGTAGGTATAGGCACCTACAGAATCCACGGAGGTTTTCTGTTTTCTATGTGGCGTCTTCCACATAAAGCAAAAACATACTCCAACATAATCTAACGAAGGCGAGCTGAACTACAGAGTAACTACTAATCCTGCATAACGGTATAAGAGTTCTCGCGCCGATTAGTAAGTATATATACAACTTCCCAACATCAACCGTTGGGCCGCGGCCCGCCAGGCTTGACCACCTAGCCTGGTCAGAGGATCCTCCCTTTGTGTTGGAGGAACATAACACCCATTCCTCCACATCTACATAATGTTATTGCCGAGGCTACCATGTGATACGAAATGTCAAAGACATATTAAACAAAATACGGCTTTAAATGAATACGTATGTAGATTTGTTTGCTTTGCCACCCCGTTTTACCGAGTCCTTTGTGAGGCAATAAAAATTGATTTAACTATTCCAGCAACAACATGTAACATGGAACGTACATAGGCTGCACTAAAAGTATCGGGAATGGAATATTTCCACTGTTTCTGTCGTATTAAAATCTTTTTAATTGAAAACTCCTTGGTTTTAAAAATCGAATACCATTTATTTAAAAAGATTCTCCGTCTTATCACAAGGTTTTGTCAAACAAGTTTAGTCAAAATTCAAGAGCGATGACTTATTATGACCTTCGAAGTGGTTTAACGCAAAAACAGTGTGTTGACCGGATGATTTCTGCATTTGGTGATGAAGCCCCATCCAAAACCACAATTTATCGTTGGTTTGCTGAATTTCAACGTGGACGTGTCAAGCTCAGTGATGGTCCCCGTCAAGGTCGTCCAAAAACTGCAGTCACCCAAGAAAACGTTGATGCTGTGCGTAAGCTGATTGAGGAAGATCGACATGTGACATACCGCGAAATTCAGGCAACTTTAGACATTGGCATGAGTCAAATACTAATATTATACTAAATAATCTTGCATGAACAATTAGGTGTAAAAAAGTTGTTTTCCCGATGGATACCGCATTCGCTCTGTGAAGAGCAAAAAGCGGCTCGCGTTACTTGGTGCGTCAGAACTCTCGAAAGATTCCACGCAGGATCCTCAAATACTGTATACAACATCATATCAGGTGACGAATCCTGGATATACGCGTACGAACCCGAAACAAAAAACCAGTCACGAGTTTGGGTGTTCGAAAATAAGTTAAAGCCAACAAAAATTGTTCGTTCACGGAGTGTTGCAAAAAAAATGGTGGCCACGTTTGTCTCCAAAACCGGCCATGTTGCGACTATTTATCTTGAGGGACAAAGAACGGTTAATGCAGAATGGTATGCTAGCATTTGTTTGCCACAGGTCGTTTCTGAACTCCGTAAAGAGAACTGCAACCGCCGCATCATCCTCCATCACGACAATGCGAGTTCTTACACCGCGCACAGAACAAAAGAGTTTTTAAAGCAAGAAAACATAGAATTATTAGACCATCCGCCGTACAGCCCCGACCTAAGCCCTAATGATTTCTATACTTTCCCTAAAATAAAGAATAAAATGCGTGGTCAGAGATTTTCATTACCTGAAGAAGCTGTGGTCACCTACAAAACGGCCATTTTGGAGACCCCAACTTTCGAATGGAATGGTTGCTTCAATGATTGGTTCCATCGTATGGAAAAATGAGTCAAGTTTGCGGAGAATACTTCGAAAAGCAATAAATACATTTTTAAATAGTAATGTTGTGTCACTTCCTTGATTCCCGAAATTTTCAGTGCCGCCCTCGTACATTAAGCACGTTACGACGCGACGGGTCAAGAGTTGGAATCGGTCAACGATGATCGATGGGACACGCGAGGCTAAGCGGCCTGCGCATGCTCAGTGTTTACAGGGAAAGAGTAAAGGGGGACACTAAATTTATTGGCGAGGTGTTGAATATTTGGCGAGCAACCTAGATGCCTTAAGTTTTGTCAAACAAGTATCAAGTTTGTATGATTGTTTCTACGATCTGAGGATGGCCCTCAACGGATATATTTTACAATTAATTATTGTAACACAAATAAAATTGGCTAATGCAGTCATAATGTAATAATCGCAACAAGAAACAGTCATTGTAGCCTAAATCGGCCAGTATATAATTGTGTAGTAATAAAGATTAATATACTTCATCAAAAGCCTTTGAGAATCGAAATAACATCTAAAACCTAGACAAAGTGCTCCTCATCAACAGCATCTGTTCTAAAGTAAAAAGTAACCTATTGTAGTTTTGGAATAACTTTATTCCAAAAAGTTTGGTCAATATAAATTTAATTTACTTTAAAAATTCGATCGGATACATTCGAGACGCTTACAAATAAAAACAGCTGTCTTAAGTTGGCGGAGAGAAGTCGTTTAATAAAATAAAGAAATACCCTCAAGTTGGTGAGAAGTCGTTTTTTGAAATATTTTTTTTGCTACTTCCACTGTTCGTTAACTGTTCTTCATTGTTCGATAAAAATTGTTTTTTGTTCGATCTTGGTTTTTTTTTAAATGAAATGAAAAATTATCCTTATTGTTTTTGCTATTTCAACTGTTAACTGTTCTTCATTGTTCTTCATTGTGATCTTAGTTTAAAAAAAAATTACATTAATTAATAAGGAGCTGACAGAACTGAATGTTTAGATTAGCGCCCTCTAGTGGATCTATATATGTACTGTTAGCGTGACGGTCATCAGTTCAGTGCTTTTTCCCCAAAAGTTATGTACAAACGTGCCTAAAGAAGTTTTCACTTCAAAAAATTTAATTTTCTAGACCTAACCGTGAGCAAAGATTACTCTAATTCTGTTTGTTGTCTGTAGTTCTGTACTTGTGATTGAGGCTGTCTTAAGTTGGCGGGGAGAAGTCGTTTTTTTACACTTTTTTTTGCTCTTTCAACTGTTCGTTAACTGTTCGATCAAAATTTTTTTTGAATATTTTTTTGAAAAATTACCCTCAAATTGGCGGGGAGAAGTCGTTTTTTACATTTTTTTTACCATTTCAATTGTGCGTTAACTGTTCGTCATTGTTCAATCAAAATATTTATATGTTCGATCTTATTTTTTTTTATATATAAAGTAAAAAATTTGCTTCCTTAAGTTGGCGGGGAGAAGTCGTTTTTTAACCTTTTTTTTTGCTATTTCAACTGTTCGTTAACTGTTCGTTATTTTTCGATCAAAACTTTTATTAAGTTGGCGGGGAGAAGTCGTTTTTTTACATATTTTTTTTGCTATTTCAATTGTGCGTTAACTGTTCGTCATTATTTGATCAAAAATTTTATTTGTTCGGTCTTAGTTTTTTTTTTTAAATAAAATTAAAAATTACCGTGAAATTGGCGGGGAGAAGTTGGTTTTTTACATTTTTTTTTTGCTTATTTCAACTGTTCGTTAACTTTTCATCATTGTTTGATCAGTTTCTTTTTTTGTTCGATCTTAGTTTTTTTTAATAAAATAAAAAATTACCCTCAGGTTGGCGGGGAAAAGTCATTTTTAATATTTATTTTTTTGCTATTTAAACTGTTCGTCATAGTTCGATCAAATAAAATTCTGTTCTGGCCGTTATGGTCACAGTTCTAACCTAACCTAAACGTAGCCATTTCTTTTCCATTGACCTATCCTACTAATGTTAAATCGTCTGTAACTTAATATTTAAGTCCCCTCTCTGATGTCGCCCGCTCTCGCGTGATGCGTATAATCCGTTTTGGATATTAAATTTTTAGACTGAATTACTAAGTGGGCGACAGAAATGGCTAGGTGCATGCCAGAACCAAATTTTATTTGATCGATCAATGACGAACAGTTAACGAACAATTGAAATAGCAAAAAAAAAATTTAAAAACTGACTTCTCCCTGCCAACTTGAGGGTAATTTTTTATTTTATTTTTAATAAAAAGGTAGGTATTAACACTAAAGTTTCGTAAATTACTAGTGGTACCAATGAAGGGATATATTATCGTAAATACGTATTTATATTTATCTCTCTCAAATGTATGTATCCGAATGCATCACAGTTGTTATGTTTTTCTGACAAGTTTGCGTACTCGCTCGCTCCTATGGAGATAACCAATCAAATTTGTATATAAATATGTCGCTCTCATTCGTTTTACAAGCTTGCCAGTGCCAGTGCCAGGCTTGCTTGCTTGTTTCGAGTAATTGAGCTTGAGGCATTTATTTCCTTTTTTTAGTCATCACTTTACTAAAATATCTATGAATTAAATCGAAGTGTTACTATTTTGATTTTTTAGTATTATGAAGAATGGAATGTACACATTTATTAGATAACGTCAAGGTAGTTGATTTCAACGTTGAGGAAACGGCGATCACAAAGAACTTTAATTGTTCAGGTAAATAGATTCATTTCTTTATATGCGACAGCTTCAGTGAGTTTCATACTAAAATATTTAAAAAAATCACCGCATTGTATTCATAGCAAGAGGTTAGTTTCGAAAAATCAATACGGCGAACTTTAATAATCAGCTGTTCGAAGGGAACGGGAGGGGGGCGCGACATGGGTGACCGTGATTGACGATGTCGCATTTCTGACGCGGTGGGTTAAAATAATGCTCTAAACACGTTACGATGGGCTATTTTAGACTAGGAGCTTGCAGACTCGTAGCATCGGTCGCTTTACAACTAAATGTGTGGCGAATACATTTTTTCGTCACGGCTCTATACCCTAAGTTATACGCGGAAGCGATAAATTTGCAAATTATCTCTAAGCGTGACCTATTGACGACATAATCTTAGTAGCAATCTTGTAAATTTTGTTCCTTTGCAAAATATTGGACTTAAAATGATATCACATACTTATCTACATGATAAGGATATAAATATATACACAAAAATATATATACATTGTTTTATAATTGTGCTGAAAGTATTAAATTAGTCTAATTTGTATTGTATTCCTTTTAAACCAACAAGAACCACTTACATTCAAACACAGGAACTTGACATGTGACATCAACAATCAAATGAGATTACATCATTACAAGAAATTGACACTATTTTGGAGCAATTTATTTGTTCTGTATGTCTACACTAGTTGGGTGCCTGCGGTCACTTGCCTACATAGCTTTTGTATCCCCAGCTAATGTGACTTCTAAAATACTGAAAGTTTAACAGGTGTTCTTTTTCTTTGCAAATTCAAATTATTAATTTGCTTTAAATGGGGTAGTACTTAACTGAATGAGTAAACAAAATTTACCTATGAGAAAAAAGCTACATATTTGTATATATTATTTTACTATAAGATTCCTCGTTTTCTGTTAACAATTGGGGACTCAATATTTAGTATTATTTCATGGTCATGACCAAATACTATTTGAGTAGTTGCTGAAAGTATAATATATCACATTAAAAAGCAATTGTTATACTAAATTATGATACAATAATTCGTAAATTTATTTAAATTCCTTCTGTTATTTTACAATAATCAGGCCAGGACCCATTCATAATGGGTGGGTTCCTATTTTCATGATAGACAACACATTGACTGGCCTGTTGGTCTAGTGGTTAGTGACCCTGACTGCTAAGCCAGAGGTTGTGGGTTTGATTCCCACCCAGTACAAATAATTGTGTGATGAGCACGATAATTTGTTCTGTGTCTGGGTGTAATTTATCTATAATATGTATGTATTTAGAAATATATAAGTATGTTTATCAGCAGTCTGGTTACCATAGTACAGGCTCTGCCTAGTTTGGGATCAGACGGCTGTGATGTGCTGTGTGCTGTGTGTGCTGATTTTCATTACAATGTTTTTCTAAGAACTGTTTTTTAACGCTTCAATTTGATGTAGTTGATATTAGTAGACAAAAATTAAGTCTTGTTTTTTTTTTTCATGAAGAATGTGCCGTAGAGGATCAAAACTGGTTATGCCTGCAATGTGGAGCTGTGAACTGTGGTCGTTATGTCAATGGCCATGCAAAACAGCATGCAGAATCCTTAGATCACCAGCTTTGTATGAGCTGTGATGTCTTTTCTGTTTACTGGTAATTTTTTTATGTGAAGCTGTATTATGATGTTCTGTAAACTGAAACTAATCTGATATAATGTGGATTAGTCACTGATGCGGATGTGTTATTTTAATCTTAAGAAAGTATTATGAGTAATAGCACATATTTGTTTGTGTAATAAATCAACATCTTGTAAATATTTTGTAATTCTAATGTATAACTATATAAATAAATAACCTTACTATTACACAAAATGTATTCATCAAAGAATAACATTTAACCTTGGTCTAGTGGTTTACCAGAAAATAATCATCATCATCATCAAATCATAAAAATAAAAAATATTTTTTTTTATATTCTGGTAACTTTCTCTGATAAATCTATTATACTTTTACATACCAAGTTACTGTGACTTATCATATATTATTCCAAGTATGGGATTTACTTGATTGTAGTAATATTTTCTTAATTTTAATTTTGCTTTTTAGCTATAAATGTGATGATTATATTTCAAATGATTTGGAATATAAAACAATAGATAAAATAAGACAAAGTATTATGCATCTACAAAGGCAGAATAATGTAGACGAGAATGGCAAGACAGACCAGAGTGAAGAGAGTAAGGATGACAGTGACGCTGGCAATAGTACAGTTTCAAGTTTGTCTCTAGTGGAGAAACCCTCATCTCCTAATGGTAGTGTAGATGGTTGTACAGTACCTGACGTGTTAGCTACTAGTTCTAATAGTGAATTACTTAATATTGCTCTGGAATGTAGTGAAAGTAAACCATCAAAAAGTATTAAGGTAAGAGTTTTAAACGTAATATATTAACCAACTAGCAGCGTCCCGCGGTTTCACCCCCGTAAGTCCCGATCCCGTTTGAATATCGGGGTAAAAAGTAGCCTATATGTTAATCCACGTCTCCAGCTATCTACATAACAAGTTTCATTGCAATCGGTTCAGTAGTTTTGGCGTGAAAGAGTAACAAACATCCATACTCACAAACTTTCACGTTTATAATATTAGTGGGATTGAATTACGCGTCAAATGAAAACTATTGTAATACATTATGTATAGCTTTCCTCCGCGGCTTCACTATCCTCACAATCCCTCGGGAACAGTTTTTTTCGCAAATAAAGGTACCCTATGTACTTTTATACTGTTCCCAAGAGATAGACAAAATCAATTTTATACGCGATTAATACATTTATTTTCGAATGATCATACTATTGATGAGTATACTACTGTTTAAACTTAAATAACCTTTTCACTCCTATTTACTCCAAACCATACTCCAATAGGCTTTAAAGATTAAAATACCGACTTAGATTTTGACTCATTTTAACTTTCTTGTCAATTTCTGATTAATATTCTGAAATTTCAGTTTTTATCTGATCTCTATTCTATAAGAGTTGAATGAAATGAATGCATAGAATGACTTCAGTTACTTGAGCGCTTATGTAGTTTATTATGTTCTACAAGCAATGATACTGAAGATAAATGTTGCCCATAATATACAAATTATTATTTGTTTTTTCAGGGTGAGGAACATGTAAGAAGTTTACGGCCCCGTTCACGTAAACGGACACACTCTGGTGATAGCAGCTCAACAGAAAACAGTATGTCCCAAATACCTAGAAACAAGGAAAAGAAAACCTCACCCTGCAATGGCAAGACTCAACGCGAAAAAAAGATAGTAGGATTAAAAAATTTAGGAAATACATGTTTCATGAATGCGGTGCTGCAGAGTCTTAATAATATACAAGAGTTCAGTTGTTATTTTAGTCAACTACCATCTTTAGAACTGAAGACAAATGGAAGAAAGGTGTATCATTCAAGGAGTTACACAAGACAAGAGATGCATGATGTAGTCATGGCAGAAGAATTAAGAAAGGTACATAGAATCTATATTGTATCAGATTATGATACTTAATCAACATTGCTAGTTATGGGGTTGCTTTTTGATTAATAAAGTAATTTGTTTCAGGTCTTAATAAACTTGAACAGTGGCTGTGGATCGAAAGGTGCTATATCTCCTGAATGTCTGTTTCTCGTAATCTGGAAAGTGGTCCCTAGGTTTCGTGGTTACCAGCAGCAAGATGCACATGAATTCTTACGTTATATGCTAGATAGGTAAGAATAAGAACATTTTATATCTCAATGTAGATTTTTCGGGACTCTCCGAGTGTTATGCATGGTGATTTCCAGTTGTAGCTCCCTACGAGGTGACATCCTCTTTTACACATGTTTTAGTTATTGAAGTAATAACTTCTTTAATCACGTTTGTGCACTTTTGCTGTTTGGAAAAAGCAATGAAGTCGTGATTGTCACGCTGATAATACATATATAGAACCACTAGAGGGCGCTAATCTAAACATTGAGTTCTGTCAGCTCCTTATTAATTAATTTTACCGACCAGCTAATGTGACGTTTTAAATTTGTCGTTTCGTTTAAGTTTTTACTTCTGTCGGCAGACCCATGACTGCCTCTGACTGATTTTTTATTTTATCTGATTCTTGTAACTTATCTGTTTGTTGTACCTAAATCAAACTTTGTATGTAGTTCGGACAATATTATAGTTAAGTATCTTCGAGCTGTTCTGATGGGGCCAGGAGATGGTTAGTGGAACTCTTCACTTGGCTACTAGTAAAGCCCTTGTTAGGCTTGGTAACACTCTGGTAACAATGTCGATAGTCAATGTAATTGTTCCTTGAAAATAGTGATTTTGAAAAAAGTATTAAGTTATATGTAGACATAGTTAAATTAGCAACTGTATTTTTTTAAGTAAGGCAATATAAAAAAAACCAACCAGGTGCATCAATCTAATAATCTATATAAATAAAAAAAAACTGTATTTTATTTGTCAAAATTACGGAATTTCAGTAATAGCGCTTTAAAACTTTCATTCAGGTTTTTTCTGTAATATTATTTTAAAATGTATAAATGTAGGCTGCGTTTCTACCAGAGATGCGTAGCGAAGGATGTGTTTGTTAAGAACCAATAGAATCACTTCATTAACCTAGCCTCGGTCAGCGCAGCTAATGTGGAAACGGCTTGTTTTTGTACGTACAAAACAAGCGAGGGATGTGTAGTAGTGTGTCTAGACGGTGTTTGTTAGAGGTCGATTAGTATTTTACACATCCTCGCACGGCGCATTTGCCCACCGTTTCACAGCGTCGCTACGCATCCTCGCCCCGCTCAGCGGCCTAGCACATCTCTCGTAGAAACGCTTACATCGTTTCACAGCTTCATTACGTAGCCTTGCACCGCTCAGCTACTTCGCACATCTCTGGTGAAACGCAAACTAAGTCCGGTTCTGTTGCTACTATTCATCTTGAAGTGACAGTGACTTATTAACAGAGTTGAAGTACTAAGCCAATGATTCATTACTTATAATTGAGTCAAAGGTCAATAATACTAACTCAGTCATTGTTATCGTTTAATACTTAAAAAGCTTGTATTAATTAGATATGTAGTACATATATACTATCTATTTTTTCGTTATAGCTTATGATAAAATTTTTTTTTTTTTTTTTAGATTACATACAGAACTACAGCAGTTACTACCAGCTGATCGAGCAGAAGTAGGTTACGTGTCTCGGTCGCCCTCTGCATCCATTGTCACGGCGGTGTTCGGTGGCACTCTGCAAAGTGAAGTGAGTGCACAACAGACAAATATAATTTATAAAATACATTTTTAGAAAGTGCATATCGTAAATAGTAGTTTTAGGATTTTATTTTTAACGCGCAACTTTATCTGCGTTTGTAAATTTTCCCCGTTTTAGCAAAATTTTTCATTGATGCTCTGCTTCTATTGGTCGTAGCGAAATGTTATATAGTCTAGTCTTCCTCGATGAATGGGCTATCCAACATTAAAATATTTTTTTAATTCAAACCGTAGTAAGTACTTCCTGATATTAGCGCGATCAACCAAACAAACAAACAAACTCTCCAGCTTTATAATATTAGTATAGATTATTGTCTTCAAAAAAGGTTCTCCATTTCAAAAGACTTGATTTTCTTTGATGGTATTTGTAAAAAAATCATAAATCTCTTATATTTGCAAACGCGATTACGACATACGGGTTAATTATTCTTTCACAGGTCAGACGATTTCGAATATTATAATTTTTTATTCGATTGTTATAGACCCATGATTATTCGAAAATAATCATACTAAAGCTGGAAAAAATGGCAATTGTTTTTTTTGGTTTTTTCAGAATATGATTTGGCGGATTTAAGCGGAAGTAAAAAATAATGATGAATATTCTATCTTGCAGGTTCGATGTTTAGCGTGCGGCACAGAGAGCAAGAAGTTCGACCCGTTCCTCGACCTGTCGCTGGAGCTGCCCGACGCGCCCGTGGCGCTCGCGGACTGCCTCGCCAGCTTCGTGCAGGTATTCTTTACCTGCAAATACTCCCTCTATTTACGCTTACAGCTTTTCGATCTTTATATTTATAAAACCCGGTTGGAACGAAGTTCCTTACGGAAGAAATAAATATATTTAATGGATTGAATAAATTGTATCAAAATAGAAACCTAAAAAAACCTAAAAATTAAAATTGCGCCATCTGTAAACATTTCTGGAACTAATATATGGTTAATTAGTATATATCCAACATCAGATTACAGTTGTATCGGCAGAATCTACAGAGACCGTAAATAAAATAAATCAACCGCGAGTCTAAATTTTTCTCCGTATAGCACCACATCCGCCGAGCGTCTGAAGTGTAACGTGCGATAAGGAACTTCGTTCCAATAAATAAATAAATGGAGATATCTTTATAAATGAGATAATAATAATTAAAATAATAATAATAATAATTGAAGTAATAATTTAATTTCTTTATCTCATTTATAAAGATCTCTCTATAAACAAACTAAATGGCTCTATTTCTTCTCACAAGGCTCAATTATTTAGAAATATAGGGCGGTTATTGATCGAGAGATATGATATTATGTTATCCATTTTATTTTTATAATTTCAGACACAGCAAGTTATTGTTGTGGTGACTCTGTGTGTTTTGATCTATAATACATATAAGACACTTAGCCAAATTTTTATCTTTTTAGTTTATGATGACAAATTAAACCATGTGTTGCTATTGCCTGTAGATCAAAGAAACGACATTTAAAGTTTATTTGTCGATCTGTTTCTAATAACAAATTAAAATATTTTTCCAATATTTCAATCACTCAAAATGACAGCTACATAGAGTAAAAACAATAACCAAAAAGTCAAGTAATAGACATGCTTCAGTAGCTGGCCATCTATCAAGCCAACTGAGACAATACATCTTAAAGAAATCCTAGATACATGTAGGTATTCCTTTACATACATATTTAATTAATTGACGATCTCGAAAAATTTATGACCAATTTTAAGAAATAAATATATTGAATTTGAAATTTGCTTCTTGGTGGTGATTTGATGTGCTTATCATCAAATCAATATAATATGCGCTATGTATAAAACTATGTTTGTTTAACTTTATATGAAAGGTACTCTGCACTAAGGTATCATTACTCGGTTGTCAATTAAATCCATATATTTTTAGGTAGAAGAATTAGCGGACACGGAGCGTTACTTTTGCAGCAGCTGTAAGTGCAAACAGAAATCAACCAAACAGTTCTGGATACGCAGATTACCTAATGTTCTATGTTTACACCTGAAGAGATTCCGGTGGCATAATTATTTTAGGTGAGTTCCATATTTATTTAATTCAATGTTTTCTTAATTTATTATATAGGAAAGGGTACAAACTCATTGGGATATTTATTTTCGTGAACCAAATTTTAAACTAATTTAAAATCTATTCAATTCTAATCAATTAAAATTGATTCACCAGTCTGGTATATGTGTACCAAGGTTTTAGCGTGTTTACGACGAAAATCTATTCACATGAATATGAATTGATGAGTGTTTACTTGTTCTGTAAATAATATTGACAATATTTATTGAAGTAAAAACTTCTTTCGGCACGTTGGGCACTTTTGGTATGGGGAAAAAGCACTGAAATCGCTTGACCATTACGCTCAGTTGACATAAATTGTCATGATGACATATAGATGAGGATGTATATCTGTTTTCACTTTTAACATGCAGTCCCACGACGGACAGATTTTTATTCAAGCTAATAACTGGCTGCAAGGGGTAATGTTCTCTTATATGTAATGTCTTTAAACCTCTAAACTAAATAGTTTAGAGGTTTCAAGACAGGCCTGACGTATCTAATTTTGTCAGTCATAGAGTAAAAGATAACATTGTATGAGCATAATTAATTTGATCTATTTCGTATTTTGGTGTGTTACGACTGACGTCGATAATTAAATGTAAATTGCACCCAGGACTAAAGTGGACACGAGTATATCGTTCCCGCTGCGCGCGCTGGACATGTCCCGCTTCGTGCTGAGCAACGTGCCCGACACGCGCCGCTCGGGCCGAGGCACCAACCTCTACGACCTCGCCGCCGTCATCGTGCACCACGGCTCGGGGTACCCACACTTGCACTTCCATCCATCTCGCGGGAACTGGACTTGACTTTAGGCACTTTAGCATTTATAGTATTCATTAAAGGGGTTAATAACGTTAAGGTGTGGGCTTATTAGTTGACGCGGTCATTTATAGATAGATGTTCAGATTCTCCGTAGCCGCACAGAATAGTTCAATTAATCAGTCTGGGCATAGGTCTCTCTCAATGCGCGTCACAGCATCTGGTCCTCCGCCTTCTTTATTCAGTACATCCAGCACGCTGAAGGACTAACATATATCGAAGGACCGATGGCCTTTGAAGCAGATGGGTTCCAAAGGTGAGACGCGAATCGGTAAACGGAAGGTAGCAGGGATGGACTGAATGCGGAATATTAATTTGGGACCAGTTAAATATTTAATAAATGAGGTGTACGCCGAAAAATTTTTCAAAGATAATATCTATTTTACTAATAGTTTAATTTCAATCACGATAAATTTGATAAAGACACTGCAGTTTGAATTTAAAGTTGCATGCCTCGCCAACCATTTATGTTTGAAATTTATTATTTAATTTATTGACTTATTTATTTCAATCAGGGCCGGATCAGGACACTACACGGCATTCGCAATGAACGAGGAGCAGTGGTTCCACTTCAACGACCAGTCCGTGCGCGCGGCGGGCGCGGCGGCCGTGGCGGGCTGCAAGCCCTACATCCTCTTCTACATCCGCCGCGAGCTGGCGCTGCCCGCGTGACCTCCACCCCCTCCTCCCCCACCACCACTCACTAACATGAGGCGACTTATCATTCACGGTCAGTAATAAAAGTCACTGAACACTTAAAATGTTCTTATCTCTTTAGCACTAACGCTAAAGCTCATTTTGTACACTGAATATAGTGCGAGTGAGAAGTGGAAATTAGTTGTTTCTATTCTTTGAGTGAAAAGACCGCGTGAGGTATTTTAATAATTTTGTACCTTAGCGATATAACTCTACTTGCACTATTCACTAAACTGTGTACTAAACGCGTTACAGTTACTAAAATACGAGTCAAATTAAATACCTCAATTTTCGAAGTTGGCGACAAGAATCTCTATGAAAATCTTTAAATTCCGAAGAGTGCCTACTTATATTACTTTTGTAGGTTTTCAGTGACTTACATTATTGTTGCCTGCATAATAATGCTCAGTAATATACGATCGACATGTTT
Source organism: Callimorpha dominula (assembly GCA_949752705.1). NCBI lineage: Eukaryota > Metazoa > Arthropoda > Insecta > Lepidoptera > Erebidae > Callimorpha > Callimorpha dominula. Next base: position 6,135,380 of record OX457005.1, read on the forward strand.
CTCTGATTTTGAAAATAAAAATATCTATACCCAACTGAACTAAAACTGGAAACTGAAGAACACAAATATCAAGAAAATGAATATTTTGTTCTGTGTCGATAAGTGTGGGTAGATTGATTACTGCGACCGGGCTTAAGGCTAAACCAGAGAAGGTCTCAGCTGTATAAATTGTGACTTACGAATTAGTTTTTCTAAATAATTGCATTGTCTAATGTAAGTTGGAAGAGGCGGAAATGTAAGAAGGTTGCATATTATATCAACAAAACCATTAATTTTTATTTATCAAGTTAGCATGATGACATATTGCGTACGAGATTCTTGTGTGATATTTGAGGCGCAGTGATTATTAGTATATAAAGTTTGAGCATTTTAAAAGTAAATCATGTAGTTAATATATTTATCCCTGGTTATTTAACTTATTGAATCAAATATTTACAGTACATTTTAAAGTCCATAATACAAGCATTCCCGTATCATAATTGAGCAGGTCTCAAATATTTGATATGGCTAGGATTCGTACAAACATTAGTTGCCTTTATAGAAACAAGGACTTTTCTTACCCGAGTATAAACAGTTTATTGACGGTAAATGTAGACTATAAGGTACTATTGTGTTTGATTAAACCTGATTGGAACTATTTCTTAAAATCAGGGCCATGAAGCATAAATAAAGATAATGTGGACATGAAGCGTGTGGTCTTTTTTAAAAAGGCTTGACTCGAAGCATGCCTGATGCTCAATAGACAACTGATATTACTGCAGCTGTGTCATTTTTAATTTTTTTTATAGGACATTATATTTTCATATTAGTATCCATAGCATTGAGATAAGTTTCATGTCTTTTCTCTACGAATGTTGGTTTATTTATAACATTTTTTATCATAACGAAATTAATTACATGATTACATATTTTGTACTCAAATCTGCATAACAATAATTGCGTATATCCAACCGTTTTCTATACGAAGCTGTTCGCGCTTGGTGTTCAATAGCTACGGTCTCATTTTATGAACAAATAAATATTTTTCGTAGCTAACGCGAGACAGATATATCTAGAGATATTAAAAAAAATAAAACAACACCTTACCTACGTTAAAACTACCACATCTCTTTCTTTATGCTCCAAGGCTCCAACAGAAACAAACTTTTCAATATCAAGGCTCCTCTTTGTTTTGAATAAAACTATTCAAATCTTATATGTATGAGACACTATTTTGCCTTCCATAGGGTTTAATTTTTTTTATTGTTAAATGGATATATTGCAGTGACTTTTACTCTTTTAGTGATTTTTTTTCTTTTTAAAGCTGAATGAAATGGAGTAATATCCAATATAATGTAAAAGTATATTGTGTAGCACTTGCCTCCTATAGTCAAAATATGTTATAGATTATCTATAAATACGGGTATTATTTAAAATCTTCAATTTAAAAAAATGCCTATATACTTAAAATTCGTATTGGAATTTTGGTATTTCATTTTTGAGAGATTTTGAATAGTACTCAATGAATACTTAAATGAAATAGTTTATGCAGTTGTTGAGACATCAATATTATATAGATGGATTGAAAGCTTATACATCAAAAGTGCGGTTTTCTACGTATGTTTATATATTGAGAATGTTACTAACGAGTAACCAGTGGCATGCCATATGATGCATTTCACATAATTAGTTTATGAAACTGGGATTTTTGTTTAGTTTGGACGTCTTTTTGCAGTACTAATTGCATGATACTTTACATTCCCGCGATATCTTATGGATTGTGAGTTTTATTTTTTTACTGTTTGACATTCTATTTTAGTAGTGCGATTTTTTTTTTGCTTTTGAAGCACCGCTATCAATTGGTATAGGAAAAAAATATGATGATGATGATGAAATATTCCGAACGAAAAAAATTGCCGAAGGCCAACCAACTGATTTCAAGACGTTTTTATTCCTGAAGTCAGTTATATCACTTTAATTAGCGGAAATTCAGCTAATAATCAGTTTTAAGGATGGTTACTTCTAATTTAAGTAATTTACACATTGTTTAATTTTGCGCTACTAAGATAGGACCACATCACGAGACCATCGTTTTGTGTAAAACATTGTGATAGTATAATCTTGTGTATGTACATAAAACTGCTACTTCCTATTTATGTCGTGGACTCTCTTTTGCGAAGTACCTTGAAATAGCAGGTTTATTTTGTGTAAGTACCTACTTCAATTACTGGAAGTTGATAGTGATTGAATTTAATTTGAATTTAATAAATTCGCCAATTTAAAGATCACATGTTGTTTTATTTAATGGCTAATTGATTTTACTTACAACATTTAAGAAAATTGATTAAACGTTTAAACCATGTTTTACGTTCTTCTATGCTACCAATAGATAAATTATAGGAAATTGGGCTATCTGCTATTGGTTTAAATTTAGTCCACTCGGATGGCTTCAAAAAGGGTACTGTATTTTTCATCCATAAGTGATCAACGGTATTAGTCTTATTTGAAACATCTAAGATGGACTCTGATTTCTCTAATACATAGTCATAGACACTGGTTTCTTTTTCTTCTCTTTCCTGGATCCAATTAGGACATTCTAGGTTTTCTATAGGATTAGTTATATCAGATTTACGAAGTTTAGAAGTGAGGTGAAAGACTGGTGCGACTAATTTCACATCATTATCGCCCCGATCTTTATGAAAATCTTCATTAGCAGCGTCGGCATATTTTATCTTATTAATAGAGCTTATATCGTCTGCGTTTGCTTTAACAGCGTTATTTGCACTTTTAGGTTCTCTCTTCGTTGTATCGCCATTGGCCTCCTTGTCAAAATGTACTTCGACGTCTACCTGAACTTTTACAACATCATTCTGTAACATTTTGTTTGTTTCGTGTCCGCGATTTTCTTCTTTGTTGTCGTCTTTACAAGTTTCTGATAAGTTTAAATATGATCCTACCCATGTGTCACTGATCGACTTGTCTTTTAACACTCGCCGCCGTTCCCTCGGGGATAAACTCATCCAATTAATTATACTTGTTGATTTTTCGTGTTTCCGTACTAATCGCCCGCTGTTTTTAGCACTTTCAGACACACACCAGTTGTTAGAATGCACTTTTATTTTTCTACTGGTGGATTTAACAGATTTGAGCGATTTATCCGGGGTTGGTGCTATGTTACGTTCGGATATTTCCATGACGGTAGACAATGTTGGAACTAATGAGAAGTCCAGCCTGGGAATGTAAGTGCCAGGAGTGGGCGACCCTACACGACGAGACGTATCTTTGGTTTGTTTTCCACTACTATCTGTAGAATTAGAAGAATTAGAACTTTCATTACAAGATATTGCTTCAAAATCATCATCTCTCAATAAATGTTTATTTTTAAATGAATAAATCCAAATAGTTCGCGTTTCTTCATCTAAATCAGTGTCATAGGTTATGATTTCTTCATTATAGAAGTTATTATTATTATCCTGGCCCCAATTATTATCTCCACTCATTATTATATCTGCTGAAGTTATTACTTCAACTTCGCCGTACTCTCCATCGGTTGAGGTATCTGAATTAACTAAATCATTGTTGATCATACCAAACCAGTTGATGTTACGGCTGTACTCTAATTTGTCGTCAGTACATGTGTTTGAACGATTTATGTAGCAGTTGTTTTCGATGTCGATGCCATTGTTCCAATTGTTTGGCTCTAGCGATCTGTGACTAGCAATCGTGTGATGATTGGCGTTTTGTAAGCGTCGTCTTTCTCTTGCTCGCTTATTGGTTTTGTAACTATTTTCTATTTGTTGTATTTCTTCATTATTTACGTAGCTCCAAGCGTGTCTCATACCATCATGACTTGGTTCTTTTGGTGAGATCTCTTCATTTGAGGAGTTTAATTCCATGATTTCCACAGCAGGCGGTTGATCATTATGTAGCCATGTTGGACCAACCAGAATATCTGGAGTCACAACATTTGATCGCAGCGGCTTACAGCTTAAACCTGCAGTAAAAATAACGATGTCAGAACATTGTTCATAAGCTACTTCATTATGAAAGCTTACCAGGGTAGGTAATTACGATACACAACGATTATGGTTAAAAAAAAATAACATTGTTTCGTACCTAAAATCCCTAGAAAAAATGTTCATGTTTACTACCTTCCTAGAATTATTCTACAGCGGCCATCATTTCGCCTTTCATCTTCAAATTCTTACCCCTGTGGAGTTTTTCGATCGAGGACATAAATGTCACAAGGGGCAGTATGCAACAGATGAGGTGAACCTTTAACATCTATTTATAGCTTGTTGAGTGTAGTTACGTAAACCGTGAAAGCGAAGTCATCCTACAAGTTACAAGTGTACGCAAAATGAATTTTCTTTGGAACCTCAAAGTACGCAACTTTTCTGGATAAAGTATGACAATAACTACCCGTAGCTACCATATCCTGTCCCTGCCACTGAACCACTACCTGTCACAATGGCGAAAATTGAGAATTGACTTCTGTTTCCTGATTAAAACACATATTTGTTTCTCAACTTAACTCTTACAAATCTATACTAATATTATAACGCTGAAGAGTTTGGTTAGTTGAATGCGCTAATCTCAGGAACTATTGGTTCGAATTGAAAAATGATTTGTGTTGGATAGCCTTTCACGCTACGACCAATAGGAGCGGAGCATCAATGAAAAATGTTGCAAAATCAGGGAAAACTTACTAACGCAGAGGAAGTCAGCTAGTTATAAACATAGGCAAAATAACAAAACTGGGTAAAGTCACTCTCACATCGTCTGTTCATATTGATTCATATATCTTTACCTATAGAGTACTGTGATTGGTTGGATTGATTGGTGGTTGCAATCCAGACTTAAACATGGTTAGTTTATCATTATGTTAATGATATGTATAGTGCGCACTACACGATTATACATTATAATCTGTAGCTAGATTTGGAATAGCTATTTATAAATTTGAGGACGTTATTGGGTAGGTGGTCTGTTTACTTAAGGTTTAGGTCCTGTAAGAAGCTCGAATGCAGTTTAATTATAAGAATTGTTGAACACTTTGGTACATAAACTAAAAATAGATTTAAAATAGAACAGACCCGTTTTACCAATGATGTTACATATGTACAGAAGGTACTTACGATCAAATATATTATTATTGTCGATAGTTTTGTTCTTTTGCCTACTCATATTAAGGCGTTTTTACGTGATTATAATTTGTAGGCACCTTTTGTATGCTATTGCGCAAAGTATATATTTGACAATAAACACATTGACGTACAATAATGTATGTAGATTGTGTTAAAGTAGGTAGTATTCTCACTCATGGAGCGGCGGATTATCCCTAATGCAAACTAAACGAAGAAAAAATAAGTCATATTAATTGTGTAGGTATTTACTTATATAAACATTATAAAAATATACCTATAATTAACGGACTTCAAAAAAAAGGAGGAGGTTCTATATGTATTTTTTTATGTATATAGAGATGTACCCATAGAGCTTCCAAAGTGCGCACCGTTTACTTGATTACGTCTTCATAGCCTAATTCCATAATAGTAGTTGGTGGCTTTGGTTGTTGTGTGTTGTCACTTCGATCGTCACTATGCCATCACTACTATCTTTCTTCAAGTTGGACATACCTACCTAGTTGGACTATTTGTCTCAAGTATATATCAACCACTTCAAGAAATTCCATTAATTTTGCCATGACCATCGTGGTCATCATCGTCTGCAAATCAAAGGTGAGTGCCATTTCAGAAGCTTAAAGGCCTCTTCCAAAGTGGTGGTGGTACGAAAGTCTTACCTCTGTAGCCTCTCTGTAAAGGAATCGCTTTCCCTCGAGACTCAATCCAGCTTGTTCGGGACGCTGGAAGTCATCAAGCCTGCGATGGTGGCGGCTCAAAAGCAGCTTATAAACAAGGCTTAGAAGCAAGATGGGTCCAAAATTCTTCAATAAGGTCTTGTCACCTTTCTTAAAGAACCATCCCACGCTTCTGCTACATGCCTTTGCGTTGTACTTTCGAGCAAAAAGGAATTAAAGAGCGTACCGTAGAGTATGCGTTGGTAATAAGAAAGAAAATAAGTTTATTTCATAAAACAAGGCTTACAACTTAGATTTTATAGACAATACCGAATACTTAAGATAATTTTACAAAATAATATATTGTCTAAAAGACTAGTTGTCATACAACACGCAAACGGGTCAAGTCCGGCACACGGGTGATCTAATCTGTGGTATGACGTATGGCATGTTGAAGTTGCTGACGTTGACGTGGCCGTCTTAAGTTGGCGGGGAGAAGTCGGTTTTTTACATATTTTATTGCTATTTCAATTGTTCGTTAACTGTTCGTCATTGTTCAATCAAAATTGTTATTTGTTCGATCTTAGTTTTTTTTTTAAATAAAATAAAAAATTACCCTCAAGTTGGCGGGGAGAAGTCGGTTTTTTAAATTTTTTTTTTGCTACTTTAACTGTTCGTTTACTGTTCGTCATTGTGCGATCAAAATTATTTATTTGTTAGATCTTAGTTTTTTTTTAAATAAAATAAAAAAATACCCTCAAGTTGGCTGGGAGAAGTCGGTTTTTACATTTTTTTTTGCTGTTTCAACTGTTCGTTAACTGTTCGTCATTGTTCGATCAAAATTGTTATTTGTTCGATCTTAGTTTTTTTTTTAAATAAAATAAAGTGTAAAAAACCGACTTCTCCCCGCCAACTTGAGGGTAATTTTTTATTTTATTTAAAAAAAAAAAACTAAGATCGAACAAATAAAAATTTTGATCGAACAATGACGAACAGTTAACGAACAATTGAAATAGCACTTGAAAAATGTAAGAAACCGACTTCTCCCCGCCAACTTGAGGGTAATTTTTTATTTTATTTAAAAAAAAAACTAAGATCGAACAAATAAAAATTTTGATCGAACAATGACGAACAGTTAACGAACAATTGAAATAGCACTTGAAAAATGTAAGAAACCGACTTCTCCCCGCCAACTTGAGGGTAATTTTTTATTTTATTTAAAAAAAAAAACTAAGATCGAACAAATAAAAATTTTGATCGAACAATGACGAACAGTTAACGAACAGTTGAAATAGCAAAAAAAAAAAGGTTAAAAACGACTTCTCCCCGCCAACTTAAGAAAGGAAATGTTTTATTTTATTTAAAAAAAAAAAACTAAGATCGAACAAATAAAAATTTTGATCGAACAGTTGAAAGAGCAAAAAAAAAGTGTAAAAAAACGACTTCTCCCCGCCAACTTGCCAGAGAGCCTGTTGACATAGCCCGTGGACGTAGCGTAGTGTTTGTATGAGTTTGTATACTCTTTGGACGTAGCCGACGCGACGTCATTGTATACTCTGGCCGATACTCAATACTCAATACTCAATACTCAATAGTTTATTGCTTCCATAATGTATATACATAGGTGATAACAGTTTAAGGAGTAACAATTATGGACCCTGTCGGGCGCAGCACAGTTTGTTTGGATTTGATAGCAATTAACCACTTTTAGTAAAAGCAAATTGTAGAGAGTCTGGTCTTGATTTTCTTGAATGTTTGTTCGTCTGTATTATACGCTACGTATACGCTTTTATATTCTCATAGACTTCAAGTAAAAATCAATTTCACATGAAATTACATTATTTTCTTGATCGTGAGACTTATTCATTGTTGTTTTTATTTTCTGCCTCATAAAAGTAATTGCAGAACGCATCGTAATTTTCGCGAAATACATCCGACTCTATGTTCTCATCTACATTTTGAACCGGTGTTACAGATTAACTCCTACTGAAGGATTCCTCGCAAGACATCTTATAAATCCGTTTCAATCATCTGTCGAGCTTTTTCAGCTTCAACAACCATCACGTAGTTTGTCTAAATAATGTTGTCGAATGGTTCCATTGACTTAAGAAGTTGAAAAGACTTGCTAATTCGTTTACAACGAGACCCTCATCTGTGGTAAATGAGAGGTTCTTTGCTCAGTTTCATCTTTATCTATTTTTAAGGAAGCAACGTGGCATTACTTCCGATATTCGGGACCGGCAATTGACAATGTACGGCCAGATATCTGGTGGTTGGATATCCGGCTTTAAGGTCAGCCGGATATCCGCTATCCGGCCAAACAGCTATCCGTTTTATCTCTAGTTTAGAGGGACAGAAAGACAGAGTGTGTTCGTATTTATAATATTAGTATTAATGGCCACTGGGAGGCGTCAATGAGGTGCTAGCCTAGGGCACTGTCGATATTTAATCCGCCTTTGCTCATAGGCAAGAAATTATTAATAGGTACGGTAGTAGACTGGCAGTTACTCTTTATGAAACTTCAAAACGATACAGTTCGTAGAAACTCGTATGAAATAAGGGGTTGTGTATGACGTCATGCCCGCTATTGCCAAATCATTTACTTTTAGTATTTGGTTTAAATATTAAATAAAAAAGCAAACTTGAAAATAATGACGAATCTAATTTTTCGAAGTCTTATATAACGCTTCATTTCCTGTGGAGTGTTGCATCATCTATTTTTAGCTTAGGCCATTACTCTATTGATAAAAGGTATTGTACAATCCAATTTGGCAAATAAAACAGATAAAATTGAATAAAATTTTAACACGGACGGACGGAGAGATAATTACTTATGTATGTTTTGACTGGTCTGTTGGTCTAGTGCTTAGTGACCCTGACTGCTGAGCCAGAGGTCGTGGGTTCGATTCCCACCTGAGTCAGGGTGTTCTTTGTGTCCATTGTTTGTATGTTTGTAAAGTCCCCCGCAACACAGGAGTAATTCCTAATGCGGGAGTTGTCTTTTTTAAAAAAGAAAAAATAAAAGAAAAGCAAGAGGTCATACCCTTATTTCTCGTTGGACACTTCTCTAGAAAGCAAGTTGGTTTGTTTTTAAATGGACGGGGTTGCCTGATTATGGAGGCCAGACACTGCCTCACTGACAGACTAGTGCGTTTTAAATTGCACGGGAAATAATAAAATAATAACGAATAAATTAACAAATATTTTTTCTTCGCTTTTCAGCTAAAGAAAGACCTCCGATTATATATACTTAAATAGTTTTTAGTCTCCTTATTGAATCTTGTTAGTACTGGGTAACTATTATCTTATCTGTGGTACAGGTAAGGAACTTGTATAATTTGCGTTTACATTAGGCACTGGCTAGCCAAAAACAGAGATAAATATGCGTTCGCGATTCTCATTGCGATAATAAATATGTGTGATATCCTCATCCTTAATAATACACCAAAGAGAGCACGTACTCCGCAATGCGTTTTAAAATACACACTCCAATTCTTGTTTTGTATACCTACCTTTATTCGAGAACCGGGTGCTATGGCCCACAGTGAGAGAGTTAGAGCCAGGGTCCAGTAGCTGACCTCGGTGGGCTAATTGATATATACCTGTTATTCCCTCGCTTTATTTCTGGAATCGTTATTTAGAGATGACCTTTGATTTTCCTACGTATAAGATTATAATATTCACTGTCTAAACTCACCTTTTCCAGCAAAATACTTTTACAATATCTCACAAAGTATTTTAGTTGTACCTTAAACGGAGTCTCGTGTGCGGTAGCAAGGGAGTACTGCTCGGTAGTCGCACTGTTGGCGAAACAAAGTGTAAATGGATTGATTGCGCCAATTCCCTGCTACAAAGGGAGACGAAATTGCATTAAAAGCTCCGTGGCACGGGCCATTTGCCAAAGCACTTACTCCATTAGCGCGCCAAATAATGTTAGTACCTTAGTGCGGTGTTAGGAAATGTAGGTGCGAGAGTTTGTTATATAGTTTAGTGTTGTGAATTTGAAATATAATATCCAAAAGAAAAGATTGATGTCATTTTAACCTTTCATGTAATTACTTATAGAAGAGTCAACATCGGATTCTGGTATTTACTAACCTTACATGTCAGTTTTTTATTTATAATACTAAACAGGAAATAATCAATAATACTTACTAATACTACTATTTAGAAAATTAATATTATATTATATATTTATTTTTAGTTATGATCCTACTTGACCGGAAATGAAAAAGTATTAGTAGACGCTACACGCTTTCAAAAACACAAATTTTCTAAATTATAGTATTTTCTAACATGAACATACATATACACATACCTACATAGTATTTCTTATTTATGTTAAAACATTATTTTCAATGATATAGATAAAAAATATCAGCTGGGATTTAACTTAATCGAATAAAATAAGCCGCTGTCGAGAAATCGGCAAATATACATATAAAGAAAAGACAACATAAACGTAAAACATAGTACCTCCCTACCGCTCCTTTTTTGGAGTCGCCAAAAAAAAATAATTAGGAAGAGAAAGTCCAAACTCTTTTAAAAATTGTATGTAGGTATTTAAAAATAATGTGAAAGAATAGCCAATAATGTTTTATTTGTACAAAATAAAAGAGTACACAATCATTACACCAAGTAATGTGGACAGTTGTACAGGCCGTACGCTCTTTGGTGTTCGCGAGCGGCGGCGTCGAAAACGCGCGAGTTTCACGCCTCACACGCGCGACAAAGGTTAATTAATTAGATTACGCTGCGCTTGAGTGGCCGGGCACTCATTGCACAACGCTAATTCGCAAATTAGCCGCCGACAAAGCGGGCTTTTATTCACTCCATTACAGCTCTGACGTGTTTTATCTCTATATTACACTTAATATCTAATTGATTTGGATTAATATTTTGTCTCCTCTCAAAAATTCACTTACCTTTCCACTTAAACAGCTTAAGACGTCCTTAAATTTGTAAATTAATATTATTTGATCCCCGCCTATGCAATCGCCGATTTTCAATCCTGGTTAGTGTAAAGATCGCTTTCACTTATTCTTCTTAAAATTCTAAATTCGAATTTATTTCATAAAACATTGACTATGAAATTTTATAAAAAAAACTTTGTTGTCACGCCGTTCCGCCGTTGGTTTATTTTTTGATTAATTTCTTAACGTGCTTTAAACGGCCACGATTTAAATTAAGGAACATCAACTCATTTGGTGTCACCGACAGCTAGCTACCTTTGCAGAGCCTGCATGGAGGCAGAGACCGTTACACACATCCTTCTGGAGTGCATGGGTGTAGTCACATACTAGACCAAACACCTGGTCTCACTGAGGAATCTCTCCGAGGTTATTGGTGACATCTGAGGTTTGATAAATTATGTTAGGGAGTTGGGATGGCATTAGTAGTTAAATACACATCAGACGTCGAGTTGCGGAAAACAGACCCTGAATGTACTAGCTTGACTTGGCGGGGACACTGCCGTGCCCCCAGGTACTATATAAAAGATTAAATACATTTTTAATCCCTACCGACCTAACTTATTTGCTTATCAAAACATCAATATAAATAAATAAATTTTATTTAAGCTCATACAGTTATTTGCAACATCCTCAAGACCTAGGTCTAAAAATAATTTTTAAAATTGTTGTCTCCCTGTCTGTTTATTGCGTCTAAACTCCGGAATGGATTTACCGATTTCCACGGGACTTTCACTGGCAGATAGCTGGTATTATAAGGAGTAACTTAGGCTTTTATTTTGAAAAAAGAATTAGGGTTCCGCGCAAAATAGGTATATTAATATGTACACGCGAGCGAAGCCGCGCGGGAACTTCTAGTTAAAAACAAAAACTGACCTTTGTGAATAAATTAAAATACAAACGAGATATAAGTAGAACACATTTGCTACGGAAGCAAAAATATTTTGACAAACCATCCATTAACGGACCCTGAGAAGTAGGAACCAAAACAAAATGGCGGCCTCTGTACCGTGTAATTACAATTTATTTTTGTCTATCAAAATATTTTAAATTGGTTTTAGAGTTGGAAAATATTGTAGTATATGATTAACGGGCTACAAAGCTGTATATTTGCTTAATGGAAGAGTGTTCGAGATAAAAGCTTGCGCTATCTGGGTCGGATCTGAGCGATAATTAGAGGGGCTGCCTGCGCCGACGCCGATGGCTCTTCCTTACATGCCACTTAAAACTACACCGCCTTCTTACACGACATTATCTTATTATGTATAGTAAATGTAACAACATGACAGACGATTTCTATTGAGTTTTTATTTATTAAACTTTGAGTTGCTTGATATATATCTATTTGATTAAAACAATATAAGTATTATGAGTCTATATAAAACTGTGTGTCGTCGGAGACTAAGTAGTTAGAAATATTTGTATATATACACTATTACCTATATACCTATTTATCAACTTTTTCTAACCGTTAATTTTTTGATGAGAGATGAGAGAATCAAGTACTCGTAGGTATTTATTAACTTCATTAATCATGTTTAATATTAAGTTATTTCTTCTTCTTACAACTCATTGCTATACCTACATTGATTGCAGGTACAATAAGTTAATTTTAAGGCTAATTTAAAACCTTTTTAAGAAGACGTATGTTGCCATTTTGCTAGTTTTTCATTAATAAAATTCAGCTTAAATAAACTTTATGTAAAATAGAGTACTCATTCTTTCTTAATCTTAGCAGTTGATCTATTGCTTTTAGTGAAATTGCTCCATAAATATTCAGGAACAGGCAAAAAAACTTAATAACGTAGTAACGGGCGACGTTAATTGCAAATTACATGTGCATTAATGTTGGGCACACGAGCCACAAATGTTTCAACGGTCAAAGTGGTCAAAGTTCGCCTGCATTAGCGTCACTTAAACATATCATACCTACATGCAAGGAGCTATCATGACTTGCACTTTTACAAATAGTTTTAGCCAATTACTGACTCCGGAACCAACTGGCCGTAGCTTACTAAAATGTACTTAATTAATCACGGAAATTGATAAACAAATTGAAATGACATCTTCATACAATAAATAATGCGTCTGAAGAATGCAAATTTCTAAAATTATAAGGAGGAACTGTTTGTTAACCGCCTTGAAAAGAGGACGAGGTTCTCAATTCGTCGGATTTTTTTTTATACCGATTACTCGATGAAGCCTGAACCAATTTGGAAAATTCTTTTTTGTTTCAAAGGGTATACTTTCCAGGTGGTCCCATTTAAATTTTATCGAAATCAGTCGAGCGGTTTTTGAAAAATCAATAAATATCTAAAAATTGTATACATAGATGATATTTTCGTTTTCTCCAAAACCTCGCTGTCTCATTGGAGCAGTGCGTTTAGTTGCCCTACCCATATTATATTTAAACAAAATACATCTACTTTCCACTAAAAAGCACATTGAAGACGGTGATACTTTTTTTTAAAAGATAATTATTTGATTGAACACGGCAATTTCAAAAAATCGTAACCGCTTTATTTCATCACCGGTTTTTCTACTAATGTAATGAAACTGATGACTATGACTAACTTAATCTGTCAGGTTTGAAACAAGACACCAAATTTATATTTACAAAAATCTGCGTTAAAAACAAAAAGTTTTTCTTGATCGTGGATGCAGTAAATGAAATTCCACATTTACTATGTTTATCAACTTGAATAGAATTAACCATTATTAACAAAAAAGAAAAACAGTCAGGCGTAGGACTGCACGTCAGAAGTGAACACATAACTTCACAATGTATTTGCATATACATACACACACACACACACACACACACAGGTGTGGGTTCGATTCCCGACCAGGACAAATAATTGTGTGATGAGCATGATAATTGGTTCTGTGTCTGGGTGTAATTTATGTATATTATGTATGTATTTAGAAGTATATAAGAAGTGTGTGAGATGTGTGGAGTTACTATTACTATTACATACATCTGTATATATATAATTAGGTACTAACATATCTAAATGTATACATAGGGTACACTGGAAGTTCTGCGCTCTTGGCTGCTCATAAATGTTTGAATTTCGAACGTTATATTTTTTAAATATAAGAAACTCGGCTCCGTTTTACGAATTTTCGATCAGGGTCACGTGTCCTGACGCGAGTTTTACATTTTTACCCATCCCAAAAAGTGCACAACGCCGCTAAAGAAGTTTTCACTTCAAAAATACCTCAAAGACGTTTAAATTGTACATAATCTAACTATCCCTTAGTATAAATTCTCTCTAAAAAAACTACCACGTTAAAAATAAAGCTTAATTAACCTTTAAACGTCTCTCACTTCTCTCAGTGCGGCAGTTACTTTAATTTAATTTTTATATCTGAAATGTAATATGTAGTTATAGCTTTGATATTGAAAATAGTGAAGGTGGATTGACATTCATTGCGTCTTTGATTTATTATTAATGCATAAATTCTGGTATTTCTCATAACGGCGTTTTAATCGAAGGGTTCACTTGGTAGATATGACGGCTACTGGGAACGGTAAATAAAATATTTATTACCTTAAAAAAGTTACCAACGTAAAGCTAAATAGAAACTAAGCTGTACAATATTTATTTTAACAGTATTTTACCGGTTTGTAGTAATTTTACATGGTTTCTTATCGACAAATACAGAAAACATCGGTGTTAGTGATTGTGTAAGATCGGTATCACATTGTGCGTGTCTCGGCACAAAGTGGCGCAAACAGCCAAACATTAGGGAGCTGTAGCGCTAATCAGTGGTTAACAACACAGTGCAGTGTGGTAAAAATAAACATAATAATTCAATAATTATTTTAAAGTTATTGTTATTATATATTATCTACGAATTGATAAAGCTGTATACATACATATACTCACGCTTATATCCCTGAAGGGGTAGACAGAAACGTATTAAACACCCCATTTTGCCAACTATATCTACTCCTTACTTACTTAATTTTACTTTCTAAGTATTTTTGAGTGTTCTTTAATATTATTTGTTAACCATTAATTTTAATTAGTTAATTAATTTTTAATATATTGCCCCTATCGTGGGTTAATGCATGGTCTCCCCATGCGCCAAAGAATCCAGATAGAGGGAACCTACCAGGCCCCAAGATCGTTTCTCAGTATCCTTGGCTCATGAAAAAGATGTGGCGAAACAGAGTATCTATCGGTTAACTTCGGTCACGAAGCAGGTCTTTACTTTAGTTAAACAATACGTCATACACTTGATAATAATTAAAACATAAGAAGTTATTACCATTACTTTGGTCTAATTACTAAGATCTTATCTACTTATAGTAGTGTTTTAAAACAGAGTAACAAAAACGACCAAATGTTTACAACCTTGTAATATTTAAAAGTAAATGGAAGGCATGATTTGACACTTTTGTCTACAAATATGTTTTAGGAAATCTTGATGTTGTGCTATCCAACGGCACCGCCACCGTCTGTCGCCGAGTTCGGAGCTCAGGGTCTAATTGACACCTCTGCACGAAATTACGAGTTAATTTTACACTTTCTATAAGTAATAGCTTATAGAACGAATATGGAGTAGTTTTAACATAATTTCGTACTTTTGTGGAGAAAGGAAATTGGCTGCAAGGTGTGTGATTTTGACATAAATTGGCTAAGATACGTGTTTATTTATTTGTGCCGCGGTTTTTTGTCTCTTCTCTAATCAGGTTACTTTACGAATTGACGTCATTTAATAAATTGTAATGTAATGGCATATTTATACTCCATTATATTTTGTCTACATTCTTGGTTGGTTCTTTGTCCCGTAGCATAAGTTTACGTTTACTACTACTACGACCTGGGTTCGGTGCCTGATTCGGGCAAACTATTATTGGGTTAAAATGGAAGTCTAGAAATGTGCCTTGTAGACAAATATAGACTCGTCCATTATTACGTGGAACAAATAATATATATTCCTTCGTCACGAATTCCTTGTACGAATTGGGCTAATTTTAGGTTTCGTAGTTTACAACCGCGTACTCTATTTTTCGGGAGTAGATAAAGGCTAAAAGTATAACTGTAATCAAACCTCAAACCCAAGGGGACTATACAAGCAAAGAGCACTTTAAAGTGTACTCTTCTTGTACATTAAGGTGCTCTCACCTCTGTTTCTCATAAAAGCTAAAGCTAAAGCTAAGATTTTAAATTAAAAAATATATAATATTTAAAATCTTTAACTGTACACATTCCACCTGCTATTATAAGAAACGGAGGTAAAAATTCAAACAGATTTAAGTAATTGTTCAATTGTCAGATACACCCTGTATAATTCAAGTGCGGTTCTTTATGCTAAAACAATAACTATCAAAGCGTATTGTAAGCACGACAATCTTAATATCATCACTTACAGACAAGCTAAAAAAATAATGAATCCAATTTTGATGTGCCATAGACGGAAGATGATACACCAAACTGAACTTGTTGGCATTAACAACTAATGCTGAGAACTTTTTTTTATTAGCATAGAAACATATCAATTATAAACAAAAAATGATTCACAGTAAAACAAAAAAGTCCGACAGGAGTTTTTGTTTGGCTTTTTGTTGTCTATGTGTAGAGTGTCAATTATTTCATCAGAGTTAACACATCAGCGTCGGGGCTCACACCTTTGATGTGCTGCCTTATGTTAATATTAAAATATTTTTATTTAAATAGAGCGGATGCAATGACAGGGAATTCATTTAGATTTACTTACTACAGCTTTCGATCGCGAATTATATGCTCTCGCTTCCCGTATGCCTACTATCACATACACTTATCAATAACTAGCAGTGCCTCACGGTTACACCTGTGTAAGTCCCGATCCCGTGGGAATATCGGGATAAAAAGTAGCCTATGCGTTAATCCAGGTCTCCAACTATCTACATACCATTCTTCATCGCAATCGGTCCAGTAGTTTTTGTGTGAAAAGATTTGAAACATACACACAAATGTTTCCTCTTTATAATATTAGTTTAGATTATAATTCGCAATAAAAAAATTGTAAATATAAATAGAGATAAAACTATCCCATCTCTCAAGTTAGACCAAACTGTACACAGTATGCAAAATTTCATTAATATCGGTTCATTAGTTTACGAGTTCATCACGGACAAGCAACGTCACACAAAATTTATAAAAAATGTATTTGAAAAAGCACTTACTAAAATCACTCAGAGGGAATGGCATGCAGTTACAATAATATTTATTGAAAAACAAAAACTAACCGTTTACAAGTCAGGACCGTTTCCGTTTTTTATATGCGTAAAGGCGTGGAATGCGTAAAGTTAAAGATTTTAAATTATGTTATCTTTTTATTTTGAAAGTTTTAAAAAACTAACTAACTACTACTACTTCGAAAACTTTTTAAGGTGGTTTTTGTGGATTTTCTTAATAACTGAGTGAATAGTTCCAAAATAAAAAAGTACTATGTGTTATTAATAAAATAATATCTATTTTAATGTCTGTAAGAATTTTGTGTACCTTGGTTAATTTTTAAGAGATTCTGGGAGCTTATTAAATATTTTCAACCGACTTTAAAAAAGGGAGGTTCTGAGTTTCACAGTTTTTTTTCTGTGTATATTACGCGATATCTTCACCTTTTGTCAACCGCTGTCAATAATTATTTTTAATGGAATTGATTGTACTCAAGGTTAGTTCCATTTAAATTTGAAAAAAATATTCCACCTCTAAGGGTGAAAAATTAAGGTATGAAGAATACAGTTTATTACAATTTATCATGATTTAGACGCATAGAAGTCTGTGATAGATTTTAATTATAATATGTATTATTAAATTCTGGGTATTTGCTAACAAACTTACATAATATCTTTTACTTCCTATAGTTTGTTGTATGTTCTCAGATACGTTTACATGTAGGTGCTTCCGGGCATTATCGCTAGAGTAGTGGTTGGTGCATCGTCCGTCCTAAAACAAGGCCGAACGTGATTAGAGGCGGCCGCGGCGCGCTGATTACAGGCCGACTAATGCACCGCGGACGGCTTTCTGCCTCATGATCTAGCTTTTCATTTCACTGCTATAGCTTAGCAGGCTATACGGGTTAGTATAGTAACTTACAATGTTGGTGTTTAGAGCTAATTTGTAAGCGTTTTACATTCATACTCTTTAGTAAGAACACAGCAATAAATAGTTTTTTTTTATAGAATCTTACATATAAGGAATCATAAGCATTATTACCTATATTAGTTATTTGGGACCGTTTTCCAAACGTCGACGTAGACTTGCTACGGAGTGTCTACGACGCTACGAAAATGACGTCGAACAAAAGACTGTTATAGATAACCATACACTTTTATAAATAGGAATATATTCTATTCTTTTTTCGTCTTTACAGAAGGCTTCACCGCACTTATATGGGGCCTAAAATTGTGAAAATCAACTTGTTACAAATATTGTTAAGACCTTTAGCGGACGGTTTATTAAAATTAATTTATTTAAGCTTTATGCACTTAGGCCATCTGAACGCAGATGACGGGCGTTGGACGCGCGTTGACACGCGTCAACAAGAACATGCATTTTGTTCAAACAGTTCACATGCCACCGCGCGTTTTTATCCGACGCTTGCTTGACGTCGACGACGACGACGTATAAGCGGACAAAATACTGAGTATTTCAGATTGACTTCTAATTTCTCATACTTACATTTGTGAAATTGGCTTTACCACAGATTACCGAGTTACTACGTAACAGATAAATCACTCACACCCTATACAAATTCCATACCTACCGTAGTAAGTGCCTACTCTTTCTAAATGCTCAAAATGTACTTAAATGTTCGTAAGCACGATTATTTCTGCCTAGCAATAGCGCACGGCCGCGTGCCGTAAGTGTAGGGTTATCTCTTTTGATGTAATATTCAATAAATCAGAAACGGTTTCTTTTTCATTTCAAATGTTTAATTATACAAAAAATCCTACATCAATTGTTGTATTTTTATAAAACGATTAAAAAATTTTGTACCTTTTCTAAAATTTCGATTTTTTAACTTTCTCGTGAAAAATATTCTAAATCTTACAAAAAGTTTTAACAAATAATCTCGAGGAAAACAAGGGCAAATAGAGTCAAAAGAAACATTTTTAAATGTCATAAAGAGTGATGTCGACCTTCTTTTTCTTCATTTTGTTCTCCATGCAAGTGAATGTAGATCCAGCAAGAGAAAAACAATAAACAGCACATAAACTACCAGACACTATGTAAATTTTCACCGTAAATTTTACAGTAGATAGTAAAAAAATATAACAATATGATCTCGTATTACATTTTTATACTTTAAAAATAAGAGCCAGTGCGTGTGATGCAGCTGTCAGCAACCCACTGCACGTGACTGCGTTAAGGTCCGCGGGCGGACTAGTGGCCGGTAGGTATTTAGTGCACGCAAGCACACCAAGTGACAGAGGCCTACTTTTAAGATTTTTTCTATCATGAGCGGCCACTTGCTAACAGTGACTGTGGACTCTTTATTAAAGAAAGGCGTGCGTGGAAAACAAAATAAAGCAAAAGTGTAACACATAGCGAGATCAACCATGAGGTTAAGTAGCCTCCGTCCCCGATGTATGTATCCCTCTCCCCCTTCCTCGTTGGGGACTTCACCAAGACACAGGAGACATGTTGTCCCTTGTATGCTGCTTTGTTATTTTTTAAATTTTTGCGCTTATAATCCCTATATGCAATTTCTTCCAGGTGGACCATAATGACTAGATATAAAAGAAAACTAATGGGGTTTTGGTGTAAAAAACAAATAAAGAGAAAACGCATTTCAGTTGAGAGTATTATATATGTATTTATGTTTATAACGCTGTCAGGATGTGTTGTAAGTAAGTATCTTCAGTTAGTGTCTGCATTAGTTTCTTTGTTAGTTTCTGTAGTAACACTAGATAATTTATTATTAATATTAAGTCGGTCATATAAGGACGCGTATCTGATCGAATGGCGAGTAACTCCAAAGAAAGGTTTCAATGCTCATCTAAACGAGCCGTTACACGTCAAAGTCATATTCAAACAATATTTTTTTTTATAAAAATTACGTTTATTAAGAAAAGGGTAACGTTTATAAATCAATGGTTAGGCCTTTTCTAACAATGATTCGAATCCTCGTAGCGTTAGTCGACAAAAGCTTTGTTGAAAACAAAACGCCAGAGAGACTAATTGAAATGCTACATTGCGTCAGCGGAGTAGAATAGGGGCACTGTTCAACGCTTACAAATATAAAACAATCATTTGGACAGTTCAAAGAGTGAAGCCGTGTAACGCAATGTTAGTGTATGGTACAAGATATAAGAATTTAGACCTTCTCACACAGTGTGTACTAAAACTTATAGTGCTACTTGGATAATTCTTACCATATTCAGCTCCTCATCAAGTCCTTATCACCACTTACTGGAACAAAGCAATTACTACCAACATAATTTCTACTGTAATTGGTTAATGATCATATCGTCCTAGACAAAGCCGATAATGTCCGTCAAATCGTTAGATGTAATATTCTATCAAAGAAAACGTATACCTATTACAGCAAAATGTAGGTATAGAAGTTTATGGCACTTGGCATGTAGTTGTAAGTTGTAATTAAATAAATCTAAAATACTGGTGCGAGCAGTTCCGGTAAAAGCATATTGGACACGTACTGAAGCGCCATTTGACAGCAATTAGTAAATAACTACGCAGTTCACTTTTCAGTTTAACTACCATCTAAGACAAGCGGACCTATGAGTTCTAAACAACCAGATCTAAACACGGTGTGTAAACACCATTTGTCACTAATTTTTTAATGTTTAGGCTCATGAGCAGGTTATAAGCATTTTGATATACATATGATTTTCAAATCGAATCGAAACCCTATATTTTACAAAGTTGCATAATCTATATTGAAAAAGTAATTCTATTATTATATTTCTTAATTTTCCTATTGTAAATATTCATATCTCTTATCATTTGCACCACAGCCTGGCTCGCGCCTCGTCATCTCGCGGCGCCTTTCAATTCACATCTCAAACGTTTGGGTACTCCCACACAATGGGCCGGCCACAAAGAGGGCTCACGTTTGCCGCCTCGTTATGTAAAATCGGCCAAACAATACCCGCGGTATCGCTTTCTGTAAGAACTCAATCAAATCAAATTAACAAAAGTCTTTAACAACCGTTTTATTGAGAGCCTCGCGCTAAGTTTTAATTGGAGCTTGATAGAGTTCCACAATAATGGATAATTTGTTTGTGAATGTTACAAGATGTGTTGCATAGTGTATCGGTGTACGACTGTTGGAGTGTTGATGGCACAAAAGCGCCAATCACGGTCACGCTGTCTATTGAAACTAAGGACGTTGGCATTATTTCAGAGTACCTATCCCAATTTGAGCGTCAAATAAACACACAACTGCATTTGTCATAACTATCACAGAGACATAGGTAATTATACACAGCACACAACTTTGTTGCATAAAAAGTTGCAGATTATGAGAATCGCGATCTGATTGTCACATGGACGTGGTATTTTCTAATCAAATATTAAACATTGAGTTTATTTCTAAACTGGTTATTTGTTAGTTACGACGTGTAAGAGAAGGGTGTCGTCGTATTGTCCAATATCGTGGTATCGTGTGGTCGTGTGATCAAAAAAAAAACTTTTAACTGTGTTTCGTGAAAATCATAGTTTCATATGAAGATAGAAAATGCTTTTCTTCGTGTAGGATGCATATTTCTTAACATTTTTTAATGTAAATTTTAATAGTTTTATTTATTTTCTTATACGGTAATAAGACTAATAAGATAATCTATCGACATCCTTACTAAGTTTTAATAAATATCATATACAGTTAATAAACTTTTTTGTATTCTGTGGTTCCCTTAGCTTTAACTTATGTTAAAAAGATTAACATACCTTTTTTTGAGTTGTTTTATAATAAAACGAAAGAGAACGGTAGAAACGAATACCGTAGCGACTAAGACTTTATAATATTGGTAGTCAAATTAAAATCAAAATCAATCCAAATTAATCAAGACTAATAAATAAAACTAATCAAAATTATTATTCCAATTAAACCAATTATATATTAAATTGTCAGTAGGAGTAGGAGTCAGTCCGAATAAGTCAAACGTGAAGCTAGTTACCTGTTCCAATACCTAGATCCTGTGGAGTAGAACAGGCAAGAAACTCCAAGGACTCTTTTTTAAACATATTTTTTTGGTTACATTGCTTAGAAGCGTTAATGAAATGTGAGGACGATATAACAAAGTGTTCTAAAAAATATGAAGATATATAATACTATAATATTATATAATACTACTATATTTAATTAATAACAATCCGGAGATAACCAGCCCCGACCAACGGCACCCGGTTACGAGCAGTACATAAGTAAAAGCACCGAACAACTAAAATATTCTATATTGATTACTCATGTTAATATACAAATATAAGCATAAGATACAAATAGTCTTAAAAGCATTTCATTACTATCAATAAGGTTTTACTTACCATATACTTATGTTTATTTTATCATTTTAATGTAATATAAAAATACAGCCAGTCAAACACCATTACATATAAGTACATGTAGCTATATTTCCTAACGTAACATTCTTATGTGTAGGTATGTTTAAAAAACAAACCGTGAAATGTATTCACCCCAATAAGGAAAACGAACACATTCACGCGGGTCCGGGGGAGCGGGACGGGATATGTATGTAAAGCTTCGCAGACACTGGTACATAACAAACATTACCACACAAACAGAGCGCCTCCGCCGCCCGCGTCATGTCACTGGGCTGTTAGTCATGCAGAAGGTCTGTTTTGTGCAAAACCTTGACACATACAATTCGTAGTTATATTTTAACAGAGTTACTAAGAGCTTGAAGAAGTTTTTAAGGGTAGTTATAAATATAACTTCCAGTGCAAATGTCCACTGATAAGACATGTTTCACACACTACACTTACGACGGCCATACGCTTAAATTATGTTGATAATGTGATGTCTCATACATATTATCAAGTTCATATCCAGATTTATATCTAACTAGCAGAGACATCTTCAACAATCATCATCATATTTCAACCAATTTACACAGAACCTTACAAATTATATACCTAAACCTTCCTCATGAATCGCTCTATCTATTGGTGAAAACCGCATGAAAATCCGTTCAGTAGTTTTTCCGATTATCGCGAGCAGGCAGACAGATGCGGCGGGGGACTTTGTTTTATAATATGTAGTGATATGAAAACCCTATTGTCAGTAGGTATTTACTGCCAGATTATTTTTTCAGTGCATTTACAAAATGTACCTAATGCGACCCAGATTAAATTAATAGTCAGTTGTTTTAAGGGTTATAAGTACTTATAAGATTCGTGTTTAAATAATTAATTCTCAGTAACAACAAATTCGAAATGAGAACAGTAGGTAACATTTACAGATTTATATGTAGTACTTAAGCTGTTTAAGTTATTGACTTTTCGATATTGAAAATAAGAGCTTAGTAACTCTTTACTAAATTTCTTCATAAACTTACTGCAACTCACTTGGCATGCGCTCCGACCGCCGAGGCACCCCGAGGCGTCGAGTGGTGCTGCATTAGCATACACCCTCCACTTTGAGAGCGCCGGCTAACCTAATACGACGTATGGCAGACGTGAACTGGTATACGTGTTGCCGTGCTGGGAAATTGCGAATAGCCTACGTCCTTTAAGGACCGATGCCATAAACGTGTGTAGCTACAGCTTTGTCTGGTGTCTGTTGATCTTTGTATGTATGTAGACAGTGATAATTTCCAACGAAATTATATTTGCAGGTAGTGTAAAATAAAATGTGGAAAAAAAAAATCGAAAAATTATTTTCTTTGTAAAATTGATTATTTTGTTGGTTGCGATAATTTATACGACTCGATTAATGATAACACAGAGTTTGTTGTGTAAATTTTTATTCATAGAGTATAAGATAATGAAACAGAATGTTTGTCCACCAGAAATGGTGGAATATAAGAAACCTAATATGTATTATGGACACCTTATGTACTATATTTCGACAAATAAATATATATTATCTTAATAATAATAATAATATAGCCTTTTATTCAGACTTTTAGCTTATACATACGTACATTTAAAAACTAATTCAAACAAAACAAAAGTTAAAACTAATTCTACTATCTGCTGTTTGGTAATCTTTTGCAGATCTGTTTGCCAATCGGCAAAGGCCTTTTTTTTTTTTTTTTTTTGTGCGTGTGGAAACCCCCTCGGGCCGTCACCCCGCCGGGGTTTTCGGTGGGGCGGTGTGTCGGAATCGAACCGACTAAAACCACACGGTGTGCCATACTGCGCCTTAAGTAGGAGGGATCCGGGAACAGCTTTCATTAAGACATCCGGACCCCCCTAGCGCCTACCCGCAAAAGCGCGGGCACCACCTTCGGGTAAAAAACCTCTCAATTAGGCGACGTCCAGGCACACGCGGACGCCGCCTCCTCGCGGGAGGCCACTATAGCGGGTAGAGGGGAAAACCCGTCCCGTCCACCCGCGGCCACACTCAGGGCGGCATGAGGCGCTGGTAAGCGCGCCTCCGCCGCCCGGTTCGCCGGCGGCGAATTAGGTCCGAGTGGAGGTCGTCCTCCCGGACCCTTTCCGCCGCCTCCTTCTGCGAGATGACTTCCTCACAGAAGGTTGCGACCGCGGTAAAATTCCTGTCGCTACCGGCCATGGAGCGTATGACAGCCGGTAGCGACAGATCCCCTCCGATGACTGCAGTGAGGGCCCGACGCTGCGCCGCCCAACTGGGGCAAACCGCCAGCGTGTGCTGAGCCGAGTCCTCACTGCAGTCGCAGTGGTGACAGGCGGGACTCAATTCCCTCCTAGCGACCGAGTGCAGGTACTTCCCGAAGCAGCCGTGCCCGGAAAGAACCTGCGTCAGTCGAAAGGAAAGGGTCCCGTGCTGCCGCCCTGCCCACTCGACGATGACCGGCTGGAGCGCCTCCACGGCGGCAAAGCCAGCACGTGGAGCCTCCAGCCGGGACGACCAACGAGCCATGGTGGCTCGGCGAGCGGCCTCTCGCCATTCGCGTACCTCTTCGGGCGGGGGCCGACTGCCGCCTCCCGCCCGGAACTCAGCCGTTCGCCGATATACTTCGGCGAGCACTTCCGCCTCCAAATCCCACGGGGGAGTCCCGGCCAACGCACACGCCGCCTCCGTCGACACGGTGCGGTATCCACGTATGGCTCTAACCGCCATAACCCTCTGAGGGCGCCAGAGGCGTGCCCTATTCTGAGCGGTCAGAGCCTCCGCCCACACCGGTGCACCGTAAAGTGCCATTGACCGGACAACCCCCGTGTACAGTAGCCTCGTAGCGACGCTGGGTCCGCCCAAATTGGGCAAGAGTCGCCCAAGGGCAGACGCAGCGCCGACCAGCCTGGGAGCAAGCTGTTGGAAGTGCTCGTCGAAGCGCCACCTACCGTCGAGGATCAGGCCCAGATATTTAATGTGGGCCTGAACCGGTACGAGGACCGAGTTGACCTCGATAGAGGCGCCAGGGGGTGGACCACGACGCGGCCCATGGAATAAAAGGGCCTCCGTCTTATCCAGGGCCACCCGCAAACCCAGCGCCTCGATGCGCCCGACCACCAGAGAGACTCCGCTGTTGGCCAGGCGCGCCGCCTCTTGAAAGTTTACCCCCCGGGCTGTGACCAACGTGTCATCGGCGTAACAGATTACGCCGAGCCCGGGAGGGAAGTCGCCTCGAAGGGCCCAGTCGTACCCCATGTTCCACAGGAGTGGTCCAAGGACAGACCCCTGCGGAACACCGCACGACATGGGCCGACGACTCAAAACTCCGTCTCGGTCCTCGTACATGACGGTACGCTCCTCTAAATAATCTGCCACTAGCCGCCTCAGGTACCCCGGCACCCCGTGATAGTGGAAATCGGCAAAGGCCTCCTCCAACCTTTTCCACTCTGTCCTTTCTTGAGCTACTCTGTTCCACGTCACTCCTGCCACCTCTTTGATGACATCGTCCCATCGTTTCCGCGGTCTCCCTCTTTTTCTGTTACCTTCCCTGGGGTACCATCTTGTAACTTTCTTGCTTCATTTATCAGGACCTCTTATCATATGCCCCGCCCATCTCCATTTGAGTCTTTTGATTTTTACTGTAACATCTGTTGTTTTTGTTTTATTCCTAATGACGTTGTTTTTAACTCTGTCTGATCTCTATATATTATCTTAATCTCAGTAAAAAAATCATAAGTGCTGAAAAGGCGCAAAATAATAATATCAGAGTAAGATTGCCTTGATAAAACGAACTATGCCATACAAAACTGACTCTTATTACATCAAAATTTACAACCTGCCTTTGTGCAGCAGCGAAACGATTAATAATTACAATACATGAAATACCTAGGAATAAGCTTGACCAGGCCCATTCCAACATAGCAATTTGTTTGTTCCTATTTTTTAGTTTTTTGTTAGAAAACAAACATTCATAATGCACGATCGTCACGTTTATCCGTAACATAGGATTTCTAAATTAGAAATCCGAAGCGGCGGTAGCGTAATGGCTAAGGCGTCGGATTTGCGATTGAGTGGTTGCCGGTTCGAACCCCACCCAGTGCACTACCGACGTGAACCCACTCCTAACACAAGCATTTAGCTTAGCTGAAGGGGTTAACAAGAATACTAGTCATGTGTGACCCACGTTACTAGTAGTCTTTTTTACAAAAAAAAAAAAAGATCATCAGCTCCAGTACAAACTAATACTAACTAGCGTGTGAAGGAATTCAAGTCTAATCGCAAATACATCAAAGAAACTAAATTAGCTAATATTTGTGTTTAAAATAATTATTGGTCCCAATTCTGTTACTCCAATCGCTAAATTAAAATTCACTAAATTTTCTTCATATCAATATGTAAACCTTGTACACTTCAAAACAAGGTCTTATTTCAAATTGAAAGAAGTAGGTAACATATGTCGCTATCAAAATAAGCAATTTATTTGTCGACTAAAGTCTGATATGCTTAAAAAACTTTAATACCACGTAGCGAGAGCCGCTATCCGTTGAATGCTATCTCTTTTGCTCTGTGTTTTTAGTAAGCGTCTTCGTAGGTATCGATTAAAATAACCTCATCTTAGTTCGTTTTGAACAAGTTTTTATACGGCAATTATACAGCATTTGAATAAATGGAGACTCTCGCTGCGTGGAAATAAAGTTGAGTATACGTTGACAGGTTTTAGTGAAATTTAGTGGCGCTGAGAAATGGCAGACTATGGCAATCTTTAATATTTTTAAAGACGAGTTAACTAGGAAAATGAGTCTAAAACCATGATTGATTATTAGATTGATACCAATATGAACCTGTCTTTCAAGAATACATAATTGATAAACATATATAGTGCTTTAGTGGCACAGTTTTTACATTTCTCTTTTCTACTAAGATTTTTTAGAAGCAGGGACCTAATGCAGTTAGATATTCTAAAGTTATTCAATCTTCGGGCTTCTATAGACTTCTATAGAAGCCCGAAGATTGAATAACTTTAGAATATCTAACTGCATTAGGTCCGGATGGATTTTTTAAATCTGGATTCAAAAAAAGAAAAAGAACTAGAAGCTAGGTGCTGCAAGGTAGTTAGGTATATACCTAGACCTACACACAAGCAGCTTAACAAAGCACCAGCCAGGTGCAGTATTTGACAGTACTATTATTACTACCTAATGGTGCAGCACTATACTACTTGTATTTGACATTTGATTTATGTATAAAATTTATTATCAAAGCATTACGTAATTTTAGCAGAATAGCTGTTTTTTTTTTAAAGATTGTAATTCCCGCGCTGTCGGAATCCAGATTTAAAAAAGCCAGATATTTTTAGTTATATTTTTTTTTATGGTATAGGGGGCAAACGAGCAGACGGGTCACCTGATGGTAAATGACTACTGCCGCCCATGGGCACCTGCAACTCAAGAGTCACAAGTGCGTTGCCGCCCTTAAAGTAGGAGTAGGAGAAGCGAGGGAGGGGGGGAAGAGTGGGAAGAGAGGAGAGGGGAAGGACGGGGATAGGGAAGGGTTAAGGCCTCCGGTAACCTCACTCACGCGGCGAAATGCAATGCAAGCATTGCTTCACTACCGGTTTTCCGTGAGGCCGTGGTATCGAGCGGAGTCGAGCTGGCCCATACGTGCCGAAGCATGGCTCTCCCACGTAACGATATACGAAATTGTTTTATTATTTATAGATTCGGACCATTTTGTTACGATAAAAAAAATATTTTCCTTAATTGAGAGAGTGCAATCAAATTCTGCAAATTCTTGATTACGGGCTTTTCCATTTCACTACATTGATACACTTAATCAGACGATATTGTGAGTTTATAGACCAAAATTTCTTTGACCCGATTAATACTATTCAAAGGGGAGGATAAATGTTTCAAAAAGTTACTACAGGAGTCTATGCCCTAAAAACCCTTCTTAACGTGACTCGGGGTCACGTTCAACTAAGAGACACTTAAAAAATGTGAAAGCAAACACCATGTGTCAAGAGCAGACAAACATAGACACGACTATGCATAGAATTATTAATAGATAGATAAGAATAAAAGATATTACAAATTATGTTTCTCTTATTATCATGCGTAAGCAATGATAATATAACATATATATTATGTAATTTAATTCGATGAAATATTCTGATGACTTTAGTTTCAGTAGCTTATAACATGTATTTGTGATTTCGGGGGCAAAATTTTACGAATAACCGTAGAATAGTTATTTTATTTATATATTTTTAATTAGACACTCATACAAACATCCTATATAAAACATACATTACCTATATATAGACATAAATATATTTATAGTTTAGAAGAAAACTCCCGCATTGGGAATGATTCCTGTATCACGGGGCTTTTACAAACATTCAAACAACGCGCCATCCGTACAGTCATTAATCTCATTTCTTAAGTTTATCACTTTCATTTTGGGTATTTGTTTTTAACAAATACAAAAATGAACTTGATGAATTCTTTTTCATGTTTATCTTTAGAATAGAGAAAATGTCTAGTTTTAGGTAGTTTAACTACTCGTAAGTATATCTAATGTATGAAATCTCTATTACACTAAGACGGAACTTAGTGTAACTCTGTAAACGTCATCGCGACTCACAAATAGCTTGAACCGTACCCGCGGTGGGTGGTACTTGAGTATCTAAGTAGTTTGCTATGCGTTTGACAATCACTGTTAAAAAGTTACAATGGTAGATGCCAAATAATGATGACGCCATCCTAATAATGGTACAACAAATAAAATAGTATAATATTTTCCATAACTTGTATGCTTACATTATAGTCAGGTCATAGGTGGTCGCGATTGTCTACTGGTTGATTAGCTGCAAAAAGGAAGAATGTTCTCAGGTCGTAGTCTAAAGTATCGTAAATCGATTCGAAAAACATTGTTAGAGGTTGTGACTACTTGTTTTTTATAATGTTTTAGTTTTTGGCGGTTTAAAACGAAACTTAAACCGATGAATTATCTGCCGTCCAATACACTATAGACATAAAAAGTTGTCAACAAAAACTTTTGCTGGTAATGTAAAAACTTACGATACTGAGAGCTTCCCATTTAAAAATGTCTTGAAGACCTTTTGATTTTCCACCGGGCTTTTCGTAATCCGCGACGATGTACTTGACCATTTATCTTTTTAGCAATGTTTAGCATCATTTGACAAAGTATTCCATGGACAAGATGCTTGTCTTTATCATCTTAACGAATTAATTGGATACATATATTGATATTATTATGTGTCGATGTAATGAAATGCTTCCAATCCTACTAATATTATAAACGTGAAAGTTTGTGAGGATGTATGGATGTATGGATGTGTGGATGTATGAATGTATGGATGGATGGATGTTTGTTACTTTTTCACGCCAAAACTACTGAAACGATTGCGATGAAACTTGGTATGTAGATAGCTGGAGACCTGGATTAACATATAGGCTACTTTTTATACCGATATTCCGTCGGGATCGGGACTAACGCAGGTGAAACCACGCGGCGCTGCTAGTTATTTAATAATTTCACGTTTCGCCAGGGACTTAACAAGTATAGTTTAAAAGTAATTATAAAGCAAAAATACGTCATAAAATTAATTAATTTAGCAGCCATTTACGCTCGAAGCAAATCTTTTAAATTTGTCAAATCACTTATTGCCTAAAAGGTTGTATTTCAATGTTTATTAAACACAAGTCAACATATTCGAATGAATCAAAACACATGCGAGAGCTTACTTGCATAATTGAGCAAATTATCTTTACAAGTATCATACTGTCACACATATTGATTCATAGCTAGTCAGTGTGGGCTGTGAAAGCTGCGGTTAAGTACGAGATATCATAGTGGAGGTGTACCTGCGGTATATTTGCGGTGGCATGAGATGTAATCTGAGACGGCTCCCTCACTGTTGTCAGTGCTCTCTCGCCCACCACTTGAATACGCTGACACGCAACAGAAAACACACGATAAATACATACATATAATAAAAGACAAAGTATCTACAACGTATATTAAATTTAAATGATAGTGAGTTTGGAATTAAAAGGTTTTTAGTTCGATTACCGCATTGCTTTTTATGTATTTGATAGTTTATGTAAGATTGTCATAACAAAAAAAATCCTCGATGAATGTGATTTTTTTTCATTAAATCATGATTCATGATTTTATTAATTCAATTTGAGTAATTTAGCAGTTTCACAGTACATTAGAATATTAATAGGAAACAGCAGAAATTGGCGTATCCATTCGCAAGGAATAATTTTAGCTGACGAAAAAAAGAAAGAGGTTCTCAAGTCAACCCGTATATTGGTTTTTTTATTATGTATGACCACGCATAACTTTTTACACGGAACTCAAAATTCGACAATTCTTTTCATTTTATACTTCGAGTCCCGTTTAAATTAGAAGAAAAAATTTCAACCCAAAAGGGTAGAAAAATAGGGAATAAAACGTTTGTTTTGTTGAAACTTGGCACAAATATAAAGTTCTAATGACATTACAAGATGATTGATTGAGTTGACAGGTGTGATTAATCTGATGAAATAAAATAAAAACTTTTTACCAATTAATTAAATTGAGGAAAGAAGAAAGGTACTGAAAAGTAAAAAATAAATGTGTTAGCCTAAGCTATACTCTAAAAGTCTTATACTAATGTAAATACCTAAATAAGTGAATCGGCACCAAACATACAATTGAAATTATAAAATCATTTCGGCATAGAGACATGTTGCGTCGCCAGTCCGCCAGCGCCACGCATTCCGCTAACTAGAGACATGTTGCGTCGCCAGTCCGCCAGCGCCACGCATTCCGCTCCCTAGAGACATGTTGCGTCGCCAGTCCGCCAGCGCCACGCATTCCGCTCCCATATTTTCATTTTACTTAATAATTAATTTGGTTGATTGTATGTTTCGTGCGGACTCAAAATTATTTAGGTATTTGCATCAGTGTAAGAGTACAGTCAAGCTAACAAGTTTATTTTAGATTTTAATAAGTAAGTATAACACACAGCATTATCATGGGTGACTTTAACACATGCCTTGTGAAGAACGATCACCGTTCTTCTCAACTACGGGCAGTTTCTGAATCCTGCAACCTCTCAATCCTTCCTCTAAGTCCAACTCACCATTTTCCTAATTCTGTTCCGTCGCTACTTGACCTTATCCTAGTTTCTTCCAAAGATCATGTTGCAAATCATGGACAATGTCCTGCAGATGTTTTCTCTTTTCACGATTTACTCTTCCTTTCCTACACAATTCGCCCACCTAAATCCAAGTCCAAAGTCCTGATGCAACGTAATTTTGGTGGCATAAACATACAAGATCTCCGTGAAGATGCCAGCAACATTGACTGGTCACCGCTGCTCACTTCTGGGACGGTAGATGAGCAAGTAGACGTTTTTACTTCAAATCTGATACAAATATACGACATACATGCTCCTGTTCGACCGGTTAAAATCAAGCACGCTCCTTCTCTTTGGCTAACAGATGATATCCGGTCGCTTATATCTAAGAAAGCTGCAGCCAGATTTAAAGTAAAAACGAGACCTACATCTTCCAACTGGGAAAGGTATACTCGCATACGAAATCACTGCAATAAGGTGTGTAGAGATGCACAACGCCAACACATTCACAACTCTGTAGAAAACGGTGATCCAGCGAAAGTCTGGAAATTTCTTAGAACATTAGGGGTCGGGAAATCACGACAAGAAGACATTCCTAAAAATATAAACATTGATTTATTAAATCAACACTTCTCGGCCTCGTCCCTTTCTAATATGACTATAAAGGCAAACACAATAAACTATCCTTCAGCTCTGCCAACCCTGTAGCTATCCCTCATTTGCCTTTAGTCAATTCACTACTTGTGATGTTAAGAAGAGTATTATGTCAATCACATCCAATGCGGTTGGAAGTGACTGTGTCAGCCGTAATATGATCCTTCCCATTCTTGATGAGATTCTTCCAGTCATCTGTCACATCCTTAATTCCTCTCTCTCGAGTGGTGTATTTCCAACCTTATGGAAAAATGCACAGATCATTCCCCTACCTAAAAAAAAAATTCCTACTTCTTTCTCCGACTATCGGCCTATTTCAATACTACCATTTCTGTCTAAAGTCCTTGAACGTCTCGTACATAATCAGCTCAGTGTGTTTCTTCACAAAAACAACCTTCTGAATCCTTTCCAATCTGGTTTCCGGCCTGGACACAGTACCGTCTCAGCTTTGGTGAATATTACGGATGACATCAGATACGGTATGGAGTGTGGAAGTCTAACTGTTCTCGCGCTCCTAGATTTTTCCAATGCTTTCAACACGGTGGACTTCGACATCCTAATTAACATAGCTCGCTCACTTAACATATCTCCAATGGTGATTGATTGGCTTCGAAGTTACCTGTGTGGACGCCGACAATGTATACGCATTGATAACACCCTCTCTTCTTGGTGTAATACATCTGTTGGTGTGCCCCAGGGTGGCGTTCTATCTCCTTTACTCTTCGCGTTATTTATAAACTCTATCACTGATCAACTTCTCTCTTCTTACCACCTTTATGCAGATGATCTTCAAATATACTCCCAAGCACCAATAGATAACATCGCTAATGCAATTGAGATCATCAATAAAGATCTAGCTAAAATAAGTGCTTGGAGTGAATCCTACGGACTCAAAGTAAACCCTTCGAAAACCCAGGTGATTATCGTTGGGAGCGCTAGAAAAGTTTCAAAGATTGACTGGTCACATGTTCCTCCGATTATTTTCAATGGCGCTATTATACCCTTTAGTGAAAAAGTAAAAAATTAAGGAATACTCATTGACTCGGAGCTATCGTGGTCTCCTCAAATACAAGAAATAAGCCGTAGGTTATTCGCCTCTGCAGGATCGTTAAAAAGATTGAGAAATTTTCTACCAACTGCCACCAAAACTGCCCTTGCAAATTCACTCCTTCTTACAATTCTTGACTATGCGGACGCCAGCTATCCAGATCTCACCGAAAACCAATTAGATAAACTTAAACGACTTCAAAACTTTTGTATCCGATTCATATTTGGACTGCGTAAATATGATCATGTCTTTGAATTCCGAAAAAAGCTCAAGTGGTTACCTATTTGTCTTCGCCGGAATGCCCATGTTCTCTCTTTGCTATACAGCATACTGTTTAACCCTCATACACCTTCCTACTTAAAAGGACGATTTGAGTTCCTTTATGGTACCCATACGAAATGCCTAAGATCATCGGAAAGTCTGATATTAGAGGTGCCGGTGCATTCAACAACTTTTTTTGATAAATCTTTTATGGTTCTGGCTGTTCGTTTGTGGAATGCATTACCAGTACAAATACGGCAAGCTGAAATCCTTACAGCCTTTAAAAATATGGTCAAGCAATACTATCTATCACTGTAATACCTTTATTTTATTCTTTATTTTTATTCCATCTCACACTTAAGATCAAAATTACTTTAGATTTTACTATGTAATCTCTACTGAATAGCTGGATTATTTAAGTATATATGTATGTGTGTGTATGTATGTATGTATGTGTATATGTATGTATGTATGTGTATTTATGTGTGTATGTATGTATATGTATATATATATATATGTGTGTAAATACTTGTCTGTATTTTCTATATAGTACGCCATCAACTATTGCTTTTATTTAATACTTCCATAATTATCTCCATCTAAAGGTTGTCTGGTAGAGATCGCTATTAGCGATAAGACCGCCCACTGTACTCTATTTTTAAGCCATGATCTGTTCCAATTAATTTTATTTAACGGTGTACAATAAAGAATATTCTATCTATTTATCTATAATTTTTCACTTTTCCGTAGGTACCTTTGTTCTTTCGTCGGTTTTTTCTGGTCGAAAACAATAAAGTAAAATGGAAATGGAATTGATTCTATTACTGATTCAGAACAACATTTTCAGTTTTAAAGTTTGTGGTGTAAAAATAATCAAAGTTTATGTACCTAGTGATATGAGCATTTAAAGTATACAATCTCGTCCCGAGCGTATAGCGAAGCATCGACCGCTCAAGATGTTTGGTCGCGTCGCCATCTTCTCCGCCTATTTATTTACACATGTACCCCGATGTGTATCTAATGAGCCCGTAACTCATCGATAAATAAATGCCCTGTTATACCAACTACCAGTCTTTGTGCAACCAGCGACCACAACTCACTAATTACGATTGTGCCGGAACGTTCAAATATTTGGTCAAAACTTTCCTCCATTAATGAGCTTCCGATATTGTACGAAAGAGTTTTTCGACCGACGGCGACGTTTACGTAACGCAGGTCGAATACGTGTCCCAAAAAGCAATTAAGAAAAAAACCTTATACTAACAAAATAATGTGTTTGCTGTGTTTGCGTCTTTCGTATTTAGAAATGTTGTTTGTTATTCCGTTCTGGCTACGGTAGACTTACCTGGGACTTATAAGAATTCCATCACAATAACATCGATGGGAAAGTAAACATACTCTGAATACTCGTTTCAAATTAAGAGAAGCGTGGAATATTCATCGCTAAATGTTTGCATGTACATAATTACTGCTTTATAAACATATTTTACCCAAATATTAGCACAGTTACTCTTAAATGTGATTTGAAAATCCATTTGAATACTTGACATAAATACATGTACTTACTTGAAAAACTAAATATTTGTAAGAGACAACTTGGCTAAGTTCATATCCGTAATGGAATAATTTGGGGGACTGATAAAAATTTACTAAATTATGCGCGATCTTTTTAAATGTTTGACTTGTGAGAACCGTAAACAATGATCTTTTTACATCGAAACTAAGGAATAAAGCATCGAAACTAATCACACTAGATATATCATCTTTGACATTTATTTTGTAAGCATTGTGGACGCATTAAATCCAAGAATCACAGAACAGGTCACACCTCAATTGATCGATTTATAAGAGTCATCTGGACAAACTTTGGACGGGTCGCCTTTAAAAATAATCTGTTGAGAAGAGTTTGTCTCCATTGTGATGGATCCCGTGTCAACACTCCAGAGATATTCCTCGAAGTGCTTTGTGCAGGTTCCGTTTCAAAACTTCACGGCTCTGGTGACCGATACGTGACATAAATTAAACAATAGTAATATTACATCAGGCAGGTGTGATAGAAAATTTATATTTCTTCGGAGAATGTACTATTTGCATTGGATAAATATTTATGTTTACTTCATAACGTTTTATTTTATTGTCGAATTGATCTTTTTACAAACTGATTCGTCATGATATCAACACATTATAGGCAGCAATAATATCAATGACTTGTCTGGACTATAATCGCATGTGAGCGCATTCTGCGCTTTAGTTCGATTGCTTCCATTCTAGATGTTTTAATTATAACAATTTTTTTTAAAATTAAAACTTTCATCTTCATTTGAATTAAATACAAAGCCGGAAAGTCCTTACACGTGTAAGGAAGGCTGTAGTTGAAAAATATTTAACGCAAACGACGTCGATATTCTTAGCAACCTTCAAGTTAAGTGTAATATGATTGATTCTGGAAATCTAAAGAATCTCGAGATTTATTTGGTTGACCTGTGGTGGCATTTGTAACAGCTTCTTGACAAACTAAGAATTGCAAACGATGATGGACAAGCTCACTGACAAACAACCGAAAATGTTTCAACTTCTGTAATTCACATCTTTACGTTAACGTTCATTTGCATACCTCAGAACGGACTACGAATCAGGGCTTACGAATGGCAACTGTCACTCACCTCACCATATTTACAAGACTTTCCTCCAACGTATTTCAAAATACTTAAATGTTCCTATTGATAATTATGTTTTTTTAATCTATTTAAAAAGTATATTATTTTGAACTTATTCACCTTTCTGCTGTAAATCCCGAATGTAGGCGCGTGAAAAAGGTATTAACATGTACAATTCACATATTCTGTACTCCGCAAATAATTTCTAATTGTTTCTAATTATTATCTTCCAAATATGGCCTGTTAGCTAATAACTACTTTGTTCCCTATTATATGTGTATTACATTATTCATGGTTTACGTGTGCCCATTCTACCCATTTCTATATCACTCGGTATTCGTATAGTAAACAATCGTCGCGTGATCACATCGCCCACTCGATGGTTGATCACCGTATCGCCCATAAAAACGCCGTGTTTAACAAAATAACACCATAGCCATAGAAATGTCTGTGATATTTTAATATCGCTCTGTTGTGTCGCCTCGGTGGTCTTAGCTTGTATGTAAACATTTTGATTTATGTTTTTTGTAGAATTTACTTAGAAATCATTTTGGTATTCTTTATTGTGTTTTTGTATAAGGAATATATAAATGATTATGTTAATTTAATAGTAATATATATTAAGACATATTGTACAGGGCCCCATAGTTTGTACTGTGGGTGCTTTACTCGCATAAACATACTAAGATACATTTTTTATTGTAAATAATTTATATATTTTATATAGAAACACAAAGAATAGAAATATTTATGCATACAAATCTTATCTTATCTTTTTAAAAAGACAACTTCGGCATTAGGAATTACTCCTGTGCCGCGGGGGACTTTACAAACATATAAACAACGGACACGAAGAACACCCAGACTCAGGTGGGAATCGAACCCACGACCTCTGGCTCAGCAGTCAGGGTCACTAACAGCTAGACCAACAGGCCAGTCAATATAATATAAGTATATTTGCACTGAACGAGGATCGAACCCTTGTCCTTGACTTTGCGGTTGAAATCACTACCGCCGCGCCACAGAGGTAGTCCAAGAGTAATATTGATGGGCTGAATTTTAATACGTGTACCCTGATCCTTTCATGCAGCGAACGAAGGTTTAGTAGGTAATTTATATTTCGTCTTGATCTAAACAATATGTCTTAAAACAACGACAAGATGGTTCACTACTTGAACAACAGCCCCTCGATCTCAATTTGCGAAGTCCCATCATAATCAGCATCTGTTGCTTACATCCTGTCGTGTCGTTCGCCGGTCGCGCCGCAGTCGCGCCACAATTAAATGTTCCCACCCCAGTGGGTCACAATGCACGTTCGCATCACTGCACGCCACAGCACAATTGCTATTTTATTCACTAACATTTTTATTTTATGCGAATTCGCCTCGTACTCGCGATTTGTATTTGATTCGTTATTTTGTTCCGGAACTGTTGAGCCGGAAAACGCGTAACATATTTTTGCTCTCGTATTGTGAAATATCGTAATTCTGAAATTGTATGTACGTAGTACGTGGAATAGTTTCAGGACATATTTTAAATGTATTTCCATAAATCAAGTAATAAATTTACCCTTTTTGATGCGGTTCCTTTAAGTTACCCGAAAACTGAGTGTACCAACATAGGCAAAGAGGTAGACACACTCACATGTTTTTGTCATCTGCACTGATAGATAAAAAATCTTTAGCAATTTGCTTAGTTTGGTAATAGTTTGGTAGTTTGGTTTGGCGTTCCAAAACTATTTATAGGTAACGTTATATATGCAGAAGATGGGCTTTACTTGATTCAGTTGATACCTGTATGTTGCTGTAGGAATTACCTAGTCAGTGATATGAATGTGTGTAAGTAACATATCATCATCATTTTCCTGCACTTTTCCCAATTTTCATTAGGGTTGGCGAAATATATAACATTGCAAAGGGTTTTGGATGATTTCTTTTATGGCCGGCCACCTGCCTGACGCCAACCCTTCTTGGAAATGTAGTCGTTTTAAGACGGGAAAGAAAAGAAGGTAAATTTGTAAAAGGAAAAACGGACAGGGAGAGGAATCTACGGTAAGGGATACCGCAAGTTTTGCATGGGGAATGGGACTAAGACTGCAGTAGCTTGCCGAGGCCGGGGTGTCGCATACCCGAATTTCCTATATTTCCTGTGACTGGAGAGGCCACTAGGACAGAAACTCCGGCTGGCTGTATAAGTAACATATAATAGTGTTAAAAAAATAGGCTCTAGTTCTCGAAGCGTCTGACACTTTTTATATACAACTCAAGAGCTTAACACCTACATTACACCAACCGTACACCACACCCCACACACACTCACACACACACACACACACACACACACACACACACACACACACACTATGCGCGCGCGTTTACATACACACACCTAAACCTACAGACGTACACAAATCATTAGTAAATTGTTAGCAATATTATTAGTAGGTATGTTCTTAATTGTAACCGAGAAAAAATAAAATTCAAATAAAATGTTATATAATTATAGACGAGCGGGGCCTCATGACACAAGTTTTTCCATACTTATAAGGAAGCCTGAGCAATTTTGATAAATGTGTAAATAAGTTACTGAAATAAAACATTTTTCTTTCTTTTTTCATTTTTCAACTCAGGTGACCACCAAGCATACGAATCATCTGATAGTAAACTACAGTATGTATAAGTCATAGCCACTACGGCAAGTCAAAGCCTATGAATGTTTGCCACAACAGTCTTAACCTGTTATAATTAGGTAATTATTTTATGTAGTTGGCATTTTATGAAACAATAAAGGCAAATAAAATAGCCAAATGACACATTTATAATGAAAGCTATAAGTAGCTCGTAAATTTATTTAGTTACAATAACAACAGGCCTACCATAGATTCTCTAGGGTGGTTAAACTTTACATAAGGACAAAGTCGTACTTCCTTGCAATAGTGCGCATTTTTCTTGAATACGGTATCTAGGGAAAGCAAATATCACTCACGTTCACTAGAGTTTTTACTCACAAGCTAAGAAAATATTCAAATATTTTTTTTTTACACTGAGGTAGTAAATAAGGACGCTGACCATTGTTTAGTAAACATTTACCACTATCTATAAACATCAGCAATGCTATCTTCCTACAGATGAATCTCTGTTGGCCTAACTTACTAGCACTCAGTACGCAAAAACGCACATTTCCTAATAAGATCGAAATAGAAGATTCTAAAATTTGCTCCCAGACCCTTAAATCAAATATACCATATGCTATAAGCCCAGACTGATAACGAGAAGATGGTCGAAAGAGTTTTATTTAGTTTTGTAGAAGTTGAAATACATGATATTAATGGTAATATCAACATCGCCTATTAACAGATGTTGCTGTAGTTGGTAGAACACCAATTTTATAAATAAAATTACACACAATTAAGGATTCACAATAATGATTCAAGGATTTGTGTTGTAGATTATTTATTTTCTTCTCCAAACATTCTAATTTCAAATATTTCACATTCTCATACAGTTCGTATGAAAACACCAAATAAACCTAAGGGTGTTTAAAAAAAACTGCTTTCATAGCCACCTAAATAAACAAACACCCTTTCTTTTCAATAAGAAATCATTTCGCACCTTTATTGTATCAATTTATAAATGGAACATTATTATATTTGCTCAACAAACTGCAATTCTGGGTGTCGTATGCCCTGATTCCGTGAACCCTTCGGCGCGAATCCGCGGGCGGTCGCACTACAACTGTTTGTTTTGCTGGTGTTTAAACTATGACGAGTGGCGCCCTCTACAGTGTGTTTGGACAAGAATGTTGACCGGGCTATAACGATATGGTGACCGAGTGTTTGGTTTCGTTGTCCAATGATAGTTGGTGCTTCCTTCACATCCTCATGAATTTGGATCAAAGTATCAAGTTTTATAAAGGGAGAACTGACAAATTCCCGGCAAAGTAAAGTATGAAGTTATGAATACTTCAAGGTATGACGCTTGCTTGTTTGCAGGATATTATTACTGGCCTCCTTGATTAAAAGAACCTTCCCATTGCCATTTTAAATCAATGATAGAACAATAATTTAACTTCGAAAGTAATGATATTAATCAATAGTTTTAAAAATACATATTTAGACAATATATTCAAATTCTATTCAATACTGCCAAGTACAAGTACCTTACTTACATTTTCTTGCACATACTTTTATATGTACTAAAATATCAAATACTTCATGGATATTAATAACTACTTTATAATATAAGTTTTAAAGTGTATATCTAAGTAAAACTACAAAGAATACAAAATAACCTATCTTAGTGCTTGCTACCTTGTGAAATATGTACCCCACACAAAAATAAAGTACTTGGTCTTTAAGTTGTATAGTGTATGAAAACATTAGTTTATTAAACATCTAGCATTAAACACAATGTTGTCAATCAAACGACCCGTTGACTTGTATAAAAATATTCCGAGAACATGTTGCATGCCGCCGGCGGCACCGCCCGCCGTTCTTCCATTCACCTTGCTCAACGAATCACACACATTAACACCTATTAGGAGTGCGCCTTTTGTCGAGACGCATTTCCACACAAAATACTACACTTTCCTTTTTAGTGTTTATTGTTATCGGTTGTTTCGCGACGCAAACCGTCCGCGGACAATGCGTCCGCCGGCACGGTTCAACGAGTGCTTTCAAGTGTCGAAAAGCGGTAATTTGCTTCATTCGCTCATTGTTGACGCTAAAAGTCGTCCTTTGTCGACACTTGACGGAATTGGGAACGTTTAGATTCGGCGGCGGCCAATTCGCGGAGAGTGGAGCGTTTTATCGACGGTCGAACATCCCGGTCATTCTAGCCCTCTCTCACCTCAATGGCTGCCTAATGGAAGCTTTCAGCAGTGTTTGAAAAGGTTTTTTCTCTTTCAAATAAACGTACCTAATATATATAGAGATGGCAATAGTTAACTGTTAGATATTTTATATTACCTACTTTACTTTTTAAACTTGAACACAGATTCTGTTGAGTTTGGTAGAGGCTCGGCAACAGCCGTTTCGAGTGACAGGTAACCTAACCAGTTCGATCTATTGCTTATGGATTGTTCATTCAAACCTCACCACGTATCACCAGGAGGGAGGGGGTTTAAAAAGTTGCAAAAAAAAATCGCGTGATTAATGGACGACCCCTTATACTCCCCAAGTCCTCCGTATAAGTAACATTCATTTCTTTCGACTGCCTTCCCTTCTTACCTACCTTTCCTTTCCAATATATTTCTAATTTTCCTATCTTTACTTGCCAAAGTGCCCGGTTGACGGCAATAGGCTTGCCTTCTATTATACAAATTATAGTTCGTAAAATGTGGGTGTTTAATACGTGTCTGCCTACCTGTTCGGGGATACAGGGATACAGGCGTGAGTGTATGTATGTATACTGTTGATAATATAATTTGATTCATTATTCAACATAACATGCAAGAAGGGTAGAAACAAATTCAAAATAATAAATATAAATTATAAAATTCAAAATAATATAATTAATCAACAAACATGCAAGAAGGGTACAAATTCAAAATAATAATTATAAAATATAAAAATAAAAATGATATAATTAATCAACATAACATGCAAGAAGGGTACAAATTCAAAATAATAATT
Organism: Callimorpha dominula; assembly: GCA_949752705.1. Classification (NCBI taxonomy): domain Eukaryota; kingdom Metazoa; phylum Arthropoda; class Insecta; order Lepidoptera; family Erebidae; genus Callimorpha; species Callimorpha dominula. The sequence goes on from OX457005.1 coordinate 6,177,049, forward strand.
ATAAAATAGTATAATTAATTAACAAATATGCTAGAAGGGTAGAAATTCAAACTAAAAATCATAAATTATAAAATACAAAATAATTTAATTAGTCAACATAACATGCAAAAAGGGTACAAATTCAAAATAATAAATGTCACGGTAAATAAAGAAATTGATTTTGCCGTTATACAAGGAATCTCGTTTTGTCAAGTTCGGCTTCTTAAATTCGGAATACTAGCAAGGAATAATATTTTTTTGTAATAGCTGAGATGTGTTGGGAAAATAAGAAAAACTACAAATGGTTACTGTAATTTAAGTTCTTACAATGTACATAAAACACAAAATAACTCTTAAATTAGAATAAGCGCTCTTAAATTAAAGGAGGTTCCTTTACTAAAACAACTTAAACATTACATTTTAATCTCGTCTGCTCGTTTGCACCCTATACCATAAAAAAAGGTAGAATACATAGAAGTAAAGCTTATTAGTCCTATTACATAAATATAAAACAATAAGTATCCAAATTGTGTTGGCTCGTTCATTAGACAGGGGTCGTGTAGGGGCTATTACGTGCCATTTACATGCGTTTAGCCTCCGTCCACCCTCTCCTGCTCATTGAATTACATGCCGTATCGAAGCGACTTCATTAATAATGTGAACTAGTTGAGATTAATAACTAAATGGATTCATTCATATTTAATTAAAATGACTAAAAACTTTAGATAGGCATAGGATTAACAAATATTAATTTTAACAACTTATTCCAAAATACTTTTAAAAGTAGACGTTGTATATGTATATTTTGTGGTACAATCTGAAATCCTGGACATTGTTTATTTTAGCCAATTGCATTGGGTATTTTTTCAAGTTGGTTAATTTTAAAGTAGCCATTTGAGGTAAATACTGTACATGATCAAAATCGGTCGAGCTATTCGGTGGTACGAGGCAACATAAGGTCTAACGTACATGCAGGTCAAACATACCAGCCTCTCCTTTTAGACTTCATAGCATAACGTAAGAAAGGCTCATAGTTAACGCAATAATAATAAATTTGTAACTAAGTATATTAAGTGGACACAGTATATTCGTTAAGGTTTTAACTGAAGAAATACAACGCGCAAGAACTTTTAAGAGAAAAAGAAAATATAGTGACCTAATTAAATTTTTATCATCATAAAAATTATTATCAGCATAAATGTGGTGGGATACCATTTCTATGACATACAATTATCACCATATTTTATATCTAACTAGATTAACTTATATTAAGAATACAAGCACATTACAAACAGATTGCAAAACAATGAAATTTACCTATGTTTTTAAATATTTCTCGACACAATAAAAACAAGCCAACAAAATAGTTGTTTTTTTGCATTTGTGTGTGTATCCATGCGCACAAGACATTGCATGACTGACTATTACGACTAAACAGATCACTTCTCAACGGAGGTAGAACAAAACAAAGTCTGTTAGGATAACGTGTATTAATCATCATCATTTTATATTGTTACGTCATTACACTCTTTGTGCATGTACCTATGTAAATTATGAAATTGTTGAAATATATGGCAATTAACAAGTTGCAAATAAACGTAGAACGTAGACTACTTACTTTGACTGCAATGGTATTTAGCCAAACTAGTTAGGTAAAATATAATTACGTCATTTGTGAGGTACCTTCACAATAAAACCTTTTCACATTACAAACATAACTGAAAGATAAAATTTAATCACCACAGATAATAAAAATAAAAACATCAAAATTATTTGGTGTAGATTTTATCTGTGGTTAATCCGGGTTTGAAGCTTAGTATTAAACACAATAGGCTTTGTAGAAATAGTCAGGAAGTTGATCATTCGTCCCTTCCTTTGAACGACTGTAACCTGTTTGTGCTATATCGGACAAAATTCTATTGTTTTGCTGATAACATGTGGTAAGAAAGTGTTTTTTGAGAAACAAAGGTAGGCGTGTTGAGTCAGGTTTTGGTTATAAGTTTAAGTTAAAATGTTTCTGTGTTGCTTTGTGAAATAATTGAATAAGTCCAGACTTCGAGGAGCCTTACGTAATAACTACGAAAAATAAAACCGTTCTACAGCTATATACCTACCGACTCTGTGTGTACACACACAGTGACTAGCTAGTTCGTCACACCCAATACACTATGGACGCCAAGAACCTCCATGCATATTGCCATTGGAAATTTTACCGAAATATGCTTGACATGCTGTCGGGTATATCGTGTAGTAGAAACCTATTGCGTGCAAAGATTATCTATATCTAAACCAATAATAATATAATTTTCATAAACCGGTCAATATCAAACATCAAATCACTTAACAAACAGAAACAGTAGGTTTTGATTTCAATATCAAAGTCAAATCTTTGAACACAACCGCTTCATCAATTACAATTTTATTCAAATGTATCTTCGTCGTGCCATCAACAGGGATTTAAAATTCTGTATCCAATATAGAATAGGTACTGCTAGAAAGGCAGGGTGGCTTTCATCATTCATCCTTGTTCCTTTTCTGTACTCCTGACAGCATACAAACAACATGTATACAAAATATCATGATAATCAGTTCTCTAGTTAAGGTATAAAAATATAACAAGCAAACAAATCTGGTATCTATCTATATAAATAAAAATGAATTGTCAAATGTGTTGCTAAGCGCAAAACTGGAGAACGGCTCGACCAGTTCAGCAATATTTTTTTTTCATATTTTCGTTAAGGCACAAGGAAGGTTCCTATGGAGACAAAAAGCGTAAAAATAGCGAGGAAAATAGCAAAAACAACACTTTTATTTTCCTATACAAAACACAGAGTAAATAATAATTAAAACACATGTCCCCAGCTGTCAAACATTTGTCGTCAATCAATAACTTTTGACAGAACGAAGTCTGTCGGGGCAGCTAGTTATACTAATGACTAAAGTAAGTTGCAACCAACATCTTTACCGACTTCAAAACTTCGCCTGTGTCTGTGTCAAATCACTTCCACACAAACTTTCATCCCCTATTTCAAGTTTTATTTTCGCAAAAAAAAGTAGCCTATGTACTTCTTAAAGGTCCCCTATATCTATGTACCGAAATTTATCAAAATTGATTCAGTGGTTTAGACGTGAAACCGTTACAGACAGACAGATAGACAGAGACACTGAAAGACAGACAGGGTTACATTCGCATTTATAATTTTTAACCGACTTCAAAAAAGGAGGAGGTTCTCAATTCCTCGGAATCTTTTTTTTTATGTATGTTCACCGATTACCCGAAGACGCCTGAACCAATTTAGAAAATTCTTTTTTTGTTTCAAAGGGTATAATAGGTGGTGGATTCCCAGGTGGTCCCATTTCAATTTTTTGAAATATCAACCAATATCTAAAAATTGTACATAGATAATATTTTCGTTTTCTCCGAAACCTCGCTGTCTCATAGGAGCAGTGCGTTTAGTTGGTGGACCTATATTATATTTAAACAAAATACATCTACTTTCCACTAAAAAGCACATTGAAGTCGGTGATACTTTTTTTTTAAAGATAATTATAAGTATAGATTTTTTTTATGTCATTGAAAGTCACTCACTGAACACTCCCCACACCACCAATAGATCATTTTATCTTCTTACCTAGTGGTTAGGTTAGTTTGAATAAATATACTTTGAATAATGCACTACACAAATGTTATGTCGATATCTGCGATCGGAGGCAAGACGCAAAGTAGCGGTTACGCGCACGTCCATTTTGATTGACATGGCATCCGTCTGATATTCCATCTTTAATTAAATAACTATGAAACACATTATGCATGAGGAATAGTAGCTTGATATGTAGTGTGATACGAAGATTAAGCGCGGGTAGTAATAGTAGTGCGGGTAGGTAATTATTGTTTTTTGGATAGGAGCCAAACGAGCAGACGGGTCACCTGATGGTAAGTGACTACCGCCACCCATGGGCATCTGCAACTCGAGAGTCACAAGTGCGTTGCCGGCCTTTGAGATGTGAGTAGGGGAAGGGAGGCAACAGGGGGAGATAGAGGGTCCAACCGCCTTGAGAGTTGATCTTTTGTTATTTATTAAATTATATATACTTGCCTTTTTTTATCGTGTGGAAAACCCCTGGAGTCATCACCTCATCGGATGTACAGGTGAAGTGGTATATCGGAATTGAACAGACTAAAACCACACGGTGTTCCGTTACAAGTGGGTCTATTGCAAGGGTATACCCGGGGGTATACCCTAAGAAGGAAGCTTTCGGGAACCCCTGCAGACCTTGCCCGCCTGGCAGCAGGCGACCACACCGTAGTGAGTTCAACTTTAAAGAGGAGTGAAGCATTAGATTTCTATTCAAAATTAGCTGTTCCCCGTGCGGCTTCGCTCGCGCGTATATATTTTGCACGGAACCCTAATTCTTTCTCCAAAACAAAAGTAGCCTAACTTACTCCTTATAACACCAACTACCTGTCAGTGTAAGTCCCGTGGAAATCGGTCCAGCCATTCCGAAGATTAGACATACCAAACAGAGAGAGTTTTCGGTATATGTACCCTGTAAACATTCGGATGCATTTTGTAAAAGCGGCTTCACTCACTTCACTTGTATTTATTTGTATAGATGTATAGATTAAGTCAACCAACTAATCCAGAAGAAAAAGAAGGTACAGAAGACCGCGGTTACATAGAACTACTTTTTTATCTGCCTCTGAATGGTATCACGAGATATCTGTTCTGTACCTTCTAGCCAATTAGAGCAAATATCATGCCCCTAGTAATATTATATGTAGTGTAGACGAGCTTAAAAGAGAGAGATGAAGAAGTTACAGTGACAGAATCGAGTGGAATAGATATTTGTACTTTAATTTCAAAGACTGAAGTTGCAAAATTTCACTGCTATCACTACATCAACATTTGAGATCTTATCATGACAGAACATGACACTATAGCTCGTCTTACTGCGGAATTACCCATTAAAGGTATTCGACGATTATCTTCCATGTACATCTTCTTAATCTTTTCGCGTCTTGAGTCAGTATTGCAATCACTTTGAATACTTCATTGCTGGAGCTGCTTAATTAATTGAATTTTAATTTTTTATTGGATGTGTGGCGACTTCCACATACAGCAAAAAGAAACATACTCAACATCATCTACAACCTACTAATCCTGCATCGCGCTATGAGAGTTCTCGCGCCGATTAGTATATATACAACTTCCCAACATCAACCGTTGGGCCGCGGCCCGCCAGGCATGATCACCTCGCCTGGTCGGAGGATCCTCCCTTTGTGTTGGAGGGACATAACATCCGTTCCTCCATAGTGGTGGCGGTAGTCATTTACCATCAGGGGACCCGTCTGCTCGTTTGTCCCCTATACCATAAAAAGAAACCATACAGTCTTAAAAAGAGGTAACGAAATAGGTATTGGTATTCCTACATATATCTACGTATCAGAAAATGGGCTTATACAATTATTATAATTGTCAGTTTGTATATTCTAGCATATTTGGGCGTGAGTGTAGGACTTCACACATTCAATTACAGTAGTAACATTTATTTAATGTGCAATTTAAAAATAATGAGAGTATCATTAAATATGACTAATTAGTTTTTACATAATGTTCATTTTACTTGAATGTAAGGATGATATAGCGTACCTAAGCAATATTGAGTTACTTACAATGCAATAACCTATATTTAAATGAAAAAAGACAAAACAGTTACAAACCATTTTCCTCTGTGTCTGTCAACAGATTTCTTTTTTTTCTTTAGTAGTCTTTTGATTAGTGGCTATTGTCGGCTTTAGTATCATCAACGTCAACAAGAAGATGTTAGAAACATGGAAATTTATGTACCTATGTTTTTCTCTATGTAAAATAATAATCTGCCAGTGATGACCAGTAGATAGATATGTAGGTATGTGTCGACTACTGAAGTATTTGTATTAACCTATTAACCTTTCTAACTAGCGGTTAATAGAAAAAAAAATATAATACGGTCGAATTGAGAACCTTCCTTTTTTTTTCGTCGGTTAAAAAAGAGCAAGAAAAAAAGAGCCTGTTTTTAACCGACGGAAAAAAAGGAGTTTCTCATTCGACCGTATAATATTTTTTTTTTTTGTTTTCCTATCCTTTTTTGTTAGATAGGGTATACCTTAAGGGTGGTCCCATGTCAAGGAAGTCAGGATCTGATGATGGGATCCTGGAAAAATTGAGAGAAACCCTCGAAAATTGTAGGAACGAATAGTGTTTCTGTTTACTTTTCATTACTTTATCGGGAATTGCGTTTAGAAATCATCACATCATGTAGCTGAGCTGATGATGAAAAAAACCATAAAATAAAATCTTTTTAACAAAAAATTAAACCGACGAAAAGAACTAAAAAGCAAAAAATAAATAAACCTTAAGTCTTAAGTATTGAGCTTATTTACATAAACTTATTTTGAGTCGGCGCCAAATAATAAAATGATTAATTACTTACGTAGGTACATATCAAATTTTGATAATTAATCAGTTTGTTGTTTGGCGCCGACTCAAAATAAGTTTATATAAAATTTGATAGTTTATGTAAATAAGCTCAATACTTAAGACTTAAGGTTTATTTACTTTTGGCTTTTTAGTTCTTTTCGTCGGTTTAATTTTTTGTTAAAAAGATTTTATTTAACCTTGTTATCACGCTATCGTATTAAATTATTGGTATTGCAATGTACCCAACGCCGTCAATTCAGGTAAACAATTATTTTTCCAAAGATTATTTCTAGGTATCTACTGTGTTATTTCTAAATAGATTTAAATGATTTCTAAAGAACTACTAGATAAGTTCACATGAGAATATACTTACAATATGTTTAAAAGATATGATTCATCCTAGTTCTGGATAGTACTAGACAGCTTAAATAGGTGCTTACAACAAACAATGGCTGGTGTGAGAACTCATTAACAATGAACATTTGTGGAAGATTATGACATTGTTTGAACCAAATCATTGCATATATTCTTCTATTTCGTCAATGCCAATCAGCTTTATTGTTTTTCTATTGTAAAATGTTCTGAATGTATATACTTGTAATCGGTTCGGATTATATTCCAAAAGTCATTTGAGATTATGGCTCCAAATACTTACGATTAATACTTATTTCTGCACGAGAACCCTCCATCATCCCTTAAAAATTATTCTGATTCATTATAGTAATCTAAAAACGAGTAAGTCTCGTCCGATTCAACTATTAGAAGAAATAAGTCGAAAGATAAAGATAAATGTGAAAAAAAAATATGTCAAAATAATGTCTGCTTTGTATGGTTAGGTACTTGAACTTCAACAACTTCTTTTTAAAACATGACATGGTGTTTATGGTAATCTGCAAGTTTTGTTGACTTTTGGTGATGTCGTTATCTACCTACTCCTGCCTTTTCGCTGAGTTAGAAATAACCTATTAGGATCCGATTATGCCTCAGTCACATTAAATTTCAATAAAATTTAATTTATGTGAATTTAAAACAAATATAATTGTATCATAAAATATGACCTATAAATCTATAACATACTTTTAATTTTACGAAAAACAACAATTTCTTTACTTAGACAATAGAAAATATCGACTATTCAAATGTATAATATATATAGATAAATGTTGTTAAATTTGTTGTACCTTTTTTCACGTTATTGAAATAGGTAATAGGTATATCTACATTAAAGTTACCTAGGTTATTTATAACGCCAAAAAGTTACGTCAGTAAATTAATTATTACTGATAAAATAATTCAAAAACTATTAAAGTCATAATTGTAAAAGTTTTATGTTTAAATAGGTAATTAAAACTTGGATGAAAAAATAATACAACTAATTTGTTTCCTAGAGCCATGGTGATAATTCTAATAATATGAATCAATACCAGATATCCACAATATGACAAAAGCATCAACATTTATCAGGGATAAAGTAGGTACCTATTTAATATAAATTATCTGAACATATTAGATGTGTAATTCGGGACTTAATCGCGATAATATTTATAAGGTACAACATCTTTTTGGTTATCCGACGTTTCAATCGAATTGCACCGATCGTGCACGAGTGAAGTGGTGAGAGTTCCGCGACGCGAGTTACACATCTAATATGTATCAAAGTCGCGAAAGTTAAGAAACAATTATTACCTGAACACACTACTAAACTGTTTAAAGTTGAGAAGTTAAAAATTAATGACCAAACCGTTGACAAAAGAAAAACAAATATATTTTAAATAATTAAAATATTTCAATGCTTTTTATTTACATAACGATTTATTTTGTGTACTTACATAATATCTATTAGGAAGCAATCTGAAAATGTTGTAGTTTATGAAAATCTCAGTAAATATTTGAGAATATTTTTTTTTTTAATTCCAAAGTTTTTAAATCAATAAGTAATTGCTTTAGAACTTAAACCTGCGTTTTAAAAAGAAATCATGTAACCGCTGGGGAAGTAAGTTACTTCAGTGTCCTCCATCTAGATGGACTGCTGATCAGAACAAAGGAAGCAGCTTGTACGTCATTGGTTAAATTTTTGTTCCATGTTACGAAGGTATAGTACGTAAGATATAGTAATAAGTTACGATTATTACTACTACTATTACTATGTTGTCTAATAAATTGCCGTCTACAAATACTGTCGATATTTAATTAGCTAACACAACCTTATCTATATTCATAATTATAATTTAAACTTGTAGGGTAGGCACCTAAGCACAAATTGAACACTGATTTTCTTTTTTTATTATACCATACGGCAAAAAAGCATACTTCCGCCTGATGGTAAGCGATAACCGTAGCCTATGAATGCTTGCAACTTCAGGAGTCGTCGTTCCTTCGTTTCTTTAAAAAAACTTGTAGGTACACTGATTTCTAGAAGAGTGAATCTGAATAGATTTCTTTTGGATAGACGTGTACCATCTTCGTCTTTATCGTCACTTTCCATGAGTTTCAAGGCCGTTTGCCTTCAATTAGCCTTAAATTCTATTAAGCAATAAAAAAACCTATACGTAGTCCCTCAGCAAAACCTAATTTTTAAGTCCCAGGAGTATTTATAAGGTACACTGCTGCTAACAACAACAGCACTTATAACTAGAAGCGGCGTAATTCGATCAAAACGTCGGGTTTACAAACCTAGGTACGTAGCCCAATTTATTCTGTTTTTCTTTAGATCCGTTCCCGATTTATACCTAAAATCTATCAAAGCAAAATAAAATAATCTATTTCCATTATGGAATACCAAAATGAGGTTAACATACCATTACAAAACAATAAGGCTATTGTTATGGTATATTTTGAAGAATATTTTCTTCGGCTATTGTATTTCAAAGAATACAGAGTTAGATTATTAAATTCGCGGATTATTATTATAGATTAAAAATGTTTTGAGTCATACCTGTTGATACCTACTTAATGTAAATAAAATCGTGTTGTACCTACTTAATATTATTTTAATTATATTATAAGTGTGGGGATCGTCGCGTCTCCATGCAATATCGGACCTAGTCCGTCAACTGATCAATTTGTTTAGGTAGGTAGATATTCAATGACGATATTGTTTGTTTACAATACGCTTCAAGGCATACCTACATACCTCATTATGATATTACTTCTATGAGGGTACATTAATATTTCTCGTGTATGAAATGAAAGATGTTGATAAATTATAATTTCTATTTATTTTGAAATTGTTTGTTGTTATTATTTAAATTGATTAATGTAATCTAGTAAATAAACAACAGTAGTTTACATGTAATTAACAACGAAGAGTAGACACCATCAATCACTTTACGTATTTACAATAAGAACTAGAAACTATCTACATAGCTTGGTCGCTTTCAGACTTTATCAATAAATTGTTTAATATAACAACTATCACTGTTCTACATACAGTTTAAAGTAGAAATAATACTTATCGATTTAATACATACAATAATTTACACTTTAAGGATTCGTAGGTATAGAAGGAGAGAGGAAAGTTTGTTGAAACGCGAAACACAGAAAAGTAAAATAGAAAAGACTTCATCGAGACTCACTCCAGATAGGAATAGAATAACAGAACTGTCCAAACACGACTTACGAATGAGAATTTCACTAGGTAATATCTACCGACGGGGCTTAATACTGGTTATTCACATTTGATACATTGATCACAGTCTAGGTATCCGGCGGGTGCTGCTGGTCTGTGGGGCTGGGCGGCGTTGCAGGCACCAGCCCTGAATGTCGACGCAACTGCTGTAGCAACGCTGGTTCCAACGCCGGCCACCAGCCGCTCAGTAGCGGATACTGCGCCGCCGGTGCTAAAGGAGCTCGCACCTCCTCTTCACCACCTCGCTCTTCCTGATCGCTTGCTACCACATCTATATCTTCTTCAGGTTCCTCCTCACAACTACTATCACGTCTTTGCCGTTTCTCCGGCGCATCATCCGGTGCTAGCAAGGAAGCGACGTCGAACTGCCTCTTCCGCGTCTGCCCACCGCCAGGGAGTCGGCCACCACCCCAAAACGGTAACGGTAAGACCGTTGGGGGTGGTGACTGAGGCGGTGGTGATGGAGAATCTTCGCCGTCGTCGTCCACGGCCAATCCCATATGCTTTCTCACTTTTCTTTGCGCTTTACGTCTTCGAAAATCTCCTTTCCGAAAATCTTCAACGTTAGCTGGATGTATCGCCCAGTAATGACCTTTCCCGTTCGCAGATCTGCCAGCTTTCACGAAACAGTCGTTTAGTGACAGATTATGTCGTATTGAGTTACGCCACCCGGGCCCGCGGCTGCGGAAGTAAGGATAGTTGTCCAAGATGTGCTGGTAGATGTCGGAGAGGACTAGTTTGCGTTCCGGTGAGCTGAGGATCGCCATTGCAATGAGACCGATGTAACTGTGTTGAGGTTTCGGCTCTTCTGGTTGGAGAACTCGTTGTTGGAGCAATGACATGGAGAGCGCGAGCCGAGGTCCGTAAGGTGTATAACATGGTGCAACAGTTGGTGGATATAATCGTAGCCGTTCGGCAACAGCATAGTTGTACAGTTGTAGGCGATAATGGTCGAGAGCTGCGGCTGTGACTGTAGGCGCGTCTTTCCCGAGCGGCCAAGAACCTCCTTCGGCACCGCTGCACATGTTGTCGTGTTGAGAGCGTGGCGCGGAGTGCGGAGTCACGTTGGCCGGTGGGCGAGCGGCAGCCTGCGCTCGGAGGCGGGGAGCGCCGCTGACGACGACCAATCACCGCGTAGCCGCTAGTTGTATACGTGTTTTTGTTTAGCGACGCCCCACTCCAGTGGCTTTGCAGCTCCACGCGCCCTGCCTTGAGACTAGCGTAGTGACGGCAACAACATTTTCTAATGTTAAACACAAAAACCAGGTAATAACACAGTTATACGAAAAAATAGGTTAGTAAGTAGCTGTGCGATATACGTATACCATTTTTGTTCATATTGAAGTAGGTACAGTTTTATGATCTGAACATGAAATTTGTTTTAGTTTAAAAGCTAACTTTTGTTAGCTATAAAAATAACATAGGTATAATAACATAAGAAAAATAACGATGTGATATTTGATTCAAGTAACTTGTAATTAATTAATTAATTAATTAAATTAAATGTCTTATAAGGATAAGTCTTATTAAACCCATTTAACATTTAATTATATAATAGATAGGTATAATATTGGCATGTAACTCATCTAAAAATTCAACTTTTTTAACGTAAGCTTTCAGAATTTATTATCTTGAACTAATTAAACTATAGGTACCTATTGCTGATCGCGATCTGTGGATTTTTAACCCCCGACGCAAAAAAAGTTGTGTTTATAAGTTTAACGTGTTTGTATATCTGTGGTTTGTAAATCGGTTCATCCATTGGGGTGCTACGACTAGCACCCCAATGAATGAACCGATTTGAATGCAGTTTTTTTGTTTGAAAGGTTATCTACTTGATCTGAAGAAAATCTGTTCAGCCGTTCGAAGATCATCAGCTTTTTAACCGACTTCAAAAAAGGATGAGGTTCTCAATTCGTCGGAATCTTTTTTTTTATGTATATTCACCGATTACTCGGAGACGCTTGAACCAATTTGGAAAATTCTTTTTTTGGTTTAAAGGGTGTACTTCCTTGGTGGTCCCATTTACATTTTATCGAAATCAGTCGAGCGGTTTTTGGAAAATCAATAAATAACTAAAAGTTGTATACATCGATGATATTTTCGTTTGCTCCGAAACATCGCTGTCTCATTACAGCAGTGCGTTTAGTTGGCCTACCCATACTTATTATATTTAAACAAAATACATTTACTTTCCACTAAAAAGGCACATTGAAGTCGGTGATACTTTTTTTAAAAAGATAATTACTGTTTATAACTTATTGTAATCGTTAGAGGGATTTTCGAGTCGGTATTTTAAATTTATGATTATTAATTTTAGCTACTTATACGTATTGAGATAGCCAATATTATTTTGCTCGTTTTATTTACGTTAATTTGGCAAGAAGCTTTAGTTATCCTAACTAATCTTATTACTTTTAACGAGCATTTCTTGTAAGTTTGCATTTATTTATGTATGTATTTAGGTATATTTCGGGTAGGTATCTATCTCGGTAACGGCTCTAACGATTTTGATGAAATTTTGTATACAGATACAGTTTTGCAAAACGCAATTTTACAAAAAAAATTATTGAAAGAAATGACGATTTTACAAAGCTATCGAGCGAAGCTGGTAAATGCAAAAGTGAGTATATTTGTTTTTTACGCTTTCACGACTTAACTGCTCCACCGCTCATCATTAAATTTTCCATACCCATTGTCAGCGGTAAATAAAAGGACATAGGGTACCTTCATCCCTAAAAAAAGTACTATTTCCAATGGATTACTGTGAACTGTGAGCAAAGCCGCGAGCAGAAGCTGTGTAATCGAATTTCTTACAAATAATACTCAGTCTGTTTATATTCAACATTCCTTCCGTAATTTTTGTGCAGTATTTTTATAAGTAAGATCTGTGTTAACTTTCAGCTATGAAGTAATGAGTATGAGCCGTACCTACCTAGTGACGTGTAACTTTAACCATGTTGAAATTAGTTCACAATAATAAGCTAGCAACGACGACACAAAGCGAGTTTGTCATATGTACCTATACGTTTTAATGGTGTAAGTGCCTAATGTCGTAAATGCGTAAATCGTGCAGATTTAACATTATTTTCTGCTGACCGTACTACGCAAAACCGTTACAAATGACAACTTCGTAGCGAGTGCTTCCCTGTTATTTTAGAGATATCACAACACGCAACAACACATTACTTCTCAGGAGGTAAGCGGGAAAGAGACGCAGATATAAAAATACACCACCCCCTGCGTCGGATAGGGACAGAATAACGTGCAACAGTTTCACATATCGGGTTTGGTTTGCTCCGATAACTTAACTATGTGTCTCGATAGAATTAAAAATATACCTTAGTGTTTTCAGTTTAGAGATGAAATTAGCTAGAGATGATGCAAACTTAATTCGTTTTCGAAGTAGTAGATAAGCTTTGAAAATAAAGAGGCTCGGAGAGCAAGCGTGGTGGTGAGTGTGAGTAGGGCAGCGAACGATATCGGTGTAACGCAACGTTCCAACAATGCAGTTGCCGCCCATTTAAATACGCCATTTTGTTTACTGTCTCCACGACTAGGCGGCTACAGCTTTTGTATTTTATACAGAAAGCAGTGTTTTGTGGAATAAGTAAATTACAGGAAATATTTACTCGTTCGCAACGTAGACAGAAGAGAATACGGGGTTCCGATGCGACAGCCGGTCTTTGTCCTAATCATCATATTATATGCTGATGTTATTCAATTGTAATATTTTATTTACAATCCGTGTAAATAAGATTAGCTGCAGCATTGGATGGACTGATTGGCTTTAGTCAGGCTGGTTGTTTTCTTTTTAATGATATCATTTTGGGTTACTTTTGGCACACTAAGTCACAGGTTACAATATTGGAACTAAAAGAAAGGCAACTTAAGAAAATAATACAGAACCCAGTAAGTAGGTACATTGAAGGGTTCAAAGTTAAGATAAGAGGTTCGGGTGTGACGAACCGCTATATCTGATATTTTAAAAAGAAATCTATTGAAATTTATTGAAGTATATTTGTCTTTGATAAAGTTTGAATCTAATAGACAAAAAAATTAAAACATATAAGTAAATAAATATAGATAGGTAAATGAAAATCACAATCAACCTATTAAAAAAAAATAGACAGTACTTTGTAAGTCAGTGTGGTTTTTAAATAAAAAATATTACACCATTAATAAGGCTAAATAGAAAAAGATTGATAGTAAATAACATTACATGCCTAGACAATGGACGTTTGCAACACGAGGTAAAGAAAAAAATCACAGGCTTATCAATACCTAACTCATTAGCCTAGACAATAGACTTAAACAGGTTGATGCTTCATGGTTCTCAGAACAGTAATTAAGTAGGCAGGGTCCTTCAAGTGAATACAACTCGAACAATTAATTAAGCCTGTCTGCTCTTGTACGAGATGTCACGAGAGTCACACGTGGTGTCTTCCCCTGCCTAAGGTCATCGGTGCTCAATAACAATTTTTTCAAACTATTGTTTAACAATTATTTTTCAATCGCAATCCCTTCGTCCCACCCCTTTAGTATTAGCGATTCTACTTCATTATTGAAATACAACACACCGCTAGTAGTGCTAGTGAATCACGGTTTTTTGAAAGATAAAGCATCTTTATCCTACACTCTTAAAATTGGGTCAGCGAAATGTACTAGCACCGAGCGCTGAGCGCGACGAGCTGTGTGACATCTTCTATATCTACCAGTACATTACAACCTGCTCACTCCGCTTCGCCGTCCTGCCCCGCCCGTTGTCTGGCCCAACCATTATTCTAACAGAAATCTGCTCTTATATCAAATGATCTCGTAAAACCATAGTGATTTCGCAATAGGTACAAAAAGTCGTAAGTACTATGCGTAATGTATAATACAAGGCTACCATATGTTGAGTGACCTATACCTACCATGCTCATAAATTTATTCCGCCAAAAAATGTATACATACATTTGTTTCCGAACTGAAATACTACCAGTGAACAATGTGGATGGTGCATTTAATTTAAAATCCCCGTCACGCGCGCGGGCAGGTTTAATTTAAACAAGCGTTCGGCCACTGTTACCCGCACAACAAACACACATCTTAATTATTAGTGGTTCAACACAACATAAACTGGATTTTTTTTGCCAGCGGCGACTTTCAATGGTTAACTATTGATTAATTGTATCCTGATTTATAATTATGCACTGTTATCTAGAAGACTCTACATATGTGGTATTTCAAGGATAGATTTTTCCTGAGATTAGCGCGTTCCTGAAAACACCGCGACTCATCGTAATAGATGTAATGATGGCAGCAAATGAAGGGCTATTATCTCTATCCAACTTGGAGGCAGAAAGGTGATGGTATATGCAGTTTGTGACGAAAGAGAGAAGTATAGAAAGTATTTAATTCTATCACCAAAGTAAGTAGACGTAAGATACTAGTAACTACTACATATCAAATCTCCGTATCTGAAACATTGTCCATAAAACAGTATAATTGCCCATAGTCATAGCTGCTTACATGCGCCGTTGACACAAAAGTGTAGTTGCACTGCTATGAAAAATGTTGATAATCAACGGTATCTTGGTGTAATTATCGATAGCAAATTGAACTGGAGTCTCCATATTGAATATGTTTGTGATAAACTTAGACAGTTCCTTGCGAACATAGTTATACTAAAAAATCGCATTCCATGATATAATATTATCTACGTATGAACGGGAATTAACGCGATCACGAAAAGGTATTACATACCTCTGAATTGCCTGACCAGTCAGCCTGTGACCACGGCCAGTGCAACCTGGTCGAAACGTCAGGCAATTCAGAGGTATGTAATACCTTTTCGTGATCGCGTTAATTCCCGTTCATACGTAGATAATATTATATCATGGAACGCGAAAGTTTAAAAGTTAGTAATCGCATTCCATATAAGATCAAGATGATGTTGTATAACTCCCTAGCTGAATCGTATATCCAATATGGTTTGGGCAGCTACGGTGGCACATATAATACATACCTGCAAAGCATATTCAATCTTCAACGAAGAATTCTCCGCAAAATTGTATCCACAAATATCAAACAGCAGTTTAACGAAGATGACAGTGGCCTATTCAATTATTGTAAAATCTTGCCAGTACAAACACAAGTCAAATATACACTTCTTAAAGAAAACTTTTTTAACCAAAAACTTCGGCATAAAATAAAACACTCTGTATACACGCGGGCGGTGGCTCAGAACCAGTTATGTACGTCGAGCGCAGCGAACAATACCTACGGCGAACGAACGACTGCTTACCTAGTTCCTCGACTTGTTAACGAACTACCGCCAGAATTACGTGAAATACAAATTGAGATCATACTTCTTACAAAAATTATAATTAACTAAGAACACCTTAACTTTAGACACGTAGACTAAGCATTGATTACAAACCGCATAGGTTTTCTAAATGCTTATTTACAATTTTGTTCTGTGTATTTGTTGTTTATATTGTGATAAATAAAAAAAAAAAAAACTTATACATTTGTCACATTTAAGTAAAAAACTGATATTTCAATGCTGTACCTATACCTATATATATATACCTATATACCTATGTATGGCGTATTAGCGCAGAATTAGTATAGGTATTTACCTACTGCTGCTGATTTGCATAACACTGTAGCGTTTAGGAAAATAAAGAAAATCCTTGTAGCGTGTCACAGTTCCACTCCTTACTAATCTCTGTAATACACTTACATAAAACAAATCGCGTTTTTCTGGTTACTAAGAACTTAGTTAGACAAAGATGAATATTTTTTCATTAACCTACAACATTCTTTCAAATACAGATCCAATATCATAGAATCAATAGGTTACTGGATCGTTGACCCCACGAAATTTTGAAGTGAGACACAGAGAAGACTAAAGATGTTTCCATTGGGAAGATTGCATACATGGCTTACTTCTTCACTTATTTAGAAGAAATGTAGGAAGTCGGTTAGAGCGATAGCCTATGGTTATTACCCTAGACGATCGTTTTAACTTGTCTTGAAGTAAAAGAGATGGTTATATCAAGTAATTTGCCATTATCGATTGTCGATAATCTACAATAATATAATAAAGCTGAATAGTTTTTTTGTTTGATTGTTTGTTTGCTTAAACTTGTTAATATCTAGAACTATCAGTTCGATTTAAATAATATTTTTTTATTGGATAGAGTAAGTATTCATTGAGGAAGGTTGTTACCATCCTTAGGTGTGGAGCAAGAACCATGAACGTAGGTGATACTACGAAGAACGACTAGCATTTTAGAAAATACAAAATGTTAAATACTGCAGGTAAGTAGGTACTTAACACTAACGCTTTGCATTTAGGTGTGGCATAATCAGTTTTTAGCTTCGGACTTAAAGCATGCAAATTATCCACATGGGAAAAATGTCCTGGGGAGTATTAAGTTGATTCAATTGCTAGAACAGTAGGGGGCCACTAATAGTTAAGTAGTAGTTACACTTTTTTACGATTATTTCTTGTACTAATATGTCAGACGCTTTGCAATTAGAAAATTAACTACATACCTACATAAAAACATATATCATGTGCGTTACATTCTAAAAATTATTTGTTCTTTCCAATAGCTTAAAATAATCGTTATTTTTAAAGGACTATCGTTCTCCCTAAAGGAATTACAGTTGGTGTTGTGGATCAAAAGTCTCCTAGTCCATCGATCTTCGTGACGGAATGCTCTAAGGTTTTTAAAACATGTCTCTGGGGTTTCACCCGAGGTAATGTTTCGCACCCCAAACATGTTTAGTTTTGTATAGAAGAATAAATACATTCTCCTTTGTAAAAGGAGTAAAAAGGAGGACGTGTTTAATAACATCTTTATAAATTCTTATCAACTTTCAGAACATGATCATGACTCTACAAATACACAGGGTGGCCAACTTACCTAGAAGTAGGTATCCAACTTTTTTGCCATCATATTGTATGAGCTGCAAATCTCATAGTTGTTGGATAATAGTTATTTTGTGTTGTTACGGCAAATACGATATTGAGTTTTAATTATCAAAACGTTCTACTCAAATCAATCTTCTATTGCGGAAAGGACTCGGTACCATTTCGGCAGATCTCCTTTCGGTAGAAGTCACTTACCTTCAGAGCTAACATTAACGTTTATTGGATAAATTTGAGCAGTAAGGTATTGTAACAAATAAAACAGTTTCTCATCGTGCCAGATGAGGTCGTAAGGAGCAGAATATTGTAAGTATTCGTGAAAGTGTAGCCAAAGATCTGACGTTGTCTACCATGCAACGTTCCCAACAGCTGGAAATTAAGAGTACCTCCCTCCAGATTCTCTTGAAAAGTCTTTGACTCAAGAACTTCACTAGTAGTCATTACTTCAGGAGTTGTATGCTAATCAAATTGGAAAGCAACCCATATTTTCATAAAAAAATAATTATGCGTGATGATGCCCAATTTGGGTGAAACCGCGAAATAAATGAAATAAATCAGTTGGGTTTAGAAAACACGTGGTTTTAACACGACAGGGCACTTGTCATACGGCACGCGAAACCATCGAAATCTTGAGAAGAAGGTTTTTAGTTCAACCAATTTCAAGAAATGGGGACATTGATTGGCCCCTCTATGGGGCTATCTAAAGGCACGAGTTTATGCTAACAAGCCGGGGAATCTTCAACACATAAAAAAACAGAATATCCGAAACAATATCAGTGGGATAACGCTAAGAAGAAGTTTACGAAAATGTAATGAGAAACGCGATGAAAAGAGCTCACACTGGTAGAGATGGACATTTGCCAGAGGTTACATTCCACACGTTATTACCGAGCTTAAATAAATAATTTTTGAAGAAATACCTACTAATTTTTGTTTACGTATAGTAAATTTTATAAAATAATTTGTAGGTATACCTACCTCTTATTTGGCCACCCTGTATAAAAGGATTTATTTATCGGGAATTGCAGGCTAGATAACCCCATAAAGTTAAATATATTATTACAATGATTACAAATAATAATGAAGTGATTAACATTTGTTGTTTTCATTGATTTTTAAGATTTCAGTGAACCAGTGATTAAATGATAAACTTTGTATACTAGATAGTTAGTAAAAAGTTTATGTCCTTTAAAATTTGCTTCGCTTGATACCTGACTACGTCAAGCGGTAATCAAACAAAAATTAACTATGTAAATTATTATTCGTAATAATATATGTACGTAGCAACAGCTACATTTAATCTTGCTAAAAGTGTAAAAATATGTACATAACAGATATTTATGCAAAATAACAATTTATGTAGATTGATTTATTCATACCTGAGTGTTTCCATTGTTGTTCTAATTGCCGGACAAGACGGAGGCGGGCCGCCCCGCCCACCGTTCCGAAACTCTTTGTGACTGTACTTCACAACGTCAATACATTTTTCACACTCATTGTACTTAGAACTGCTGCAGTTTATTTTGTGTTTGCATTGTTTGTTTAACTGTACTCGAGTGAGGCGTGGTTGTATTTTGGGGACTGGTTTAATTCACAGGTCGGGTTAATTTTCTTCTTTTTTTATATGGAAACTACGAATCATAAGAGTTAAAAACTACAAAGGTACTGAAATCTAAAACATTGTTTTCCGTACAGTAGCTTCTCAGAGTGAGACAGTTCCTAAACTTAATATAATATAATATAATTTATACAGGGTGTATTTAAAAAGGAACACTTACTTAAATCACTGAAAGGGCTCTTGCATACAGTTACAATTTACAATAAGATTTTTTGAAAAAAATCCATGCGTACAAGTCATGACCGTTTGAATTTTCAGGTATTTTTAACCCCGTTTCTAATAAAAGTAGGTGGAACGTGTAAAGTTAAAGATTTTAAATAGTACATATTTTTTTATTTTGGAATTTTTCATTCATGAAAAACGGGGGCAAAAATACCTTTCAAATATAACAGTCATAATTTGTAAACGGATACATTTTTTTTTAATTCTTATTGTAACTGCATGCTTCTCATGCCCTTTTAGTAGTTTAAGTAAGTGTTCCTTTTTCAAATACAACCTGTATAAATACATTCCGTCTAGATTTGGATGGATGGATGTTTGTTACTCAATCACGGCAGAACTGATCTGGATGAAATTTGCCACAGATATATATTATTGTCTGGAATACCACTTTGCATTTTTATCACGGAAAATTGTACAGTTCTCGTGTGATTTTTCCACGCAATGACTGCATGGTGACCGTTTTCTGGTACTTGTAAACATTCACAACACCAGGCGTTCTAAATGTTTACTCTACTTTTACAAGGAGCTTTGGTATAGGTACCTACATATTGGCCCGCCAACAGAAAAATGGTTCTATACCAATAGTAGCGTCTAAACCTTATCGTCAGTCAAGAAAGGAAGGCGACTTTACGACAATTACATGTAAATAACATCTCAGTTATTCACACAAAACACAAATATAATTAAATATTCATACATATGTAAAACAAGAATCAAAAGGAACTTTATTTACGCAAAATAACTCCGCTTATTCCGCCTCGTATATTGAATTAGAGACTTTGTGTGGAAAACTGTTCGGAAAATATTTTGACGTCACAAAGGAGGTATTAACAGAGCGACATGAAGGGGCTCGCATAATTTTAAATAAGGACCTTAGTACACTGGTTATATGTCTTAATAAGTCAGTTTTATATCTAATTTTCCAATTTTATAATTAGATACATTATTTCATTTGGTAATCTATATACCTATTTAAAAATGAATCCCTATTTCCCTTGGTCACGGCATTACGCGTGAACGGCTGGACCGATTTCGCTAACCCTTTTTTTTTTAGTTTCTTATTGTCAGGAGAAAGTTCTTATGAAGGAAAAACATAAGAAAGTTGGACGGATAATTAGAAAACTCGTCTGCGACACATAAGAGATCCGCTGATCCGCTCCTATTAGTCATAACGTGATGTTATATAGCTCATAGCCTTCCTCAATAAATGGGCTATCCAACACTAAAATAATTATTCAATTTGAACCAATAGTTTCTGATATTGACTGCACACAAAGTGATACTTCCGCAGGTGTTCCGTTCGTTTGTTTGTTGCGTTCTCAGGAACAAGAATGCAACAAACTACTGAACGGATTTTCACCAATAGATAGACCGATTCATGAGGAAGGTTTAGCTGTATGACTTGTTAAGGTTTTGTGTAAATTGATTGAAATATGATGATGATTGTTGAAGATGTCCCTGCTACCCGTGCGAAGCTGGGGCGGGTTGCTAGTTATTAATACAGGTAAGTAGGTATGACATATATCTACCTAAGACCTTACTCTCCTTTTCCTTCCTTTTAACTGATCTGTTGGTCTAGTGGTTAGTCATCCTGAATGCTGAACCAGACGTCGTGGGTTCGATTGCCCAAGACAAATAATTGTGTGATGATCATGACTGTTCTGGGTCTGAGTGTAGTTTATCTATAGTATGTGTGTATTTAGAAATATATAAGTATGTTTATAATTAGTCTGGTTATCATAGTACAGGCTCTGCCTAGTTTGGAAGCAGACGGCCGTGTGTGAGATGTGTGAAGTTATTATTATTATTATTTTCGATTGATGTTTATATTTCAGCACGTACCTAGATATTATACCTACCGTGAAAATTTTATGGTTGCATTAAAAGTACCCATTACCGGTATAGGCAGGTATAGGTACGCGTAACACTCGTTTATATGGCGAAATCTATCTAGTGTCCAAAGACCCTGAGGCGCGGAGGGGCCTCATAATTTTATGTAAATCGACCACCGCTGCCAACGGCTGACTTTCACGATGGCTGCTGAATTTGTTTATATCTGCCGGGAAACAACCCACGCGCTGAAACTTTACGTGTTTTCGTCGCTACGATCGATGGAGCAAGGGGGAGGAAAAGTTTCTCTTTTGAAGAATCAAATCGGATGATAATTACCATAAAAGTTTTCAAGACAAGTTTTTTGGGTTCTTGGATTTTAAATTGCTAGCAGTCTCTTTTATCAAATAAATATGTTGTAGATGCATGTTTTATTTAGTTATATACTAAAATAAATGTACTTATTTGTAATTTTGAAGTGAAACTTTGTTAGAATCGCTGTGATTTAAAAATTCCATGAAACGAAAATTTAGGCTGCGAGAGAATGAGATAGAATACAAGTATACAGTGTTTCCTATAAACTTCGTATGCTGGCACGTGTCTTGCGCCTGCGTAGGTACTACGAAGAAAAAGAGACAAACATATTTATAAATATTATTTAGCCTGCAAGAGAATGAGATAGAATACAAGTATACAGTGTGCTGTATATTTATTCTCTCGTAGGCTACTTTTCTGAGGTTTCACTTTTGACGTGAGTAAATTAAACACACACACTTTTTTTTAACAACATTATTTACGTATAAAGTAGAAATAATAAGATAAACTAGAACTCGCAATCAATTTCTGTAACTTAACTTCGGTGTTATTTTTATTCATGTAGAAAAAAAAAATTGCTTGAAAAATTACAAGGTTGCCATACGAATAGCTAGAAAGTTTTATCGAGTCTTTTGAGTTCAATTTAACTTTTGAACAGTAGACCCTTTCTTTTAGTAACTTCTAACTATACATGGAAGCATCCGACGATTTCATTTCACAAGGCCATCGAGATGCAGAAAAAATACTAATGAAATGTAAAAGTTATCTTACATACACGAAGGCCAACTACAGAATTACCTATATTGATTTTAGAGGTACACTTAGATACCATTCCATTTATGAAAATGTAAGTTATCTATACTTCCCTCTATATTGAACCACGGGTAGGTATGTAAAACTTTCACCACGGATCTATAAAATATAAACCTACATTTTACTTTCCAGTCCCTTCCAATAAATGAATGCTATCCAAATCTTGAATTATCGTATTTCACAAGATAAAGCGTATCACGAAACCTTAGTCATGTCTAAATCTGCAAATAAAGCCCTATCCTACCTCAGACGAGTCCCAAAGGGATTTCATCTGAGTCCTTTTCTATACATACATAGTATACATACCAATACGTGAGTAACCACAGAATACAAAATGTATATTATAAATCTGCGATGGATACACGGTAGGTTAGAGAATATCAGCAGCTTTTTTCTGGTGTATGGTGAAGCCGTACGTATTTTGATCACAAAGCACGGAGTCACGAGTCGATGTAATACGCTTATTTGAAGATAATCCTCGTCCCCTTGTAGAATGCTTCGGACGATTTGTTCGACTGCTCGGTTTACAACGTGTTTTATTAATATTATGAGGACCTAGAGTAAAATATTTCGTGCATTGTTCGATATACTTAATTTAATTTAATATTTTATGTAGATGACTGGTTTCGTTTATTCTTGTATTTCGTAATTCCAAATATTATGATATGATACGTCGATAAATTAGAAGTGACACAGTAGTTTTTTCAGGAACTGAAAAAAAAAATTAGCTGCTTTAGTATCGTAATATCAAAACAACGCAATGCAAATGGAATACACATAATTGTCTTCCTTTTTATTCAATAATGTTTCACATCGTTAACCGTACGCATGCGTCGCGTTACAAAAACCTATAATAATGCTCAGTACGTTATCATGGACATGTGGAAGAAACCTCACAAAAGGCAGGTATGATATGACGTCCACGAAATAATTAAAAGCCTCTTACAACCTCACTCATTCCATTACTTCCCCGTAAAATCGTGACGTCTAAAAATGTCGTTACTCTGTGAAATTGTAAAAGTACCAATAGCAATTATGTGATAGATAAATAAAAAATTGTCTTTATAGGTGAAGTCTCTCATAGAGCTCGAGATAAAGGCAATACTTACGTACCTAATCCCAATCCAAGCGTATTTTCAAGTTACCTAAATGTCGAAACTCACTCTAACACACGTACAAAACACAAGTACAAAACAATGTAAAAACCTCTACTACATACAAATAGCTTGTTGTTTTCGGGTTGCCTCTGTGTTTTCAGGAGGAGGGAAGGCAAAGTGTGGAGTCGAAGGGGGCTAATTACGACCAGCCCTGGGGAGGTGGCGAGGAGTGGGAGGGGCGGTGTATGACTCCCGTCTGCCTATCTATACTACTGCAAATCTGTAAGGAGCTTTCAGCTGTATTTGTTGGTTTATGAAATATATCTCTGGTAAAGATTTTTGATGTCTGCGACAAATTGGTTTTTACCGAGTAGTAGATTAGGATTTCGTATAATCGTATATGTAGTTTTTACGTGTTTTTGTAATGTAAAGTATAGATCTTGGAGCTTGCAACTAGACCCTTATTTTAACTTCACGCTATCTTAAATCCTTATGTTATTTTGTTTCCTATATATTAATTTATTTTGAGTCTAGGACTTAAATTGAAATGTTTTTTTCCTATATAGAGAAAATAAATAAAATAGTTATATATTGAACTTATTAAACAGTTTCCATATCAAACTTATTAGGAAGAACCGAACCGAAGCGTTGATGCGTAATAATAACTAAACTAATAACTGTTGATTTTAATTTTGGAATCAGCACAATCCCGTAACAATAAATTATAACGTACCTACTTAAAACAATAAATACTTTTTTTAAATGTTAAAATTCACATTGCTTGTCATAATACTGAACGGCAGTAGGTAATGTTGTTTATACATATCTCTTAGTAATACGATCAGAAAATCTACTCAAACTAATAATATTTTCTAAGAACACACAAAGATTAATATGAAAAAGAAGAGCTATCGAGACGCAACACTTGAATAACCACTTATTTTATTAGAGCACAATATTATTCATATTTTTTGTTATACATACCATTATTGTGTAATAGAAAACGCTCGATCCCATTCAAGTACTGTAACTCTATACAAATTGGCACCTCCATTGAGGCCAGTTGACACTTTTATATAACCACGATTAACAGTCAAACGAAATTAGAACCCAATAATATTATTAAAGGTTTTTTTCCGCGGGAAGGGACACTGTTCGTTCCCCTTCACGATGACTGTTGAATAGGTAATGTTAACTCGGATTACCACCTACGTATTTGTGTAAACACAATAAATATTTTTTGGGTTCTACCTTTATCTACTAAGTGCAGATCAAAAGATAGTCGTCAGTGTTTAAGATACATGCGTAAGATAAAAACCTTGGTATAACTATTTGGGTTGTAAGCAGGAACAGGAAATTTGAGTCAGCAATGATAAGAGTAAACTTACTTTAGAATGTTTACGATTTATTATGTTATTTTCAGCTCAATAGAGGGATTTATTTGGAAGATATTATATAATGCAATTCGAACAATTTCATGTCAATTTCTTTTCTGCAAGAAACTAGTGGAATTAAATATACAATGCGTGTACCTTTTATATAAATTGGGATAGTAGATGATTTTATACAAGTTTAGCAGTTTCCACTGTAATATTATTAAAAAAATCTTAAATCATACTACTACATTACGTACCTACATTATTCAAAAGTAACTTCTACAGAGCATACGTTGCTTATCTTAATACAAACCTTACTGGTTTCCTTCCATTTTCATTGTCTTTTATATTAACCTCGTGTTTTTGTGTAGCAAGTACCATGTATTTTTTATTGTTCGTTCAAAGGAAATTAAAACCAAAAAAAACGATCAATAGAAGAATCAGATCAAAAAGAAAAATAATTAGAATCCCTTTGTGATAAGGTACTTTTTACTTTACCTTTTAACCAGTTCCTAAAGTTAAAGACGACTTCTAAAAGATTCATATAGTTTTTGGATTGTAGGCATTGCAGTATCCATTATAAACAATCTTATAAAATAAGTATCCAAGTATCTTATATTATCTATTATATCCATTAAATATCTGTTATAATATATATCAATTAAAAAAGTAGAAGGAAGATGTAAAAAGTATCGCCCTTTCTCACCTGGGAATACTCACAGTCATTGCAAAAGTAACCTAAGCTTCCCTTCAGAAGATATCCATTGAAACACTCGTGTTTTTTGTTCCTTGTTGATAGCCAGATAAATATGGCAACGATTGCTCCTTACGAACGCACTGTAGCAACAGTGTGTCTTGTACTTTAGTTATTTCGGCTTGTAAATACATAGTAAGACTAGTTATGCAGTAACCGCTTGCTCTACTGTGGTCATAGCGGATCTCTTGAAAATATATTGTATGTTTATTGGAGCATCAGAAATTTATGATCACGTCAGCCGTTTATGATTAAATTGATTAATTACTTAAATAATAAGTAGGTTTCATTGTTATACTTTGCTGAGAAATTATAATCACTAACGCATTAAGGTTTCAATTCTATGATCTACTCATAGGAAAAAAATACGAAATCAAAACAGAACATTCAATAAATTGCAAATAAATTCCCCCGACTCGGAAGATTAAATGTAAAGAATGGTCGTGATTACAGTCACTATTTAATAATTGACGCTTAGAAAATGGAACCTTTATTAAACAAAGTTACAAAATATTTTAAAAATATTTAAGTATATTTAATTAAAACATAAGTTAATGTCAGTTCTGTAAATAAACACATTGCGTTTGAATTCTCGCAGGCACTTGTCACTTCTGCCAAACAAACATTATTTGAATTTTTTATGACGCTAAATTATTAAGCGGTTAATGTGTTTATAAACATTCACTAAACCAGAGCTCGTACATTGCCGGGCTTATTACCAGAAAAGCTTGCATCCGACCTGCGACCTAAGGCAATTCTCTCATCTCTATCAAAATCAGGAACACAAACATGCAAGCTTGGCTGTGGTTTTCTGTAGTAGAGGTGCTCCTCGTGTAGTGTATATTTAACCGGAAATTGCATTATATCCTACCTCTTAATATTACTAAAAGACAGGATCAGATACGTATGTGTCTCTGGGATCCAAGCAAAAGGCTATCCGCTTTTGTTACAATAATAATGTTCGCCTACGTATTTTTTGTATTTGAGCTAAGATGAAACTATAAAAAAAAAACAGATTACTTTAATTATTTTTAATACGTGATCGTACAGAATTTAGCTTTCTTTTAACGTTACTATGACATAGAAAGCATTCAGGAGTTATGAGACCAAAATCACATTTTGGTACTGTCTTAACACATACTGCAGTGTGCCTTCATTCAAACAGTGTTTCCTAATTAAATCCTTCATTATATAATTTATGAAAGCGTACAAAGCTTTAGTTGATAATTTTTTAATACATTTACATTAAATTATAGAATATTAAAATGACAATTATATAATGCATCCTAATTTATATTTGAAACCGCACCAATACAACAGTTGTGATTGAATTAACACAGTCGAGGTAACTGCGGCTACACACGGACAATAGTGTCGCTGTAACTAAGCGTTAAGATTAACCGACGTTAAGTGGATTACACATGTGGTGCAGGCGTCCCTTCCGCTACCATTGTGTCGGCACTTAAGCTCAACATTAATAGATTCATGACTGGTTTAATACGATTTGTGTTTTTTTGTGATCATTGGTCCAATTTTTAGTTATGTTAGGAAACACATTTTTCTGTGATATTCGTTATGGGACAAATTCTACTTACAATTTCACTGATGTAATTCTACGAAAAACTAGTTCAAGTTACCATGTCCTACAAAGCATTCAGAAGTTATGCCACCATAATACCAGTATCCCACCAATATTATAAATGTGAAAGATTGGATGGAAGGATGTATGGATGTTTGTTACTCTTTCACGCAAAAACCACTGAACCGATTTTTTTTGTTAATGGTATATTGGGCAAACGAGCAGACGGGTCATCTGATGGTAAATGACTACCGCCACCCATGGGGACCCACAACTCAAGAGTCGCAAATGCGTTGCCGCACTTTAAGGTGGGAGTAGGAGAGGAGAGGGAGGGGGAAAGAGTGGGAAGGGGGAGAGGGAAGGATTAGGGCCTCCGGTAACCTCACTCACGCGACGAAATGCAATGCAAGCATTGCTTCACTGCCGGTTTTCTATGAGGCCGTGGTATCGAGCGGAGTCGAGCCGGCCCATACGTGCCGAAGCATGGCTCTCCCACGGGAAAATTTGCGATGAAAGTTGGTATGTAGATAGCTGGTAACCTGGATTAACGCATGGGCCACTTTTTATCCCGATATTCCCACAGGATCTCGACTTACGCAGGTGAAACCGCGGGGCGCTGCTAGTGAGGAATAAACCATATGTAGGGACTGTTCACATACTGTAGTATGCTAACATTTTAAAAGTCTTTCTAAATTAATTTTGCATTAGTAAATTATTTATCTATAAATTTGCAAACCGAGGTTAACAGAATATGTTTTGGTAATATTTATGCAATCGACACGAGGCACTATACTGCATGGATTTGATATCAGATAATAGGCTTATCACAGTATGAGTGTAACAGCATAATGCATATTACAAATCTGTTTTCATAAAGATCCAGTTTCAAATGTTAAAATTACCTTCTATATTATTCTGCTACTTATCACATCGTATTGACATCAATTGGTTATAAATTTAAGGCGATAACGAAAAAAATATTGCAGCATAATAAGTTTGTAGAAAAACTATTAAGAGATTGCTAAGAGACATAGAAAAATATTTTTCTAAATCACGTGTCATCATATCACGTGTCAGTTTTATATTGATATACTAGCAGTTCTCGCGCGGCTTCGCTCGTGGGTACACAATTATATATTTTGCGCAGAACCCTAACTCTTTTTCATAAAGGAGCCTAAGATACTCTTTATAACACCAGCTGTCTGTCAGTGAAAGTCCCGTGGAAGTCGGTCACCTCATTCCGGAGATTACCCGGAACAAACTGACAGACGAAAATTAAAAAAACTGGTTTTCAGGCATTGGTATCGTGCAAATAACTGTATGAGCTTAAAAAAAACTATTATTTTGACATTACAAACAGACACTTCAATTTTATTTATTTGTATATTGATGTATTGATGACAAGCGGATTCTTTTCGACGTCAACTTTTAGGGAAAGATCCTTTATTAAAGAAACCATCAAGGGAAAAGGTTTCTTTAATTACAATCTCTCGTGGATTTTAACTTCTAATTACTTCATCTCCTCCATTATAAACCACTGCTTGTGGCCCCAAATTGATATTAAATAAACTATGAACCTTTTTCCACTTATTGAACACTCAACAGTCTTTCCCCCAAAGCGCCTAACGCCCCAACTAAACGGAAGCTCTCAGCGGTCAATAGACCGTTCGCCACTCAACATCAGCCAATGGGTACAATCGAGACAAAAGCATGAGAATCCATTGTGTCCCATCACTGTTTTGTCAATAAGTAAATACTTTATAAATATTTAAACAGCTTTAAGTTTAACTGCGAATGCTGGAGCATTTTTTTTTGCACAGAAATACTTTATGATTTGGTTGCTTTAAATATACAAGTATGCTCACTAAAAAAAATATGCTAAACGACACTTACAATCTTAAAAGGAAGGTGTACAAGACTTTTATTAGTTACACAAAAGACATGTATATATTGCAATCATAATAAACAGTTCTAAATTAAATGACTCCTACACCATTTCAATGCTATTATATAATTTGTGTAGTTAATTCTTGATTGTGTGTTGCTGGTCTTCTGTATTATTGATTGGCACTCGGTATCCTGAAAGTAGAGGAAATATCGTTAAACAAATTTTAATAAATAACATTTATTGAATGATTTAATGACAGCATGTGAATTTGAATGATATATTTAACGAAATTTATACAAGATTTTAACAGATAAAAATAAGGAGATGTCCAATCCACCGAAACATTTTTATGCGATATTCTTGGACGTATTGTCAGAAAACACTTGTGGATATAAATTTAGTTCGAGCTGATGGTGGGTTCATGAGAACATGATATATCTCTTAAATTTCGCACAGGTATCTGCACGAGATATAATTCTTTAATCGGGTTAATGTCATTATTTAGAACGTCAACCGATTTCAATGACTATAATGATTCTGTTTGTATTGGATAAAGCCCATCACACCCATCTACAGAGTAGTAGAAAAGATCATTTACGACGAATTTAGGTAGAGTAGGGAACCATTCTCGTATAGTTTATTTCATTGGCCAGTATAACTTGATCTTTCATTGTATAGACTTCTTACCATGACAGGCTAACACATACATAGGACGCGTATAACTTGATGTAGCGGTTATCACGTAATTTTTGAATTTGCAAGACATAATGTTTAAAAGTTTTAGCTTTCTGCACTATTTCTATTTATATACCTAAGAATTCTCTTCACGTTTATAGATATGTAAATGTTGATGTGAAAATCAAATCAAACAATATCATTCAAGCGCACCCATATATCAATGAAGATATCAGTATTGTACTATTGTGGAATAGGCACCTCAAAGATTTCATTCAAGTTATAGCTTACTCTGACGTAGGTATTAATGAGTTCCGTGATGGTACACATGCATTCTGGAGTTTTAATTCATATGCTTTTATACAACAGTAGTCGTAATACATAGAACGAAATTGCATTACTCGATCGCAAAAATCGCAATTGACCAAAATAATGTTTAGATAACATGTATTATGTATAATAAACTACCAAAATTCAAAATTTATAAAAACGTAAAACCCATTGATTGTAAAACTTTTTTTTAACAGACCTCTTTATTGTTAACTTTATGCTATCCATCGATATAATTATAATTGCTTCTAAGTACTGTTCTTCTCTGCTCGGAGTAACAACTAGCATAAAACCTGCTTGCAAGCAGAGACCATAGCTCAAGATGTGATACCGTGTGTTCAATTTGTAGGTACTTGTAAATTTGATTTCTCAACAGTTAATTCGGCTCTCAGGCAAATAATTAGCTTCTGAAAAGGCTTAGATAACGGTTTGCTCGCCTCCTGATCAACAGGACTCAGCAAGGTTGTCCGTCCAAGACTGGACCATTGTAAAACGTTGATCAGCTTTGAAGCAACCGAGACTTACAATAATATTGAATTTTTTTGAACACATGCCTGAACTATATCCTGCTTTCGCCAAACAAGGTCAAACGTTAAAGTTGCCTTAGTCTGAGCTCTTAACCCACTGAGGGTTGGAGGCTGAAGGAATAGTGTTATGATCAGTGCCTACTTGTCGGTTTGATACTTTAGCGTCTAATAGAAAAAAAAATGTCCCGTAGAATCACTACGGGTCATTTTTAGCGTCTGAGATATGAGTCATCCCGGCGGCTACTTTCGATTACTAACTTATAGTTGGTCTTTGGTCATACTTGCCAAAAGGCACGATAGAAGATGTACACTTTGCCTACATCCCTAAATGATGTAGGTATATAGTAAATAGTATCTAAATCCAGCTGCAAAATTAAAATTAATATGCTTTATTATAATGTAAAATGCATTCAGTCATATACGTTAGGACACATTCCAAGAACGGATATGCACACAATACTTCTGCGTGGGCTTAATTCAATTATATGGCTATTGTCAGCAAAGTTTTTGCTCTCGAACATTTTACACGCGCACAATGGAGTTATTTTGCCAACAATAACTGTATTCGACAGACAGACTTGTCGACACTCGGACACGATGACCAGTCAATGTGCGGACAATGGCAGAAGTTTAACTTGTAACAAAATATGTTTTTCTTAGTGTTATATTATAGTTACTGTGTTACATACCTTGGAGTTTTTTAAATTTATTTGACTTATAACTGTTTAAAGTCAAAAGTTAAAGTAAAAATTGATATAATCAAAGACTTTACATGAGAACTTCCTAAACAAATTTTATTAAAACGAGGAAGTACCTATAGTACTTCCTCGTTTTACAACAATGACTTTTACAACAAAAAATAATAAAATGTATTATGTATAAGTGTTGAATGTCATGAGTTTTCCATACATTATGAATTTATTTTAACATCAATTTGCATTTCTTTGCAATGTGAGTGCACCTATGTACGTATACCAAATTTACATGTACGGGTATGATGGCTCGACTCATCAACTAGAGCACTATAAAGACTACAAAAAGCAATCCACTTTCAATCTTTAAAAGTTGAAACAGATAATATTGTTTAATTATATACCTATGTAAAACAAATTTAAATTCTATTAATTTCTAGCAACCCGCCCCGGCTTCGCATGGTTACAAATTATACACCTAAACCTTCCTCATGAATCACTCTGTCTATAAGTGAAAACCGCATGAAACTCCGTTCAGTAGTTATTCAGTTTATCCCGAACAGACAGACAGACAGACGCGGCGGGAGACTTTCTTTTATAATATGTAGTGATATAATTTGTTTCTCTTGTCTTTCATATATTTTATCAGCTTCTGAGACTGCTTTTTTTTGGAAACTCGTTAACATACGTACCGCGTCACTTGGCCGTATACTCGACTCCGTGAAAACAAAACAGAGAAAAACTATTTGTGATTTATTCGTAACAACCTAAACTCTGATCTCTTATAGATACAGCCAGGTTGCCTGGAAAATATTGCTTGTTGTGATAAGGCCGCCCATTGTGCATTTTATGTTTAAGTTGTTTTTTTATATGTATTTATATCATGTGTTTGGTGTACAATAAAGAGTACTATCTATCTATCTATCTTAAGGTCTGTATAAATCCTATGATACAGCATTTCCTTTTAAATTATATGCACATTTTAATCTTAAGAATAATCAATTAAAGGTTTTGGATCACATTAATTACTAATCACAGTCTTATTAGTTACACGCCATTAACCTCGACATTTATTGGTACTTCTGCCGTTCAACTATATACTGTCAACGCTCGATTTTTTTACAACATTCAAAACTAACTGTTCACGTAACACGAATTGTATTTATGTGTGAAGTGTTTATCATGTCCTGTTCCAGATACGATCTTAATCTCGGATTAGCGAGGTGTTAGAGGGCTTTGTTAACTTGTCTGTTAAATGATGGTGCCACCAATGAAGGACAATAGCCATTGAGTGGTCAAGATACTCCCACGCGTTACAATAGTGTTTAGTGTAATCTTTTACTATCCGATCTAGTAGAAATTCGTGTCTTACAACAATTCCAGAGGATATTTTTGTTTCCATCCTACTGATATT
Organism: Callimorpha dominula; assembly: GCA_949752705.1. NCBI lineage: Eukaryota > Metazoa > Arthropoda > Insecta > Lepidoptera > Erebidae > Callimorpha > Callimorpha dominula. The sequence goes on from OX457005.1 coordinate 6,210,174, forward strand.
ATAAACGTGAAAGTTTGTGAGGATGTATGGATGTATGAATATTTGTTACTCTTTCATGCAAAAACTACAGAACCGATTGCCAAGAAAGAATTGGTATGTAGATAGCTGGAGACCTGTATTAACACATAGGCTAGGCTTTTTATACAGATACTAGCAACCCGCCCCGGCATTGCACGGGTACAACTTATACACCAAAACCTTCCTCCTGAATCACTCTGTCTATTAGTGAAAACTGCCTGAAAATCCGTTCAGTAGTTTTTCAGTTTATCACGAACAGACAGACAGTCAGACGTGGCGGGGGACTTTGTTTGATAATATGTAGTGATTCCCACGGAATCGGAACTCACGCGGGTGAAACCGCGGGGCGTAGCTAATACAGTAGTAAAAAAATGTAATTTACACCGTCCACAAATAAGTACTTTTTATCAGAACTTTGATGACAATATTTAAGATTTTCATTTAGACTATTTGTTGAGCTTTTACATAGGTACGTCTCTTTGCAAAGAAATTCGAATAGGTAAATTGCGGCGAGCTGAAACTGTATACCTTGAACTTGCAGGCATCAATCCTTATCATAACATTTAATATTTGCATATATATTTTTTTTTTTTTTCAATATTTTGTACTTTTTTTGTTCGTTTGTTTTTGTATACACAGGCAATATTCTTAACGTCACAATTTATTTGTCAATAATGACAATAAGTCTTCTGAAATTTGTCTACTTAATAACGAATTCATTAAAAATATAATATTTATTTCTCTTTGAAGACATTTTAAAAATATTGTTTCATATTAAATGACTTCGTTTCTACCTCTACGGTTCAAAGATATTAACATAATAAAAATGTACATAGTAAAATGGGATAATGTTGGTATTTGTTAGTAATTGAAAGAAATAAATACCTGTAGAAATGTTTAAATCTTTGTTTAAATTCAAAGGTTATAGGGAATGTGTAACATATATACTGTTCTTTATGATCTTCTACGTGTTATGGAGCATTTCTAAGACCAACAGTGATATAAATAACACGCCAAAAACACCACAAAAATACATACTTGCTTGGAATGACAATGATCAACTGAAATCCCTATATCAAGAATACTCCAAACTGCAATGTAAGTCTAAAAACTGTATTTTAACAGAAAATAAATACTATTTCCTTGGAGATTACAGACAGTTTGATGCAATTATTTTTAGCCTGCCAACAAAACCCTATCCTTTGCCGTTAATAGCACTTGACAAACCAAAACATCGCACTAATTCTCAAATTTATATATACTTTACAATCGAATCTGCTTTCACTGTACCAGCGTGCGAAGTGTACTACGATGATTTCTTCAACTGGACATTCACTTCTAGACTAGACTCGGACATAGTGTGGAAGTATTTTATCGTACAAAACATTACAGGACATGAAATTGGTCCCAGTGTAAATGTTAACTGGCAAGTAAGTAGTGGACGTGTTAGTCCTAAAATCCAAATGCATTGGAAACACAGAAAAAAAGCGGCTGCTTGGTTAGTCAGCAACTGTGATGCTGATAACTTCAGACACGTTTACGTAACGAAGCTTCAGGAGAATTTATTTCACTTTTCTCTCAAAATCGATGTCTTCGGAGAGTGTACAAATGTAAAATGTCCCAATGATGACTGTGAAAGTATGTTGTCAAAAGAATACTATTTTTATCTCGCATTTGAGAATTCCTTCTCAGAAGATTACGTCACAGAGAAAGCACTCCACGGCTATGATAATTATGTGGTGCCCATTGTGTTCGGCTCTTCCAATTACACCAGGTAAGCTATATTTAGAACTGTTTATAGATTTTCCCACGATTGGTGGTAATTCCGCAAAGTACCTGCTAGTTTGTCTTTTCTTAGAATAGTCCTTACTTCCTGGAACTACCCAATTAAAGAATAATGTGCTGGTGTTAAATAGAAGTCATAAAGTCTCGCAAATATGTAATGCTAAAGCCTGTTGTTAGTTATTCTTCATACTACAAATTTAGACTCAACATCATCATCTCATCTTCCCAATTTTATTAGGGGTCGGCCCAATGAGAACATTGCAAAAGATTTTGACTGGTTTATTTTATGGCCAGCGGCCTGCCTGACGCAATCCCTCCTTCGGAAGTTCATCGTTTTCAGACGGGACAAAGGAAGAAGGTAAATTGAGATAAGGAAAAGGGATAGAGGGAGGGAGTATAGTAGGGGATACCGCAACTATCCGATGGGGAAATGGGACTAAGACTTCAATAGCTCCAAGAGGCCGGGGACCCGTACCCGTATGTCAGTTCTGGGATTGGAGAGGCCACTAGAACAGGGACATCAACTGGTCAAATTTAGACTCCTCATGTATATAAATTAAGTTTTTGTCATTATAATCATGTATGTTACAATTACATGTATTTATATCCATTTCAGGTTTTTGCCCCCCGGTTCGTATATAAACGCGCGTGATTACCATCCATATCATTTAGCCTTTCTGATAAACGAAGCAATGACAGACCATTCAAAATACGAAAAATATTTTACTTGGACTAATTCTTACACCATAGTAAAGAGTACCCCTAAATATAATAGTTTGTGTAGTCTGTGTGAGGCTTTGAACAGCGAGAAAGCCAAACATGCACCTGTGTATAAGAACTTGAGGCTGTGGTGGAACAAACCAAGTGGTATGAAATGGTGCCTACCAAAGGAATATTGGAATGAAACAACGTTAGAAAACGTGGATACAAACCATCTTTTCAAATTATACTGAAGAAAAATGCTGATAAACTGTTTTATTTCATTGTTATTAGTATTTACAACCGTATTTAAAAATAATACTACAAGGATTGACGACGGGTTGGTGAATCCTATTCTTTAAAAATACGTATGATTTACTACCATACATGTTTATTTGTCGTCGATATATATTTTAAGTGATATGCACGCGTAAGTGTAGTAATAGTTACCACATTAAGTGAAAGGAAAAATAAAATCTTTCTTTATTCAATAAATAGTCTTCCGCAAAGAAAACATTCAACCACCTATCACATATCTAACTCAAAGAAAAAGCTCAGAAAAAACTAATCAAATCTTTCTATACCGCATGTATAAGTCTTCATTGAAAGCTTCGGATAGTTTTGTAATCCTCCCTCACAATAACAGGGCGTTATTAATTTCACATCGACAACAAAAGAGCATGTTGCTACAAATATCTGCACAAAAGACGGCCGAGTAATTAATGTTACGAGTCGTATTGCTTGGATTCAGTCGTTAGCCCCCAGGGAGGCACAAATCGCCGCGCACAATACGGTAGTTAGGGAATGGGGGACTATCAGCAGACATTTAACGAGCAAATTATTTAGTAAATGTTGCTAAATAATAACATTTATGGGAATGCCTGGGGCGGGGAAGGGTGCATTAAGCTTGATGACTTCGAGGTCAGTATTGATGGACTTTCAACATCTTGGACGCTCAAATTATGCGATATTTTGTAGGGAGTAAGTAGTAAGGAGTTTTTACGAGGTTACGGCGACCAGCGTATATATGATCGAAGGTGACCACGTACTATCAGGTGAGCCGTATTCTTGCTTTCCACCGTGTAGGACACAAAAATCTTATACATAGTCATAAGCACATACGGTATATTTTAGGCTACCTACTTACGAAGATAGGTTCTTCTAATGTAGGTATAGTAATTTCCGATACTGATATTTTATTGTTCACTAGCTGACCCACGCAACTTCGTCTGCGTTTGTAAATTTTCCCCGTTTTTGTAACATTCTTCATTGGTGCTCCTCTCCTATATACCTTAGCGAGATGATATATAGCTTATAGCCTTCCTCGATAAATGGGCTATCTAACACCGAAAAAAAATTTCAAATCGAACTAGTAGTTCCTGAGGTTAGCGCGTTCAAGCAAACGAACAAACAAAATCTTCAGCTATTTCTATATTAGTATAGATTTACATTTTAATTTATTGACTCTCCGATTGATGTTCCAGATTCGAACTATAAACAATTAGCCCCTCAACGTTAAAGTTGTTCGCAAACAAGTAACCATGGCACCGGTAACCGGTGCCTACACAAGAACATCCCCAACAACGTTCCCCCTTCTCCTATGAGGATCTGGCATTCTTATTCACCAGCAGAAACAATAACTCTACGATAGTAGGGCTGGTTAAACGTGCTCTTTTTTAAACGGGGGAAGTTCTTAGTAAAAGCCTTGCTCTCGCAAAAATCTACTGCGGGATACCTACTGTAAACAATTCTACCTACCATTACAATGTGAGTTTGCTTCACGCCTTAAAGGCTGAACAGATCATCATGAAATGTTGCATACACGTTATCAGGAGTACAGTAAATAACATAGTATAGGTACTTTTCATCCAGAAAAGAAGTACTGTTCCCTTTTGATAAAAAAACACCCCCGACTCGAAAACCCCTCCAACGATTAGAAAAAAGCTGATGATCTTCGAACGGCTGAACAGATCTTCTTGAATTGTATCTAAGAACACTCTTGATCAAGTCACCTTTCAAATAAAAAAAAAACGCACTTAAATCGGTCCATTCGTTTGGGAGTTGCGATGCCACAGACAGACACACAGACACGTCAAACTTAAAGACCCCTCTTTTTGCGTCGGGGGTTAAAAATAAGCGGACAAGGGCTAGTTTAAAATAATACCAGTATTAATTACCCTGTTACTTATCAGCTTTCGGTAAACAAAAGCAACATAAACCTAACATTCTATGCGTAACTTCGATACAGTTTCAATACCTTATGTTGAACCAACATAATCTCACATTACCTTTATTTATCAGTCATAATTATATCACTCTAACAAAAGACACTCCATAGATAAAATCTTAACAACCCAAATATTGACGTTACAAGTAACCGCGGCGTGCACAAAGACTGGCGAGGGCCCGTCCCCTCTCGCCGGAGGGTGGCCAATAAGAGGCCCCGTCTTCACCAGTGCAAACAGCAGCGATCCTGAATGCCACATAATTGAGTGGCTACTCCACGCTCCACTGATTCATTGTCATCGCCATTATAGCAATTATGAGCTAAATGCTCGCGAATTAATTACCATTTTATAGATGTTTTACGCGTCAAAGCATTCTAAGTGATTTCTGATTTCAAAGGTCAGTTACGAGAATATTTTTATATAAACGTTGAATTTCAAATACTTACATACTTTTTGTGTCAAAAAAGTACACTGAAGATAAAGCTCAACACGTGATTTGATTCATGACAATTATTACTATCGAACATCTCATATTATGTACTAGGGAAGCCACTCAGAACAAAATACATGTTCCGTTTTTATTAATATTATATATATATATATATATATATATATATATATATATATATATATATATATATATATATATATATTATAAAAAGCGCTGCAACGCTAAAACAAAAATTTATAGTCAAATCCTACGGTATTAACAAGCATCGCTCGATCGTTTTTGAGTTGTAGTTGTCTCGCGAGCGTAAGGTCCTAAGCGCCGTGATTTTCATGGCGTTTACGCGTGTTGCCCAACGAACTGCTACAAACATTTGTTTTCACTGCGGTGCAGGGACCGCAGTTCGCGTTACAAACTTTTTCTTGTGTCTACTCTATACGGTAGTAATAATAACTCAGTGTTATTGAATGATTTTTGGTCATTCAGGATACAAATCATAACTTTACATCTGTAACAAATAACTCTAATTACAACAACTGTCATTATTTATAATACTTAAACTTTTTCTCCTAGTGTATCTTAATAAAACAGACTCACCGATGTGAATATATAATTATTATAACATCCATTTTCCGTTTCTCCGCAGTGCTAATTATTGCAGCATTCGCTAAACATTTACCAATCGAAACTTAATAATGTATTCAAAGCACGAATGACATTGTTTCGGCGACGTTTTGGCTATGAAGTACATATTGTCCCCTACCAATGTTTAACAAAATTACGCTTAAGGGCACAAGATACACTTTTGCCGGAATCAGACTTACTACCATACCGCATAAACCAGATATTTTGCTAAATGTATGAATATATTTCTTTTGCTAACAACAATGTTATGTGCCTAAACGAGATTGCATTTAGCTTAGCTGAAGAGGATAACAAGAATACTATGTAGTGATTGTCGTTCCTAGTAGTCTTTATTAAAAAAGAAAACTTTCTTTAAACACGTATTGAGGCCTCGATTTATGGAAACATCTAACAACTTAACAAAATTAGGAATTTCGTGTAATACTAAGGCGCTACATAAATTTTATCGTATTTTGTGAAATATTATTTTTGAAGTAGTCTCCAGTGGCAGTAATACAGGTCTTCATACGTGTAAACCGGGTGCTGAACACATTGCTTCAGCATGCCTCTGGAACACAGCCGCATTACTAAAACTTGCGTCCCTTCAGTTCTTTTTTTATATACTATTGCAATACTTTACTATAATAATACTACCTACATGGATCAATAAAGTATTAATAAATAGTTGTGCTTATTTTGTTTACGCATATTAAAAGGAGCAGCCGCGTAGTAGATAAAGCGTGGGTGACTGGTGACCGATTAAAAATATAACTTAACAAAAAAAAAGTAGACGGTAGCTCTCATAAAGGGCTTTTAAAAAACACTGCGACACAAATAACCATCAAAACATCACAGATCCATGAGCGCTAAGCACCGTGGTATACCCGCGGGAGTAGTCCGCAGTGAGTCCCCGCAAACGGAATGGATAATTCAATCACCAGCGGAACGCTCCGCCTAATCGTAAAATTAGCAATACGATATGAATAAATAGATTTTGGTCTCGAGTCTCGAACAAAGCAGGTGCCGAGGGAATACGTCGTAGGGGACGTGGGTGTTTAGCGAATCATTAGTTTTGCTAATGAAGGGTTGCGTAAAATATTCCAATGTCATTGCTATTGGGGTAGTTCAATATTTAATTTTCGCTGTATCGGTTCAGCCGAGACTCGTATATTTAATATTTCTTGCTAACAATTGTTTCTTATACGATGAGGAACAGCGTGCCGGGATTGGTGGGTTTTGTAGTCTGTGAATTCTTCCGCAGCGATAGTCACGAGGCACGTTTGAACTAACGCAATTTGAATCCTGTCCTATAAATGATAAAAATGGGGGCTCTACGAGTTTGCGGTTGTTTAGCATTTAAACCCATTTATACTTAATCAATGTAAAATGTGTTTTCGTAGGACACTGACGTGGGCATACCGGAGTCACAGCAGTAGTGAGCGGTGAGTATGGTTAATCCCAACAATACAGTTATTAATTGTAATTTACTATAACCACTTGTCAGGAAAGTTATTTCTATATATTTTTTTAGGTATAAAGTAGCATCATCATATTGATAATATGATAGATCCAACGTTTTTATACTTACCTACTTACTTTAATACAATACAATACATAATAAGATAATAAGTATGTCCAAACTGTTTTTCAAACAATATGGACGTCAGAACTAAAAAATCTTTAAATATCAGATTACAATGAAAATACTGTGTCAGTTTGAAGATAAAAACACATAGGAACTTTCGCTAACCAAAACTAACAGGAGCTATCAGCTAACAGTTCCAACTAAGTACATAACACAATATTAAATAACGTAAGTTACGTAAACAGATAGCAATCTGATCTCATTGTTGCATCTACGTCAATTATAACAGGGATACATTGAGCGGAACAGAGATACGCCAATTAGGCCAGACGCAGGAAGCTGGCGCGCGTGCGCACACCCTAATTGTTTCCGACGGAGTCTTACCCTCCTCCCCTCCCTCCTCCCCCTACAACTCCCCCTTACCACCCCGCCTCTCTGAAGCTCCGGGCGATAACAAGGAAAGCGTAAAGCTGGTCTGGAACTGCAGTATTTCGTGTACCTATCGTTAAATTTGATTTCTATATTTTCCAAATATGTATGTTGTTACTTTAACATTAGTAATAATAACTTTTGACGTTTACTTTGATTTACCGTTACAATGTTTGGCTTTATCAATGAATCTATTGACAGTCTCATATCATGAGAGTTATTGAAACTGCCAGGTATTTTTCTACATACAAAATAAGTATTTATATTTTTTTTTAAATTGTATCAGGAACTCAACTGAATTCATGGATGGTTCATCACTAACTAGTGATATCATATTATGTGAATGGAGGTCAAATAAGTATTATAACAGCTTTGGCGGCAAAAAAAGTTTTGGATTTTTGACCGTCCTCTACAGTTTATCCCATCGCCTATTCGTTAAACTTCCCAAAATCTTGTCACAGAATGATGTTAGTTTTTTCGAAACAAACTGAACATTTCATGTGCTTAAATCTATGTTATAAGTTTTAATTTTGACCAGCTTTAACCATAAAATCGTGAATTTTTTTCACGTAATCACGTAATAAAATCCAGTTCAGCTGCCAAAAATAAAAAATACATATTTTTATAATAAAAGCTACAATTTCTCTGCAGCCCAATTCTGTTTAACATCACAATCTCATTCAATCATTCACCGTTCAAACGCTTATCATATCGGTACTGCCCACACAAAATATCAACATTTTTTCACGAATGCAACTTGACACTTGGGTCATCCGGAAGCAATCGAGCACATCTGCACAATGGTTAAAATGTTCATTGTGAGAGGCACGTGTACTGGCGTGTGTCCGCGATTTGTTCACTGTGACGAATTAACGATGACTCTATTATGACTAGCAACTTACGCTTTTTAGGTATCGATTAATATTACTTGGGAACTAGCTCTAATGTTTGATTTGTTCAGAGATAATCCAACTGTACAGTTTTTATATCATTATTTTTATATGCTTCTTCCTCTCTTCTGGTTATTATTTCTTACACGTGGTGGTACTAGTTAGCTTTGACTGCGCAATTGGTTTCATCAACATTTAAGTGCCTATATATATGGTTTTCTTCCTGCAGTGTTTTGGGCACGATATTCTGCAAGTACACATTTTTGAGCGTCATGTTCTAACTCTGTCTTCTATTATAGAGACGTTGATTGCATCCATTGCATCCCATATTTTAACATAGATACATTTCCGAAACCACATTAGAACTAATCGGAAACAATCGCAATTATTACTAAAGCAGATCAGAATTGGAATGAAGTCTAATGTATGTTCAATGGTTTTTCATTATTTATTCTGTTTGATATTTATGAAGCTGTTAATGATATTACTTCGCTCCTCGTATATACGTGACTAGTTAGAAAGCAGATGTTGACATTTTAAAAATCCACTGATCAAATGACGATTCTATACTGCCGTAACTAAGAGGAAGCTGAAAATATAACTGTGGTAGTGGTAGTAGGATTCAATATGAAAGCGGAGACTAAAACTTACCAAGTACTCTAACGGACTTGAGACTTGTTCGATTCAAACCAACAATATATGATGTTTAATAAATATATTATTTCGTATGGACTCTACCCTAATCTATCCTACCCTAAATACAACTAAGTAAATAACAAAAACGTAAAAGATGGACGTCTATTCGTCCGTTTTGAAAAAAAAAAACCTATGACGAACCTACTCAAAGCATGTCACATAAACATACCCGTTGCAATGTTGTTTATGCCCAAAGTATATATTAACAGATAAAAAAACCAAATATATTGTCGACGGTTTTTAACAGTCACTAACGTAGTGTCGCCTAGTACCGAGAAACTTGGGACGATAAAGGCGTCAATAAACGCATGATAAACGCTTTATTAGTGTTATCTTTATGTGCGGGTAAAATCCAGCGCCCATAATATCACGGCTCGCACACGTGCCATGATAAACTTGGAGCCTGTTCTAAGTACCTTCGCAATAGCTAAGATATTTTTATGATCTTTTGCCAAGGCTTATGAGTCCGAACTCTTCACGAAACCACCGAAGAAAAATGTATTTGGAATCGTACTGCCACTGCGAAATATTTATCTTTTGACGAAACATATTAAACAAAAATAGACAATCTGCTTAATCCGATATTATAAGCTAAGCTGAGTAATAAAACAGTCCATATTATCATAACATTTTTGTAAAACAACCCTTTCAACGTACGTAATTACAGTGGTATTCCTCTCTAAGGAATTAGAACATTCGGTGTAATATCCGTCGTAGCATAAACATCAGAGGGTTTAGGGGGTGAGGTTCGGTACGAAGGGGTGTAATGAAAGGGAAGATAATAGTTCATCATCCGATAATAGCGGGATTAACACGATACAACCCTTTGTGGGCGGATAGTAAAACTTTACCAAAATGTTTGTCCGAATTGATTAATATTTATTTGCTATACATTAAATATTCGTACAGTGAATGCATTAAGGCGTTGCGTAACGCTGTTCTAATATAAATAGATACCTAGAGCACTTGTAATTTGATTTTTGAGATATCCTAGTATCCTAGTAGGATTTCTAAAAAAATTGGCAAAAGCTCAAATAAAAGGGTGTAGTTGCGAGTGTTCTTAGACCAAAACTAACCAGGTACCTCAATTAGAACTGGAGATGTAATGAAAGAAATCTATAAAAACATAAAAAAAAAGTACCTACAGGAGGAAATTGCGTTTGAGTATAACTTGAGAACGATAAAAGTTAGGTAATTTCCAATGCTTGACGTCAAATATGTGCATCAAATCCCTTTATTTAAATTTAAGCAAATCGGTTTGATAGAACAGCTGCAGGGACTCGGAATTGTTTTCCTATTTTTTTTAATATACCTATAGATTTTTACATTACATTGTCTTTTTACCTAACTTAAAATTTTAGTGCGTCTATGGGCTCTCGCGGAATTTCTCTGATAAAAACGGGCATCAAAGGAATTGAAAAATCCAGTTTTTAAATCTAGGATTAGTTAATTTTTTCTGGAGTTTTTGCTCTCCGATATTCCTTTTTAACCCCCGACGCAAAAAGAGGGGTGTTATAAGTCTGTTGTCTCTTTTGTAATCGTTAAAGTAAGTAAGTAAGTTTTGTAATTTTAAATTTTTATCTCTTACTTAATTCCTAATATTATAAATGTGAAAGTTTGTGAGGATGAATGGATGTTGGTTGCTCTTTCACGCAAAAACTACTGAACCGATTGCGATGAAACTTGGTACGTAGATAGCTGGACACCTGGATTGACACATAGGCTACTTTTTATCCCGATATTCCCATGGTATCAGGACTTACGAGAGTGAAATCGCGGGGCGCAGGTAGTATCATATTATGATTATCTACGTCTGGTCAAAGTTTGACTTCTTACTTTTTATTAGGTTAAGAAAAGACTTACTGGGTGCTAAGAAATAAGAAATTGCATTTAGTGATAAGGCCGCCCTTTGTACATATACATTTTTGTAAACTTACTTTAAGAAATATTTACTGGTGTACAATAAAGTTTATTCTATTCTATTCTAACTGGTAACAGCGAACGTAAACTTAATTTAACCAATAGACAATTTTTAAAGTGGGCGAGCCATGCTTTGGCACGTATGGGCCGGGTCGACCGGAGTAATAACGCTGCCTCACAGAAAACTGGCAGTAAAGCAATGATTTCATTGTGTCTCGCCGAGTGAGGGAGGTTACCGGAGGTCCTTTCTGCTCCCCCTCTCCCTCTTCTTTCCCTTCCCCTATTTCTTATTATTATTGTGACTCTCGAGTTGCAGGTGTCCATGAGCGGCGGTAGTCACTTACCATCAGGTGACCTGTATGCTCGTTTGCTCCGTATACCATAAAAAAATGACAACTATAATCGATCTAAGTATTATTGTTGATATGTCAATAGAATAATTCGACGATTGAAACAAAGTAGAGAACAGTCTTTCTAAGTTATGTTTCCACAACCCCTTACGTCAGTATAAACAGGACTGGCGGGTTACAAAATATAATATTCACATCACACGCAACAATCCCCTCATTTTCTATTAACAACTACCTTTACTGTGTAGTTCTGTCAATTTATATTTGCCTGCAATCATTAAAGTAGGCGTCAACATGTTCTGCTGTTTTGCAATAAAACAACCAGACAACTTTGAACCCCACGCATCCCGCGGCCTGTAATCTAAATGACGACAAAGGGAGCCTTCACCCACTTCTTACAGTGCTACATGTGTTAGCTTCGGAGTGAACTAGCCAAATGAATAGGTGTCAGAGGCAATACGTCAGAGCGGCCCCGGGGGCACCGCGGACGTGCCGCGTAACCGGACCCACTCGCATCATAATGCTACGTAATTCAATTGATTCCCCGACACTACCCGCACACTTCCTTCTAACTTCGTTTCGAACGTTTTGATATCGGATACGCCGTGTTGACGCCTCCTTGTAAAATTCTTTCCCCACTGACCCTCGTTGAAAAAATAAAAGTACCGAAATTGAATTGACTACATTGTATTTAACAAAATAAATATTTTTAACAATTTTAAACCTTTTTACTTAATGCTGGTAGGAGACCGCTGGGGATGAGAAGGTGACGTGTCCAAGGTTCTGGGCGTACGCTACTTTGGCGACGGGGGCAGCAGCGTAGGCCAGCTTGGCAACGGGTGCGTGAGCATAGGCAACTGGAGCTGGTGCTTGGGCGTAGGTGACCTGAGCTGGTGCATGGGCGTAGGTGACCTGAGCTGGTGCATGGGCGTAGGTGACCTGAGCTGGTGCATGGGCGTAGGAGAACTGAGCTGGTGCCTGAGCATACGCTACTTTCGCAACAGGGGCAGGAGCGTACGCAATCTTGGCAACGGGTGCTTGAGCGTACGCGATCTTGGCGACAGGGGCAGGTGCGTAGGCGATTTTGGCTACTGGAGCTTGTGCGTAGACGGGGCCAGCAACCTTAGCAGGGGCGGGGTGGACTGGTGTACCCTCGTAACGGACGACGGCATTGAATCCGTGCTCCTTGTCAGAGGTGTAATCGACAATACGGTGAACACCATCGGGTTGGACTAGCGAGTAAGAGCCGTGGACGGCGTCACCGGAGCGTTCTTCCTGTTGCTGCTTGACATCACCACTGTGATCGTCGTGGACAGAGTAGGAGAATTGGTAATGGGCGGGTGCCTCTTGTTCGGCGTACACAACCTTGGCGACGGGAGCGTTGGCATAAGCGTGTGGAGCTTGTGCATGAGCGTATGTGTATTGAGCCGGGCCAACTGGTACAGCAATGGCGGCGGCGGCAGCCACGAGGCCGAAGAAAGTCAGGAACTGAAATAAATTAAATTATTAATTTTGGTTTCTATTGATATACTATTTTCATTATTTTTTAATATGTTTATGATAATTTCTTTAATAATAAATTAGAACGGTAGAAATGGTTATGTTTTTTATACTCACTTTAGCGACCATGTTGACTGGATTGTTTATTGTTGACGAATGTACCATTGCTCTACGCTCAGAGCTTTTTATAGGAAACTAGTTACGCATACACATATGTTGTATACACGACATCGTTGATTAACCGATGTACAAACACGTACTTGGACATACATGATGCCCGCCGGCGCACGCGACGAAAACTGGATCGGTAGCAGTTATCGTTATGTAATTCATCTCAAGTTCATTCGTTTTGTTTGTAAATTACGACAGGTTTATTTTGGTTTAAAAGTTCTATTTGGTAAAAAATTATATATTAAAGAATTTATAAATTATGAAATGCATGCATTAAGTAAAAATTTAAATACCTTTTTAAAATATCCTCCCTTTTCAAAGGAAATAAGCGTAAACTAGAAGGATTATTAAGACAATAATGCTGAGATTAACAACACATTAATCAGTGCAATCGCTGTACTTTAGTCATTTGAAAACGGCATATTTCTTCCTTATTCGTACACTACACATATAACACATAAAATACATACCAATTTTATTTTCATCAGCTAACCTTTTTAAGAACATGAATCCACAGATTAACAAGTAATATAATATGTGCATCGTTTCATCTTCTTGTATGCAACCACGGCTTAGACAACTTTTCTCTAAATTACCTGAAAACTGCTGTATTAGTTGCTAGGTCTTGGTCATCTTCTCCTTGTATTACACTTTACACTCAAAAACGTGCCTATTTAGGCATGGCATGAGCATATTTCACGTTAGTGCACAAAGTACCAATTTGCTTCACATGTAGGTCCTGTATTCAACGCATTTGTTGTCGGTATAAGTATTTAATATGCTAGTACACGCGTTGTTGTGGCTAAGTAATTTGCAATAAAAAAAATTGTGTCCATAAATTGAGATAAAGACTACTAATTTTTATCAAAATGCACACAGTGTGCAAAAGTTTCATTATTTTAGGAGTCAATCGCGTAGAAACGTGATACAAAATTTTTATACAAAAAAATGAGTTTAAACCTTCCTAACTAAATAAAAATGCACCTATGCATACTTAACCCTTCTAATATATCGGTGCTGAGATCAAGTGAGAAAAACTTCAGCTCTAACATGTTCTGTAAAATCTTTTAATATTTTCTTCTTTGTTTCTCATATGTTTATTGATTAATTGTGTTCAAAACGTATGCTTTATATTTAGTACTGCTAATTATTCGTAAATTTTCTTCTACTGTACGTACAGTCCAATACTATATCAGGAGTCGAAGTAGTGATAATGTTCATTCAGTCAGCAGCTGCTAAAAATGGTAAATCAGATTGACGACTGCAATTCGTTTGTTCAAATAGTCACTTTGTTTCAGGGACGTCAGAAAATAATTTCATAGGATCTAATACGGCATCCCAATGTATGAACCTTTTTTTTTTTTTTTTTTTGTGCGTGTGGAAACCCCCTCGGGCCGTCACCCCACCGGGGTTTTCGGTGGGGCGGTGTGTCGGAATCGAACCGACTAAAACCACACGGTGTGCCGTACTGCGCCTTAAGTAGGAGGGATCCGGGAACAGCTTTTATTAAGACATCCGGACCCCCCCTAGCGCCTGCCCGCAAAAGCGCGGGCACCACCTTCGGGTAAAACCTCTCAATTAGGCGACGTCCAGGCACACGCGGACGCCGCCTCCTCGCGGAGGGCCACTATAGCGGGTGAAGGGGAAAAACCCGTCCCGTCCACCCGCGGCCACACTCAGGGCGGCATGAGGCGCTGGTAAGCGCGCCTCCGCCGCCCGGTTCGCCGGCGGCGAATTAGGTCCGAGTGGAGATCGTCCTCCCGGACCCTTTCCGCCGCCTCCTTCTGCGAGATGACGTCCTCACAGAAGGTCGCGACCGCGGTAAAATTCCTGTCGCTACCGGCCATGGAGCGTATGACGGCCGGTAGCGAGAGATCCCCTCCGATGACTGCAGTGAGGGCCCGACGCTGCGTCGCCCAGGCGGAGCAATCCGCCAGCGTGTGCTGAGCCGAGTCCTCACTACAGTCGCAGTGATGACAGGCGGGACTCAGTTCCCTCCTAGCGACCGAGTGCAGGTACTTCCCGAAGCAGCCGTGCCCGGAAAGAACCTGCGTCAGTCGGAAGGAAAGGGTCCCGTGCTGCCGCCCTGCCCACTCGACGATGACCGGCCGGAGCGCCTCCACGGCGGCAAAGCCAGCACGTGGAGCCTCCAGCCGGGACGACCAACGAGCCATGGTGGCTCGGCGAGCGGCCTCACGCCATTCGCGTACCTCTTCGGGCGGGGGCCGACTGCCGCTTCCCGCCCGGAACTCAGCCGTTCGCCGATATACTTCGGCGAGCACTTCCGCCTCCAAATCCCACGGGGGAGTCCCGGCCAACGCGCACGCCGCCTCCGTCGACACGGTGCGGTATCCGCGTATGGCTCTAACCGCCATTACCCTCTGAGGGCGCCAGAGGCGCGCCCTATTCTGGGCGGTCAGAGCTCCCGCCCACACCGGTGCACCGTACAGTGCCATTGACCGGACAACCCCCGTGTACAACCGTCTTGTAGCGACGCTGGGTCCGCCCAAATTGGGCAAGAGTCGCCCAAGGGCGGACGCAGCGCCGACCAGCTTCGGAGCAAGCTGTCGGAAGTGCTCGTCGAAGAGCCACCTACCGTCGAGGATCAGGCCCAGATACCTTATGTGGGCCCGAACCGGTACGAGAACCGAGTTGACTACGATGGAGGCGCCAGGGGGTGGACCACGACGAGGCCCATGAAATAAAAGGGCCTCCGTCTTATCCAGGGCCACCCGCAGACCCAGCGCCTCGATGCGACCGACCACCAGAGAGACACCTCTGGTGGCCAAACGCGCCGCCTCTTGGAAGTTCGCCCCCCGGGCTGTGACCAGTGTGTCGTCGGCGTAACAGATTACGCCCATCCCGGGGGGGAAGTCGCCTCGAAGGGCCCAGTCGTACCCCATGTTCCACAGGAGTGGTCCAAGGACAGACCCCTGCGGAACACCGCACGACATGGGCCGACTACTCAAAACACCATCTCGGTCCTCGTACATGACGGTACGCTCCTCTAGATAGTCTGCCACTAGCCGCCTCAGGTACCCTGGCACTCCGTGATAGTGGAGTGCTTCCCTGATGCAGCTGAATGGCAGACTATTGAACGCGTTGGCGATGTCCAACGACACCGCCAACAGCACGCCGCCACAGCTCACTACCTCTTCGGTCACGGCCCTCAGGCGCAACACAGCGCCGACCGTCGAACGCCCCGCTCGAAAACCGAATTGGGCGTCCGACAAATCGGGGCCGACCTCGCCAAGGTGCCGGACGATGCGGGCAGAGAGGACCCTCTCAAACAATTTACCCGCCTCGTCCAGCAACACGATGGGCCTGTAGGCCGCGACCGAGTCGGTAGGCCGTCCCGGCTTCGTTAAAAGCACCAGCTTCCCGCTCTTCCAGCAGTCAGGGAAGCATCCGGACGCCAGGCTAGCGTCGAACACCTCCCTGAGGCGGTCCGACATGTGGTCGAGGGCGAGGGCCAAAGCTCGGGCAGGGATCCCGTCTGGCCCGGGGGCGGTGTTCTTGGAACGGATCCGTAGAACAGCCGCCCCTACCTCCGCCTCTGTGACGGGCGGAACGTCCTCACTTTCGACCCCCCCGTCGTGTCCGGCCAACAGGGCCATCGACGGGGGTGTGTGTCCCACCCGTTGCGGGAAAAGGCCCTCAACCACATCCTGCAGGAAGCTGGGCTGGAGAGTCTCCGTAAGGGGGGGGCCCGACGCGCGGAGCCTTTGTTGTGCCGCGCGATATGGGCGACCCCAGGGGTCACGATCGAGACCCTCCAGCATCTCCTTTCTCCTCTCCTCTTTGGCGCGGCTAATGGCCAGCTTCAGAGTTTTCCGCGCCTCTCGATACTCCTCATGAAGCTGGTCCTCCTCGCCCTCCTCGCGGTGACGACGCCGGCTGCGGGTATAGGACCTCCGGGCACGAGTACAGGCCGCACGGAGGTCCGCCAACTCCTGGGACCACCAGTAGACCTCCTTCCTTGGAGGCCGACGACCTCGGACGCGGGGCATGGCCGCATCACAAATCTGCGTAATCGCATCGCGAAAGCGGCCTGCCCCCATGTCTACCTCCTCAGTCAGAGGCTGCGGAGACAGCCATGAGTAAATAATAGCTGCCTCCTCTAGTAGGTCCCTATCCATCTTCGTAACAGCCCACCGCGGGAAGCGAGAAGAACGCCGCGCCGTGTGACCCCTTCTGGGGTCCTGGGTCCGGGAGAGCTCAAATCGGATATACAGGTGATCCGAGAGCGTCTCAACCTCTACCAAGACACGCCAGTTCCTTACTCGTGCGGCGAGAGCAGGGGTAGCGAACGAAAGGTCCACTATCGACCCCCCCTGCTGTCGCACACACGTATTGGTGGAGCCTCTGTTTAGGAGACAGAGGCCCACCGATGCCGCCCACTCCTCTACGGCATCACCCCGTGCGTCCGTCCTGGGGGAACCCCACGCAACAGACTTGGCGTTGAAGTCCCCCAGCACTAGGACGTGCCCAGACGCTAGTCGCCGGATCGAGGTCTCCAGGTTATTGAGGAAGACCTCGAAGTCGCTCAGACTCCTGTTGGGGGAGAAGTAGACACCATATATGGTGATCCCCCCCCATTCGGCAGCAACATATCCAGTACCCTTGTCTCTTAGCGACAAGGGCGGGGAATGAGCCGCCGTGGAGCTGACGACTGCCACGGAGCCGTCCCAGTCACCCAGCCAATTTGGACGGGGAGGAACGTAATAGGGCTCCGCGGCTACGGCGACACCTATCGACCACTCCGCCATGGTTTGCAGGAAAAGATCCTGCGCACCGGCAGAGTGGTTCAAGTTCGTCTGGACAAGGAGGTTGGAGACTTGGTCCATTACTGGACTGTCTCTACAACCTCCTCCATGGGCGACGAAGACGACGCAGGATTGACATCGGAGGCAGCCTGGGTCGATTGGCTAGCCCCCGAAGTTTGCCGAGAAGTGCGGGGCGGCTTGCAGCCACCCTGCCCCATCTGATGGTTGGCGGGAATATTTCCCGCCGCGCACGCTGGGCAGTGAGGGGCGGCGGAACATTCCGCCGCCTTGTGCCCCGGTCGACCGCAGCGGAAGCACAGTCCGCTGCAGTCAAAACAACTGGTGCACCTGACGCGGGTGTGTCCCGTGGAGAGGCATTTAAAACACCTCATCGGTCTCGCCGCCAGGAGTGTGACTCTGGCGTTCACGAAACCGATGAGGACTCTTCCGGCGTCGCTCAAAATCTTGGCCGACGCCATGGGACAACTGGCCCACACCGCGCCAAGGCCCCCTGGACCGGGGCGGATGGTGCCGACCCTGATGTTGTCCGCACTGCAACCCGTCTTCTCCCGAATTACAACGCGGACATCCTCGACCGTCACTGAATCGTCCAGGCCCGAAATGCGCAGTTCCGCGCACTTGGTGGGCCTGGCGATCTTTACACCATCCGTGGCTGCGAATATCTCCCGCATCTTCTCGGCAAAAGTGTCCGCCGTCTTTGCGCCTTCAGCCCCAGGGAACTCGAGGACTCGAGCTCCCGTCTGGGCGAGGCGCATCCTCACACCTACGGCCCCAAATTCACTGGCCAGACTATCCCGGGCCTTCTTAAACACAGCCGCGTAGGATAGCCCGCCGTCCCCCGCCGCCGGCGACAGGGTGACAACCACAGCCGCCGTTTTAGGAGGCACCAGTTTCCGGGGTTTTTTGGTGGCAGTCACTGCCACGGATGGTGCCTGCGGCGGAGACGGTGCACTCTTGGCAGCCTTTTTGTTTTGGTTGCGGGACCGCTTCTTGCCTCCCTCGACTATTTTCCACCCGTCGTTAGAGGGGGTGGACGTGGAGGGGGCTGATGACGGACCAGGCATGGGCTCACTAGAATGAGTAGTAGCCGCAACTGTTTTCTTCGGTGCTGGAGTGGGAAGCGGGGGGAACTCCGCTGTCACCTTTTCCGTGACCTTCGTTGGTTGCCCGGCCTTTGGTGCAACCACTTTGGACGCAGCCTTAGCCGTTCGACCAGCCTTCGGTGTGGCTGCAGGCACCGGTACCGACGTCGCCGCGGCATAAGTCACCGTCTCGCGGCCACCCGAGACGGGAAGCGGTGTCGGGACCGTTGCGGCGTTAGCCTTGGCCGCGGCAAGTGGTGGCCGAACGATAGGCGCCGGAGGCAGCCTTGCCTCCAGGCCCGCGAGGCGCCCGTCCATCATTCGCCACACTGCGTCAATAACTTGACGCAAGTGGGCATCCGGAACGGGGTAGGGGGAGGGGGCAGGTGGCCGGGCAACCGGATTCGGCTGCTCAGGGCATTTCGCCTGTGCCCGAAATTGGGCGAACTGAGCGCTGAGCTCTGTGACCTGCCCCGTGAGTACATCATTTGCGGCCTGGAGGCGCGCCACGTCACCAATGAGGGTCTCGACGACCCCAGAGATGGCGGAAGAGGAGTCCTTAAGGGCCCTAACAAAGGAACCCTTAAGGTTTGTGGACTTGGTGGCCACTTTTTGGATAACAGCCACCGCCGCGTTCGCTCTCTCCTGCATAGTCGATGGTATGTGGGGGACAGAACCCCCTACCACCGGCTCTTGGATTTTAAGCAGGAGATCCGCAATCTCCTCCTCCGCTACACTTTCGCCTTCCGCTCTAGCTCGGACATAGGCTTCCCTCCCAGAGAAGGCGGAGCCCGACGGAGCCGAGACCGGCGTGCGCGACCTCCCTCTATGGCTACTAGCCACTTTGGGAGGAAGCATCTCCTGGGACGTGTCGCTGTCCTGATGTGAGGAGCGTCCGCGTTTACGACTGTCATTGCCGCGGACCTCAACCTCCATCGCCTCTTGGTTTTCCGTCGTCGTACCGGAATTTACGTCCGACGACACGACAGATCTGGAACGCAGGCGTTCCGAGTACCTTCTGCTCCCAGAAGTCAAATTGACTTCTGGGAGCTCTTCCGAGATAGGCGTCGCTAGTAAAACCTCTTCTTCATAAGATGAGGTATCCACCTTCTTTTCGTTCTTCTCCTTCTGCATCTTAATATCTACCTTCTCCTTTCTTTCTTCGGTTGTTTTGTTTATAATTTTAAGTGATTCCATAATTTAACCCACGAGATGGGGAGAACTAAAGGTCCACCCGGGCAGAGATCCCCAATACCCGGGCAAGCGAAGGTTTATACCCAACCGAGGGGTCCGCAGGTGCCCCGGCTGGGAGTGCGCTTACGACTGAACTACCCATCAGCCATGCATCCCCTGGTCACGCACCAGAACACGGGATTCGGGGTAATTTTTTAGAGAGGTTTTCTTCCTCGCAGTCCGGGCGGCTAAGCCAAGACCCTCGTCCCCGATCGGAGCCGCGAAACATGACCACAACTCCTTTCGGGATTACGATATGCCGACGGTGGCAAAGAAACTAAATCTTCCCATGCCTGCTCGGTGGCAGTGTGAGTGCGCACCGAGCCCGTCCTCCTTCTCCACTGAGGACAGCAGAGAAGAAACGCCGACCCGTGGAAGGGTCCCTCCTTCGTGATTTTTTACCGAGGTTTTCATCCTCATAGCTCCGAAGAGCGAAGAGCCAACAGACAGATGTGCTCTGTTGGGCCAAGCCTCAACCAAGTGGCCGAAGAAAGATGGCCTCCTCTACATACTAGAATATTAGCCGTTGGCGATGACGCCGTCCTCAAAAACTGAGGAAGAAAAGGCAGCGTCATCGCCAACGTTTCCAGGGTGCACCACGTGGAGGTTTTCTAGACGGCACCCCCCAATGTATGAACCTACAACAAGGAGAGCTGATTATGCTGGTTGGCTTTTGCTATTTTGTTTATGACGGTTCACCCTCAGACCGATATTTCTCAGTTCTCGCTATGAAGTCATTTCTAGTGATTTTAAAAGATAATATGTGACGTTGTCAGATCTGCAGGATTTACCTTGAAAGTAATCAGCTCTTTACAGGGGTATGAACATTACTTTAATGCTACATAAGTAGCAGAAAAATACTGAGTCGGGTCGTAAGTAAATAACATTATAAGGGTAACTCATGATCCATCAAAATTGATTACAGTCTATTGTTTTACTGTTTAGTTTTTACTTAATATTAATCCTCGTAGAACGGATGGTCGATGGACCCCAAAAGTTCTGGAATGGAGACCACGGATCGAAATGCGCAGCGTAGGACGTCCATTATTGCGGTGGACAGACTATCTACTTAGTAAAGATTACAGGCAGCTTCCAACCAGTGTTGGAAGTCATTAAGTGAGGCCTATGTCCAACAGTGGACGTCATATGGCTAAAATGATGATGATGATGAAACCTCGATTTGGTTTGGGGTTTAAAAAGTTCGCACTACTGCTCTACAGCATTTATTCTGTCCTTATTTATTTTTTTCAAAGCATTGCATTATGTTATATAAAGTACCTGGGAGACCGAGCATACTCGGTAGCTTTTTGTAAAAAAAAAATTATAAAATTGCGTTTTTACAGGAAATACAACTGTACAGTTGAACTTAAAATGCAAAGCTGTATCTGTATAAAAAAAAATCACAAAACCCGTCGAGCCGTTTCCGAGATACCCTAAATATACATACATACATACAAGAATTGCTCGTTTAAGGTAACAAGATATTCTTATTCAAAAAACCTGTTATATTCGGTTTCGATATATGTATTTACCGCAACAATGATTTGAAAAATCGATCAAGTCCCTGTTTAGAGTAACTTGTTAACCATTGAGTTCAAAGATACGAAGTATACTAAAATGCTTATACTCGTAACCCTGTTTAAAATTATTACTATTCTGTACGGGAAACAAAGCAGTTTCTTGCACAGACAACATCAATATCAAGTTCAAGTCATATTACCCCGGAACAAAGTAAAAACCTTGTCAGTATTTCGGTCGAACGTTTCCAAAAGACAATCAATGTAAAAATA
This sequence comes from Callimorpha dominula, assembly GCA_949752705.1. Taxonomy (NCBI): domain Eukaryota; kingdom Metazoa; phylum Arthropoda; class Insecta; order Lepidoptera; family Erebidae; genus Callimorpha; species Callimorpha dominula. Next base: position 6,232,409 of record OX457005.1, read on the forward strand.
ACATTTAATTTACGAGTTTCGGCGTACGCTACGTACATTAACCGCAAAAGGAACACTGATTCACCTTGTTATAAATGTCGATAGGTACTGTTTTTTTTAAGGCTTTATAATGTCATTGGATTGTAATAAATTACAAATACTTGAGAAGTTTCCCACGTATAATTAATGCTTACGGTACTACGAAATGTGTTTTAAGTGTGACTCGAATACAGTTTTTTCTCATTCCGTACAAAGCTATCTTAGGTACAACAGGAATCAAAGGTCGATTTGAACTACAATGAAACAATATTTGTACTATTTATAAGCAGTTTCACTTACGTTTATGGTTACTACTAAGGGTCCTAGCGTGATGTTACATTACCTATAATATTCCTCAATGAATACTAACCTACACAAAAAGAATTACTCAAATCCGGTTGATAGTTTCAGAGATTTGAGCGTTTAAAGAAACAAACAAACAATCAAACAAAAAATACTGCAGCTGTATTATCTATACGAGTATAAATAAAAATTAATGGGTAAATGTGTTGCTAAGCAGAAAACTGGAGAACGGCTGGACAAATTTGGCAAATATACTTGTTTTAAAATTTTCGTTGAAGTCCGAGGAAGGTTATGGAGGAATTGTTTGTTGTTTTTTTTTGCAAGTCTGCTACAGTCCAATAGCTTTTGACAGAATTACGTCTTTCGGGTCAGCCGGTATAAGTATAGAATACTGGATGACGCTAATTTTTACGTTTTCTAAAAATGAAACTTAGAGCTAGATAAATTTATCGCCCCCCAAACCCCCTGCATACTAAATTTCTTGAAAATCGTTGGAGCCGTTTCCGAGATATATATATATTTATATATATATATATATATATATATATATTTATACATATATACAAGAATCGTTTAAAGGTATTAGATACTTTTACTCAGTCCAACCTTAAATGAAGCAGACCGACATTATTGCTTAGCTAAAATCACATATTCAATTCAATTCTTTATTATGCATTCCAAAATGTTTATTTACAAAGGTGTTAAAAACTAAAAAAAATTTAATAGTCTCAATTTCAAACCCTGAAGGGCACAGCATATTCTTAATACATATAAATCCTAATATAAATATTAAAATAATAATAAAAAAACTTGTTGTTTGGACATAATTATAAATAAAATTAGCTTTTAACTACTTTATGATAAAGTATTACAATATGTATGAATATAGATAAATATTTAAAGCTATGTTAATATTTAAATTAAAACTTGTCATTTAAATACTCATCTATGCTATAATAACATTTGTTTACTAGAAAGAGTTTAAGTTTATTATCTATTATATTTAATGATTTCTTTTATGAGTTCTGGAAGCTTACATATTCAATCACATGTTTTTTACTCGTTTCTTTGAACGATATATAAATAATGTAGTCTATTTTCGACAACTAGGCGCAATGAATTAATTAATTTTAATACATATATTAATACGTGAACCGTTTTTATTTCCCATTTTAAGGCAAATTTGCACAAATTAATGTGAAAATTGGAATACTTAAAGATTATGTTCAGAAAAAGTGCAGAAAGCTAAAATATTTAAGCAATATTAATAATTTAATAATTACTTACATGAAAATAGCTACATTAATCTACACGTGTCCAGTAGTTATATAGGTATGTTGACGTGTCATAGTATGTAAGTCTAGACCTAGACAATGATACCGGCTAATAAAAAGAAAATAAACAAAATAGAATTATTGTCACCAGTCCCTTCGGTCACCCCCCCCCCCCCCCGGCGATATCTAGTATGAATAAATCATAACTAAGTTTATGGAATAAATACATATATTTGTCAAGAAAACGGGTAAAATTTTATATGTTTTGGATATCCAATTTTGCAATCTTAGAGCCCTCAGAACAGTCAGAACTACGTTATTTCATTAAAGCTTGAGTATTTAGAATAATCACAGTACAATCTGGTAAAATATGTATGAGAAATTGCCAGTTTTATAAGGGACGCTTAAAGAAGTATTAATCAGGTTTAAATTTAACTAAAAATCTTTCTGACTTATATTTTTTTTTGCCGTATTTTTTTACAACGCAGCTATATCACTTGAATACTTATTAAGATACCAATGTCATTGATCGATCTTTTCAGTGCGCTTTCTGCGATGTCTGAAAGACTTATTTAGTGCCATGCAATTATTTTTTGTCTGTGTGGATTCTAAAGCACCTGAGGCCTTAAGGAGGTTCTTAATAAATCGGAATATTTTTAAGTGAAATTTATTTGTAAACTAGCTGACCCGACAGACGTTGTCCTGTCTATGAATATTGAATTCGAATTGGTATTATTGCAGCGCGCATTCTGTCAATCGCGCCAACTGTCAAACTACTGACAGTTGGCGTTGTCGGCGTGTCAAAAGGCGTAAAGTTACATTAGAAAAGTTAATATGGTCATTAAGTTTTCTGAAGTTTCTTAATATTTTCGTTCCTAAGAACCTTTCTCCTAACAATAACAACCACAAAAAAAGGAATTAGCGAAATCGGTCCAGCCGCTCACGCGTGATGCCGTGACCAAGGGAAATAGGGATTCATTTATATATATAGATTAATAGTTGTATTCAATAACCCTATGCAATTTTACTTGCTCACGGAACCCTAAAAAAGCACATCTGTCGGTAGTATAACAGGTTACTACGCAATTACCGAACCGATATTACTCAGTAGTGAATGCTCCAATTTTTGCTCCAATTGCTAAATATATGTACTATTGATTTACATAATCTAGCTTAAGTAATGTTATTGATGTCTTTGTTACATGTTGGCTGGTCGCAATTCTTATGGCTTCTAAATATAAGTATCTACGTATGTGTAGTGTGATTAATTGTTAAAAATTCTGTTCGGTCATATTAATAACTAGTCGTTCCTCGCATTTTCCTTTGCTTTAATGGTTACTGCTCCACCCTTAAGGGTTATAGCGTGATGTTACATATTCTATTAGCAGGAATAGCCTCATGAATCTGCCTATCATGTACAAAAAGATATGTTCAAACAACTGATCCGATTCTGAAAATTCTTTTACTAAGAGGAAGCTAGATTACCATCGATTGATCTAAGTAGGCCGTATCTTTTATTGCACCAGATCCTTAGTGTCTCATAGCTACGACTGCATGAGGTGTTTAAGTTAAGCTCTGGACCTTTTTCTTTTCAATGGCAGTAGTAGCCCGGAATACCGGCTACAAGACTTATGCATCTTGACGTACTTTTTCAGTAATATATATAGATAGCTAGATACATAGATAGGTACTCTTTATTGCACACCATAAATAGGATACAATCATGAAAAAGAAATACATAAAAAACAGTAGTACAATGGACGGCCGTATCGCAGCTGCAATCTCTTAGGCGCCCATTACACGCTAGGTTTTGCTGTCAGTTTTGCCACAACCGAAACGGCGATTGACGAATAACCTATCGTCTAATGCAGTGATTGACGGTTGCATGATGAGATTTTAATGTCGATATTATTTCATCAATCACCAACGAACATCCGTCAATCATGACTTTTGGTAATGATTGACGTTTGCATGAGCGTCTAATGGGTGATTACAGGCAATCTTTGGGTGGACTATACTGTATGTATATACTTAGCATAACAGAGTAACTTTGAAATGGCTTGTATATAACCGGCCAAGTATCGTTAATGATGATTCACGTCCTAGTGTAATGTGTATCATTGGGCTGGTTAACCTCAGGCCAGGGAGTGTCTCAATGTCTCTAAATCGTACCACTTGAAACTTTCTAACTTTACACAACATACAAAAAGGTACAGCCCAAATGAGGACCTCCTTCTATTTTGAAGTCGGTTAAAACTCGGATTTACCTACTACTAATGTGTTAATAATAAGGAATGTGAGAAGTAGATATGTGTATCTAGCCTGAATAGCTCCTGCTTTTGTACCCTCCTTAAATTCCTGGTGAGTTCATTACAACACAGAACAGAAAAGAACACAGTCGATCGTAGGGTAGGTGACTCATCAATGATCTACTACGTCCGATGACATTTGGCCTTTAGTGACCTCTTTATAAAAAAACATTAGAGAGACGAACTATAATTAACATTGTATTGTAGAAGTTAATTCGCTGAGGTCATTTATCGAAGGGAATATAACATTCTGTGATTTCCTTCAAAACCAGTTCAGTCATGCCAAAACGGAAGTATCAGTGTAATTTTATTTTATAAAACAGTGGTTACATAAAACAAAAATGACAAATACCGTATAATTTTCGGAAGTTATTTATTCTCAATTTAATGATTCCAGTCTTTTTTAAATCTTTAACTGGTAAGCAAAACACAAAATACATCCATTTAAATAAGTCAACTTCGATCGCATTACGGACATTACGGAAATACCACGATGGTTTTCCCAAGAGACTCCAGTACGCAGATTTGATCTTGAACACGCAATCTCAATATAACAACGGGTAACCGCTTATCATTCGACAACCGTTAAAAGCCTTCACCATAACAACAATAGGTTGACTGGCAGAGAATTCCTTAGGCATTAAGTCTGCCTCGGTACTGTATGTGCATAAAGTCTAAATATATAGGTAATTTCTCGCAATTGTGCCTCCTCAGGGTCGCCATTAACTCTTCGGTAAAGCGGTCGACAATGGGTGAATAACCTCTGAATTCTGTCACGAATATTTGTATCTTATAAACGATAAGGTACTTACCTTATCGTTGTGCCTTATTTTTATCTTTGGCATTATCTTACCTATATCATCTTCATGTGATCTGTTTGAATATTGCTAACCGTTCAATTTTTCTTTATGTAAGCATACTTCTTCACAGATAGCCTCATTACTAAGCTGCAGCTATGATTTACCACCAAGCTATTAATATACATTAGGAACTTGCTGTCCTAGAACGCAAGTCAAGAACAACACTACAGCATACACATATCTATTTCATTTTATCTCTAAACAGTCACGTTTCTACTTACCAACAATTTCTTAAGCTTGCTTCTAATCAATTGGTGCTCGCATGTACCGTTCGTGTTACACATATTACCCAGTGAACCACACCCAAAAGAATTCGGTCAAGGCCTTGGTCGCACCGGTCCACAAAACTACTTTTAATTTCTTTACCGCGCGACGCCAATTTACACAGACCTCTTGACTATGTGACAGAAATGTGCTGATATGGGTCTAATTAAAATGGAAACTACTTGTTTCTTCTAAAACTATCACAATGTTATAAGTATTTATTATTCTTGCAATTTATTTACGTTCTAATGGAGTGTCAAATTGTAATACTGGTAATATATTAAATTATGTATGTATGAATGTGAATTGAATATGCAAATAAAAATTTGTCAATACATTTGGGTTCGAATAGTGCTACAATATAGGTACTAGGTAGGCAGAGAACTAATGTAATGTAGCAACAATTATTAAAATTACTTGGCAATTTCGTACTATTTATCATATCTGCAGAGTTCATTTCGCTATATATAAATATATTTAAAGGATTAAATTATTTGTATCAAAATATTGTAAATACTGTAAAAACCATAAATTAAAATTGCACCGTCTGTGAAAATTGCCCGAAATAATATATGGATAATTAGTATACAACCAACATCAAATTACATTAGTATCAGGCAGAATCCACAGATGGCGAAAATAAAAAATCAACTCGCGGTCAGCATTTTTCGTTGCGCTAACACTTTTTCCGCCTAGCGCCCCATCAGCCGAGCGTCTAAAAGTTGATTTCCCTGAATCTAAATAATACAATGTCTCTTATACATATGTATATGGGCACGTCAGATATCTGCAACAACATTTCATTTGTAAATCTGCACGAACTTTATGACGAGGCGGTTGAGCTTTTGACTGCGATTTCTTCGTACGCGTATTCGATTCCTGCTTAATGCAAATATTTCTATTTTCAATATATCTATTTGCAATGGTTTGGGTTTTTTCGTGTATAATATGTAAAATGTATTTTATAAATAAAAACCGGATAAGTGCCAGTCTGACTTGCGCACCGAGGGTTCCGTACAAACTTGTAGGTGCTTTGCCGTTCTAAAAATACTCCCCATACATCGATATACGTCATTGAAAGATAAACTTAACTTTGTAGTTTTAAAAGTACCTCTACATCCAAGTGCAAATTTAAGCTTGTAAGCGCAGATAAAATATTTTATGTGATATATCAACAAGTTATGGACTTCCTGATTTTTTCCCTTCCTTTTGCTGTGAGGCCTACCTTGCTTTTCGCTAAATTTCATGAGTCAAGGTCAATGGGAAGTACCCTATAGATTTGCGAAGTGTTAAAATTGTTTAAAATATAAGGCTTAAATGGCTATATGCTGTGATTGCGTTGACTTGATACCTACTCGCGTTCCTGAAAGAAGGGTCTTGACAGACGGACTACGAAGTGATCCTATAAGGGTTCCTTTTTCCTTTTGAGGTACGGAACCCTAAATTTTGATGAAAAAACTGCGACAAGTAGTTTTGACAGTCCTCTCTTGATGTTAACCTACCCAAAAAATTCTGAAGAGACCGAAACAGGTTAAAATCTGGGGGTGCAAGGTCAGGTTTATATGGTGGATGCATTAATACTGCCCAAGCAAGCTTTCTCAATTTTTACTGAGTGACCAAAGATATGTGTGGTCTGGCATTGTTATGATGAAAGACCACTCCTTTTCTGTTGATGATTTCCGGCCGTTTTTTCTTAATTTCTTGCTTGTGTCTCATTAGCTGTTGGCAGTAGAGATCCAAATCGATGGTTTTGCCCAGCGGTAAAAGCTCATAATGAACGATGCCCTTCCAATCCCACCATACACACAGCATCACCTGATTGAGTGTTAATCCTGGTTTTGCTACCGTCTGTGGAGCTTGACCACCGTTTGACCATGATTTTTTCGCACGTTCTTGACGAAGGTGATCCACTTTTCAACACCAGTGATCAATCTTTTCAAAAATGGTTTGGTTTTTCATTATGTTTCAATAGAGAATCGCATATGAGTACACGATTCATGAGGTTTCTTTCAGTGAGCTCGTGTGGCACCCAAATATGGAGTTTTTTCTATAGCCAGACTTTTTCAAATGGGTCAAAACTGTTTTGTGGTCAATCCTCAGTTCCTCGGCTAAGTACTACTAATACTACTAAGTACTACGAATATGCCAATCTTGCTCCACAATGAGGGCGACCGGAGCGAGCTGCATCTTGGACATTTAAATTCTCGAACTGAAAACGCTTGAACCTACTTTGTGCTACTCTTACTGACACTGCATTAGGACCATAAAAGTCACAATTTTTTTTCGCGGCTTGAGTCGCATTTTTCCCTTTGATTATATAAGATTTTCCCTTTTTTGTAATAAAACTTCAGAATGTATCGAATTTCTTAGTCAGATTCACTTATTTTAGCGGACCGAAAAACAATTGAAAAATGGCGGTAAAGTTATTTTTCTTTTTCTTTTCATAATGTCCTAAATTTATTGATATTAAAACCAGCCAGATACAAACAGTACAACCAAAGAATTTTATACATACAAAATACGAAAAGATTTTTCCCCGACCTATTATATACGGGAATTAACGTGATCACGAAATAGGTATTACATATCTCTGAATTGTCTGACGTTTAGACCAGGTTGCACTGGCCATGGTGACAGGCTGACTGAAACAGTGCTGCACACCCTCCGTTGTCGAGGTGGCATGTTTTTTATCACTGTAAATAATTTGAAATCATCTTCCAGATTGAAAGTTTTATGTTTTTTAATATCTATAGCTTCGCGTACAACTCTTGAAAAAGTAACGTTCGGTGGAGAGGACTTGTGTACGTAGGTACGTGTAAAGCGATTCCGCGTCGAGGCTTACCATGACGTCATCAGGTTCCAACTTGAGATCTTTTATAATTTGTATGAACAGACGGGTCCTTGTCGCACTGTGTGTACCGCAAGCCTACTCATACGGATAAATACTCATAGGTGACACACTACTTCTCATCATCATCCCCGACACCTGCAACCTGCCCGTTCTTGGCGAATCAATACATAACACGAACTCGTTGCAGTCGCTGCTAACACACAGCATCTCCATTCTGATTAGGTAAAATTATTTTAATGTGAAAGGTTTTATTAGGTAGGTACGTAGTACACCTACCTACCTAATAAAACCTTTCACATACTTACTGCAACTCTGTAAATTATCTGTCAATACGATGTTGGACGTGATAACAGTGATTTCAAAATTGTAATTAAAAATAATAAATTATTTCAGTTCAAAAATAAATAATTTATTAGCAACTATTCATTTAAATAAAATAGCTCTCATAACTAAATAATAACATTGGTCTAGTGGTGGTAAGATATGGCAGGAGATGAGTAGGTTACGTGGGTGACGGGAGCGGCGGCGTAGGCGACCTTGGTGATAGGAGCGGCGTAGGCGACCTTAGCGACGGGAGCGGCGTAGGCAACCTTAGCAACGGGGGCAGCGTAGGCGACTGGAGCGTTGTACGCGTACTTAGCGACGGGAGCCGCGTAGGCGACTGGAGCGTTGTAGGCGACCTTAGCGATAGGTGCAGCATAGGCGACCTTAGCGATAGGTGCAGCATAGGCGACCTTAGCGGGAGCGGGGTGGACAGGGGTGCCCTCGTAGCGCACGATAGCGTTAAAGCCCTGGTGGTCATCAGCTGTGTATTCGACGATACGGTGTACACCGTCAGGTTGCACTAGGGAGTAGGAGCCGTGCACTGCGTCACCGGCACGAGACTCCTGTTGCTGTTTCACATCTCCGGTGTGGGAGTCGTGTACGGAGTACGAGAAGTCGTAATGAGCAGGAGCTTCTTGCTCAGCGTACACCACCTTGGCAGCGGGGAGTAGACCAGCGTAGGCGGCGGCAGCCAGGGAGAGGATGATGACAAACTGAAATAAGAGAATTGAAATATAATATTGGCATTTTCAAACACTTAATTAATAATTTGAAAAGTAAGGGGTAATATAATTACTGATCTGAACTGATGATATAAAAAAATTACTGATTGAATGACATTGAGACACTAATTTTTCACATAGCAAATAAAACTTGGAAAATTTATATTGGTTCGATAATGTATTTTTAGTTTAGTGACTTTCCCTTCACTTATAAAATATATTAATTTAAAAGACTGACTCACTTTAGCGACCATTTTTGCTAATTAAATTTAGCTTTGTTGTTGTTAATTTCAATATCAGTTCTCGACTGTAATGCATCTATGATCTGGTACAGTTTTTATACATGAATTGTCACGTACTGTTAAACCGGTTGGTGACATATAACCCCGGAGCAATGCCGAATTTCTTGTACAATGATTGAGAGGTCGTGCAGATCGATCGGTCGATGCGAGAGACCTACAGATTAATTTCTGGAGACAGCGCTGTCTGACCTTAGTGGGTTATACAAGTGAGTTGTGTTGTGAGAGCTAGTAGCTTATACCCGCTGCACTCCTCACCTGCTTATGTTGAGTAATAATAAAGTATTTAACATTAGAGCAATTTAGGCCACAGTATAGAGCACTGTAAACTTTGTTATAGAATATATATGATGTTGAAGTATTTTCTTCTCGTTCCGTTGCCCTGTACTGGTGATAAGAGTGTGACAAGAGGAGTTTTTATGAATAGAGTACCAAGCATAGATCAGAAAATTAGTGATTCGTGCCAAGACGTGCAATACTTTACACATAACCTTGACATAAAATAAATGAAGATATTATCCTACCCGTGCTAAAGCTGGGGAGGTTCGCTAGTAAAATTATAAAGAAAAATAGAGAATTAAATATAGAGAAGCCAAGCAATTGGAACAGGACAGAGATGAAAGGTAATGACTACGTCAACAAGAATGTGATGGATGGATGTCAACTGTAATACCGATACAAGTTCAACTGGTATATCTTAGCAAAAGGTACCTACTTATTTAAAGAAATATTAAGAGCTTACAAAACCATTAATAAAGTATATATTAAAAATGAAATTAAAACTTGATTTACTTGCGTTGGTTTATATTTTATGTTAATAGGAAATGAACAGATATAATATTATATTAAAACAGGGGTTCCGAATCTTTTAATATAATGGAACACTCATCAAATCCCAGTAATTTTATGGAACCCCACGTTCATTGGCATAACCAGTTTTTTCTGAATTTCTCCCACTCTTGTTTAGCGGTTCAAGGAATGAACAACTTCACTTAAACGTTACCGTAATAAACTTAATAGGTACTTAAGCATACAAGATCTAGCCCGGCAGGCGGGGGTGGGGAATGCTTTCTGTTGTCCGACAGTTTGGGGTCAGACGTCCGTGTGTGAGATGGGTGTGAGATGTGTGGAGTTGTGTGTGTGTGGATTTGTATGAGCATATTGGGGTAGCATAGCATAGTCCGGGCCATATAATACTCGCTAATTACATAAAAGTAATCGTTTTTCTCAACACATATTTTATGCTATTCTAAAATAATATTTGTACCTTACTATAGATTTAATAAATAATTTCGCGGATCCCTGGTGACTTTCCCACGAAACCCTTAGGTTCCGTGGAACCTATTTTAGGAATAGCTGCAGAAGCTTAAGACGGGATTTAATCGTGATAATATTTGTATATATCCCTATATATAATACCCTTTTTTGGTTACACGACGTTTCGACGTAATAACACTGATCATAGTTACGGGGATAGATAATATTGTCACTAATTAATTATAATTAGTATCTAAAAAAATATTATAGATCTATAAGATTATAGATACCTATACTAGCTTCACCCCGCGGTTTCACCTGCATAGGTCCCGATGCCGTGAGAATATCAGGATAAAAATGAGCCTATGTGTTAATCCAGATCACCAGCTATCTACATGCCAAGTTTCATCGCAATTCGTTTAGTAGTTTTTGCATTAAAGAGCAACAAACATCCATACATCCTCAGAATCTTTCACGTTTATAATATGAGCAGGATTGGATCTCTATTTTGTACATTAATTTATAAAATTAATATTAAGAGAGGTAAGGCTATAAAGACAGCCGGTTCTGAATTAACGAAATATCACAGTTAGAATAACCGCAGTATTATAAGTACTTTGTCTCTACTAACTGCTATTGTCTCATCTCGTTATTTCATAGGCGCTGGACTCATTTTAGGCTGAGATGGTCGTCCTTCTATCTGTATTCTATGGATGTTAAATGTGGGTGATCTGATCTGTTTTCTTTCTTTATTTTCTCTCCATCTGACAAATCTTTATTTTGCTACCATTGCTAGTGTATCAACTTCTTTTAAATCTACTTGAGTGTTATTACATATCTGATTAAAATCAACAGAGCGTAAGCCTAGTGAATGTAAAATCCATAAGGATCTTTTTGTAAATTGATCTTACTACTTACCGATAAAACAAATTGGATAAAAGACACACAGACAGGCTTTATCATGGAGCCTATGTGTGAACATAGGCATATGAAATGCCCGCCCGCGGCGATCCGCACGCGTTTGTAAGATAGCATAATATTAATTTAGCTTTTGCATACGTTGTTCGATCTAATTTCAGATAAAATAATCTTAAATCTGACAACGTAATTAATTTATATTACTATAATTAAATATCTGTAACACTAGTCGTATTATAAATAAATTATCGTAATTGAATTTTGGTACAAGTAGGTGTTGTGTGTAGGATAGTATGAGAAGGCCACTAAACCCCCAAATTATATGCAAATGTGTTAAAAATACCAGCCTTGTCATTCCAAATGTCGTCATCCATTTTAGCTTGTGAAAATACATATCCCATCAAAAACTTAACACAAAAAATTCAATTCTTGCAACGCACTTTTTCTACCGCAAAAAGCAGTGAGATCTAATTGTTATCTAATTAGTTAACTAACAGTATTTTGCAGTGACCGTATTAATATTAGACATCCTTATTTCCTAAACAGATAGAATGACATGGCCATCGCTGGGCAACAATTCTATATTATAACTAGCAACCCGCCCCTACTTCGCACGGGTACAAATTATAAACCTTCCTCATGAAACACTCTGTCTATTAGTGAAAACCGCATGAAAATCCGTACAGTAGTTTTCAGTTTATCGCGAACAGACAGACGCGGCGGGGGACTTTGTTTTATAATATGTAGTGACTATGTTAACGGGAATTAACGCGATAATGTATTTAAAAGGTATTACATACCTTTGATTTGACGACAGGGAGGGTCAGCCCGTGACTACGGTCAGTGTAACCTGGTCGAAATCGATCAGGGAAATCAAAGGTATGTTAATTGCGTTAATTCCCGTTAACATAATTATATTATCATGGAACGCGAAAGTTTAAAAGTTAGTATAACAATTCGATATTACCACTTTTTGCGGAAAATAAAAGAATAATTTCAAAGTCATCAATTTAGGCAAATTTTCAATTATTTATAGAGTTATAAATGCTGCTGTACTGTCGCCTCCAAGGACCAACCATATATATTGAACTAACATGGAAGTCACATATTTTCCCCTTTTTTGGAACATTTTTCATTAATGCTCCGCTCCTGTTGATCGTAGCGTGATGTTATATAGCCTATAGCCTTCCTCGATAAATGGGCTATCTAACAATGAAATAATTTTTCAAATCAGACCCTACTGGTCTGATTTGAAAAATTATTTCATTGTCCTGAGAATAGCGAACAAACAAACAAACTCTTCAGTTTTATATATTAGTATAGATAAGTATTAATATATAGATTTATTATTATTAACACTCGTTTTCTATTGATAGATATTTGTTATTACTCCTTAAAAGCCAGCGAGCAAAGCCTCGAGTATAAGTTCAACTCTGCTCTCAACTCACCCGTACAACCGGTTAAGGCCGAGACAACGCTAACTCCGGGCGCTAATCTGTAGGTCGAAACATGTCCGTTTAACCATGTGCACGACCTTTACCTCTCAATCATTGTAAAACTTATTCGGAATCGCTCCAGACCTACGTCACATACCGGTTACACTATACGTGACAATTCATGTATAAAAACTGTACCAGATCATAAATGCATTACAGTCGAGTACTGGTATTGAAATTAACAACAACAAAGCTAAATTGAATAAGGAAAAATGGTCGCTAAAGTGAGTCAGTCTACGATCTAAATATATTTTATAAGTGAAAGCAAACCCTAAAAATACAATATAGAACCAATATAAATTTCCTAAATGTCATTGCCATGGTCAAACTAAACGTCTGGTAATTCGAATACAAGTACTCAGTCTTAATATATAGAATATAATATTTAAACAGTGTTTCTTGTCTTGAAATGCAGTTAAATTATATAACCCACTTTTTTTAGAAGAGACGTTTAGTGTTTGCAAAATACGTTACACATACGTTACAATTACGTTACATTTTTCTTCTCTTATTCTAGTTCGCCATCATCCTATCTCTGGCGGCTGCCGCCTACGCTGGCCTGCTCCCCGCTGCCAAGGTGGTATACGCTGAGCCCGAAGCTCCTGCTCATTATGACTTCTCGTACTCCGTACACGACTCCCACAGCGGTGATGTGAAACAGCAACAGGAGTCTCGTGCCGGTGACGCCGTGCACGGCTCCTACTCCCTAGTGCAACCTGACGGTGTACACCGTATTGTCGAATACACCGCTGATGACCACCAGGGCTTCAACGCTATCGTGCGCTATGAGGGCACCCCTGTGCACCCCGTTCCCTCTAAGGTCGCCGTCGCCGCCCCCGTCTACACTCACGCTTCTCCCGTTGCCTACGCCGCACCCGTCACTAAAGTCGCCTACGCCGCACCCATCGCTAAGGTCACCTACGCAGCACCCGTCGCTAAGTTCGCCTACGCCGCTCCCGTCGCTAAGGTCGCCTACGCCGCTGCTCCCGTTACCCACGTCACCTACTCATCGCCTGCCATCTCTTACCACCACTAGACCAAATTTATTATTTAGATAGGGGACCTATTTTATTTAAATGAATAGTTGCTAATAAATTATTTTTGAATAGAACTGTTTTACTTGTTTATATTTTAACAAAGTCACAACAAAACTCGAAGCGAAACCTGCATCTAGATAAAAAATAAAGAGCTTTAGTTATAAGTTTTATTGCTAAACACGAAGAATGAACACTTTCACACAGTTGGTTAAAACGGCTGAATGGATCAGGATGAAATTTGGCACAGAGATAGATTATAGTCTGGAATAGCACATGGCAACTTTTTATACCCGCAATATTTACGGTTCCCTTAGGATAGATATCACCAAAATTTCAAACGAAGTCGAGCTAGTCAATCTATATAAAGCTTTGCGACTGTTAACAAACTGTAACATAACAAGTGCCGGCCTTAGTATATGTGGCGCCCTTAGGCAAATTTTAGGGTACTATACATATATATATAAATATGCATGTGCATACTATAGGATAATTAAAAAAAAATTAGATGATTGTATTTTCTTTGATAACGAAGTATTCGTCATACAATTGAATACATTTTTATTAAGTTTGCTAAGAAATCCCCCCCCCTCCCCTCCCCCCTCTCTAAGACCGGCGCTGAACATAACCATAAGTCGGCCTTAAATGTTATTGACTTAGTCACTAGCGCTAGGTAACTACTAAGTTATAATCATAATGATAATAACTTGAAACACCCCACACACGGGCGTCTGGTCCCAAACTAAACAGAGCCTATACTATGGTAACTGGACTGTTGATAAAACATACTTATATATTACTAAACACATACATATTGTAGACGACAGAACAGACGTTGAACAAATGATCGTGCTCATCACACAATTATTTGTTCTGGGTGGAAATTGAACCCACGACCTCTAGCGCAGCAGTCAAGATCACTAGACCAACAGGCCAAACCAAAGTTTGCAACTGTGTACGAGTACGTCTACTATACGGGTGCAGTCGTAGTGATGGTTTGGAGTGCCTGAGTGAGTGTACAATAAAGTTTATTTGTATTCTGGCCACTAGTAGCGACTAAAAACGATTGTAATCGGCTGCCGCTGCCAATACGAGTCACTAGACGTGGACAGGCCCTCTCCTCCTCACGACTACGTATTTTGTTTATACTGCCCCCACCCCAACCAACTTTACGTTATCTGAGCAGGGTCAGTATACCTGCATCAAGTTCCCCAAACCAAGGTCCCGGAGACGCAGGGACCTTTATACGGCAGGTCTTACCTCCAACGCCATAGCGCCGGTACTAATTAAGGCTAGTTACCCGTATGCCTATTGGTCACAGAAGATCGCCACTCGTGAAACCACACTCGCAGCGACCCCCCATTCGCAACCAGCACACTCCCTATTGTCCAGATAGGTACCGGAGTTTTAAGGCACGCTCACTTCCCGCATATTTGCATATGCTCGCGGTAACACCGCTAAGTTCGTCAGAGAAGCCGACTGCCAGTATCCAGCTGGTACCGGAGCTGTCAGCACGCTCACATCCCGATCTACAATCAAGTGTAGGTCTACCCTGGCCTACGGTCGGGTGTCCAGATCAGTGTCTAGTCACCTTTCTACTTGCTAAGCAGGCAAGTACCCGAGCTGCATCGGTCCGACGGGACCTCTGCTAAAGCACGCTCCAAGCCTCGCAGCGGAAAACCAAGGAGCCCTTCGCCTTAGACCGGTTAATTCCGCTGCTCGCTGCGCGCGAGAACCGACGCTCCACCGACAATAGTGGAGCAGACGAACGTGCCCGTTCTCTGCAGCTAACCACAATACCCCCACGAGTCCAACTCCAAAACCGGTATCTGACAGCTTTCGCCATCAGAGGGCTCAGGATCCGGTTCCCGTGGTACCCTGATCTAACAGCCGGACCCGTAGTTCCGGCTGCGAACCTATCTACTCCGGGTGACTAGTAGATAGGGAACTAGACGTGGACAGCAGTCGTAATCGTTAATTGCTGGATGTCCATCGTCACCGTCGCCCATGGGCACCTGCAACTCAAGAGGCACAAGTGCGTTGCCGGCCTTTAAAGTGGGAGTAGGGAAAAGGGGGAAGATAGGGCTCTCCCTATCTTCCCTTTTGTTCGCCGAGTGAGTGAGGTTATGGAGGTGAGGCCCTTACCCTTCCCTCTGGAAGGGTAAGGGCCTCCGGTTACCTCACTCACTCGGCGAAAAACAAAGAATCATTGTTTCACTGCTGGTTTTCTGTGAGGCCGTGGTATCACTCCGGTCGAGCCGGCCTATACGTGACGAAGCATGGCTCTCCTACGGTTTCAAATATGGCCTACTGGTACTTTGCAACCAACATCAGGGCTTGATGACAGGTTAAGAGATGAACAATAGATATCTCTTTATCATATGGTAGATAATATGGTAGTAATTAAATAGATAGATAAAAGTCTTTATTCATGAAACATTTCATAAGCTTACATATTGCTCCACGAAACCGAATAATCGGTTTGTCTGTGGAAGTACATTGTGGTGGAGCGCCAATATATTTATAAAATGCATACATAATCGCACCATAATATATTTCGTTATATTATAAATTTCATAGTCTTTATAGTAAACCACATTCTGTTTGTCGAATGCAATTAGTGCTGGTACTGCTGTAATATTGCCAATGTACTCGACGATCTCAAGAGATGGCGTTAGCAGTCTTCAAATAGTGTGAGCGCGCTGCGCCTGATTGGTGCAAGAAAAAACGGACATACCCTGCTCTCATCGCTTTTCGCGGAGAAGACGCCTTTAATATAAAAATTTTGTTCCGCCACGGACATCAGTTATATTTCTCGTGAAAAGAAGCTGATTTTCCGTTAGTCCTATAGCCGTGTAGTGTTTGGACTCGCTTGTAACCTTTACAAGGTGTATGTGGAGTGCTCCAGTCTACGATCGTGACCGGCCGGTCAATACCTTGCAAGAGACCGTAGAAACCTCGCCGCTGCTCGCTGCCTTCTGGAGGATCGGGACTTGGTCGGTGTTGCAGGTTAGTGCTGGCATGATTGGTTTGATCGATAGAAGTGGTTTACTTCCCTACACCTCGTACGCTAACTGTTGAGCAATCACACCCTGGTCGGGCTATTTACACGCCTGACCATATAATTTGGTCCTTACGAGTACGGATAGGCCAGTGATTCACGTAAATATTGGTGAATTTACTTTTCTATTCATATCATAAAAAAGATTCACGTAATTCTAGTGAATTCTTGCCGCCATTTTTCCTCGCTCACAGATTTACGTAAAATTGGTAAATTCTGTGTTTAAAACGCACGAGAACTACGTAATTATTGGTAGACTCGTACTTAAATATAATTAATTGTTAGATTTGGTGAATTACGTATTAATTGGTAATAATATCCATTATACTCAATTTAGTTGAACTTATTCATACCTACCCACTTATTTACCGCTCCACCACTGTACTTTACGCTAAGTCATTTTAAGATTTAAATTTAATTTGTGTTTTTACACTAACTAGGTAGATATACCTATCACTTTGTAGTTGTATTGTGATATTATTTTATAAACATGACGGAAAGCGAATCAAGTCGCGAAGTCATGTTGGTTATGTTGAATCAAAAGAAAGAATTATTATTTCACGTATTAATCGTATGTACACATCGTCGAAAGGTATAATTTCTTTCGATTCATCAACGCGAGCTAACGAGAATTTTCTGGCTGAAACGGAGATAATAGATGATTTACGCGATAAATTTGAGTCCATTGTTGATAAAATAAATAATATAAATTTGTTATCAAAGATTACGGTCAATCCCGAGTATTCTTGCCTCGATTCATTTGATGATTTATACTCGAGAGTTAAACGCGTTAGAAATAAAATATTAACCACTTCTAAGGTGCGTTCACTCGAGACCAGTAGCTCGATCAAGTCCGTAGTGAAATTAGAACCTTTAGTAATTCCGAGTTTTGACGGACGCCCTGAAAACTGGAATACCTTTTATCAGTCTTTTAAAGCTAATATTCATTTGAATCAACAGCTTTCTGACTCGCAACGTGTACAGTATCTAATTTCTAAACTCACCCACGACGCACTAAAATTCACTTCCGGTATTATTCCGTCAGGTGAAACATATAAAATACTGTGGGATAGTTTGGTTAAGAAATACCACGACAAACGCTCATTAGGTACATATTATCTCAATAATATACTGGACTTAAAAACTTGCTCGCACACTGCGAACGCTCTTGATACCTTTGTTAGTAAATACTCCGCTTCGATATCAGCTCTAAAAGAATTAGGCATAACAGATCTAACTGATTTTATTTTTCTTCAATGCGCTTTGAGAAGGATGGATCCTCAAACCATCCAAGCCTTTGAACTTTCGATTCGGGATGTGGAAGTGCCTACGACACAACAGCTTATCGCTTTTATACAAGATCAGGCTAAGATTTTGGAGCGCTCAAACCCGCGAAATTCGTCTTATATGAAACCCGCTGCTGTTGTTACGTCGCCCTCACGCGACCGGCGCGTTCATCACACCTCCAAATCTTACGCAGCAGTTACCGCGAATTGTTGTTTGTGTAGTGGTAACCATCGACATTTACTTATTTAGTCAGGCTAGATATGAGTTTATTAAATCGAAGTACGGTTGCGTTAATTGTTTAAGCACTTTACATAAACTTCCGGATTGTAAGAGTACGTCAGTCTGTTTCTGTAATAAAAGACACCATAGGTTATTGCATTTTGATAGTAATAATTCGCAATCGCATGCGGCTATGGTAAATACCGCCGTCGCGTACTCGCCGCCGCCCGCTCATCGAGCGACCGTTACTTCGCCCGCGCCTTCTCATCGCGCTCACACGACTTCGTCATGCATTCGAGCGCCCCCGCTTGCTACAGAACCAGTTACACATACACAGTCTTACACTTCTTGTCATAAGGGTGATATACTTTTGTCAACCGCTCAGGTATACGCGCGCTCTAAGGGTAGCGCTGGTATCAAATCTGTAGTTAGGTGTTTGATAGATAATGGCTCGCAGAATAATCTAATAACATCTGCTTGTTCTAGTTTATTAAATTTACCGATAATACCGTTGAATAATTCCTATGTTAAAGGTGTTGGTTCCGCTTCAAGTCCGATAATCGGTTATGTTCATTTAGACATTGAATCCCGTATTTATCCGGATCAGAAATACACTATACATGCGCTTGTTGTAGAATGCATTACGGATCAATTGCCTTCGAAATTTATCGATTGTGATCGCGACCTAGATTTTCGTAACCTTCCGCTCGCTGACTTAAGCTGGAATATTCCGGGAAAGATTGATTTATTGTTAGGTGCCCAGCTATTCCCATTTATATACTTAGGAAATATGGTCGAGTGTGGGCCGCGCGCACCGTGTGCTTTATCTACAACATTTGGTTACGTACTTATGGGAGATTACCCGCGTAAACATATTTTACCTACTGCCGCGTCTTTTTCTGCGTTAGCGCTTAATGATATAGTGCAAAAGTTCTGGGAACTTGAAGAAGTACCCATGAAACGCTTGTTGTCACCAGAGGAGACAGATTGCGAAAATATTTTCACGGCTACCGTGACCCGTGACGACGTAGGTCGTTATACAGTTGCATTACCGTTCTGTAGGGACCCTTCGGAATTAGGTAATTCGCACGCTACCGCTTATCGCCGTTTCGTTTCACTCGAGCGTAAGCTCCGTCAGGCACCGATAGTGCGCGAAAATTATAACAAGGTTATTCAGGATTATATTGATAACAATTACCTCAGTCCTGTTAAAGAATCTGAGCTGTCCTCTGATGGTTATTATATACCGCATCACGCAGTAGTCCGACCTGATAAACCGATGCCGCGCATCGTATTGGACGCGAGTGCTAAAACGCATACAGGACTTTCGCTTAACGATATATTACATATTGGACCCAATTTACAGGCCGATCTGTTTTTATTATTGTTAGGTTTTAGATTATTTCCTATTGCAATGAACGCTGATATAAAACAATATTATTTACGGATTGGTGTACCAGTAGACCAACATAAATACCTACGCATTTTATTTAGATTCAACGAATCGGAAAAAATTCGAACTTATGCCTTTAATAGGCAACCTTTCGGTCTCAAGTCAAGCCCTTACATAGCTATGCGCACTGTGCGACAGCTGGCTACTGACATGAGTCCGCTCTATCCTGATGCCGCGAAAGTGGCAGAGACCTGTCTGTATATGGACGATTTGGTTCTTTCTATTGCAAATGAGGATACTGCCACGCAATTAGCTCACAACTTGATTAAGTTTTTCAAATCGGGTGACTTTGACTTAGTGAAGTGGTCTAGCAATTCACCAGTGCTACTTGACTCGCTTCCCGACACGCACCGCAAGTCGCTTGATTTTGATGTTGACAATAATGTCTCTAAGGTCTTAGGTCTCTCATGGGAACCATGTGAAGATAATTTTCATTTCACATGCGCCGCAATTAATGAAAAGTGCACCAAGAGAAACATACTTTTTGACGTGCTCGGATTGGTCGCGCCTGTGATTCTCTATGCCAAGTTGTTAATTAAGGAACTGTGGCTCAGCAAGTGTGATTGGGACGATCCTGCACCGGAGCACATACGCACCCGTTTTTTCGCTCTTGCGCAAGAACTTCAAATGCTTGACACTTTAAGGATTCCACGTCATGTAGGCGTCGAAGTTGGTTGTGAATTACGTCTTGTTGCTTTTTGTGATGCTAGCATGAATGGTCTGGGATGTGTCATTTATGCCCATTGTACCTACCCGTCTGGCATTCAAACTCGCATTCTTTGCGCTAAATCAAAGGTTTCGCCAACAAAAATCACTACGCCAACAAATATCGCTTAGAATTATGCGCTATTTTACTTATGTCAAAATTAATAAAAACTGTGCGAGACACATATGCAACACGTATGACCATTGCCGGGATATACGCATTTTCTGATTCCACTATTGCTTTATCATGGGTTCATTCTTCACCACATCGTTGGTCAGTTTTCGTCGGTAATCGCGTCGCTCAGTGCCAAGAAAACTTGGACTCTAAACATTTTTATCATATTGCCGGAGCTAGTAATCCAAGTGATTGTCTTTCGCGTGGTATGCTTCCATCGCAACTTTTGACCCACGATTTGTGGTGGAAAGGTCCTCCGTGGATTCGCAGCTCATCTGAGAAGTGGCCGATTAAGCCATTCTCGCTTAATAATTGCTCTGTCTTGCCTGAACTCAAGGCAAATGTGTTGGCTGCCATTACTCACACAGAGCCGCCGTTGCTGTGTACGTTAGCACAACGTGTTTCTTCTTGGGAAAAGTTGCTACGTATCACCGCATATGTATTAAAATTCGCAAGACCTAAAGTTAAGGTCGAACCTCGTTCTATAGCAGGGTTGACAAGTGCTGAGAATGCGTTAATTCTCGCCGTTCAATCTGTGCACTTCTGTGAAGATATCAAATTGATCAAGGCTGATAAATTACCTTCAAAAAAGCTGCAAAGCCTCTTCGTCTTCTTAGACAAACAAGGGATTTTACGCATTGGAGGAAGACTTTCTGGATCAATGCTTCCTTTCGAAGCTAAACATCCGGTTCTTCTCCCTAAACGCGATCATGTCGTTGACTTAATAATACAGCATTTTCATGTTGTCAATTGTCACACCGGACCTGGACTTCTTATGTCTATTATACGACAACGCTACTGGATCTTGGATGCCAGGACTGTTATCAGGTCTAAGTTGCGAAAGTGCAACACTTGCTTTAAATGCAACCCAACGCATCCAACGCCTATAATGGCTGATCTTCCTGATTACCGTGTTTCAGAGGCCAAGGCATTTTGTCACACTGGTGTAGATTACGCTGGTCCGATAAGGACAATCCTTTCTCGCCGCAGAGGTCAACATGCGCAAAAGGCGTACATCGTTCTTTTTGTTTGCATGGTCACACGTAGTCTACATATTGAAGTGACCAGTGATTTAACTACTGAAAACTTTCTAGCCGCTTTTAAACGCTTTATTTCCCGTCGAGGACCAGTTTCATGTCTCTATTCCGATAATGGATCTACTTTCATCGGTGCGAAGGCACATTTAGATGAGCTGTATAGTTTTTTATTGAACTCTAGCTTCAAAAACGCGCTGTCGAATGAGTTGCTCTCTCGACGCATAGAGTGGAAGATGATTCCCCCAAGATCACCAAATTTTGGTGGGATGTGGGAAGGGAATATAAAGAGCATGAAAACGCATTTATATAGAGTAATAGGAAGTCAGTTACTTACATACGAAGAACTGCAAACTGTTCTTACTCAGATAGAGTGTATTCTTAACTCTCGTCCATTGAGCGTATTATCGTCAGACCCTTATCCTGAGGTGTTAACTCCCGCGCATTTTTTGATGTCTACTCCGTTGCAATATTTACCCGCTGCTGATTTGTCAGATCAACGATTGAGTCTGTTAGAACGTAAAAAGTTGTTAGATAGTATGGTTCAATCCTTTTGGAAGAAATGGCACTTAGAGTATTTGCACACGTTGCAAGTTAGGCAAAAATGGGCTACTCCCGACAAACCGGTAGAAATCGGAACTGTTGTTCTTCTTGAGCAGGAGAATTCTCCACCGTTGCATTGGCCGTTAGGAGTAATTACGGACGTGTTCAGAGGCTCTGATAACGTTGTATGCGTGGCGATAGTTAAAACGCAAACTGGAATTTACAAACGCGCTGTAACTAAATTATATCCTATTCCTACACAATAAATTCAACTTAGTTTAAACCTTATTTTTTAGTTTAGGCCGCTATATTTATCATATTTATTATTTAATCGCATAATGCATGTGTTACTCTCAGTCAGTTAGAAAATTCGCGTGTTTTGAAACATCTTGTGATGTTCCAAGGCGGGGTGCATGGTGGAGCGCCAATATATTTATAAAATGCATACATAATCGCACCATAATATATTTCGTTATATTATAAATTTCATAGTCTTTATAGTAAACCACATTCTGTTTGTCGAATGCAATTAGTGCTGGTACTGCTGTAATATTGCCAATGTACTCGACGATCTCAAGAGATGGCGTTAGCAGTCTTCAAATAGTGTGAGCGCGCTGCGCCTGATTGGTGCAAGAAAAAACGGACATACCCTGCTCTCATCGCTTTTCGCGGAGAAGACGCCTTTAATATAAAAATTTTGTTCCGCCACGGACATCAGTTATATTTCTCGTGAAAAGAAGCTGATTTTCCGTTAGTCCTATAGCCGTGTAGTGTTTGGACTCGCTTGTAACCTTTACAAGGTGTATGTGGAGTGCTCCAGTCTACGATCGTGACCGGCCGGTCAATACCTTGCAAGAGACCGTAGAAACCTCGCCGCTGCTCGCTGCCTTCTGGAGGATCGGGACTTGGTCGGTGTTGCAGGTTAGTGCTGGCATGATTGGTTTGATCGATAGAAGTGGTTTACTTCCCTACACCTCGTACGCTAACTGTTGAGCAATCACACCCTGGTCGGGCTATTTACACGCCTGACCACATTGCACTCGGACAGTTTTACATAATAGGTAGGTACACCATTGCATCTTAATTGTAGTGTGGCTAGTATTACACTTATTATAATATTTCCTAACATTTTTTTTAAGTCAGTTAGAAATGAAGATCATAAAATTACCTGTAATTCATAATAGTAAAATTTTAAAGTAAGTTAACAAATACCAAGTTACAAAATGTTATCAAGTAAGTATTAATTTGTATGTATTTAAAGTTGTAGCTGAGTGTCTAATACTGTATACATTATAATAACAATATATATATATATTATATATCATCTGATTTACAATATTTGCTAGAAGCAGTTAGCATTTTGCAACTTAACATCGCCAACTACCAGGTCAAGCCTTGATGAATAAAAAACTGTATGTTTTACTAATTACTTATACCTATGTATACACCCAAAATCACAATGGTAATGTGAATATTTTCACGCACGGAAAATGAAAATCTTTTTTAAAAATCGACTTGAAAGCCTAAATAATCACAGTACACGGTAAAATATACATAAATAAACAACCCTTAACATATATTTTTGAAGCAGGTCGGGTCAGTGGTACATTATTTAAAAAAAATAAGGTCAATAAATATTTTGATATATGAATAGAATTTAGTTAGATGAAACTAGTAAATAAACAGAACTACCCCAGCTCGCCTTCAAAATAGACGTGGAAGCACCCTAAATTTTTTAATTTTGTAGTACAATTATTTAAGTTAGTTTTTCAAGTCTTTAAACAAATTGGTATATTTTTAAGCATTTTCTTAAGCTATTCGAATTATTCGATAATAAATGTATCTAAATTAAACTCTCACTGACGGATGTGGCGGTGGTAGTGTAATGGCTAAGTCATCGGACTTTCGATTAAGAGGTTAAGGGCTCAGTGCACTACTAGACCAGGGTAGAAGCCTTTAAAAATAATAAAAAGTGAAAAAAAATAATAATAGGATGAAACCCATTGGAAAAGGAGGAGAATATTATAAAAATTAAAGGAGAAATAATTTACGGGCGATCTGAGGTCGGGAAAGGGGGTGAGTTTTAAGGGTGAAAAACGGTTTATCTCGATTTCCGACAAAACTACAACTCCTATGGAAAAAAGTCAAATAGCAAAGTTGTAGGTAATAAAAAGATCTACAACTTTTGTATTTACACTTTTTTTTAACATAACCTCAAAATTTATGTAAAAAATTAAAAAAACCAAGTTTTTGGTTTTTTATTTTTATCTTTTACAAAACATTTTTTTTTTCACCAAATTTAGTGAAAACTTACCTTTTTATGTCCCAAATACACTGTAATTTATTTGATTTGAAATATTTATATTTTCACCTTATTTTGACTTAATATCAAAAAAGCACCCTAATTTTCAATCGAAAAGTCATCCGTCAAAATATCAACTTTTTTCAAAAAGTTGGTGTGCTTTCTGTTCGTTGAAATGTCTACTTTCCGATAGAGTAAAAAAAATATATCATACGGTTGTTGTAATTACTTACTTCTTTTCCACTACGCCGCGCCCAGTATTCAAATCATACACGGGACAAAAATTTGTGTGATCCACAAATAGTTGTCCCGAGTCTGGGTGTTCTTTGTGTCCGTTGTTTGAATGTTTGTGAAGCCCCCCGCGACCTAGGAATATTCCTAATACGGCAGTTGTCTTTTTTAAAAAGAAAATAAAAATAAGACCTTTATCTCTTTAAAGACATGCCCGAAATCTTTATAAAACGTGTTCTATGATCACCGAATAAGGTCGAAACAATTCTGTCTCCACAGGTGCTAATCTGTAGGTCGAATCGTGTGTGTTTAACTTTACACTCGACCTTCACCTCCCTATTATTGTAAAATTTATTTAGCATCGCTCCGGGCTTATAATTTGTCACAAACTGGTCAAACTGTAGGTGACCAGTCATGTATAAAAACTGTACCAGATCATATATTAATTACAGTTGAGCACTGATATTTAAGTTAACAACATCAAAGCAAATCATTAAATTAGCAAAAATGGTCGCTAAAGTGAGTTACCGTGTTAAACATATATTTTCAGTTTGAAGTGTTGTGTATTCTTAATTATTGAATTTTTTATTTTTTATTTATTAAAGTTCTGAAATTGCTACATGTGAACATCACCATACTACTTATTTGGCAATTTTTTGTTTGAATATAATTTGAATAGTATTTCTTGTTACTGTCTTGTGATGTTTAATGACATACGAGAAGAACGATATAGAACCCCGACCTCATTAGAAAATCATAAAATTGTAAAATTTCAACGTTCTTCTTTTCTTATTCCAGTTCGCCATCATTCTATCTCTGGCTGCTGCGGCCTACGCCGGCCTGCTTCCCGCTGCCAAGGTGGTATACGCTGAGCAAGAAGCTCCCGCTCATTACGACTTCTCGTACTCCGTACACGACTCCCACACCGGAGATGTGAAACAGCAACAGGAGTCTCGTGCTGGTGATGCCGTGCACGGCTCCTACTCCCTGGTGCAGCCTGACGGTGTACACCGTATCGTCGAATACACAGCCGATGAACACCAGGGTTTCAACGCTATCGTGCGCTACGAGGGCAGCCCTGTCCAATCAGCTCCCACTAAGGTCGCCTATGCACCCGTCGCTAAGGTCGCCTATGCACCAGTCGCTAAGGTGGCATACACTGCTCCAGTCGCCAAGTTCGCCTACGCCGCTCCCGTCGCTAAGTTCGCCTACCCCGCTCCCGTCGCTAAGGTCGCCTACGCCGCTGCTCCCGTCACCCACGTCACCTACTCATCGCCTGCCATCTCTTACCACCATTAGACCAAAATTATTATTTAGTTAGGAGAGCTATTTTATGTAAATGAATAGTTGCTAATAAATTATTTTTAAATAGAACTGATTTATTTCCTAACAAAATCACAACAAAACTTTTTGTTTAACTAAGATTCACAACATATTGTTATTTATACCTACGAATGTTTAAGTTAAGCGAAACTTGCATCTGGATAAAAACTAAAGAGCATTAGTTAAAAGTAAAGTAAAATGTCGCCTAACGTTAATGTGCCACACAATCAACCAATATAAAGTAAGTCAACTTGGCGACTGTAAACAAACTGTACATAGGCTGCACTAAAAGTATCGAATATTTCCACTGTTTCTGTCATATTAAAATCTTTTTAATTGAAAACTCCTTGGTTTTAAAAATCGAATACCATTTATTTATTTAAAAAAAGATTCTCGGTCTTATCACAAGGTTTTGTCAAACTTGTTTAGTCGTTGAGAAAATGGAATTGACTCGAGAAAATTCAAGAGCGATGATTTATTATGACTTTCGAAGTGGTTGAACGCAAAAACAGTGTGTTGACCGGATGATTTCTGCATTTGGTGATGAAGCCCCATCCAAAACCAAAATTTATCGCTAATTTGCTGAATTTCAACGTGGACGTGTCAAGCTAAGTGATGATCCCCGTCAAGGTTGTCCAAAAACTGCAGTCACCCAAGAAAACGTTGATACTGTGCGTAAGCTGATTGAGAAAGATCGACATGTGACATACCGCGAAATTCAGGCGACTTTAGACATTGGCATGAGTCAAATACAAATAATCTTGCATGAACAATTAGGTGTAAAAAAGTTGTTTTCCCGATGGATACCGCATTCGCTCTGTGAAGAGCAAAAAGCGGCTCGCGTTACTTGGTGCGTCAGAACTCTCGAAAGATTCTACGCAGGATCCTCAAATGCTGTATACAACATCGTATCAGGTGGCGAATCCTGGATATACGCGTACGAACCCGAAACAAAAAACCAGTCACGAGTTTGGGTGTTCGAAAATGAGTTAAAGCCAACAAAAATTGTTCGTTCACGGAGTGTTGCAAAAAAAATGGTGGCCACGTTTGTCTCCAAAACCGGCCATGTTGCGACTATTTCTCTTGAGGGACAAAGAACGGTTAATGCAGAATGGTATGCTAGCATTTGTTTGCCACAGGTCGTTTTTGAACTCCATAAAGAGAACTGCAACCGCCGCATCATCGCGAGTTCTCACACCGCGCACAGAACAAAAGAGTTTTTAAAGCAAGAAAACAGAATTATTAGACCATCCGCCGTACAGCCCCGACCTAAGCCCTAATGATTTCTATACTTTCCCTAAAATAAAGAATAAATTGCGTGGTCAGAGATTTTCATCACCTGAAGAAGCTGTGGACGCCTCCAAAACGGCCATTTTGGAGACCCCAACTTCCGAATGGAATGGTTGCTTCAATGATTGGTTCCATCGCATGGAAAAATGTTTCAAATTTCGCGGAGAAGAATGTTGTGTCACTTCCTTGATTCCCGAAATTTTCAGTGCCACCCTCGTAACAGAACCTCCTAAGCCGGCCCAAAGTGCCAATGACTAAGTCATTAGCACTTAGGGCAACTGTGTACGAGTACGCCTAGTACACGGGTACAGTCGTGGTGACGGTTTGGAGGTCTGGAGTGAGTGTACAATACAATTTATTTGTATTCCGGCCACTAGTGGTGACTAAAATAGACGGCGATCGGTTGCCGCTGCCAAGATGAGTCATGGGTCAAGGTAAAAACCGCATGAAAATTCATTCAGTAGTTTTTGAGTTTATCGCGAACAGACAGACGCGGTGGGGGACTTTATTTATAATATGTAGTGAAATATGTGATTATTGGTAAATTAATTAACTTGTGGCGATTTCCGCATACAGCAACAAGAAACATCTACAACCTACTAATCCTGCATCGCGCTATGGGAGTTCTCGCGCCGATTAGTATATATACAACTTCCCAACATCAACCGTTGGGCTGCGGCCCGCCAGGCATGATCACCTAGCCTGGTCGGAGGATCCTCCCTTTGTGTTGGAGAAACATGACACCCGTTCCTCCACAGTGGCCCCACGGATTAGTAGGTTGTAGATGTTTCTTGTTGCTGTATGCGGAAGTCGCCACAAATTTATTGGATTGTGGTATG
The DNA here is from genome assembly GCA_949752705.1 of Callimorpha dominula. NCBI lineage: Eukaryota > Metazoa > Arthropoda > Insecta > Lepidoptera > Erebidae > Callimorpha > Callimorpha dominula. The sequence goes on from OX457005.1 coordinate 6,260,800, forward strand.
ATTTTAGAATTTTTGAGATTTGTAACTAGCTGTGTGTATTCCTTATTTTGTATTTAATTGCATGTATACGTTTCAACACAAATAATTTTGTTATGAAATAAATTATTTATGACTTATGAAGTTATGAATGTTTTTCGATTTTCTTTTTATTTTGATTTAGTAGCTATTGACGAAAATAAAACGTATGGCGCTACGTAAGTGTTATAGTATGCAAAATAGATATCATAACATTGTGATTTGACTGCAAAGTTTGTCCCTGTTTTCTAAGTGGTCCTTTTTAACAGAACCTTCTTTAGAATTGAGTAATCTTTGTTTTACCAAATATGGTAAAAATTTGTCAGTAAATAATATAAAAAAAAACTTCCCAAATTTTTAAGTAAACCAATCTATTGAAGATATTATAAAAATAAGTTTTACTCAATTAAACAATCAAAACTTTTTTATTTTTTAAACAATATTTGCTATAAAGTTAAAGAATATGTAACAAAGGGCTAGATAAAGCTATAGGAGTCCATTATATATTTTGACCTGTCATGGTACAGTAAGTCTATACAATGACAGTTCAATTATATTAGTCAATAAAATAAAACAAGACATTGAAAACGGTCTAAATACCACCCGGCGATCTCTAGTAATAAATAATCGCGCCAGTAACTCGTATCGAATAGCCCTTCAATCTTATTAAGTATTTAATTTTCGGGGCGGATTTGTACGGTGATGCCAGTTTGGTGAGCTATTCGGATTTTTCTAACATGCGCTCCACAATTTGATAAAGGTCTTGAGATATTTCTTCTTTGAAACTTGTAACTCGTATCGGTAAGCCAGGCCGTTACACTTACACGTAACGTACGCAAAAACTAGTAAACCGATTTTGATGAAATCTTTACCGTTCCCTAAGTTGAAGTAAATGTAAACAAACAAAAAAAGAATGTGTAGTTTCGAAAGCAAATCGTGGTTTAACATGCATATAAGCACACACCTTTAAAATAATTTTGCCTTTTGTTTGGAAGCTCTAATAGATTGCCATATGTAAATATTTTGCAGTTCTAATAATATTACATACATACGTGTCGAATAAAAACCTCCTTCTTTGAAGTTGATTAAAAATCAATGTTCGTTCGTATTTCATGCGCTTTCGTACCGTTTATCTATCCATTATAAAATTTTGGATACACGTTGCCAGGAATACAGAGAAGGACATAGGGTCTCTCTTCATTCGTATAAATGTAGTGGTCCCGAGGGATGGGAAAATTACTTTAACGCGAGCGAATCCGCGGCGAAAAGGCAGTTACGGAATAAAAAAGACATATAAAAAAGGATAAATACCAAGTTTCGTCAAGTAAAGTTGAACACAACCTGTAAAGGAGTACACTTTTACATATGAAATTATGCCTCAGTCAACTGTAATAACACATTACGAGTACTTTGGGATTGTCCATTAATCACGTGAGGCCGGAAAGTAGAACGTAGAACGCGCGATTATATCTGTATTAAAGAAAATATTATGAAAATTTTAAATAGATTTGAACTAAAAAAATACACATGATTTTGGCCAGGGTAGTCTAAAACTTTACCACGTATCACCAGGAGGAAGGAGGGGTTAAAAAGTGGCTAAAAAAACATTACGTGATTAATTGACGACCCCTTTCAAATATTTGGACCCAGTCACACCAAGCAGAATTCGCCCCTTTGGTGGCCTGGATTTGTCTCTTGGTGGCCTGGATTCACACAATTTTTGAAAATGAAAGGAAGGAAAGAAATATATTGCTTTAAGAATATTGCCCAATTCTTTATAAATCCTGTTCTACATACGAGTATATTATGATCATAACCTAATCGAATACGGTGAGACTATTCGCAGGTGCCAATCTGGAGGTCGAATTGTGTGCTTTAATCTACATTTATGCCCGACCTTCACCTCTCAATCAATGTAAAAAAATTAGCATTGCTCCAGGCTTATAATTTGTCACAAACTGGTCACACTGTAGGTGACCATTCATGTATAAAAACTGTAGCAGATCATACATTCATTACAGTTGAGCACTGATATTAAAATTAACAACAACAGAACAAGCATTTAATTAGCAAAAATGGTCGCTAAAGTGAGTTACCATGTTAAACATATATTTTCAAATAGAAGTGTTGTGTATTCTTAATAAATTTTTTATTTATTAAATTGCGTCATGTGAAAATTGTCATATTTGGCAATATCTATCTTCTATATAAATGAAAATCATTGTTTTTATGTATGTCCTCTATGCGTTCCGAAATCATTGATTTGATTGTAATGAAACTTTGGTAGGGTGTTCTCGGAACGCCCGCGAGGATTCCTGGCCCAAGAATATATATAAAAAAATGGCATTGCAACGCAAGCCAGGTGCCGCTAGTTTTGTATAAATATAATTTGAAAAGTACTTCCTGTCTTGTGATGTTAAATGACATAGCATAGAATTTCCAACCTCGTTAGAAGATATAACATATTTAAGGGTTGTAAAATTTCAACGTTCCTCTCTTCTAATTCTAGTTCGCCATCATCTTATCTCTGGCGGCTGCCGCCTACGCCGGTCTACTCCCCGCTGCTAAGGTAGTGTACGCTGAGCCCGAAGCTCCTGCTCATTACGACTTCTCGTACTCCGTACACGACTCCCACAGCGGTGATGTGAAACAGCAGCAGGAGTCGCGTGCCGGTGACGCAGTGCACGGCTCTTACTCCCTGGTACAGCCAGACGGTGTACACCGTATCGTCGAATACACAGCTGATGACCACCAGGGCTTTAACGCTATCGTACGCTACGAGGGCACCCCTGTTCACTCCGCTCCCGCTAAGGTCGCCTATGCCGCACCTGTCGCCAAGGTCGCCTACAATGCTCCATTCGCCTACGCCGCGCCCGTCGCAAAGGTCGCCTACAACGCTCCAGTTGCCTACGCTGCCCCCGTCGCTAAGGTTGCATACGCCGCTCCAGTCGCTAAGTTCGCCTACGCCGCTCCCATCGCCAAGGTCGCCTACGCCGCCGCACCCGTCACCCACGTAACCTACTCATCTCCTGCAATCTCTTACCACCACTAGACGAAAGTTGTTATATAGTTAGGAGAGCTATTTTATTTGTATGAATAGTTGCTAATAAATTATTTTTGAACTAAAATTAATTTCCTTATTTATTTACAAACAACGTTAAAACCAAAGTTTTGCAATATAAAACGCCTAAGTACATACGAGTATGTACGAGTATATCTCATCGGAATATTGAAGTTGGAGCACCGATTTTTCTTGCATCTATGGTTAAAGTTAGTTATTATGTCCTTTGTTGCCAACTGTAATAATTGAAATATAATCTTTAGAAACTAGCTCAGATGCTCAAACGGGTATATTTTACTGTTGCACAGTACCATCTTTACAGGAACCACCAGAAAATTTAATTTACCGATGCTAAAAGTATGTAGGTGCGCTACAAGTTAGGCTTGCTAGGAGTAGAAAGTAAACAAGTTGGTTCTTAGTTTAGAAATGTACTCCATATTATATCTATGACGTAAGCATTAATATGTATTCTGTGTAATCTAGATGAACATTTAAGCCTTTCATGTTCACCTAGATATACAAAGCAGTCGTGGGCTACGCAATGTCTACGTGGTAGATTTTTTTTTGACTAATTTGTTCAGCATTCTATTATTCGACTAAATTGACCATCACATGTTTTAGGAGACTTTAAACTCGTAACACACCACACAAATAATAAATGATTATCTAATAAAACTTTTCTTCTAATATAATATTTTTAGTTACACATAAGAAATTAAACTCCGTCTGTCTGACGTTTGACGCAGTGGTGTTATAAAGTAACAATAGGACCTGCACGTCTCGGTAATACTGAGCGTATTCCCTGTTTCTTGGTGCAACCCTAAGGCGTGCAATGCATTGTTGCTCAGACCATGGCTTCGATGCCATCGGACGCAATGAAGAAAGCCCTATCTCTCCGACTACCGCTGAAACCGCGAAGCAGACAATTCGCCCACGAAATCAAAATCGAGAATTATTTAGCAACCTTGCATAATTTATTGAAATGACTGTCAAATAATTGGACCGAGTCACTCCATACGTTTTTTTCAGACACAGCATAGCATATTTTGCATGTGACGTTCTTACTTAATATCAGAGAATTACATTAGAAAACATGTAACACTATGTTTTAAAGGATTGCTTTTACCTTTTTTTCCATGTAGAAACCCCCAGTGGTATGTCGGCATCGATCCGACTCAAACCACACGGTGTTCCGACACAAATGAGTCTATTGATAGGGACTCGGGTATACCATAGGAAGAAAGTCCCGAGAACCCTGGCAGATTTTGACCGCTTCTTAATTGATAGACAGCTACACCAATGCGTACCTTGGCAGACAATAGGGGCGCTGCCTACCTTCCATCAGAGGCGTATCTCAGGCCTGCTTATGTTAGGTTAACGAGCAGCCTCGCCCGTTACCCCAGGCCAGAGCACATGGAGGTCGGAGATCATTTTGTCTGTTCTATGGGACATTAGTTCACTATACACCCCTCTCCAGTTCCCTTTCCACCGCCTCTTTAGCGAACATAACTTATTCACAAAACGAGGCTTTAGAATCCTAAGCACTCTCACTTTAGACCATTGTCCATGGCCTCTAGAGAGAGACTTCAAACATGAATAGAATTCGCGAGGTCGCGGCGATGTTGCGCCCACGCGGAGCTCTTTTAGAGTGTGGAGTGCAGTGTCCTCGCGACCGCAGGAAGCTTTACATATATATACTTTGTTTGTGGCTGTAGCTTGTAATCACCCACCGAGGTTTGGAAAAATGTTAAATGTTTTCAGTATAATTTTTTTTTTTTTGAAGTTAAGTTTCATAACATTTGCCGGGAAAAGGTTTGACTAATAAAATCGTAATGCCGTCTTGTTATTACGTATAGACACAAGTATGCATTAAACAAAATATTCAAAATGCCTTTAACGATTAGAAAAGAGTTTATGATCTTTGAACGACTGAACAGATTTTCTTGAAAGAGAGAGACTTGATACAGAGTGTTCTTAGCTAAAGATTACTCTGTATCAAGTCATCTTTCAAACAAATAAAACTTAATCAAGAACTATACTTTGCGGTTCGAAAATTGAATGTGACATCTAATATTAATATTTATGGGAGAGTATTTTTAGAACGGTAAAGTTAAGTATGCCTTTCAATCCTACTTGTGACATCGATTTCGATTTCCCAATTTCTATCTATATACATACGGAAACCTCGGAGCGAAACTTAGACTTGCACATGTCCTTTTTTTGAAGTAAAAACTTCTTTAGGCACGTTTGTGCACTTTTGCTATGGGGAAAAAGCACTGAACACGTTACAGTCACGCTAATAGTACATGTATAGATCCACTAGAGGACGCTACTCTAAACATTGAGATCTGTCAGCTCCTTATTAATTAATGTCACCAACCTGCTAAGGTGACGTTTTAAGATCGTCGTTTCATTTAAGTTTTCACTTCTGCCAGCAGTCCCGTGACTGCATATTTTTATTTTTTTCATTTGATCCAATGAGGTGAGTTTAATAATGTCTGATTTTGTGATGCACTGTGGCCCAGCCTTTAACATCCTCAGACAGAGGAGTTAAAGTAAATTAATTGTGGCAATGTGGATTCTACCCATTTGACTTTAGGAAGAAATGAATATATAGAAATAAAAATGAGTTTGTGAATTAGCGTCTGCTGGCTGTGCACGTGTGTTTGTGTGTGTTGAATTCGAACGTGCGATTGTGGGATTCGAACCCGCAACCATTTGATCGCAAGTCCGCCGCCTCGGCCATTACGCTAAAGCCACTTCAATGTGTCTATTACATGTTGTTGGAGCATGAGATGTATAATACAATAGCAAGTCTAGAACGGTTGCAAATCAACTTGGATAACTAACAATCATGGTGAATTAATCTCCGTAATATTATTAGTGCGTACAATTTGTCCATGTGAGAAGGTACTCTTCCGGAGGTCTGTACTCCTGACCTGACCTGACAACGTGAATTAGACGCATGTTCAGTGAAAGGTTTCATCGGAAAAGTTTATCTAAATATCCATATCGGTTTGTTGGACTGATTAGAGTAAGCGACGGTCTGTAAGTTTCTACAACTAACTACTATTGTCTTTTCGAAATGTTTCTAAATGAGCCGTACCAAGAACATGACCATCGTGTGCTCATTTTCCACTTTAGTGGAACGCATATAACAACAAAAATATTATCGAATAAAAACAACTTCGGCAATTCATTAACATCAATTAAATGAATATTGCGTCAAAAATTGTCAACATTCCTTTTAAAACACTTTCATTGACTACACAATTCCGGTGCGTATGCAAGCTCAAAACCTTAACCTTCGTCATTTAACATATTATATAAAATGAAATTGTTATAATATATAATACAATTACTGCAGTTTAAAATGAAGATTTACGTGGATGTCAGGTGTTGATAGAGATAAACTAGATGGTGACACGAACGGAGAGAAGGCTCAGCTTAAGAAGAGGTGTCTATACACGAAACTTTTTACAGAATGTATCTGACAATGCGACACTTGCTTAAATCACTGAAAGGGATACACATAGGTAACTCAATCGTGCAGTACCTACACAGTACAATAAGAATCTCCAGTTCTCATAAAAGCAAAATCGAACATATTTTTATATTTTGGAATTATCTAATCTTTATTTAGAAAATCCATAAAAACTAACTTCAAAAATTATGCATGTTAATTTTATGGATTTTCTCAATTACGTTAATGTGTATAATGGTTTAATAATAATAAGGTTTCTATTTCAGAATTGTATCCATAGTTTGTTAGTAAATCATAAAACGTATGTTAGTAATTTGTAATTATTTTACATTAAAGCTACACTTTCCCAGGTGAATTGTATTCCAGTGTCTTACTATTGGACAATCTACTTTTTCTTTTCATTTAAGCAACACTTGCTTAAATGAAAAGAAAAGTAGATAGAATAGAAAAATAAAAGATGGTAGTTGTTTAAAACATTCTGTGTAAATGGTGATAGACAGTTGTTTGAAATAAAAATAATAACTTATTGACTTACTTGAAACAAGGTAAGTATTTACATTAATTTATATAAATACACAATCGTTATGATACTATCGCAAATACTTACTTACGCTAAAGTTCAAAGTTAAATTTATCGATATACATAGGTACCCTTTACATATTTAACTTTGCGCAGACCCTAATGAGAATTAGGAAAAGGGCATTGTACAAAACTGAGCACAAGCGTAGAGGTACACTCAAAGCCCGGTAGGTTACAATCAAAATCAACTTCTCTTAGAGCAAGACAATTTATTCAAAGAATCCGAACATATTTATAATAGCCCCGGTAACGAAACCATAGCGTGATACATTTTTACCAGTAACGTCACCTAGGGAAAAAGTCGGAAGTTACAAATTATACAGGCATTGAGATGATGATGATGACATAGGTACTGGCGAAAACCCTGTCTTTTAAGCCTGCGCCTGTATCTTAAGAGACAGTATTGTATTGTATTGGCTGTTAGGTGAGACATTAAATGATTTTCATTGAACACATTGAAACATTGATCTTCCACCTAAAATTAAATACGTTTTTGTTTCTTAGTAGTCATGTGAAAGTTTTATGGAAACCATGTTTTAGTAAACTTCGTTAGGTTTTAAACGATACAACAAACTTCATTTTTCTGCATCACCCAAAGGACGACTGGTAAAGAATGCCTTTTACATTAAATGGGCTTATGTACAGGTGTGTATAAAGTTTAAATAAATAAATTTATCTCCCAATATACTGTTTTATTGAAATAAAACGATTAAAATTATGAATATACATTAGTTACACTATATACTAAACTATTTACATCTTCCCAACACCCTTCCAAATCAAGTGCAGGTCACTAAAAAAAAAGTGAACCACCGTTGCCGCCTTGACCCTATTGGAAGTAAAAAGGGAGACGTAGGTAAGAAGAATAGCAATGGAAGGAAAGGGGCAATATCGCAAATCTTTTCTTCGAACTGGTTGTAGCCGGGAAATCCGAACCCTCTCTCTAACATCAAATTATCTGCATTACGATATCCTACTAATATTATAAACGTGAAAGTTTGTGAGGATGTATGGATGTGTGGATGTATGGATGTATGGATGTTTGTTACTCTTTCAAGTCAAAACTGCTGAACCGATTGCAATGAAACTTGGTATGTAGATAGCTGAAGACCTGGATTAACATATAGGCTACTTTTTATCCCGATATTCCCACGGGATCGGGACTTATGCGGGTGAAACTGCGGGGCGCTGCTAGTACCTAATAAAGACTTTCACAGGTTAGTTTTATAAATTATATTTGATTTGATTTAATCAATCGACTATACCAAGCACAAAATTATTCGCCATGTTGACCTTCAGCGAGTAACGCCCCCGGCGTGTATGTCAACCAAATAAAACAATATTCTTATAAAAAGTGCAGCAGATCATACATAATTTACAGTCAACCATTGACACGCAAATTACATACAACAACATCTCAAACACATTAATCAGTAACAATGGTCGCTAAAGTAAGTTAATAGGTAGAACACAAACAGGGCCAATAAAATACCAAAAGTTAAACATTATAAATACTTATTGACTTTACTTTTATGTGTTGGCTCCTATAACACAGCGTTGCTATGAAAAAGTGTTATCTGCATAGATCCCATTATATACAATAAATTGCCTGATGATAAAAAATGATGTAATGAAAAATTTTAAAAATTAATTAAAGGCCTTGCTTATGAACAAATGTTACTACACAATTAATGATTTTTTAATAGATATTTTTTTTTAACTAACTATTCTAGTATAATTAATAATTCTGAACCGTTGACATCTTAAATATTAATATTAGTTTTCTTTTATTTTTTGTAATTCATTAATTCTACATACAATTTTTATCAACATACTTTTTAAATTTTGCATGCTTAGTTTAAGGCAGAATGTACACGGCTCATTTATAACCACTCCACTTGTAATTTGATGTACCTACATTCATTGCAAATAAACTTTGATTTGATTTGATTTGATTAATTACTTCCATTATTTTCCAGTTCGTCATTATCCTGTCTCTGGCCGTTGCTGCCTACGCCGGTCCTCTACTTCCCGTCGCCAAAGTGGTATACGCCGAGCCTGAGGCGCCTGCTCAATACGACTTCTCGTATTCTGTTCATGACGCTGTCAATGGCGATGTAAAGCAACAACAGGAGTCACGCGACGGTGACGCCGTACACGGCTCCTACTCTCTGGTGCAGCCTGACGGAGTGCACCGTATTGTTGAGTACACCTCTGACAAACACAACAGTTTCAACGCCATCGTGAAATACGAAGGAACACCTGTCCAACAGGCTCCAGCTAAAATCTCCGTCGCTGCCGCTTCCGTTTACGCGCACGCTGCTCCCATCGCCTACGCTCACGCTCCCGTAGCAAAGTTCGCCTACGCTGCTCCCGTAGATAAGGTCACTTACACTGCTCCTCTCGCACAAGTTACTTACTCATCTCCGGCAATTTCCTACCACCATTAGACTAAATTTATTAGTTAATTAGGAGAGCTATTTAAATTATTAAAATTAATAGTTGCTAATAAGTAAGCATTAAACTGACTAAGTTGTTTGAATTATTTTCCTGTACAAATTATTTCATTACTCGCGCTATTCAATAGGTACATGCTTGCACAGAACACAATGAAATCCTAAATTGGAGAGAGCCCTTCGAATAGAAGGGATATTATTGGCAACATGACAACTTTGTAGTTAGAGAGTTTAGAGATGTACCGGGAACCGCGTTCCGTGAGGCATTTTAGGTAGGTACTGTTTACATATACCAATTCTCCTTGAAAAACCACCTCTGATAATTATACTTAGCTACCTGATATCATCAATTTTAATAGTGGAATAAGACACGTCGTCGTCCATACATATTTTGTCAACTTTATATCAATATCGTCGATAGTGGGGGTGCATCGAGCGACCCACTCCACGCCGGTGTACCGCACCTGAATTATTCATACAGCCGCATAGTGATTTCATCTCATTGAATGGAGCTGCCGGCGGCGCGGCCGTGATTACGACACCGATACCTCCGCTGCCCGCCACCGGCAATACGAGTATGTAGACTACACAATACGACTTGTCAACTGCCTATTACTACTAACTACTATGTACTGAACAATAGATACCTATAGCGACGATACAAACCTACCTATAGATACCACCAACCTTTAGAAAATCAATTAAGTTACTAATCGATCCTACGTCGTGATTTCTGCATACGAGTACTTACCTAACTAATATCAACAGGGCATATGGTTCTAAGAAAAGTTTGCCTATCAAAAGATAGTAGATTTGTCATTTTAATAAATCATTTTATCTGAATTACTTGGCCGAAATGCTACCACTACCGGTGCTGAGAGTGTTGTTGTTGTTGTCACTTACTTTATTATAATACATTAAAAAAGTATGAAAATATTTTCATTACCTATTAAGAGTTTTAATATGGATATGTACTTAGATTTTTAAAAAAACCTTTAAATAACGTTTATAGTATCTTTTGTAAATACTGTCTTTGTGTACAAGATTTAAAAAAAAATTGAGCCGTATTGACTTGAGCTTCCTTACTGTTTATTCTTAATTTTTCTTTAATAAAAATATTTGTACTGTAAATACATTACATTGTAATCAGTAAATAAACATCTGACTTATAAGAAGTTGCCAGTTAATTAGAAGTAACCAATACACTTCGCAGGTGTCCGCCTAACTCGCCTCACCTCAACATACCCATAAATAGGGTTACACGAATCATTAAAAAAGAGGATTTAAACTCTCCACGCGGCAGGTAAAAATGAAGAGATTGGTTTTTATCTGTGCACTGGCGGGAAATTGAATGTAAAGTTGATTTCCCGGCGGACCGCACCGCATAATTCCCCGCAAATTAAGCCGATACCAATTGACTTGCTACCGATGTAAATATTTTTGTTATGTGCCTCCCCTTTATGTATTTAGCTTGACAACGGCTCAATAATATTAATGCGATATGGATAGTACCTACTTGCCTGATTCCTTCAGGAATAGTAAATAGGCATTTTTATTTATTGCTATAACGGCCAATCAGTTATTGAATTTACAATGCTACTAAAAAACTTTAACAAAACAAAATTTAAAGACTAGAAATAAAAAAGGCGCTAGAAATTACGCTATTTAGAAGACTCGAGAAAAGATTAAGAACTCGTACCTAATTAGATCACTACAACATCATGGTTCATAAAATTTAAAAAATAACTGTTCATCTTCTTGTTTTTATATAACGCGAATGTGAAAAACGACAATACTTACAGGTGATAAACTATAACTATGACTTGGGTATCCGTCCGACAACATTGTTATGTACCTACTGTCCTTTTTGAGTTCACCAGACTATAGCTTCACAGAAGAGAAGAAGGCACGTTATCAAAAAGATTGCGCATTTGGTTATATGCATATAAGTGCAAATAATACTCGTTTACCCCCGATTTTCAGTGAAACCGTAGCTTGAACAAATAGGTACTCGACGTAAATGGCCCAAAACAGACCTACTTACTCGGATCATTGGTGACCAGGTTAAATCAGTAACCTGTGAAGGCACCATGTTGGATTTGTTTTGTGATGTTGGTATGGATATCAGTCTTCAAGCGACATCGTTTAGGTACTCTGAAAGCGCTCGAGGGTATTTTTGAGAGCAATGACTTTCTTCTTTAGATTCCTGATAGATATCAGGAACTTACAGAAGATCATGTGGAGAGATTTCATAAACACACATTTAAAAAAATTATATGTGTGCAAAAAGTATGAAAGTAAGGTATACAAGGGTCTTTACGCACGGCACTAGATATGTCAGTTCATAATCATCATCATCTCAGTCCTGGACATAACCCTCTTTACTTAGGCTTCACAAAGAGCGACGAGGTATACCTAATGTTGTTTCGTTCTAAGATCGGCACACAGCTTTAAAATTTAGTTTGTTCTAATTCATTTAGAAATGTGACGTTAAGTACCATACGTTTTAGTTTTGGCGGTTTTCCGTATAACAACAAGACACAATACACTCACAATTTTATAGAATAACCAGAATGGATAGCTACGTGTCGATCCTAATAGAGCCTCAGTAGTCTATACCTATATTTGTAGTTAGGTGGGTACCTATAGGGCCAGCGTAAATCCTAGGCAAAGAAGGTCGTTAATACGCCAGTCAGCCCAATCCGCTTACTCCCGAAAATTAATCAAGCCGCCAGACGCGTCTTAAAGGGGATAGACAGGATAGACTACCCTTTGCCCGTTATTCAACTTACAAATGTAATGTATGGTATTAGTATATAAATTTAAATTTATATGGCAATGTTTTAAGTTTATATAATATACATATGTGATAGTAAATTAATATTAAATACAATACATTAAGGTGTGGTCATATAAATAGTAGACTATTTATTGCGAAAAATCGTGATTTTAAATTCAGAAATCTTAACTTAAAACTGATTAGGTATATGAACTTGAGATTTGATTGATAATGCTAATATTCGTAAGATTTAATACACAGGTTGTTGACAGAATTTGTACGACCCAATTAAAAAAACAATCATTGAAATAGACGTAGATACTGAACATAGATTATGTACGTTCGTCGATTGATTGACGTTGTAATCTGTGCCTACAGCAGCAAAATCAAGCCCAAAAACTACAAATATAAACAAAATAAATGTTAAATATTTATTAGGGTTTAGCTTTTTATAGGTGGACATTCATACAAATTTATACAGCCGTCTTTAGATACGGATACCAATTTCTTATTCGAACTATCGAAGTGAACGCCCCATACCTGTAAAAGAAAGATTACACAAATAAAAAAAATACAATATATTATTATAAGTATGCGCTATTGTAAATAAAGACGGCACTTCGTAAAGTAGGAGAAACATAAATAACAAAATTATTGTTTATATTATGGCCACTGGCGATGAGAAGGCAAGAGGCAAGACATTCGTTTACTAAAATAATTTTTCTTCAGTAACCTCCTTTTGATAATTTTTAAGATACAAATCTCTGAAAGCCATTCTTTTCGTATACATATACCTATCATCAAAAATATTATGGAAGCATTTAACAATTTAATTTTGATCTTGTCTTTACCTCCTCGGGCATAGATTTTTTTTATTGAAGAAGCACTATGTTTTTTTCAAATAATATTTCATTATAAAATAGTAATTTTGTAATGAAATATTATTCGATTTATATTTAATCTTCGTAAATATGACTATGTCCTCTTTCCTTTCTCAGCTTAAGTGGTTGCCTATTCGTCAGCGCCGTATGTTGCGAGCCCTCACTGCCCTGTTTACCATCCTTAACTCCCCATCTTCCCAACGTTTTTAACTTCATATTTCCAATATTTAAGTAGTAATCATGATAGAAACCTTCGTTCCCTAAATAATCTTCTTCTTCTTTGTCCCTCTCACACCACAAACTTTGTAGGCTCTTATTTCTTCGTTCAATCTGTTCTTCTTTGGAATGTGCTTCCCCTCGAAATCAGGATGGCCACCAATCGTTACTCATTCAAAGTGAAAGTAAAAGAGTACTTTTTCGAACAACTAGCAGAAGCAACTTGCCCATAGTTTATCATCTAAATCGTTACTATGTTTTTATTTGTATGTATATATTATGTTTGTGTACATATTTGTATGTATGTTTATGATATGTATTTTATCCTATATACTTTAAGTATTTTTGTCTGATATTTAGTTTGCATATTTACCTAATAAACTAAAATATTTTTTTTTATTGCTACTTCCTGTTTTCTCTGCATCACAAGAAGGTCGACTGGTAGAGAATGCCTATGGCATTAAGTCCGCCTCTGTACTCTATGTGCATAAAGTTTTAAATAAAAATAAATAAATAAATAATTAATAAAATTATATTCTCTCCTGCATGCTTATCAATCCTCGCCTTGCCAATGAAAAGTCGCTTAGATAAGAAAAGAAGTGATTTATAAAACCAAGATCAAATTTCCTCCGTATCTTAAAATAAGGAAATATTATTACACACAAATTGCTTACGGTATCACTATGTTCCTCATAGGTATGGAGTAAACTAAAATCACGCGCAGCTACCCGGACACTGCCATCAGCTGCCCCTGTCGCGACTCGAGTGCCGTCAGCCGTGAAACAAACGCACACCGCCCACGACTTGTGTTCTAACTTGCATTGGTGTTTAGCAGTAACACTACACCAAAACAAAAAAAACAAAATTAATTTTATTCGAGTCTCTAACTTGCGTAAAATTTTAAAGCCGAATCCGCACGTTTGCCACTTGCCACAAACTACAAACCTCTACAAACGTTTGACTTGATTTTGGGAATCAAACATCGCCATCCACACGCTTGCGAGTGCGTTAGTGTATTTTGAAGAGGCAAGCATGGCGGACATCGAAATTGTGTCGACCATAACATTTGGCTAAGTTATTTTTATTATAAAAACAAGAAAATAAGTAAAAAAAAACACGGCAAAAAAGATGGTGGATGTTAAAAATTCATAAAAACCGTACCGATTCTTGGGTGGACCAATTACTCGTTTTTTAATTATTGCGTATCAAAAACAATCGGTATTTGGTACGGACGGACACGTCTGGTTGTCGCCAGCGCGCAAGGCATACTAACAACACACAAACATGTGGAGCATCGCAAGCGCTTGCCACAAGCTTCCTTTGATTTGGGAGTCAATAAACTGACAGAGTTCGGATCGACGGCAAGCCAAGCCAAACGTTTGGCAAATCGAGCAAACACACTATCCACACGTTTGAATTTGTGACTGCTTGTTGAGGTTTGGCAAGCGTCTGGACGCGGCATAAATCCTTGCATTTATATTTATCAGAAACTAGCTGGTTCACCGCGCGGCTTCGCTCGCTCGCATGTACATATTTATACATTTTCAGTTTTGGAGATTAGCCGGAACAAACAGACAGACAAACGAAATATTTAAAAACTGATTTTTTATGCATAGGTATCGTCCAAATAACTGTATGAGCTTGAAAAAAATAAATTATTTTCACATTACAAACAGACACTTAAAGGAGGTTTTACTTTTAGATGTTCGCGTTTATTTGAAACGTAAAAAAAAATATTGATTTTAATGTGACTTTTCGACCTTAAATCTCTTCTACAAGGGCTGCACTAAAAGTATCGGGAATGGAATATTTCTACTGTTTCTGTCATATTAAAATCTTTTTAACTGAAAACTCCTTGGTTTTAAAAATCGAATACCATTTATTTATTTAAAAAAAGATTCTCGGTCTTGTCACAAGGTTTTGTCAAACTTATTTAGTCGTTGAGAAAATGGAATTGACTCGAGAAAATTCAAGAGCGATGATTTATTATGACTTTCGAAGTGGTTTATCACAAAAACAGTGTATTGACCGGATGATTTCTGCATTTGGTGATGAAGCCCCATCCAAAACCACAATTTATCGCTGGTTTGCTGAATTTCAACGTGGACGTGTCAAGCTAAGTGATGATCCCCGTCAAGGTTGTCCAAAAACTGCAGTCACAAAAGAAAACGTTGATGCTGTGCGTAAACTGATTGAGGAAAATCGACATGTGACATACCGCGAAACTCAGGCAACTTTAGACATTGGCATGAGTCAAAAATACAAATAATCTTGCATGAACAATTAGGTGTAAAAAAGTTGTTTTCCCGATGGATACCGCATTCGCTCTGTGAAGAGCAAAAAGCGGCTCGCGTTACTTGGTGCGTCAGAACTCTCGAAAGATTCCACGCAGGATCCTCAAATGCTGTATACAACATCGTATCAGGTGACGAATCGTGGATATACACGTACGAACCCGAAACAAAAAACCAGTCACGAGTTTGGGTGTTCGAAAATGAGTTAAACCCAACAAAAATTGTTCGTTCACGGAGTGTTGCAAAAAAAATGGTGGCCACGTTTGTCTCCAAAACCGGCCATGTTGAGACTATTTCTCTTGAGGGACAAAGAACGGTTAATGCAGAATGGTATGCTAGTATTTGTTTGCCACAAGTTGTTTCTGAACTCCGTAAAGAGAACTGCAACCGCCGCATCATCCTCCATCACGACAATGCGAGTTCTCACACCGCGCACAGAACAAGAGTTTTTAAAGCAAGAAAACATAGAATTATTAGACCATCCGCCGTACAGCCCCGACCTAAGCCCTAATGATTTCTATACTTTCCCTAAAATAAAGAATAAATTGCGTGGTCAGAGATTTTCATCACCTGAAGAAGCTGTGGACGCCTACAAAACGGCCATTTTGGAGACCCCAACTTCCGAATGGAATGGTTGCTTCAATGATTGGTTCCATCGTATGGAAAAATGTGTCAAATTTCGCGGAGAATACTTCGAAAAGCAATAAATACATTTTTAAATAGTAATGTTGTGTCACTTCCTTGATTCCCGAAATTTTCAGTGCCGCCCTCGTATACAACTTGGGGTTTGAAATTAAATCTTACAAAGACTAAAACTTGAATCAATGACTGTTTCGTGTATGATTTCATAGTTTATGTAGTGAATGTATACGGTATAGTGTATATAGTGTTAGTTTTGCCTTAATTTGTACATGGTATCCCTGTTAAAAAACATGATGCCAAAAACATTAAATAAAAAAAAAAATGTGTGTGTGTACCAGAGTACACAGGTAAGAAGTGAAACTTCTTTACGACATATCATTTTTCTACTATTTGCAACTTCACGAAAATGGGGTAGATAAGGCTTAAGAAATTATAAAACGAAATATATAATCACTCTCACTTTTCTTGTAAATTCACTTAAATTTGAATAAGTCTTTTTATTTTATCACTTTCAAATTAATATATTGTTATTCTTATTTCAAACCAAACTTTAAAACTAATATATTGTTGTTATTATTATAATAGATTACATTATATTCTTTACGTCACTATACTAAACTTTGATAAAAAAAGCAACATGGCGCGTAACCGAAAAACGTGACGATTGCCACAAAAATTTCTCCCATACGTCAATAAAGAAGTTTCACTTCAAAAAAACTCTAACGTCAGTGTCACAATATTTTCTCGTTGTTGTTATCGTACTTATCGTTGGTTGAAGGTTTTTCGGTTGGATAGCTGTCACACGGATCCTAACCTTACTTTTTGAATTATTAATATTAATTGTTTTCTTGTAATATTCAGGCAAAATTATTGATATTTAAGTACATTTACAGTAAGTAGTTAATTTTATTTAGTATAATTATATTCTTTCTTTCTCAATTTTTGTATATATATATTTTGCCTCATATTTAATGTAAGTGAGAGGTGGCTCCTATTATGGAACTGCCTCCTCCTATTCCCCCGGAGCCTCCGGACCCTGGAGGTTCAGGTCGAATCCCGTCTCAAGTAGTGACTCACGGTAAGCGTCGCCTTGCCGATGAGGATGCTTTTTGCCACGGGGAACCGAAAAGGAACATCACAGAAAACAACATGGTGATTCCTTCTGTTGAAAATGTATATGTCCATCCTAGCCTTGTTGTTGGATTTAAATTATATAAGCCTTCGGATAAAGGCCCATTTATAGTTCACATTTCACGAATTGAACCAGACCCTTCTGCCGGTAGTTCTATTCGACCAATAAAGTTTGGCCAATTTTTATTTGCCAATAAGGTGTCAAATATATCGCAAATATGTTGCAACTATCCCTTCCTTTAATATCACCAAAATGGGTGTTGTTCGTCAGGTTCCAACGGATTGGTCGACGATGGATTTTGTTAAATCCGTAGTGGTACCTGTTGGATATGGAGAGATCCTCAAAGCGAGGAGGTTAAATAGGAAAACCACTGAAAACGGTAAAGTTGTCTGGGTCCCAACTCAGTCTGTAGTCATTACATTCCACGGTCAAACCCTCCCCCCAAGAATTTTTAGTTACTACTCTTCCCTTCCTGTGGAAATTTATCAATTTCCAACCATTCAATGTTTTCTCTGTTGTCGTTTTGGACACATTAAAACACAATGTCGCTCAAAACCGCGTTGTTTTCGATGTACTCAACCCCACTCCGGAGACACATGTGACGTTGTCGAAGCCGAAGCCTCTTGTCTTTACTGCCTGGGTAATCATTTCGCTAATAGCAGGGATTGCCCGGAGCAGGGAAGACAGAAAAGCATTAAAATGTTAATGTCTCAAGAAAATTTAAGTTATGAGGAAGCTTCCAATCAGTTTCCTCGCGTCTCTAAATTATATTCCAGAGTCGCTGGTAAGACGCCCCTCCCACATTCTTCAAACTTGTCTTTTTCTCAGCCACAAAGTCTTTCAAGTTCTTCTGTTTCTTATAAAAAAACTGTCACCTCTACCCCGCGTCCCAAGGCTCCTTTAGGCAAATCTTATGACAAAGCTGCACATCAGGCCCTTGTTTCTGAAGAATCATCCTCTTTGCCAAATGGTTATTCACTTCTTTCTTCTCGAACAGGCCCTCTGCCTACTCAAGATGAAGGTCTATTAGAGTTGCTGTTGACAATAATTATTAATTTGATATCAAATAAAAAATCTTACTTACCGCCCAACGTTGCCCAAAAACTAACACAGATCCTTTCTCTCTCTTCCAATCATGGCTGTAATTCTTCAATGGAATACGAAGAGTCTTCGTCCTAAGAAACATGAGCTTCTCTACTTAATTAACTCATTTCTTCCCTCGGTTATCGCCGTCTCGGAGACATGGTTGGTGCCCGGCTCCCGATTTTGGGTGCCGGGTTACTCTTGTCTTCGGGACGAGCTGATGGATATGCAGGCAGTGCCCTATTTATTAAGCGCTCCCTATCTTTTTCCCAAATCCCTCTCCCACCCATATGCCCAGGCATAAACATGGTAGCCGTAAGGACACTTAACATCACTTTTCTCTCCGCTTACATCCCTCACCCTCACTCTGGTTTGATCCCGGATCTTATGCTAATTATTTCTTCTGTTCCTCCACCAATTATTTTAATGGGTGACTTTAATGCCCACCACTCATCTTGGGGCTCTTGTCATGACGATCCGTTTGGTCTTTCTTTTCTAGAAATTCTGGATGACTTAAATCTCTGTGTTATTAATGATGGCTCTCCTACTAGAAGAGTTCTCCCTTCTCAAAACCCCAAATCGGTGGTCGATCTTTCTATTTGTTCAGCATCTTTGGCTTCCACTGTTTCTTGGAATATTCTTCCCCATTCTCACGGTAGTGATCATTTTCCCATTCTTATTTCGATATGTAACAGGGTCTCTCCCATGCGTAGCTTTAACCCAACTTTCAAGTATAGGATAGTGGAATCTAACTGGCCCTCATTTGCTTCTTCTCTTGAGAGTAAACTAGAGGATCTTCCTTCTCCGGATGCTAATAACCAATTAGATTGTTACAATAATTTCGTTAATTGTATTATTTCAAGTGCTGATCAAAACTTTCCTCTAAAAAAGCCCTTTAATTTTAAAGTATCAACTCCTTGGTGGGATTCAGAGTGTACTATGGCAGTTATTGAAAGAAAAATAGCAGAAGACTCGTACAATTGTAACATGAGCATTCAAAATTTTACAAATTACCAAATGTAAGCTGCTCAGGCGAGAAGAGTTTTCGCAAAGAAAAAGAGGGAAGGTTGGTTCCGGTTTTGTGAAAACCTTTCTCCAAGGACTCCCTCTACTTTAGTTTGGAAGCAAATTAAACGGTTCAGAGGGTCTTGTAACAATCTTGACATGTCAGTCAATGACCCCTCAATCTGGCTTGAATCTTTTTCTGATAAACTGGCTCCTCCTTCCGTCCCAAACTCAGACTGCTTTTCTTCTCTGCCTCTTCCTATTCCATCTCAAAACTGTTTTGACCAAGCATTCTCATTCTCCGAACTTCAACTGGCGCTAGATGGTCTTCTGGATTCTTCCCCTGGAATGGATGGAATCCCTTACTCTTTCCTAAAACATGCTTCCGATAAAAGCAAAGAATATTTCTTAAACCTAATAAACACTTTTTATACATCTGATTCTGTTCCCCAGGCATGGAAAATTCAAATCGTGATTCCCATACTTAAACCCGGTAAGAGTTCTGCTGACCCAAATAGTTATAGACCTATAGCTTTGTCTTCGGTCTTATGCAAGGTTACAGAACACATGATAAAACACCGTCTTGAATGGTTTGTGGAAAACGGAAGATTGTTAGGTAAATCCCAATATGGATTTAGAAAGGGTAGAAGCACGATGGATAATCTTGGTTTATTGACCTCTGACATTCGTTTCTCTTTTTTTAATAAGGAATACTTAGTAGGAGCTTTTCTCGATATTTCGTCAGCCTATGACAACGTTCTAGTTCCATTTCTCAAAGATAAACTCATATATCAACTCAAGATTCCAGAAAAATTAGTAAGTTTTATTTGTAATTTATTTTTAGAAAGATCCATCTTTATTAAAAGTGGGGACTTATCTCTGTCGCCCAGGACGATTTGGAAGGGCTTACCTCAAGGCTCGGTGCTAAGCCCCCTCTTATATAGTCTATACACTTATGACCTAGAGCTGGCAATAGGCCCTTATGCTCAAATTCTCCAATACGCTGACGATCTAGTATTATATAATTCGAATAAATTTCTTGAGGTAGCGGTTGACAATTTGTCGACTGCACTCAATTACTTATCAGAGTGGCTAAATTGCCACGGTCTTTCTTTATCGGCCCCTAAGAGTTCGATTGTGGTGTTTACCAAAAAACGAACGATTCCCCACGTTGACATATCCGTATGCGGTGAAGACATTCCTCAGAATAATAAAGTAAAATTCCTCGGAATTTGGTTGGATTCTAGGTTGACAGGTAGCATCCATACCGATTACGTCGTCCAGAAATGTGAGAAAAACATTAATGTTCTTCGTTCCCTTTCTGGGGTTTGGTGGGGTTCCCATCCATTTTCCCAGAAACTACTTTATAATGCTATAATCCGCAGTCATTTAGATTACGGTCTATTTATTTTGGATCCCTGTAACAAATCTGGCCTCCAAAAACTGGATAAAATACAATCAAAATGCCTTCGTATTATTCTTGGAGCAATGAAATCCTCTCCTATAAACGCTATGCAGGTTGAATGTGGCGATCCTCCTCTATCGCTTCGTAGACAATTTCTAGCAAACAGATTCTTTTTTAAACTTGTACAAAATCCAGATCACCCTCTCATTACAAAACTAGAACAGTTATCCAACCTATTTAATACTCACTATCCCCGCTCTAATAAGAGCATTCCCTGTCTTCTTCTAGCTTACCAGCAGTTTTCCCGTCTCCCTAATCCTCTCTTCCAAAACTCCGTTTTACCTCGTTTTTCTACACCCTATGAAGCGTTGGTATTCCAGCCCAACATCATACTGGACTTGAAAATCAACAAATCCTCAATAGAAGCAAATAGACTTTTTATTGATAAAATTACCTCCAATTATAATAATTGGCGTATAATTTTTACAGACGCTTCTAAAACCTCAGTCAGTGGCCCAGTGGGTGTTGCTGTGTGGATTCCTTCTACTAGTATAATTTTAAACTATAAATGCCCAGCTACTTGTTCGGTTTTTACAGGTGAGTCTATTGCCATCTTGGAAGCTATTTCCTTTATAAAATCCCATAATTTAAACAATAGTATAATTTTTACAGATTCCAAAAGCTGCCTTCAATCTATTCTTTCAAACCCTTTTCGATCGAAATCTAGTATTCCTATTATCCTTAAAATTAGGTATCTTCTATTTCAATGTCAGAGGCTGAACATAAACGTTGTCTTGGCCTGGATTCCTGGACATTCAGAGATTTCAGGAAATGCAACTGCAGATTCTTGTGCTAAAAACGCTATCTACACGGGCTCTCTTGACCATTCGGAAATACATTCGTATGATATTTGTTCATCCTTAAAGTCGCAGTTGTTTGACTCTTGGTCTAGGATGTGGCGAGTGTCAAAAACTATAAGAGGCAAATTTTATGGTGAAATACAACCAGAAATACCACTTAAACCCTGGTTTGCCAAATTTACAAAATTAAATAAAAGTACAGTCTCTACAATTTGTCGGTTAAGACTAAATCATTCATGCACTCCAGTATTTTTATCAAAACTTAGAATAAGGGATAGCTCCATTTGCGAATGTGGCCTTGATGAGGGAAATGCGGACCATATATTTTTTAGCTGTCCTAAGACAAGGTTCCCTATTTATGATGCCATTCCTCCTCATATTCCTCGCCCCACGTCCCTTAAATTGATCCTATCACTCGTTTTCACCCCTTTTGTATACACATTAGGCAAGTATATTAATATCAATAAAATTAAGTTGTAGTTTGAAGGTTTTTGACCTCCATTGAAAATATTTATTATTGTTTATTATTTATTTACTTACATTTATTTTTAATTAATTTACTTAAATTTATGACTCTCTTATTCATGTTTGATTATATGCCTCTAAAAAGTTTACAAACAATTAAATTTATCTACTCTCTACTACATCTTTACAAATTCTCTTTGACTCTACCATAGCTCTATAAAAATCCTTTGACAGCTTGTCCTCCGGATACCTGACATTGGCAAAATTGTGGCAACTCCACAAAGCCATAATCAAAAGTTGAAGTTGAAGTACTTATCGTTGTTATTTTTAAACCTTATATTGGTATATATTTATTTAATAAACCCAAGTTATGTTACAATAATATACGTTTATATTTCAGATAATACTCAGTGCAGGGTTAATAATGCAGTTTATACATATTTGACGCAGTAAAAAAAAGTGTGAAACTGATTTTCATACTGAAATGGGCAACCTCCTTTATTTGTATGTATGTATGTATGTATTGATAATAAATGTACAACACTAACACTCCATAAATCCGGGCAAGTCCATCATTAGAAGCAGTAGCAACCCGTGTGCTACAAGGCGAAAATGCAACGCCGCGAACTGGAAGCGAGTGGGCTTCTATCGTATGCAGCACTTTACCTTGCTGCACATCTATTATACAAAGAATCCCATCTTCTAAACCCGCTGCTATGTATTTGCCATTAGGACTCTGATAAAGACATTGCAATATTGTATTAACTATTAGTATGTAGTATTCTTACACTTTAACAGATATGAGGTACAATCATTATAATAATTTGCAAGCTTGCCTTTATATTAGACCAGCTGTTGACCGCGACTTCATTCGTGTGAAATTTTGGTGAAATCTATCCCACGGGAACCATACATTATCCCGGGATAAAAAAATGACTTATTTCAGACTATAATCTATCTCTGTGCTATGCTTATCAAAAGGGCAAATTCACGGAAACAGCTTTGTTAGATCTGATCAACAAAGTGGAGAAGGCTCTAGAGCTGTTGATGATTGACAACATGACTCAAAAGGTTGCCGACCCCTGCTCTAGAGCAGGGGTCGACAACCTTTTGAGTTGCAAGAGTCAAAATTACAACTTACAAAATTTCAAAGTTTTTAAAGAGCCACAATTTAGGTGGTGCGTATGTTGTTCGCCGTATAGAGAATTAGATGACTTTTTTTTTAGTCCTCATATACAAAATATTTTGGACACCCCATACTTAGAGTTGTTGCGGATAAAAATATGAATAATCAAAATGTTGTTTGCCATAAAAACAATTGGATGACCTTTTTTTTTGTTTAGATAAAAATGTGAATCAAGATGTAAGTGAAAAGCGAATACAAGTGGCTGAGAGATAGAAATGGTGGCTCGTTAATCGATTGAGAACGATTTTTAAATGATTTTTTTTAAACTAATATTTGCGTATGGAACTAAAGAGCCACACTAAGAGCTAAACTTCACATCCAATGAGCCCTATGAGACCCCTGCAGTCTAGAGGATAATCAAACTACTCTATGTGCTTTCCTTGACAAACATACATACATCCATACATCCATCCATAAATCAAATTTTCGCCTTTATAATATTAGTAAGATAAGATGAGTGTAAATAAAGCTCAGGTAAAATCAATGCAATTGCAACCTACTCCATTAATGTAGACTCATATGGCATAAAAAAGTTCAACACTTAAAATAAATAAAATGACATTAAAATGGTACTTTCCTAGACTTTACAATTGGGGACATAATTTCAGACCACTACATAAAAGTTTCTAAATACTTATTGGAAAAGATCAAAACACATAGAAAAAACTTACCCAATCTACACTAAGAATGAAATTCCCTCTAGTATCCAAGACTCTGTTTAAAGCCCCATCATTAACTCCATATATAAATATTTTTCCTGTATGACCCCCAGTTGCCATTTGTTTACCATCAGGTGAGAATACCACCTTCCAAACATCTGACTCACCAGTTGGCACCTCCGTAATTTGTTTCCCAGAACTTGTGTTCCAGAGAATTAAATTTGAATCTAACGAGGCACTCACTATTGCTGTAAATTTCATAAAATAAACTTTAAATCAAAAAGTAATATGGAAAAGTTTAGAAAGGTAAAGAATATGATGATGATGATATTTGAAATGTAAAATTTTACTCCATTCACTTAATCACTTTGTCAATTTTGTATCAAATAATACCCATAAGCCAGATCAAAATAAGTTAAATTAAGAGCTTAATTAAAAAAGAAAAAAGCTTAAGTATACTTACTTGATGCACAAGGACTGATAGCAACTGACACAACACCCATAGTGTGGCCCTCTAAAGTGTGTAGCAATTCTAATCTGTTATTCTGGCATACCCATACCTTTACTAAACCATCCAGTCCCCCAGTTGCTATGAAATCTTTTGATGCATTTCTATAAAAAATATAAAATTTAATACTCATTATCATTACTGAGGCCTGTATCACAGGAAACAATAATTAATTAACAGAAGAAGAAGAAGTCAAATATACTCAATCAGTACAACCACATGTGAACTATGTAAACAGCAACTATGCATAACGTAGTAGCAGCTAGTGACCATAAACATGATATAGACAGCCACTAGTTGTATGAAGGCATATAATATGAAACTTTATATGGGTATGCTGAAATTTATTAGAAATTTATATTTGAAGCGAAACTCACGCAGAATCTCCCACAGTACTTGACTTGACCCAATCGCAACAATAGATGGGATCATCGTGTGCATTTTCCTTTTTTAACAATATAGAATGCTGGAAAGAAGTTAAAACATATTTAAAAACATGAATAATTAGAAAATTGAAATTGAAACTGACAGTTCAAACAAAATCCTTACTGAAACATTAGCCGGCATAGTTGTGAATCTTTAAGCAATTTTTTATACTCAAAGCTCAAACGATTAAGAACAAAGTATACTTGACTTATAGGTTTATGAATAGAATTAATTAAATATTAATTTAATAATATTTATTTTCGCTTAGCACTTATTTTGTTCTGATTCTGTGACCATCTGCAATGTTGCCAGGTCTTGACCATCTTAACTCTTGAACTTGTTTCCCATTTATTTTAGACTCCTTTTAAAAACCTCTAAATAACCATGAACCGCAATTATCATACTTTTGAATAAATAAACTATTATAAAACGAATGACCTTTTTGTACTTTCATTTGTATTCATACAACAGTTATTCCGAAGTTATTCCCGCCTTTACCCTTGTATAAACTTAGTATAACCTTAAAAAAATACCACGGTTTGTGTTTGTTTACGCGCATTTAAGTATTTTACGTTAATTTAGAATGCAGGAGTTAAATACAATAGAAGAAGTAGAAAGAGTAAATAACTTGATAACTCTAATGCAAGCGCAAAGAAAAGTTAAAATATTTAAAATAAGAAAAAATCCTTTTGATTTATATAGCGATGAGCAGTTCCGGTTAAAATATCGATTTTCTAAAGGTGGTGTTACGTTTTTAGACCAATTATTTGGTAGATCTCTTAATATGGACACGCGCAGTGGTGGATTATCTTCTGTTCTGCAAATCGTGATTGCTTTGAGGTACTGGGGACGTAATCAGGTAAGAACCTTCATCTACTTTTACAAGTAATTTTCTACCTGTTGTATCAGTTTTGCTGTGTGAAACTTGTTTCTCCCTTTGTTTATTCCTTTCAGGTGCAAGATGATGCTGTAGACATTCACGGTTTGACTCAGCAGTCTATTACAACGGTATGTCGACCCGTAGCCAGAGCAATTTTCGAGTACAAATCTGATTACATTAATATGCCAATGACTTTAAATGAACAGCTTCGTGTTATGGCAGATTTTGAAGCAATATCGAGAGTTAAAAATGTTGTAGATGCGATAGATTGCACCCACATTAGAATGCCCAAAGCTAATGGGCCTAGTGGTCAGTTTTACATAAATCGGAAAGTACAACAATACCCACAAGTAAAGTTTTGAAACATTTTCATTTCAGGCAGTTTGTGATGGCAGACTAAAAATACGAAATATTGTTGCACGATGGAGGGGCAGTACTCACGACTCGCGTATATTTAATGAAAGCTTATTTAAGCAAAGTTTTGAAAATGGAGTTTTATGGCAGGTTACTGGGTGATTCTGGTTATGCTTGTACACCATATTTGTTTACAGCTGTACTAAATCCAACAACACGCAAGGAAGAATCTTATAACTTTGCTCACATTAGGACTCGAAATACTATTGAAAGGTGCTTTGGTGTATGGAAAAATAGGTTCAGATGTTTACTAACAGGGTTTAGAACATCTCTAGAAAACACTAAGATGTACATTGTAGCTTTGGCAGTACTACATAATATAGCATTACAGCTAAATGAGGCACCTTTTCCAGACAATGATAATGTTAATACCCCAGGTCAACCACCAGAGTTGCGACAGGGAAACACATTGCGTGGAGCAGCCGTTAGAGCCACCTTTATACAGGATAACTATTAAGGTAAATATTTAATTAAAAGCTTTTAAATATTGTAACACAATTTAATTTTTTAAGACTTATTTAACATATTCGAGAGCACTTCTTCTTGCAGTTTTAAATTAACCATGTACTGGTTATGTATCTCGGCCATGTACTTTAGCCTCAACTCATGTTCCCTTTGTTGGCGTTCATTTTCCAGAACTCTAAACTTCTGCATGTCCTTAAAAGATGCTTCGGTAAAATTAAAATTGTCAGATAACTGGAACAAATAAATAAATGCATTAGGTAATCCATTACTTTAAGAGAGTTTACACAACCCTAGTTACCGAATTTAAATACTGACCATTCTTTTTTTTGCAGAAAGTTTTGGTGTCATCTGAGTGGTTATTGGCTCCCTGATGGACAGTACTGGCTGGCTGGTTGATGGTGTCATCTGGTTATAATCTTTAATAGCCTCGGCAGTAATGATTGGCTCACTAGTAGAAGGTGTCTGCTGGCCGGTTGATTCCACAAATGTGTTAATTTTTTTTATCGTCTATTATAATAGTCTGAAAACAAGAGACAGTATAATAATATATTTTTAATAAAGGTTTTATATGTTTTAAAGCATATTTTTTTACTTACAATATCATTTATATTGTTGTTACATTTCTCTAATAACTTTTGATTAACTTCATTGGATATTCCCTGAAATAGAAAACAAAAGAATTGTTATTATTATAGTGATTTACAGTAGTAACTGCTTCAATGACATGACATGTTACCCATCTCTCAGATAATTTTCACCTTATTCAGCTACAAAAAAACTGGGGTATATTTTTCCTTTTAACATCCGTAATAACCTAGGCTAAGGGGTCAGGTGATATCATTATAACTATTGTGATAACATAAGAGAATACACTATTCACCCATGAACAAATTACTATGGTCTTTGCTAGAACCATGAGGCATTTATTGAATGTTAGGAATAATGATAGTATCTGCACTTAACGATACATACCTTTTCTTCTTTCTCCCAGTTGATGGATCGGTCTCTCTTAGCCATTTCAATCTTCACTATTAAAATTATACGTCTTTATCCGCGAAAATGCACAAATATAATGTAAAACTGTATTGTATTCTATATTGTAATCGAACGAAACGGTCGAGAAACGTCAAGTTGACAAGGGGATGCAGTCGTCATAGACAAAATACCGCTGCTTTTTATGAATGTTCTCTTTGGTCGCGCTGTTGCCAAATCGTGCATCTTGACATAAAGGCAGAATAGTTATACCAAAGATATACCTAGTTTATTTGTAAAAACATATTCTCGACATATTCTTAATTTATTACTGGTATAACTATACTTCGTATAAGAATGGAATAAGCGCGGTATAACACATTTTTATTTGTAAGACCGTATATGTCGTATCTGCGAAAAATAAGAAAAAAATAATTAATCAGAAAAAAATTATATGAATATAGGTTTCGTTAGTAATTATAATATCGATGAACTTGTGAACATTCAAAAGCCTCTAAATATTATTTATCCTCAAAAAAACTACAAAAGTCATCTGAATAAAAAACCTGATTGCGCTCATTTCCCCCTAAATATGAGGAAAAACCCTAGAGCTTGCAACACTGCTAGTTTTTTTTGACATCACTCAATTTGGATATTGACATACTTCATAATGTTCAGAAATAGAAATTCATTTACCTTCAGGGTAAATAAAGTTCTATTTCTGAACATTGTTTGATTCCCCATAGTTTTTGACGATGTCATAATTCAAAATTACATAGCCAAAGAGTATACAAACCATAACCTTAGTATACTAATTTTTATGAATACAAACATTATACGTTAGAAGAGACGGGACTCTCATACTAAAAAACCATGTATGAAACGGGTTCGAATTTGATTTACCAGCATAAAAACTAAAATTATGATGGGTGCTAAAAACTATGCTAATTCTTGTGACTTCGCAATGATAGACGAGATAAGTAAGAGCAATATCACATAGATAATAGCATTTTGCAAAATTAGGTATTTACGCATAGCGACGACTCGGTCGGACTCACGTCCGAAGGATAATAATGTTCTGTGGACTCACGAGTTCACGACACTGTGTTGCCGCAGTGCAGTAAGCAATCATGATCCTTTTCTACTATTAAATTATTTGTTTTACTTCCTTTCTTAAAATATCCTACTAATATTATAAACGTGAAAGTTTGTGAGGATGTATGGATGTTTGTTACTCTTTCACGCCAAAATTACTGAACCGATTGCGATGAATCTTGGTATGTAGATAGCTGGAGACCTGGATTAACATATAGGCTACTTTTTATCCCGATATTCCCACGGGATCGAGACTTACGCGAGTGAAACCGCGGGGCGCTGCTAGTTGGTAATAATGCGTAATGTTGCCGCCACTAGCTATGCCTGCGGCTCTACTCGTGTAGATTATGAATATGATAGTATGTAGTTTTTTTTTTAAAAACATTAAGTTGGGATATGTTTTAAACAAAATTATTTCAATAATACAAAATATGATTTAAATTATTTCAATAATCAAATAAATAAATATTTCAATTAAACCAATTGTGATCCTATAAGAATTCCTTTTTTTTTCGTTTGAGGAAAAGTAGGCTTGTCCAGATAGATATGAGACAACTCTAGCACGTTTTGTTTTTTATTAATTACACATTATATTGTAAAACATATTTACATTGTTAGGAAACTCGATGAGGCAATCCAAGTCGGATCTTTACTAACAACGGATAGTGTATAAAACGGAGCAACAGCTTAGTAATATCCCAGTCACCAGCATTATTTATTTTAATATTATAAGATTCAAATTAAATTAATTTATCTAGCTACAACTTTAAACAAATAAGGTGATATAGGAGTATTGGAGTTGTGTTTTAATTAAAACATGTGGAACACAATCATAATTATTAATAAGTAATAATCTAATCTACATTATAAAGGACAGTCATAAATATTCATACTTTTATCTTCTGAAACAGACATAATCTTGTTACTTTCTGAATTGAACTTTACACCCCAAACCTGCAAAAAAAATGAAGTTTCTAGTAAAATAATAACTGCAGCAATAATACATAAATGCTTAAATCTTAGTTTTATACCTGGTCACTGTGTTCTTTAAATACATGCTGGCACTGCATGCTATCTAAATCCCAAACTCGTACAGTTCGATCTGCACTACCAGATGCAAAACGTTTTCCATCTGGAGAAAATGCAACTGAGAGTACCCATGATGCGTGACCTGACAGAGTACCCGCCAAGTTTGCGTGAGCCCTAGAATTAAATATAAATACAATGTAGTCTCTTACATCATATAAATTAGTTTCAAATACATATTATGTAGCTATATAATACAGTAACAAAAACATATACATTTTTGTTGGCTTTTGACTGCCCTCGTCTAGGTAGATAAAAGCAGTCGTAAACTTACAAAAGTTACATTTAAATGCAATTCATCTTTACATTAATTTATGCATTGGTAAATAATAAACTTAAAAATGAAAACCAACGAAAATTAAATGAAAGGAGGGAATTCATCACTTGATTGTTTAGTTTCTGGTAAGCAGAGACATACCAGAAACAAAACAACACAAAATGTTTGTTATATCGGTTAATTTAAGTATTTCGCATAATTGAGGTAATTCCCAAGTTATCCTTCAAATCAAGCAAAAATCAGCAGCGCTCTTTTTTTAGGGTCCATTATGTAGTTACTTAACGTAAAGTAAGCCTGTAATTAACACTCAACTTACACATCATAAAGCTTCATATGACCATCATCAGAGGCAGTTAAAAGCAGTTGAGAGTCTGGGGAAAAACAAAGACTTCTTATAGGCATGGCATGGCCTTCCAGGGTGTGCACTAACTTTCCTTGTGCTACATCGAATATGCTAATGATACCGTCCAAAGCTCCGCTAGCTATGTATTTGCCATCTGGACTCTGGAACAATACAACAACAAATTTGCCATCTATAGATTTAGGAGTATTGTCTTTCAGCTTAGAAATTAATGAAGTAAATGTGCTCTTTTCTTCTTTTTGTAAAATGCTATTAACTAGCTTTTGTGTGCTTCACTTGTAACTAACCAACTATGTAAACTAATCTTGGAATACTAATTTATCTAACTTTGAAAATATTTGTACAGCAATCCCCAAACTTATTGGCCAGGCTGAAGTTAGCCGCGAGCCGGTGCGCAGAATGCAAAATTAAGGTATCAGTTGGGTTATCAATAAAATTAAAATTTGTTTAGGAACTTTGATGTAATACTATATTAACTGCAAAGTCACATTTGAGTTAGTAATTTTGCACTCGATTGTACCATGCGCGAGATGGTGGTTGCGACAATTTCAGGCCGGCCAATAAGTTTGGAGAATAGTTGAGAATACTGTAATACCATTGACAATACAAAAATTAGATTCCATTGAGCTGATCTGATGATGGAATCAGGAGGTGGATAGTGGAACTTGTCAATGGTTACTAGTAAACCCCTTGAGTTTGAGCTCAGTTTTTAGTTTGGTTTGATATTAAAGTATATTTTTTTAGTTTTTTAAACTAATTTATTCTTTATAGTGTTCTGTGGCAGCCTTTTGCCATTTCAGCATGTTTATCTTAGGAGCTATGTTGGATGGAAACTTTAGTTCTTTATGAACATTTCCATGGTCCTACTATTTAAAAATTTTAGCTAACTTAACATAAGACTATTCTAGTATATAGGCCTGTGGTCTAGTGGTTAGTGATCCTGACTGGTTACATTACCATACTGCAGGCTCTGCCTAGTTTGGGATTAGACCGCCGTGTGAGATGTGCCAAGTTATGATTATCATTTAAAGGTTACAAATTAGTATCCTTGATTGCACTCTCAGTACAAAATCTCTGCAAACCTTATAAAATATGCTACTTATTTAAAACTCATGGCCAAATAACATTATGCGTTTTTAAATCACATGCTTCATCTTATGCTGAATAAACATTTTGGACATGTTTGTAATACAGATAATATTATAAATACAAAAAATATCTTACATAAGCAACACTTAACGTGAATTTGCCTCTTGTATCCAATGTCTGTTCTTGCTTTCCACTCTCAACACTAAATATAAGTATTTTCCCTGCATTACTGCCAGAGATAACGTGTTTGCCATCAGGTGAAAAATCTAGAGTCCAGACATCTGTAGGGCCAGTTTCCATTGTTTTAAGCTTTTCTCCATTTGTTAGGTCCCATAAGATAAGTGAAGAGTCCTGAGAACTACTTGCTAGAACTAAATAAAAAAAAACTGTGAATCATAGGACAGCATGTCAGAAGTGAAAACATAACTTACAAATATTTATATATACATATACACATCTGTATATATGTATATCCCTCATGGGCACAGAAGCAGAGGGAGACCAAAGTCAAGGTGGAAGGACGAGATAGAGACCGTCGGAACACGTAATTGGTGCAACCTCGAACGGATCGCGACGAATGGCAATCTCTGGTGGAGGCCTTCACCCGAAGAGCCGCATATATATTGGACTTACAATATCCACACTCATTACTACTCAAATGAATGTAAACGTCAATAGAATAATAACGGCATTTTTATTTTATTTATAAATGTATCTGAGCATGACTTTTTTCCCCAAACCAAAAGTGCCCAACATGCCTAAAGAAGTTTTCACTAGAAAATAAACATTTTAAACACGTGTCATTTATAAACTCAAATAGAGAATAAAGGTGTTGCTTCTCAGTACTGTTATGCCTCATAAATATTTGACTTTCCAAGGCTATTAATATACATGCAAAAGAATGTCATATAGGCTGAAAAAAAATTATGAATATTGTTAAGACTAAGTATACTCAATAGAAATCATGTAATAGTATCTGGATGACCGAGTTTGCTTGGTATTTTTTTTTTTACGTTTTCTAAAAATGTAACCTAACTAGATCGATTTATCGCCCCTGAAACCCCCTGCATACTGAATTTCATGAAATCAGATTATATATATATATACAAGAATTACTCATTTAAAGGTGTTAGATTAAATATTGATTATTACTTTTTCCGTCAGGGCTAACAGCAACTGAAATTACACCAAGTGAATGTCCTTCCAATTGAAATTTCTCTTCAACTTTACCATTCTCCAGGCGCCATACCTTAATCAAATCATCTAAACCACCGGTAATCAAAAAGTCTTCTGAACTTGCTTGTTCGTGATTTGAGTCGCTGGAATTGTAACAACATAATTAAATATATATATTTTTTTTTTTTTTTAAAAGACAACTCCCGCATTAGGAATTACTCCTGTCTCGCGGGGGACTTTACAAACATACAAACACCCAGACTCGGGTGGGAATCGAACCCACGACCTCTGGCATAGCAGTCAGGGTCACTAACCACTAGACCAACAGGCCAGTATAGCACAGTTATTCCGTCAATATAAGCAAACGAGGTGAATTTCAACAGATGCTCTAAGATCTAACTCACTGCGAATTTTCAATGTGTTCACCATCATTCTCAGTTTCTTTCGGTTTTTCATCATCTATTTTACTCCAGCCACAACACCAGATTGAGTCTTCATGAGCACTTTCCCTCTTCAAATGCAAGTAGTACTATAATCACGAAAATATAAGTTTGCCGGTTAGTTCATTATGTATTTTTATATCTTACTTTATATCTCAAAACTTACCAGAGTTGTTATTGACATAATTGTATAATAATAAGAAAATAGTTGTAAAACAATGTTTGTTCCGTGAGTATTTTTAAATTATTAAAAACTATTGGAAACAGACCGAACTTAATATTTTACCTCAAATCACCAATCTGACAGTTTCAGTTTAGGGATATTCACAATATTCACATAATATCGATATGTCGAATTTACTCAATATTTGCCATTCGATATATCGGGTTGTTTCGATGTTTTAACAAATATTTATTCTATTCGATTTATCAATATATTTATTTATAGAATCTCGAATCTATTAATAAAACTAACTGGCTAATAATTACATTAAGAACAAAAGTACATTTTAACACTATTTCAATATTAAACAAATTATTGTTAGGTCATAAAAATATATAGGAAACTTTTATTTTTGCAAAGTTTGCGTAAAGAGCATTAGTCTCAAATGGGTAGAGAGAAAATAAGTTATCGCAGGTAGATAATACTAGTACTAAATTTCTGTGTTTTTTTTTTTACTGTTCTAAAGTGTTCTGGTATTTAATTAAATATTACAATTAATTTGTCGTTTTTGTTTCACTTACATACGTATCACTCATCTCGGTCTTCTCACCACTATCTAAGTTGTACAATTATTTTTAAGTAACACTAATCACTATTATTACACTACTAGTATAGCTATGTTACTTTGGTCGCTAATTTTACATTCACACATACGAAATTAAGAATAGCAAACTTTCTGAGTTTGACTAGAAAAAGGTTATATAAAACTTTTGTGGAAAGTAATCTATATTGTAAAAATATCGATTGTTTCAAGAAATAAATTGATAAACATTGATGCTACAATCTGGTGTTTTATATCGAATATAAATATCGTAGTATTTTTAAAGTGGGCACCCCTAGTTCAGGCAGCTATTTACATTGACACTTGACAGTTAGTAATACGAGCTCTTAAGCCTTAAAAGCTACCAAGAGATTTATTTTTATTTCGTTCAAATTTTATGTGTAATTCGCTGACTGCTGTATATTCTATTGATTGCCTAGGGCGCAAGAATCAATTGGGGGTTATAGTTGTTTCGCGTATAATATTTTTTTGAACATATTCTTTATAAATTAATATAGTTTATTAGTAAGGACAAAAATGTTTTTCTGGGATGATAAGAAAAAAAAGTTGCCCCCTCTAGACCAAAAGCTGGATACGCTCATGCTTATAGCGGCTCTCTACACTACAACTCAACACTACACTGCAACTCTACACTCCCAAGTTTTATACTTGGGAGTGTAGAGTTTCTAGCCTTGCTGCGGTTCGCTTTAAATACACTTCACTTCGTGATGTCCTTCTAAATCTTCATAAAGAAACTAATGACTCAGTTACAACATCAGAGATTATACAGTAGGTACATAGAGCAATTTGATTTTATATTTACAATGTTTGCCTGGCCAAACACATTACAATAACTAATTTTTTATTGTTTGGAATATGTGAAAGAGAGACGAGCCTCTTCATTTGCATTAATAACAAATTAGCTAAGGAAATAGCATCTTAGGTTAATATAGCTCTATTTTTTAAGTCAGTGCTCTGACGTTACCGGACGCGACAGAGTGAT
The DNA here is from genome assembly GCA_949752705.1 of Callimorpha dominula. Taxonomy (NCBI): domain Eukaryota; kingdom Metazoa; phylum Arthropoda; class Insecta; order Lepidoptera; family Erebidae; genus Callimorpha; species Callimorpha dominula. The sequence goes on from OX457005.1 coordinate 6,295,959, forward strand.
ACAAGCGGGATGGACAACATTTTTTAAGACGGATGAGCAGAGCCATTGCTATGTCAACCACGACAGACTGCTTGCCGCTCAGATACACCTTAAATATTTATTTTTTAGATATGTCTAACACCATTTATAATCACTGCTGTATAGTATAGGAATACTAAGGTTTTGAATTTATAAGGGCGCCACTTTGAGGTCTCGCACCACCTAAAAATGTAGCCGTATGTTAACAGGGCCGCCACTGTTAACTTGAATATGGAGTACGACGAACCTGGATTTCGACAAATCTGGAGTACGTTTAATTTGGAACACGGCACACAACGAATACGGAAGAAACGATTTTAAATAGTTTAGTTGGGGCCCTAGTTTATTTTTTGCCCCAGGGCCTTTGATTACCTAGCTACGCCACTGTTTGTAGTATTTACATTTATTGAAGTCTTTAAAAAGAACATGTATGTTAATAGTTTATCAAAAAAATAAAAGTAATCTGAACTTGTATTTACGCGATACACATTGCATATATCACACGACTTAGAAAAATCAATCAATTAAATTTTAAATTCACACATTTGTAAATAGTGTACTTAACAATATTCAATTATTTTCTTCAAAAGTTCTCTTTGAGCCGCACTTATTTCTCTAAATTAAAGTTCTTCCACTTATCACTTCTCTTGCAAAATATTCCTTATTTCATTCAGTCTTCTTTTTACGTATGCCATTTCGTATTATTTGAAAGCCATTTTTTAAGGTAGAATAATTTTATTGATGTGGTAATGTACTTTTACAGTTATAGTAGTTTACAATAACAGTAGCACAGGCTGTCACTGTCGCCTGTCAGTTTTTTTTTTTTCAAATTGTCAAAATTTCGCGGTTTTGTAGTAGCAGTACATAGTGCGATTACAAACAAAGCGACGAGAGCAATTAATTAATAATGAAATTACAATGCCAGGTAGAAATCATTAACAGATTACATAGCCATTTGAATATAAGATCAAATGGAAAATATATAAAATCAACTCTAGCGCTGGGAAAAGAACCCAAACGTGAGACAGATTATTTTATAATTCATTTTTCATCAATTAATAAAACTGGAACGAAATATAGTGTAAAGCGACTTAAACAAGTGTTTACAAAGTGTTTGAATGAAGGAAAAACTACATTAAGATTTGAAGAGCCACCTCACGACTTGTGTGTGAAAAGCGAGGCTATCCAGTTGAAATGTTTCATGCGATTACTGAAATCTTGCATTACTGGTGATGTTACGAACATCAAAATAGCTCCTTTAACAAGTTTAAGTGTCACACAAAAGGATAATGCACCTACAAAACTCGTAATACGCGATAGAAGTGATTTTCCTATTAAGGGACTCCCAAGAACATTAGAATCGCTTTATATCAATGGGCTAAAACTGTGTAACTTTCGTAGAGACATCTTGTTACTGAAACAATTGTCAATTTTAGATCTCAGTAATAATGCCATTGAAAAACTACCTCCTGAATTTGGTAAGTGAATACTTTTACTTTACTTTGGAAGTGAAAACTTAAAACAACATTAATACAAGGATGGCTTTACTATAACATGCAATATCCATTACAGGTCGAATGCCGAATTTATGTGAACTCTATTTATCAAACAATCAAATTGGTGTGAAGGGTGATGTAGATTGGCGGTGGTTACTTGGACCTCAGGTAAAGTAATTATGTTATATGTATTATTGACAAATTACAGTAATTTTAATATTTAAAATAATATTTTGAATAATTTTTGTTTATTCTTTATTTTAATTCTTTTCTCTTTTTTTTTAATGCTAATGTATATGAAACAATTTATAATTGTTCTTAATTTTATATTTTTATTTTTTCAGATTACAAGTGTGCTCAAATTGTTAGACATGAGTGGAAACCAATTAGGTCATCTACCAAAATCAATCTGGAAATTGCAAAAGTTAGTCACATTAAAATTAGACAACAATATGTTAGAAAAATTACCAACAACACTAGGCCGTTTGTCCAGTTTAAGGTACACACACTGTAAATACTTTAATTCTATCAATGTCTAAAGAATATAGATCATTATAACTAATGCAACCATTCATTTTATGTTTTAGGTACTTAACAATATCACAAAATGAGATTATTACTCTACCTTGCAGTATATTACAATGCCGCTTAGAGTACATAGACTTATCCGAAAACAAGTTTGATGTAAATGAAACACCAATGGCACCCATGCAACATACTCCATGGGATTTCTATATAGGGAGTTTAGTAGATATTGCATCCAAGGTTGTCTTAAAACAAAAATTCTTTTATGCCCCAAACATAATACCAAAGACCTTAGTTGAGTTTTTAGATAATGCAAACATGTGCATCTGTGGTGCGCCTGTTGTAAACAACAGCTATTACATGAACAAAGAGTTTGAACTAAAAGATTTTTTTAGAGTTGTTGTATTTAATAGTAATAGGAAAAGCACTGTTACGGTCCAATGCTATTTTTGTTCACCTAAATGCTTTAATAGATAATCAAGTTGTGTGATAAGAATTAAAATATAAGTGAATGAAACAAGAAGATGGTAAATAAAACTTATTTATTATTATTTATTTTTTAATTAAGGCCCTCCAGTTTCCAACTGACTTCTGCAATCACTGGTGCTATTCTAATGTGTGGCTCTGAAAAAGAATAGAAACCTTACTCCCACTGTCCCGAAATGACTCACCAAAAATACTTCTTACCAATAAAAATGATTAAAAAATCACCATTGATAAATGTTTGAACCAGTTTTTTAATGATGAATGTGGGACTTGAGCTTACCATAATGTAGTAAATTGTTATAAGTAAAATACATTAGTAGCATGCTAACAGCATTGCATTACCAATGTGAACCCCAAGTCTCAATTACTAGTCAAAGGGCTACAGGGGTCCAGCATACATTTTGACCAGCTGGATGTATTGTAAAGAAAGTCTCTACGATTGCTGTTCACAATTTTACATTATACTGGTCAGTGTCAGGTGTTATATGTGGCCGTTATTTGAATGTTTGTGAAGCCCCCGCAAAACAGGAATATTCCTAAACCAGTCTTTTAAAAAAAAAAAAAACTATTAATTTTTATAATAGTTAATGAATTATGGTTGATCTCTAGTAGCAAAGTTGGCTCACCGAGTGTGCCAATACCCTGTGGTATCACACTTTGGCCCTCTGGAACATTCAGAGCAGCTATGCTAGCATTAGTTGCTTCTAATACTAGTTCATTTGTCCAGATATCTTTGAAGCTGTCCTTCATTTCTTTTACTGCTTTTTCCAATGAAGTCTGGAAGGTAAAAGATATATTAAAAAATACAAATTTACTTTACCTGCTAATCCTCAACCTCCTGCTACAACTAGTTGTTACTAACAAACAACTAATAAACTGTCAATAATTTATATTTTTGAGGACATTCCTGTTTTAGAATAGAATAATCTTTATTGTACACTAATGAGATATTGCATAAAATAAATACACAAAGTTTAATTTTAGTGCTATTAATAGTTAATAGCACCATGAAGTCAAAAATTACTGAGTAAACATACCTGCAAAATATATGCTTCCTTGTCCTGGTTAAAATAAGTCAGAGTTATAACAACCTCTTTTACAAGTAACCTCAAATCAAATGTAGAACAAACCAGTGTGTGCAGAGCCATTACTAGTGCAACATCTTCATATTGAGAACCTTCCTTGAGTGAAGCTACTTTACGTTCATGTTTTCTTCTGTTCTTACTTGAACGGAATGACCGGCTAGAATTAAATTAGAAACAAGTTGAATCATCTGCTAAGGCTATGTGAGATATTGTGTATCATAGATTAGATGTTTCTTTATGTTTGATTTAAACCTGTTTTTTTTTTACTTTCCAGATGTTATTATTAAATAAATTGGTCCAAGCATTTTTTTTTATGATATAGAGGGCAAACGAGCAAACAGGTCACCTGATGGTAAATGACTACCGCCGCACATGGTCACTTACAACTCAAGAGTCACAAGTGCGTAGCCGGCCTTTAAGGTGGGAGTAGGGGAAGAGGTGGGGGGGGGGAGGTTTAGGGCCTCCGGTAACCTCACTCACTCGGCGAAAAGCAATGAAGTCATTGCTTCACACCTGGTTTTCTGTGAGGCCGTGGTATCACTTCGGTCGAGCTGGGCCATACGTGCCGAAGCATGGCTCTCCCACGATAGAGATTTACCTTGGGGCATTCCAAAAAATACCTTATAATATGTATGTATATGTGTGCAATCGATGTACTTTTGAATTGGGTGTGCTCTCTCTAAATTAAATAAAAAATAAATCCTTTACCTCGATCCTCTTGAAGAGGAAGCTAGTGTACTCCCTGCATCAGAGTATAAATCACTATCTTTGTTTGTGTAGAAATCAAATGTGTCGACAGGATTTTTAATTTTATTTAATCTTACAACTTGTAACCGTTCTCGATGCTTTGTAAAAGTAGCCAAATTGGTCTGTATTAATTCTTTTAAGTTATCATAGTCTTCTAGTGATGCTGGTAGTACTTTCTTTTCTGAAAAATGAGAATGTTTCGCGTTAATAAGAAGGGCTCGAAGAAAATGACTTATAAATATTATGTCTTACTAAAACTGTTGAATTGAAACACTATCAATTACCTTTTAAATCAGATCTTTTGTATTGGGAGCATATCCTGAGCGCCGTCTTGTACTGTCCAAACTCAGTGGCATATGAAATAGCATCTTCACAGTTACCATAGTATTGCTCTAAGATAGTAAGGCATTCTTTGTGGCGTTTTTCTTCCTTTAACATTTCTATCAAATCCCTACAAAAAATACTCAAACTTAACTTAACAAAAGAAACACAACACTAAAAGTAAATCCGCGAAAAACTAAGTATGGATAATGTGGTGCAAACTTTACATTGCGAGCATCTATTAAGTAACTGAAAAGCTCCCTAACTGCTTTATTAGACATTGAGTATATTGTAGAATAGAAAAATGTGTAGCAATATTGGAAACTGTGTCGGATTTCATATGCTAGCCCAACAATTAGTTGAAAAAACAAATAGTTTCCATATTCAGAATCAACAGCTATACAAAAAAAAAGTAGATTCAAAACATACCAACACAAATTCTTAAATTGTTCTTCAGGCCATTTAATTGCCAAACTGAGAGCCAGCTCCCATTCCAAAGCATCTTTATAACATTCAATAGCCTTGTCTACATTATTAGCTCTTTCATATATTATACCAGCTTCTGTATATTGCTTCTTTAATTTTAAATATGAACCAAAATCATCTGATATTTCTTTATATATCTCATCACTTGGCGAAAATAATGCTAATGCTTCTCTATACAGACTGTGATATTTCACGAAAGTTTTCAGCTCATTATGTCTGCTAGAACCACACAGTATAAGACTTTCTACTGCCCTGTCAAACCTCTTCAAATGTTTATTTATTGTAAACCTCTTGTAATTCTCTTCCATTTCATTGAATTCGTCCAGCATTGGGACATATTCCTTAGGATCTTTCTGTGATTTATTTGCAATTAAAAGAACTAAATCGAAATCATACATTCCAAGTGCTACATCAAAGAGATTGTTTACATCAACCATGTACAACAAATACTTTAATGCTTCATCTGATCCAACAGGCAATTTTGAACCAGCTGATTCTTGAAGTTTAAGGTTTTTAATAATCAAAAGGGCCATTTCCAAATCTTCAACTGTATTTTTTTTAACAAAAGTTGTTAGTACTGGCAGTATCTTAGTATCCCTGTCTGATCGCTTTTCTAAATGTTCTTTCACAATGTTACATATTGTTTTAATTTTGGTATCAGTGTTTACAACTGTTGTAAGCTTTTCTGATTTTGCTATGTAACTACTGGCATACATAGTTTTAGTCACATCTACATTTTCTAAGTCAGACAAAAAGAGATTCAACCATGAGTTATTTTTTACTGATTCCAAAAATGTGTCAATATTAGCAATGAATTTTTGTGGATCATGATCGTAAATGAGATTTAAATTGATTCTTTGCTTTCTCATTAGATCAAATGCTTCATGATATTGCAGCTTATCAAGAAACTCTCCTATAATTTTCAGTGATAAAGGTCTTGGTTGAATTGTTTCTAGATTTCCTCTAGGCAATTGGAACACTGTTCTTGTATCATTGGGTACAGCAATCACTAATTTTGCACCTCTCTCAATCTTCCTTTTGTAAACATTATTGGATTGGGTTTTTTGATATTCAGAAATGGCATTAATGCCATCTTTTGTTAACTCTGCACAAAGTAATAGATGTTGCAAAGTAGTTAGTAGAAGGAAATGAGTATGTACATAGTATGAGCTGACATTGTTCATTATCATTTGTTCATTGATGTATAATTGACCTTTGTGAGACAGGCCTATAAAATACAAATTATTTTCCATTAAAACGACTTTGAATTTCGGACACGAGACACCAGACGAAAAATCTTGAATGTCAATTTCTCCTCCTAAATTATAAAGAATTATATCTCCATTTAGCAGTTGCAAAAATAATGAATTATTTTCAGTTGGATGTGTTTCAATTTTTGTTACAGCGGCAGGCATCGAACCAGAATTCTTGTTTTCAATTTTATCATTTCCAACTATGAATTCAACTATGCTGTAGTTATTACCATCCACCATAACACAAATAACTGTGTCGGAATCAACCCAAAACCAGTTATAATATTGGAATGGAAATTCAACCTTTTCAACTTCAACAGTTTTGAACAGTTCATATTGGAGAGGAAATTTATTTGTGTGTTTATAAAATACTAATTTATTATCTGTGGTGTTAACAAAGAAAGAATTTGGACTGATTTCTGTACATTGCGGTGCAAAGACAATAGAAGTGACATTTGCATTGAGATTTATTTCAGAAGAACACATAGGTGGAGGCACTACAGTTTGTCTGAAGCCTGTGAGTAAAACTTTCTTTCCATCTATAACACCAACTACTGCATCATCATTCTCTCCATTGCCTCTACTGTGATCAACATTCCATATCCAAGTATATGAAAGGTGCTTCCCATTTTGCAAAAATACATGTAGTTTCTTATTATTTACAATATCAAAATCATTATCCCACATCACCTTGCTTATTATCTGGTCATATTTGAACGCCAAAGTCTGCTTCAGATACCAGTGATAATTCCCTGATGTATAGAGTAATAAAGTCTGTGTATTTGTCTCTGTGTCTCTACACTGTAGGGTAAGTATTTCAGAGTCATAACTCCACACAATGTCCTCTACAGTTGTGCTGGAATTGACAGGAATATCAAACTCTCCATGTTTTAGTCCATTCTTTTCAAAGAAAGATACCATATACTTGTTGTTAACTTTCTGTGTGGTAGCGAGCAGGTTGCCACTTGGCCTCCAAGACAGATTAGTTTCTAAGCCTTGTTGTTTCTCACTTGTGTATTGTAAATGTCCTTCTTTGTCAAATACTTTAAATCTTCTGATTCCATCTATAGTGAAGCCAACTGCATACAAGTTACCATCTCCCCTCCATGATATAATAACTCTATCATCTGGTAAAGTTTCATCTGAAAATAATTTATTGTAACTTAGTCAATAGAGAAATTTATTCAGTATAATTTTTTGTAATTTAGGGATGCAATCAATGATCTTGCTGACTTTAATACTTTTTTAAAAATCATTAAAAATAATACAAAAAAATTATTACTTTCTTTTATTAAAAAGTATTAAAATTATATAAAAGTTAAAGACAGCAATTTTTATTCATCTACTGTATGCATGCATACAGTATATGAATACATTGAAAAGAAATAAAAATTTTAAAAGATCGGTAAAGAGCTTTAGGCTATTTTTAACGAACTAACATAGCATTTATAAATATAGAAAAAAATTACAAAAACATGCACATAATATGAACACAATGTTGTGTAAAAATTAATTATTTTTTATATTTTATGTATATGATTTTAACAAACAAATGTATTTTTTTTATTGTATATAGATTATGCTGCTATCCAAAATGCTGACCTGTTCTATTATTTCAGGAACACAAACCAGATTGAGAATTGACAGCAGTTGACGGAGGATGACTATAATACTATTCTAACAACTTGAGAGGAAGGTATGCTGTAACATTAGTCAGTACAGCTTCCTGGCTGTTAATTATAATCATCTAGTCATGGAGTTTCTTGCCTGTTCTTCACTGGATCTATGAATTGGAACAGGCAACTAGCTTCACAACTGACTTTGACTGACAATTCAAAAATACCCATAATGGTTTAATTGAAATAAATGATTTTGATTTTGATGCAACCAGTTGAGGAGCTTACTCAATATGTGAAGCATCCAGACAAGAAATCTGTTAATAGTCTGCAACTGATTGCATGATCAGATCAGAAGATAAAATCTAAACATATTGATCTAATGTTAGCAAGAGCTGCACATAAATATCTTCACAATCCAGAAGATACTTTAGAATGATCTAAAGTGTCTTCTACTATTAAATAGAAGAATATTTGTAAGAATACCTGCAATAACTTCACTCTTCACTCTTGCCTGTTTACCAGCAGACCCATGAAACTGAGTCTCCTTTTTTCCCCAGCCCACTGTGATGAATTGCTTCTCTCCAAAATCATCATTCAACAAATTCACTTCATTGATGGGATCAAACATATTCATAAGAATCATGTTCATCTCCTTTGTAACTAATACCAACAGTTCCTGATCAGGACTCCATTCTATAGCCTAAAAGTCAAAGATATTTATCATTTGATAATAAAGTATTAGATGAAATAAATCACATTACAAAATAATTTGGGAACCAAACCATTTAATACAACTGAACATATTATTATGTACAAACAAAATATTTTGAATTTTAACAAATGATAGAACATTTTAAAGGGCAAAATAAAAATAAATTACAGACTTGGGATGTACCCCATTAAATCAATAAATTTATTATGATTATGATTTTATATTTATATTATTTAATTCATTCATTTAATTTGACCCATACTTTTCCAACAATAGTCACAATAGCTGTACAACTGTAATTTTAATCAAGCCATATTATTTGGACTACAGATGTAATGTTCCTGTAAGCTGAGGGCAGCAAATCTAATTCATTATGAAGACTACTTGAAGTAGTATGCAATAAGTGTTAATTGTTAGCAATTCCCATTGCTAAGATAGTAGTATTCAGACTACACTTTTCACAAATTTTACCTACCATTAGGTTGATGTAGCAAGTAGAAAATATTTTTTGAAATAGAAAACGTAAGCGTTTATACGAAAGCTTACCAGTAATCCATTGTCGCATGTTCCCGTTAAGTCGCAGGTATTGCCTCCATCTGAAATAGAAATAAGCTCGCCATTTGCAAGCCCCACGCACAAAGCATTTGTCAGAGTAAGTAACGTGATATTTATAGGCCTATTATTTGGAGTTACAATTTCTGATAAATCTCTACTCCACTTTAATTCTCCATTCTCATTGAAGTTAAACACACTGAGGTTATGTGTACAAATAAATAATTCGTTACAAGAAGTTTCTTCATTGTGACCACTGCAAACGGTTAATTTATCTTCTGATTCCAGTTTAAGATCTCTCACTGATACGTCCCAAAGACATAAGTTCTTCATTATTTAATACAAAATAGCAAAAAACGAAATATGTAAACACGTCCTTCACTTCATGTGTGCCCTGTCACAGATAAATTAATAGTTTGGCACTGTCAATAGTGTCAATTAGTTAATTTGACATTAATGACGTGTGTTCCGATCAGCGTTGCCATTGTTGCCAATGACATTTTCTTAAATTACCCAAAAATAATGATCAAATTCCCCATAAATTGGCAACGCTGGTTCCGATATACACTGAAGGCACTGTAAGGTGTGACGTCAATTTAGTATACTGCGAAGTTACTGCTTAAAACGGAACGCAGTCCAGTATACTGTCAACTGATGTCAATTCAAGTCTTCATCTACCCCACATTTTCGATATTTTTAATATTTTCGTTTCGCCATGTACCGTCACAAAGGTACTATACTAACAGTGTCCCTATTCCGTAAGCAAACCGACGTGTTCCTATTCTGGTGTTCACCTGACTGTGCATAAAAGCGAGGTGGCATGTTTTTATCACTGGATTCCACGCTGTAGATAATTTGAAACATCTTACCGATTGAAAATTTTGTTTTTTAATTTCAATCGCTTCACATACCAAAAAAAAAACTCTTGAGTAAAAGTGACGGTCCGTGGAGAAGACTTGCGTACGGTGAAACTCAATCCAGCGATTGGTGCCCACTTCGAATGCATGTTCTGCAATCGCTGATTTGCTAATCTGTCGGTTCTTCACAGCAGCCATGTGTTCTTTTACCCTTTGGTCCCTTTGGCCTATGTAGGAACATCGCAGCTGCAGTTTATTTTAAAGCGGACTATATTTATAGGTATTTTTGAATTGTCAGGAGTAGTAGTCATTCAGACTAAGTCAGTAGTGAAGCTAGTTGCCTGTTTCTAATAAGTAGATCCTGTGGAATTTAATTGCAAGGCTTCTAATGGAAGGGTTGAAGCGCCGCGACGAAAAGTGGGCGACGCGACGAAAACTGGTCGCCGCAACGATGAAAGGGCACCACGATGATGAATGGGCGCCGGGACGAGATAGGGAAGCTAAGCCGACGACGAGGCGTTCCGACAGTGAATGAGCGCCGCGATGATAGCTGGGCGCCGCGACGATAGCTGGGCGCCGCGACGAGTAGTGGTCGCCGCGATGAAAAGTGGGCGCCGCGATGAAACTGGTTGCCGCGACGATGAAAGGGCACCGCGACGATGAATTGGCGTAGAGACGATAAATTGGCGCCGCGACGATGAATGAGCGCCGGGACGAAGAAGGGAAGCCACGCCGACGAAGAGGCGTCCCGACGGTGAATGGGCGCCGCGATGGTAGCAGGGCGCCGCGATGATAGCAGGGCGCCGCGACGAGTACTGGGCGCCGCGACGAAAATTGCGCCGAGACGAGGAAGGGAAGCCACGCCGACGACTTGGCATCATGACGGTGAATTGGCGCCGCGATGGTTGCAGGGCGCCGCGAAGAGTGGTGAGCGCCGGAACGAAGAAGGGACGCCCCGCCGACAACGAGGCGTCCCGACGGTGAATGGGCGCCGCGATGACAAAAGGGCGCCGCGAAGAAAATAGAGCGCCGCGACGAAAAGTCGGCGCGCGACGATAACTGGTCGCCGCGACAAAGAAAGGCCCCGGGTCGAGGAAGTGTCGCCACGACGACGATGATGCGTACCGACGATGAATGGGCGCCGTAGCGAAAACAGGGCGCCGCGACGAAAAGAGAGCGCCGCGACTAGAAAAGTCCGCCGCGAAGTAGCGCCACGACGTTGAATTGTCGCCTCGACGGTGATTGGACGCCGCGACGATAAATTGGAGTCGCGACGATGCATGGTCGCCTTGTCGGTAAATAGGGCCACGACGAAAAATCGGCGTCGGATGATGATCGCAACGACGAACGTGAAGCGCCGCGACCAAAACAGGGCGCCGCGGCGATGATGGGGCGCCACAAAGATGACGAGGCGCCACGAAGATGACGAGGTGCCGCGACAACTTGGCTTGGCTTGATCTGGGTTGGAATCTTCCAAATAGCTTAAAACTATTTATGTTTAGACTAAAAAACAATCTTTAAAAAAAACTACTGTAGGTCGATTTAACATAAACGTGTCCTGTAATTAAAAGGTTTAAACAATTTTTTTATAAAAATAATCATGGAAAAGTTATAGTTGTGTAGAATCTTCTGTTTAGCAACAGATCTACGAGTGGATTGTATTGTGAATACCCATTTACAAGACACATACGAGAGGCTTACTATGAAACAAGTAAGAATGGTTTATTTTTCTAAACAAAACTTATTTTTTTTGCGAGTAAACATTTACCTTGTCTATAATTTGATGGCAAAAATTTCGCTGCTAAGGGTTCAAATTCAAATTTATTTATTTAAGTCAAATGGGTTCCTCCATTTCTACTGGCACTGGCACAGACATTAGTTAGATAGACAGTTACTTAATAACTGCATGCACTAATTGGGGATTTTGCTACTGCTTTATAGCTTTGTAGATATTGAGAGGGCAATGCCAGGATGAATATTCATTAAGCCCTCAACACCTCGTGTGCCTTTTTGTAGTGGTGGGCCAATATGTTCTTTTTTGGACTAATTAGGGATGCATCATAAATGAAATCACATCTTTGTCCGGATCTATAATAACATTGTACAGATATTAATATTTGATACGAGAGTAGTGCAGATAAGCAATAATTTTAGTGTCATCTCTAAACCCCTAACTTTTAAACAGTGCTTATTTAAAATCTTCTAATTTGGGCCTTTTGAATGGCTTATTAGATATCGGGTTTGTAATGGGGCAGTACAATGATAAACCACTATTAAAGATTCGAATAGATTAAATAAACTAGGCCTAGAGATCCATTGCTCCTCTTAACATCCTCAGTCCCTCCTTGGAAGTGCACATGAGACTTATAAATAGGCCAAATCTATCACCCTTTACAGACACTGAGTCTTTAAGTTCTTTGGTAAAGTTTTTAAAAGGCATTATCAATTTAACAAATTTATATTACTAAATTGCTATACTAAAATAATACTACATACTTCATATAATTTCATTATACTTTAGGATAATAGGTGGTTTCAAACTTCTTTCTACTCCTAGGATAAGGCCGCAAAGCTTTTGGAATATAAGGAGGCAAATGTTCGTCTAAGCGCCTCTTGAATGGGTCGGTGCCAAGTTCGAATGGTCGTCTTTTAGCTTCATGGAATCGAGTATTGAACTTGATTTTATATATTTGTTCCCATAAGTACGTCTCGGGAATTAATAAGTGTTTTGGTCTATTGGCTACCAAATGTTTGTATCTGGATTCTAACCAGATACGTCTGTTATCGTCTTCTATATCAGCAACAACTTGTTCTTCTTTCCCCAGATATGGCTTCATTACATGCTCACGATCTTCGGGAGTATTCAAATAAAATTGGATTAGCATTTTCAAAACTTCCTCATTGAGTCCTTTCACTTTCCCATTTTCTATGCAGTCATAAAGCTTCAGGGGATTTGTACCAAAGCAGATATTATGTTTAGGGTTGCTGTCAAATTTATCATTATGCATTACTATTGTATTCAACTGATATGCATATAAGGACCAGTATTGCCCATTTGTAATAACTGTTTGTGTTACTAGTGGATAAGTCATGTCATTAAATGTTGTAAAACCTTGATAATTTGCTTGGGATAACAGCCATCCGAAACTAGCCTTTAGAGCTTGGCAGTGTAATGCTTCCAAGTTGTCTTCAGGCCCAAATGATTCATTTCGATCTAGGATGTGTCCACGACCATGATAAGACAAAAGACCAAACTCATCATAATCACCAGGCCAGTATCCTGTAAACAAAGATACAATAATTTTATTTTTAGGGTTCCGTTTTTTAAAAGGAAATAGGAACCCTTATAGGATCACTGTTGTCTGTCCTCTCTTCTTTTCACTCCACTCTGCAGCTTTATTTGAATACTATTAGTATAGATGTTAAATAAATGATATGCTTTTAAATTTGGAGAATATTTAACCTTACTTTACTAATATTACAAATGCGAAAATTTGGATGGATGGATGTTAGTAACTCAACGCCAGAACCGCTGAACGGATTAAATGAAATTTGGCAACAACTAATTAACAATGAATGTTGTCTGTAACTTAAACCAAAGTTTCTTACACCAGTGGTTCAAGTTCGATTCCCGAATAGAAGTTCTCCAAACTGTTCTGTAAAGTACCTACTGCCAACCTGCAGCAGGCTAGTGTGATCCGGTATGTATTAATCCTTTTCATGATAAAAACATGATTAAGCATGGTAGAGGGTTAGTTGTATACATGGCTGATATCAAAAACGAACCTACACTAAGTGTATATACCCTAATAAAGTGTACATGAATAAGGCCACACTTTACCTGACGACATGTGAATTTATATTTTCTTAAAAAATATATATATGGTTTACCTGGTATATTGGTACCATGCCTGTGATCTGTGAAGTAACCTACACTTCCTGGCAAATATGTAAACGTTGGGACCTTGAAAGCTGGATTTTCTGCTTCACTGTATGGAATAATGGGTCTCAGTGGGGATCTATTTCTGATTGTTAACATTGGTGTACCTGTTAAAAAATATTCAGATATACTCAAGATACACAAAATAAGCACACCAGGGGTCAGAATAAATACCACAATATTAACACACGAAAAAATGTGCCTGTTGCTTTTTTCTTACTAAATATGGATACCATACTTGCATTAGTAAGTCCTAGTGATCTAAGGCAAAAAATTGTCACCTGCATCTATCGAGAAGGAAGCTGGGTCTGTCACACTCTAAAATCACCTGTCTACCCACAGGATGATTATATAGATATAAGGACAGGGAGACAGGGCATCGCCTGTTTCATATGACCTCGTATGCAATGCCATAAGTTGCATAATTTAAAACATAATGGCAGATTTTTATGATAAATTTATTTTCAGATTATAAACTTACCCTTTAATCTATATTATTTAAAATATACATATTAAGCTCTGAATGAGTCCAGGAGTATACATACCTAAGTACTGAACAGGTCTATCAACAGGTTCATCAATTCGATCATGTAGCCATTTATATTTCTTCCTCAAATTCCTTACTGATGCAGGTGGTTCCACACCACCTATAAACCAAAATGCTTCATGTCTAGCATCATAGTCTACCTGAAAATGAAATAGAACTAGTATGTGTGGGTGTTCTTTTTACATGATAATATAAAGATATTAGCTTGATCTGTATCTATCTATCACACTTATCAAGGATCAATGACAATGCAAGACCAAAAAATAAGAGAAAAAAAATTGTTTTAAAATAAGCCCAAATGGCAAACTGGACTAGAGAGTAGAAAATAATTATTAAATATGAAGAGATAAAATAATCTATAGACATATAAAGTCCACTGGTTCTAAAATAAGAATTAAGTTTTTAACAAATAATTAATTTGATTATCAAAAAGCACAGGGTGCTTGACATATTATATAGGTAGCTATTTGTAAAAGTACAATTACTATAAAAATATAATAAAAAGCTTCCATTGCTTTTTTACAATCTAATTTCAATAAATAACATCAAAATGTTGAAATTCAAGTTCAAACTTAGAATAATGAATAAATGGAAGATTCAGACATTCATAATTAATCAATTCTTATGTATAATAAACCAAACATGGGCAATCTAATTGATTAAATGAGTATGGTATATCAATGAATACTTCCTCTTAAATAAAATTGGTTATTATTTTAATAGAAGTGACAAATGTTGGTGTGTTTTGTTTAGGGTAATTAAAGTGTAAAGCTTGATTGGCCTGTTGGTCTAGTGATTAGTGATCCTGACTGCTGACAAATAATTTTGTGATGAGCATGATCATTTGTTCTGTGTCTGGGTATAATTTATCTATCTATAATATCTAATATATAAGTATGTATATCAGCAGTCTGGTTACCATAGTATGTGGTTACCTAAATACAGGCTCTGCCTAGTTTGGTTCAGACGGCAGTGTGTGAGATGTGTGAAGTTATTATTATTAAAGTTGGAACTGCAGTTACAACTAAGTTGTTAAGATTGGTTAAAAAATCAAGGAACACAAAAATATTTACCTGGGAAGACAAAATATGGGGCACTTTATCAGTCAAATTATTGAGTATAACTCTATTTATTTGTCTCACTATACATTTAGCTTTAGCATTCTCCTTTTGTGAAGCTTCAGATTTATTAAGTGAAGGTGTAAAGTTCCGACTGAAATCAAATAGTAAACCTTGATTTCTATATATTTTGTCAAGTGCAGTAGTACAAATCAAGTTCAATGAATCACATTTATCACACATAACAGCCTATAGACAGTAATATATTACTGATATTATTTATAGGTTATATCCTTTAAAAAAACATTTGCCTCTTTGAATTTTGGTGGTAACAGTTTATCACAACCTGAATGAATAATTAACATATGCAATACTAGATGTATTTTTGATATTTTATATTCATACTTATAGTAAAGCACAAGCTGTGTGAAGCAAGTCTAAAAGAAAAAAGTAATAACACAGTACATACATACAATACATAGCTACTATAATAAAAATTGTTGTGTGACACACTAACAAGCTTGTAACAGTAGTGGAAAGTCGAACTTGATAAAATTTCAGATAAACTATACACCAAATTAGCACTAATGTAGTTTAAGAAAGTTAACGAATGTTTTTTCATGCATTTTCGAATGAAATACATACTCTATACCATCATTTTCAATGACAATAGCTTCTTCAACTTGTGACTTAATTTCTTGAGAAATCGTATCTGCATTGGCTCCTGTTTCGTTATATACCTCAGGAAGTTTATCAACAGGAACGAAATGACTTCTAGTATAATATTGAACCAAAGGCAAGGCATTATACGGTACTTTGTCTTCGTGTAGCATTATACATTTCCAGCCATAATACCGGGGCATATTTAACGCTATTTGCTTTTCTTCTACAGTTTTTATGTCTTGAATTTTCTGATGAAGAGCTTCTCTTTCCCGTAATTTTCTAGCTTCGAGAGACATGTCCAAAATTGGAGGATATTGCGGTGTCTCGGTGTATTCATTTTCTTCTATTATTGCGACTTGAGAGTGTAGTCGTGATATAATCTTTTTTAATTTAGGAAAAGTTCTATGCACTCGATTCAAATACATTATTCTTTCAAATCTGTTAAGTATAAAGCATTGAGAATGAGAAATGAAATAAATAGTACAATTCTCAGGTTATTTTAACTTATGTTGCGTTCTGAAATTGATTGATCTAAAATCAGTGTGACCATATTTCTGCTCAAATTTTATCACAATGACATTGTATTTTTTACTAAAACTACTTAGAATTTCGTGCTCCTCATGAAATAAGTCTACCCATTTTTAATACAAATGTAAAAGGCATGGTTCTTGAGAGCTAAAATAGAACTAAGGATGTCATGCTATAACTGGAAATATAAGTTTATTTGCTACGCTTTCACGTCTTATCTGCTTAACCGATCATCATGAAATTTTACATAGGTACATGTTGTCAAGGGTTACAGAAAAAGGACATACTTCAACATAACTTTCATCCAAAAAAATACTGTTTGCGAGGGATATCCGAACAGTTTGGCAAAATCTACATTATCGCATCTCACGTCTTGTCAATTTATTAAAATTGAAATAAGTTCAGGGATACCGTTAATATTTTTGGTTGTACGAAAGCTGCTTTAAACTATTTGTACCAACAAGAGCTGCAACAATTACTCTGCGATTTCCAAACAACGAATCACCAGCACTGAAAAACCGCCTCACTCTTTGCTCCCCTTTTTTTTTGCGTATGGAAGCCCCCTCGGTGTATCGGAATCGAACCGAAAACAATGATATTTAAAGAAAGATAGGTTACTGTCATACTGAACGGCGTCCAGTTATTGTTGTTGTGTGACTAATGAGTTAATAATCAAAGGACTAATATTGACAAGACGTACTAATTTATAAGTGTGTACATACATTACGATTACGAATGCGAAAGATAATACGGAATGCATGGTAGGAAAAGAGATAGCTATCTCTTGTGAGTTGCACTTGAAGTACATACTAAATTATAGAGTAGTTAGAATTGTTACAGATTAGACATTGAATATCGCAATCTGCATGTTTGTTAATAGCTATTGATTGGTAATGAGTGTTCTGTAGAAAATGTATATAGTAAAAATAAAACGACGAAGAAAATTACTATCGATTTATTTTCAATCACAATAAGTAGGTATGCTTTTTATAAACACAAAGCATGTATTATAAATCTCTATACTTATACAGATAAAGACTTACGTACTTATTCCAATTAAAATTATTTTATTTCGTGAAATCTTATAGCCTGTATGAATTTTGAGAAGTGATGTTACGCGACAGTTCCGGGTGTTGAGCTCGCATAAGAAGCAGCTGCTAAGTTACTTATGACATATGAAAGGAGTGCCTTTCAATTATCGGGTATTATTATAATATTGAGTAATTATTTTCTCAGTCACACACCGACTGGTACCGATCTCACATAAAAATTTAGGTCCTTTTTTTGCTTCCTACCCACTTTTGATTTCAGTTTTGTTAGGTAGTTTCACGTATATATAAAAATATTATTTCATGATTTTGAGTTTATTTCTTGTGTTTCTTTCTTTGAAGTTGATTTAATTTTTTTACATAAATGTATCGACATGCCACCATGAGAGAAAGAGAAGAGTCATTTAGTCTTTTTGCGCATTTATTTTACGGTACGAAGATAGTTCGAAGGTCGATAGGTAGCATCCCCACGCAATAGAATCTCGTAAGATCATCACTCGGAAATCTGGAAAATGTAAAACAACATAAGTTATAACAATACAATTTTTTTATCAACACATTCTAAAACTATTATTGCTTATTATTTTATAATAATAAAAATAATAATATATACCTCACATTAAGCGAAAGACAAAGACAACTAAACAGTGAACATAATATGTAGTAATATGAGAATATATATGGAATAAAAAAATCTGCTAAGATTCAATTATTAGACGGTACAGGAAGACGCAGATGTATTGTGCCTACAATATCTTCTCTGTTTAATTAATCTATGACGCATGCTTGGCGCCCGTTATTTGTCTTTGTCGCACTGCCGTTGCCATAATATTCTCTATCCTTTTTTTACTATGACTTTAATAATACAGGATTTCATTTAATAATTTCAGTTAATGGGAAACAAAACCATGACAAAATACAAATATTACGAACTTATAAATACTTACGCGTTGGTATGTTCATTCTTATTTACCTTGGAACCATAGTTTTTACACCTTCTTAACGCACAACTCGGCATTTTAGCACTCAACGGTTACGCTTTGACAACGTGTTTATTCACTCGCGTCTAATAACTGACTAAATCAAATCACGACAATTGTCTACATTTGTCTGCAACAATTAGCGCTCGCTAGTGCGTTAACTACCTTTTTTTATATATTATCATTGACCGAAAACCAGTCTCTCTCTCAGTAAAGTCTAATAAAGCACAAAAAGCACAATAAAGCGTTACGCTGCCCTCCGATCACAAAATTTTACTCTTCACATTTTTTCATACCAGGCGCCTTACATGCAAATCGATTCTTAAGGAGTTAACTCCAAAAATCTATAAAACACACTTTATAGGTTTTGTGCACTTGTTACCACATTTGATTTGTATTGTACTGTTTAAGTGTTGCGAGCACAACAAACAGAGACAAATTCTAAAAATGTTAGAAATGGGTTTAATGGTTGTCATTCAAGTATTATATATGCTAATAATAAATATCTTAAAAAATAAATGATAGTGATGATAGTGCTTTTTCCACATAGCAAAAGTGGACAACGTGCCTAAAGAAGTTTTCAATCAAAAATTCAAAATATCTTCAATGTACAGCATTGGACCTGTTACATTTTTTACAAAAAAGTAGAAATCTATAAAGTGGTCATGAGGAAGGTTCGAATATTCAAATGACAATCGGAGTTAAAAACTAACGTTCCAACTTACATAAATTTACTTCTCACAGAAAATCAGAATTTGTTAAAGTATATTTTAAATTTACAAAATATGCTATTCAAGATTTCATTATTATGAAATTGATTATTTCTTTATTTCCAATTTTTTTAAACTATTTCTGCTTTAAATAGTATTCAATTCTATAATAATACTTACGTTTCTAAACAGAATGGCTGATGCAACTTTAATATTTGACAGACGTATGAACCGTAAGCCACGGCCTGATTTATCCACCTGCCAAATTGTCTTCGAATATAACCATTCAGTTATTATTTTAAAACAAATTTACGCGTTATCATGGACGAAGATATGGTATTCGATCCGTCTTTGAAAAAGAAAAAGAAGAAGAAGACTGGATTTGACATTGATGCGGCTCTTGCAGGCGATCAAGGTGAGAGCACGAGCGTGGAAGCGCCCGCTGGTTCGGGTGACGTCGACTTGCCCGAAGATGATAACCTCGATTTGGATAATTTTGGAAAGAAAAAAAAGAAGAAAAAGAAGGGGGTTTTCAATATGGAAGAGCTAGAAAATACTATGCCAGAAACGCCACCAGCAGAAGAGCAAGAACCTCAGGAAGATGACGTTATTGATGACTTAGATCTAGAGATTGACTTCTCAAAAACTAAAAAGAAGAAGAAAAAGAAAAATATTGAAGATCCACTCATGGAAGATGATGTGAAAGGTGAGGACCAAGAGAATATAGAAGATACAACAGGTGACTGGATAGGCACTGATCGTGATTATACGTATGATGAGCTATTAGAGCGAGTGTTTGACATTATGCGTGAGAAGAATCCTAGTATGGTTTCTGGCAAGAAGCAAAAATTCATTATGAGACCTCCACAAGTGGTACGAATTGGTACCAAGAAGACATCATTTGCAAACTTCACAGAAATCTGTAAAACTCTTCACAGACAACCCAAACATTTACTAGACTTTTTACTGGCTGAGCTGGGTACGAGTGGATCTGTTGATGGTAACAGTCAACTTATCATCAAAGGTAGATTCCAGCAGAAACAAATTGAGAATGTCCTCCGTCGGTATATCAAGGAATATGTAACCTGTCACACATGTCGCTCCCCAGACACTATCCTGCAGAAAGACACACGGTTATTCTTCCTTCAGTGTGAGACTTGTGGCTCACGTTGCTCTGTGGCCAGCATTAAGTCTGGTTTCCAGGCGGTGACAGGAAAACGTGCTGCCATTCGTGCAAAGACTGCATAGAGTATTAGTGTTTAGTGATAACTAATTTTACAGTTGCAGATCAGGGGTACATACAGTAATATTACTTGACTTTGTGTTATACACACCTAGCAGCTGTGACATGATTCTCTTATTTATAATTATTATGCAATTATGTAAAATTTTGTATAGCTAGATAAAAAATGCATGAAACGCCAAATGTTCTAAGAGATGTATGTCATAAGTTTTGTTATGGTTTTATTTGGAGAAATCCATGATGAATTAAAAGCTAATTACATTTTTTATTTTGGTAATCGACCATTACTACGCTTATTCTATTGTATGACTAAAGTTAGAATATTAGTGATGTGCTCAAATGGTTGCAAGGCATATTGGCTGAATGTACCCCATTCTAACCCCTATATTTATGTATAGCTCACTTCTGTATTATTCTCATTGATACACAATGGTTTTATAAATTGCTGTTTCATTTTCTTATTTCATAATTGATTAATCCTTTGAAATTGATACGTGAAGTCAAGGAATAATTATTTGTTTTTCGTAGGTAAGAAAAATCATATATAGTAAGATTTTTTTCTTTATGACAAAAATGATAGTCCTTCGACTGACAGTTTTATTTTTATTTTACATCGATGGAATGCAGAAAGAATCTTAATGATATATGTAACACATTTTATTCTTGTATCAGCAACATACCAGATTTAAACTATAAATTGTGTTCATCAATTTGAATTGAAATAATTTCAATCATGGTCGTTGTGTTTCAAAGTATGGGTATGAACGCCCTGCCGCATGCCGGCGGGGAGCGTCGCAATGGTAGAATGCTGCCGATGGCATCGTGTCAAACATTCATCGGAACACGGTTGCACAAGCGCTATACCACACATATAGAGGCAGTCTCTCTTTTCCTTAGCTTTGTTTCAATATCGCTTCTGAGTTTAGGATCTAATCGTCGAATTCGCACAGTATGCCTTTGAACCGAGTCAAAAGGCCCAAGCTGGCTTCCAGTTGCTCGTGCTCCCGCCCAGATTACAATAGTACTTCATATGGGGGCGCACTTGTGACTTGTATAATAAAACTCTTTCCCAAGGTGAACCACTTCGCTCTATTAAACACACCGAGCGTTTTGGCTACCACCTTGGCTTTGTCTTCTATGTGACTTCGAAACTGCATATCGCTGAACAAATCACCACTTGTTGGAGAATGGATAAAATGTAGCAGAATGAATAGGAGCTAAAGAAAACAATGATGACCACAAACTTGTGTTAAATTGTATGAATATTTTATGTGTGCGTTCGCGCAGCGGAATGTTGTTGAATTTAAAGATTTTAATTATGCAGATATTTAGTGTATGACGTCGTGTAATTGTGTATGGTAAAAAAAAAATTGTGCATGCAGCCATTGTGGAGAAATTCGCTAAAAACTGATTCCGCTGGGCGAACGTTGTCCTGGCGGAACTTTTTTTAATCCATGGACTTAGAAGAAAAAAAATGTGTCCAAAAATTAGTATGTATTTGTGTGTAATTGTGTATGTATGAATAAAATTAGTGCATGCATAAACTTCAGAGAAATTCAAGTTTCCGCTACGCGAACGTTTGGCCATTAGCTAGTTTTCATATAAAGCGCTTATATAGAGGGCTGTAGATTTTTATATACGTTGTTTTGAATTTGTTTAAAAAACAGATTTGGAAAAAATCGTAGGGTTTATAAGATAAAAATATAAACGTAAAATACGCTTATTAGGTCTTAGTTCGTAAAGTATGCACTTTGGGGTCTAGATTTTCACGTTTATACAAACCTTATAAGTGTCTGCAACATGTTGCCAAGTATCAATGATGTCCCGTTAGTAATTAAAGAGTTATAGGACAATTTACCATGAATAGACCACTGTTTACAAAGCAGTCAAATATCACGACGTTCTAAAGGAATTGCATAGTAAAATGTATTCCAATAATTAGTGTATTAATTCAACTACTCACATGCAAAATTTCATCTCATTAAATTCAGTAATTAAAGAGAAACGATTAAAATACTGACAAAGCATCGAAAACCTACATAACCCGACCAAGTTCAGATGGCTACAAAAAAGCGGCCGTGCAATATATTTAGGTAACATTCTAAAATTTACAGTATAATACCGGTATTGATTTGGTACAGGTGACAACACAATTGTTGTTTCGATATAATTTATAGGTGGTTTAATTTTCTACAACTGCTTTTTTAAATCTATTTGACTATGACAGTAAGTACTATTTACGTAGGTACTTTATTTAAGTATGCGCTTGAGACTTGCGTCAGTATATGATATTACCGTTGTACTGGTAGTGACTTATGTATTGTAAAGCCTCCACCACGTGTAACGCGTGGAGTACTTCTTCTAAATCAAATGCGGCGTACTCCACCACGTATAAAGCTTGGGGCTTTAGGGTATCCGGTTTCGATAGGTACTAGAGGAGGAAAAGTGAAAGAGCAGGCAAACGCACTATGCGATATAATCAGGATCAGATTGTTCATGTAACAATTATAACTTCACACAAATTAATTATAAATAATACTTCTTGAATTATTCTGTGCACATTGCCCGTATGTCGTCAAGACCGTCCTCTGTCCGCTGGGCGACTCTCTTGTCTTCAACATTTGTTATTCATAAAATATTTCGAACGTGTTCTAAATTCGAGTTTGGTGCCATCAGTCTATGCCTCTCGCGTAGTAAAGAGTTATTCTTCCAATCGAAGGAGTATGCAAGCTGTGCGAGAGGTCCCGTCACTACAGATGACAGAGTATGTTTAGCAAGCGTTTGTTAACGTTAAGTTTTTATGAACAAGAGACTAGTCATGACAAGCGCCTCAGCTGCGTTCCCGATACGCTCAAAATACACGCGCCTGTGCGCGCACATGAGTTGTATGCCAAGTTCTGCCGTTACTGGGGCGCGCGCTCCAGGGATTGTCATGACTAGTCCCTAAGAGGGTTAGAAATTTTGAGGTTATTTTCTGTATTTTCATTCATTCATTCATATGCTCACGGCTGTTGTTCCAGAAGGGGTAGGCAGAGGTGTGACATTTCTGTGACACCCACATTTCGCCAATTTTTGAGTTTCTACGTAACAGGTGGCGAGAAATAAATAATAAATTCATAATTATTACATGTAATTAAAAATATTTTTGTATACGGATGTTTAATTAGAGAAGTACTTGTTAATTGAAGATTTATTTTTATCGTAGATAGTGGCGTTAATATTAAAAAAAATATTGGCGTTATTATTAAACGTGGGAGAGCCATGCTTCGGCATGTATGGGCCGGCTCGACTCCGCTCGATACCACGACCTCACAGAAAACCGGAAGTGAAGCAATGCTTGCATTGCATTTCGCCGCGTGAGTGAGGTTACCGGAGGCCCTAACCCTTCCCTCTCCTTTATTCCCGTCCTTCCTCTCTCAACCCCCCCACCCTCCCCCTCTTCTCCTACTCCCACCTTAAAGGGCGGCAACGCACTTGTGACTCTTCAGTTACAGGTGCCCATGGGCGGCGGTAGTCATTTACCATCAGGTGACCCGTCTGCTCGTTTGCCCCCTATACCATAAAAAAAAAGATATATTTTTCATTCAAGAAATACAATTGTTTTATTTTTTCCTAACGCTTGTGTACCCAACTGTACCATATTAATAAATACAATACTGGAAGGTTAAGAACGTTACTTAGATATATGGCACGGCCGCTGTTTTGTAGTTATCCGAACTTGGTCGGGTTATGTAGGTTTTCGATGCTTTGTCAGTATTTTAATCGTTTCTCTTTAATTACTGAATTTAATGAGATGAAATTTTGCATGTGAGTAGTTGAATTAATACACTAATTATTGGAATACATTTTACTCTGCAATTCCGCTAGAACGTCGTGATATTTGACTGCTTTGTAAACAGTGGTCTATTCATGGTAAATTGTCCTATAACTCTTAAATTACTAACGGGACATCATTGATACTTGGCAAAATGTTGCAGACACTTACAAGGTTTGTATAAACGTGAAAATCTAGACCCCAAAGTACATACTTTACGAACTAAGACTTAATAAGCGTATTTTACGTTTATATTTTTATCTTATAAACCCTACGATTTTTTCTAAATCTGTTTTTTAAACAAATATAAACAAATTCAAAACAACGTATGTAAAAATCTACAGCTCTCTATATAAGCGCTTTATATGAAAACTAGCTAATGGCCAAACGTTCGCGTAGCGGAAACTTGAATTTCTCCGAAGTTTATGCATGCACTAATTTTATTCATACATACACAATTACACACAAATACACACTAATTTTTGGACACATTTTTTTTCTTCTAAGTCCATGGATTAAAAAAAGTTCCGCCAGTACAACGTTCGCCCAGCGGGATCAGTTTTTGGCGAATTTCTCCACAATGGCTGCATGCACAATTTTTTTTTTACCATACACAATTACACGACGTCATACACTAAATATCTGCATAATTAAAATCTTTAATTTCAACAACATTCCGCTGCGCGAACGCACACATATTTTATTATTAAACTAAGGTCCTACACAACCGTTTAGATGGATAACTGAACTCTTAGAGAAATTCGCCGAAATATTAAACCCCTGTATCTGGCCCTCATAGGCTATACGAGGACCTTCGACAGCATTTAATATTCAGATCTCTAGAAAAACAGATACTGAAAATACCTTACATCGAACAACTTAGAAATGTACACCTGAATAAGTCCGCAAACATGAAACTAACCTGATTTTAATATCTAAAAGGGTGGTACACAGGGTGATCTGCTCTATCTTAACCCATTATTGACCACCGGGCCAATACGGGAACACTACATTAAGGAGGATATAGATGAAAACTGTGTTGACAACCGTTAATATTTTCTTGCGTTTCTGAGTAGTTGAAAGTACAATAATTAAGTGTGAAACAAAATAATTGTTTTGTATTCACTGCTTTTTTAGCAACAAGCTATTGATTTTCCTTGGCAAGACGAGTGTTGAGGTAAGAACATTATCCTATTTATTATGCAATGTGGTTAAAATATAACACTATAAGTACTTATGTTATTTGAACTTTAGTAAATTACCATTCATAAACAAGCTTCTGAGAGTATTTTTGCAGAATGTATTCACATTTATAAGCTCTGAAATATCGATGTGCCAATTTGGGTACAACGGCTACAAATGTACTAAGTGTAAATATTTTTTCCAAGATATCGAGATCGATCGGAAACGACGTTTTAGCGCTAGTAATGATTTTCATGGATTAGAAGAAGCCATAAATACAATGAGTGAACATAATGATGACTTGGAGTATGATTTTGCTATTATTGTTTCACCAGAACCCGGTGTTGTCACTGACGAAGACGAGGGTTTTGATGACAACATGAGACCATGAGAATTGCCTAAAGACGTCCCCGAAAATATTGAGATATTCGTACATAAGATTGCTAATGTTTCCAATTCGGAATAAAGCGATGGCAACAAGCCGTTGGCTGTCATAAAGGCACGAGTTCAAACCGAAAGTTCGACACGAAACAACTGTGATTCGTTGTCGTTGTGGCAACAACAGCGATCAACTCTACCCCAATTTAGTGAAAGTGTAGTCCAAATTTTTCAAAGCTTATGAGGAAACTGAAGGGCGATCACAGTACGCGAATCGTGTGATAAAAGATTTGAAAGGATTGACACCAGTTCAAATATTCGAAAAGCTTTTTGATAACGCTATCTATGAAACTATTATGGCCTTCTCCAATTTGTATACCAGTTCAAATAACAGACTTTTTGAGATGTTGGTACTCACGTTTTGGTCGTTATCTGAGAATATCGGGGTTGACATCATTGCGAAGGAACAAGTTTGGTTTGGTGGTGGATTTTATTCACATACGAGTATATGATTGACGTGACCATATCCAATACCTGGCGATTGCATGTCCCTGCTAGAGATAAGCCCATGGATCAATTATTATTTCGACGCAGTATGGCCAGATTTTATCTAAAGCAGTCACCTCAAAGGCAAATTGCTCGTCCTTCTTCTTCTATCATTTATAGGTATAGGCAATAAGAAGGTGCTGATCATAATCCTGAAAAGCTTCCTAACCGTGTGCGATGTGTCATAACATGTGATTACAACAGAAGCCATTGGGTTTGTAAAATGTGTAAGAAAACGCTTTACATTGAAAAATCTTGTTCTACAATTTTTCACCCCTAAGTGACCGTTGTACCAATTTGGGAACACGCCTGTAATTTCCTGAAAAATATTTTCATATTTTCTTTTTCATATTTTTTCATTTATTTGTAGTGATAAGAATAGTTTAATAAAGAAATTTTAAAATGATTGCCGTTTCTTTTTACTTGGACTCAAATGGGTTAAAAAAATCACCAGCACACTTGATTCAGAACACTGACAGCTTCGTGGGAGACGAAGAGGAACAGCTTCCGCAATAAGAGTTTGACAAATCTTCGATTTTCCGATAATATTGACCTTTTTGCCCACACAGACCTGGAACTACACAAGACCTGAGCACGGCTAGTCTCAAGGTGGGTAAACTAAAGCCATAACCAACCACCACTAAGTATAGGGTCGAGGTAGATAGGCAAAAGATACATTATGTCGATGATTATCTACTTGGGTTACTCTCTTTCGAAAACAGTCAGGACTCCGCAGGACAGAGGAATCGATCGTCGACTCGTACACCTGGAAAAGCCACTGGTCCATAAAGGGTGATTTGAAGCGAAAACTCATCGATATACACATCGTCCCATCCCATCCTAGTTTGTTGTGGCTCGTTGCTCAGACCTGGTCGTTCACCGAGTAGCAAAAGTCCCGCATACTGGATATGAAAAGAAGTAAAAGAGTCCCGAATATCGCGCTGCGCTCCAAAACGGGAATAATGGATGTTGGGAAGAAGGCTGCCAGGAACTCACTGTTACCTGTTACTCACTCACCCCTACGTTTATGCTAACTAAGCATGAATTTTAGAGTTCTGTGTGATGTCGATTAAGTATTAGATATAAGAGTAAGTAGGTAGTTTCTTTTAGAAGAGTCAAATCGAAATGTAACAATAACATATAATGGACAGGTAGCGATTATGAACCGCGACTGCACTGCCGCCGCCCCGGGCACATGCCCCCTTGGTCCTAGGATGAATACGACACTGATATTATAACTAAAACACATTTTTTATATAATTTCTCCGTGATAACTTATGGGTGTGTGTGTGCGCCTCTTAATCTATGAATAATATAAGGTGCAGGTCGGTCAACGTTGAATTTAGTCTCTAATCGGAAAATAACATATTATATGACGGGTAGCACTAAGATTCTACCAGTACCTAGTGATCATTCTATGAACAGTCAAGATTCTGTTTGTTGCCTTTAATGTATGTAGGTCAACATAAAATACAAGATGTGCTATTATAATGGCTGTTCGCGAGATTAAGTATACAATACTAGCTTTACACCTAAGATGTACACTTCGAGCTTAGTATTTTACATATTTCGATTTGTTATCTCTACGTTTTACAGAAAAACACGATCCTGCCAGCCAAACAGCAACGGGAACCAAAGTATAGTAAGCGGGTACTTTTATTGAAACCCTCAAAATATTCGTCACTCATTGTAGGGGTAAAGTGTTTTTTATAACGCAGATAGTCTTTTCAGGAAAAGTAATACAAATAGTTAATTGAAATGTGTATAATGGGAAAAGATATAATAGCAACAACTATAATAAAAAACAATAAATTATTAAATTAACATGTATAGATATGATAGGTTTTTGTAAAAGCATGTTTAGAGTTCCGTTCCTCAAAAGGAAATCTTATAGGATCACTCCATTGTCCGTCTGTCTGTCCGTTAATCTTTCTCAAAAAACGCGTGGAGATATCAAGTTGAAATGAACATCAAATATAATTATTATGTCTGCGGTCCCTTGAAGCTGTAAAAAATCAAGCTTCAAGTCAACATAATTAAAAGATACACCAATATAAGGCTTATATTTTAAGCAATTTTAATATTTCGGCAGGCAAATCAAAACCCATTATATTCCCAATGATCTAAAATCATGAAAATGGGCAAAGTCTCACAGCACAAGTAAAGGGAAAATGCCGAAAGTCGTTAATTTGTTGTTATATCAAATAAAAAAAATGGTGTTTGCGATTACAAACTTATATTTGGCCCTTGGAAAATTATTGTGACGTACATCGATGTATGTGAGAGGGAGCTGAAAGAATGAGCACTTTAAAACATACCGCTACATAGCAACCAGCATACTTTTAGTTCAGGTAAATGTAAAGAATCAGCGCTTCATCGGGTCTTAGGATAAATAGAGGCGGCTGAACAACAAAAAGGCATCTGCCTTAGCACCTTCAATGATATAGAGGGAGCCTTCAACAGAACCCATTTTACGAGCGTTCGAGCTCCAAATTGAGGCAGGTGCTCATAGACTGTATAACCAATGGTCAGCAAACGAATAGTATGGTTCGCAGGTGAGTCACAGGTGGCCAAATTATTTAGGAGCTGCCCGCAGGGTGGTGTACTCTCACCGTTTCTGTTAAATATGGTCATAAATGACCTCATCACGAAACTTAATGCGAACCACAATTATACAGTTGGTTACGCGGATGATCTGACTATACTCATATCAGGTAAAGTCTCTAAGTTCTCACTCAATCGGCTCTGCGGTTAGTGGAGCGATGGTGCATTGATATGACCTGTCTGTTAAACCATCCAAAACCGAGCCGGTGATGTCTTTCTTAAACGAGCTCTAGGTAATTTTCATCTGTCCACACTCATCGCCATCAACAGCCTGTTGGTCTAGTGGTTAGTCATCCTGACTGCTAAACCAGAGGTCGTGGGTTCGATTCCCACCCAGGACAAACATTTGTGCGATGAGCACGATCATTTGTCATGTGTCGGGTTGTAATTTATCTATAATATGTATGTATTTAGAAATATAGAAGTATGTCTATCAGCATTCTGGTTACCATAGTACAGGTTCTGCCCAATTTGGGATCAGACGGCCGTGTGTGAGATATGTCAAGTTACTAAGTTATTATTATACTCTTGCTGGATTAGCGTAAACTGCTTACGAAAATCACATGGCTAGTAGTAAAACCTTTTTGCTATAGGTGCTACGGACAGCCCACTGTGCAGAGCATGCATGGGAGCAGAGGAAACAGCAAATCAACCCATGTACTTATGGACTGTCAGGGGGTTGCAGAATATGGGGCTAAGGACCATGGCTCGCCAGGGCACAGATAAGATAATAGTTACTTCGTAACAGATACATCACTCCCATACAAAACTCAAAATACCTACGTTATAATAGCCTACAAAATTGAAATAATAATACCTGGCGTTAGCTGCGACCAGAAATATATCTTATTTACGCTTTTCGAAAGTTGAGAACGCCTTGCCCACCGCGCGACCTTCGTCTGTGCATGTAGCCGAACTACCGGACACTCTAGGGTTGTACAAAGTACACAAATAATTAAATAAATTATTTATTTGGGGTATGTCCCGATATACACTGCGAGCACTGTTCAGTGCTCTTACTGGGGATAACTTCGTTCCGTTATGGACTGACAGTATACTGCCGCAGTATCCTAGTGAAGTATATGACGTCATAAATCGTCGCCATTTTTGTACTGTGAGCAATGGCGTTTTTGAGGAAAGGTGCTCTCAGTGCTTTGATCATGTGATCAACTAGAATTTTTTTCCAGTTAGATAATAAACAATTATTTGTCGAAAAATGTTCATAACTTTTACCGTACAAAGCCCCATTTAAATAATTCGGTTATAAAGTTATTATGCATTCGGTTACTTAAAAAACAATATTTTCTTTTAATAAAAAGTAAACTTACTTTTATTATGCGTGTCAATTGACAATTAACTTGAATATAAAAATTTTAAAAATAACTACATTCAAACAATTTTTTTTCTTGTTGAACAGATAACTTGTAATTATATATGATAATTATTTTCACGTCAAAACAGCGCCAAAAACATAGATGTAAAGGAAAGGCTTCGCAGTATACTAAATTGACTTCAGTTCTTATAGTGCTCGCAGTGTATATCGGAACACACACTTGATAATAAAATTTATGGGTGTTGAGTTTATTATGAAATTTATATCTTTAATTTTTTATAGGTAATTAAAATATCCTTAAACCTTCGATAGTAACAACAAGATAAAATGTTGATGCTGTAGACATATACATCACTATCACTACATCACTACATTTTAAACCGCCGCGTTTGTCTGTCTATCTGTTCACGATAAACTCAAAAACTACACCACGGATTTTCATGCGGTTTTCATCAATAAATAGAGCTATTTATGAGGAAGGTTTAGGTATGTAATTTGTTAAGGTTTTGTGTAAATTGGTTGAAATATGATTATGATTCTTGAAGATGTCTCTGCTACCCGTGCGAAGCTAGGGCGGGTTGCTAGTAATGGCTGTTGCGTAGACTAGAGAAAGATACTCTTATAATTTAATACTTTTGTATTGCATATTATATTACACAAAAGTATTGAATAACAAATAACTACCTACTCAAATAAAAACCTCAATCCGTGGCGCTCTCAATATGTTTTACATTTCAGTAGCTCTTATTATTATTTTCACTATATTTCTAACTATATTACATATTGTGTGAGGGAAGCAGCCGTCAGTTCGCCTTGCCTACAAGTTACAACAAATGAATACGCTGGCAGTCCACATCTACTAAGTTCGTCACCTTTCGTAGAAATTATGGGTTTATTATTGAAGGTTTAATAGACTACATTTATTACAACTTCACTCTGGCTAATCACTCAAAACCTGATTTAGTGCAACATTGTATAGAATATATATAAGTAACATTTATTTATTATTAGTACAGCCACGCGGCAATGGCGAGTAAAGAATAAACACCTAAAGTATTTTTATATTATATTGACAAAAAAGTAATAGCTAAAATCATTTTTGCAACTTATTTTTAAATGATTTTACAGATCACTAACATCTAGCAATAACGCAATTTAACATAGTAAATACATTTAGCAATAACTAAACATCTCCACTTCATAATAAGTTCGATTTGACATTTTTTTTTTATTTACGGAGAATACCGTTCTGCCGTGCGTGCGTGCTCTCAGCTACGCGTTGGCGACCCTACTGACACTTTTACCGTGGACGGATAGCTAAATTGGTAGGTATATAAAACGCGACCTCGAGCGAGTGATGTAGCCCTGGCCAGGGTCACTCTTTGAGATCGTCGGTAATGAAAACAGGTTACTGGGATTCTTGGGGGAGTTAGGGTGGTTCGAATAGTTTTTATTCCCACCAACACAAAATACGGGTCTTGACGTGAAGTTGCGGAAAACTGTCCGTGCAAACCTAACCTACATCGATGTATGGGAGAGCATTTTTAGAACGGCAACATTCTTCAAGAACCGATTCCTGAAATGGTCAAAACATCTACTTACAAATATGTACGGAACCCTCGATGCGCGAGTTAGCTTCTCACTTGTCAGGTGTCTTATGTTTGATTTTACCTGACCTTTGAACCATTGACGATAGCTTAACTACCTACGAAACGTAACCCTGAAGGGGTCGAATGACTTTGTTTTATACGAAGTCATTGAACAATGATAACATGACAGATTATTATTTTAAATATAAAACACGATTATTAATAGCAGTAGCAAAAAATACTTACTTACATAGTTCATTTGTGTCATTTGACATTTAAATTAATAGATTCACTTTTATAGATACTTATCAAGCAATTATAATTCCTAGAACAAAATTTATTCTTGCCATATATAAAATACCAAGTAATGATTATGATGTTTTCTTAATCCCTATTATTTATTAATATACACCTGATGTGTACATAAAAAAATATTAGGGATTAATATCTACTTAGACTAAGTAGGAGAGAGAAGATACCCTATACCTTTATATGTATGCTTTATGTATACTCATCATATCTTATGTATCATCTATCTATGTACGCTATATTTTATCATAAGCCATATCCTTTAAAAGTTTCAAGTAAATATACATATTAAATTATTTTATTCTAACCCTCTTATTTATTTCCTTTACATTTGTAGTCTTCGATTACTATGTACAACTTTGTTTTATGATTATCATGTTAATTTAATTATTTCTTTCTTTCTTACAATAAACTAGTCATTAAAGTTGTGTTTGGTTGATAGCATTCAGTTACCAGGTACAATTTGTGGCTCATAATCAATTTCAACAGCCTTTTTTAAACTCTCAGCATACAAATCAAGGCGCTGTGTCATTCTAAAACCCCATTTGTCTTTAACTTGACGACAAAGGTTCAAATCAACTTGTGCTATTAGTAATCCATCTTTTACTCTTGATAATCCCGGTGTCCTAGAACCATCAGGTGCAGTTACGTAACTAGATCCAAAGAAATGTCCAAAACCTTTATGAGCTGGTTTACCGTCCGCTGAAGTAAACTCATTAGGAAATTCCTCTGTGCCAACCCTGTTAATAGCACAAGTAAAGTAGCTGTTGGCTATTGCAGCGTTACGGGCTTCAATCGGCCACAAATGCTCACTAAGTCCCCCAACAGTAGCAGAAGGGTTAAAAACTATTTCAGCTCCATTGATACCAAACATTAGCCAGTTTTGTGGGTGATGGCGACCATAACAAATATTAATACCAATTTTCCCATATTTGGTATCAAAAACAGGGTGTCCTGTATTACCTTCATAGTAGTAAGTTGACTCATTAAAGTCTCCTACACGTGGAATATGATTTTTACGATGTTTACCAATGACTTTACCACATTCATTTATCACAACAGCTGTATTCCAGATAGTGTCACCATGAGTTTCATCCCTTTCTAAAATTGGCGATATAATTACCATATTATATTTCATTGCTAAATTTTGCAAGAATAGAATGCTTGGTCCAGTTTGGGCACATTCAGCAAACTGACACCAAGGATGTTTTTCTCTTGTACAAAATGCAAAAGGCATACTCCAAGCTTCAATAAGGCATAGCACATTTACGCCTTCATTACCCGCACATTCGATAATTGGAAGGATTTTATCATAGATAGCTTGCCTCTGCACTGGAATAGGTTTATCAGTAGATGTAGCAATACAGTGTTGTATTATTCCAATTCTTACGATACGAGGGCTTCTAGTATCTTCTTTTTGAGCCGGAAAATCGTAGGCTGCGATATCAAAAACATTCGCTTGAGCAAGCTCTAAGTTAGTCATTTTAACTTCCACCTCGTGGTGGCTAGTTCTACCATAGTGTATTCTATTAAATTCTTCCAGATCTTTTCCCGATAAAGCCTTTGATAAAAGTTTATCAAAACTTTCAAGTTCTGTAACAGCTGCCATATTGTTGTTAGGTTGATAATTAATAGGTACTTTTACTTATCGTTAGGTACACAATGAGCTCACAGGGTTCGACGACAGTTCCGAATGAAGACGTCACCACTGAGCTGGGCCACTAGAACTTAGAAGGCCACAGAGCAACTGAATACTTATTAATATCTGGAATTCTGGACTGACAATAATTACATTATTTTTCTCTTTGGTGGCTGATAGGGGTTTATCATATCAGATAACAGTGACAATCGGCAGAATGCAAGAATGTTGCCAAATGTGATGATTTAAATAGTGGTAGGTTTTCTGAAAATATACAATTTGTTTAATAATGTTAAATGTATTTTTAATATTGTCCAAAATTTATGAATATTTATTTTATTCATCATGCACTCATCTCCATTAAAACTTTTTAAGCTGTTTCTGTAGCAAAATCCCACAATAGAACAATTACATCAGTTGACTTCAGTACAACTATACTACAAAACAGTATAAAAATAATGTAATGGTAATGTATCGCGATATTTACACGATGTTTCAACAAGTTTTATAGCGCATGTGCGGCATTAGTATTGCGCCTAACCGGACATCTGCAGGTTCTCACCGTACTGGTACAATTAGTACACTGTAGTAGTACTATTAGTACAGTTTTAGTAGAACATAATAACATGAATTGTACATGAAAACTAAAGAGTTTAACTTTTAAGTGTGAATTTTTAGATTATTTCACATTTAACTTTTAAGCATACTATTTGATTTTCCTTCATACTTTAACAGGCTTAGGACTGGTATTCTAGATTTAAAAATACGTGGTGATAATAAGATTAGTTATGATCAAATTTGCGTACATGCTCGCTATGGATTAATGACTACTTAGAAATTAGAAATTTACACCAGGGGTTATAACTATACAAAATTACATTTCGTTTCAACATAAAAAAACAAATGAATAAACTAGGGAAAGAGAAAAAACATAATATAGTGTAAATAAAGTTTAAACAATTTACGAGAAAAAATCAAAAATGAAAACTTATTTTAAATGAATATCAACCGTCGATATCTATACTTAAATATTAAACTATCGATATATCGTCCAAGAAAATATTATTAACAAATGTCGATATTTCTCAATAGTAATTATATTTCTTAAATAATAATATTTCGATATTTTTCAACAGTCATATTAGTACACAACGAACTAAGATAGTGTTCACAGAGTAAACATTAACAATAGGTGGGTAGTTTTAGTACTGGCTTGAAGTTAGACACAGTGTATAATAGTGCGAAATGTCCGATTAACAGCTGCCTTTCGGAAACATTACTTTTAGTACAGTACCCAGTACTAGTACCTATTAGTACATCGTACGTGTACTACTCAAGACAATGCGGCATGGCTTTACTTTAATTTCACTTTATTGTTAAATGTCATTGTCAGATGTCTGTCAAGCAAATGGATGTTTACTTGATTGATACAATTTAAAAGAAATTCGATAATTATTTAAACTGACCTTTCTTTGCTTATGATTTTGTTGCAATCCTTTAATAACATATTGTCAATTATAATCAAGTATTGTCGATACTTAAGTGAAAATGAATACGTTACCAGCTCAACCAATTGGCATACAGAGTACAGCAGGAGCTGTGCCTATTCGAAATGAGAAAGGTAAGTTTTGATACTGTTTAATTCAAGAAAAAACGCCTGTAATACCCAACACTGTAGGTAGTGCAGAAGTTAATGTAAATTATTATATTTTTCTATGTCTAAACCAATACAAATCTATAACTTATTATACTATATAATTACAGGTGAAATTTCTATGCAAAAGGTTAAGGTACAAAGGTATATATCAGGGAAAAAGCCAGACTATGCGCAAGGAGCCTCATCCTCAGAAGACTCTGATCTAGACGATTTTATTGAGCAACAGAAACCAGAAAGAAGGCAGCAAACTCTACCTCAAATTATCAGTAGAAAGGAAGACAGTGACTCTGAAAAAGAAGTGCGCAAATACCTTTTATTAATTATTAAAATTCTTACTTGAAACTCCATTCAAATAATATTTATTCAAATGTACATTTTGTTATTGTAAACTTTGGGTTATGGACTAGACAGACAGTGAGACTAGATGTTAGATTCTTGATTATAGATTACTGTTTGTTAGTCTGCATGACCCTTGACATGTATTTGGTGTGCATAGCTAAGGTGTATAGCTCATAAGATTGTATGTGCTATAATATATCCTTTCAGGTTAAGGCTTTAAGTCTCTACAAAGAATTAGTTTCTTAGATTATTTAATTTTATGAGAGCCAGAATGATTAAATTATGTCTTTAAATAGGTCACGACTTAAGCACTATTTTGTTTAAGCTACAATTTGATTATATGTGATAGGTGTTCCAGTACTGTCTCGGAAAGACAATATAACCAAACATTTTTTAATGTTCAAATCTTAGGATGTACTTTCCAATTATTTTTTAAATTTAAGTATAAGCTATGTAAAATGAAGTAATTGTTCAATTGTACAATTGAACAATAGGAGTAGAACACTGCACTGATAGCTATCATTTAAGACAGGTGAAACCTTCAGACACAGCTACAAATAATAAATACAATGGTTTAATAGGCATAGACCACTCAATTTGGATAATTTTCACAAAAACCGGGCATTTTAATATTGGTTATACGAGGGCTGCACTAAAAGTATCGCGAATGGAATATTTCCACTGTTTCTGTCATATTAAAATCATTTTAATTGAAAACTCCTTGGTTTTAAAAATCAAATACCATTTATTTATTTTAAAAAAGATTCTCGGTCTTGTCACAAGGTTTTGTCAAACTTGTTTAGTTGTTGAGAAAATGGAATTGATTCGAGAAAATTCAAGATCGATGATTTATTATGACTTTCGAAGTGGTTTAACACAAAAACAGTGTGTTGACCGGATGATTTCTGCATTTGGTGATGAAGCCCCATCCAAAACCACAATTTATCGCTGGTTTGCTGAATTTCAACGTGAACGTATCAAGGTCAGTGATGATCCCCGTCAAGGTCGTCCAAAAACTGCAGTCACCCAATAAAACGTTGATGGTGTGCGTAAGCTGATTGAGGAAGATCGACATGTGACATACCGCGAAATTCAGTCAAATACAAATAATCTTGCATGAACAATTAGGTGTAAAAAAGTTGTTTTCCCGATGGATACCGCATTCGCTCTGTGAAGAGCAAAAAGCGGCTCGCGTTACTTGGTGCGTCAGAACTCTCGAAAGATTCCACGCAGGATCCTCAAATGCTGTATACAACATCGTATCAGGTGACGAATCCTGGATATACGCGTACGAACCCGAAACAAAAAACCAGTCACGAGTTTGGGTGTTCGAAAATGAGTTAAAGCCAACAAAAATTGTTCGTTCAAGGAGTGTTGCAAAAAAATGGTGGCCACGTTTGTCTCCAAAACCGGCCATGTTGCGACTATTTCTCTTGAGGGACAAAGAACGGTTAATGCAGAATGGTATGCTAGCATTTGTTTGCCACAGGTCGTTTCTGAACTCCATAAAGAGAACTGCAACCGCTGCATCATCCTCCATCACGACAATGCGAGTTCTCACACCGCGCACAGAACAAAAGAGTTTTTAAAGCAAGAAAACATACAATTATTAGACCATCCGCCGTACAGCCCCGACCTAAACCTAATGATTTCTATACTTTCCCTAAAATAAAGAATAAATTGCGTGGTCAGAGATTTTCATCACCTGAAGAAGCTGTGGACGCCTACAAAACGGCCATTTTGGAGACCCAACTTCCGAATGGAATGGTTGCTTCAATGATTGGTTCCATCGTATGGAAAAATGTGTCAAATTTCGCGGAGAATACTTCGAAAAGCAATACATACATTTTTAAATAGTAATGTTGTGTCACTTCCTTGATTCTCGAAATTTTCAGTGCCGCCCTCGTATTCACTTTATTGCCTACTTATTTTTATGCATAATACTTCAGTTTGATTGTGTTTGGGAGTGGAAGTGTTAAACATTCATAGACCATTTAGTTCTGAATACTTACTATGTATAGTTATCAAACTACTACAGGACAGGTAATCTACATTACCTGTTCTGTAGTGTAGCTTGATGAGTGCAAGATTTCAGTCTTCTCTCATGATAGATATTCATTATTAAATTCTGCCAAAAACAGAGTAGGACACAGCTAAAACCAGGTTTCTACTAGCTAGCTTATGACGTTCAGAAATAGGTCTGATGCTGACAGGTTACATCTATATCTATACCCTTAAGTTGTATTCATTAGTAGAGATTTTTATGCTTCATAATGCCAGTTCAGTGATTTCATTGTATCATTTGTTAAAGTTAATAGCTCTTGAAAGAGGAATGATAATAATTAAATTACCTTTCTTTATTCTGCATATTAGGTTGACGATCCCCGTCTCCGACGTTTAAGACAAGCGGCACAGTCGCCACCAAGAAGAGCAGAGCACAAGCCAGAGATAATAGATGCAGAACCTGAACCAGAAACAGAAAGTAGTGCTGATGAGGCTAAAGATAGCTCTGAGAGTGAAGATGAACTTGAGGAAGAGGAAATTGAAAAGAGAAGACAAGCTCTTAAGGCTAAACTTGCTGCAAGGTAAGCAAAAGTTTTCATGTTTGACAGAAATTGCTATGAGATCTATTTTTTTTTTCGCCCAGTCCAGTTTGTCAAAAGAGATTTCTTAATTGCATTTTGCATTTCAAACTGAAATAAAAATAAAGTAGGAAAAGATTATGTAGCAGACATACTATCTTCGGTAATGTTTGTATATCTTAGGGAAGCTGAAAAAGAGGTGCTGGGTCGGGATGAAGATGAGGAAATGTTAGATGGAGACAAAGAAGAAAGTGGCTCTTCCGACACAGAGTATACAGATAGTGAGGAGGACACAGGTAATAATTTTGCAATTTAAATCCCTTATCGATCATAATAAAAGTCCTTAAAAGGAACCACTATGTAATCCCATTTGCAACTGACAAAGCTGCTGCTGCTGTAATGGTGACGAAATCGCCAAAAAGAATTTTTTTGTAAGGCATTAATCAAAGACAAAATTTTGATTGCTATGAAATTAATTATTTCAGGCCCTCGTGTGAAGCCCGTATTTGTGAGAGCATCAGATAGAATGACAGTAGCTGAGCGAGAGCGTAAAGTAAAACAACAGAAAAAAGAAGAAGCTGAGGCAAGAAAAGAAAAAGAGGAGCGAAGAAGAGAAGCTTTAAAACTTGTTGAGGAAACTATCAGATCCGAGCAGAAAAGGATAGATGTATGTATATTTCATCGTCGTCATCTCGACCATACAATACTCACTGCATGCATGCAAACTTAATGACCATCTTCTGCCCACTAAATCGAATCCTTATTAGAGATAGTGATGAGCCAGATCTCGACTATCCATATCCACAGATATCCGAGAAAGAATAAAGATCTGTATCCGTGTCCGTTTTTGGCGGATCTTTTACATTGTTATATTTTATTACGTCCATTAAAACAAAATAGCGCTTTGTCGTGGAGTTGCGGAATACTGCCCGTGTAAACCTAACCTACGTCCATGAAATTCTATACTTATTTTGATAAATTAAAACATCTTATATAGTGAGCTACTAATATTTTTATAATTTACTATTTAACTATTTTTATAACATGATCAAACCCCAAATATTTTTATATGTGTATTGAAATAATTATCTAAAAAACGCGCAGTACAATTCGAAACATGTTTTATTTGTCCTCAACGTCAAGTGTCGTTTCAAGGTCACGCATATCGGCATCAACTCAGAAAAAAAGCTAAGTCTGTATTCGTATTTCCGAAACTAGGACACTAATTACCCGTATAGCCCGTATTCGTATCCGTATCCGCAAATATACATTTTAAACGATCCGGCACATCACTAATTAAGGAGCTTTTTATTTATTTCCCATAAGCAGCCTATGGTTGCCTAGACGACATTGCACTTAGCTATAAGGCCTCCCTATGTTCATTATCTGTCTGACACATGTTTGTATTATACTGCAACAATGGTGTACTAGTAAAGTGTTAGTGCAGTGTTCAGTATGATGTATGTTCTTTCCCTGTTTGCTGCCCACCCCTGCAGCTTGCTAATGACAAGAGCTATATCGGTTATCTGTTTGAGTGTTAAACTATGTCAAATACTCATGACGAACCTACCAGCATAAATAGGTATATATATTTTTTAATTAAAATACCAATTTCTTTATATAGGGTGAACAGAAAGAAGGTAATATTAATGATGTGTGTACCGATGATGAAAACGATGAGCTGGAATACGAGGCATGGAAATTGCGTGAAATGAAGAGGATCAAACGGGATAAGGAAGAGAGGGAAGCGTAAGTTTATTACATCATGTTTTATATTTATTGATTATGCAGATTGCGTCTTGTTTGAAGTGATCATCTCTCCTTTGGAGTCACTGTGTTTTGGATTCGATTTTACATTTGATGAATATTTATCTTTCTGCAAACAGTTATTAAGGATCAGGGCATGCTTCGTGTGATTAAATCCTATGCTTGCCAGTAGTGACGGCCCTACCTTAAGTGAATTCATATACTACGAGATCCTAATTTCATTAAAAATTACACTACCTATGTAAAGTACATAGGTAGTATTATTTTTCATACTTAGGGGCCATCCATAAATTACGTCACATGTTAAGGAGGGGGGGAGGGGGTTAACGAAGTGTGACATTGTGTGACAAGGGGTCATAAGCTTCGTGACATCACCTGTCAGAATCTTAAGTATTAAACACAAAACATTACCTGTAAACGAAAGACTACATATGCTACTACACTTTTACTAAAAAAAATTAGAACTGTTCTTTTGAGTTCTGGGTGTAAAATTGCGAAATATGAGACTTCACATAAGGTTTGGGGGGGGAGGGGTTAAGAGTCCAAAGATCATGAAATTCGTGTGACGTAATTTAAGGATGGCCCTTTACGAAATAATTTAATTTAATATTATATTTAACAATTTAAAACTCGTCTCGCTTTAAATGGAGGCGCTATGCGGAACACAGATATCGTACACATAAGTACAACTTTGCAATACAACAAACGCGTGTG
Organism: Callimorpha dominula; assembly: GCA_949752705.1. Taxonomy (NCBI): domain Eukaryota; kingdom Metazoa; phylum Arthropoda; class Insecta; order Lepidoptera; family Erebidae; genus Callimorpha; species Callimorpha dominula. Next base: position 6,337,287 of record OX457005.1, read on the forward strand.
AAAGGATCTAATGTTGACGCACTTCAATCATGCATTACAATATTGAATAGATTTATGCACACTGTTTTCCTATGCTATGGATATAACTTTTACTATCTATCTATCTACTAACTATCGTGTTTCATTTTATGCCTAACTCTTGTATTACAGAGCTGAGAAAGAGCTGCTGACAATAGAACGCATGCGCAATATGAACGACGAGGAGCGGCGCGTGGAGTTACGTCTCAATCCGAAGCAAGTCACAAATAAAGCTGTCAAAGGCAAATATAAGTTCTTACAGAAGTATTATCACAGGTATGTAATTGTAGTAATAACAAAAATATTAACTAGAAATCGCCTGTTGGTCGATATTCGACCATTCATTAAGTTTTGAATGTTTTGTTTCATTTCATTGACCAGCGTAACTTGAGCTTTCATTGTACTGGACGCCTTTAGCGTTTTGCAGAGGTTTCTACCAAATTAGAAAAAAATATCTGATCCAATTTTGTTTATTCATGTCACTAAAACTCGTGCTACTAAACAGAATAAAAAAAAAAAAAATCAGTTGAGAAACATAGGCGAAAATGGTTCTGTTTGTTTTGCCTATATTAAATTATATGCATTGGAGGGCTCTATTGGCTTCACCAAGGTACATATTAATATATACTAGATGAAAACCCGGCTTCGCTCAGGTGAAATTTGACTCATAATACCCAATCTTTTACAAAATTGTAGGTAGATGTACGTGTGTATCGGCCTTAACGAACTCAAGATTTTATCCGAGTGGCCAATATGGCGACTACCATTTGCACCATTAGAGTTTAACAAAATACTCGACAATCCGAATTTTGCGTGTTTTATTATTCAGTTAAGGTTTCAATCGAGTCTACCGTACCCCTTGACTGAAATATTAATATAGATTAGTATCATACGAATTTTCATCTATTTAGGTGACATTTTGTAAAACTGCCTAATTCAAGTAGAGTGTAAACACACAATAAATTAAAATATAATGATAACAATGAGTCTCTATTCACTAGTAATTCTACAGATGACGCAAGCATCAAGCATGGAGATAATATAAATAGAGGCGGCTAGCCTGTATCTGGAATCGTCACAGCGTTAGAAAGAGAAAAAGGTGTAAAAAGCTGATTGGCTGTTACAGTCCCCTACAATCGTGCTTGTTGGGAGGCATAACTGTAGGGGACTGTGACAGCCAATCACAGCGAGAGAGAGAGATGCAAGACCTGCTCAATCTTTTTTCTCTCTCTAATGCTGTTACGCTTGCACGGCCAGCTTCCTTCGTTATTTATATGTTTAGATAACTGACTGGTTCTTATTAAAAAAATATCAACTTGGCAAACTTAAACTTTACTAACAATATTTGAGACTTAAATAATATTACACACAAAATAAAATCAGAAATATTAGAAAGCAATACGACTATGGTGAACGTCCTTCTGATCCGGTGGTCGCAGTAAAAGTGGACGAGAGCCACCGCTCGCGCTTCTACCTTCCTTCCTGATCCCCTCCGCAACTGTTTGCTCCCCCACATCACGCCACTATGACGTTACGGCTAAGCCCCGCCTACCAAAGTTTTCGTTTCCGCTAACTATATTATCTCTATGTATGCAAGGCAATCCGTCATCCGTGGAGTCGTTTGTTAGTAGTCACCTCGCGACCTACCATTGCGTCAAATATTCTAGATTCGATCCTAATATGGTACAGATACCTATACGTGTGATTTATATCTAATAATTTCAATGTTTTAGGGTGCTGTTTATATATTACTATTCTGACTTTTAAAAAGAGTGGCCATGAGTTTCTTTGCCAGTATTCTTCTCATAAGGCTCTACGCATTTTGGAAACTGGAAGTTATAGATCGACACAAGCAGGCAGTAGATTTTGGTGTTTTCACCTAATTTACCTCGACAATCCAGCACATGCTGTGGCGTCTGTTTGCGCCGATCTATGATTTTAACTCTAGCTTCAATTTAACGTTCATAAATGTCACTTAGTGTCTTAATTGAATAAATGATTTTGAATTTGAATTTCAAATTGAAAGTATATTAATTGTATGTTATATAATTATTTCAGAGGTGCATTTTATTTGGACAAAGAGGACGAAGTATTCAAACAAGATTTCTCTGGCGCAACGTTGGATGATCATTTCGATAAGACCGTTCTTCCTAAGGTAAGTGATCCTATACTCTATCCAATCGTTTATTTTCTTTTTGACAGTCGCTTGAGAACGTACCTGTGCCATAGTTTGTAACATTAAACTTAAAAACGCACAGTTAGCAAAATAAATAGATTATCTACTCGTATTTTCATTTGCTTATACTATTTAGTATTACCATTGCTAGACATTTCGAAAATGTACATGTTTTTTAAATATATAATTTTTGTTGTACAACTAAAAATACCCGCTTTAATGGGGAAGCAAAATAAAACAGAGTTTCACTATCCATCAACAAGATGAATCACAAATTATAGTATTGTCATCAATACTGCATAATATACATACAACGTTTCATTTTGATACGACAATTTGGAGAAGGTTAAAACTTCCAAGATTTGTTTAGGTAGTTTCAAGTGAAGCTAATTAAAGTATGTTATAAAGCATGTAAAAAGTGTTAGGTTCTATGGTACGTCTGCAGGGGTTCCCGGAGGCTTTCTTCTTAGGGTATTCCCGGGTCCCCTGCAATAGGCCCACTTGTGACGGAACAGCGTGTAGTTTTAGTCGGTTCAATTCCGACATACCACTTCACCATTAGCTCAGGTGAGGTAACGACCCGTGGGAGATTCCCACACGAAAAAAAAAAGGTTCTATGGTACGTAGTGATGAGAACAAATGATTCTACTCCATATTTATGAATTGATATTGTTACGAGCTGAGGATCGGGATTAGAAAGTTACACCAATTTATTATTAAAATACACACAATTTATTTCAATAATTCGCAATTGACACAAGTACAATTAATTCTCACTATTTAAATAATTACTTGTACCTCACACTCGTATTATTCGTTGTTTCTCGCACTATCGCTCAACTAAAACTCATTTCATTTCAAAGACAGGAAAGTTATTTCGTTCGTTTCGTTGAGAGACCGTGATGTTTCCCGATAACTCGAAACTATTCACGAGTTTTCTGATATAACATATATTTCTGATATATGTAGGACATTCTACAAATAGCCTACTAGTTCCGCTCAACGTCAAAAACTAGCTTGCATCTCAGTTTAGGTAATCGTAACCTTTTATGACTTCCTTTACTCTACAATAGATGGCGCTCCCGGGTTATTAGTAATAATATTAACTATTTCTAAATCAACATCAAAAGTCTTTCGTCTATAGATATAAATAGTTGTATTTAATTGTATTTGCAATAAATTACATAACATGTTGAATTTCAAGTTTAAACTTATGAAGAAATTAAAGATGATACACACTAGATTCGTCACTCGAGTCTTCAGTAATATTAATAATCAATTTCTATGTACAATATTTTAAACGTGAGTAATTATTTATTACAGGAGTTCAGTATTTGTAGCTCAACTAACTTCTATTTTTTTTTAAATAGACTTAAACTTCCTCTTAAAAAAAAACGATTCTTATTTTTAATCGAATCGGCAACGTGTTAGGTCATCAGTGTCATCACTAATTGTCAACTTATCTGTCAAAAAGAAAATAAATACAGAGTATATACTGAGAACTATTAGACTGTATTACTAGTAGCAAAAAAAAAGACTTATCCCACTTTCACGTCTCTTGTTTATATTTTGGGTTGATAAAGTAGTTTACTTATTTATTTTTTATTTAGGTGATGCAAGTAAAGAAATTTGGTCGTTCCGGCCGTACAAAGTACACCCATTTGGTGGACCAAGATACCACTGAGTTTGATTCCGCATGGAGTAATGAAGGGGCAGCGGCAAGATTAGCCAACTTTAGAGGGGGCATGAAGCAAGTGTTTGAAAAGCCTTCTGCTAAAAGAAAACATAATGTGTGAGGAGTATAACTACCGTGAAGATCTTCGTTCTGAATGTATTTGTTACGTGTGGAAGATAGTGATGATGACATTTAACATGTGTTTTGTAAATAGTTTAACATTAACTTTATTAAAGAAATGTCAGGTATTTGTTTGTTTAAAAATGTATTAATTGATTTTTGATTCGCAGGAGGATAATTAATTTTATGCCCAGAAAATCTTATTGTTTTTTTTAAATAATAACTATAAATTGAAACATCTCACACCCGGCTGTCTGATCCCAAACTAGGCAAAGCCTGAACTATGGTCACCAGACTGCTGATAAATATACTTATATATTACTAAATACATACACATATTATTATAGTTAATTACACCCAGACACAGAACAAATGATTGTGCTCATCACTCAATTATTTGTCCTGGGTGGGACTCGTCAACGCCGAAAAAAAAAAAAACGATAATTATCTTTATTATTGAAAAGTAACACTTGTTAAGCTTTAAAAACGTTGCTACCATCAGTCTCATTTTGAGATTTTATTAAAACTCTCATACTCTCGACAACGGAAGCGACGCAATTTTTAGCGGTAGCGTTGCTGCTTAAGGATGTAATGTTTTTAAATGTCGGTCGCTATATTTCTTCGCGCTGGTTCGCCTTTGGATCAGAAATATGGCCAGTGCACAAATGCCTAAGACCGGACAGGTTGGCCATCTCTGGGTACGAGCGGTGACAATGGTCTGACAAATGCTGGGTCGGCCCAAACTGTTACTCTGAGTACTCTGACCGGCAATAGACAGGAACGGTGGATATTAGGGACTAGAGAAAAAAAGTCTCTAAAAATACATACAACTCGGTATGAAATAATGTATGAATGACGAAATTAATGCGATGATGCTTAGATTTACTGATATTGTAAGCTCCAAAGGGAGTAGAGTTAAATTTCCAATACGTTACTGGTAAGTTACCGACACAGGTGATGTTTGGCAGACAACTATTTATTTATTAGTTAACATTCTTGACTTAAAAACCCTCACTAGTATCGCTACCCGTTACTTGCAGAAGTTCTGTTGATTTGAGGGCTATTGGCAAAATTACCGCTCCATCAAAGGTTATTATTATTATTGTTGATATTAACAATTGCATAAGCTGGCATCACATGGGTGGCCTACATTTTTGATAAGGTATCCTATCGGAGTAAAAATACTGCTTCTGTGGTTTAAGTAATGAAACAGTTTCTTTAAGTGTAAAATGTATATGATTTCTAAGAAAACTTCAAAATACAACATTTTCGAAAGAGAAAACATAAAAATATCCTAAGGAAAAATAAATAATAATACTTTTTTTATCTTTTTCTATGTAGGTTTTTCGAATTATGGGCTTCAAGAGCAACCCATTGCACGTCTCTCCCGGAGCTAAAGTTATAATACACACTTTTCGGTGAGGGGAAGGTCGGCACTCCTATAATGGCGTGGATCAGGATGAGGACCACTGCGGCCCATAACATCGCGAGTGAGACGGCACACACGCGCATACTTTGGCGCATTTCTGCCAAAGTAGCTATCGTTTAATCTCCAGCCGTGTTTATGTGAACTAGACTGAGTGAAGTAGAACTTATCTTCCGGCGACATTTTATTTCTTGATTTCAAATAGACCTTACGCCCAAAGTATGGAATGCCTTTGTAAATAATATCGTTTTGCTCACGGTCAATAGGTCGCATCACTGGATCTATATGTAGGTCAGTGTCAGGTCGTACTAGTCTAGGGTCGGCTTTAGGATCACATACTCCAATATCAACAACTGAATGTCCTTTTTTTAAATTAGCTGTTGTTGGAATGAACAATCCATCGCGAATAGGCGCTTTTCTTCTATTTCGTGCACCAGATATAAAATCTCTTGTAATTGTAGGCATTCCAGCCGCCATAGCTTCTTTTAATACATCTGTTTCAAAATATCCTTTTTCTTCACGCTGTAAGGTAGCTGCTTCTTTTAACTTTTTACCATACAGACTGTTCCATTTCATCCGAAGTCGGGCAGTCTTATCATAATTCTCAACCAAAAACTTTATTACATCCGGGTTAGTAATATCGATTAGAGGCATTTTGTATATGCGTTTCGTAAACGAAAACTAAAAAAATATATAAAAAAAATATAGAAACCTTGGCTATCCAGCTGGTTCAGACATAAACTAAAAGGTTTACACAGATAACTACAAAGGTTCAGAGAGTCAGGTTTTTAATCATAAACTAAAATATACTTTATTTCTTTTTTTGTAATTGATTAGATGTCAATTCACAAAAAAAATGTCTCTATAATGTTTTGTCCGTGGTACTTGTAATATATGCTATAATAATGCTCTGAGTGATATACCATAGCACAGAACATAATACTATGCTAGTAACCCTATTGATTTATACATGTAATGATTTTATAACGAGGACTAAAACGTACATTAAAGATTTTTGATAAAGTATTTACTTTTATGATGATATTGTTTATTTATCCGTTTAATAACTTAGTTTAGGTAAACGACTTTAAAGACAACGAAAACGATAGATTCTATTGATATCGTAAAAGGTATAAGCTTTAATGGCTAAGTCATAATGACTTAGGTAATAGCTAAAACAGTCATCTTTGTATATGTTACTGTAAAAGCCCGAATATTGGTAAACCCTAGGTTTTACCGGTAAATCCTAAGGTTTACCAACTGTTATTGGTAAAAGTCCGAATTTTATAAAGAAGATTTAATTTTTCGGGGTTTTACCACAGAATACATAATAGTACCAGTGGTTTATATAGTTTATAGTGGTTTTACCATGAAAGTTTGGTAAAGGTTAGTCGTAAGAGACCATCAGGTGACCCGTCTGCTCGTTTGCCCCCCTATATCATAAAAACAATATCCTAGGTTTTTACAATGACGGTTGGTAAATGTAGAAAAATAGACATGTCGAGACGGTAAGTCTTCGAGAAGTTGTCAGAAAATTGTCTTTAACCGGAGCACAAGGATTCAAAAAATGTAAATACCTCAAAAAATGCTCGACGAAATAATCGACGATACGGTTATTGTGTAATTCTAAATGCCACAATAGCTCTCCATGTCTTAATAAGTAAAATATATTTTTTAATAAAAATTACGATTTATGATTGTATTTTTTAAATTTGTATATTAATACTACTAAATAATAAGAAAAATACTGATTCAGTTAGCTTAGCTAACGCAAGCGTTATGTTTGTGAGATATTTTATTTTTGTTATCTGTTTTTTATTAAGTATTTAAAAAGGCAACAGGCAACGGACAGCATGGCGCAGAAACATTCTGCGTCATCAGCAAACAGCGAGCGTATTCAATCATAAACGCCTAATATACATCATTGGCTATTGAGAGATGGAAGACCACGACTGGTCTAAGAGACTCGAAAGCCTTAATAAAGGGCTATGATAATAAAGTATCCAAAGAACTTCTGGAGCTCAAAAGATACAAAACCTGTGCAATAACAATAGTCCTCACCGGACACTGTAAACTGAATGAACCTAAAATTGGGCGAGAACACAATATGCAGATTTTGTCAAGAGACAAAAGAAACTGCAATGCATATTTTATGCTCTTGTGGCCCACTAATGCGGCACCGAAGTATTAACCTAGGGTGCACATAATGCAACCGCACAACATGCAACAATCACTGCTGATAGGATCTGGAGGTTTCTCGAAGCCATAAGTCTGAGCATTGAACTGTAAAGCAAAAGTGCGCTACAAAAGACCAGAAATGGTCGAGGTAGCACCAGCTAGGCACTTAAAACAATGATAATAATAGCAAGTCTTTCACTGCTTAGCAAGACATTCGCACAACCCTACGATCAAATATATCATAGATGTTTGATCGGCGCTCAAAAACTGGCTTCAACCAACTATTAGACGCTTCGCGCCCGCGCTAGCGGTGTGTAAAGTGTGAAGTGAAGTCGAAAAATGCTTTAGAAATGCTAAAAAGGCAGGAAATGTCTTACTTTCTATAGGATTAAAATTTTACCATAGATAAAAAAAATTAAAGTATTTTAATGGCACTGCAACAAACGATAATTTAAAGTTATTTCTGAATTACGTAGCTGCGTACCTGTCCTTTTCACTCTCGCGAGTGGGCGTGTGGAATAATACGCTTCGTTTGTGGTAAGTAATAAACTACAGACGCTATACATTGCAGTTTTTGTATCAAACGATTACAACGTATGTTGACAGAAACTGATTCTGCGAAATCGTTACGGATATTTCATCATTACGGAAAAAATCGTGCTTTATCCAAGAAACATGAACACAATTTAAAGGTAAGTGGTACCCAGTTCTATGTATAAAATAAAAAAAAATTGTTTTCAGTTTACAGTTTCGGAGCTACGAATTTTCCCTTTGGGGGAATATTCCCCATTCACGAACTTAACCTTCATTTTTGCCTTGTTGATTTGTCGTCCAAGTTTGAAAGCAATCGGTGCATAATTGCGACCTCTATCGTGCCGGTAAAATTGAGGTACATACATACATACGTATATTCATATATATATATATATATATATTGGCGGTTGTTTTGGGGTTTTGGGATCATAACTAGACCTCTTGTGAAGAAATTTTTGGAAAACTCGACAACTGGTACAAAACCAATAGGTAGACTTTTCTTCGAAAAATCTACCTAACAGAAAGAGCAAGCAAGCATTGCGTTATTTACGGCAGCATATACCAGCATACGTGTAGTGGACCATATGAGTGCGGTGATTAATTATAGTCATAAAAGAATGACAACATACACTCACATCGATCGAAGTGTTCCAATACTCTACAAAATGTTCTAGCACCCCACTTTTCTGACAATCTAAAAGCAGATTTGAATAAAACCGGCCAAGGGCGAGTCGGACTCGCGCATGAAGGGTTCCGCACCACCATACAAGAAAGATCGAACAAAAAACGGCAAACAAGTCACGTTTGTTGTATGGGAGCCCCACTTAAATATTTATTTTATTCTGTTTTTAGTATTTGTTGTTATAGCGGCAACAGAAATACATCATCTGTAAAAATTTCAACTGTCTAGCTATCACGGTTCGTGAGATACAGCCTGGTGACAGACAGTGGAGTCTTAGTAATAGAGTCCCGTTTTTACCGTTTGAGTACAGAACCCTAAAAACCAACCCTATACTTTATTATTAGACGAATCAACCGATATTGCTGTTAAAAAATATTTGGGCATAGTCATTCTTAATTACAGCCTTTATGCTTAGAAAAAATATACCTACTTATTCTCTTCCATTGCTAAATACCTGTGACGCGAATGAAATCACAAATGTTAAAAGTAACACTCAGCAAATTACATCTACGATATTATATTATGATGAGTACTGTATACATCTGGAAAATGTAATGGCATCCCCATGTAATGGGGATGAAACGGATTATGACGAGAGTTAATGCTAAACTAAAAAGGGATTTGCCGAATCTAATTTTATCTGCAGTAGCGAAATATTTTTTCCTAGAAATCTCGAATTCATATTATCAAAGAAACTTATGACTGGTTCAGCCGTTCTTCGTCCAGGCAAATAGCGTAGGTACAGAGCACTTTACACTTATCAATGACGGACACGAACTCTTAAAAATTGTGCTGTCTTGTCAAACAAGGCGGTTGTCAATTGAATTGGTAGTTCCACGTATATACAGTCAATGGTTAGAACTAAAAATCAATTCTAATTTGTTTGATTTGATTGTGTTTTCTACAACCACCAACCGGAAATATAGATAATGAAGATGTTTCTTCTGGAGGTGATATATTACGTTGTAATCATAATTATTTAAATAAGAACTTTTTATTGTGTGGTGCAGTGGCGGATTTACCAGCAGGCTGAGTTGGCTGGAGCCTAGGGCGGCAGATTTTAGGGGCGGCAAATTTGGCACCTACATTATGTTTTAAGTCTTGTCCAGGGTTATTTTCATGCAATCTGGCTTCCAGTGGATTCTGGTGGTTTTAACAATCACATCGGATATACAGATGCAGAAGCAGAAGACCGAAGAGAATAACTTTGCCGTTATGCCTAGCGTTTGTGGACTATGAGGAAGCCTTTAATTCGCTCGAATGGGACAATTGGAACTCGACCCAACATAGTTCTTATTCCTTATGGTCTATTTAATCAAAATAGACTACGGGGATAAACGATAGAGGTATGTATGAGAAGATTAAACACTTTTTAAAACATACTAAGCGCTCGTGTACACGATGCCGCAGCCGCACCGACACCGTTCTGCCACTGCACCGCCTCCGCCGCTTGATTTTACCATATCTATATTACCAGACAGTTCAAGTTGTTAGTAATACATTGCTATGAAGAGCACATGTGTCGCACTCGCACGGATATGTCCAATTTAACGAATAAAAAGAAGTTAGTGTTGGCTTGGCGGTGCGGTGGCGGTTTGGTGGCGATGCGGTGGCGGCGCGGTGGCGCAACGGTGTCGGCGCGCCGGCGGCATCGTGTACACGAGCGGTAATAAAATAAAGCTAAAAAGTTTGTTTTTAGTCGGATTAAGTAAGCCGGATTAAAAAAAACTTTTTGCATTAAATAGCCCCATTCTAGAAGAAAGTTAGGCTAATTAACATAACGCTACGACCCTTAGTCGCGGAGCATTGATTAAAATGATGGGCGAAATTTGATGGGGAAACGGCTAATAATACAAGATCTCAAGATCAAGATAATCAAGACTAGAGATCGCGTTGTGGTCGAATTTCGACCATGGTTTTTTCATTGGCCAGTATAACTTGAGCTGTCATTGTATAGACTTACTTACCATGACAGGTAATCACATATACTGGACACGTGTAATTTCATTAAGCCGTTTTCACGTCATTTTTAAAATTGTAAGATATTATTTTTAAAATGTTAGCTTCTGCACTTCATTTATATATCAACTGTAAATATTCCAAATATCACGTTAATACGTTTGCGATTAAAAAAAAAAAGGGGTACAAAGAATTCTCTTTACGTATTAATATAATGATACCACAAGTGAACACGATAATGTATACTTATCGTATAACTGCGAAACGTGTAGCGAAAAGATAAATCGATCTACTTAAAATAAACTTTAATATAAGATATGTTATATGTTACGTAACTATAATAATATTAAATTTTATTGTTATGTAACCAACTAAAAGTAAAAACAAAAAACCTACACACAAAATAAAAACAAAAAACACTTTTATGACATACATACATTACTTTTACGTCGTACACATGGTGTTGATTAGTTCCCTACTCGTCTCCTTGTCGATATAATCGATGGAATATTATGTAGGTATCTCAATGCTGGACAGATTCTTAATATTCTTAAAATAGATTATAATCCCCTCTAAATGTAAATTGTCATTAAAAATAACATACACACAAAAAATATATATACTTAATAAAAACTTCAATCAAGATGTACACTTCTCGTTAGTCGGCTCTTCGGAGCTCTTATAATGGGGTGGATCAGGTTGAGGACCACTGCGGCACTTGATGTCGTTAGTGAGACGGCACACACGCGCATACTTTGGCGCAGTTTTGGTGAAAAGACTATCTTTCAATCTCCAACCGTGTTCATGCGAATTAGACTGAGTAAAGTAGTACTTATCCTCCGGGGACATCTTATTTCTTGATTTTAAATAGACATTACGGCCAAAGTACGGAATGCCCTTGTAAATAATTTCTTTTTGATCAGGGTCAATAGGTCGCATTACTGGATCTGTGTTCAGGTCATTATCAGGTCGTGATAGTCTGGGATCGTCTTTAGGATCACCTAGTCCTATATCAATAACTGAATGTCCTTTTCTCAAGTTTGCTGTAGTTGGTATAAACATCCCATCACGAGAAACCGTCACTCTTCTGTTTCGAGATCCTGATTTATAATCTCTTATTATTGTTGGCATTCCAGCTATCATCGATTCTTTTAAAACGTCGGTTTCTAAATATCCCTTTTCTTCACGAATTGTAGCTGCTTCTTTCAACTTTTCTCCATATAGATTATTCCATTTCATACGCAGACGTGCTGTCTTATCATAGCTCTCAACAAGAAATTTGATTATAGCAGGATTAGTTATATCGATGAGAGGCATTTTGAGTATTCACTTCAAGTGAATTAAATGAACAAATAAAATGAAATATGCTTACAATATAGCTTTAGTCAATATTTTAGTTTATTGCTTGTCATTGGACTAAAAAACTATTTTAGAAATATGTAGAATTTTTGCCGTCAATGTCACTCTATGGTAAAGAGCCTTCGATCTGAGTACTTTATGTCTGTTAGAATAAAGGTCGTATGTAGTCTCGTCCTATACTCAAATCGTCATAGTGTTCTTGTTGTCAAATTAGCCCTACAATTTATCTACCGATGGGTAGTAGGATGCGAAGAACTTACAGTACTGCTTATTCCTCGATGGACTCGAATACTTTATTATAGCCCAAAAGAGCATAGATTGTCCTGTTGTATAGCCTGACCAGAAAAATAAAAAACTTGACCTAGGGGCGCTTCAGTAAGTATTATCAAAGGCAAACGTTTAGGTGCTATGATGCCACAGACAGATACACAATACAAAACATACGTTAAACTTATTATACCCCTCCTTTTTGAGGTATAGTAGAAGGAAAATCTGCTTCAAAGAATCTTGGTCTCGAGAGTAATCTCGAGGTAATATACCTTCCATAAACTTGTACAAGATCGTTTTGAGGCAAATATTAGAAATTTACAAAAAAAAAAAACAATAGGTGTACTCTGGAAAATAAAATACCTGGCGTGGGGGGTGACCAGTTCTATGTTGCCTGGCAGTTCTGAGTATGTCATGCTCGCCTAAAAGACTTGCCAATGGTGGTGTATGTGTCGGGTCGTATAGATGAGCTGGCGCGTGCGTCATGTTCGTGAATGAGTGCTATTGATTGGGGCTGGTCATCTCCGGATTAAAAAAAAATATAGTAGTAGTTTGCGCTACTGTTTAAATTTTAGGATTTGTTTCACTGTCCTCACATTTAATTTGGGCTTATCAGCACTGCAACAAGAAACTTGCAAAAAAAAAAACATGTTGAAAAAGAGTGTCCTTGGAGTTTCTTGCCTGCTCTTCTCCACCGAATCTACTTATTGGAACAGGCAACTAGCTTCACGACTGACTTAGTCTGACTGTCTACTACTCCTGATAATTAAATTATCTTTTTAGTGGAAAGTAGATGTATTTTGTTTAAATATTATATGGGTAGGCTAACTAGGTTAAAAAGCAAAAAATAAATAAACCTTTTAAGTCTTAAGTAATGAGAACTTATTTTGAGTCGGCGCCAATTAATAAAATGTTGGTGACTCAAAATAAGTTTATATAAAATTTGATAGTTTATGTAAATAAGCTCAATACTTAAGACTTGAAAGGTTTATTTATTTTTTGCCTTTTAGTTGTTTTCGTCAGTTTAATTTTTTGTTAAAAAGTTTTTTATTATTATTTATTATAATATATGGTAGTACCAATTCTGTTATGCCGACATAGTCGTTAATAGTGGAATACTGGAATTGTCGACGGCAACAGGTAACCTGTTGCGATTTTGATCTGCGTAATAAGGTGTAGGTTGAGCTGCGTAATATTATAATTATATTCATCCATATCGGGAGTGAATAGAAAAAGCACACTTATAATCTTTTATTGAGTAAAGCCAAGTAAAGGACAAGCAAAATAAGATTATTTCTAATTGAAAACCCTTTGACTGTCAAAATACAAAAACTGTCACTTACCAAATATCTTAAGAACATAGAAAGATTAGCAAAATTACAACCCAAAAGTTGAAAACCTTTCTATTAACCCCACTTTACGGTATTATTCGCCATCTTACTCACGAACTCCAGCTATATCATATTCTTCACCAAAACTTGCGACTTAATACCTTAAACAAGAGAACTTATGCCGTTAGGAACTTTTATATAACGTTATTACTCCAATAGAGCGGACGACATGGAAGATTTCATCCTGATTTATTACTTATCTGCAGTTTAGGACTAAGCTGTTTGTGGTAATTGCACTTTTCTTCCAAACAAGTGATAGTGGTCGTGGCTGTGCTCTTTAGCAGCCCTTGCTAACTGTGTTGTATTTAAAATCAAACAATAAAATGAGATTAGATGATATGATTTCGATAACCAACTTGTTTTTTAATTTAAATGGAATCCTTTTTAATATCTAATATTTCATCAATAGACAAATATCGTTTTGTTAGATCCTGTGTTCGGGAATCATAACTGTGTAGCGTCTCCGCTGCACAGTTACGAGTACAAGGCTACCTACAATTTAATGGACACAAAGTATTCCGGAACAAGTCAATAATGATAAGTATCACAAAAAGCGTTATTGTTCTATAGGATATTATTCAAGAAGGATTCTCTCTCCTTCAAATACAGGTGTGGGTGCAGAAATGGAAGCCAAGACTTGTCGGACCCTTGTGAGAAGTTCAAGTCACGTGTAAACCATTTTTTTTGCTATGTCCGTGTAAACAAAATTAGTTTTAGTAAATTTTTCGTATGAAGCGAACGAAGGCATACGGTACTTGCAGCAAAAGACGAAAAAATTACGAGTAAAGTACAAAGTTTCTAGTTTGTAAGATTATGTATATCCAGTTTTGTATAATTTCGTATATTTTTTACAATAAAGAGTTTATCTATCTATCTGGACAAGCCATATTTGCCATTGCAAATGCGCTATGTAAGAAGTACACATGTGCGTACAGAAAAGTGCATATGGTGTTTGTCGACCCAGAAAAGGCGTATGATACCCTACACCGAGAGGTTTTGTGATTTGCTTTAAAGTAGGAAAAAGTGCCTGCTAAACGTGTAGAATTGAATTACAGAGAGTCTGGCACTCAAGAAAGGTCGGTCGCTGGAATACTGAACAATTGCAAAAAAAACAATTTCTCTGTAGGCTTGCACCAGGCTTTTTTATAATAATATAAAAGTGATCGCCGTACAATATTACTGTATCACCTTGAAACAAATATCACTTTCTAAATCAACTTCCATTGTATAGCAACAATTATAGGCTAAAATATTTTCCTGAATGAAGCCGTACATGGAGATTTATTACTCACTTTACTTTTAATAGAACCACGGGTAAACAAAGTAGCCCTTAGTACCTACTATCAATATTTGATTTACCAATGGTCCGATTGATAGAACCACCAGTAGAACTTCACGGTCGGACCACGGGCAATGAACGAAAACGGTAGGTACGTTCTAAAGAAATTTGTTTGAAATAAACTATTTTGACCGCACACTTAGCTATCGTCGAATCATTTTCTTTTAATGTTTTGGGTTTACATTTAAAAGTAATAATAAACGTAAAAATTACCAACGAATCAAGTTTTTCAAATTCTCATACAAGACTTAATTTCATTAACATTATGAACTTGTGTAGCTCAGTATTAATATTGTTTATATTAGTCATTTATGAAAGAAAACAAAAATACACAATATACTGGTGCTGATGTGCTCGAGTCCTGTCGAACGTGTTGTGTGACTGAATCCAATGACTATGCAACCTAAATGAAAAAAGCCAAGTAAAAGTTTGAGATATCAAGATGAAAATTGTGATTAAATAAGGGTCAGTATTTTTTTGTAGTGCTGTAGTAGGATGTATTTTGTCATGTGAAAAAATGTGTATAGTTTAAATATGTACACATTCGTTTGTTTCTTTGGTATAGAATATGTCACAAATATTTTTTTATTAAACGAAAAGTAAAGTGATAGTAACAAAACATTATATACATAACGTGATAATGGGCAAAGTATTAGTAACATTTTCCATTTCTGTTCTAGGAGGCACGTTTCCGATGAAATACGTATGAAGAAGAACATATTCCCATTAGATGTTCAGCAGAACTGGTAGTCATTTTGTTTTGTAAATTTCCGAGCTTAGATGGTCTGCTACATAAGCAGCTTGTCGCTTACACTCTATATTAATGCGCTCTGTATTTAATTTGTCCCCCAGTGATTTCTTGTTCTTGTTGTAATCACGCACCGCAGAGATGGTTTGTTGCTTCATTTGATCAGTATTCGCTATAATCGGACGTGCCAGTCCGTGTTTTCCAGGTAGACGGTATATGTCGCAGAGACCAGTCGGTGAAATTCTTGAACTAACAACTTTTCTCAGTCGTACACATGGTATTGATTAGTTCCCTACTCGTCTCCTTGTCGACATACTATATGGAATATTACGTAGGTATCTCAATGCTGAACAGATTCTTAATATTCTTAAAATAGATTATAATCCCCTCTAAATGTAAATTGACATTAAAAATAACATACACACAAAAAAATATATATACTTAATAAAAACTTCAATCAAGATGTACACTTCTCGTTAGTCGGTTCTTCGGGGCTATTATAATGGGGTGGATCAGGGTGTGGACCACTACGGCTCATAACATCGCGAGTAAGACGGCACACACGCGCATACTTTGGCGCATTTCTGCCAAAATAGCTATCTTTTAATCTCCAGCCGTGTTTATGTGAACCAGACTGAGTGAAGTAGAACTTATCTTCAGGCGACATTTTATTTCTTGATTTCAAATACACTGAACGCCCAAAGTATGGTATGCCTTTGTAAATAATAGCGTTTTGTTCGGGATCGATAGGTCGCATCACTGGATCTATATGTAGATCAGCGTCAGGTCGTGCTAGTCTGGGGTCGTCTTTAGGGTTACCTAATCCAATATCAACAACTGAATGTCCTTTTCTCAAATGAGCTGTTGTAGGTATGAACAAACCATCGCGAATAGGTGTTAGTCTTCTGTTTCTTGAACCAGATAGAAAGTCTCTTGTAATTGTAGGCATTCCAGCCGCCATCGCTTCTTTTAATACATCTGTTTCAAAATATCCTTTTTCTTCACGCTGTAAGGTAGCTGCTTCTTTCAACTTTTCTCCATACAGACTGTTCCATTTCATACGAAGTCGTGCTGTTTTGTCATAACTTTCAACAAGAAATTTTATAACATCCGGGTTAGTTATATCAATAAGAGGCATTTTGTATACACTTTATAAAAATTCAAAATCAAAATTGATTTTAAAACTGTAAAAGATGCAATATTTTCATGGGTTCAGACAGAATGACATGATTCGGGTTCTTTTTTAAATACTGATGTCAAATTACAGAACTTGATGTCTATGGTGAAATGAGAGTTCTATGAAGAGCCACTTGTCTAGGCCTACTATATTGTCATTGCTTCGCTTTAAAGATTGTACCAAGAGGGACATGGCTGCTTTTAGAATTGACGACGAAGACGACATCAAGGCGGCTCAATGTCATCAACAGCAAACTTCTCCTGTCATGCTTGTGGTAGGGTGTGTCCTTCCCGTATCGGTCTTTACAGCCACTCTGACATTACTCCGAAGTCCACAGGCAAAGTCTCTCTGACATTACTCCATAAATCATCTGCTATAGACGTACAGGCATGATCATTTCACAATTTGCTTTGGATTTTTTAACTATTATTTTATTTTCTTGTGAGTGGAGTTGTTATAATTATCACTGATTATTTTATATCGCAGGCTAAAGGTTTATGACAGAAACAACAAAAGTTCTTGTTTCTGTCATAGTCGTATTCAAATCAAATCCGGAATTTTTTTTGGTACTGTATTTCTTTCAAAATAGGTCTGGCTGAAGTAATAAATAGTTGAATAGGTATCAGTTTATTAAGTACATGGTAGTATATGAAGTAATTTTATCTGTTAAGGGGAACTTATGCCTGTTTTGTTTGGATACATAGGCACTGGACAACAATGTTTCATTTTATGAAACAATATTCCTCTGTTAATGATTTGAAAGATCCTACTAATATTATAAACGTGAAAGTTTGTGAGGATGTATGGATGTATGGATGTGTGGATGTTTGTTACTCTTTCACGCAAAAACTACTGATTCGATTGCGAAGAAACTTGGTATGTAGATAGTTGGAGACCTAGAATAACACATAGGCTACTTTTTATCCCGATATCCCCACGGCTGCGCCCCGCGGTTTCACCCGCGTAAGTACCGGGACTTACGCGGGTGAAACCGCGGGGCGCAGCTAGTAATTAATAAATTTAAAAAAGTGATATTAGTTTCATTAAAAGATGATTAAATGAATAAAATCATGGTAACCTACAAGACATTTTGTCTATCTACCTTCTTTAATTCATTTTGACAGATGATTAGACCTAACGCTACAGTGCCGCCACCTCGTGTATCTAATTACAGAAAACCGCTCTAAGATCTTCTTCTTTGTCCAACCCTCTTCCCAGTATAGCTGGGGTTGGATGTAATTGTACTTTTACGTAAGAGAGCTTTGTTCTGGCTTCTCGGTGTGCTTAGTGCTTGTGACCTCTTTCCGCATGTTTGACTACCAGACCAGATTGCGGGTGGCCGTTCTCTTCCTCGCGGTTGTTTTGGGATTTTTAATGCCATTTTGGTAGGGTGGTAATCCTCACGTCTCAGAACGTGGCCGTAGCGCAGTCGAGCTATTTGCCTGAAATAATTGCTTGAAATCCGACCACATGTGGTTAGCTGATTTATCCCATTCTAGAAGTTTTGAGTCCTTGGTAGTGTATACTTCTTTCCACTTAATACTCTCAGTTCTGTCTATATGTGTTATTTTAGGTTTGGGTAGTTTCAGAATTGACACCAGGAGCCTATGTTGTGAGGTAAGCGCATTACCGGGTATAACTTTGCAGTCTTTATAGAACTTAAAAGTGTTGTGACTGGCTAGGATGTAGTCTATTTGTGTGTTACGTTGTGAACTTTTGTAGGTTATGAGGTGTTAGGCTTTCTTTTGGAAATGTTTATTAATGATTTTAGGGAGTACCTGGATGCATAATTATGGATGTATTTAGCCTGTTGCCAAAACCAAATCCTCCCTGAGTGTTGCTGCAGCCGTCATTCTTTTCTCCTACATGTTCATTCAGATCTCCTCCTATATGGGTGTATTCTGATAGGGGTATGTTTTGCATAAATTTGTCGAGGTACTCGCAGAAGTATAGCCTTTCTTGTTCGGGACATCTAGTTTGAGGTGCGTCCGCAGAGATTAAGTTCAGAGGCGGTTGAACGTCCATTGATAATTTTATGTTTATGAGTATATCGCTTTTTCTATTCAAGTTAATTATTCTCAACTTCAGATGCACATCCACAACGACACCCACTCCGTTTCTTTTCGTATCTGTTCCATGGTATAAAACTGGCCGTTTTCAATGTCTCTGGATTTTGACCCTTTCCGTTTTGTTTCTTGGATGCAACAGGCATTAATTTGTCTCGTTTTTAATATTTCACTGAGTTCTCTGCTGCGTCTAGTTATTGTGCCTGTCCAGTCCAGTGTCCAGTTGACTGTCATAGATTCCAGGCTGCGAGTTTCAGGTTGTCATTTACTTTTTCTAATGCGAACTCTGGTGCTTGTTTTCAACGTGACATTTTTCGCATTCGTGGCATGTGCGTTGCTTGAGGGGCACGCCCCATCAGTCAGTTTTCTCTTTTTTGTTCCTCCTTCTTCTTCCTTCCTACTGTTGGTCCGCGGGAGGTATTTCATTTCCATCCTATGTGACATATACAGCGGGCTTTCTCCGATCCGCCACCTGGGTACACATTCTCTAGGGGTGAGGCTTCCCCGATATTTACTCTAAGATCGTTGGAAGTATTTGCTACTAATATATATTTTGTGGTAGTAGTTATCTAGGATTCAGATGTGTACTTTATATAATATCTAGAGAAAGACTTCAATTGCGCACCCTTAAGATTTCAAATTACTTTGTTTAGAAAATTATTGTAGACTTACTTTTATTTTATTTTGTATTCTGCGCCTCAATAGCAGCAGCCACACCTGTCAGGGTTGTTCTTATGTTATCAATACATTAAATACCAAGGCATAGCCTTGACGACGCCGCCGACGACGGTCAGTAAACTGGCACTGACTATCGGCGTACTGACCCTTCCGCTAGAAATGGCGTATGGTTCAGATTCCACCATCGCCTTTTCTGTTCGACGCTGATTAGTAATTTGAAAATGGAGCGACAGTGAGATACATTTGTTAAATGTATTTTCTTAAGCTTTTTTTAAATGAGAAAAAAAATAAAAAACTACAAGAAAATCATGAATTTTATTTCTAGAAAAAAATCTAATAGTTATTTAAAGTTAACAACTTAATCTTTAGAATACCTGGTTATATAATCAGACCTATTTATATTAATTCTACTTATAATATGACTGTACATTGTTTACAACAGAACTTAGACAACACTTTTCACAATGTTTCACCCACTTGCTCTATGGTTAATAACATTTACGGGCAATGGAAAATGTACGGGCGTGCCGTCTCCTGACCGCTTAGCCATAGAGTTAATGACTTCTCCAGTGGCTTCTCTTAGATCATACGCCCAACCAATTTTTTCAAAGAATTTGATAAATTTAGTTGCAAAATTGAAGAAGTCGAAATGTTCAGCCGCTTTGTAGTCGAAGGGAAATGCGTGATGATAGTTGTGCCAGCCTTCGCCAAGTGTACAGAAAGCAACAAATCGATTTTCTGCTGGAATTATATGTCTGAAATAATTAAGGCAATTTTATAAAAATAGAAATACAGCGATAAAACATACTTCAATGCCATCTAACGAAGACACCGAACTACGACGTAGCAAATAATTCTGTATCGCGCTATTAAAGTTCTCGCGTCGATCAGTATAATATAAACAACTTCCCAACATCAACAGATGGGCCGAGGTCTACCAGGCATGATCACCTAGCCTGGTCGGTGTTATGTCCCTCCAACACTAGTTCCTTCACAGTCCCCCCGACATGATTGGTAGTCACCACAGTCTTGTCAGTAAACTATATGTTATTTGAATACAATGATGTTATTTGGGCACATTTACGTGGGAGAGCCATGCTTTGGCACGTATGGGCCAGCTCGACTCCGCTTGATACCACGGCCTTACAGAAAACCGGCAGTGAAACAAGGTTTCATTGCTTTTCGCCACGTGAGTGAGGTTACTGGAGGCCCTAACCCTTCCCTCTCCCCAATTCCCTTCCTTCCCCTCTCCCCCCTCTCCTCCCCTCTGATCTCCCTCTCCCGTCTTCCCGCTCTTCCCCCTCTTCCCCTATTCTCACCTTAAAGGGCGGCAACGCACTTGTGACTCTTGAGTTAGAGGTGTCCATGGGCGGCGGTAGTCATTTACCATTAGGTGACCCGTCTGCTCGTTTGCCCCGTATACCATAAAAAAACATGTTTTTAGCTTCTTCTTTCTCCGCGTATCCGCAGGCGAGAAACCAGGACGGGGTCTTTACCCACTGCCGCTCACAAGCCTCATATCGACGGCAAGGTACATTTATACAAAGTTATACTGTATTTCGTTATTATAGCAGCAGTAAAAATCTTTCTGTGTGTGTCTTCGTTTTATTTCTTTCTCTTTTGCATACACCGAAATTATTTTTTTGAACGCATAGAATAACAGGTTCATACTTATTATAAGGCTTGTATCCATATGCATGTGCGAGGCTGTTGACTGTAAGCTCGCTATGAAACATACTGAGGAATCTTATAAAACACTGCCATGCCACTGCACACTTCCAGTTTTCATTCCAAAGCCAGATGCCAGTCATAGTTGGAATGAGGTAGCAGAACAGTAACTTGAGCAGGTTGAAGTGTCTGTTGAAAAATAATGTTTTAAGATCAACTGTGAGGTCAAGTCAAGTTAGAGAAGTTGGCTTATTATACAGCTGCAGTAATGATGCAGGCACGTCTTAACAGCAAATACTGGCACTATACGAAAAGAAGACATTTCGTTAGTTCCAGTCATTTGATTTAAAGAAAAATATAAATATTTTCAGCAGCAGTAAATTTAAGGGGCTTTAGTTGAATATGTAGCTAGAACTAGTTAGAATAACAAGTCTAAAGTACGGATTATACTGTAGCTAGGGTAAGTTTGTGATCACAGATAGTGGAACATGCAGACTAATTATATTCTCCCCTCTCTCTTATTTCTCCAATATCTGTCAAACTGACACTATACTCAATCCATTCATTTATTTTTACGTTCGTTCGTACGTTCTCTAGCGACTGTCAAAAAGAAAATAAACGAATGGACAGAGTATAGTAAGTATTTGCACTGTGTCAAAGTGTTAAATATTTGTAGCAAATTTTTTATTATTATTATTTAAATATTAGTGTCTTCTTCTTTTAATCATAATATTAAATTTTGTGCTTGGAAAAACATTTATTTACATGTTTCTTTTAAAACAGAAAATGGATGTTAAAACATGTTATTTGTCTAAAGTAGCTGTTCCAAATCAGTAGCAGAAGTCATAGTAACAAGTATTTACACAAGACTAAGTTTTATTCACTCTGCATAGACGTCAGTATTGCACTTACTTCTCATATGCCCTTACGAGTGGGTCACTTTCGATGTCACTCATATCCATCTGTTTCCCTCGCAATAGTACTTCGGGGTTCTTCTTCATCATGAGCCAGCCAATATGGGAGAAGAATAAACCTCTTTTGGCATTGTGGGGATCGGCATCCGTATCGCTGTACTTATGGTGTACTCGGTGATCACGAACCCATTGAACCAGCGAATTCTGAAGGAGAAAATAGCAAAAAATAATAGCGAAAAAAGACGTAGGCAATAAAATTCACGTCCATTTTATCTTGGGGCAGGGCAGTATCCCCCCGAGGTTGGCCCCGATCTGTCGGACGCCCAATTCGGTTTTCGAGCGGGGCGTTCGACGGTCGGCGCTGTGTTGCGCTTGAGGGCCGTGACCGAAAAGGTAGTGAGCTGTGGCGGTGTCGTTGGACATCGCCAACGCATGCAATAGTCTGCCATTCAGCTGCATCAGGGAAGCACTCCACTATCATGGAGTGCCAGGGTACCTGAGGCGGCTAGTGGCAGACTATCTAGAGGAGCGTACCGTCATGTACGAGGACCGAGATGGAGTTTTGAGTCGTCGGCCCATGTCGTGTGGTGTTCCGCAGGGGTCTATTCTTGGACCACTCCTGTGGAACATGGGGTACGACTGGGCCCTTCGTGGCGACTTCCCCCCCGGGCTCGGCGTAATCTGTTACGCCGATGACACGTTGGTCACAGCCCGGGGGGTGAACTAACTTTCAGGAGGCGGCGCGCCTGGCCCCCAGGGGAGTCTCTTTGGTGGTCGTTCGCATTGAGGCGCTGGGCTTACGGGTGGCCCTGGTTAAGACGGAGGTCCTTTTATTTCATGGGCCCTGTCGTGGTCCACCCCCTGGCGCCTCCATAGAGGTTAACTCGGTCCTCGTACCGGTTCAGGCCCACATAAAATATCTGGGCCTGATCCTTGACGGAAGGTGGCGCTTCGACGAGCACTTCCGGCAGCTTGCTCCCAGGCTGGTCGGCGCTGCGTCCGCCCTTGGGCGACTTTTGCCCAATTTGGGTGGGCCCAGCATCGCAACGAGACGGTTGTACAAGGGTTGTTCGGTTGTCCGGTCAATGGCATTTTACGGTGCACCGGTGTGGGCGGAGGCTCTAACCGCCCAGAATAGGGCGCGCCTTTGGCGCGCTCAGAGGGTTATGGCGGTTAGAGCCATACGCGGGTACCGCACCGTGTCAACGGAGGCGGCGTGCGCGTTGGCCGGGACACCCCCGTGGGATTTGGAGGCGGAAGTGCTCGCGAAGTATATCGGCGAACGGCTGAGTTCCGGGCGGGAAGCGGCAGTCGGCACGCGAGTGGCGTGAGGCCGCCCGCCGAGCCACCATGGCTCGTTGGTCGTCCCGGCTGGAGGCTCCACGTGCTGGTTTTGCCGCCGTGGAGGCGCTCCAGCCGGTCATCATCGAGTGGGCAGGGCGGCAGCACGGGACCCTTTCTTTCCGGCTGACGCAGGTACTTTCCGGGCACGGCTGCTTCGGGAAGTACCTGCACTCGGTTGCTAGGAGGGAACTGAGTCCCGCCTGTCACCACTGCGACTGCAGTGAGGACTCGGCCCAGCACACGCTGGCGGTCTGCTCCGCCTGGGCGACGCAGCGTCTGGCCCTCATTGCAGTCATTGGACTTTGTCTCTCGCTACCGGCCGTCATTCGCTCCATGGCCGGTAGCGACAGGAATTTTACCGCGGTCGCGACCTTCTGCGAGGACGTCATCTCGCAGAAGGAGGCGGCGGAACGGGTCCGGGAGGACGATCTCCACTCGGACTTAACTCGCCGCCGGCGAACCGGGTGGCGGAGGCGTGCTTTCCAGCGCCTCATGCCGCCCTGAGTGGGGCCGCGGGTGGACGGGACGGGTTTTCCCCTTCACCCGCTGTAGTGGCCCCCCGCGAGGAGGCGGCGTCCGCGTGTTCCTCGACGTCGCCTAATTGAGAGGTTTTTACTCAAAGGTGGTGCCCGCGCTTTTGCGGGCAGGCGCTAGGAGGGTCCGGATGTCTTAATAAAAGCTGTTCCCGGATCCCTCCTACTTAAGGCTCAGTACGGCACACCGTGTGGTTTTAGTCGGTTCGATTCCGACACACCGCCCTACCGAAAACCCCGGTGGGGTGACGGCCCACGGGGGTTTCCACACGCACAAAAAATCCCCTCCAAGTCGAGCAAAGGAAAAACAGAGGCACAACCGTATCATCATTTTCTCATTCCCATTCAGGATATTTTCGACCCCCTGTAACTTCGTGGATAAAGCTAGAAGAATTTTGCAATTACGTATATGCCCAAATTACATTCAATTTGAACCCGTAGTGTAAATAGTGGATATAACAAGGCACAGTGCAATTTGACTAATGATGTTTCCTTTGATTTCCTACTTACAAAAAGAAATGAGATCAAATCAAAAGCATAACTTGGCAATCGCATATGGCTATGTTTGTTAATGTGTAAAAGCTCGCGATATGTTTAGGTAATTAGGACTATTGAAAATAGTAGATTATTCTTATGTGATTATGTGGCTGTGCAATGGCGAAGTCGTTCTATTTATCACGGTCACGGTCAATATAAAATATAGGTAGTTAACAAATTAAGTAATAATTAGATCTCATAACTTTTGGCGGTAGAAGAACTGGGTTGCGACTTGCGAGAATTGGGTTTTTTATAGGTATGTAACGTTATGATGGGATTTACAAATATATCGGAAAGCAAGCTGCTGTCCGTATAAATCGAAGTAAATTAAAATATATCAATGAGAAATGAAAAAAAAAGACTAGAGTGAAATAGTAGCAACGTCCAACTTTTCTGAAAAATGGCTTTTCCTAACTTAACGTTAGTAGAGAAAGGAGAGAACGAGAACAGTAGTCAAATGGTGCATTGACAATAACAAAGTACCTACTTATAATTATGACTAAAAGTTATTTACCTACATGTGGTGAGTCTTAAATATAGACTGATGTTGATCAAGCAAGTGAAGAAAACAATGACAGACACAGAGAGATTACTTTATCATTTAACGCTGGTTCCAAAGATTCTGCTTCTATTAAGCGGAGTTTTGTGAAAATAATAATCCATTAAAAATAATTTTTCTTCACCTGCCTAAAAGCTCCTATGTGCTATTATTTTTCTGCATAAGAAGCCGAATGCCGAATGTTTTTACGACCATCGGTCGCAGAGTAAGTAATTATAACTAAAACACAAAACTTCTCAAACATAATATGTACCCGGGATACTGGTTCATTATTATTGTAAAATTTCATGGCAATCCATACCGGATTGATATAAAGCGCAAGGACGGGTTCCCACGGTGTTATAACGCTTTTTTTTACCCTTGAAAGGTTGTTATGTCATGTCTAGCTATTCCCGTTATAACCAATATCTGTCTTTATTATGTCGTCAACAGATTGTTCATCTGGAAGACCCAAGAGATGCGATCTGCATTGGAGAATAGCACACCGCTACGGGTTGGTGCAGAGGATGTGTAACGCATCCACAAATTTACTAATCTTGGAAGTGTCATGTCAGAAACAGGGAGTACCGAATACTGGGCACCGATAGGACTTCACTTCGTGCATTGCCAAGGCCTGAAATGCCTTTGCACAACTTCGGTTTAAGTGGCAGTCACAGGAATCGACTTAAGCTTAAAATAAATAAATAAAAAAGCCTTTATTCACTGACCAAAATAGATTACAGTTTTAACATATTGTAAATATGAAATTTTAAAACTAAGAAATAAAAATAAAAACTTAATTTGATTACTTAAGTACTTAATATGGGTTGTCTTTCAACATAGGCCCTAGTTTCTTCCACTCATCTCTGTCACGAGCTAACCTTCTCCATCCTTTTTAACCGACGAAAAAAAAAGGAGGTTCTCAATTCGACCGTATAATATTTTTTTTTTTTTTTTTTTATGTCTGTTCAGCCCTCACTTCGTTATTTATGTACCGATTTTGATTATTCTTTTTTTGTTACATAGGGTATACCTCAAGGGTGGTCCCATGTCAAGGAAGTCAGGTTCTGATGATGGGATCCTGAAAAAATTGAGAGAAACCCTCGAAAATTGTAGGAATGAATAGTGTTTCTGTTTACTTTTCATTACTTTATCAGGTATTGCGTTTAGAAATCATCATCATTTTTCATCATCATGATGATGAAAAAAACCATAAAATAAAATCTTTTTAACAAAAAATTAAACCGACGAAAAAAAAAAAATTTTGATAATTAATCAGTTTGTTGTTTGGCGCCGACTCAAAATAAGTTTATATAAAATTAGATAGTTTATGTAAATAAGCTCAATACTTAAGACTTAAGGTTTATTTATTTTTTGCTTTTTAGTTCTTTTCGTCGGTTTAATTTTTTGTTAAAAAGATTTTATGGTAGGTCATCTTCCTATCTCTTGATTTGACGTACTTTTTGTCTTTTTCCATTTCTAGGATACCATTGCGTCTTTTGTCCGTTTTTCTACGTTTGTTCTCATAATGTGGCTATTAAAGGTCTATTTGAGTTTTCCTATTTTTAGTAAAACATCGCTAACTTTTGTCCTTTTCCATGTTTTTGATGTCGTTCAAAAGTTGTTGGAACGCTGCCACGAAACCACAGAATTAGTAACACTCTCCGAAGGGATCCTGATCAAAACATCAAGCAGGCAATGAATTGGAATCCTCATGTAAATCGCAAGCGTAGTCGTCCCAAACAAATTTGGGACGATGAACAATAGCAGTAGTCGAGGCGAAAAACGTTGGCAAGGCATGGAAGACAGCTTCGCGATTGATTTTGTAAAGTCCGATCGCGATGGAGGATGACTTTGGACGACCTCTGCCCCATCCAGGGGACATGGCATTAAGCAAGTCACCACAGATAGTCGCGTCTACCATTTGTCTTCACGATCATAACGGGTCGTGACGTTTTATTTATTGTTTGACCCGTTTAGAAGTAACCATTGTGTTGAAAATTTGTCGCCATACAATAAAAAAGTCGTGGATGAAAAATAATCGTGCCGTAATGTATATGAAGAACTCCATTTAATATACAAGGCACGCTGCTTTAGATAGGCCGACTATATATTGTTACGACACAGTGGAAACGCGCCCTAACTTTGCAAAGAACCCGAAGTTACTCTTAAAACATTAGAGAACCCTTTTTTCAAGGGGTTCTCTACGGAATAGATAATAATGAGTCTGAAAAACTTGGAAGCTTGATTTACTTTGGCTCAAATACGACTTATTAGAGATACTTAGTTTTAGTTTTCATGGAGTTTCTCGAACTATTGAGTGCCTATTTCAGACCATTCAACTTTATAGCAAATGAACATTATGATATATGATATTTTACCGTTTTTATTTCCAGTACTTACTAACTCCTGTAAGCTATCTGTTTTTGTTGATATGATAATAATATTGAAGTAATCTGCTTGTGATTCGTAATCAAATATAGAAAAAAAATCATATAAGATGTAATACAGAATTCCATTTTCGAAATTATTTTTTTTATCGTTGGTAACCAACTGGCCAACAATGCTATATTATTTTTAACGAGTTTGTATTTTTTAACGGGTAATGTTAGAATTCACAGTATGTACAACATACACAAGTTATTTGCGAACTTGGAATTTAGTTTTAATTTTGAATCTTAATTAACCATACTAAAAATACTTTTATGTTTGTAGGTATTACGATAAATATTTTCTTAAGAATTTTACCTGTCCAGCACTAGAGAAACAAAGAAGGAGAAATATTTTGAGTGGTAATGTTGCTTTATATGATTTATGTGTCCACAGTCGATGTGCTCCACCTGTGATCCCGAAGCCAGACGCCACGTACATGATAAGTGCTGAAACAAAGGGTTGGGAATTTGATTTCATGCCAGAAAGTGTTTTTTCAGAAACTTCTTGGCAACTTGGTTGAAATGCGAATTGAACTATACCTAACTAATATTATGTAGATGTGTTAAATGTTGTATATTAGAATTGTGCTTCTAGACCCTCTAGTTCTCTAAAAGTGGCAAGTGACTATTATAATTTATTTATTTCAATACAGCGACTTCTTAGATTGTTTTTATTAGCTTAACATTACTTTGATTGAAACTTTACTTTGTGCAAAACTTCAAAGTAATCAGACATCTTGTCGTGGAAAGTTCACTTGCATTATGATGAAAATTCGTACAAACATACAGTTTAAGCATAAATAAGATAAAATTTAAAGTGATTGTAAGTCATGAAAAAAATCACATATTTAAACTCATTAGGTTCACATTAGGTTCTTAGTACATTAATGCAAGGCGTGTGAGTTCAAAGCACAATTGTACTTACCAAAAACAACAGTCTGCCATTTCACAGGAAAAGCAAAATAGTAACACCAATATACACCACCAATATGATAAAGGCTGATCAATATAAAGTTTAACCATTTTATTTCATTTTTAAATCCGAGATTCTTTTCCAAGTTCAGTACTATTTCACTTACAGTTACGCCCCTTCTTATTTTAGTATCCTTTTTATTATCCATTATAAATTTCACTTTATTTTGGTTCTGTCTCGTGCGGAAGTTTGGCAGAATTTGATTCCATAATGTTGGTAACCCAACATAAACTCGGGTATACGCATTGTGTTGCAATCAGTTTAATGTATGCAGGTAAATAGGTGAACAGGCGTACCGAGCATAATTTAAATTAGGGTTCTGTGAAGTCAAGTTTTATTTTTATAAAAGAAGCTAACTGCTGTGCATTATTCGGTCGCTCATTCGGTCATTCTCGCCTTCTCTACAATAATTCTAACGTTAAAAACTAATTGAAATGAATAAAGGATCATTTTTAATTTACGGCTTTAAAGTCCATTAAAGAGTTCCACTGTCCACATTTCGGCTGAAACATCGTTCATCATTGTATAGAAATCCGGTTTACATGATGAAAAATTCGACATTATCAAATAGGTACTCAATAGTCCGAAAGGCTTATAAAGTTTATTGCACCAAAGTGCACTAATGTTTCAAAAAAAAAAAAACGCGAGCTGGTGATACGTGCGATAAGGGCCTGAGTTATCCCAAGTTTATACCTAATACTATACAGGCTGTCATAAGAATCCAACAAATAGCATCGATGTTGTCAAAAATATTGTTAGCTGCTCGTGATATGGGAGCCGTTAATCACTTACTTTCAATCCTTCTTCTGGTACCTCATGTCATTCTTCAGCAGTTTCCTCATTTTTTCCCTTAAGAACATTCTTTTTCAAGACATCTCCCACATTAGGAATATTCCTGTCTCAGGGTGGGCTTAACAAACATTTAAACAACGGACACAAAGAACACCCAGACTCGGGACAATTATTTGTGGATCACACAATTATTTGTCTCGTGCGGGACTTGAACCCACTCGGCGCGGCGTAGTGGCGAGGTGACCACTTAAACCATTGCGCCATCCGTGCAGTCATTTTATTTCTTTCTAAAATTTTAAATAATAATGAACGGAACCATACACATTTCTTATGTAGTTTAAACTTGTCAAACGATTTACATCTGATTATCTATTGTTGTTTGGTCATTCTTACTAAGAAATAGAGCTCTAATACATTTGAATATGTATCCGGTATTACCAAGCAGGAATTTTGGTTAGTGTATTTTTATAACTATCTGTGCACGCGACTTCGTCTGCGAGCAACTTAGATCTATCTCTGTCTGTAATAAAACGCAACGTGACTCTGTCCATGCGTTAGCATAATTAAACAACTTTAACGATTGTTTTATGTTGTTGTTGTTATTGTTGTTAAAAAAGACAAATCCCGCATTAGGAATTACTCATGTGTCGCGGGGGACTTTACAAACATACAAACAACGGACACAAAGAACACCCAGACTAGGGTGGGAATCAAACCCACGACCTATGGCGTAGCAGTCAGGGTCACTAACCACTAGGCAAACAGGCCAGTTTGGGTAGTGTTAATTGGGCAGGTTATGGACTTGATTTAATAGTGACCTGCATAAATTAGGCCGTAACTAATTCTAATGTATTATCCTTACTTCCTTATCTTTACTTTATACATATAAAATTACTAGCTGACCCGCGCAACTTCGTCAGCGTCACATAAGAGAGAGACATTTTCCCCGTTTTTCCAAAATTTTCATTGATGCTCCGCTCCTACTGGTCCTAAGCGTATATAGGTATATAGCCTATAGCCTTCCTCGAGAAATGGCCTATCCAACACTAAAATCAGCTTTATAATATTAGTAGAGATAAATGCAATTGTGAGATTGTTTGTTGCGATTTCACACCTTAACTATTCGACTGATCATCATGGAATTTTGCACACACGTTATTAGGAGTACAGGAAAAAACAATGGACATAAATTTCATCCAGAAAAAAGTAAGTCCTGAGAGATAGAAAGTAACTTTAAAGCGAGTGAAGCCACGGGTATACGGTAATCTATGAATACCTCTTCTCTATAAACGATATGAAAAGTGGAATTTACGGTAATATGAGTATTATAAATTATTTGAATGACTTACACGGGAGTCACGCATAGCTGACCGCGTGAAAAGCAACTTACACTCAAATCGGGTCGATCCCAAAACTCCAGAATTCTATTGTTCTTTTTTTCCCATCAGCCCAAAAAATTTTAAATAATATATTTTTATAAGGTTTATACTATTAACGTCTGTTGAAAAATCTATATTAAGTGAAAGAATAATAAATAACATACGAATCTTTAATTGGGATTCCTCAAAAATTTATTCTTTTAAATTAAGTTTATAATTCTAAAGGTGCGATATACAAATAGTTATATATTTACAACTGTAACATATGTACCTATAATAAATGAATAAACGTGGCGTTTCTGTGACAATCGCTTGCCCGCAATTACCGTTATAAATATGTTTTTAATTTGTAATTTTTGTGTTTAATATCCAATTTATACTGATCTTGCTTTATACTTGTTTTCTATCTTAGTAACGACGTCGTTTAGTTGTTAGTGCTAAAATTTCAAAACGAACTGCGTACTTGATTGCTAATACACTTTATTTTGTTAGATGAAGAAAAGTTTGTGCATTTTTTTTTTTTTTAAAAGAATACTAGCAACGTGGGTCACACATTACTAGTATTCTTGTTAACCCCTCCAGCTAAGCTAAAATGTTTGTGTTAGGAGTGGGTTCACGTCGGTAGTGCACTGGCTGGGGTTCGAACCCGCAACCACTTGATCGCAAGTCCGACGCCTTAGCCATTACGCTACCGCTGCTAATTATAGAAAGAAGGGTCTCTAAAACATGTTTGTATAAGTATTTCTTATAAATTACTTTCTAATAGTCGTCTCTAGTTTTAGTAAGTCATTATAAGTTATATTTTTACCATTTTCCTTAATAGTTTATCCGTATGGAATAACTTTTTCATGATTCTCCGAAGAGTAAGTTAGAATAATCTTAGAAAATCTGTATTAATGTTGGGGGTATGGAGTATAAACGCGGTTTCTTAGCGGGATTTATGGTCTCTAGTGGTGTTAGTTATTACCGACCTACGTAACAAAAGTTTAAAGGTAAATTTTATTTCTTGCCTTCATAAGTCTTTGTTCTTTTGGCGAATACGATAGTTAGCACGTTGTACTTATTTCTTTTATACTCTCGAAGTAAATTCACTTCACTAACTACTACTATTATTTAAAAGTGCGCTAATTAATATTTTTTCTGTGCAAACTTTAGGAAGTATGAACTTCTTTGCTTGACAAATGACAATGAATGTAAATATAAGTAAGTAAAATCAAAACTGACTTGACATTCTTTAGACAAATGACATGCTTCACAATGAACAGCATTTTCATTTATTTAGGTATGTATCATCGGGCAAATTTATCGTCTACGACTTTAGTTTACAGTTGAGTTTCCCGTGCAATAATATTCTGACAGTGGTGGTTACACAGAAACTTATTTGGACCATTTTCTTTGTCCACTGTACTTGTAACATCCTCTAGGAAATAAATTTCATTCTTCTTGTATACAAAGCTTTTAAAAGGTTGACTAAATGCATGCATGACTATGGCAATTTGTTAACCAACAACCTCACCATTATAGCTAAAAACTATTACATTCACTAAATAACCTACACCGCAATGTTGTTCGTACCTCGATCAGCACTCAAGTACTCGTTATATATCTTATAATGCCCGCCTAACCTTTATGACAGACCAATGGCGTTGCGTCACCGGTATAACTAGTCATAATAAGGTTTATTAATTAATTATTAATAATAGTGAACTGTTTTATCATCTACTATAAATAGTTCACCCTATTTTTAATAATATAACACGAATATAAAAGATGTCATGGAAATGCATGTGATGGATTATATAAAAATATACTCTACTAACTACGTTCAGGAGAGATAATCATTTATTTCTCACCATAACCGTTATACATAGGAACATAAAGAAATTTGTGAATTGCAACAGTTTCAGTTCTGATTACCGTGGGCTGACACCTGAACTAGTTGAGAACCTTTATCTCAAGTTGTCAGCCCTCCACCTTGAAAAAGTTACAATTTATTTCGCAATTGATATTGTATATAATGAAGGTATCTTTAAAAGCTATTTATTTTATCATTTCAAGAGTTTTTGTATTTTATTTTTGTATGTCATCTGGAACACTTAAATCGTGCTCATATAAAGATCTACTAATAAAATACAACTGTATAACGTTAAAACACAGGCGTATATATTTAGAAGCAATGTTACTGTATGACCTATGCCATAGCAATTATGATTGCATTACACTTACAAACAAACTTTGTTATGTAGTACCCACTAGGACTCATTGCCGTAACATGTGTAAAATTTTTGCAACTATTCAATGTCGCACTAATGCTGGCAAAAGGTCACCGATGCACAGGTTAGTTGATAGTTATAACAATTTTTTTAGTACTATTGATCTTATGGCAACGCGTCCTAGTTCTTTTAAAAAACTCTTGCTACAAAACCTTGATTTTATTTAGATTAAAGTTAAGGTACCTGGGAGACCGAGCTTCGCTCGTTAGCTTTTTGTAAAATCATACCTATATATAATGTGTGTGTGTATATGTATGTGTATATATATATATTGTAAAATGGCGTTTCTACAGGAAATACAACTATGCAGTTGAACTTAAATGCAAAACTATATCTGTATACAAAATTTCATCAAAATCGTTAGAGCCGTTTCCGAGATTCAGATTATATATATACATATATGCAAGAATTGCTCGTTTAAAGGAATTAGATATTCAAATGCGAGTAATATCTGGAATGTTAATATCAAACACATAATAATGGTATGTTTTCTAAACATTATAAAAAAAATAAATTCTCAATCAAAAAAAAAAAGCCTATATTAATGTTATTTTACTACTATGTGGTAAATGTCGCTGGTGTCACAGTAACACACACTTATAAGTCTTAGTCTTTAAAACTATGTACTGTGTCGCTGTTTATTTACCTAAATAAATTAAAAAAAAAAAAAAAAAAAACACTACCGATGTCACCGCGCCCCGACGAAGAGATCATGACATCGCGCTTCCAACTCCAACATCGCTCGCTCCAGCTTACTAGCGGCGCTAGAACTGCGTCCTGGAGTACCAATATAGAAACATCGACTAACGAATTCCGTTGGAGCATTGAGCAACGGTCGCGAAAGCAGGTAAGGCCTTTAAACGGCCCGCTTTGTTATGGTTTGAATCCTGGAAGCCCGCTGGAGGACTGTCCTGGGAAATTTGTCGCTTGGAATTTACCGACTTGTAACCTGAAAAGAATCTGTTCGAAAAACTTCAATAGGCTGTGTTGTTTAAGTCAGACCCGTCTGATTCAGTGTGAATTTGCTAGAAGGTAAATAAGACTCTTACCAGAATTTCTTTTAACGTTAACACAATTTAAAGAATTGGTTTGTGGTACTATGAAAATGAAAAATATGTAATGTAAAAGAAAAAAATTGCGTCATTTAACAGCAATGTTAAAACTACCTTCAAACTTATTACTTTATTCACTTCATACGCAAAAATAAACTCTTAGAGCACTGTACAAGTTGCGAAGTTTAAAGTTCTGGTTTTACGTTTCTTATCCTAAAATCGATCAGACCAAATGAAATGAATTGTTACGTATGTGGTAAGGCAGGGCATAGACTCAATTTACAATTGAGTAGTCCTAGTAATGAGGGTAATTAAGTCAAGTGGTAGGTGATATTGAAACTAACATTAGCTATATTTGATTACAAATAATTCAATTTATTGCAAAACTGACCCCTAATGCAGGACCGAAATTGTTTGTATCTAACCGTAATAGATTAAATATTTTATCACTATTTTATGATGAGAATATTCATGGCGATTTCGACAAAACTATTCATAAACTCGGGAACTACTATATACTACTACATTGTTAAATTTGCACAGAAAAGAAAAACCGTCGCGGTTTGAATGGTTGGGATACCCCATTTTAAAAACTATTACCTTATTTGACTCACCGTCATTGGTTATTACAGATCGCGGAAATAAATAATTTTAGAAGTTACTTTAGTTCGAACTAATTTCAAAACCTTTTTGGAAAATAGCAAGTCAGACAATCACATGATAGCCACTGGAATACCTAGAGATAAATGCCAATGTGAACGAAATGTTTCCACTATCACTACATATTATTTAAAACAAAGTCCCCCACCGCGTCTGTCTATCTGTTCACGATAAACTCAAACTATTGATCGGATTTTCATGCGGTTTTCACCAATAGATAAAACGATTCATAGTTCTATGTGTGGTGAAACGTCAGGTTGACCAAGCGTTTTGTATAAAGTTCAACAGTCGGTTAACACTATCATTAAAAAATCGACTGGTTTTTCTTCGCGGTTACCGATAGGTGTGAGGCAAACATTCCTTGTTTACAAAATCGTCTTAGTGATGTCCTGATGGTGATTCTTTAGAACAAATTAATGTAAAAGCGGATAAGGAACTCTCTAAGCCGAGATTACAATCCGTTGTAGAAAATTTTAAGTAACGTTTGATTCTGTAAGGCGAAATAACAGGACATGAAGTATATGATTTAGTCTACGTTAACCAAGAGTATAGGCGTCACGATAAATTAAGTCCAAAGTTTAAAGGACAATACAAATAACTTTACTGCTCCATTAATGTTATGCTCTGACGTCTCGAAAATAATAATTATAGCAAAAGGAAAATTACGTTGGCAGGTATACGTAAATTGTGAGTCTGATAAATTGTAAAGTATAGAGTAATTATGTACATTTTAAAATTAGTGTATTATTTATAGATCAATTTTAAAGTGTTTGATGATTATGGATTGTACAATGTTTTCATTTTTTTCATTCATTTTTTGTGTTTGGCAATTTAACTCTATATCCGCTGGTCGGCCTTCTATTTGGTGCCAGTTATCTCACCGGCTGCGGGTGAATGTGATTGGCACGTCTATGTAGTTGGCAATAGATTCTTAAACCGCTGTTCCACCTTTTATTTAGTGTCGATTATCTCACCGGCAGCGGGTGAATGTGGTCGACATGTCTATTTGGCAATTTAACTCTATATCCGCTGGTCGGCCTTCTATTTGGTGCCAATTATCTCACCGGCAGCGGGTGAATGTGATTGGCATGTCTATGTAGTTGGCAGTAGAGTCTAAAACCGCTGTTCGGCCTTCTATTTGGTGTCGGCTATCTCACCAGCAGCGGGTGAATGTGGCTGGCATGTCTATGTAGTTGGCAAATATTCACTGTTACCTATTTGTTTGGTGGTGGTCTATCTCAATGACATCGAATTGAAGGGGACCACCATGTCTATGTAAATAGATGAAAAGAAAAATAAGTTGAAAATTAAAACATTGTCCAATTTATCAATATAGAAAATGTAATTTTGATTGGTGGCGCCTGGTTGAGGAGTGATGTGTGAGAGTTCCCGATTGTGGGTGCTTCGGGGACGAAGCACTGTTAGGTTGGCCGTGATGGATTATATAAAAAAATATATAAATTTAGATGACAACATGACGTTATTACACAAAGCCAAAGAGGCCAGTATTTGTATTTTAATTATGTCTACATTTAAAAATGAGATTCTATAGGATTGTAGGGTATGTTCGTTTTATTTTGTTAAAGGATTGAATTGTTATAAATACCCCGTCTGGGTCCAATATCGGGCATTCTATTGCAAGCCTTGGAACTGGAAGGACCTAGCCACTACTAAGTTACGTAAGCTGTTATACTTTTTCTAATATATTTTATTGTTGGTGATGTTGGTGATCTGTAATGAAACTAATGTCCTATATTATAAAATAGGAGAATTATGTTGTGATGATTTGTTACTGTGTGATACTGTTCTTATTAGTGTTCTACTGCCGTATATCATATATTTTGATATTTTGATTAATATGCTTATACGATTATATGTTTATTCCAATATATGATAAACACAATTATTATAAACAATGTAACAAGTACCTTGTAAAGAAAACATGTTGAAAAAAAATGTCCTTGGAGTTTCTTGCCTTGTTCTTCTCCAAGGATCTACGTATTGGAACAGGCAACTAGATTCACGACCTACTTATACAGACTGACTCCTGACAATTTTAAAATACCTACAATGGGTATACTTGAAATAAAAAAAATTGAGTTTGATTTATTGTTTCTAATTATTCCTGCTACCGCCATCTGTAAACTGCTGTTTGTTAATAACCTCTGTGACTGTATCTAGATAATTTTATGCAAGAAATATAATCGAGATATTTTATTTGAGGTTATTGACTTTACAACCTTAAAACTCTAACACATGCATTTAGTCAGTCTTTGCATGCAGTAAGTAATACTTGTGCATTTACTCAAGCTTGGAACGATGCTTCTTTAAAATTTAAACGTTTAACCCCTCAACCTCTATCAAAGAAAAGCAATATATCAGAATAATACGGGCATTGACGTGATATAGGACCGTTTTCGGCACATAAATAGAGTTCGTGATGTTTCATAATGCTTCAGTATTAAGCACAAAATATATATATTAATATGCTCGTTGTTGCGAAAGTGTTGTCTGTGAACTATGCAAATATGATAGTGTAAACTAATGAAATAGATAATAAAATAGTCAGAACTCTATTGCCATTGGAAAATAGATAATACTCACGATCTCCAGTTAAATTTCTAAATTCACACATCAATATTGGAATTTGTACGAGTATGTTACGTAATTACAGATATTTTTATAATTATAACGAAGAAGTCAACATGCAGGGCGACGTCTGTTCCTCTTGTTTTAGTTATTAAAAATCATGTTACGCTATTTTAAATCTCTATTGGCATAACGACAAAAAGTTTCTCCCTCCAAATGCTATTGTGAAGTCTCGCCTAGATGCCTGCTATGGATGCGAAATCTGAAATAAAACATCGAATTGTAAATTTTGATATTTTTCTAATTAGGTATCGATATTTTTATGAAAATATACAATTTATATTATTACTCTCCAATATATAAAAAATCTAGTTAACGTTCGGCGAGAACCGGAGGTGCATTAAATTTAAAAAAATAGCCGTGCCCCAGTAGTAAGAGCGTTTAATAGATCCATTATCGAAAACGTTTCGACGCTTTCAGCCCTTATCTACGTTCTAAATGTTCACTGATTATGTTCCGATTTCCCTGTTTATTTTAATGTTCGGACTTAGCTAAACTCATTAGCGACCTACGAGTACATCTCCAAACTAAAATGATCGATAAACAATTATTGATTGTTATACATTAGTGACAGTACTTCCAGCGCATTGGAATGGAATCACGAATTTTCCTAAACTGTTAGCACTTTACGTTTTTTATGGGGTCTCTTAAACGACCCTAAAATATGAACACACCTTTCTACAACAGTCTGTATATGGTTGTGATGTTCTAAACTCATAGTACAGCTATGCTTATTTTGAGTTTTTTTTTTAAATATACGAGCAGACGGGTCACCGTCGCCCAAGGACACCTGCAACTCAAGAGTCACAAATGCGTTGCCGGCCTTTAAAATGGGAGTACGCGCTGGATAGCGTTATGTATTATTTCCGAGAATATTATTATTATCGTCATTTCTTTTTCAAGGGTAGGAAGTACTGTGAGCAAAGTTAGTACTGAGCCTTAGTTAATGAACATTACAGACATTTGCTCGGAACTCATGCAAATGTCTTCCTATAAACACTTTCAACCATTAATGTAGGATGGTAAGCTTTTACGTAAGTGGCTTTGGGTTCCTGCTTAAATATAAACGAAAACATTTGAACTTCTTTGTAATTATAATATTACTAAAACGCCTCTCAGACACTGTCTTGTAAAAAATGTGTAGATAGAGAAAATAAGAAAATTCTACCTTTAAGTTACCTCAACCAAACAATCATCGACTGGCCTGTTGGCCTAGTGGTTAGTGACCCTGACTGCTACGCCATAGGTCGATTCCCACCCGAGTCTGGTCTGTTCTTTGTGTCCATTGGTTGTATATTTGTTAAGTCCCCCGCGATAAAGGAGTCATTCCTAATGAGTCTTTAAAAAAAAAAGAAAAAAGAATCAGTCCTGTCATAGTCAACTGCTGGACAGCACCCGGGCCTCCGCCTTCCGCATTCAGACCATCCCTGCTACCTTCTTCAGGTCGTCGGTCCATCTGCCTGGCAGGCGTCCTAACTTCTGTTTACCAATTCGCGGTTTCACTCTAGGACCCGTCTTCTCCAACGGCCATCGGTCCTTCGGCATACGTGGCCAGCCCATTGCCACTTCTGCATGCTTATCCTGCGAGTGACGTTACCTAAATCACCTAGTTATTATTATTACATAGAAATTTTCATTTTCGGTAAGTAACAGTTTCACATTAATTAAAGATATACGGTTGTATGTATATTTCGGGGACTAAGTGCCAGACTAAGGAGGCACCTGCAACCGACGCGGTAGGACGCATCCCTCCTTGAAAAAGGGTCCGCCTTCGGGTCCAAAGTAGTCGGTTATCCCCGAAATATACACGTGAGTAAAACCGTATATCCTTCATTAATATGAATACCACTCACGAATGTTTTTATTCGAACAGTTTTCACAGCTGTATATACATGAGATAATATTTTTTTTTTTTTTTTTTGATGATGTAGAATTAAACTGGCGTAGCTCGTACTATGCTTGTACGTCCAATCCGGTTGTTTATCCGTGTATCATCCTATGGGTATCAAAACACGGATAAACAAACGGATTGGATGTTTTGTAAATACATATATATATATGTATTATACATAGAAGCAACCAGAACAATGCAAATAGACATAATTAATAATGTATACAAATATTTGCAATGAGCAGGAATCGAACCCACGCGTCTCTATTTCCTATTCTCTCTATAAAAATAAAAATGAAATGCTGTGTTCGTTGGTAAGCGCTTTACTTAAGAACAGCTGGACTGATTTGAATACATAATTCTTTCTTTTGCAGGTATGTTGATATTAGTTCGTATAAGTTTAAAAAAAAAGTCTGAAAACAGATGACAGAAAAAATGGGAAATTCGCTTAAAACTGGAAGCCCTTTTTTAAATTCAATTAAAATAAAATTGATTGAAATTATGGCATCACATTTGTGCACGTTTGTGGTGTCGATCAGCTTGTTTATGAACACATGTGAAAAAAGTGGCATTAGTTGGCATTTTTGTAGTCCTGTTGTATATTTACATACTTATATTTATATATTTACACATTTGTCGTTCAGGATTTTTTTTTAGGTTTGTAACATTTCAAAACAGTCACCGAGTGGATTTTATAAGACTGAATTCCAATTTACAAATAGGTCAAGGGTAAAAAGTCTTTATAATTGATATTGTAATACCTCTTTTTTTTTAATTAAGCTTAAATTTTCATGATTTCTCTTTGGCGTTAATGCCTTTGAGTGCTCCGCTTGTTAGATTCTTACCGTCGCGTCGCCGTCGTGAATAAACGATGGTCCAATTAATCTATTGGTGGGACAGACTTTCTAGAGATATTTGATCTAATGAAGATTAGATTGCCTCGCTGGTATAGATGTGTAAATATTCAGATTATTTTCGCCTCGAATCCTTTTGATTATATATTCTTCGATCGCAT
Organism: Callimorpha dominula; assembly: GCA_949752705.1. Classification (NCBI taxonomy): domain Eukaryota; kingdom Metazoa; phylum Arthropoda; class Insecta; order Lepidoptera; family Erebidae; genus Callimorpha; species Callimorpha dominula. The sequence goes on from OX457005.1 coordinate 6,377,730, forward strand.
AGTATCATGGAGGAACGGATGTTATGTAACTAACACAAAGGGAGGACCCTCCGACCAGGCTAGGTGATCATGCCTAGCGGACCGCGGCCCAACGGTGAAGTTGGGATGTTCTATATATATTTATTGGTGCGAAACTTTCAAAGCGCGACCCTACGTCAGCAGTTACTACGTAGTTCAGCTCGTCTTTGCTAGATGATGTTGAAGTATGTTTTTGCTATGAGTAAAATTCGCCACAGGATTTAAAGAAAACCGGCTAAGTGCGAGTCGGACTCGCGCATGAAGGGTTCCGCATCATCGTACAAGATTTAATACTATAAGCCAAAAAATACGTTAAGTAGGGGAACCCCCTTTAATTTTTTATTTATTTTTGAAGAGAAAACTTCCTTTGGCTCACCGCACACACATTTTTTCGTAGTTAGTAAGTTAGGGTGATGCGTCATGCTCTGAGGTGAAAGGCTCGATCGGATGACTCGGGACCGCCGATTGTACCCGAGTGAGAAGATACAGTCAGCTGCTCTTCGCTGTTGTGTCGCTTATTATAATTTATTTTTATTATTTGTTGTTATAGCGGCAACAGATATACACATTCTGTGAAAAACTGTTTATGTTGCAAAATGAATAAGAACTTAAAAATGTGTAAAGAAATCGGCACTCATGTTTGAAATTTGCAGGTTAAGAATATATTCATATCACATCAATATATTATGCAGATTATAATAAATTATTATAATATATTATTATGCAGATCTAAATTTTTCAATCCAAAGCCGCTATTAACTATATTAAAATGGTGGAATTAACGAAATTATACAATAAAATGTTTTGCAGAGTTCTCAAATCTTTTAAATTTCACTTTGTGCCAAAAGCACATATTATAACAGAAGCATAATTACTGTTAGCTAAGTTTTTAATCAAATTTAGCGTCTTTTAATGATATACTAAGGTAGACTCTTTTTATGAAAAACTAATGTTTTACTTGTAATGAAAAATCTGTTAAAAGAGACATGGCTACAGATTGAAATTAACCCTTCATGTTACAGCGCTCCAATAAAGCAAACAGTAAAACTCGTGGCCGCTAATACCCCAGTTTATTACTTTACGCATAGATGTGAGGCGAAATGGTTTGTGACGTCGATTTATGTGGCAACCCTACGTCGATAAAGACATAAACAGCGTTATGAAGGCACCCCTGCTGATAATATTCGCTTGTTATTGCTTCCTATCGCGTTTATGCTCGGTGGCGAGTGCCAAACGGTATAAAATGCAAAATCCGCAGAGGTGATTTCAAAATAAACTCGTAATTGTTCACATTGGATTTGGAAGACGATGATTTTAAGAAAATCTATTTTAGTAACTGTATTTTTAATATTATTTTTTTTGGTTAAATCTTTATACAATACTGTTACTCCGAGAAAAGTCGCTAGCAGGCCCTAGGCACGATTTTAGGTGACCCCGTCCACTCGGAGGAGACTAAATCCTCTTCTCGAGAAACGTGAGGCACGATAGCTAACCCACTCGCCCCTTATGAGTAAATATTTTAGAGATTTTCTTTCTCGCAGTCCAAAAAAAAGCGTGGTCCTTTTTTTGGACTGCGTTCCCGGCATTTGCAGGTTAAGGCTTGTTTTGCCCCAAATTGCGGACCTTGCAAACCTCTCCGAGAAAAATCAGAGATTCAACCCCGTCATCCTTTCTCCGGTATATTGTTTGGTAATCACAGGGTTGTTATACCGTAGGTAAGATCCGACAGTTAACATAGGTACAAAGACACGCACCTGTTGGGGTAACAGAGTCTCTCAAAATGTGGGTCACTCCCACCTCGGCATGACATTAGCTAAAAGCAATAAAGCCCACCCATGCCATGCTTACGAGGTGGTATCCAAGCCAATTACCCTCAATTTCAACAAACCTTAACAATGTCACAGATAATATAATTAATCCATGATGCTCATATATATTTAAATTACACGAGTTTTTGTAAATCCAGCTGATTCAATGCAAATTATTCAAAGACTTCGTAACCACGCGTCTGGGTTCCGGCCTTTGTATTATTTACATTTAAATGAACCAAAAAACAAATCATCTATTGTTAAAAATAAACAAAGTTAGACAGAAGAATGTGACAGCCGTTGTCGACGTGCTATTGTTTTTGGTTCGCTTTTGTTGTGCACTTGTTTTTTTTTACAAATGATCGCACTTTTGTTTTGTAATAAGTGTCCGAAAAACTTATTTGTCTTCAATATATATATATTGGTAATATTTTTGATATAAGGAACATGAAATAATGCTAACGAAAGTAATAGCAACTAAAATTATAAGTTTTAACTGTGTAAAAGCCCATATTTTCAGAAATAGCAGGCAGGAAAGTAATACAGAAATGAAAATTTAAAGCGGATTATAGGTATCTAAATATTGCTAAAAGTATCAGGTGTTTTAAAAGAGTGGCCTTGAGTTTTTGCTACTCTGATTCTGATTTGTTTTCACAAGGGTCTGTGCAAGGGTCAACCATTCGGAAACTGGCGGTTATAGATTGATAGAGGCAGATATGATATTATTTTATCAATTTTTTTTTATAATTTTACATTTAACAAAGCGCTTTCGAATAATTTTTATTGATTACCAATTTTATGTCATAAAGGTATTGAATTTGGATTTGACCTCTTCCATTGATATAATTAAAAATTAATATTAACTTTAAGTTGACTATGAGACAAAATCTCCCACAGCACAACATCATCTGTGCTTGACTCCAGTTCATCGAGTAGATGAACTGGGGTCAAGCACATCAACTAGATCATTTTTCCAACATAAAAGCAACGTCTTTTTACAATGATATAGGGGACAAACGATCTGACGGGTCACCTGATGGTACGGGACTCCCTCCACCCTTGGACACCTGCAACTCAAGAGTCACAAGTGCGTAGTAGGCCTCGTAGGTGAGAGTCCGCTTATTTCTTGAAGGTTTGAAAATCGTATCGGTTCGGAAATACCGCATTTTCTCCACAGATTGGTTGTTCGAAGCAAGAGTTTCTCGAGAACACAGTGTTGGAGTGCCAATCGTCTAAAATCTAAATTATGGGGATGGAATTTTCGTCACGTTGAACGATGGTGGAAAGCTGCGGCCGGTATAAGTCCGATCAATTCTTCGGAACATTCCCCGTAATACAAGGTATAGGGAATGCTGAGTGAAGCTCCATCTCTACGCAACGCCAAGGGGTCAAGCTGATCTGAAATATCGTGGTAATTGACTATTCGAATCGCTCTCCGTTGAAAGCGATCCAGAGAGAAAAGCTGGTAACGCGATCCCGGTAACGGGATCCTGCATTTTTCATTAAAAGTTGTTAACAATAAGAAGTAAAACAGCATGCTTAAAGTTTAAAATATTTATTAGAAAATAACAAGTACAAAAATAAATTTACTTTAGATTTTTGAAGTGTTATCCGCAGAAAACCAACATTCCCAAAGTGTCATCAGGCAAACTACTTCGTATTTTGTTATCAAGAAAACAGGCAGTGGAGAACGCCCGCCTAGCTTCTAGCTTGTAGGCACTACAGTCTTTAGGAAATTGTGTACTAACGTAAAGTTTCTGCTTACTGGAACTCCTGATTCATAAAGAGTAATTTCTTTCTGTATAATGGTTTTAATAAATACTTGTGGTAGAGGAATTTAAAGGCTCTAAAGTTTGCTCTAGCTCCTCTTGCAATTATACAGCTTGAGTAGCCGTGTTTTTTTCCATGTTGGCTGCATCAACAGCTTGCCTCTGAACATTATTTTTAGCTAAAACAACAGAAAGTGGTACTTTATCATCATCACCTTCGACGGAGGATGACGAATTTTATTTTTTGGATTACCTCCTTAATTTTCCGTCAAATTACACTTTTTACATGCCAGCGCTCGCGAAAGGATGTGCGTCTAATAATTTTTAATCCAATAAATCCCAGGGGACCCCGCATTCTAATCCCGTAGTGATCGGGACTGATGAAATCATGAGGGATCTCGGTATTTTGGGATCTCGGTATACCGAGTTTTTAAGCCTTAATCGGGGTAATGTTTGTTAGGTATCTTTTTGTTTACCAAACGTTGCGATTGATTGGATTGCATCTTATATGCACGTATAAAAGTCGCCAAAATTGATTTTCTGCTACGATTTTCATAATAGTAGCTTACCATATTCAACATTATGTAAATGCTTTATCATAAGTAACCGTATAACCTATTTCCAACTAAGATTTACTTTAAAAACATATACGTTCCGTCAACATATCGGTATGTGGGCCACAAGTTTATTTTTATCAGATCGCTAAGACTACACAGCTTCGGACAAACATAATAGATAATTGGATCCGAATAACGTCTGGAAGCCATCTGGCGTCTATTGTGTTCTACAGACCTAATTGTTGTATCTTTGCAGACCTATCTTGTGGTCAGGTTTTGGGATAAGTACAAGAAATAATTGGAAAGTAATAGCTCCTTTTCCCTTAAAATGCGAATGTGAGTTTGTGTATTACACTTTCACGCCTTAACTCATCATGAAGTTTGCATACAGTTTGTCAGAGACACAGAAAAAAATACACTTTCACCTTTTCTTCAGAAAAAAGTATTGTTCCCGACGGACACCTGAATTGATTAACATAATCTATTTTATCGCGAGCAAAGCCACGGAAAAAGCTCGTTCAATAATAAATAGGTTTTAAAAAATTGGCTTTCGGTAAATAACGCCTCAATTAGTAATAGTATATATATTATAATCATTGTCGATTATTAGTAGTTTCTCGCCCCCGATTTTTTTGGTCCTTCGAGCTCGGTTCGATTGAGCAGACTGCATTCTGAGTGTTCAAAGAAGAAGGATATCTTAAGAAGACGTACATTGTCTCTGACGACGGGGTTAGGGTCACGTGGACGGTGGACGTTCGTCGTATTTCCAAGATATTTTGCAGGGCAGTCAATAACTTAACCTAATTATAATGCAGTCTAAATAAATATACTCTGTTTACTTGAATGAATGCTAAATCGTTTTATTGCATATATTGGTGGGACCATATTCTCCGTTCTGTGGGTGTGACGATTTTGTATTGTCGGAACATTTTGTGCCATTAAATTCAAGCTTACTGACAACGTGTTGAACATAAATAGTAAAAGAATAAGATTTTTATTACAAAAGCCTATTAATGATTATTTATTAATTCACCTAAAGAGTCGGTAGTACAGACTTAGTCGATACAATTGTGAACAGTGATCGTAAATATTTCGTTGTAACAGTTTGAAGGTATTTTTATATTTAGCCATAAAACACACTTGGGTTAGCACCCGCTGAGGTTCACAGAGCATTTGTTACAAAGGATATCGAAAAGCCATTGCCCCAACGCTATATTTATTTTAAAGGTTCTAGGAGTTTTATTTTTTTACTATAAACTTTTCAGAGTGTAAAACTCCTTACGCTAAAAGAAGCCCTTTTGATGAAATTAAAAAGTTTTATACCCTTTCGTAATCATTTCTTGAATAGCTTCTAACAGTTTGTTTTTGAAAAAAAGAGATTTAACTGTGCGTGTTTAATTAACATAAAGTAAATTTTATGATATAAAATAAATAGAATACATATAATATACAGCAACATTAGTGATGTGGGGGGTGTAACAGGTGTTAAGTGACACCAGTATCCGTTTCCTTATGCGGATAGCTTTTTCCCCCACTTAGTTTTAGTGAAGACGAAGAAGAAATGTCTACTTAATGATACACATTTTCTGAAACTTTGAGAAACGCCCATGCATTGGCTCTTCTTCGAGACGTTACTGAAAGTTAGGGGCCACAGTGTCCAACAGTTATACGAGTATATACACACCGTCTACAAGATATACCCTACTGTGCACTCAGGAAAACAATTTAAATTGCCTGAAAGAATATACACGACGTTAATTTAAGTATCTTTATAATGTCAGTAGATATTTGGTTAATAGTATTACAAAGTAGAGGGAATTTAACATAACATTTTCGTTATTATATATTCTGTTAGTAGTCACACACTAAGCTTTCTTGGCTAAACCTTGAGATGAAAACGCGATAATAGTTACTTTAGTGAAATAGTCTATTGTAATATTTTCTTAATTTTAATATTGTAAGTGTAGGTACTATGCCTGCTTCCTTTGGTTTTTTGGTTTTCGGCATATACAATATTTTTTTGTTAATGTGCATAGCCTAACCTTTATTTGAATTATGTAGTCGTTTTTCTATAATCTTTATGGTGAACGTCAAACATGCGATTGAAATTAGTTTAGGTGGTAAACAAATTGCATGGTATCCATTTAGCTACAGACAATTTAGTAAATTTATTTAGCGAAAATTTCAAAATGTTTGTAAAATATTTTATTTGTACTTTCTGGGCCCGACAGCGGACCGTCACAATCGGTATCCGCACTTGGTTAGTATGCGTATTTTTTGTTATTTATTATATATGACGCCGTGAATTTCTATGAAGAGGTAACACCTAAATTTTCAAAATTAATCTTCCTCTTATTTTTCACTGTGTAGATTGATCGACGTTTTTCGTGGGAAATCTGGTTCTTTAAGTAATTAAATGCTGCTACTATTGACGAATTTCGGATTTAACAACTTTCATAAATGGTTAATATAATTTTGATCTAAAAAAATTTACACATAAGAAACCTAATAACATAGACGCGAGAGTCGTTACTTATTTGTATTTTATCAATAAGCTTTCTGTATGTAAGGAAGTGTTCTTTGTTTGAGAGTATTTATCAATCAATATCAGCCCGTCTTTCAGCCCAAACATTGTTCATATAAAATCACAACAGTATAACAAGATTTCCAATATCTTTTTATGCGATAAAAAACTGGATTGAGCCTCTTATATCTACTTATATAACTTTATATTTCATAGGGATAGTTTATTACGTGTAAGTGATACAAGGGACCACAAGTTCGTGTGCTATTTGGTGATACATTTCTAATTTAACAATAAAATTAAGCGTTAAACCTACTTCTTCTTTTTAAATCTTTGTTAATATTCTATCATAATTCTTGTTTGTTTAATACTTAAACTTTTATCGGCGCCAAGTCACAAGCGAGATGTCAAACGCTTTTCGCATTACTCTAATGAGTATCAGTATTATATATTTCTTGCAAATGATCAATTATTCTTTGATTCGTTGTAATAAAAACTTGACGGACAATGCAAATTTTTTTTCATAATATGCAAACTAGCTTTTTGGTCCCTAATTTGTCTGGTATATGAAGCAAGACAAGGATAAGGCACACGGAAACTGTACCACCATAAAGCTTTATTGCCACGACAGATGTTTATGAATTATGTCCCCCGAAGTGATTCATAAATCTTATATTTTTTTGTTCACATGTTAAATTATTGTTCCTAATAAAAATCCAGAGTTATTTTACTTATTTCTTTTATGTGCATGGGCATTAAAAAGGGTAAATGTAGGTTCCGGCTGTCATTTGTTACGGTCACAAAACGAATAAGTGCTTACCTATTTGGGAAAATAAATGTCGGTCCCTATCGATATGTAATTTAAATGGAGAATATTGTTTTTGGAGGACCTTGTATGGGAGTTTAAGCCATGTTAATGTATTGTTGAGAGTAATTATTTACAGACCGGAGTTAACATGTTTTAAAAAATAGAATATAAGTACGATTATATATGAATGTACGTGCATGCATATATAAGTGTTTATATTTTGTAGTATTTATTTTATATTTTCTATTTTGCATGTACAATACATATTTATGTTTATACATGTATGCATTGTGTTTGCGTGTACATACAATACATGTAAATATAGCTTATGGCTTATTACTTATTTTATAAAATTTTATTCAATACGTTGTAGTTGGTTGTAGTATTTGTTCAGTCTTAAAAGGAACTCTTTTTCGCTAAATATTATGAACGTGATTCAATTACCAGATATAATGTGAATGAAGACAAATACCTGTTGTTTTCAGCGAAAAGCAAGGGAATCGAAAAGTTTATTGAATGAGAAGGATTACTTCGAAACATCTGCAGAGAGACAGAAGTTTGTGTGAATGCTCAGAAACTGTTATTTATAACAATAATAAAAGTATCGGCATTTTATTTCTGTGCCTAGAATATCATACACGCTATCCTGCTCTCTAGTGGAAATTCTTATAAATTCAAATTGAAATAGCGGGAAATAAATTTTATATTATAAAGTAGTTGTGACCGCGGCTGCGTTCAAGTGCATGTATATTTTTGCATTTCATTTAGCAAAAGAATTAGGTACGATGGAGCACCTTACCTAATTCTTTTTCTAAATGAAAGTATTTAAAGTATGTACAGTGACAGCACCGTCAAAATCTCAGACAAAAATTTCACTGATTAGCCAGATCAAACAGACGGACAAAAAATTTAAATTTGTTTTTCATGTATATGTACCGTGTAAACATTTATTAAGTAAAAAGCTATTATTTTGATGTTAGAAGATACTTTAATTTTATTTATTTGTATATAAATACATAAATATTTTATGTGTATGTTATAACTCTGAACATATAATCTGTATTGACGACGGGCATTACAGATTATATGTTCAAAGTGTGATTTGTCATAATAGGCATAAAAACAAAACGGTTACATCCTTCCGATTAAAAGAGACACTGCAGCAGAGCAAATAATTATGTATACCGTCCCAGCGAATACGATGGCAAGACGGTTCCTTGCTATGTAGAAAGTCCCTCATGAAAATTCAGAAATGTATATTATACACCTAAACTAAAATAGGTACGTATGCACGCTTTGTAACTATTTTAATAAATTAAGAATCGATTGTGCAAAACCCAAGGAAGTATAAACAAATCTAATCCGTGTAAGTCGTAAAACCCTTACCTTAAAGAATAAACCAAAACATAAACCGAAAAGTCGTAAATGAACCGATCAACTGAATTGATATCCACGCGAATACAAAACCATACACGTATGCCTACATACAATGACGACTGGCGGTATTAAGAGGTGGGTTTAGACTCAACAGAAACATGTTTTTGTTATTCAGAGGCGGTGATAACACTTACTTTGGCGCATCACACTATGAGAGTGCTCCCCGTATTCGGCGCACGACTAACACATAAAGTTTCATGGGTAACTTATTGCGTATTTGTGTCGAAAACCAATTACCTACGCAGGATTTCGTATCCCTTCTTTTAGGAAAAAAGGTACGACACGCTGAATTTTAACTCGGAAAATTAATATCGGCCCTCGCGTTCAGTTTTGGGGCGGTATTTCGTGCTTAATCTTTTATTAAAAGTTTTACCTATGTTTTTATAGATATCGATCGGCCCTAACTCAGTGATTTAATTTTAGCCGAGTAATATAAGACGACAGGAATCCATTAAGGTTAAAACATCCCAAATATAAATATTTGTTAAAAAACATGCATATATTTTTAATAGAGATCATCAGAAATGGCGGTTTTTCTTCGTTTCATCTACGAAGCTTGAAGTTTTCATGACGGCCTTGATTTAATTACTTGTATATTGTGATCACTAAATCATGTCATGGTATATGATTTCTCACATGAAGAAAATATGTACTCTTTGTAACATAAATTATATTGCTGTGGAGTGGTAATACAGACAAACATTAATTAAGTTAGTATGTTATACGTCTCAGAAAAATCGCCTGGAGCAAAGAGACCGCTACTACATAGATTACGTAATTTGGATTGCGGATTATGTAATTTGTGTCGGTATTTCTAGTAGCAAGGTACCAATTTGGATGCCAATTATTCTATGATCACATATGGATAAAGAGTCAAATAAAAGCATAAATAAATCAAGACACAGCTTAATAATTCTTCATTTTGTGATGATGTTAGGTTTTAAGATCTCATTTCATTCAGTAAAATAGTCCATGTTATTAATAATCAAATTTAGCTTTGAGCTATGTGAGTTTCTTTGTTTGTCTGTTACGCTTTATCGCCCTAACTACATAAATGTTCATCATGAAATTTTGCATACTTATGTCAGGAGTACATAAAAGGCATAGGGTACCATCATCTAGACCTAAATACTGTTCCCGAAGGATAAAAAAAAAATACTCTAGAGAAGCTACAGGCAAAAGCTATCATCAGCCTTTCATCGACCACTGCTGGACATAGGCCTCTCCTAATGTGCATCACTAAGCTCGATCGTCAGCTCAGCTTATCCAGTTTATCCCGCCTTTTGCACAGATCGTAATTCCACTTGGCGGCAGGGTGTCCTACAATACGTGTCTTTAGACGCCACTCGTCTTCCCCAGCGGTTATCCGTTGTGCGGGCAATGTGGCTAGCCCACTGCCACTTCAGATTGCTAATTCTTTGAACGATGTCGGTTTATCGGTTACCTTGGTTCTGTGTCAGAGTGTGTCTGTCTGATCACTTCGTTACGAATTTTGTCCCGCAGCAGCGTAGATCTTTCCATAGCTAGACAAAAGCTGGTCTCATATAGGTACGAGGAATTCTTTCTTATTAAGAAACTAGTAAGGTAACAGTATGTGTTAACATATACGTGAGACCGGTGAGTATGTAGTTGTGCTGTCTCCGGGCCCTTTTATTCTTCTTTCGCCTTTATCATACACCATAACAAAAATACAATTGCAAAACACGTAACATTGTTTTTTTAAGTTAAGTTTTTTAAATTTTTGTTAAGTCACTAACATTTTGCGGCAAATAAAGCTTAGCATGAAGTCTTTATTTTGACCACGCAGCTTTTACTTCCCTAAGTATGTGTTTAGTAGTTATTTTTTTTTATAATATGGGGTATGGTGGGGGAAAGAGGGGGAGAGGGAAGGGTTAGGGCCTCTGGTAACCTCACTCACTCGGCGAAATACAACGAAGCATTTCTTCACTGCCGGTTTTCTGTGAGGCCATAATATCACTCCTGTCGGGCCGGCCTATGCGTGCCGAAGCATTTCTGTCCCACGATTAAATTACGTCCCATAGTATAAATTTTCTTCTTATTTCTGTCCGGGGTAGACAGAGATGATAGAACGTCATTTGCCACGATCCTGACATAGAGGTTCGCGCCTCTTCCATATTCATCAGACCTTGCATACGCGCTCGCCGGTTACCGGTGTTTTCAACCAGGCCATTCTTCAGTTTACGTCCGATCTGGTCAGTTTACGTCTTTCGGGGCGTACCCTCACCGACTTACCAACTTGCTCACTCACAGGCCGCCATAGTGCTGGTCACCATGCTGCACTGTCCCTGTTCGCACTGAGGATGGTGACCACCACTCTTGGCTTTTGCTTGTGCTTTCCATCAGGCAGGGCAGAGTCATTTTGGCAGCTCAAATATAAAAAAAGGAGCCTTATAAATTCCTTTAACCATACGCTCTTCACTCTTCGCAGCATTCTATTCTCAAATCTTATCACTACATCTTCTTTCAACCAACACCGTTTTCTTACCTCATCACTTCTCACTCAGTGAAGAATTAGCTGAGGATTACTGGGATGATGGGATTCTATTAGTTTTTCATATACTGTAGATACTGTATTTTCCTTAAACTGGTCTTCTATTCCATCCATGAAATGATCATCCATGACTATTAACAGAGTCATATTATGATAGGTTGACCCTTATTACAGAATGTCGCCGGACTTCGCTAGAATAGTTAACACAGGGCTATGTCCATTGAGATGTATATTAGCACCGCAGCCTCCTTCCGGGTCTAACGCAGCAATAAAGTGGACCGCTATTATACTGGTGAGTCATCTCTTGCCATACATTTGTGTAGTGAGGATATCCTGTTGTAACATATGATTCATGAACGGACTCATCCTGTATGGGCGTAGGAACCTACACTTTATATATGTAACATATCTTTCAACTTATGTTGTAAAAATACGCACAAACTGTAATATCTTAATTTCTAAATTCCTGACCTCACGTAGTAGTAAAACTAATAAATTAAATATTTGATGGATAAATCATTGATGGATTCCTGCTCTACATGCTGTAATTTTTTAATCCGTGGACGAGAAAAAAAGTAGTGTTATAAACATATTATATAAAAATAATATGTTAGCATAAATAAATAATTATATAAACTTCCTATGCTACAAAAAAGTTAGGTACGTGAATTATATGTGTGAAGGCCACTGAACACCTATTAGAACACTGGAAGGATATTGATGATTTCTTTTTGACTGGGATGGTTTATATGTGCAATGGGACCCGGTAGATAATTTGTTCAATTAAAATAATTAACAATCAAAGCTTTATTTTTACAAGCTGATATACAGATACAATATCCCCAAAGATGAGGTGATTCTAAGATTTATGAAATTTGGAATAAATCTCCAGATATTAAAATCGTCTCCAGTGAAAAGCCCTACTTTGAAGGTGCATAAAAATATGGCGGGTTGAAGTTTACAGTGTTGACTTACTAAGCCGCTATTTGTAGTCCCATAACCCTTTTCCCCTTCGTGAAGTTTACGACTTTACCGACTAAATTTATTCGCAATCTTATATCTATTTCATTTTGGACCGTATTTTATTTCTATGTTGTACTTTAGTTATTCGTTTTAACATATCCCTAAAAATTAAGTGATATTTTAACAAACACATAAAAGATATTTAAAAGTAAAAAATCCTTATTAGTTGGTGTAATTTTAGTGATAGACAAATGATGTTGTCATAAGTGCATATGAAGAAAATGGGAGGTGATAAAACCGTCTTCGCGTAATGCGCTTGTCTTCTCAGTATGATTTCACTTCAAATGTTTTTAAAATGGAATTAAAAACAACCTCTCCTGTTACCAAGCCATAAATTTCATGACTGACACTGACGTTTAGGCACACAACATTATAAAAAATTCGTAGTAAGTAAGGATTCATATTCAAGGACGCAAATAAGTAAGCGTCTGGACTAAGTAAGGTCTTACTAATAATAATATATACTTACTAATACACTTAATATGATAATATTATAGGATAATTGGTACAACGTCTGTGTACCTATAGAAATTTAAAACTTTTAACCTCGGACATCAGAGTGGATCAGTAAAGCAAACGCCACACGTTTAACCTCAAAGACACCTTAACGGGCACGTGCGCAAAATTAATATTTTTTCTTTGAAACGAATACCTATAGTAATTAAATAACAAAAATTAACTTCACAGTTTGCTTAAGAATATACATTATTTTAAAAAGTACCATCTTCGCAAACTTTTTCAACCGGTCAATATTTGTAACTCATGTCTTCAACTTCAAAGTTAAAAAAAAAAGTATTTAAAATCATGTTTATCGGCAAAGATACAGATGTTAAAACGAAGCGTTACTGCTGGAAGAGTGCTTTTCTATACAGCTAGTTCATTAATCACGTGCGCTGGAACAAAACGTAATTATTCTACGAGTACACTAATATGTTATATGATGTATACATTATTTATTGTGTATATGTGTATGTCTATTTGTGGGTATATATGTATTTTTATTTATGTATATAAGAGTACTTGAGTAAGTATAAGTAGGTATAATTATTAAGTATTGTATGTATGTTATAGATGATAAGCATTAACCACATTTTAATTTAACGTCAACGATTACCACCTGTTTAATAAAATAACTCCATTCCATCCCAAGGTTGCCTGGAAGAGATTGCTTTAAGCGATAAGGCCGCCCTTTGTACACTATTTATAAGATACATCTTCTGTTACATATTCTTTGTAAAACCCTGGTGTACAAATAAAGTGTAATCTATCTATCTATCTATCTATGTTTATCAGGAACGTGTAAAGTTTGTAAGTTGCGATTTTTATCAAAACTTACAAACTTTGTAGGTGGTACTGAAACGATTTCGATTATTATTTCAATAATAGAATTTTAATTTTCAGTAACAAATTAAAATATACGTAATTCGAGTAAAAAGAAAAACAAATCATTTGGTTTCTTTATTTACGTGTTCTCTGAAAACTTCTACAACACTATTTACCTATTTTTATGTTAAAGTGTAAGTAATTTTTAAACATAAAGCGTGTAGACTCAGAGGGGCGTAGTAGGCATGTGTACGTGGACGAATCAGGTAAAAGTTGACAATTACGCGGAGCGAGATGTATAATTGAGTATTAATTATACATCTCGTATAAGGCATATTGTATAAGGTAAGTGAAACCAATAGGAACGGCTATTTGAAGTAAATGTTGTAGTGTAAGCATTTTGAAAGCTCAACAATAAGTTTATCTTAAGCCGTATTTATAATATAAAGGGAATTTCCCTAAATAATATACGACACTCCGAATTCAATAAAATATCCTTTTACCCAACTAATTAAGAAATCATTCAGTTTTAGTACTGTACTGTAGCATCGCTGGTGATGATGGGGGTTCAGAACCAGCCATAGCGTGTTCGTTTGCCAAAGGATTTTTTCAGGACAGTGGTGATGTTAATTGAAATAAAACACCGAATATCTGTTATATTATTATATTGGGCGCTATTTAAATTATAATTCACATTAACGTCAATTCACAAATCAATCTTCATACGATAATCCGGACATACCCTCGGTAACAATTTTTTTTTTAAAGTTAAATGAATAACTATTAAGTTATGTTAAGTTATAAATTGTCCCAAAGAGACTTATTAATCAAATTTCATTAAGGGAAAATTGTAATACAACAAATACTCGGTTTGCTGACATCTCATTTTGAGTCGGCAAAAACCGGTCTAAATAGCTGCCATACGGCTGCTTAGCTAAAGGAACAAATTTAACAAAACTGCTAAATAAGAAGTTAGGTAATGTAAGTAGGTACTACACGTTATTCTTATCTATTATCGATTTTGTCTATCCAAAGGTTGCCTGTAAGAGATCGCTCTTAGCGATAAGGCCTATTGTACAAAACCACTATGTGTATTTTTTAAGCAATATGTCATTGGTGTACAATAAAGATTATTCTATTCTATTCTATTGTAGCATACCGAGTATAAAAACCGAGTACTTTGTCAGTAGAAATTAAATTTCCATACATGTTTGACAATATTGTAATAATATAATATTAAAATAGTTTTATCTTTTTTAGGTATAATATTATGATCTTTCAGACTGGAGGGTTTCCTTTTGACTGCTATCTCATCTAAAAGAACGTACTTTTAAAAAACAATTTTCTGTAATAAATTCATAAGAATAATATGTAAAATGTTCTTTTCAGGTACCTAATAATATATTATTCGATCGAGTACATTATTAATCATCTTAAAAATGTTCTTAAACAAAGTGTATATGACATTGTCCAATGTTATAGGAGATTAATTAAGAGAGTACTATCATACTATCTATGATCTACCTTGATACCTTAAATTTGTTAATATTACAGCTTAACTATGGTCAGATAGAATAATACTGTGTGGTCAGAAACTGGTCAGATAGAATGCCATCCTCGTTATTACCACAGGAGTTAAGTGAGAGGTCCCAATTGGCCCGCTTCCAAGACATATTGGATTGAATTCAAGTCACGAAACGTCTCATTTGGTATGTACCATTAGTTACTTTAGCACCTATTTGTTTAACCTTGTAAGTTGTGTATGAAATTTATGGGACAAATTTATATTTTTTGCTAGTAAATTATGGCTGACCCGATAAAAAGCACTTAATAATAATAAAAAATAATGAGAAACTGCATTGTATGTAGATTGATTTGCATTTGTACTAGACTGTACTGCATTCCCATATCATGTAAGCAATGAATGAAACCCAGTCCTCAGAGCAATACAACTTTATTAAAATATCATACATTTATATGTGCCGCAGTGAAACGAAACCATATCGCGATTTAATAATGGCCAAAGCGCTATCTATCGGGTTTTTAAACAACTTATTTACAGTTTACACACAAAACAATCTTTACAGACTGAACATTCCGCCCACCAAAAAGATTATTTCCTTTTAGTGCCGCCCACCATGCCTAAACTCAGCAAAGGTATCACAAGAACAATGGACTGTATAGTTACATCGTAACAACCAGTAGCCTTTGAAGACTATGTGAATTGTGTTTTGTGAAATAAATAATTCGAATACAAACAAAAGCATTTTAAAACAATCTTAAAATCGACAAACATAAAACAACCAAGCAAAATGCGCAATCATTGCTTTATTCTGTAAAGGGAAGCAAGCATAATTTTGAAGTTGGACGTTTTATTTGGGGGCCTCTGCAACGAATTGTGACCACGCGCGTCATATTATCCTTCCCCGGATGCAGTCCTAGAATTCTGACGTACAACCATTTAGCCGGCGGTAAGTTATCTTCCTTAATTAATACTATATCACCAACTTTAAATTGAGGTACCTGAGCAGCCCACTTGTGTCTCTGAAAGAACTGAGTCAAATATTCCTGATTCCACCTACGCCAAAAGTTTTGCACCATACGTTGCACCAATTGCCACCTGCGTAATGTGCTCAGCGTAGAGTGTTCGTAATTATTATCAGGGGGAACAATTAAGGGACCACCGACCAAAAAATTACCAGGAGTTAGCGGTGCTGGATCTTCTGGATCACTACTACCCTGAGATAATGGTCGGGAATTCAGACATGCCTCAATTTGCGTAAGGACTGTAGACAACTCTTCGTAAGTAAGAGTCGTGTCACCCACCACGCACCTTAAGTGATGTTTTACACTTTTTACCCCTGCTTCCCAGATTCCACCAAAATTTGGAGCATGGGGAGGGATAAAGTGCCACTCACTTTGCGAATTAGCAAGGTGCGCGGCAATATCGTTGAACATAGAACTTTCCTGGACAAAAAGTACTTGCAGGTCCTTAGCAGCCCCAACAAAGTTGGTGCCGTTGTCGCTCCAAATATGACGACAAGGGCCGCGCCTTGAAACAAAAAACGTTGCCAGGCAACCTTCCGTTGTCAAATCAGACACGGCTTTAAGATGTACAGCCCGTGTAGCCATACAAATAAATAGGCAGACATAACCTTTATATGATCGGTGCCCGCGACCTTTAGAGACTCGAATACTAATAGGTCCTGCGTAATCAACGCCTGCAGTTGAAAAGGGCCTACTGGGCATCACTGTACATGCTGGAAGATCACCCATTAACTGTTGTCGAGTGGCGGCTGCGTACCGTATGCAAGGATCGCAGTCGTGTATATGGTTTTTGACCATGTTTTTTAAACGACTGATCCAATACCTACTACGTATATAGTTCAGCACTAATTGCTGGCCTCCATGAAAGGTTTTTTCATGAGCATCAACAATGATTAATTTAGCCAAACTAGAATTGTGAGCAATATTAACCGGATGTCTTGTACTTTCAGGTAATGGAGCATGTCGAATTCTTCCTCCAACTCGCAATAAGCCGTTATCATCGATGAAAGGATTCAATGAAAATAAGCAACACTTTTTGCTTATAGGCCGCTTATTTGTGATACTATCAATTTTCGCACCGAACCATTCATGTTGACTTCTTTTTATGCTAAACCATAAAGCTCCTTGGATCTCTGACACAAAAAAGTAAGTCGTCAATTTAATACTATTTTTATTTTTTATTATAATTATGAACCTTCGACAAAACGCAATCACCCGAATGAGCTTCGAATGAGATCGTGTCATAGCCAACTTGGACCTTGTTTCCAGAGACCGCTTTCCAGGAGAACAGTCGGAGCAGCACCTCGAGAGGCTATATCGGCAGGATTATCCTTTGACAGGACATGTGCCTATTGGGACCTGTCAATCATACCAAGGATCTCCGATTAGCGATTGGCGATGTACGTTTTCCATCGAGATGGGTGTTCGCTCAACCACGCCAGAACAACTGATGAATCAGTCCATGCATGCAAATTTGGTTTTGGAATATTCATCACCTCTGTTACTTCTGTTAATAATTTGGCTACTAAGACAGCTGCGCACAGCTCCAAGCGAGGGATGGATATTTGTTTTATTGGCGCCACTTTAGTTTTAGCTGTAAGTAAATTACAGTGTATATTACCCTCAGCATCGACTATTCGAGCATAGACAGCTGCCGCATAAGCAATGGCTGATGCGTCACCAATTTAATCCATGCAATTCTATGATAATGTTGTCATCCCTTTTACTTATCCATCTTGGGATAAGAAATTGAATAAGCTGTTCCAGTTCTACTCTATAAGATACCCATTCTTGCAATAATTCAGGAGGAAGTTCATCATCCCAATCAATCCCAGCAATCCTCAGCTTCTGAATAAACACCTTTGATGTTATTATGCATGGCGCTATCAAACCCAAAGGATCGTATAGACGGGATATTTCTGAAATAACTGTCCTTTTTGTTTCAGGTACGGTGGGCGGTGCCACCTTTACCGAATAATCGAACTCATTTCGATTTGTTATTTTATCTGAATTTATTTGTAAGTCCTTACCCGACCTTTTATTTAATTCCTCCAGTAATTCAACTTTATTGCTTGTCCATTTCTGCAATTTAAATCCTCCCTTGCGCAATAACTCATTAAATTCTTTGTATATCTTTACTGCTTCTGTTTCAGTTTGGCATCCCGACATGAGGTCATCCATGAAGAAATCTGACATGACTCTCTTAGCTGCCAATGGATAAGACTTGCCTTCATCCAAAGCAACTCGCTGTAAAGTCTTGACTGCCAGGAAGGGAGCACAGGAAGTACCAAACGTCACAGTTAGCAGTCTGAAGTCCTGAACGCCTTAGGAAGGATCCTCTCTCCAGACGATTCTTTGAAAATCTACATCTGTGTCTGCTACCTAGATTTGGCGATACATTTTTACAATGTCAGCTGTAAGACATATAGGATGCTGTCGCCATCTCAACACCAGATGTCGCAGATCTGCCTGGAGAGTGGGTCCTACCTTTAAAGTATCGTTCAAAGAAACCCCGTTGGTTCCTTTGCACGTTGCGTCATACACCACCCTTATTTTGGTAGTCAGTTTTCCTTTCTGACCACCGCATGGTGAGTTAGATAAACAACATCATTTCGTTGAATTTCTATCTCGTCTGTTATTTTTTCCATATGTCCAAGCAATAAATATTCTTTTAATACTTCGGAATACTGCTGTTTCAATTCTACGAGTATATCCTTTGCCAATTTCCTGTCTAAGCCTTGCAGTCTTTCAAATTGCCATATTTGCAGAAAGGGTCTTCGTAACAAAAGGGTAACCTCACAATGTAGCGACCACTTTCATCTCGCTGCGTCGTAGCGTTATAATAATCTTGACAGGCCTGTTCTTCCGGCGTTAAAATATTTTTAGTATCGGAAGACCCGGAATCCAGTTCCCACAATCTTGTAAGCATTTCATTGTCATCTAGTTGAGCATGCATAGCGGTGATCACGTTATGCTGATTGTGTGAACTCTCTTCGCTTTCGACGTGCCCAGAGACTCCATCCTAGATACGTGTCCTGAGCCACTGGTAATCCTTTAGGACTTTTGACCACGCCCTCTTTCAAAATATGAGCATAAATTTCTGCTCCTAGCAAAACATCAATTTTGCTAGGGGAGCTATACTCAGGATCAGCTAGCTTTAATTTATGTATAGCTGGCCAATCCTGCACATTAAACCATTGTGTCTGGTATAACCGATGTCAGAGAGCTCAATACATGTGCGGTCACTTCAATGGTAAAAGAGGGATCAGGTATTGAACGTACCTTGAGTTTTACCACTTGTCTTGAAACAACGCGGTCGTGACTCCCACCTATACCTGCTATAGTAGTTTTAGCTCCTACCTTTCTCAGTTGAAGTAACTGCGCGGCTGACTCGGTTATGAAGGATGCTTGGGATCCTTGATCCAATAAGGCACGCAAAACTTGATATGACCCATTTCGTGACTCAGCCTGCATTAGGGCTGTGGCTAACATCTGTCCTCTTGCATTCACGAAATGGGTTGCAATATTCGCAGTGCTTTCCTGCTCTTCGGGATTTAAAACGGGTTCTTGGGGGTTACAGGTTCCGTGGAAGCTGCAACCGCCACTGTTACGCTAGGGTTTCTGGGATGCAGCAACGTATGGTGTTTACGCTGGCAAATACGGCATTTGGTGAAAACACGGCAATTTATTGAAGTATGATTAACTCCTAAACAATTAAAACATAATTGTAAAGACTGGGCAATATTGCGACGTGTGTCACTGTCTTCTTTACAGAATTGTTTGCAATTAAATAAATTATGCTCTTCTGAACAATGTGGACATGACAATTTCGTTACACTGTGCATAACACAAGCATGAGATTTGTTAGTACTACTATTCTTGGGTTTACCTTTAGGTTCTATGCTTTCGAAAACCCGAAACCGCGTCTCCAAAAATGAGCAAAATTGATCGAAAGACGGCAAATCTACGGATGACTGATTGACATGCAGTTCCCACTGCTTCCGCGTTTCGGCGTCCAACTTCAAACTTATGATGTAAATAATAATTACATCCCATGTACTGATATCTATGCCTATATTAGACAGTTCATGCATACAATCACATGTTACATCTCTAAGTTCCTTTAACATTGTCGAGGATTCTACTGTCATACTGCGTTGGCTAAACAAACGATTTAATATATTAGAGGACATAAACTTTTTATTATTATACCTATGTTCTAAGGCTTCCCAACATTATACATGATTATAATCCGTAACAGGAATATGTCGGATAAGTTGTTCTGCTTCACCCGATAATTGCGTTTTCAAATAATGAAGACGCTGAACATCATCCAATTTTTTATTTTTGTGGACTAATGAAATAAATAAATCTCTTAAAGAAGACCATTCAGTGTATTTACCACTGAATGTCGGCAGTGTAATTCTAGGTAACTTTACGGTATTATCGGGCGTAACATTACACACTTCTCTATCCACTGACTTAATGTTAGATAGCGCTTTTTTAAGTTCTACCTTATAACTAAGATAACATTCAAATACGGTTTCATAAAATTCTTCGTCGTCGAAATGCTTTTCTAGCTCCTCACTTCCGTATTCTGCCACCGAATTCTCATGCAACGATGAAAATACCTTGAATTGACTTTTCAAAGTCTCCAGACGTGCCTCTACGTAGTGACGAGTAATCCTATCTTTCGGAGACTTCTTAAAATTCTTCAAACCTTTTACTATTTTGTCTTTTTGTGCCTCTAACATTTTTATATTCCATTTGAATTATTTCCATTATATCCATTTGATTTATTCCATTATGAATGCAAGTAGAATGAATCGGTTGAGAAGATTGACTTGTTATGAAGTGTAAAACTTTCTAAGTTCTGTAGACTCACTGTTGAATTTTTCTGTGTCGTAATTTTGTTAAAAAAAAATTCTAAGGGTTTTGCAGTTAAAATCGCTTCGAAATCGAGCATAGGTTCCCCGTCTTAACCTTTTTCTTAAAAACTATTCTAAGTCCTAAAACCACTATAACAATTTTTTCTAAGTCCAAGAAAGGCGAATCTTTTTAGCACTTCACTAATTCCTGAATAATATTATAAGAGTACTAATAGTTTGTTTCACTATTTACTAAATAATAAAAGAGTACTCACAGTTTGCCGTTTCACTACTCACAAAGTCCAATTTCCAAACCAACAACACCATCCAACTAGTTGTCCGACTTGCTCGACGAATGTTCACCTTTTCCCCTTCTTTGTAACGTGTTTGTCCAATTGTACTGCGTCCAATTCTTCAGTACTTCCAGCTGACTTAAAACTACCAATTCCACGCTGTATCCAAAAATACATCCGGCTCGAAGCACCAATGTACTAGACTGTACTGCATTCCCATATCATGTAAGCAATGAATGAAAAACAGTCCTCAGAGCAATACAACTTTATTAAAATATCATACATTTATATGTGCCGCAGTGAAACGAAACCATATCGCCATTTAATAATGGCCAAAACGCCATCTATCGGGTTTTTAAACAACTTATTTACAGTATACACACAAAACAATCTTTACAGACCGAACAGCATTATATAATTGTGGACTACAATTACTCTGTGTCACTTAAACATTACAGTAATAAAATAATGCTATATGTAAACCGTACCTACGCTGAGATCGTGTGATCTTATAGCCTTTTATAGGTGACAAAAGAAAAAATATTCTCTAAATAACTATATAAATAGTTACACGCGTTTAATATTAAACATAAGCCAAACAATAATATGGCAAGTGAACGTTATATAATGAAACCAATGTTATCCAAAACTAATGATCTGACAAATTTAAGTCATATTTTGCTGACAGTCAATATAAAGAATACTGGTATTATACGAATAAAATAAGTTTTAGTAGAAAAGTCTTTCTAGTGGACGCTGTCATTACAATTAATATCAGGTAGATAATAATGGAATACAATAAATGTTTCTGTTGTTCAAGTTGGAAGAATAATAGTAGCTTTCTAACAAATAAATTGGTCGAATTTATGTTAAACCTCATTACATACTTCTTAATCAAGAATATAAGAACATAATACTTGATATGTTATAGTTTGAGACGAGTTATATAACTTATCTACTAACCCATCTCTGAATAGCTTTGTAATATATATTACAAATATAATAAAGATAAATAAAGAAGAAGGATAAATAGATATGAAAGCCAAAAAAATGTTTCGGTGATATAAAGAGAAATTGTGTGCCAATACATATTATATTTTATATTCTTGGCTAAAAATATCTTTGTCTTCCACTCTGGACCATAGAAGTAGTTCCTCTTTTTTTTTAATGTTATATAGCAAACGAGCAGATGGGTCACCTGATGGTAACTGACTACCGCCGCCCATCTGCACTTGCCACTCAAGAATCACAAGTGCGTTGCCGGTCTTTAAGGTGGGAGTAGGAGAAGGAGGGAACAGCGGGAAGACGGGGTGAGGAGGGTAGATGGGAAGAGGGGGAAAGGGAAGGGTTAGGGCCTCCGGTAACCTCACTCACTTGGCGAAAAGCAATGTAAGCATTGCTTCATTGCCGGTTTTCTGTGAGGCCGTGGTATCACACCGGTCGAGCCGGCCCATACGTGCCGAAGCATGGCTCTCCCACTGTCTCAATAACGGAGTGAATAATTTAAAAAATATATATATTCGATTTTGAATCTTTAACATTACAGATTCCACCTGTTTTTATCAGAAACGGAGGCAATAATACCTGGAAATTCAAACGGACATAACTTTTAAACGGGCCAATAATTCTTAATGTATGCTTGGGTCACGCCCTTTCAGTCTTTTAAGTAAGTGTTCCATGGGTCAGATACACTCATGGTAGGAGCAATTAATATAACACGCGTGTAACGTTTGCATAAATGAGTATATTGATTATTATTATGCGTATCTCTTAACCAAACCTTTAATTATCTGTTAATTTAACTTTCTTACAAATCCGAAGTATGCCTGTAAGATAATGCCCTATGATTTTTTTTGTACACAAACGTATTACTCTGGACATTGTTATATTTCATTTCATCTAGTCTCCTAAAATATTATTTAATTTAATATTTAACTGGCAACCCGTCCCTGCTTTGCACTGGTAGCAGAGACATGTTCAACAGTCATCAAAATATATATATCAATTTACACAAAATCTTAACAAATTATACAGCTAAACCTTTCTCATGAATCACTCTGTCTATTAGTGAAACCATGAAAATCCGTTCAGTAGTTTTTCAGTTTATCGCGAAAAGACAGACTGATTTTGTTTTATAATATGTAGTGATTTATTTATTTTAGTCTAGGATCAATAATACCAACTTATTACATACGCAGTGATATAAATTCTTATATGATACCTAGGCCGAGTGCTGAATATGTTATAGAAGTCTCGCTTGTCGATGAATCTTATGTGTAAAGAAACGACATGTTATTTATCAAAGCGTAAGCCGGAATACGCGCGATATTCTTAGGAATTGGTTTTTATATAAAGCATAGAACTAAGACCAGGATACGATTCGGCAATCGAAAAACATGAATGTACGACGTATGATTTTTATGGTTGTCTTTTTTATTGAATATAGCAATAATTAATAGATTAATTTTCGGTTCCACAAAGTTTATGTGGAGGTTTGTCTGTGTTTGCATACGTGTGTACACACTCGAACATAAGCATCATGTGTGTACATTACACTCTGCATAATTCTATGCGAAGTAAAGTGCGATTGCCAAATTTTGAGACGCGAACAATTATGCATTTTATTTGTCAACGATAATTATTGTCGAAATGTCGGTTGACATTTCCCGGGCGAACACTATTTATTAACAACATTAAATAATAAAACATAGCAGAAGTTCAATATATACGATATGAATAACATCGTCCATTCATCATTGTTTAACAAGAAGATGACAATTGTGACTGACTAATATAAAAGTATTTTACCGTATATAGAAGTTACCGTAAGTAGTCTAAACCACGGACGCCTAATAATTAGTAAAGGCTTCTTGGAAGTCATCGAGGGGAGTCCGTTTCTACACAGTAAAGCAGTGGTTGGGAGTAGGGCTGTTCTAAACCTACTTCCAAGTGATCCCAGTATTCTCCGGTGTATTTACACCGGGTGTATTTACGCTGAAGCTATTGAGGTATACACGCAGTGTTCTGCGAGGTTAAGCAAGCCCCCCGCACGTCGTTGGTCCCCGGCGTTGTAGGTTGTGGCTCAATGCGGCGATCAGTCAGATCTGCTAATGTGGTTTAAGGGCGGTAGTAAGCCCATAATTCGTGACGGAAAAAGGCCCGTCAGAGGTCAATCCAAGACAGAGTTTTTCAGGCAAACTCAGTGTAACACGGAGACCTATGTCCAGCAGTAGGCGTCCTGTGGCTGAAATGATGATGATGATGATGACTGTATGCATAACAGTCAGTTACATATTAAGGACTGTATGTCGTTCTTTACTTGAATTCGTTTGAATATTTCAAACTAAGTCGATCCCCTTTAGGGCTCTGATGAATCTGCTCAACTGTAGAAAAGTATAACACTAGGCTAGTAGTTTTTGTCTAACCACGGTCATCTGTAGGATTTAGGCTCATCTTGTGGGAGCTCCAATTTGCTGTTCCTAAGATGAAACTAATAACAGTGGTAATAGTAAAGTACCGATATGAGATCCCTTTCGAAAATTTCCTTTGTTCTCTAATGGAATAAGTTCGTTGGTAATGAATTTCTGGGTATTTTTATATCCTCTATAATGCATTATTTAAAAACGTAAAAAATGGAGGGACTTTTGTTGAAAGTATACATCAATTCAAAATCGTTACTTAAACCTAGAATATTGCATTATTGCATTTAGGAATGATTGAATTATCTAGGCTTAGAATTATCACCTAGGAGTATTCAGTCCAGACAGTATTAACGCAAGAATTTATATTATGTAACTATTATTTACGATTCACAACAAAAATAACCATGTATTCATATCAGTCGCACCAAGCAATATCGTTTGTCAGAGCGAGTATATATGAGGGTATTTAGGCTCCTAGTAACGGTTATGGGCCAAAGCATTTCAAGACGATAATTAAGAGCTCTACGGGCTAAGTTATTTTGACCTTTAGCCGAATAGTACAGAGTTGAAAATCTCTTAACACACGGAATATGTAACTTTCAAATGTGGGATGCAACTAGTTCTCTAAGTTATGATTAATTTATTGGTTCAATAAAGCAGTTCTATGTACATATGTTGTTAATGATATGTTGTGTCACTCTTGGTTTATGTACAACATGAAGACCAGTATAGCATGGCACATATGTATAGACTATCAATCAGACATGAAACATGTGTTATGGATGATTTTTTGTACAATTTTTTAAGTGAAAACTTCTTTAGCGGCGTTGTGCACTTTTTAGGATGGGTAAAAAACGTAAAACTCTCGTCAGGACACGTGACCCTGATTGAAAATGTGTTCGACTTTCATATATTTAAAAATTTATTATTTTTACTACTGTAGTTTGACATATACTAATCGTCCATTAGTTGAGGCAAATTTTACAAATGGCGCAACTTTAATTTCTGACTTTTTACAATATTTACTATTAGTATTTATTTTCCCTTCTGTCAGCAGTCCCATTACTGCCTATTTTTTTTAAATAATCCTACTTTAACGACAACATAGAAAATACAATGTGCCAATGAACATACTTGTAGACCTACTAAGGTAATTGCATCGTAGACACGCTCGCAATTATTGCACGAAATGTGGTAAAGTTGACAGTTCACATGTTCTAAATACAGGCATTCGAGCTGTCTGCAACTATTACATTCCGGTGACAACTTAGTTTGAGCTAGACAGTCCAAAGTTAGATTAGACTGAACTTAAATAGAGTAATTTGATTAAAAATACGTTGTAATAATACGTATTAATGAACATCGTCCATGATAGTTTTGTTTTGAATGTTAATGATTTTATTTGTATAAATTGTATATTTAATTCTATTGTTTTTAATATATCCATACAAATAAATACAATTGAAGTGTCTGTTAGTAATGTCATAATAATATCATTTTACTATGTGTATCCGAATATTTACACAGTACAAAAAGTCAATCCGCAGCAAATGTTTTGCTTTAATTTCGCAATACATGCTTATACATTTCTGAACCTCCTTCGTCGTAAATAATAATAATAACTTGGCACATCTCACACACGGCCGTTTGATTCTAAACTAAGCAGAGTCTGTATTTAGGTAACCAGACTGCTGATAAACATACTTATATATTCCTAAATACATACAGAAATAATTTAAATAATTTAAAACTATTTGGATTACGTTTGTTATTATGTGTTTTAATAGAATAATATATTTTAAAACAGCTTTTTACGATTTGGTAAACTGCAAGTAATTTCAAGAAGTGCATTTTATTGGAAAAATCCAGGAGACATCGCATTATTCAGAATCAGCTCAGTGGAAAATCTCTATAGCAATTCTGAAAAATTGAATACCTGTGGTAAACTCTCTAATATTATTGGCTTTATTCTGAAGATAACCTTGGTTGGAAATTTCTTTACGTTTTTAAAATTACTTTATCAAAGAAAACAAACAAATATCCTTTGATTTCTTTGACAGAACACAGAACTTTTTTGGTATCAATCATATTTCAAAATATTTTTCATAAGTAAGTAAGTGTAAGTATGTATATATAAGCAATCAAAATAATGCATGGCAATATTTCAAGCACAACGTTCAAAAGTAAAAAGATTTTGTGTCGCAATAAAGTAGAATGCAGATTAAAAGTGACTCCGGAGAAAAACGGTCCATCGACGTTGTTACGCATGAAAGCCCCTGGGAGAGCCGTCAGCCATTGCCATAACATTTTCTTATCAAGAC
The DNA here is from genome assembly GCA_949752705.1 of Callimorpha dominula. Lineage (NCBI taxonomy): Eukaryota > Metazoa > Arthropoda > Insecta > Lepidoptera > Erebidae > Callimorpha > Callimorpha dominula. The sequence continues at coordinate 6,404,960 of OX457005.1, forward strand.
AACACAGAAACTACCACGAGGCTCATTTCCATCCGTTGTTGCGCATAACAAAACAACCTTCTGAGACATACAATACATGTCTTCTGTACGACTACTAAACTTCGAGTATCCAGTACAGAAGCGTCAATGTACAAGGTCTAAACAAAGTTCGTAGCATCAAAAATAATCCTTTGCCAAAGTAATGCTACTTTGCAAAGCACTGAATACGTGTGCCTGAATACTTGTAAATGCTCTAAAAAATATAGGTACTAAAGAAAATGAGTGTTGAGTGTTGTCTTTTGAGTTACCTTTGAAATTAGCTCAGGAGAAACTTATTGTAGAAAATATAAAATTTAAATATACAAACATACGGACAAAGTAAATTGCAAAGTTATGATTCTTATGATATGAGGTGAAGAAATAATAAGCTCTCTATTTTTATACGAAAGAAAATCTTAAACGCAGAGTTAGGTTAGTATGGGTCACTCAATCCTCAAGTAATCATGGGCTAACAGATTTTACAAGCGATAAACCTGCAAAAAGAATTTCGTCCGTCTTGTTTGCCCCAGTACTTAGGCACTAGCCACATTTAGAGGTAAAACAAAGTAAAACCATAAATTTGTCGGCGATGGGTCGGTAATTGATCCGTTTTATGGCTTGACTTTTAACAACTACCCTTACTTAGGTTGAACCGCGTCACACCAACTGTTTTATTTAAATTGGCAATATTACAAACTGGTACTGGAATAGCTTATAAATTTAAATGATTGAAAGAACTTTATCTGTTTGAGTTTATTAATATTCAAAAACAGTTCTTATAATCAATCAATCAATACTTTAGCTGCATTTTCTTTAAATTGTGTGCCCATAAATATTGTCCGCAACTTCGAGTGTTACATGACTCAGATGATATTTAATGGTCTCGTTCTTTTATGTTTTTTTTATATTGAGAGATGTTTTTAAAAATACTAAGAACCACTACTAGCGTGGTGGTCATGCCTGGTGGGTTCAAACGCGATGCAGTATTAATAGTAGTCCGGCTTGTCTTCGCTGGAAATGTCGCCTTATATAGATTAATGCACCTTTATCATAGTCTATATCGCTATTCAAGATGAGTACCTTAATGTTCCTTAAACAAATCTAACCAATCTTTATTTATTCAGATTGTAGGTAAATACAAATAGGAAGATTCCTTAGAGAAAAACATAAAATCATTTTGGAGATATTTCAAAAGTCGAAAGGGTCATGCTTCATTGCTTAACACTATGACGCTTAAACATACTTCTTAGTCTGATAGTCAGGGGATTTGTGATCTCTTTTTACGCTATTTTCACGATATTTAACGTACCGTTTCTAAGAGAAACTCTGATATTAGAACTTGAACCATTGATCCCAAGCTATCAGATAACGAAAACAAACGTTCATTGAAGTCACTATCGCGCTAGATATATTGAGCAAAATAAATTATTGAAATTTGAAAAAGGCAGCTGGACCTGAACTTTTACCACCTTCTCTCATAAAGAGAGTTAGAGAGGACTTTTTTTTTGTGTATCATTTACAATAAATTGCTGACTAATGGCGTTTTTCCTAAATGTTGAAAAACCGCAAATATCATTCCCATTCATAAGTGGTGATAAGTCAAATTATGAAAAGTACTGACCCATAAGTATTCTACCTATTGCTGTAATATCTGGGGTGCCCCTGTTTTTTTTTATAATATTCATTAATGATTTAAGTCATCACCTATCTTGTACATATTTTTAAACTCATCTCTAAAACAGAAGATTGTTTAGCCCTTCAGAAGGATATAAATATTTAATGTATTTAAATGTTAAAAAGTGCTTTAGTATATTGTTTACCCTTATACGTATTAAAGTCAATAGTAATTTAATGTTCGTTTGTTCAAAATCGCAAATCTGCTAAAGTTCTTTACGATTCGTTATAAAATTTTTACACAAGTTGTATGCATAAACGAGCATTTTTGTGATATATATTTTATTAAATATAAAAATCAATGTTCGTTTGTTCGTATTTTATGTGCGGCCGTACCATTCATCTGATTATCGTGCATATACGTTGTCAGGAATACAGAGAAGGACATCCAGAAAAAAAGTACTGTTCCCGAGGGATGGAAAAGCCGGATGGAAGCCGCGAGCAAAAGTACTGTTCCCAAGGGATGGCAAAGCCGGATGAAAGCCAAAAGCTTATTATTTGTAGTATTATCTGTAAAGCCACCCAACTTCAACTCAAACTTTGTTTTGAGATCCACCAAAGAATTTAGAAAACCTAGCAGTGCTTTATCTATACTATGCCCTAATGAGGAGTTTATTGAAACATGGTATCTACAAATGGTCACCTAATTACAGAGTTCGTTAAAATAAAATTGAGCGTATTCAGAAAAAAATCCTTAGGATTCTTAATTATCATCATAACCCTGCTCGGTTAAAAATGGAGTCATGAGAGTGCCCCAGCTAAGTTTAGCAAAAAAAACACTGCCGTACCATCTTGTTCTCGAAGCCATTTTCGAACCCCTGTAAATTCTTTGTGGATAAAGCTAGAAGCCTGAATTTTTATTGACCAAGAGGACATATAACAATTTATTGGAATTTACTCCTTAAGAATCGATTTGCATATAAGGCGCCCGGTATGAAAAAAATATGAAGAGTAAAATTTAGTGATCGGAGGGCAGCGTAACGCTTTAACGCTTTGTTGTGCTTTTTATGCTTTATTGGAGTTTACTCCTTATTCTCGACGCATGTAAGTAGATATGTGTATACCTTTATGTTATATATATGTGTAAATATATACAGAATATATAGAGGGAGGGAGGGAAGGAGGGAGAGAGAGACAGAGACTCCAGTAAATTGTAAACTCCAGTCGTGCGTCGGAGCTGACACAAACATTTTTTTATTATGTATCCTACTAATCAGCTTTAATTTAAGATAACTTATTCATTTGACGACCGCACGCAAGTTGATGTTTGATCCGCAATACAATACTGTAAACACAGGGGCTGGTATTTCGAAAGGTCACAAATGGTAAAAGTTATAAATTATTTATATTAACCGCATCGTATATACATGACTGTACCGCGATGTACGTATATTAGAATTCGGTGTGTGTCTTTTTCTCCTTTCATATTGTGAGAAATATCGGGTCTTATTGCCACTTTGATGTTATGTTTTAAATGAACAGGGTTGACGGCAGTCACGGACAGATGCTTGCATATGATATACTGGAGTTGCGGTTTGTGTAATCTCCTTCCGCCCTTTAATGTTTTTGCTTTGGTAGGATTAAAGCTTTAAAAAACTCATAGACATAAAAAAGAATAACACTTTTCTTATTTAATTTGTAAATGATAAGAATCACAGATTAAAAAAGAAAATGAAATACATTTTGTATTTGACACCTTTAATACAAAACCAAATTATTGCAAAAACAATATTTCTTCTACATAATTTTTTTTTTAAAAAGACAACTCCCGCATCAGGAATATTCCTGTGTCGCGGGGGGCAAATTTTTGTCCTGTGTAGATTTTGAATCCACAAAATTCGGCGTGGCGTAGTGGCGAGGTGACCACTTAAACTATTGCGCCATCCATGCAGTCATTAGCAATTCAATTTGTGTGTGTTATATCTTGTTATGTACAACAATTTCAAATACATATGTGTATTCTGAATAATCATTCCTGAATACAATTAAAACTTTCACATTATTAAATTCTACTGTAAAATATTGACATTATAATAAACATTAATATGAACTATTGAATTGTATAATGTCATTATTTGTATTAATAATTATATATTAATTTGTAGGCTATTAAAATTGACTGAATGCAACATTTAAGATCTGTACCGACTTTTCTGTAAATAAAAAAATTTTAATTTGAAAAGCTTACTCCAAAATTTAAACTATAGGGATACACAAAAGTATTTACTCTACTTAATTCCATATTTGCTAAACTATCGTAATTGCTTTTGCTTGCGAGTAAAAGAGACCCATACAGTCTGTGCTAGGTAACAATGTAGATAATATTTTCGACGAACTTCCAAAATATTTGTTGAACTAAAGCGATGGCATATTCCGATTTAATATCTTAAAAGTAAAAACGGATCAATGAAGGACAAGCTTGGTTTAAAAGAATTTTTTAGTAGAAATGCTGCTTTCTTAATACCCTTTAACCTCTAAATGTTACACAAACAAGGGTTTACTAGAGCGTCGACATTTGTGTGAACATACAGAATCCACTAGATTAAGTCGGTCAATCCTTGACCCATTCACGTCACAGCGAAATACTGCGTTAAACCCAAGAAGATCTACATTCGTGACAAGTACTCTGTTTCAAAGCCCGATGTATTCATAACAGAAGTTATAAACAAGTTGGAGGGTTACAGCAGATTTCCATGTGAATTGGAGTCATTCGAAGAATCTTCAACGTACTAAAGATCGCAGTTAACTAGTACGGCTAAGTGACTACTGGCGTAGTGCGCAATTTCTGCTGAGGGTTAAGAATTTACATGACCAGGCCCCTTGGTCCTAAAGGCCTTGGTCACTTGTGCCATATTTATTGGAAGATTTCGTGAATACTTAATTAAATGAATAGTTGATTGTTCATACATTACATGACCCCTGAGTCTAAATAACTTACCAAAAAACACTCGTCACTATATTCATGTGAGCATCATCATCCTAAACCTAAAAAACCTGTTAATAATAAAGATGAATAATCAATTCCTTAAACGTACAAGTCCACTAGCAAACACAACAATAACACTACCATAAAACAAACTGTATGCTATAAAGGACGTAGATGCACTTAATTCAAATATATACAAAGTAACGAAAAGAACTATAAAGACGAAAAGACTATAATTAAGTAAATTATTTAACCTTCAGGTCATTTTGTATTTTCTTTTACCTAATTAATTATAATGAAAACTAATCCATCGTTTCATACAATTAACCTAAGGCAAGCCGTGTATTTGTTAGTCACCCAATGACACAAAAAACTGTACTATAAATAAATCAAATCTGTTGAGGTTTATCCGTATTCGCGTGACCTTTAAGTAATCTGTCGGCGTTCAGCCGTTCGTGTTATTCGTACGTGCATAAAAACCTAGGCTCATGTGATACGCTTCGTATTTTTTTTGGCGATATACTGCTTTAGATGGTTTTGCTTTTACGAAAAAAATGTAAAACAGAAACAGAGATATTTCTTTAGATACCAAAGGATTTTTCCTATAAGATTGGCTACTTGTGATACAAATTTTGCATTGAATACGTTTTCAACATATACGACTACGTTTATTACAAAATTATTACATTTAACAGAAGAAAATAAGTTTTCTGAAGTAAATTAATTTAAATCAAACAGCGCTTGTATGGTTTCATAAATAAGAGTTCTTCTTAGTTCACTTAGTTTGGTAAATTACAGTAGTTTAGAAGTCCGGAGTCTTTGCAAAGTCAAAAACAAAAATCAAGGCAAAAAATAAAGCTATTTTGTTAGCAATGCATTATTAGTTCCTTCGTTATTAGTGTCACGAAATGCTCTTAACAAATCTCTTCCACATCTACTATTATCCGGTTAGGTTTTCTAATTCCGAAGAAAATCTACTGGCAGAGATAGAAAGTCCATTACTAAGCCTTTGTTCAGATGGTTATAGCTTCATCGGATTGAATCTAATACTCTAAAACCGAAGCATAGGTGAGGCCAATATCATTATTTAAAATCCATTTGTTATGTTAAGGATATTATTTGTACTAGAGATTGCCTGGTGGTCGAATTTCGACCATAATTCATTAAGTTTTGACAGTTGAATTTAAAAAACTTTGTCCACCCATTCTCAAGTGATGCGCTTAACAACGAGTCTTATTTCATTTTCATTTCAAAAGATGAAATACTTTGGTCACCCACTTAATCGATTTGCCCATACATGGCTGAGCAAAGCGTCAAACGTTAAGTGTTGAACGATATGGCGGGTCACGGCTGGGCCAGACAACTTAAGAGTTCGGGAATCATCTGCCTAACATCTGCTCAGGCAAATTGCGATCGGTCTACGACAAATAGATGTCGAACGATACTAAAAAGTTTGACAAACACAAGAAACAATTAATTTCAAATCATTAGGTTAGACAATAGTTACATTATTAATACATATCGGCAGTCACTTGATAACATAATGACGTTTGAATGTCATATGTGTCAATAAGCGTACGTCTTCGGGTCATTTGTCATCTCTAAGCGTCGTTCATATCATCTTAAATAGATAATAGATCTCTATATTGATGACATCATTTCATGACATGAAGCCACCCGACCTTGACTCTATCGAGGACCGTGGTTATATAGTACTGCGGGCGTTGTGAGGAGTTGAATGGTATTGCGAGTGTTTATACATCCCGGTAAACGTTTACATTGAGATGGGCTGTATGTCCCTTCGTTAGTTTGTTGTATAGTTGTATAGTTGTATTGAGAGAGAGAGAGAGAAGCTTATAAAGATCGCAGATCAACGGTGGATGCAGGCCGCGTCCAATCTGTCTTCTTGGATGTGATTGAAGGAGGCCTATGTCCAGCAGTGGACGCCCTGTGGCTAAAATCATGAAAAAGATACTGAAGAGAAATTGTTATGTTAAATTTCAAGTTAAACTTCTTGTAGTTTTGGCGCCGACTCAAAATTATTTAAGTAGTTACATTAGTGTAGGAGTTTAGTAATAATAGTAGCTAACTAGTTTATTTTTCAGTTTCTTTCTTCGGTTTAATTTTTAGTTCAAAAGTTTAGTTTTTCTAGTTTTTGTGGCTAAAACAATCCACTACAGGTCTCTGTCATGTTGTACTATCATTAGAACTATATAGTGTGCTAAGTTTCAACAAAATCGGTTTACAGGTGAAAAGTCAATGGGTGAACAATCATTCGTCCCCTAATTTTTCCACCCTTAGGGTTGAAATATATATTTGAAATTTAAATGGGACCAACTTCGAAGTGTGCCTTATCCAATAAAACAAAGAATTATCGAAATCGGACTACCCTGTAAAAAGTTATGCGTCATCATACATAAAATATAATAAAAAAATATACAGGTCGACTTGAGAATCTCCTCCTCCGTTTTTTCGTCGGTTAAAAACAGTTTTAAAACTGTTGCAAGGGATAATGACTGTACAATACGCTCGGTCAGCAAAATAAGTAACAATATGAAGTGTAAACTAATTTAGTGTCAGTGCACGTTTAGCAATAGAACGGTACTCATAGTAATATAGCGAAGCATTCAGAATCATATATTTGTTAACATTATTTGTAATCACTTGAATAGTAGCTGTATCAATAAATCATCTAGCATTATCGAGAAGTCAATAGCACTATTATTTAAGTGTTGCTAAGGGCCTTCATTTTGTATGTTAAAATGCTAGCGAGAGAACTAGAACTGCCATTTTATGTATGGTACAGACTCAATTTCATATCGTATGAATAGGACTGTGGCACATTAAAAAGGTTTTCGAACTGTGACACCTGCCTTTAAAGGCACGTTTAGTCTATCTTTTGTACTGCGTGATGGTCGAACGGCAACGCCTCATCCATTGCTAATGGTGTCGAGATCTTTCGATTCGTCAAAATTAGTGTATATTTAAATTTAATGATTTAGAAAATGTAGTTGTCTGAATATGTAATCTACAATTAAGTAAATGACCTGGTCACTGATTCATTTATTTTGTATCGGAAATATTTAAATACGATTTTTAGTTAAGAGTATTTGAATACAATGGTAGTGTTAAATGTGTTTCGATGACCGATTTAATTTGTTGAATTGGTTTAGTTTGCACATTTCAGTTCAGTATAGGTAAGTATTTTTAGTGCAAGGTTCAATACCGCTGAACGAAGAAAGACGAAAAGGAGTGAGAGCGAAGTGCCAAATGAAACACGAAGGAGGGAAATACATAGAGTGAGGAATAAATTTAAAAGAGGAGCTGATACCAAATTAACTGTTACAGATGTCCACACACAGGGACGCACACACGACCACGTACGTACGCATCCACGCTCGAACTGTAAATTATAAATAAATTTCTACACCTTTACTTATGATAAAAAGAATGAGGCAAATGTAGACATATTTATGTGTAAACACCTTTACATGTAAATATATCTTTAGATTAAAAGCACTTTACTGTTAAAATGCCAAGCGTTAAGATACTGTTTTATAACCAAGTCAGTTAGGTACCTCAAATTAAATCAGATTTTGAAGCCCTTTTCAATCATAGTTCTTAAGAGTAACTCACAAACGTCAAATATCGAAGACTGATTGAGACTGGCAACTGGACTGGAGAAGAACATAAACAGCAAAGTTTTCTAAAATCATTATGAAGTGTTTAATGTTGTGAAGCTTGCGACAAATAAACGGTCTAGTCAATTTACGAGCAAGCAATTTACCCAAGAGTACGTGACCGTCGACCTTACCTAAAGTCGCGAAAGTGTCCGCAGAGATAAGGCTAATTAACACAATCCAAAAATATAAAGGGCAATAATTTTTTTTTGTAAGTTAAATGTGTGTTTGTGTAAATAAAATTTTTTTTACCTATTTTTGGGTAGAAATCATTTTTGTGTTCTGCTTCTTAGTTCACTACGCGGTACACCAAATATACGTTATATCTTATCTAGAGTCTACAATTTTATTTTAGTTATATCATTGGATTTTGATTGGATTGGGAAGAACAAAACAGTACATTCAACCCTCACGAACACAATAACTTGGATGAACCAACACAACCTCGAAATAAATTTTACAAAAACAAAGATAATAACATTCCACCCCCATCAAAAAGTACTCTTAAATATAAACTTTAATTTTAACGGAACACAACTCGAAACAGTACACGAATTCAACTTATTAGGCTTAATATTAGATACAAATATAAACTTTAAATCTCATGTCCAAAAAGCGAAAATTTCAAAATTCACATACGCACTTCGCGAAGTTAAGAAGGCTACAAACCAGCATACGGCACTGATTACCTACTACGCCTATGCTTCCGCATGGCTTAGCTATGGGATCATCCTGTGGGGAAATAGCACAGAGGCACCTTCTCTCTTCGTTCGTCAAAAAAAACTAATTAGAATTTTAGGAAACATAGAAGACACTGAAAGTTGCAAACCCCTTTTCCAAAAATATAAAATTCCTACCCTAACAGGCATCTATATATTAGAAATTTGTAAATTTGTTCGCAAATATCCTGAATTTTATACAAAACGCGAAGATAAACCAAAACAATACTCGCTACGACACAAACACAGACTTAATTTACCCACTTCCCGGTTAAAAATGCATTCATCAAGTCCCCTAGTCATGTCTGTAAAAATTTATAACAAGTTGCCTGAGGCCCTAAAACAAGAAAATAAATATAACACTTTTATTAATAAACAATAATTGTTCCTTATAAACAAAGCCTATTACACATTAAATGAATATTTTAATGACAAAACACAATAATTGAAATAAAACAAACCAAAGAAATCATCCAATCACTAGCTTAAACATTTTATAGATACACAAATTTATTAAATAATTATAATAATATAGTATACAATGACATGTTGTTTAATAAATCCGTGAACAGAATAAGAAAAGATAAAATATAAAAATAAATATAGCAGAAATATAAAAACTACTTTATAAGCACAGATAAATAGTAAAATTATTAAAATTATCATTGATAACCATAGATAAGACAGCTTAAGTATGCAATACATAAGACACTGTACTTTTTATAATTATCTTAAAGTACCCAAGACATTACATATTTTACTATAATTTTATATTTTTATTTTATAAGAAATACGTAATATACACATTTTATTATTGTTTTTAATGTGCCATCTAAAGCAATACATTACATAAATTCAAACACAAATAAAACAAAAAATACATGAATTAGCTATTTATTGAGGCATAGGATATAGTTAACTCTTAGTTTTATTCTTATAAAAAGCTCTCTTCCTCCTCTCTCCTAATGAAAACTTTGCTATGCCCAACAGGGTCCATAATTAGTTCTACCTTTATATTTAACATCCTATCAATGTAATTATGGAATGCAATAAAGTAATGAGTAATGAGTAATGAGATTTGGCAAGAATGAACGTGAACATAATAAAAAACAGCGTTATTAAAGATAACACTCGTATATTAAGCTCATTACATATTCATATTAATACTCATTAAATTTGGAATAAATTTATTATGTCACATTAAAATATTAAATTTGAAATATTAAGACCCATAAAATTTCGGGGCATATATTTTAAGCATAATATTGAATAAAATACCTACTTCACACAGTAATAATTACTCTTAAGTTTACGACAATGAATATAGCTTTCCCTTCACACGGATATCGAACTTGGTGAAAAGTCAAGGTTACATCTATTCTACATGGGCAGAATATTTTGATGAAAGGTCTTTGACTAAGGGTATCTGGTACAGAACAATTCAACCATCTCTTCCACGGGTGCCTTGGTTCAGCGAAAGCAAAATGAGTAGGCAAGAAGTTGTGACGGCTTTAAGGCTCCGATCCGGTCACATTCCGCTCAATAGCTTCGGATTTATGATGCGAAAAGTCGATTCGCCAAATTGTGCTACCTGTGGTATCATTGAAGATGTGCATCATATCCTGGCGGAGTGTGCTCGTGTGGGAGTCCAGAGGCTTCAAGCTTTTGCAAGCAGTTTTAATGTAGGCTTTTATAATAGCGTTCTGGCCTCACCATTGTCGGACGAAGCTAGAACGCTTTATCATATTATAATTATGGGTATAAGGCTAGTCTAATATAAGTATATTTAAGTTAATTGTATGCAATCATCGGAGTGACATATTCTTTATAGAAAAACCCCGTAAATAGATAAAGATTAAGAAAAAAAAAACTATTTTACAAATAGGTACCTAAGGCTAATTACTCGACACGTAACGATCAGTGCAATTTGCATGAAATCTTATGCTATCAAAAGCAGGGCTTCACCTCAGATATCATAAAGGTTATAGTGTCTGAGGTGACTCAATGCTATGGTATGACCGATCAAAACCTATAGTTTTAAGATTAGGATAATAATCTGAAAGTTGATAGGAATTTGAAGAGATTAACTTCTTTGAGTTTTTGACTAAGCTAGTCAAAAACTCAAAGAATTCATCGCATCGCAAAAAACTGGCACGGTTATGTACTTGCCAAGCAAGCCTTGTTTGCCATCTCAATAGTATTAAAAAGCCATCACATTGGGTGGGAAATAGAAGTGGACTAGTAGTCTGAAAAACATTGTAAGGGATAAAACACATTTTTTTTCTATAATAAATTATATTTTTTGAGTGTATGTTATGCGATATTTCAACTCTTTTTGACCTATTGCCGTTATGATCGATCTCTACCATTTGGAAGAACTCCATAGTCTCTAGAGAGAGTCATCGCATCAGGTTCTATACTATGAGCGGCCCTGGGAGGAAAATAACATTAAAATACGTATCACGCAAAACATTCTGATTTAAAATGTAAAAAGAGAATAACCGTGAGCATAATCTCAAAACACAACGCACTCACTAAATGCTCTCACTCACTAAACAATAGGTGAAATACACATAAGAAAGTAAAATCTCTCCGAAGGCTAAGGAGGTTTAGAAAAGAATAGAAAAAAATAAGCTTAATTGTATACCAATTTCAATTTCTGTATCTGCTAAACACGGAAATCATACATAGGTAACGTAGGTACAATAAAAACATTATCATTAAAAAACCTAAAAAAAAACATACGTTCGTTGAATTTAGTTTCCTTTTTTTTAAAGTATCTACTTTGACGTCCTGAATTGATTTATGTACTGGCTAGTGGTTGTGAGAGGTCCATGTTCAACTGACAGAGGCAGGATAGTCTGCTGATTAATGATGTTAGCATCAATACTCGCAATGCGAACAAAATCCATTAGGCACTTGTTGAAATAAAGTTATGTATGTGATAAAATATTTTATATGCCAACCATCTGCTAAAACGTATGACATTTTTATAAGGTGTGAGTATTATGAAATGGTTTTTTGAAATATCTTTTATTCTAAAAGACAATAATTATATTTAAAAAATAACAACTTTATTGAAACTGGGGTTACTTTTCAATCTATTTATTTACGCTGCCGTTGATGTTGTGTGTTTATTTTATGGTTTATTATAAGGGAAGCAACGCTCAAGCGATACCAATGGGTACAGTCATCGTTTACCATACTTATAGGCCTTAATAGCATAAAATGTATCCACTCCAATACATTGACCACTTTACCTAATATTCACCTTTACGTTATACCGAAGTCATCGAAAGTCTAATATTTTTGCTTTCCCAATATTAAACTAATATTACAAAAACCTGTTCAAAGAAATTTTAATTTAAATATTACAGCGAGCGACAAAAAAGTAAAGCCCCTGTAAACCAAATCATTTACAGCTAGCAAATTCTAAAGGAGCTAACTTGACGTGAAAAAGGGTCATCGTTTAACCTGTTCTAACAAATTTCTTTTCATAAAACTGAAAATACCCGGTTGTTTCGTCGGTTTGAAATGAGAGTTTCTATACCGTCGACCCTTTGAAATGTTTGAGAATAATTAACGCAGGTGGACGGAAGTTATTTGTGTATCTTTCATGAAGGTATGTTCATCACGTTTAGCAGATCGCCGGTGCTTTACATTCAAATTATGTCGACCTGAAATGTACTGAACGCTTATTTGTGGAGCTTGTGGACAACTTGAAATATAAAGCTTTTATCTAAAAATACTTGATTTTATATGATTACTAACAACCCGCCCTGGCTTCGCACGTGTAGCCAATTTACACAAAACCTTAACAAATTATATATCTAAACCTTCCTCATGAATCGCTTTATCTATGGGTAAAAACGGCTTGATAGTCCGTTCAGTAGTATTTGAGTTTATCGCGACTTTGTTTTGTAATATGTAGTGACTATCTATAATCCCACTAATATTATAAATGTGAAGGTTGGATGGATGAATGAATGGATGGATGTTTGTTACTCTTTCACGCTAAAACTACTGAACCGATTGCGATGGAGACCTGGATTAACATATAGGTTACTTTTTATCCCGATATTTCCACGGGATCGGGACTTACGCGGGTGAAAATACGAGGCGCTGCTAGTAATATTATAAAGCTGAAGAGATTGTGTGATTTTTTGTTTCTTTAAAAACACTAATATCCGAAACTATCAATCAGATTTGAATAATAATTTTGGTTTTGGAAAGAGTATTCATTGAGGAAGGTTATAGGTTATGTAACATTAGGAGAGGAGCAATGCCCATAAACGCAGGTGGAATTGCGGGGAACAGCTAGTATTTACTATTTATACAACTTTGTTCACCCTTGGGACTTTTTCCAATTATAACATAATTTGAAAATAGTGCATGCGGTGCTTACCTTTCAGTAATTGTTACATCAGATCACCTATCTGTAAAACTGTGTTCTGTTACTGCAATCAGAGTGAACAATATTGTATGAGCGTATACACATTATTTTTGAGCAACTAATTCGTATACCGTTTTATGTGAGATATGTATTTAGTTTCTAGTTAAATTACGAGACAATGTTAGCATAATTAAAGAATAATATTTAAACTTTACGTGGCAGAGGGCGTCAGAGTTAAGTAAATTTAAGGGAAACCGGTTCTGTTTATTTCGACACAAAGAATCCACTTATTATACTTTTGTAATGCATTCATGGATTGTCGCAAATAGATGATTTAACTTACTAGACTTATAGTTCTTCATATGTATGCCTCCCGAAAGAACTCATGAAAACCTATTTCTCCTACATATGGACGATAATAATCGCAACAAAATAATTAATATTTTACCAAACACTGTTCAAGAGTTCGTCTTGGTAGATAATTTTAAATGTCCAAGAGAAAATACTTAAATTAAAATAATCGATAAATATTCTGAAGCAATTCATGCTCTGTCTGTACTTCATAAAAACAACAAAATAGTATTGTACTACTAGTATTTTATGTGTATCTAGTATACACATAGTATTTATAGCACTCATTAGTAGGATGTGCTTGGATAGAAAATAATTCTTCTCTTATTTGTTGGGGAGACGTCACTATCTCCGACTCTGATTAGCAGAATGTGCAATGAAGAAACGGCGAGGGAGGGAACGGATATGCATTTTGAAAGTTAAACGGTTGCTCTTAAGGCATGCGTGGAAGAAAACCCCCGAAAATATTATGAGAGAGAGGATGGGTGGGTTTGCTAGATATAGATGTGAATTCGTTCGCTGATGATAGGCACCATCATGCTGACGGCCTGCTGATGGCGGTAGGGGTAGTTCATCACGGGTTGCCACAAAAGTAACAAACAAAGTAAAAAAGAACATGTATTCTTATTGTTATATCTACATAATATGTTTACATCTTTAAATTATATACATATATGCAAGAATATTTTTTGAGCTGGTAACATAACAGTTTGTAACTTGTTGAAACAAGTTGCCTGTACCTTACACTATGACATGTGCTCATACGTAATAGTGTAAATCACTGCAGTCTTTAAAGTATACATTTACGAATTATACGGTTCACCATTTTGCTGATGCAGGAGGACGTCACTTTGCGATAGAGCTAAGAGCCCACAAAGCGTTATCTCGTTGACGCGTCGCCCGTGGATCAATGTTAGTTGGAGTTTAGCGGTCTTACTGAAATCACATCTTTAACATATAATAGATCTAAACACATATCTCAATTGGCACTGGTAGCCGATTGCCATGGATATATGTGCTTGTCTATTCAAGAGCTAGAGTATAGTACGTTGTAAATCGTATAAAATCTTCCCTTACTTCTGTTTCTTTTTAAGTATTTAAAGTTACGAAATGTATGCTACGGTAGTCTACATAAGTAAATGACCAATACTCTCTTTAAAAGAAATAAAAAAGTTACTGAAATATCCTCGTACACTTCAAAGGTAAACTAAAGGTAACATAAATAAACTTAAGTTAGTGAAATTGACAAGAGTTTTTCTAGCTCCGCATGTGTAACTTGTTTAAAAACTATTTTAAAATATACTTAATACTTATTTGAAGATGTTTACGTGTACAGTAAAACATCTACTTATAAGGTTTCTCCAGCACAGTTTGCTTTTTCTTTGACCTGTTTCTATTTTTAAACACTTTCAAAATACACGCCATATGTAAAAATACTAGATGAAATAAAATGAAATGGCATAGAAAGAACACTAACTGAGTGTCGTGATGTTAGTCGTAAGGTTAGAATGTACGCTATTTATGTTATCAAAATATGTGGCCAAACTAGGGACTAAGTACGTTTCGGATTTCGGATGTAGGCGGTTCGTAATAGTCTAACGGAGCGTGATGATGTTTATGTTAAATGTGACCCTTAAAATGAATAAAAAATAAAACGTAGAACTCGCTTTTAGCGATAACATCAACCATTATACTACTTCCGTAGTCATTAAGTATATATATTTTAATATATTTCATACGGGAGATACGATTGCGGCATTTACTATGATGATAGTTCCTTTGACAAACAAAACCAAGACATTCAATCTCTCATGACACTCGGTTGAGCCATGTATCCCAGAAGTCTAGGCTATGGACTTACACGAGAAGCTATTGCGAGTAAGGTTTTCTACATAGTCATACATATGCATGACAATAAGTCGGTTATAGCTAAATCAATTACAAGCCGTATTCAATGGTCTGTTGATCTAGTGGTTAGTGACTCTGACTGCCAAGCCAGAGGTTGTGGGTTCGATTCTCACCCAGGACAAATAATTGTGTGATGAGCACGATAATTTGTTCTGTCCCTGTTCTATTTATCTATAATATGTATGTATTTAGAAACTTGTAAGTATGTTTAACAGCAGTCTAGTTACCATAGTACAGGCTCTGCCTAGTTTGGGATCAGACGGCCGTGTGTGAGATGTGTGGAGTTATTATTATTATAATTGAAATGAAGTTAACACCGTTACCTTGCAATTTAAATAATGCTTTTTCCAAGTCCAGCGGGTAAGTAAAATATTACACAGAACAAAAAATATTTACTTTAAACAAATACAGGACCCGTCTGTAAAATAACTTGAATACCTCAGTATTTTATTTATGAGTTATTTTTCTGCCCAAAAATGTAACCCAAGATCTATCTTGGGTTACATTTTTGGTCAGAAAAATTGTAGACCAGTACAGTGCAGAAGCACGACAATTTCGCTACCTACAAACTTTTTATTTGAAAATAGAGATATTCTTGAAAATGGTCGTCTTAAAAACACATCAAGTTCACACAATGTAAGAAAATCTCTATTTTCATCTATGCTTTATGAAGTTGTATAATAAATAACATGACTACCTATTTGACGGTCAAGAACTCAGACGCTAGGTCTGGAGTTACAGGTTCGTTCCGAATAGGTCTGGATGTTCCTATAAGTAATAATGTGTATATTTAAAAAAAATATCTAAATACCTACCTTAATCTGTGCTTTAGAATCTCTAGTTATATACTTAGTTCGACATTAATATGACATTTTACATCAACTTTTTCTGAGCATCTCGGAACAGATTAACGTAAATAATTCACATTTGTTGAGGGTTGTATAAGAGACTACGTTAGTTTCTTAAACTTAAAAGGAGTAGATACCAGTTGTTTGGAAGTTACTTTGCATATTATTACTAAAAAAAATACTGCAACTACCAATAAAATGCATCAAAGGCCTTTAAAATAAAAAAATATTTTTATCACATAATCCCGAGCGTAATCAAAGTTGATTGATGGATTTTTTTAAATATATCAGGTTTAAAATATTTTTAACTTCTGACCATAGCTCGTAAATCTCAAAATCGAATGCCTCGCGGGAACAATATGAAGTTGTCGTGGTCTCGAATGAATTTTGGAACTTTAGCCAAATGCAATCAGTCTTAAGGAGTTAGTTTTCAGACAATACACTTGATGGATAGTCATAGTTTTAGCATTCTTACCATGTTATTAATTGTTAAAAGTTTCAGAATGCTTGCTGGAGAGTTGTACATTGTACAATAAAAGTAAAATGTTAAAGATAAGACTACAATGTCATCAACTAAGTAATTTAAAAATATTGGTAGGGTTAAGGAAGGTATATTGGTGAAATAAGTAATTTAGTGATATCTCTTTCTTCTATATTTTTTAGGAAGAATACGACACGGATATCTATACAAGCACATACAAGAAACAGCGCTAGTACATGAGTTGACAGCCATAAGTTACGGACTGCGGTACACCCTTCCTGCGTTTAGTAAACAAACTTTTTTCTTGATATCACCTAATTACATATATCACTAATATACCTTCTTTTACCATATAATAAGTAATATCTGTGACTACTTTATATTTCTTTAAAACATACAAATAATTGGGTTGCTATTGTTGTGACAATTTTAAGTTGTCTCGAACCAAAACTTTCAATATAAGAAGGTACTATATTAATTATTCATAGGTTATTTACCATGTGAATCTACGGATGTCTTGAAAGTGCCAGTAAGAAAATACCCAGGTTTGTCTTTAGGCCTGAACAGGCCGTCGATGAGGAAACAACAAACAATAGTTACTTAATTTTTTAAAACTATTATTTTACAAGTTTGAACCAGGACCAAAAAATAATGGGTTCCCATTAGTTGTATGTACTGTGTAGTAACTGAGACGCCTCGATAAAAACTGATGCTTTATACAATACCAAAAGAGCTTGAACAAAACAGTGTAGATAACAACTTTACGTACACAGTTCACGTTTGCCATTACATCAAAGACCAGCTGGTCTCTAGTGATTATGGCTTTTAGTTTAGTCCCTTGGTAAAAGGCAGACTGGTCGAATCTTAACATGGCGTATTACGTCATTGTCATGTCATTGAAACGAATTGGTATTGGAAATAAGGACTACACATCTCTAAAAGCCTAAAATTTTATTATACTCTTTTTGATAACAAATTATAGTTTGCCGTAATAATTACGACCTTATTTATAGGTAAGTTTTACCAGGGTAGATATTACCAGTCTCTTTGATCGATAGACAAACCTATAAACTTTTTATAAATAGGCTTAAGTGATATACTGACGAATAAGTTTAGTCCGTTGAATAGTGCCGTTATTGAATTGTGTCATATCTTTGGTAAAGTTATGCCAAAATATCTCTCCCCATAAAGATGAAATTCATGATCAAAATTCAATGGCCTCGGTAATGCAATACAGACAAAATCCTAACAGGACAAACTTTATTGAAAATAAAAGATTTAAATTCTACTAATGTCCAGATTATTTCAGTTTCAAAATAAAAAAGACTAGCAAATAAATAATTATTTATTTATATAATCAACTTGACTTTAATTTTCAGTTTTACGGCAGTAAACAGAAAACAAACAAAATACTGGAAGTTCCTACGGGAAAACAAAAAGGTAACTGTAATGAGACATCGCAACTTTTTAAACTTAGACTGCTCCGCTACATTACACTAATTCCGCTTCGATTGACTGCCTTCAGTGTTTATATTTTAATTAGAAATACTCACAATAATTAAGTTTAATTAAGTTCACTTCTTGTAGTTTTGCTTTACCAAGTTATCGAGTACAAATATATTTTCAAGTACATTATTTTTCTTTAATTCAAAAAGGACTGGCCACCTGTTAGTAATTGTGATACTGACTAACGTTAAAGTGAGTGGTTAGAATTCACGGATAGAAAAAATAAAAAATATTCGAAACCGGAAAAGATGCTGATGACGTCCGCTTGACTTCGATTCTCGAAGATGCACTTTCAACCTTAACTTTTAAATTAATGCGCGAAATAGATACAATATTACTTAGACATTGGTCACATTTCTCCATAATAGTATTGTAGGATAAGTGCGAGTCTGACTCGCGCACCGAGGGAAACTTGTATTAAGATGGACGTCCATCTTAGGAATCAATTCTAGAAGATTTTTGCCCGTCATTTCCGCATGACAAACCTAACTTTTTTTCCTTTTAAGGAACGGAACCCTAAAAAGCACTTTTTTCAGGAAAGTTGAAAAACTAATTACAGTGTGTGTAGATTTATGCTTTTTATATGCAGCTAGTAGAAAGATATTGTAGGAATCTTGTGTTTTAATCATGTCTTGGGATTGAAAATTGGATTTTTGTAGCTATTTCCACATGATTAACAAGTTATGAGTTTCTATATATTTAAACAAGTACGTTTTTGGCATGCCTTTGTTTTACGTTGTTCAAAGTGGTGTATGAGTTTTTCTCATTTAAAAGGTACAGATGAAAATCTTTTATGATAACCGACTTAAGTAGAGTAATATGAACTTGTAAAATATCTCAATATCAAGGAAATATTAAAAAAAGGTTGTATTGAATAAAATACATTGTAGCTAAATAAATATTGATACAGTTTAAAGGTACATTCTTTCATGACATATTATATTATATAACAAAGTCCTCTGCCGCGTCTGTCTGTCTGTTCGCGATAAACTCAAAAACTACTGAACGGATTTTCATGCGGTTTTTACTAATAGACAGAGTGATTAACGAGAAAGGTTTAGGTGTATAATTTGTACCCGTGAGAAGCCGCGGCGGGTGGCTAGTTTTATATTAATTATATTACCGTTCAATACAGTATGTTTTTATTCTTGTAACGGTTTTTCCTGTCAATTTTTAATAGCACATTTCACTGAAAATCTTTTTTGAAACAGCTACGACAGCAGTGGTATTTGAACTCTATAATTTATATATATTACAGATCATAGGGGTTGGCGCAAAGCAGATTTTTGTCCCATTTAGAGCCGACCGAGACCGGGATTTGTTGTTAACATGATGCAATTTTCATTTTGCTGGTGAGCAGGATCGTCAGAGCCATATAGGAGGCTGTAATAAGGTTTGCAATTGGTGGTTTTTAAGCAACACTTTTGACAAGGCGGGTTAGGCGGATCGAGCTTCTTTGCTCACTTAATTGTATAAAAGGAAAAATGGTTTAATTCTACAATAAGACACTAAGCCTACATCATTATAAATATAAACTTAATCATATAAGGTTGATTAAACATTAGCAAAACACCGGTCCATTCAGCCTTATAACGGCGGTTATCGACAGGCAGCCATCTAACATTCGACGCCAAACACATTCGGTGACTTGTCACTGACTGCCGATTCCATGTCCGAAGATTTATTCATTTGGGTGGCCATGCGAAACCCGCACCACGTCACACACTAATCTATCAATTTTAAAACACGAACCAAATTTATGTTACAAAGTAAATGAGGTCACTGATATGAAAACAAAAATAAAATAGCTTTTGACTGTAGCTTCACTTGCGTTACGGTAGATTTTGTCAATCAACTAAGGAATTCTTTAGATACAGTACTTTTTCCTTTATGATACTCATGTCCTTTTCTGTATCCCTCCCAACGTGTATGAAAAATTTAATGATGATTGGTTCAGTACTTAGGTGTCACGCCTTAAGTAAGTCAACCTTAGTTAATAAACAAACAGATTTATTAACCTTACAAACGACGATCTATTTTAATACCATCTACTATTTTTTATCTTCAGGGGACAATTTTCCAAAATTATTTTATTCAAATATGACCTTATAAATTTTATACCTCGTTTTTACCCAGATTAGGGTTGAATTTTCAAAACTTCCTATGAGGAAACTAACGTCTAAATTTCACATTTGAAGCATTTATACTTTTTGGCATTGCGTGATTGATTAATCAGTGAGTACTATTTCGCTATTATACATATGGATACCATAGAATGAGTTGATTGACCTGAAATATATAATATACCCGTATATGTATAGAATGTGTATAGAACTGTGTATAGAATGAATAATTTATTTAAATGTGGAATGTAAATGTAATGAAATTGAAATCGATTGAAGCGACGCGCGACTGAGGTGTCCGTTCACAATTCGACGATAGCGGGTTAAGTTTTATGGAGTTGAGTCGTCATGCTGAAACTATCATGTTCTGGTCTAGATGAATTTAAATTCGAGATTTTTGCTTGTAATTTAGATAGAAACAAGAATAGATAGACAAAGAAAAAAGAGTTCTTCTAAACGATCGTGATTAGAATTTTTGTTTGCTTCTTGATTTAACATGATTTTTTTAAATTAATTATTCATCACACTATATTACATAGATAGTGTGTAAATTTTCTAGAGA
This sequence comes from Callimorpha dominula, assembly GCA_949752705.1. Taxonomy (NCBI): domain Eukaryota; kingdom Metazoa; phylum Arthropoda; class Insecta; order Lepidoptera; family Erebidae; genus Callimorpha; species Callimorpha dominula. The sequence continues at coordinate 6,426,149 of OX457005.1, forward strand.
CTTTAAAAGGAACTATGCTACAAACAGACTTTTCAAATTATGAAAATCAGTTCAAAAATGCACTACACTAGTGACGTTGGTAGCACGCTATTCTATGTTCTTTTAATGGATTTGAGTAAAAGTCGTTCTCAATTCTATTGTATTTTTTCCTATATATATCAAATCTAATTACTATATTAAATATATATATATATATATATATATATATTTAATATAGTAGTTAAAGTTTCCAACAAAGACAACGTACCTCAAGCATTTGAATAAACGCAAGATTCAAGATAGTGGGAGCTCGATGGATCATTCAAACACGCCCCTTGTTCGACGGAAGCTCGGGGCACAATCACCGAAGTCCAATAATGCCAGGCTGCGAATTCAGATACAAAGGTAACGTACACGGCAGAATATGTTCAGAAAGGAACAAGAGCCTGCAAATGCCAGTTGTTATGTTAATGTTCTTTTTATTTTAGTATTAAATTATTCAGCTGTTGTTTTCTCTCATACAAAAATTAAATTATGTATTTCATTTAACAAAACAAACAAAACAAATACACAACAAATAAAACAAAAAAAATATAATTTAAAACTGTATTGTTTTTAAATAATGGCATGAAATCGGTAGGATTTTTTTATAATATGTAATATGCAATTAATATTGCAAAAAGGGTTTTTGCAAAATGTGGGTCAAACAATCAAATACCAAATCAAATCTAGCCAGGCCTTCAGAAACCGAAGTTGACTTTGATGTCCTGATTGAATACAGGACATCAAAGTCAATGACTCATTGTTTACTGATTGGAATACACAGCGTAAGGCTTAATCTAATCATGTGTATCTTCTTATCGCATCTTCTAATTAAATTCAAGGATTCATACTTGAATTTAATTTAATTTTTTGCCTTTGAAATCAGCTAAAATTTCAAAACTAACTTTGTCGGCTGGCATTTATAGACAACACATGATCACCACATGGTGCTGGTGCCTGGTGGTATTGGTGTTGTTTAAGGCATGTATACGTAAATGCTTACCAAAAGCATGAATGTCATAGCATCCGATGTTTAGGCCCCCTGAGCGTTTGTACCACCTGTAAAAAAGCAAAAAACGACATGAAAAGACTTATTATACTGCTAACGCAAATAAAGTAATTTAAATTGGGTCCGTTTTTCCTTCATAATGTTTTATTTAGGTATTCAAGTACCTATTTTGTGAGTAAATAAAAGAAACCACAACATTAGACAGTACAAGCAAAACTATAATCATAATAACTTGAGACAACTCACACAGCCGACTGATTCCAAACTGCCTAAGTCAGTGGGATTATAATAGCCTACTGTACGGTGTTACAATGGGCGGTCTTATCGCAGGCTGCTGCTGATCGTGTCATGACACAATTCTTCGTCCTGGATTAGGAATCGAACCCACGACCTTTGGCTTAGCAGTCAGGAGCATTCATTCATGCTTAAAGCATAGTGACATCGCAAGCAGTTACAGTTTAGAAAGAAGAAAGAAAGAAAGAAAATCCTTTTATTTTAAATAAACATTGGATGCACACAAGGCTTATTAAACAAAGAACATGTACACAAGAAAAAAGTAAATAAATGAGAAATACAAAAAAAACAACGGTAGGTTAAAGGTTTAAGTAACTATACTAAACTCTCACATCTATTTATCAAGAGGTATCAGAAAGATTAATGGTCACACTATAGCTACATGGAAAATAGTTTACCAACCAACATCCTCCACGGTATTTCGTCTGTTTATTTTAGTTCACACCCGGTGCTGAACGAAAAAATAAACATTTAAATATATGGTGCGCTGCAAAACCATTGTGTGAGACAAACTTTCAAAGAGCCGAGCAAAATTTTAACGCCTCCACATGAACGTGACTGAATTATTATTCTGTGTTAAGAAGATTGAAGGAATAATATTATACTTCAGTTTGAAAAACGAGTTATAAAAAACTTATCAGTGAAAAACTCGTTATAACAAATTTTTATTTAGAAGTCCTTAATATATGAATAGCAATTTATGAAGAGAATTTTTAATCATCGTTGAGAAAATAGTTATCTTAAGATAGCTCAAAAGCTGCATATCATTGAGTTTAAGGTTTCATTTAAGAATTATAATTTATTATTAATCAATTAATTATAATTAACTAAATAGTCTTTAAAAAAATTACAAACAATACCAATACGTTTTAATCATACCACAAGAAACTCGGCTTACTCTGGAGATATGACCCATTCAATAAAAAAGAATAAGTAAAATCTATTTACGATTGAAAATGGTACATTACAAAAATACACACAAAAAAAAATATAGTCGAAACTTCTTTTCTGAAATTGCTCGATAAAAGTACGCGTTAGTACCAGTAATTACGTGACTACACAAATTTTCCTCTTTTTGGAGTTTACTCCTTAAGAATCGATTTTCATATAAGGCGCCCAGAATAAAAAAAATACGAAGAGTAAAATTTAGTGATCGAAGGGCAGCGTAACGCTTTAACGCTTTGTTGTGCTTTCAGTGCTTTATTGGAGTTTACTCCTTATCCTCGACGCATGTAAGTAGATATATGTATATACCTTGATGTAATAAAGAATATAAACTGCACAGCGACTACAAATTATGAGAGGGGGGGGGGGGGGGGGGAAATTTCAATAACTGATTTTGATTGCAGGTTTAAAAAGATTACATTCCGGTAAAGCATTATTTAACAACAACTTACAATAACAGATTTTTAAAGTTTTTAGCAAGACTCTAATGGTTACTAGACTTATTCGTTTTTTATAAAACTATCATCTGCAGCTAAAAATAAACGAGCCAATTAAGACCGATCGAAGGCAATTAAGAACGTCTTGACCCGACTTCAGGCTAACAAGGGAAGGAAAAAGGTTGACTAACTCTATAATAGCTATTACGGAATCTCTTATTGCGTTTAATTAAAAATAAATACTTTGGAGAAACGTATAACAAGTTAAATAAACCCACGTGTCGGTTGGTGTCGATAAAGATGTATCTTCATCGGGCAAATATTTTCTTAACTGCCTGATCCATGCGAGAAGTCATTGTAGCAGTAAAATAACTAAGTTTCTCAGTAATTGTATATTGGAATGTTCAGCACAAAAACTGTAGCCACCATCCCTCTAATACGTTACCTCAGTTAAAAGTTAAGGATCGTGACAACACTTGAGTTAACACAAACATAAAGTAACTAGACTAGACAAATAGTATGAAATATTGAAGGAAATGCACTAATTCTGAAACACTATAAATGTACAATACATATATATATAATATATATGGGCGCAAATGTTCAAACATTGTTTTTAAGTGGTTTTAATTATTATAGAAATATCCAAAATACATTAGATTTATATTCAAATAATTTATTAGTAAACAGTAAAACAATTATTTATCAAGCTCTAATATTTAGTTCTAATAAACCCTGTTTTCACTGTTTAAAGTTCAACTTATGATTCAAATACGCATATAAATAATTGTGTAAATGTGCAAAATAAAATCTATCAGAATTAATATTATTATTATATTTCTAATTTTATTTTATGCATTAAATAAAACTTAATTTCTATTGAGTCCTGATTACAGCGCCATCTGCTGACGATGTACAAATGTTATTATTATGAAAATAATAACATTTGTTCATATTAAATAAATGTAATTTGTGTAAAACAAATCATTTTATGTTGTGTAAAATTGATTAAATAAGTGTGTAAATCAAGAACTATTTCTAGTCATTTTATTTATTTGTTATAAAAGAGATTGTAGTCGCTTATCCGTTTAAAAATCTATTGTAAGGTTATTCATAACAATGTTTGAATTGTGAAGAGAGAGATTAGTACCGTGCTGGCGGTTGTGTGAGAATAAACTAAGTAATTTATAGTGCTTGTTTTCATTCTGATGGACCCTGAACATAGAAACCCTGGCGTATCGCCGACATATACATATATATATATACAATACAATAAACATACAAAAGCTTTAACTTTAGATCCTACAACATTAGATAACTCGTATCGTTAAAGAAAAGTGATTTAAAGACAAACAAAAATACATAGACTGTAGGAGCAAGGTAAATTGTTTATTAACTCGAAACAAGAGGTCGAGTTTCTATTAGCCATTATTCATGGATTATTGTTCGTAATGGAAAGGAAATTGAACACAAAACTCGATTATCATAAATAATTCCCAATAGGCGGGCCTCGGATGAAATCAATCGACTTGATTTCTCTAAGTAGAAGATTAATTTTTAAATCAAAATACAAGACTTATGTTAATAGGTACGCTTTTAAATAAATATATATTCGTTAATAATGAGTCAATTTGGACTGTACAATGTAAATAAAATTTCTAAATATATTTTTGATTATATGATTCATAATGTTCAACTGAGTGCGTGATCATATCTGGATATAAAATAGTATCTGAACATAAGCTCCTGGAAACCAGGATAAAATAAAATATTTCATCAGGATTTCTACTTGAAGAAATATTAGGTATTTGTATAATCTGTGAATCTCAAACATGTATTTCGAAACTCAGGGGCGGTGCATCTGTTGCAGCATCTATTAAGTTGCATTATTTTATCATCCTATTTTTGTATGTTGAAAAAAAAACATTAACCCCAAATCAAAAATGTGTATCCGAAAACTCGTGTTCTTGGTTTCTTTTTCCAATGTTTCATTTTGCTTTGAAGAAATACTTATTTGTTTAAGATTTTATTTTGGCCATGTTTGGTCATCATTGAAACCTTTTTTTCGGTAAGGTTTTTGACACTTACGTTATTTTAGCGCGTTATTTTAGCGTACATGCACGGATGGCGCAATGGTTTAAGCGGTCACCTCGCCACTACGCCGCGCCGAGTGTTGTGTTCCACAAATAGTTGTCCCGAGTCTGGGTGTTCTTTGTGTCCGTTGTTTAAATGTTTGTGAAGCCCCCCGCGACACAGGAATGTTCCTAATGCGGGGTTGCCTTTAAAAAAAAAAAAATAGTGTTAATTATAAAAATGCAAAAAAGTTGATGTACGTTTGTCTTTTGTTTGTGACAGAATTATACACAAATCAAACGTTCACACAAGATTTTCGAGGGTTCTAGTTTTTTAAAATAGATTTATTTTATTGTAGGTTTCTTCAAAAAAAAAAAAATACAAACAAAGTGTCATTTATTGTTTCAAATAAACTCATGCCTATAGCGCCTTTGCAGTAAAAGTTTTGGCTTTATTACTGTAACAGAAAACATCTTTGTTTTCTGTTACAGTAATAAAGCCATAAAGCGTTTTGTAATGTCTAAGGGAAATCATATTTGATTATAAAATGTCGTAATTGAGAACCGCGTGTAATATTTATTATAGACTAGCCTTTGCCCTAGGCTTTGCCTGCTCTGCGTTCTACTTTAACGCAACGTTTTGTGCTAAATGTTATTTTCCTATATCTCGGGAATTCTAACATTTAAACTTTCTCGTTCCATGATATAATTATGTATTTACACGGAAATTAACGCGATCACGAAAAGGTATTACATACCTCTGAATTGCCTCACGTTTCAACCAGGTTGCACTGGCCGTGGTCACAGGCTGACTCTCGGGAATAGTATTTTTCTGGATGAAAATGCCTTTGACAATATGTAAGCAACACTTCATGATGATCGCTCAAGTAGTTAAGGCGTGAAAGCGTAACAAACAAACAAACTTACTTTTGAATTTATAATACTAGCTGTTGCCCGTGACTTCGTTGGCGTGACAATTTTGATGAAATCTATACCATAGGAACCGTACATTTTTCCGGAATAAAAGATGAAAGTAGCGGATGTGCTATTCCAGACTATAATCTATCTCTGAGCCCAATTTCATCCAGATCCGTTCCGGTTTTTTTGCGTGAAGGAGTTACAAACATACATACATCCATCCTCACAAACTTTTGCCTTTATAATATTAGCAAAGATAACACGACTCTACAAAAAAAATTTTCGTTCTTTGTCCTAAAGTTTATACCATTATTTTCCAGTTAGTTATGCACAAAAACGAAAAGAAAATACCTTTTTTCGGTATAAAGTTTGCTTTTGTGATAGTTATAATAATAATACTCATTTTTCAATTTTTTCATAAATTTTAATTGATTTTAATATTTTTAAAAAGACCGCGCGGTGAGAGTGGGGTTTTAACGTTTACACTGTGCCGCTAGATGGCACCCGAGTGATAAACAACCATCAGGTGTTATTTACAAGCCCAGAATAACTTAAAATGTCGTCACGAAAGTGCAAATACGATGCTGATGCATTTTGTTTTATATGTGGTCAATTTATTAAAGTTCGAGACGTGAAATATGAACTAAAGACATCTCACGTTCTCTGTGAAGCCTATGAAGCATATTTTGACTGTCCTGTACGGAATCAAGATAAGCCATGGGCTCCACATGTTGCTTGTAGTTATTGTAAAAGGTGTTTGGAAGGTAAACAATTTTTATTTAATTAAGCGATGAATCCAAAATAATAGACATATTAATTTTTATTTTTATATTTTTAGGTTGGTATCGAGGTGAGAAAAGGTCTATGAAATTTGCAATACCAAGGATTTGGCGAGAACCAAAAGACCATATTACTGACTGCTACTTTTGTATGGTGAATCCGAGTAAAAGACGTAGAGGTAAAAATGCAAAACCTATTGAATATCCTGACCTCGAATCTTCTTCTGCTCCAATTGCTCACGACCTGACACGACCAGTACCTGAGCCACCAAAAAAATTATCGCAGAAAAGTATCTCATCTTTTAGTTCTTATAAAAGTAATTCCGATAAGGAGTTTTTGCCTACACCTGAACAACCAAAACACTATCTCATTACTTCAGAAGATTTTAACGATCAAATTAGAGATTTAAATTTGCCAAAAAATAAAGCAGAGCTTCTAGGCTCTCGATTAAAACAGTGGAATTTGCTTGATGATGTTAAGATCACGGATCAGCGGACTAGGCATGAAATGTTTGCAACGTTTTTCACGAAGGAAGATGGACTTTGTTTTTGTAATGACATTAAAGGTATGTTTGAAGCAATTGGCATACCCTGTGTCCCTAGCGAATGGCGTTTATTCATTGACAGCTCTACAAAAAGTTTAAAAGCAGTTCTATTGCACAACGGAAATAAATTTCCGTCTCTTCCAATTGCTCACTCAGTACATCTTAAAGAAAATTATGAAAGTGTCAAAATTTTGCTTGAATCTGTAAAGTATCGTGAGTATAACTGGGAGCTGATTGGAGATTTTAAAATGGTGGGATTTTTAATGGGGCTACAGGGTGGATATACAAAGTATCCGTGTTATTTGTGCTTGTGGGATAGCAGAGCGGATTCTAAACACTATATTCAACGGTCATGGCCTGTAAGAACAGAATTGTGTGTCGGAAAACAGGACGTCAAATTTGAGCCGATTGTTGAAGCGGAAAAAGTGTTAATGCCGCCTTTGCACATTAAGTTAGGGTTGATGAAACAATTTGTTAAAAAACTGGATGAAACTTCAGAAGCTTTTGGATACTTAAAAAAAATTTTTCCGAAGTTATCGGAAGCAAAGGTTAAAACTGGGGTTTTTGTTGGTCCGCAAATAAGACAGATTTTCGCCGATGAAAAATTTCCAACGTTGCTGAATCGTACTCAAAAAGCAAGTTGGAACAGTTTTAAAGCAGTAGTTTCTGGATTTTTAGGAAATAATAAAGCTGAAAACTACGAAAAGTTGGTTGAGGATATGCTTACAAATTTTAAGGCCATGGGCTGCAGGATGTCATTAAAAGTACATATGCTGCATGCTCATTTGGATAAATTTAAAAACAATATGGGAGCCTATTCCGAAGAGCAAGGAGAACGTTTCCATCAGGACATCATGAATTTTGAACAACGCTATCAAGGCCAATACAATGAAAACATGATGGGCGACTATATTTGGGGTTTATTGAGAGAAAGTAGCTATGAACATAAAAGAAAAAGTAAAAGTGTGCACTTTTAAGTTATTTTCCACTTTTCTGTAAGCTAATTTGATAGTAAAACTTAATAAAAATAATAAACATTTTTATTTCAATAGTCTTATTTTCAATCAAAAATTAAAATCCGAGATTTTTAAAAATTTCGTTCAATCAGTCTTCTAAGCACAAAAGCAAAGTTTTTCATGCCATATATTTTTTTTCCGTCTAATTACGACCTAAACTACCGAAATTTAATGCTTTGCAATCAAAGTCAAATTTCATGTTGACCCGTGTAATAGATAAAGACTAATATGTAGGTAGATAGGTTTTTGTTGAGGAACTAGAGAATCCTTGGTCGGGAAGTTATGAGTTGAAGTTATGACCGTTACCTGTGAAGGATTAGACTGCGAGTGTATTCCTCACTGCAACCACCCACACAATGCAACTTATTTATATTTAATCGTAGTATTTAGTTCTCTTGAAGTCGGGATTTGAAAAGTGTACATACGTTCGACTTGTCAATAAAAGCCTCCTGATATTAGGATATGAGGAAGCTTTTCAAAAAGTCTTTGGACCTACCAAAGACTTTTTGGTAGTTCAAAAGCTGAAACTGAATAAAAATATACTGATCTCTGTATTATAGCAAAGCCAATGAAAACACCACAGCGATATGTTCAATAGAATATTGTGTAAAAACAACAAATTATTAAAAGAGTTACGGATATTGGTAATCATCCATAGAAACAAAATTATCCAACATAATATGTTTCTCTTCATTTTCTTAAATGTAACTTTAAAGGTAGAAAGTACCTTATTTTATACTAGCAACCCGCGCCGGCTTTGCACGGGTACAAATTATACACCTAAACCTTCTTCATGAATCACTCTGTCTATTAGTGAAAACCGCATGAAAATCCTCAGTAGTTTTTCAGTTTATCGCGAACAGACAGACATACACTCAGACGCGGCGGGGGACTTTGTTTTATAATATGTAGTGATATCTGATATTTTATCTAATTGTACCACTCGAAGTCGTAGCGGAATAATTTATTTATATATTATGTACATAGATATACTACAATCAATCTTTTTTTATCACGATTCAGCTACGTATAACAAGAGTTCTAAATGAAAATCATAAAAAGTAAAACGATGCTTCAAAAATTCACTCGGTGCAAAATTATACAATTACATTTTTACTGTCACGTAAATGTAACTCTTATAAAATCAGCGTTAATAAAATAGCAGAAAAATGACTCGTTATCGGAATACGACGGTCAAGTAATATTCTAATATTGAGAGATTCGACATTTTGCTACCATGCATAAATTTTTCCATCTCGAAAGATCACGACTGTAAATTTCACGTTTCATTACGTCTAGTCCACAAAGGAAATCTTATATGTCAGATCTTGAACCCATCCCTACAGTAATATTTATTTATTAGCTACTCTTTGCTACTAAATTCGTTGTTTGTTTTTTCTAGATGTTTCAGGCATATTATATTACGTGGTGTTCAAATTAAAATGAGTTTTCTAGATTCTATTTTTAAACAGTCTCCATTTGTGCACCGTATTAAAGTTTTTCATATGGGAATGACAGTACATAAAACATGTACTCTGTTTTAACAGTATGTGTCCCATATATATTTAATAAAAATATATACCCCTAGTAGCGTTTAACAAACTTCAGTTCAATAAAATAGTTATTATTACACAACGCTTGGTCAGTGTGTTTGCAATTGCTGAAGTAACTAACTATGTAACATAAAATATACCAGTAGTATAGGGGGTATAGGGGCTCGTGGCCAAGTGGTAACCGAGTGGGTTAGCACATTACAAGGTTAAGTAATACTAGCCTATCCAGTCTTAGGATGTCTGACCATTCTTAACACATTGAGACCCCTCCGTGCCCTGGAGAGCTCGATAAGCCGTCTGTGGCTGTGGCATTCGTTACGGATAGTTGAAGCCCTAAAAAGTCCGACAACCTGGTCTAAATTCAGAACTTCGATATCGCCTAGTACTTTGGTTCTGGAGGTCTGATGGCAGTCACTTCACGTAAAATATCGAAGTTCGGCGGTATTGTAGTTAGACTGAAATCCGATCCCAACTTAGTTGGGAAAAGGCACGCAGGATGAAGACGAAAATATAGCAGCTGTATAAAATGATCCTTAATCTAGTAATATATTTAATATACATTTAAATAAATAAATATTAAGTAGAAGTAACAGTGGAATTAATTGTGTTATTACATAAATATGGCGACATTTATAAGTTTTTTTTTAAATGGTACATTTAAACACACTAATACTACATCACACAACCCACGTTACTAGAATATTTAGTTCAGACTGCTTAACCGTTTATAGTATAAACGATAGTGTATTAAAGCATTGTGATCCTTACAATATTTTTTCTAAGAAGTACAACAATATATTATCCCAGAAATATCAATCTTCCTAATACCCAAACATCTGTACATTCCGAATCCTTTAAAAGCAATTTTGTCGGCTAACTTTGTCCGCTATCCGCCCACATTGAGAACCAAAATCATTTTGCTGAAAACTGCTTAGACGTGCATGGCGGACTAAGTAAGGTAACTTTTTGGTCTGGCTAGCGGCCAATGTTTGTAAGAAGTTCTTCCAAACTAGGACTCGTACAAAGGTACTATAAAGTTTCACAAAACTGCTGTGCTATTGTGTCTGTAACGGTGTTTAAAATTTCACACTGTGTATATTACAACGTATCCCGAGTACTAATACGTATCTTTAAACACTAAATTCTAGCTGAAAAACTTCTCAGTCTATAAAAGCTGAAACTCCATGTTCTAACTTTAGAAGCAAATTCGACAATTTCTGACAAACTCAGATCCAACTGATTCGAATTGTGGTTTAAAATTCATTTTATTTAACACTTTTTTTTCAATCACATAGGATTGATTGACGTCACAATTCACGTTAGACACCCGCTTAGATACGGGATTTCACGTTTACACTCCCATAGGGACGATAAATACGAGTGCGTGGAAATCGACTATAGTGAATGTTTGTATTCTGTGGTGACAGACAATGTACTTATGTTATTTAAATCTATAATTACATTAAAATTATAGCAATTCATAAATATATAAGTGTTTAAGTCTAATTACACTCTAAAAATAACATAATGATATTACCAAATGAAAAAAGACATTGAAAATAATCACCTACTACTCAAACATCATATGTTTTGTCCATGACTTTAGCTACAACATGTCATGTAGAATGTAGGTGACGTGTCATTCTTGATGTGGCAACATGTGGTTATTTCTTTTTTTTTATTTAAGAATAAATTTACTATTTAATGTTAAGATACAAAAAAATATACTGGATACTAGGCAGAAGGCTCACCATATCTTTAAGATCTATAATATTGAGGCTTACAAATCTGCATCTGAGGTGGAATATATGATGGATATGGAATATATATGAAATAATAGATGATGGACATTTTGAGGTTACAACCTTGATGGTTTCCTCTCCTTTGCGCCTCGGGTACTGTCAGGCCAACACCATAGCCAGTAAGCAGTATAAATACAAAAAAGAATGATAATTAACAAGAAGAAAGCCATTTGAAACAGAAATAAGACAAGTGAAAAACAAGCTTCTAAAAAAACCATTTTGGCCATGTGGTGTTGAAAATCAAAGGTTAAGCTAAATGCAAATTTAGAGGGTCATGCCTCACTCCTTCTTCACGATTTGTATTCAATAATTTGAGTGTTGTCTTAAGGACAAAATGAATTTCATTGACTGGAGTTACAAAAATATATGTATTTTTAATATTTTCCTAATAAATATTGTCATGAGTCGATGCTCTATGCACATTTAAAGAAATAAAATCAAGGGCAGTTGAGTTTTGTTAATTTGAATATTACCACAAGCAAAGATGTTGTGTCATATTATATTATGCTCATTGTGAATCTGTAAATATAAATGTTCAAAATATTTTAACTCTAAAAATAGTTATTAAATAAGAACTATATTTTATGATCTTAAATTTTGCTGTAGATACTAAGATTAACTGTCACTGCTTCAATGCTATCTATATGCTATCTATCACGTTAATTAATTTAGAAGTTAATTGCTTTAGTGTTGTAGCGTATGTTATGTAACTTAGTATTTGAAAATTGCAAATTGAAATAGTACTTATGTGCGAGAGTGCAATAGTACACAGCACTACATAGACTAAATGAACATAGCTTATACATCAGTATACACGCAGATCAATGTAAATAAATATGTTTATGCACAAAAATATTAGCACTAAGTCGGAAGGATATTACAGTTGAAGCTTTAATTCCCCCAATAAACAAGTAGTAAAAATTTCTAAACAATCTGTGTCTCCAATCCTTAATTAACTGAAATGTCTCATTTCGCTATAGTTTGATTAATAATCAAATCTTTTTTTGTAATTTGATACAGAAATTATGACTAGATATGCTAATAGGGGCTTCAGGTGAATTACGAATTATTTCTGAAACGAAATAACTAACAATCGACGATGTTCGGTTCGATGACTTATTGCTTGGCCCCAGGTGTGATCTCTACAGGAAATCCTGAACTGGCTATCAGCAGATGTTTCCCGCCTTCCAATTCTCAGTCTGCCTCGATATTGGGCAATGCTTAAGCCTTAGGAGAGATTTCTATCCTTTGTAATATGGTATGTTCTGTTGTTTCGTTCTAAGTGTATAATGTATCAGTAGCTAACCCAAAGGACACTGACGTTTTAAAATAAGAAAGGTACCGACATTGTAAAATAAGAAGCTTTCCTCTGCGGATGCTTACATTTTGACATAAGCATAAAGCACAAATAATGTTTGTGCTTAAAACGACGTGGCAAGTATACGACGTTGCTCGCGAAAATTCTGCTTTCATTTAGTAGCTTTGTCAGCGAAATAATGAGTGAAATGAATATTAATACAAAATTTGAATGGCACGTCGTCTTTGCATTGTAAAGAAATTCCCTCACTACTGGCAAAGAGAGATTATTTTATGCACGCTTGTGTATGTGACTTTATAGAACAGTTAGAATTTTATATTGTATATTATAATAAAAACACATGCAATATTCGTCAGACATTACTAGCATGGTTATTAACCGATACTATGTAGGTTTATACTTGTAAACTACCTTCGCTACGCCTGTAACTAAATGTTACCTTGACAACAATTACCGGCGCTGTGGATGCCTTTGCGAACCTTAACTTGCGTTAAATGTGACACCAAGAAAGCAGTACTTGCTTGGTGTCATATATAACGGAGTTATATAGTTTTACAAATACCACAAGGTGAGTAGCTTATGTTTATTATACTGTTAAGGTTACAAAAAACTAGCGCGGGTCCAGAGCAAGATCCCAGGGCTAACAGACGTTACTTATTTTCTCTTTAACAAAATGTGTTGCGTAGAATAGTATTAGTATATACTTTCAAGGTATACATACCTGACTGTTTGTATTTGTTAATGTATTTATTAAATAATTTATAGGTACCAGGTGCTAAAGGTGCGTAAAACCATTGCCCACTTTTCTTAGAGTCTAAGTGCTGATTTTTACGTATGTTTTACAGAATTGGATTGAAATAATAACTGATATTGCTAGACAATCTCCGTCGGCCGTAATTTCTACCAAACAGTTCGCAAAAAATAACGAAGTTTATTTATAGCCTAAGTCTTCATCCCACTAATCCCACTATCCCACTAATATTATACATGTGAAAGTTTGGATGGATGGATAGATGTTTGTTACTCTTTCACGGCAAAACTAATCAACCGATTGCAATGAAACTTGGTATGTATATAGCTGGATATCTGTATTAACATATAGGCTACTTTTTATCCCGACAATCCCACGGCACCGGCACAAACGCGGTTGAAACCGCGGGGCACAGCTAGTTGGACATATAATAATTAGGGAACTATGTATTTCAATACGCAAATACATCGCCCATCCTGTATAATAACTGCGTAATTTTTGATTCTATCATTACGTCATCTGTGAACGCATAAAAATACTCCAACGTAAAGAAATGTACCCTTCGTAACTGCGAGTAAATAGTTTAATAAGTATTTATTCTCTTTTCGTTGAGAATTAAAAATAACCATATTTAAGTAAAGAAGACTATTGTGTTCACGTATACGTTGTTGAAACAAAGCACTCACCGTCATCAAAGTGACACTGGTAGCAAGATTAAGGAAATGGCGAAGCGATAATGGCTAGCTAGCACTGCACTGCAGAAAATGACATGCTAATGGACAGTCCTTCGCCCCGACTCAACTCGTGGGTTCTAGTTTAGTAGATAATAATGTTCAATGCAATTTATTCCATAAGAAATGTTACATTGTGTAAAACATAGAAAAGTATGCGTAAGTGACTTTTTTTTATTAATTTGTTTCGCTTTCACGTCTTAACAAGTTAATCCATCATCATTAAATTTTGCTCACACATTGTCCCGCCCAGAAAAAAAACTAATTAGCAGGTACATATAATTTATTATAATATATTAATTCCAACTTGCGATAGATACCCTGGTTTTGCAAACAAAAGTAACAGATTTACAAATCCTTTCCGAAACTGGTTCTTTCTAAAAGGAGTCGGAACTCCTTTCCGAGAAATCTTCCTGAACACTGTTTTTCTCAGCAATTAATAATAGGCGGTTCAAATAGTAATAACGCTCTTTAAATAACTCATTAATATCCTGAAATAGGTAACGCGTTAAATTTGAAACGTGTCCAAGCACTCGCGAGCCTTCGCACATTTGAAACAATGTAGCGAGTCCTAGGAATAACATATAATTCAATGTGAACGTTATTCTCCAATCGTGTTATAAAATATTTGTAATCATATCGCAAATTAATTGCTTAGGCTGTATAAATTGCTTATGCGATACCCCATCAATATGGGTGACCGATACAATTCTGCATACCGTTACGACATTAGTAAATTGCCTAAGGTTCAGTTCACGTCGATAACCAACGCAAAGCGGGGAACAATTGCCTTAAAAAAATCAGAGTGCAACCCTCGATACATAAAGGGACACTCCAAGTGCATAATGATGTAAAGATTAAAAGTGTGATTAATATATATTATAAAATTGTTTACATTGGTCGATTGTGTTCGTCATGTGAGAATGTATGGTTATTACATTTTGTGGCTGCATATCATTGTTGTGTGACTGGTTTACACACTTTCTGAAGCATTATGTGCGACTTTATCAAAAACAAATAAATTCGGAAGTTGGAAGAGCCGCTCAATGGCAAAGAACTGGTTAAGTTTCGGAGCTCCTTAGAGTCGAGGTTCAGTAATACACCTTAGGAGCGGTGTTTATTAGGAAATTTAGGTATGTCGAATTAAAATTAACAGGTGAAGCGAGTGAGTATTAAGACTAGATAATTGTGTAGAACCTTATGTCATAGTGTCACGAAGGGCTCATGGGCTTACCTCTACCACTTCGTATCTAAGGAATAGTCCGTATATACGAACGTTGATCCCTTGGCTTTGATTGCGCGCTGGTCGAGGCAGCTTTTGAGTCATTAAACTGTTATAGTCGTCCTATTTGATAAATACATAATTGTCTAAAATATTAATACATTATTCCTGGATCCACTATGTCATATATGATGGATAATTCACTCAGGCTGTTGGCTAAAACAATATTCTGTCGCACACCTGAAGCTGCCTATCAATCCTCTTTTAGAATATTACATAAAACCAGCAGGTGTACAAAAGAAAATAACAAAATTACAGGTAGAAACGTCTTTGTAAATAAAGTAGGCTATATGTCCGTACAAAAATTCTGAGTTTCGTTAGGCACTGTTGTGAGATCATACATAATAAATGAGAACCGGCCAGCCGGCAATGAATAATGGTTGGAATAAATCCTAATTCAGTGCATTACATCAGTAAAGCTGTAACAGTCCATGATAATACAGATTTATGAACAAAACAAACAGTTTACAGAAATTTCAACTATTATGTGTAACGTAAAATAATACGATGCAATATTAGGAGTGTCCTTATTGGAAGCATCTATTGTATGTTACGTAGTTTAAAAACAGGAGTAATGGTTGATATTATTCTTGCAATCCCACACTTGTGTTATATCCGCTTCATAAGGATTTTATAAGTATGTAATTAATGGACCTAAAGTCAGGACACCGATTCAGGAGAATGCGACAACCTGTGCAGTAGGCGGCATTTGACTGCAACGCAGGTCGCGGGTTTAACTCCCGCTCGGTGCAAACATTTGTACGCATGATTGCCTGTTTTGGCATTTACAAAAAAAGTGGCTAAGTATATTTATTCATGTTGTAGAACCTATAGAAAAAGCTATATTAGTTTTGGTCCAGATAGCGTTGTCTCAAATCCTATTATTATAGATATGTCATTTACAATTGGCAAGGTGTCCTGTCAAACCGTTGTTTTAGAAATAGGCATAATAGCCAGAATTGAAAATGCAGTGTAAGTATGACACAATTACCAAATAAAACTATTTTAATATACCTGAAATTAACAGCGGTCTATTGTAGTACCCAGAACAGCAACTATCAATAGATACTTTAAGGACTTCCCCAGATCTGTGAAGATTTCTCTTGTGGTCTGACAACTTAGAGTTCACAAAGCCCCAATACAAAGACATTCCTTATTAAGTTCTAAACCAAAATTATGTTGCCGATTGTAAGATTATGAATACCCTCAGTTAACAAGTTTGGAGACCTCTGCAGCTTATTGGTATTAAGCTTCTTATACTTAGAGTATCGCCATGTTTTGGTTTTAGAATACATTTATTACTATATATAATGTTAGTGACATTGAAACATAAATTCCTGCTAGTTTTGGTTATAGATATTTTTTATCTTGAGCCTGAAACAAAGATCACACGAACAGTGTTGATCAGGGTAATTAAAACTATTTATAACTCAGTCGCCCTCTGCATACCCACTTCGCTTATTAAAATATATTCATAGAGTTTTAAAAGTATTTCGCTATATAGATAATATTCTCTCCTCTGCATTCCAATCTTGATACCCATTTTCCATTTCAATTCAATAATTGCTCTATACGTTTGTTACAGAATACATCTTTGCACATTTCTCTTAGTGCACCCAACACTTCCGTGGTTTAGTTTATTATAATATATTATGTTACCCGCGTTAACCGGAGGAGGAAGACATCGCCTCTTTCAGTTAAAGTTTTAGCAAGGCGGGCAAAAATGATAATTTTCGTAAATCAACCGTAAAAGAAGGCACACAGGGCCCATATTAACAAGTAACTCATATTTTAATCATACTATTAATATGAAAGTAAGTAAAGGCATTCGTTACTCGGTCACGCCCTTACTACTGAATGTACGTCGATGAAATTTGGCACACACGTTATTCCCTGGATTAACAAATGGGCACAGGAATCGGTGTAATTCGGTAATCCAGGTTTACGTGAGCAAAATATAGTACATTTTATTGCATTGATGCACATAAGTATTTGGGCTTACTTATTGATAGCAATTTGCACTGCGCTGACACTGAAACAGTGTGCTAGAGACTTTTAATAATTTTAGCTACATATGAAAGCTGTGTCATAGTCTAGGTTCGTATAAGAATCCGTGTACGGATATCATTTGTAGATGATAGGTTACAAATAAGCTAATACTCTTACATAAAAGTGCGCTAGTAGCCTAAAAACAGGACGTTATTTATATTATATTTGAGATTATATGCCCAAAGATAAACATGATATTGCCTAGTTATCGCCAGTTATCACAATGTCTTAAGCAAAATTAATTACGAGAGGTGATTTTGTGCTGAAATATGAAAATTCTGGCCAAAAAAATAGAAGAAAAGAAGTATTTAGGTCAGAAATGGGATGCAAAGGCAAGGGGCAACGAATTTTATATTTAAAGAATTAATGTACTGTAATGACGATCCCCGAGAATATAAATATAAACCCCGAGAATACACACGGCGCGGGCGTGGTCACGAGCGTACGAGCAACTGTCCGTACGCGAAGATGTGCGAGTTGACGTTCGAGTCGCGTGCGAGTTGCTGCTTGTGACGTGGTGGGCGAAGGCGAGCGGCGAGCAAAATTAAAAAATGTTGTAGTAACTCGGATGCGAGCTACTGACTGACTCGCACATGACAGTAACTCGTATGATACGGTCACACAATCTGAGTAGCTGCACCGCAGTAACTGACTAGGCCAGCTCGCACGCTAGCTCACACTGTGTAACCTTGGCATAAGTGAGGACTTGAAAGGGACTGCGTGGCTATCGGCATTCAAGCCTCTCTAACTGGCTAGCTCTGAACCTCTAGCTAGCGAATGATAGTTTGTTCGGAGACGACGCGGCTTATTTTTGGTTTACATGTGTGCACAAAATGTACACATCTTCGTCTATAGTAGTGATGTACATGCTTGTTGTTGGCGCTGTCTCGGAATTGTGACAATAAGCGTTCATAGTTGGCGTTAGTTTTCTATGTAGTTGTAGTTCAATATATCCTGAGCATTATAATGTGTTATGCTAAGGTAACACCAGATGGTGTAACATGTTACAGTTGTTATTAAATTATGTATGTGCGTGCACGTCATTGGAGTCCAATTGTTACCTATTTGTACCAGGCAACACTGAGCTTGTATCCTCTTTTTTATGGGATAGGAGGCAAACGAGCAGACGGGTCACTTGATGGTAAGTGACTGCCGCCGCCTATGGGCACCTGCAACTCGAAAGTCACAAGTGCGTTGCCGGCCTTTAAGGTGGGAATAGGGTAAGGATGGGAAGAGGGGGAGAGGGGCAAAGATGGAAAGATTTGGGTCTTTCAAATACCCCCGACACGAAAATCCCTTCAACCATTAGAAAAGAGATGATGATCTTCGAGTGTCTGAACAGATTTTCTTGAATGATATCTAAGAACATTCTCGATCAAGTCATCTTTCACTTAAATCTGTCCATTCGTTTAGGAGCTACGTTGCCACAGATAGACACACAGACACGTCAAACTTATAACACATCTCTTTTTGCGTCAGGAATTAATCTATACATAATCGTCGAGTTAGTGCGACATAAACACTGACTTTACAGTGTCGTAGGTTCTCCATTACAGCTTCAAACAACAATAACTATTCCGGACATGTCCTCAAACATCGGGTAAACTCGTGGCTTGCATTTAAACTTTATCGATCAAACTTTATCAATTGTCCGTCCTATCTTTAATATACTGAATTACGTTCTGCCTATAGAAACTAGTGTTCTGTTTCGAAATAAAGGACTGCTTGTTTGTTTTTAGACGGACCTGCTGGCCTAGTGGTTAGTGATCCTGACTGCTGAGTCAGAGGTCGTGGGTTCAATTCCCATCCAAAACAAATAATTGTGTGATGAGCACGATTGTTGCATTTGTTGTTGTCTGGGTGTAATTTATCTATAATATGTATGTATTTAATTATATATTAGTATATTTATTAGCTGAGAGCCTATACCATAGTACAGGCTCTCACTAGTTTCGGGTCAAGCCGTGTGAAGATGTCTCAAGTCATTACTATGTCATAATAACTAATTATAATTAATATAATAACTAATTATAATTCGTGCACATAGCGTGCTGGTTAATATTATTATTAGTAATATATATATATATATATATATATATATATATATATAATATATATATTAACCAGCACGCTATGTGCACGAATTGCACAATACGTGTTAAAGCAAGAGTTTATGCGCTCAAGGCATAACTTCCAAATCACAAAATACATATAAACATTTTAAGAAATGAATACAAAATATAGTTAGTATGAAACTACTGGCCCGATGCTTGATAAAAATTTAATTATAATAGTACAGTAGTCCTTGAGATGTCGGAATCACTGGAACTGGCAGTACCTAATCATTCTACCAGGTTTTATGACATCTTTTACTGTACAGGCTGTCCGGTTATGGAATGCATTGCCTTTACCTATTAGACGTGCCCAATCACTGGCCATATTCAAGTAAATGGTCAAAGAATATTACTTGGCTTCTTAATTTCTCCTTTTTGTCATTTGCTGCATTTATCGGATATAATCTTATTAATCTATGAATATATATGTATTATTATTATATATGTTTATGTATATGTTGCATATGAATATTTTAAATGTTACAGAGTGATTACACTTGTTTCCCTATATTAGCTATATAATTATATTGTATATAGGTATTATTTACTAGTTTTAAGCCTAACATGTTTTGATTCCCATACCAAAACTACCCATTAGATTATTATATTTCTGGTCATTATTTTTCCATCCCATGGTTGTCTAAATGAAATTGCTTTTAGCGATAAGGCCGCCCTTTGTACATATCAATATTTGTAAACTTACTTTAAGCAATATTTACTGGGGTACAATTCTATTCTAAAAGTAACAATAAAATATGATAAACACAATTTATTTTGCTAATGGCAAAGATATTGAAGTAAATTGAAAACTACCCACATTTATAAATCGTTTTGAAACGACCACCTCAACGAAAATAAAGGTCTACGTTTATTTTGTTTATTGATGGTTATAATTTACTGTGTTATGCCATCTAATCTCATAATTCTGTACATAATCTCAGTGCCCCTTATTTATAATGAGGAGATTAAAAATTCCGCTCTGGTAATTGGTTAGGCACTTAAACCAGATTCCCTTTAGGGGCAGCCCAAATTTCCTTCGGCTTTGACTGTTTAACGGACGGACATCGTCTGTTTATTAATTTACGGAGGGATTTTGAGAAAAAATATTGGAAGTGGAGCTTAGTCAAGAGAAACCACTGTATACTTTAGTAAAATATTATTTATTACAAGGTGTTAAGATATATTTTTAATTAACTATCATCAGCTAGCTTTCTCTTTATCTTAGAAATAGTTTCTTTACAATTTCCTAAGCTATTATTAATACTACTATGTACTACTGAGAAGGTAATTTGGTAACATTTTTGTATTTTTTTTAGATAGCAAACCTGCAGACAAACTTCTTGATAGCGAGCGATGATAATAATTGTATGATCGCTCGCTATCAAGAAGTTTGTCTATATTAATAGACCATTACAAAACGAGGAGTTTCTTAAAATCCCTTTTTTAAGAACCCTATACATTATAACCTAGAGTATATTTGATAATGTAGAATTTATGGAATTTTACATCATCATCATCATCTGATCTGATTAAATCTTGAAAAATACCACTTAAAGCTAAAGCTCGTTATTTATATAACCAGTAAGTTTTTTTAACATTTCATAAGTACCTATAGTTTAAATGCCTTTTAGTATCAAAAATATAAGTAAATTGGGCACAGGCTGTGACCACGGCCAGTGTCGTCGAAACGTCAGGCAATTCAGAGGTATGTAATGCCTATTTCGTGATCGCGTTAATTCCCCTATATTTACATAATTATATCATGGAACGCAAAAGTTTAAAAGTTAGTAAAGTTAGCTTGTTGGACATTTTACAAGGAAGCGTTCGCTTTGGATGTTTTTTATTAAATATTTATCATAGCTTTAACCAAAGGTCTTGTGTTTATTAGCAAAACTGTAAAATCGCTAAACCATGCTATTCCTATGTGATTTGCAATGTAATGAAACGTCTCTTTATAATAAACGCATAACATTTCGGGATTAAGTATATTGGTAAAATTAAAATTATAAGAATTGAACAGGTTTCGAAATTCGTTCATTCGACTTTCTAAAGGAAGCCATTTCGAAACGCTCAGGCGAAATATTAGTAGAATCAACTTTGCAACAACAAAATTGCGCAATACTCACTAGTAATTAAGAGCGAAGTATCACAAAATCTGTTGGTAGGCCCGGAAACAGAAATATGTTTCATGATGGCCATTGCGATAGTAACATTTGTGTATAGGTAAGCTTTACTTTATTAAGATATTTAGAGAGGTTTTTACAAAATATGTATTATACGATACAAATTGAATATTGGCTTAATACAACTGAAGTGTACCATAATTTGTAATGTGAAAATTATATGATTTTATCGTCCGAGCATTCATTTAATGTATATTAAAATCCATCGCATTAATATAATTATAAAATATATCCTGTAGAAATTATAAATAAAACATGTCAAAAACAAATACTAAATGACTTAAAATTAATTACACCTTTATAACCGCTTACTTATATTGTATTCACAGATTAATTAAATTTCCATTTAATTACCCATGGAAGCAATAGTAGCAATGTCACGAGACGATAAAACTATCGGAAGAAGAATTGTATATTTTAGAAACAATATTTAAACACCATCTACATATATTATTGAATTATTGGATTTTTAGATAAAAAAAATTTACAACCAAGTTGTTTAATGGTAAGCGTCGTGTCTTTAAACAATCCCGACACTCAATGTGCGTGCTCAACGCCATCCTCCACCACCAGGGCTCTGGCCAAGCAGGAAAGTTTATAACACTCTTTTAACATCACTCAGTTCTTGCGTCGGGTGAAAACGAAACGAAAATCTCTTGTACACTTTTTTGAGCAAATTTCGTTCGACAAAGGAATGTGAAATTTAAAATACTTAAATTTTATATGTATGTGAGATGCTTAATACTCATCAATTTCTAAAAGCTCAGCCACGATCTTGCCCGCTATCTACGGAAAATTAGCGAACAGGGTCGAGCAGAAGGTTTGCAGAAAGCTCAAATGTTTAATCAATGTGTTATAAATTTAAAAAATAAACGAAAATGGTTACAAAGCGCTACCGTCAAACATATATGTTGACCTGCCTTGGTAGGGAAAGCCTATACAATGAGAGTTCAGGTTATAGTGTAGTACAATATAAAACAGAACATTTAAAGTAAATGAATTATAGTCGAAACCACCTGGCAATCTCTAGTTCTAGTAAATATTGTTTAAAGTTTAAATAATTAGTGGTTTAAACCACCACCACCACCACTACCAGCAGTAGCACAAAAAAACATTTTTAGAGCCTATTCAAGATCAATAACTATAACAATGCCACTACACAACATTTCCACAGTAATTACAGCTATTTAAACATGCATATCTAGACAAAAACTGTAAGTACAAAGTTAATAGGGTGGATACTTACAACCGCAATTACGTGGTGCCTAAAATTTAAAGTGGTGTTAAATTTTACTAATTTTCTGGCTCCAAGAGACGGGTCAACTAAAATTTGTTGAATGCCCAGTTGTGAACACATCAGGGTTTTCAAAAGTTTCAAACTAGTTTGCCTATCCATTTTCATTATGAATTAATTTGCTGAGTATTGGGTCATTTATCTGGAATCGGTTGTGTTAATATAGTATTAATTAAATAGGACATTTATTTTTCTATAAATTTAATATAGGTACTTACTTTTTAAAAGATTCTTCGCTAGATGAGAGCTGGGTTTTAGACATATATTGCAGAATATTGATAATAGCATTGACAATAGAATTTTATCAGACACTGTTAAAAGGCTTCAGTGAACTGCTTAGAAAGATAGGGAACAAATCGCAGAAACATATACATACTATATTTATTAACTACTAGTACTCGACTTATTCGTAAAATTTAATCTTGGCTAAAATTTACTTAGGTTTTGCAGCTCTGGGATCTTGGACCGATATTTCTTACATTCCTATATAATCATTTTCAGCGCTCGACGCTAATTTGCCGTAGATAGCGGGCGAGATGGTAGCTGGGCTTTTAGAAATTGATGAGTATTAAGTATTTCATTATTTAGGCAAGTCCCATTTTAGGTATTGGCTTCAGACATTAAGCTGCACAGTCATTTTTGTGAGTTAACGTATCGTTCATGACTCATAAATATAACTAGATTTTGGACTTTGGTGCTAGAAGCTTGAACTAAAACCAGAAACCTCTTTGTTGTAAATAAGTAAATGCAATCTCCACAGGTTAGTGTGTAACGTTACTGTACAAGACACGTAATTAGGAACGTAAGCTAATTAAACTAGTCACGTTCAAGGTGTGTCTTTGTGTTTCAGAATCACGTAAATACGGATTGACAGATTTCTGCCTTCATTATCATTAGGTAAGATGTAGATACGAATACGTATATATGGACATAAATTAACCGTCACTTTTGTCTTTGTTGATTCTATATAATAAATTTCCCTATTAATACCTATTACGTGATGGCGTTAATTCCCGTAACATAATTATATATTTCAACATTCAGATTGTATAATCATCTAGTCTAGACGGAGCATCCTGTCTCTATTCTCGGCTCCGGTCCTCTTCAATGCCTATTGGCTCTATTAAGCATGCCAGCATATATCATAATCTGCTCAGACATATCTCGATCGGTCCAATTCAACGATTGCCATACGACATACATATATATACAAATGAATGCATTGATAATCTTGCGTCCGAACTTAACCGCACCGGTAAAGAAATATCTATTCTCGAGAAATCTGATAGTTACATATAATGTTAGCTGCTAAAGTAATCTGGATAAGGACAATATTTCGTTATCCTCTACATCTAATTCTTCTTAGATCCTTTTTGTTTTATTTTTCTATCTCTCGGGAATAGTAGTGTTTTTCAAGATGAAAAGTACCCTACGTCTTTTCCTGCATCCTGTACTGTACCTACTGATAACGTGTATGAAATTTTATGACGATCGGTGGAGCAGTTAAGGCATGAAACAAACAAACTCACATTCAAATTTATAATATTAGTTAGGATTTACATTTACACACGTCATATTCACCGCTTTAACAGACAAAAGTGTTACAAAACAAAGGCCCCACTTACTAAATGAAAACACACTAAATGAAAACACAAATCACGTTAACGACATTGGTACGAATTCAAACCAATTGCACGTTTACAGTTATGGCATATATGTTGCATATTGCTAGAGGCGTTTCACTGGTACAAAGGTTACACGGAGAATTAATTCTGTTAATGAACTGCACTGGAGTTGTGTTGTGGCGAGGAAACGCGAACATTACTGCGCCAACCACTTCCGTCTTATTATCGCTAATGACGTAATTTACTCTTTTGTCCGTGCAGAATGTGGTTACCGCGACAAACGACAAACGTAACGTTAATAATCAAATAACGTAGGAATACGCATTCGGAATTTTTATGTTTTATGTACAACACTAATGTAGTGTTATATAAAGGGAACCACAGATGTACTCGTATGTCATACACAATGGAATAAAAAAATCTGACTTCTTAGAAATTTGTCTGTACAAGAGTAAGAGTCACGGAGTAAGAGCAAGAGTAATTTCTTTCTTTCTTCTTAAATTTAGTAAAAGAAGCCACGGTTGAGGTATTTGTACTGATGCAACACAGTAAATCAGATAACGTTCCAAAATTAGTTAGTTATTTTTCTATACGCAATGAATATCAAAGTACGCTAGTTTCAAAGTCGCTAATCGTCATCAAAGATAAATTTTATAAAATTCACACACACACACACACACACACACACACACACACACATCGGAAATATTTTGATGGGATAGGTGATCTACACGTGGTGTGGCAAGCTCTGGTTATTATTGCTCACTTTGATTTACCTTTACAGACACTTTCTTACTCGCATCTCGCAGATCACCTGATATACATAAACAGAAAATCAAAAGTAACACGAGGAGAAACTAAGATCCCCAAAATGCAAGACAATCCTGGATCGGCATGTCAACAGAATCGTTTTGGTCAATTCAACACTTATGGAAAGGTACATACATTTTTTGGCTTAAGATATTAAATTTAGAAAAAAAAAAGTCAGACAGAAGTGAAAACATAACTTCACAATGCATTTGCATACACAC
The DNA here is from genome assembly GCA_949752705.1 of Callimorpha dominula. Classification (NCBI taxonomy): domain Eukaryota; kingdom Metazoa; phylum Arthropoda; class Insecta; order Lepidoptera; family Erebidae; genus Callimorpha; species Callimorpha dominula. Next base: position 6,451,918 of record OX457005.1, read on the forward strand.
ACAGACACATCTGTATATACGAGTAGGTATATAATTAGGTTAAAAATAAAAAGTAGGTAATAACATATCTAAATGTATACATAGGGTACACTGGAAGTTCTGCGCTCCTGGCCGCTCATAAATGTTTGAATTTCGAATGTTATATTTTTTTAAATATAAGAAACTCGGCTCCGTCTTACGAATTTTCGATTAGGGTCATGTGTCCTGAGGCGAGTTTAAGATCCCATCCCAAAAAGTGCACAACGCCGCTAAAGAAGTTTTCTTTTCAAAAATGAACTGCATTTCTTGCGTTTTAAATTCACTAGTGTACCAAACAGCAAGAGTTTGACATTACTGGATTTTATAACGGTCACAGTAGTATTAAAAGTGGAGTATAGCAGAGTGCGGGTCATTCCCCGAGCGCGCAAAGTTGTGTGTCGTTTGTAAGTTTACGCGGCCTGTTCCCACAGGCGACGCCATTGAAACTTGTTATGAGATAAAATTGTTCCGTTTTATGCTCTTAGCGGTTTCGAAACGCGAATTGTGTAAATAAAACTTTAGTTTTTTGTTATACCTACTTTTGTGCAGAAATGTGGGTTTGATAGTTTTATTGTGAGCGTATGTTTTTTAATATAAAACTGCTCATTTTACTTATTGTTGGGTGAATTTTTGTTCTCTTTACTCGATTGCCAACGAAGGGTTATGTTTTTCGCTCGTATCTTGTATGTACGTATATTTGTTTGTAATTTTTAAAGATGTTAAGTCTCCATGTCATTATGCTCTTAAACAGCACTGTTTGACCATATTTCAGACGTATTTCCAATATTAGAACTGTGTCATAAGTAAGATTCTTGCAGCCGGAGACACTTATAACCAGAAGTGTCATGTGAACAGATACTGGGGTTGTAGGCAGGGTTGGGCACTGCGCTACATGTCTGGTGTTGCTAATAATAACAGGCATAGGTTACCGTTACTATCAAGTTTGATCTATTCAAGTAACAATAATAAGTGCAAAAGTTTTCGTAACCTGCTAACCATTACATGCATTTGATAGTAACGTTCTTGAAAACCCATACTCAAAATAAAAACTTTTTGCTAAAAACAGAAACTTCAGCACAAAGCAATCAACGTGGTTAATTTATGACGTAAATAGTCACAATTCCCTGCCGTGAACCCGTTAAGCTAGTTTTGCACAAACGAGGTCAATTGCTTTAGGCAACAAACAGGAATGTAACTGAAGCTGCATGCAAGTTGCATTGTTCACACGTTTACTGATCAACGTAAATTGATGAAGTTGTTTTATTACCGATGAAGTGCAGGTAGCAGCTCTTCAAAAGAAAACTGCGGTGGATTGAGAGCGTTTGAATTCCGGTCTTACCGTTATTCAAACCGCGACTGAGGTATAGGAGCGATAGGAGTATTTATTATGTCGTGTATGATTGTATGTATTTTCATTTTGTTTTGTAAAAATAGTGACCATATCTATTAAAAAGCTTTGTTTCTTTCACAGTAGAGTCTAACTTTTTAGGCATATGTAAATACATTAGTAACCGTACTACAATAAATATTTGGATATCATATAAATGGATTCTAAGGTTTTAATGAAAATCAGTTTTACATTTAAATATAATTTTGAAATTTTAAATTTTATCAAAGTGTGCAACCTAACGATGCATCGTCATTACTATTCCTACCAAACTTTTACCTCAAACCACTATGGCGTGGGAGGATAATGTCAAAAAGATCATACGATAACTTGTTGTCAATTTAAAACCATCCATCAGCCCCTTCAAAAGTCTGTGAGATTCAGAGCTAGTCTAAATAAATATTGTTATAAATTACACGTAAAAATTACTTTAAAAAAATAAAATCAACACTTTCACACATGTCATATATAGATACATAGTAAAACAAATTAAGAATACGATACTGCTCACGTTACATCCGCGTTGGTCGCCGTCCGATGCAAAAAAGAGCCTAGCTGCTGCACCTCGTGCTGCTATTTATGGCCCATGTTGTGTGACATCACTCGTTTTTTTCGCCTACCGTCACAATACATAAAAATATATTTATTATTAAAGCCTACATGAACTTTAGTGGTATTAAAACATTCTTTTATCTATCTCCACCTTATCATCGCTCTAATGCAGCTATTGATAAATAAAAGTTTCCAAGACCATTGTCTGAGAAGAAGCATTCGAAGATATTGAAAACCGTGAAAACGTAAAGACACACAATAACACTGTAAAAATATTCATGTAGTAGGTGTGATCATAATGGTAGGCCGACTGTTATGTCAGTCAATTATGTCATGATTTCTGCACGCGTATTCGAATATAATGTCAGATGGATTGATGTGAGATATTCATACTTAATAAACATGATTAGAACCAGTGCAAGATTAACCAAATAGTTGGAATGTGTAGACTGTACTAATAAATGTCAACTTCGGATGGAATCTTAGTATATGATTGCTAGATCGCAATAGTTAAGCGGTATAATGAGTTTTCTATGATAGTTAAAGTCTACGAGAGGGATTTAATAAAAATGACTTGTCCAATCAATTAAATAGCCAAAGTGTGTTTTTTTTTATTGTCTGAACCCGACTGATATGATTCCACTAACGTGTATGATAGTTCTATTATAGAAACACAATATGAGAATTACAGTAGCACAAGCACTACAGATTTATGTGAGAGTAAAGTAATGGTCTTTCCTAAACTTTTAAAACTATTCATACTTGAAGTACTCCTGATTTATACATATAGTTACTGCATTCCACAAACAAATTTCCGTTCTGCAAAGGATTTCTTATAAAATATTGTGGGATACGGGGCCATTCTCAGATTTAGATTTTTTGATGCTCTTATAGACCAAACTAATTATATTAAGTAATATTATATATAATTAAGTAACTCAAATAAACTCATAATTATATTTATATAAAAAAATTAAACTACCTAAAAGCAACTGGAATAGTTTTTTGATGTATGTAAGCAATTAAAGAAAGTATGTACCTAATATTAATGCATATTTACTGTACATACATATATAGTAAATCTACAAAAAGTGCTAACAAGATTTATAACTCGTAGAAACACTTGGTAAGCCCGTTTCATCAACTATTCATAAATATCGTGTTTACTTCCAATATAAAGCAAGAGTGCGCTACACAGGATCAGAAAAGGCGGAGGTACGACTAGGCTCCGAAAATAATAATAAATACTTTCAATATTGGTTTGGTTTCCCTGCTCGTGCTATTGGATTCTGAAAAGTTATACGTCATAATCAAAAAGTCTAAAATTCTTTTGATTTAGTGCTAGCTACTATTATAGAAATATTTCAAACGGGCGGAGCGGGGACGAGCCCGTTGGTCCAGTGGTTAGTGATTCTGACTGGTAGGCCAGAGGTCGTACGTTCGATTCCAGGACAAATATTTGTGTGATGAGCACGATCATTTGTCTGGGTGTAATTTATTTATAATGTGTATGTCTTTATATATAAGTATGTTTATCAGCAGCCTGGTTACCATAGTACAGGCTCTGCCTAGTTCGCTATAAAATAAAAATATATGCATTTTTCAAAACAATTTACAAATATTAGAATCATTGCCCTCTTTACAATTTGGTTTGTAAATAATCTTTTATTTTCAGTTTACGATATCAATCATATAAAATCTTTTATTATGTAAGAATTTATATATTGTTACGTCTAATATATTATTAATACATAAATAAACAAACTGTACAATCTGATAGTAACGGCCGTTGTTCCTATCAGTTTTCAAATAACTCTGAGCACAAAAACAGCAAAAACATTTACAAACATGACATGACATCTGATTTCATATTTTTGGGATGATAAATAATCATATTTAATATAAACATAATTTATTCATTACATCGAAGAAAAATGGATTTAACTAAATTGAAAAACTCAAGGATAGGTTCAAATAATATTATCAGTATATATAAAAATTTGAAGTATTTAATAGATAGCTATTAATATTACATGATTGGAACCAATTACAGGATTTCCAGATCCATTTCATGTAAACACAAGAAAACTTCTTGTGTTCGAAACCCGCTTAATGAATGCTAGTGGCTATTATATACAGAACTTGAGTATACGAGTTTAATCCGGTACACTGTGTCCAGAAACCCAAAGCGAGATGTATAGAGAATAAAATTGAAGGAATTAACTAAATAGCTACCAAACGATTTGTGTCAAACGAAAAAACGAACTAATCTTGTTCCATCTTCTAAAATCAAACCAAATACCGCAAAACTGTTAACAAGTGAACCGAGTATTGCTCGCTAATATCGAAATATCTAAGTCGAGGATATAATCTTGGTAAACAAATTATATCCGTAAAGGAAGCTGTGGTAAAGGCAAAGTGGGCCGAAGCTCACAGTTATATTACACAGGCTCTGTGCAGCGATATGCTGGCCGCAAGCTACACAGGAATGCGCAAACTATGGCCGGATGCTCGAAGGAATTTCTTCGTCTTGAGGAAGATATTTTAAGTATAAAAATGTCTTTGCGACTTCCTTACGGGCAGATAATATATGAAAAATAGGTAAGAGAAATTTTAAATTCTCTTAAATTTGTTTTAGCTTCAAAAGAACGTGAAATTTTAAAAAGATATTTGATACTTCGTTATCCATTTTACTGTAAAAAATCATTTTTTTCTCTCAGAGACTTATGGCATGAAATATTTAATCACGGCTATTTGAACTGATACAAATTTCATTCAGCAACGTTTATCTTAAATTACTTTATTAACACATTTAGAACAATACATATGCTTTTACTGCTTTAATTGTATTACATATAGCTGTTGTGTATTTTAAAACTACGCTGCTTAATTAGTGGTAGTTAAGGCATCTATTTTGTTTTTCATTCACCATCTTACTTTAAATAGTTTATCTAAGAGCGGTCTAATTTTAATACATACAATCCAAAACTATTACCCCTCAATTATACTTCATTCCGTTGTAAAATTAATATACTGTCCACAAACTAGTGCGCCCTTAGATGTGACGTGCAAATAAGCTACTTACACATTAACCGAGTTAGTTAGTTAATCTTAGGTTAGGTTACACTCCAGGTAGATAAAGTGTAGCTCCGAGGCTGAATACTTTATTACAGGATTTTAAACAAGCTTGCCATGTTTTCTAATTGAAAAGCTTTCTATGTCTCAAAGCAGAGTGCAACTTAGTTAATTAATTTCCTTTAGAAATAAATTGTGTAGAAGACAGCTAATATGTATCCTGCAATATTTAATTTAGTGATTTGAACTGTTAAGAAAATATTCAAGACGGGATCTAACTCATCACAATATGGTTGAACTACACAGCTGAGCCTCGTTTTGGTTTTTTTAAAAGCTGAATCGTCTTATGACTATATAAAAAGCCAAAATTCATTTATGAATTACAAGCAAAAACTGGTGTACTAATCACGAGTAACTATAGTGATTAGTGATTTAATACAGATTGATAAAGGTGACATCCTATATTGTGTTCAAACCTGATTTTGCTATGCGTGATTGTCAGCGTAGTGAGGATATCAAAAACAAAAGTTGGAGAATATATTCTCTAACACAAAAAGTAATAACAGAAACTGCCTAAAAGAAATTCATACCAGAAGGGAAAATGAAATTGGAAACATAATCCTTCCAATAATGGGGCCTTAATATAGTACCTAGAAGAAAGATATACGTAAACAAACTGTCACTGAGGGTCACAATTTAAGTCGGGTTTTGGAGTTCATACAAAGGTACCTTATTTAAAACGAGAGTTACATTGTTTTCAAAACAAAGAAATGCCTTTAGAAATTGTTTACGTTATTATTATTGTTTGAAGTTCGCATTCTTCTTCTGTGTTTCTAATTTCGTATTAATTATATTCAGTACAAAACGGCTCGAAGAGCTCTTAACTTACAATTCAAACAATAGGTATCGAAATTTGTTTAACAAGTTAACATCGATTTCCTTACGGCAAGCGGGCATAATGTTGGTTCCGAAGATGTTTCTTATATAAACCAGTTTAATTAATTGCTTTTCCTTCTAGCGAGAGATATAACTTTTGTTTTAACTGCTTTTATTGAAGCTTTGATATTGGATTAAACTAAATATAGTACAATGATTTAACGTTGATAAGAATGCGTAAACTACAATTATTACTTTCATTATTTAATTTATAAAAACTTTAACGATTTTTCGTCTGTATTTTTTTTTTTGTTATCTGTATTTTTGATTTTCATATATATTTTGTTATTATACGAAAGTTAACCTTTTTTAAAAATATGAAATGTTATTTACTAAAATTATCAGCCAAATCAAAATTTCTGCAGCTTGAAAAAAAAGTTAAAGCACAGCCTTCATCATATTAAAACCTTGATTGATTCTAAGGATTTTCTATAATGTCAGAAACAGTTGCGAGAATAAATTGAGAGATAATTAGAGGCTGTCAAACTGTAAAGAAAACTTCTTAACTTTTCTTAATTATAATTTTAATAAAGTAGTTTTATTAAAAATGTAATAAATCAGCTGCAAAAACTCAATAAGTTGTAAAACGAATAGGAAAATATTCTTTTACTGAGTTTTAAAGAAAGTGCTGCCATTTTTGCAAAAGTATCGTATGTCAGTTTAGTTGTTTTTTTTTTTTTTAGTTTAGTGTTATTAGTGACGTAGACAGGTGCGAAATTTGTAGTGTATAACAATGAATACTTCAGGTACGCGCAATAATTGGTGAACCGCGTCCACCTACAGAGCCATGCTGATTGAATTTCTTTTACCTAAAGTTGAATCTGCATTTGGAGGACATGTGGTTCTAACAGGACGGAGGCACTTGTCATACAGCACGCGACACGATGCTTATTTTGAAGCATGCCTTCCCAGCGCGTGTAATCTCTCGTGTAAACTTGGCTTTGTCCGCCAGATCTCCCGATTGACTACCCTGGTCTTCTTTATCTACGGATATTTGAAGTTATTGTTGTACGCGAATAAGCCACACACCTTGGAGGGGTTAAAAACCAACATTCGAAACTGAAATTGACAAGGTGACACTACAAATACTGCGCACAGTTATGCAAAATGTAATCAAAAGAACCCAAATTTGTATCAATGCCGGCTGCGTCCATTTGTCAGACATAATTTTCCACAATTGGGTGTTTGAAAAAAAAAGTTTTATGGGAAAACTATTTTTCGATTTTTTTTCGCTATAATTAAAAAGCTATATTAAATTAAAAATAAATGTTAGAAGCGCCTAGCGGTTTCACCCGCGTAAGTCCCGATCCCGTGGGAATATCGGGATAAAAAGTAGCCTATGTGCTAATCCAGGTCTCCAGCTATCTACATACCAAGATTCATCACAATCGGTTAAGTAGTTTTGGCGTGAAAGAGTAACAAACATCCATCCATCCATTTAAACTTTCACATTTATAATATTAGTGGGATTAGTTTAAGTATTTCATTTTGGTATAACCATACAAAACCTTGTTAACAAATTAACACGACTTTACTTCATAGTGGAGAAGACTTCCTTCACAAAACATACTGGGGACGTATACATTTATATACATTTAAAAGCTTCAGTTGTTCGTTTAGTAGTAGCAATAATACAGCGGTCGGGTCGATAGGCCGTCCGTCAACACACCCACACTTGACACGAGATCCACATTCAGCCAATGGTTTATTCATGTTCCCGTGAGCCTTCCAAGTTGAAAGTATGTGCTAGCTACGAGATAGATTGTTGGCGAGAAACTGCCTAAACTATCTGTTAAAAGCTACCGTTTAAATAAGAAAACTTACATGGTAGTTAATTTTCTATGTTTTCCTTATCATTTTATTTAATTTCCCAAAAAAGACCATACAAGTACTTCAAAAGACCCACTTTTCTTATTAATACCCAATGTATTTTTTACCTTTTAAGATGTGTTTCTATGTTTTCTTCTTTAGAATTCTCTTTTTATTTTTCGTGCGTCTATTTACCTAATTAGGTAAATTACGTTCTGTTACCCAACACAATATGAAGGAAAATTAATAAATATGACACAAGAAGAACACAAAATTTAATAGGTGGGTGCTGTTTGCATAGGTAACTAATCTCTGGCACGCGAATGGGTAACGTTAAACATTACATCTAATTTGCTGATTGTTGGACATCGTACTGTGCACGAGTTGAATTTGTGTGCAGAGTTGATTGGCCATAGAACCTGGACGAAGAAATTTCACTGTGAAATAGCATCGTTTTATTCGCCAGAATTACATAGACGTTGTAACTGAAATCACCTGAACAAACAATTAATTATAAACCGTCAGTGCTGTATGAAAGAGGAGTGAAAAAAAACTTTATCCTGTACATAACTAACCTAATTTTGGTGTATAAATTTTTGTTTCATCATCAGGTTTCTCACATGTTTTCTACCTATTCTATGCACACACGGAATTTTATTTTAAAATCCAAGTTATGCTCCTATACTGACATTTCATACTGTCACACCGACTTACACACAGAAAAAACACGGACAAATACAGTCACACATACCTTTTCACACAAGCTTCATTCGCATATTATCACACCAATACACACATTAACGTAATATTGTTAAGAAAGTATATACGAACTCCCCCATCCTTGTGATACAATAATATTATATAAATTATGATGCATAGTTCGTATTTGGTCAGATTATTCTCCGACCATGGAAGGCGCTGACACCTGTGATACAGTGAATTTTCACTACTACAGGTGACAACGTTGCCAACCACTATGTACTTCTGCATACTTTTTTGAAGTGATAACTTCTTATTGAGGAGGGTAAACCGCTTCGTTACGTAACGCGTTACGCCGCCAGTCTATCTGGTGTTTAAGTTATCACTTCTGTCGGGCGTACCGAGACGCACACGTTTTTTTTCAGTATTATTGTGTATGTGTCAAATGTTGTATTAGCTAAATAAATGTTAATATCATTTATTGCCTATTATTATTATTCTATTTTTATTACTAAAACAGTAGGTATGTAACTAACTGTTACTTTCTTACAAGATTTTTCTCCACAGGTTTTGGGTATTCCGATCTATAATTTTTTCAGTACGTTGCTAATTATATTATCAAAGCATATTTCTGTTCTCTATTTATATATCAGTGGTGACATCACTGTTGTTAAATGTCTGAATATAGTCAACAGCGCCTTCCACTTTACCCTAACCACCATTTTTACCCTGACACCCACTGTTTGGCATTTGGCTGCCTTTGGAGGTACACGTTTGCTAATTCGTTAATTCGCATTCTTTTCACCAGACTACCTATGTAAGGCTGGCTAGTTGCAGTGAAGATTCAAGATCAATCCGAAGATTCAGCAGGTCTCACTCACTTTTCCTCACTAGCCTATATGTAGCATCTTCTAAATACAGCAAAAACATACGTCAACTTCAATCTAGCAAAGACGATTCTATTTGGGTTCATAAATTAAAATAAACTCAATTACAATGCATTAATATCGCCCACCATTTGCAATTTCGACAGAAAATTGCACCAATTAGTTTTAAGATAAAAATAAAAATACAAAATATTGAGTAGGAAATTTGAAAAGAAATTTAATATATTTTTTTTATGTTACTGGTGGTCTGGCTTCAATAGAATGTCGTTGCGGATGTTTTTGTCAAAGGGCTTAGGATTCAAATGATAGGAGTTCTCTGTAAGAAGTCATAGAAGCGTCCATTTACAACGAACATTTGAATGTAATTCCGAAAATCGTGAAGCTTTATGTGACAGTTGTGTAGTTAGTATCGAAAATGTATATTTGTAAGTGTTTCGGCAGCTTTTGAGGAAATATCAGTTGCGGAGAATAGCCTCCTCCTAGACTTGACCACGGTTGTCGGAATTTTTGTAACTTAAGCTTTTAACCTAAAATTTAAGATCTATTCTTTTCAGTATAAAAAAATACCCAGAATTCCTTTAAAGGCGTGACATGGTAAAGTTTACAAACATAAACGCTAACTATAGTTCTCGAAAAAGCATATGGAGCATATACAGCTGTCTTGAGCGTAGTGATATTGGGTGTGCGATTAAGATCGAACTTCATTCATTCATTTATTATTATTATCTTTATTCATTTTCTATCATATAAATTACATTTTTAAATATGTACATAGCACGTTGTGCTACGTTACCATTTAACAAGCTCGTAAAACTAAGAATTTTTCATATTTGTATTAAAAAAGTTATAATACACAAAAGCGCCAACTTATGGTCCGTACTGCAATTTTTTGGTTTTACAATAATAATCTATACTAAATACCTATTATTATTATTATTCTCTTTATTCATCTTTTACCATATAAATTACATTTTTAAATATGTACTTAAAAAAATATATATTTAAAAATATAAAAATAGTAGACCACCGACATCGGGTACAGGGACCAAGATACCGGTGGTTAGGGCTCCAAAGACAGGAACCTCCTCACTATACGGGCCGTGTCGAGAAGAACTGCCTTCTGCATCAGTCCCTTGATCCAACCGTCTAACGCGAGCCTCTTAAGGTGTTGATCGAGGCTCTTGGCTATTAATCCATGAGCAGATATGACAATCGGAACAATGATCGCCGATTCGACATTCCACATATCGACAATCTCGTGAGACAAATCCAAATATTTGATTTGTCTTTTTCAACTTTCACGAGATTCTCGTCATGAGGAACAGCGATATCGATGATCATTGCACGGCGCTCTAATCGATCTATCACCACTATATCAGGTTTATTCGCAACAATAGTTCTGTCAGTGATGATAGATCAATCCCAATACAATGTGGCTCGACCATTTTCAAGAACTGGGTCGGGCACATACCTGTAATATGGCACCTCTGAATTCACAAGGTTGTATTTAAGGGCTAGCTGTTGATGTACAATCCTGGCCACTTGGTTGTGTCTGTGCAAATATTCACCATTGGCAAGACAAGAACAACCAGAAATAATATGCCTGATAGATTCACCGGGGCGGTGGCACGCCCGACAGATGTTAACCGTACCATCTTTCAGGATATATTTCCGATAGTTATTTGTCATAACAACTTCGTCCATAATTGCAAAGACAAAACCTTCGGTTTCTCCGAAGAGATCACCGAACCGTAGCCAAGATGTGGACGCTTTTAAGTCTATATCAGGCCCATTTAGGGCCCGATAAAAACGACCATGAAGTGCTTTGCCCTTCCATACCTCCCTGCGCTCATTAATACTAAGAACTACAGGTTTGCGCCAGTTCTCTTTAGCCAGAGCGAGCGGAGTGAGTCCGTTGTCCACTGCAACCACATTACAATGCACACCCACATCAGTATGAAGAAAATATTCTCTAAGGTTGTATATCTCACGATTGTGTAAGGTCTTAATGTTTAAAAATCCTCGACCCCCAAACTTTCGTGGGATATACAACCTCATTACCGATGAACGTGGGTGGTGCATTCGAAATGCAGTAAGCAGTGAACGGACTCTCCTGTCAAGGGCATCTAGTTCCGTCTGAGTCCATCTAAGTATACCAAAGGAATACATCAGAACCGGCATGACCCAACCGTTGCAGGCACGTATTTTGTTACCCCCTGATAAAAGACTTTTTAGCACTTTTTTCAGGCGGCCAAAAAAGCGCTCCTGCAGCGCTTGTTTCATAGTAGGTTCAGGTATTCCCAATGACTGTGATATACCTAGATACTTGTAGGTTTCGGTGGCAGACAGAGATCTGAGTTTTGTTAAATCGGAAAGTTCGACTCCTTCAGATTCCACTATCACACCTTTCTTTACATGCATGACTGCACACTTGTCCACACCAAATTCCATCCTGATACAGTTACTAAAGTTTTCAGTTACCTTCAGTAACGCTGTCAATTGCAAATTAGTGGGGGCTAGTAGTTTCAAATCATCCATATATAGAAGGTGAGATATAACTAGATCACCTTTCTGCAACCTATAGCCTAGCCCTGAACCCTCTAACAGAGTACTGAGAGGGTTCAAAGCCAGGCAGAACCACAAGGGACTCAGACTATCACCTTGAAATATGCCCTCAATCTTTATTAGTACATTGCTTGCCTCAATCTGCCGACATCCTGGATAGCGAAGTACCGTCCTCCATTGCCTCATACATGACTTCAAGAAAGTGCAAAGAGTTGTATCAATTTTATACAACTCTAGCACCTTTAAAAGCCACGTATGTGGAACCGAGTCATAGGCCTTCTTATAGTCTATCCAACATGTCGACAGATTCTTACGGTTACGACATACCTGTTGGCTAATGGCCATATCCATGATAAGGAGCTCTTTAGTACCATGGGTCCCGCTTCTACATCCATTCTGAGAAATAGAAATGATCGAATTTTTATTTAAATGTTAAGTAATTTTGAGTCTCAGAATGGAAGTTAGAAGCTTATACACGGTTGGTAGGCATGTGATAGGTCTATAATTTTTGGGATCCGTGGCATTACCGGATTTGTAGAGTAAGTGGGTAATGCCAGTGGTCATAAAATGGGGTAATAACCCTGAATCTAAAGCTGATTGGAACTGAGATGCCAAACGAACGTGTGAGCTTCGGAACCACTTAAGCCAAAAGTTGTGCAGTCCGTCTGGTCCAGCTGATGTCCAATTTGGTAATGAACGGACTGCACTACTTACGTCCTCTGTGGTTATGGCAATAGGTTCCATTTTTTGTATACGCTCACATGACCGCTTAACATCTCGTATCCAATCACCTTCTGTATGAGTGACAGGCACCGACCAGATGTTACGCCAAAATGTATTTGTAACATCTTCATCTGGTAAGTGCCCATCACTCATACATGGATCAGCTTGTTCCCATTTTCGGTACACCCACCTCTCATTTCTTTGGAATATACGATTCTGATTATACCTATCAATTCGTTTTTTGTAACGTCGTATCCTATTTTCCCACGCATAAACTTTTTGCTTTAGAAAGTCTATGCGCTCTGTGACACATGACATGTATTGTTGAGGACTGATGTCAGTCCCCAAAAATGCCTGTTTCACAAAGCGCATCACCTTTGGCCGCGTATTGCCCAATCGAAAGTTAATTAGCTTACTGATGAGCGTCCTAGCCTCAGCTATACGACGCTCAATTCTACACTGCCAGGCTGGCACAGTAGACTTGGGTCGAGTAGTAGTGGTATTTACGAAAAAATTAACTCCCGCTACTCGACATACTGCGACAGCCGCGCAGTAGAGAATAGAGTGTGTATCACTAAGATCTTCGCTATTGTCTAAATAGTCAGACAATAGCGAATCCAGGGCACACACTAGCGCTATATTTCTTTTATGCATAGGCAAACGGGATAAACGTGGTCTAATTTGATAATTTACAGACCTGTATTCCAGAATCGCATCCTCCAAAGCACTCCTTAGTCTCTCATTGTATTGGGTACTCACGGATAAAGCCTCACTCTCCACAACTTCATCGAGAGGTAGTAACTGTGGCATCTCGTTAGTCACCAAACTCACAGTTTGCGATGAAGAAGGGACAATAAAGCTATCTCGTACGTCAGAGCGTATCCTGTCAAGTACGGTATTATTCAGCAGGTGGCAGCGCTGTATAGCCCGTACCTGATCCGACAGTCGTTGTGCTGATACGTTGACAGCTGGTTCAAGCTCCTGAAACAGAGTCACCAAACGAACACGGTACGCAGTAAGATTAGTTCCCAACTCTGTAGCCCGATAATATGCCCGCATGACGTTTTCATTAATTGAATTAGTCCATTTCATGCGGCGCACATCACCACCGGCAGCGGGGGCCCTATTCGAGGTCAGTGGTCCTCGGGGTTCCAAGCAGGTCGGTGGCCGGGTTCTCCCCTGCCGACGCACAGGTGTTGGCGACGTCGGCGGGGAAAAATACTCGTCGCTAGAGCTTGAGCTCGACGCCTCATTGCTTGCCGCTGTCTTCGAAGGGTGTAGTGGCGGCTGTGAGGCGGAGCTGTGCGACGAGTCCGGGGTTATCCGTTGTTATTTATTTATTATTATTATTGGTTACGATTAAGTGTTTTATTGAATTTATTGTTAAAGGCAACTAAATGTTGTACTATTATTTATTTTCCGGGCATTTTTAACTATTGTGCGAACATTCCGTAGAAAAAATTTGAAAATGTAAGAAAACTTAACGCTAGTTATTGATAAATTTTCAACTCCATATTCTCAGTCTCGCAATTATTCGAGTAGTCCTCTCACGAGAGAAATGACAGAAGTTCTGACATAACACTTATAGTAAACTTCTCTACACAACAAAACTTTCATCTTTTTATTTTAACTCTGTGGCCGCTCTTTGTGTAATCTCGTCAGGCATGATGTGTGAACCCGCATCCCGAATTGCAGCGTCTCCCCGAGGTGGGTGGGACAGTACAGGCTGTGGCCTTAATTAAGTTCTTGCAAAAGCAATCCATTCTTTTTACGTTACAATATAGCTCTAAAATATGAATACACTTTTTTGGATCCAAAATCTAAAGGTACATTTTGCCCAGTATCTATGATAACCCATAACTTAAATGACTGCCAAAAGCTCTGTGCTATGATCGCTATTGTATATATATCTATTTTTCCTTTAGCGAAACATTCTGAACCGTGTGCTTATTCCGTAACTTCCACTAAGTTAACAAGAGTATATGAGTATATTTATTTCATCATATTATAATATTTATTAACTGGTAGTGGCCCTAATTGAATGAATTACTGTGTTGTGAAAGAATAAACAATAAACAACTGTCGTAGCGAATTCGTATATTAGAAGGCAACTATAAAAATAGCTTTGTGTCCTCAGCTTTGTGTAGCCTGTAACTCAACAACAACTCAACAACTCATACTTATTTTGTTATGTTTCAAAATGCAGATTTCGGATTGTCCAGTATTTTGTTAAATTCTAATGGTGCAAATGGCAGTCGCCATATTGGCCACTCGGATGCCATCTTGAGTTCGTTAAGGCCGATTTACACGTATTGTAGTACCTACATTTTGTAAAAGATTGTGTATTATGAGTCACATTTCACCCGAGCAAAGCCGGGTTTTCATCTACTGCGAAATAAAACCTGCTTGAACTATCTATAGCTATATATACACGCTGCAATCCATCCGTATAACCATTATCCCTTTTCTTCCTTAACCTTCCCTTCTTACCCACTTTTCCTTTTCAATATACCCCTAATTTTCCCATCTTTAATTCTCAAAGTGTCCGGTGGACGGCAATAGGCTTGCCCCTTTTAATGAAGTAAATAAAAAGCCAAATTAATTAAGTAACATTTGAATAACAAAATGATATTAAACTACACCGGAGGGAGTAAACGGGGTTTAAGTTATAAACCCTATTGTACTTTTTGCATTAAACAGTCGTACTGCGACACCTGTATGTTTGTCCACGCGTTTAATATTCTAAAGGTTAGAGCTAGTTAGTCTAGAATATTCAAACAACTTGGTCTCTGCTTACCTGGAATACTAGACGAGATAAAAATAAAATTTTCAATTAGGCTACATTGTTTCTATCTTCTTACTGATTCAATAGTGTTCTAAAGGTAAAAACATTATCTTGGATTTTGCGTACCAAACATTTTCTTACACGCTCTTTATGGAATTCGTGATGAAGCGATCAAGATAAAAATTTATTTATTTTCTGCTAGATTCGCTATTCATTAAAACGTATTTTTAAAGAAGTCATCTATTCTATTATTAATTAATCTCTGCGGCGGTTAAGCACCGTTTCTGGTATAATGTTGTATTTCTGATGGTGATTAGAGTTGCCAGTGCATCATAGATGACTAATTGAAGCAGGTATCTACTTCAATTAATCATAGCGGTCAAAGTAGAAGAAAAGAGACGTGTCGTTTGTGTAGGCAAAGGTAATAATCGTGTCTGCGCAACATCCGGTAGATGACCGGTATTAACTCCGTGGAACATCTGCTCCAATTCTCTACGAACAAGGACGAATTAAAAAAGCTGACGACCAAGCTTTAGAAATGGAAAGCCATGAAAAGAAGAATTCTAATTTAAAATACAATTGACAATTATTTCGTACTAGCAACCCGCCCCGGCTTAGCACAATCAATCTGTCTATTAGTGAAAACCGCATGAAAATCCGTTCAGTAATTTTTCAGTTTATCGCGAACAGACAGACGCGGGGGGGACTTTGTTTTATAATATGTAGTGATGATGTAATGATTTCAGTTCTACCTATTCCTTTATACCTACCTCTAATGAATGATTTATACATATTAATACGTAACAATATATTTGTGTCACAGCGTGTTGTAAGTCCGATAGAAGCCCACCAACCCTCTTGCGGCGGTCGAACACTGGAATCAAATTAGTCGAATCCCTTTGACGTACTTGAAGTTTGTTCATCAACTGTGAAATTATTAACTATGTGATGTTGAAACAAGATACACATATTTACTTAGGTGACACAAAACATTGAATTGAAGATGTCTTGTATATTATGTATTCTGTTACAATTAAACGTCTTCTTGTCATCTATATTAAAGCTTTCTATTTATCATTCAAGGTGTACCACTAATATATTTGAACATCAGCTTAATCAACGAAAGACGTTATTGTTTCTTTAAAGCTTGAAATAAAGAAAGTTATCTTTATTAACTTTTTACCTTATTTTAAGATAACAGATTGTCAGATTATTTCATAGTGTAATAAACTAATATTAGTAGTACAAATGACTTGTGGAATAAAAATAGAATTTAAGAGACTAAGAAAAAAAATCATTAACATGTTATAGTTGTGACAAAATATGCAACACAATTACACAACACACGTCTTTCAATAACAGAGTAAATGATAAATGAATGGCACCGACCCCTTCACACGCCGGTAACTTTGGTAGCAGTAAAGCAAACTTTTCAATTTACATTTTGTAAATAAATTAAACTGTCTGCTGCAACTTGTACTCTAATGAATTCATTTGGACCTTTTAATACAAACACTCCGTAATTAATTGAGGTTAATTAATTATTTATTACTTTAAGTTTTCGTCGTAAGACAGAGCAGGTATTTTGAGATGGGGGGAGGAACATCCATCCAATATTAAAACCATTTTGTATAAATGCTAGGATTTTGCTGTTCTAGAGTTTAGTTCCTCAAAAGGAAAAAGAAACCCTTATATCATTATATGTCTTTTCAGCTTCTAAGTCAACGCAATCAAAAATTCAATAAATACGGTACTTTAAGCCTTAAACTTGAAAAAGTTTAATTAAATTTAAACATTTCGCAGGTAAATCAAAACCTATAGGGTATATTCTATTGACCTAGGTTAGAAGCGGGGTCTCACAACAAAAGTAAAGGAAAACATTCGTATCTCGCTAAAACTTTCGACAAATAACTATGTGCTATCTATGATGAGATATATAATTTGATAAGAAGCAAGAACTTACAGCACAAGTAAAGGAAAAATCCGAAAGTCTTTAATTTATTTTTATATCTGCCTATCTGTCTGGGTACCTGTCAAGATCCTTTTTCTCAGGAACCCGTAAAGGTATAAAGCTGAAATTCTTATCAAATACTTAAGTCAGCTGTCCCTAGAATTTATAAAAAAATTAAGCTTCTACTCTCTGACTTAGGTCAACGGGCAAAAATCTTCGAGAATTGATCCCCGAGATAGATGTTCTGCATACAAGTTTGTTCGCTTACGGAATATACTTTTCCGGTTGTTTTACCTGGTGGTGGTTAGGGCCACCAGACTTTTGTGAAAAGGGTGGATAGGTTAGGCTGTAGTAGTAGTAGTATCAATCGGTATCGATGTATCGAGTTATAAACAAACATACGATGTCCCTGTCCCCTTATTTCATAATATCGCGGTAACATGAAGAGTTGAGGTACATTACCAGTCGGAGAGCTCCGTTTTACCCTACCTGTTACTTCGTTCTACAAATGTGGTAAGTGGTCACAGAAAGTATAATCCATTAATAACAAGTAAATATGTTTCTAATGGAGCTGAGAAGTATTAAAAAACATGGTGAGAAGGTCTTAACCGTCTGGAAAGATGCCAGTCTGGTGAAATTTCTACACTCTACAGAAAACCGCTAAAGAACAAACTTGCATAGCGTTTAGAGACTATCGCTTTTTGTTAAGCCGAGCCATGTACTTTTAGTAAAAAAAACAAACATGAGTATAGTATTGAAAACGAACACAAGAAGTATCACATAATAGGGGCTAAAACAGGACAGACCAGATTTTAAAATATCATTACAGATATCCTAAAACCTACTTTTATTTAATAAAGCTCCAACACTGTTATTAGGTTCATAAACGCATCACTTGCAAACGACTGGGCTAATTTACAAGTTCTTTTGGTAGAAAAAGTTGTATAATTTGCCCCGAAAACGTAGAACCGAAAATCCTCCACTACTCAATAGACTAATAAAGATTATTGAAATTAAGGACATTAAGCAGCCGGGCGTAATGGTTTAGGCGTTAGACTTGTGTTTAAGAGATTGCGGGTGCTAACTATACCCGGGACGCTATCGTCGTTTCCCACCTTCTAAGATAACTTTAACATTGACACAAGCATTGAGATAAGTCACTTACTATATATATATATATATATTATATATTCATATTAATTAAGGATATACCTACACACTGTATATTTCGGGAATACCATGCCAATGCAAGGGGTGAGGTGCACCGTATATCTTAAGTCACCAGAGCTCCATAGGAGATGATACAGATTTTCAACATACGAGTGACTATAATGGTGTTGCAAGTGGTTATAGGCACAAAGGTACCGTGTGCCTACCACCAATTGCACTATTTGCTTGTGTGACAACATAGTTGTATGAAAAAAATAACAATCGTATATTTGGCTTTAAACTCGTAGTGGTCAAGTAAAGTAAGACTAATGTGAACCACAGATTAGGTATCTGAAGTGTCATCGATCAGAAGCCTATTTATAAGAGATCGCAGACACTGATAAGACCGCCTTTGCACTGCTGTAAACTGTTCATTATATACCTCGATCGTATCAAGTTCTAATGTGCAATGAAGAGTATCAGATAGCCTGGTGGTTGAATTTTGACCATAATGCATTAAATCGCCTGTTGGTCAGTTACAATAAAAAAATATAGTATTCGTTTACAAGTTATGGCCGTTTGAATTTCCAGTATTGTTATTTTTAAACTATTCACTCAGTTATTGAGAAAATTCATAAAAAGTAACTTAAAAAAAATTACGAAGTTAGTTTTTATGGATTTTCTTAGTAACTGAATAAAAAAATTGAGCCATCCATGTCATTATAAACATACCACTCAGTATAAATTCTAGTTCATAAATAATAAACCAGATCGTCCAGTCTCGTATAAGATATAACCGATATCTTTAGAGAACAAGATATATTATAATAGTACGTGCTAATTGCTGTTACGCAGTGACCCGTACAAGGGTCAGCTCACGTAAACGATTATATTAATAATAAATAGTCACTAAGATATCACTACTTTAGCCATTTACCTTTTATTCGATGAGAGAAGTTCACTCTGAAGGAATTTTTGGGTGTATTAGAGTAACAGAATACATATATCAGTGACGTTGAAGGTTGACATCTAGTGATTAAGACTTATAACATACTAGCAGCGCCACGCGGTTTCAAGCGCGTAAGACCCGATCCCGAAACAATAACGGAATAAAAAGTAGCCTATACGTTAATCTACGTCTCCAGCTATTTACATACCAAGTTTCATAGCAATCGATTCAGTGGTTTTTGCGTGAAAGAGTAACAAACATCCATCCATCCAAACTTTCACATTTATAATGTTAGTGGGATGGGATAGTGGGATTAGTGGGATAGTGGGATTAGATGTAGAACTACTAATCTTTTTATCTTTCATTTCTAATAACTATTTGTGTGATTATGAAGTGAAAATTAAATGTTAGAGTCACAGTCCTTTATTTGTATTAGCGATCAAGACTGTCTGATACGAACCACATGAGTTCTAGCCACATTATTATGCGATATTATGGTCTGAGAGTTAAAGTTTTTGTTCGTGTTTTGTGTGTGTTGTTTGCAACTCTTTATCGCTAACCTGTAGGTACAAAGTTTGCCAGTTCACTGCAGGAGGTACATATTAACACTGTAATATCATTAAAACGGAACGGAACCCTACCAAAATCTACTCCGATTCTTAATCTTAATTAGCAAAGGACGATTCAATTGCCATGTAATAAAGTGGGAACGTTTGGAAGGAATCAAGTTGTTGCTTCTAGTTTCACCTGTAAGTCGTGACTAGAAAACTCGACGTATAGACGGTAGACAAACTTGATACTTGTTGTTACAACGAACAAACTCCTCAAGGCGAACGGTAAATTAAGATTAGAACTAACCAAGTGCAGTGGCAAAGTTGAACTAAAATATTTGTCGTCTCTCCAAAACTAGAATGTTCTACAAATGTACATACAATGTGGAAAATTTCACTGCATCCTGACTTGTTACATTTGTTGAAAACTTTGTGTCATGCTTTCAAGTTTATCCTTATCAATTGTTCTTCGTTCGTTTATAGTTTTAAACTTATAAAATAATATATCACCCTTGTTCGATCAAATCCAAGAAACACCGGTATTCTTACTTAAAGTTAAGTATAATGTCAGATTAAACATCCAACCTGGAGTTTATGTGAAACCAAATGAGTTTTACTTCTGATATATAAGCTTTCAAAATTGGAGGACCGGGGTGCAGCCAATTTAATTTTCTTTCCTAATTTGAATGTGGTACATTGATGTACCAGACCAGCATATGGCATAAAAGTATTTTTTATTTTCTTTTTCTCAAATGTCTTCAATATTTGATATTATTGCTTCGGTATTGGAGTAACTAACTATGTTAACTCGAGGTCGTTGGCTGATACTTAGCCACCATTTCTCCCTACCCGTCCACTAAGAGAACAGTAGACCCTCGTGTACTCGGTACGGCAGCACATTACCCTACCCGCTACCTGCTGTCAGCCTCAGCCTCAAATAGCTCCCAATCGATCCTCCTGTGATAACTTTTAAGTAATTTTTTGTTATAATGAGGTCATTAATAATGATAACTAATAATTAAAAAAGTTAATCTGTACAAGATGACGTATGTACAAGAAAGAAAATTTTAAATCGTAGAAGGCAATGGGACAAGGAGAAACCGATTCAATATAAATTGGGAATAAAAGCCTTTTACACAAAAATGCCTAAATCCATTGAAATAGTAATGGAATAATTTCAGAAGTATTACGCAATGATTAAAAAAGTTCAATGCTTAGGTAGGTAGGTAGGTATAATCGATGTATCTGGAGAATGGTAATATATACATATGTGGAGAATGGTAATCCTCTTTCTTTAAATAATTTCAAAGCATGTAACATTTATTTCACTATATAAAAAAAAACAGTTTTCTTTATTAGTATTTTTATGTTCAAGGAAAAAAACATTGTCTTCATGGTACGTTTTCATTAGTACTCAGTTTAACTGATTACTCGAGTACTGAATAAAATAGGAAGCTTTTGGTGAAAAAAAAAAATGTCGCAAAGAGAATTCGAACTCGAAACGTTGAACGTCGTCACATTCCAAATATTTTTATTCAATGAAAGGCAAAGTTGCAGTTTGCATAAGGCCATACATATTCATGGAGTGACTGACAACCATCGCGCGCCTGGTGCATGTAAATTCAATAGTGGAGGTGGCTCGCGAAAATAACACAACGGAAAACAGAGCTGTGACGAATCCGTTTTATATTAAATGACTGTGACTATATGACGTGTTATAAATTGTTTAAAATTTTCATTTTGACAACAAGAGTGGGAGGTGAAATTGGTAACGCTCAATTTACAATAGCAAACATGGCGGAATAACTGATGCATTTAAAATTGGTTATTATAGAATCAGTAAACGTTCCGAACTTTAACCGCATTTGTGTACATTTAGGTTTAATTTGCGAAAATATTTATTAAATTAAGGGTTTACTACCCATTCAAATTAATAATTGAAATTTAAATTGCATTGAATAGGCTAAATATGTATGCTATGATTAAATTATGAAATAATTTGAATGATAGGCTGGTTTCACGAGCCATGACTGACAAAAATACCCCAAAACGAATTTACAGTGTGCTTGGTCGTTTAATCGAAACTTTACTAACTATCAATGTATTGAGTGTAGAGAGTTCAATACAGGGTCTCAAAAACTCGTATTTATTTTATCAAAAATAGGCGTAAAATACAGTAGATAAAAACAGTGCACTATTTATAAAAATGAGGTAATCGATATTATTATGACTAGTTATACCAGTGTCGTCACGTCATTGGTCCGTCTGACAAATATCGGGCAATGGTGGGGTGATAAAAAGGCTGGGCGTGCATTATAAGTTTAATAACGGTCACCTGAGTGGGATCGAGGTACAAACAACATCCTAGTTACTGTTATATTTAATAGTTTATAGCAATAATGGTGTGGTTATTGCTAACAGTTCTGGGTCTGATTTTGTTTCGTTCTTAAGTAATATCCATGTTAAAAGGATGTTTCTAGAAGCTCTATTTAGATGAAAACTTATGCCCTTATTAAACGGAAAGATCTACATCATAATTTTGTATCTTACCAAGTTTAAGTATAATTATTTCTTGAACGGCCTGCTCAAACTACTAAACTGTAAGGTAACACAATTATGTATATTAAGCACAGAACGCTGTTAGCATTTCTAGTTTTGCATCGACGCCGCCGACTGTATTCCCTAAAGTTCTGTAGGACACTAATTTCCATACTTAATCGTCAATTGACCTTAAAATTTCAGACATAAACGATAAACTTTGTGCGCCCTTACTTTGTCATTTGCAGAAAAAGCCCACAGTCGCAGCCGTTGCCACTTTGTTCCTACACAATGCCCAAATGTTTCATCTCAAAGAAAGGTTTTAGAGCTTTGATGTTGTTCGTTGTGAAAATTACCTTTTTGCTACGACATCGATCTGCTTATATATCATGATAATATTATCGTTATCTCAACAAATGTATGCAGAATTGTCATCATATGTTATTACTTTTGATGCACAGTCATATTTTTTTTTTTATGGTATGGGGGCAAACGAGCAGACGGATTACCTGATGGTAAATGACTACCGCCGCCCATGGGCACCTGTAACTCAAGAGACAAAAGTGCGTTGCCGCCCTTTAAGGGAAGAGGGAGAGGGGGAAGAGCGGAAAGACGGGAGAGGGGGAAGACGAGAGAGGTGGATTAGAAGAGAGGAGAGGGGAGAGAGACTCCCACGTAAAAAGTATTAAAAAATCAATAGTAATGCATATTTTGAAAACTATAATCCGTTGGCTTTACGGCTTTCGATCTGAATTCATCTGCAAAAATCAGATTAAAACACACGCCAGTTACGAATACTGAAATAGATTCATGTCCCAATCGACTAGGGACGAATGAGCCAAAACAAACCCATCAATCACGGGAACTTTTACATTTTCATTTTTAACCCGCTTTGATTTCGTATCGCGTTTTGGTTAATTGCAACGATTGAATACGAATGACAAAAAGAACATTCCTGCTATTCTAATTGATAATTTGAGCATATTAATTCATTACTTTTATAGTGTAGTATTTATTTACAGCAATCAAAGTTTCCGATTAATAGCTAAATTCAATACACACATATCAATACGAGTATTTTGATATGCACGAGGGTAACATAATAATGGTGGTATGTTATTTCCCGTCGACTCACAAAAAGAAGTCGTTTAAATATCAACCTCGACACTGGCCGTGTTCTCCTTGGCTAAGCTTATGAAAGAAAAATCTTGTATGCTGAAGGAATAGTTAGCCAGACTGCAGAGCTTGTTCGTTATCCATATGCGAATGTTTGTGATCGAACAGCGAACAGCTTAAGAAAACTATAAAACCTAAGAGAGACATAGTTTATGAAGGACGAGCAAACAAGATTATTTCTAAGCAAGATTTTTGGAGCTACGTCAGGCCAGGTCCACTCCGCAGTGCAGGTAAACAGCGACAAGTACCCGGCGGGGCCGACTAATCGTGCCAAAATCCAGGGCTAGTTAGTTATTGCAGTTAGTTTGATGCTGTGTCCCATCATCCGTTCGTATCTAGACTATCGAGTAATTAGCACCTAGCCGAGGTTTATTTGTTCACAAAAATTTTGAGTAATATGCACATGACTTACTTAGAATTAAATATTCAGATTAATAAATTCTTTATTTAAATACAATCCTAACGTCGCAGCGTCGTCAGAACAGCTAAGAGTTACGCAATAGAAAAAGAGGCAACTTTTAGGTAAATATAACTGTAGGTAATTAGCGCTGTGTGTGTGAGTTGCGACTTTATCGTGTCGGAACAAGAGTCACTATTTATTTAAATGATTTCTCGGAGTGGGACTTCTGTATCAATACTGTATTCTGTGGCCACGTGGGCAATGCTATGCGATTCTTTAGTACTTTTCTCATTCTTTATACATGTATGGTTACTTAAGAGATTTTTATCGAATTGATATACTAGCGAGTTTTGAATTCCGGTTTTGAATCAAATATTTAGTTAAAAATGTACCAGAAGAGGGAACAACTTAGAGTTC
Organism: Callimorpha dominula; assembly: GCA_949752705.1. Lineage (NCBI taxonomy): Eukaryota > Metazoa > Arthropoda > Insecta > Lepidoptera > Erebidae > Callimorpha > Callimorpha dominula. The sequence continues at coordinate 6,476,485 of OX457005.1, forward strand.
ACTACACAATATTAGTCAGCATAAAAGCCTTTAACACCAGCAATAAATTTTATAAAAGAAATGAAAATAAATAACAAACTTACAATAATTATTATGATTAAATAGTGTTATAAATTTTTTGAACTTTTGTAAAACATAACCGACGGACCTAAAATCTCTAGTTCAATTATTCTGTACGAAGTTACAAATCGTTATTACCTCATATGGGTACTGGATAACAGAGTTAGATAGGGGCAGCGCATGCAAATGGGTCGCTCTGTCTGCTAACCTGTTATACAGGCTGTTGACAAATGAGCGCGGCTATGTTACTGACAGCCCTGTGGCTGTCCACAGGACCGTTAAATTTATTTATCGAACTTGTATCATGGAATTTGGACGTCTCGAAATATAATCAATTGTATTGTTTTAAGAGCAGGAAATCATTTTGAAAATGGTGCAATGTAATAAACTCTATAAAGAGAAACTTAAGTTAATCAGCGGTTGTGTTTATTTTACAAGCTTTTATTTAACTTGCAATGTTTGTATGTATGTGTGTTCGGCACGAATCTTGGAACCTAAATTAGAACCACTTCCCGATGTCTGATTAGGCTCAAATTTGGTGTACATAAAATAAATTTGAATAAAAAAAAATCTTCGGTGACAATACAATAATATGGTAATATGGAGATGTTCTGATGATGGAGCCAGAAGACAGCCATGGGAATTTCTTAACGGAACAAAATAAACCCATCGAGTTTGGGCTCATTTGTTTTGTCTTGCTTCGTACTTTTTTAAACAACAAATCCACACTAAAATAAAACTTAATTTGGATAAAAGCTTGTTTAAAAAAAAGAAAATACAATTAATTTATTTCCTAAGGACTTGTTAGATTTATCTTATTTTGAATATATTTTAGATTATTGAATAACACATTAAAACGACTTTCAATTCCAAAAAATACAATTTTTGTCGTGACGTATGTACGTGTTTATGGACACTCGATTTGTGTTCGATTCCCACCTCGGCACTATACACTACAGAAAAGAGAGCATAATTTCACCTCACTGGACTATCATTTTCACACACACTTCCAATATATCTTCAAATCACACACATTTGAAAAGAACACAACCGGATGTTCCAATCCAATGTTGATTGCATTTAGAACAGACATTCCACAACTCAGTCATTCATGCAATATCCTTGCCTCTACTCTATGATCTACCCTCGGGGATGACTCATTCCAACGAACTAATATCAAGACGTTGTCTACTTCTAGTGGGTCTGACTGCGACTCAACCATTTCGCCTTTTCTTCTTCAGTGCCAAAGCTAGCTAAAAAGTTGATAATATACTTAATTATTTGTTCTAATCTTTACTTCCTTTTACTGTAGATATCACAATCGTTAATCAGTCATCTGAATGTTGTCTTCCCATTGACTATTGACTGTTGTAAAGTAATTGAAGATATGTATATAGTTTTATTTTAGTGAATTAACTTCATGTCTATATAATCGTTTATCACAAGGAAAACACATCTATCACAGGCCTTTAACACATGCTCTGACGTAATCACACTTAACGACACTGATAATTCTCGAACGTAGCTTGATTTTGGTTTACGATTCGTTTTGATTGGGGAGTACAACTTTATGACCGAGCTAGAATCAGGAAAAACCTCAATTGAACATGTTTCTCCAGTAAGCCTATTTTGTCGGTGTGTGAAGCCATCGGCCTTCCAATCAAGCGAAGACATGACGTATTTTAAAAACTATTTAAGCAAAAGAAAAGGTTGGCCGAAATGAAGTGAAATAAAGAAGATGAGGTTAAATTAAGTAGGCATTGGTTGTATAATTCTTTTTTTGGCTCTTTTAATACACCAATTTACATAAAGAGTTAGGTGAGCCTGTTATGGAAATACAGTGAAATTAAGGAATTCCGATTTTGGGGACAGATTCATGGACAAAGAGACCATTACCCACAGACCATTACAGACACAACACAATTTAACATAAAAAAGAAAGAACTCGTTATAAGAAATATAAATTCTTACTGGATAATTTTTCTCTCTTTTGAAGGTCCTAAATTCTTTGTTAATTTCAGAAAGACGACGAAAGAGACTTTTGCATTAGATGATTGCCAGTAGCACTAGGGAATTTTAAAAATAAACACCTGACAAAAAAAGAAACCCAGATCAATCATTTATGAATCTACTTACCGGCTACCGCATAGTAAGTGAGATGACGACTGAAAACAATTCACCTTTCCGCAGTGAAATTTTTATAAGATTCTTGTTAAACACATGCAATCAGGCACCTAACCTAAACGCTTGATTGTAATTCGTTTGCTATACCTTATCTTACCTAACTTACCTAAGTAAAGTAAGGTATAGCAAACATCGCAGTAGATATGTAGGTAATATTGTTTACTGTTAATAATGTTTACTGTTGTGTGATAGTAAAAAGTTGGGAAAATGTGTATTTTTTCTAAAAAATACCAATATATTTTAGGTTTAAAGAGTCTTATGAAGTCCCTGCTTTTGAAATAGTTGCCGAGCAGCACGTGCCTTTAACATTTATTACACCATTTTGACTGTTTAATGAAAAAGCCCCGCAAATTTTCAGGAGCCTATTACTGTTCCCTAGGCGGCAGATGTTGTTCCTTCGCAGAAACAACTTAACATTTACAGGTTTTAAATATAAATATATAAATAAATATAATTAACAAGTATATAGTTTTCATTATAGTTATTCAATTACGGTTTACACACCTGGTTGTTCATTAATATAAGAATTTTGAATGATATTTGAACATCTTTATAGAGTGAAAACCTTTGTTTGGATAGCAATCACATATTTTCGCGGAGGAAGATTTTTTGTACGTCTCTTGTGGGAAGAAAATAGCTAGGGATGGAATAAAGCGTTTATTGGGCGCACTTGTACAAAGGTGGCCTCTCAATGTCGTCACATCAATCTATTTCTAGTAGAGGCAGAAAATACAAAAAGCGCGGCAGTTTTTAAATATAGTAAGACTCCGGTAGCCCTTAAAGTAGAATGCAAATCCTGAATGACCACTGACAGTTCGAATTCAAAATCATTAAATTTTGTCATTGATTTCCGGATAGACTTAACACCGGGAGCAATGTATCGTCATTGTATGTAGATAGTGTCAGTACAATAGCGCTATCAATACTTTTCGATAGTAACTTCAGTATTGAACGCAAAAAAATAAATTTGAGAGTGCGTGTACCTTATGTGTTTTGTCAAAAAATCAATAATAAATCTTCCAATCACGCCATCTTCGGTAATGGTGCACTAAAACTCCTGTGCGAAAATTTTATACCTCTACCCTCTACCCACCATTTATCCCATGAGTTGTTGTTGTTTGTCAGTAAGTCGCTTAATTAAATTTCAGGGTATTAAGTGACTATGTATCTATAGTAACTAAGCATGATCTCTACAAAACTGATGCTATTTTCTTCTTAAATGTATAAAAAGAACGAAATCGAAAAAAGGGTAGTTCTTATTTCGGTTTATCACTTGCTAATCCTTAAATAAAATGCGAACACTTGCAACTACTCCGTTTTCACGACGTAAAGTAATTGAAATGTATTGCCTACGTACGCTACTATTTCTCAGTAAGCCTTTAGCGGCGTTCCAGCACGATTCTCACTTTAAGTCCAACGTAAATAAAGCGGTAATACACTGCAATAGACCGAGGGATAATAAAACGTGAGATAAAATAAGGCGTCATTTGTTTTCGAATTGTAAGAAAAAAAAACTATTGCGATTCCTGGTCGTAGTTTGAGAATTTTCTCAGAGTGTGATTTGTGTAAATGGCGATGGACGATGTACAAATACGTATTATTTTTAGCTTATAGCATTTCATACTGAGCTTTGTCTGGAGTTTTTATTATAGAATTAGAGATAATCTCATAGCAGTCTGTGCACTAATTGTTAGAGGATTAGTTAAAGAATTGATCTCCAGTTAATTGGATTTCTATGATTTGTTGAAAGTAAATATTATTAGCTCGATTTATCTGCAAAAGTCTGTTTTTGAAATAAAGAAGGATTTGAGCTCCATTCTTAAAGTGGTCAAGAAGGTCAATATTGTAGGAGATTATTACATTATGACATGCAGTATTTGGCCTCTTGACAGGATAGGATATTGTATAGGATATTATAACAAAGAGAGATGAAGACGTAGTAAAATATATTTTACTACGTCTTCATCTCTCTTTGTTTTCCACAAACATTATTTTCAGCAAATGACAAGCAATACGATGTTCAATAGGTTAATAATGAAGATGAGCATGATAATAATAATGATTCCAATATGAAAGTTCTGCTAGTTGTACACCAAATTAATAAAACTTTAGTGAATTCAGTTAACTGATGGCCTTAGCTCTATGTGTGGTCTTCTCAAAACAATGTTTATATCAGAAAAAAATTGTGTAGATGGCAAGAACTAAAACTCTCAATTTTTTATTATGCGGTGGAGGAAAGGATGTTATCTCCCTCAAACACACAGGCAGGATCCTCCTACCAGGCTAGGTAATTTTACCTGGCAGGATTACGAACGGTTGATGTTAGGAAGTTGTTATACTAAATGGAGCGAGAACTTTCATTGCGTGATTCAGGATCAATGGTTACTACGTAGTTCCGCTGGTCTCCGCTAGATGTTTTTGTTGTTTTTAGCTCTACCTGTGTGGAAGTCACCACAAGGCTATGTTCTAAATAAAGTGAATTAGCATGTTTATCACGGGAAGGGAGGGTATGTTTTCAGGTCTCCAGTAGAAGGTGGGATCAACGTGGTGTGACGTACCAATATCGCAGAGCAAGTATTGGACCTATAAAACATCATAATTGTGAATTTTAGACATACGTTCCCAACCTTTTTTGAATATATTTACTGTGACCGTAATTGTTATTTTTAATGACGATTTTGCGAATAAATTTAGTGTGCTTAGAATTTTATATATTACACGATGGGCCTCTAAGTATATAGTTGCAAGAGTATACCTATCGTATATTCATCATGGGATTTACATAGTCGTACAGGCGTACTTAATTACCTAAATTAATTGAAAATATGGGCCTCGGGTTTTACCCCTGTTAATTCTTCCATAGTTGATAAATAAATAAAGAAAATTACTATATACTAATTACTATATATAATATAAACCATACAGATATACGGTTTTGCTCACGTGTATATTTCGGGGATGCCCGACTAGTTTCGGACTCAACGGGGGCCAGACTGGATTGTTGTCTGTTACACCGAATCATATTATGTCGTAACGACTGCCGGGATGTAGACGCCTGCGCTTCCATTGCGTTGTGTGTTGCGAAGTCTTTTATCGCAGGCACTGTGGTACACACTGAACTTACTGTGTCAGTGTTTGGAGCCGTAACAGTTTCGTGGGACATCAGTTTCAAGGACGATCGCCAGGCTGGAGGTAACGCCCACCCATTGTTTGTTTTGTTTTTTGTTTTGAAAAAGACAACTCCCGCATTAGGAATTACTCCTGTGTCGCGGGGGACTTTACAAACATACAAGCAACGGACACAAAGAACACCCAGACTCAGATTGTCTCTATTGAAGTTCGGACGACGGCTTATTTCGATTGCCTCTCGTATTTTTCACGGTACGAAATATTTATTTCTCGTTACAAAGTATTTACTTACGCTAAACGCTTTTGTAACAGAAGACAAAACACTACTTCGCTGATGTGTCGATAAAGTCTAGAACTTCTCCCTATAAGCGCCTATCAAAATAATAAATAATAAGAAATATTTAAAACAACCCTGTTATAGATGAGATCGAGTGGATCTCCTCGAGCGAGCGATTCTGGTCAGTCAGGAATAGTCTTGTACGGTACGGTATTATAGTGGTTACATAACTAAATTTAGTACAATAACAGTTTTTTTTTGTTATGGACAGTTAGTAACCGCATTTTTATGTATGACAGTAAATTTTTATTTCACAACTGAGACAAACCCTAACCATAGTACATACATACTTCAACATTGTAAATAATTGTAAGCTGTGTCCTTTCAAAAGTGTAAAGAAAATATTGTAAATATGTAACTGTTTATTTTGAAGCATTTACTTAACTTTATGTAATTTTTTTTATGAATATGTAAATAATAATTGTAATAGACACTTATGTAATTACTAAAACTCTGTATCAAATAGCAGAGCATATTACATCGCAATAAACTCTCATGGGGGCGGTTAACTTTCCATGGAAACATAAAAAAAACAAACGCAAAACTAATCACACACTCATGGCACGACACCAACGATCGAATAACCATCCCTCTTGTGGAACCATAGACTGCAGTCTAAAGTCTAATACATTTTCAAGATGCAGTCTTATAAAGCTTTATTTCTAAAAAAGCCTATTGTTTTCAGATTAATAGTAATAAAAAAACTAGTGGTATAAAACTTTCAGTATAATCAGGTAGTAATCGAAAAAGTTTGTGACTCTTGAACCAGATAATTGGAAATCCAGTCTGTATACGTTTTTTATTCGTATTTCTAAATATTTATTATCAAAAAGTTTTTTTTTGTATTTATGGATTCTTTGAACATCTTCAAAAAAATAATTAAAGAACTTTCTAACAGACCGTAATAACTAATGAGTAATGATGTACACGCATACATACGTAAGTATACACTTATGTAGGTACATATAAAAAACACTGTTTTTCAGAAAAGGTGAAAAACCAATTACTGTGTCCCAGTGAACTGCTGGAGTTTTGGAGTTTTATATGCAGCTGGAATTGTAAGAGTTTTGTGTTTTAATAGTTTTTTGGTTCCTGTGTACCTCGGCAATAGATTTTAATGTTAATTGACTATATAAGTAGTCAAATCGGTATCGCCATATACTTTACTTTCAAAAATACATACATGCAGCCATATATGCTTCAACAGAAGATAATAAAAGGAACCTTTTTGTCTGAAGGTCGTGACACCCGCTGCACCGATATACTCTCCCCTACTGCTGGAAGGTTTACCGGTAGAAAAATGTATATTAAGTTTGCCATGACATCGACATGGACCATTGTTATATTTATATGTATAAGATATTATTAAAATATCTTATTTAACTGTTATCTCGGAATTATTAAGAAAATAGTTATATGTGCTGTGCTAACATTGTTCTCTAAAAGGGTTTTAACAAAATAACACTTTGTTCAAAGCATCTTACTTTATTAAAGTATTGTCTGTTCGCGATAAAGTGTAATTCTACTAAACGGATTTTCATGGGGTTTTCACTAATAGACAGAGTGATTCATGAGACAGGTTTAGGTATATAATTTGTACCCGTGCAAAACCGGGGTGGGTTGCTAGTATAATAATATGTTGATCTGTCATGGTGCGGAGTATATACAATGATAGTTGAAGTTATACTGGTTAATGATATAGAACAAAACATTTAAAACTTAATTAATTATGGCCGAAAATATCCGACCACCAGGCGATCTCTAGCGGGTATATCATTTCAAGTATACACCTAACATTTAGCAACACTTTCCTAGGCAAAACTTACCTACATCACACACTGGTGTACTATAAAGTGTATTATAAAGTATTTTGATTTCAAGTGTCGATTGTTGATATTTCAGAATTTTCTAATAAAATAAAAATATAAATGTGTTAAATCAAATCTCATCTCATTACAAATAATAATTCAATGAACACTGTCGAAAGATGTTTGAAAGCAAAGAGCCATGAGTTTCTTTGCCAGTATTCTTCTCATAAGGCTCTACGCATTTTGGAAACTGGAAGTTATAGATCGACACAAACAGGCAGTAGATTTTGGTGTTTTCACCTAATTTACCTTGACACTCCAGTACATGCTATATGTACATAGCTTCAATTTAACGTTCATAAATGTCACTTAGTGTCTTAATTGAATAAATGATTTTGAATTTGAATTTGAAATCAAACCGTTTAAATTTTATATTGCTTTACTGAACGTGTGAGCAAAATGTATCTATAGAGGAAATTATGAAGGCTCTGAGTCAGCAGCTAGACGGCAGTAATGTCCCAAGGGTCATAAAGAGAAGCCATTTGCTTTCAGTGCGAGTAGGAATTGTTCTTAGTATCAATATTGGATCGATGCAGAGTAGAGCTACGCTTTAAAGAAGCTACTTTGTAACGCGTCCATTTTAGTTATATGATGGAGGTTTGGAACGACTATAGGCTTAGTTAAACGACCACGAGGAAGGTCGTTTAATTAACCCCTCTATACCAAGAGAAAATTGATATTACTACTCTATTGGTATAAGTAGTTCACTGGCACTAGAGCTGGTATGGTATTTTCTAATCAAGCTAAACGTTTTCTTTATATATACACTAGCTACCTGGGAACGTGTTGCTGTGGATTGGTAATATGGGTTATTATGCTCAGACCAGACTGCACACATTGTGCAAATTTCATTAAAATCGGCATATTAGTTAAGGAATTCATCAACAAACAATGTGACAATAATTTTTCATATATGTATATTGTTTCTTGTTTAATTGTCTTAACAAACATTGAAACGAACACAATGAACACCCCGATTCGGGACAACTATTCACGTTCACACAAATTTTTGTTCCGTATGGGAATCGAACCCACAACACTCGGCGTCGCTTAGTGACAAAGCGACCACTTTAACCATTGCGCCATGCGTGCAATCAAATTTAAGTTTTATCGGATATGTTTTTTATCCCTTACCTCTTATCCCTTTAGTAAGCTAAAATGTTAAAACAATCATCTAAATCTTTTTATGTTTAAAACTAAGCAAGTACAAGTCCCTCTCTCATAGAAGTCGATAATTTACAGTTAGTTTACATTTTTATATGCTAAAGAGTTTCATACTAATAAAATAAACCTAAAGAGTTTTGTTTTCGTTGAACGCACTAATCTTTAAAACTAACAGTCGGAATAAAACAATATTTTTGAATTTGATAGCTCGATATTTGAAGAACGTTATAAGTTATTACCATCACGCTACGATCCTTAAGAGCGCAGCAGTGATGAGAAGAACGACTAGTTTATTATAAAAAATGTCAAGTTGTTGCTTGCCAGGGTTATATTTTGTGCAGACTTTGGTCTGTGTCAGACCATATCCGCTAGTATCGCACAAATTCGACGACAGTGTTTCTTCCTAGTAGATCTATACAATTAGTGACAATGCTCACTTCCCTAAACGATCGTATAATGCATTTTGCAAGCCAGACTTACAATTTTAATTTACTTTAACGGCAAATGCATAGCCTGTTGGAGTGGAATTAGTGATAGAAATTCACCAACACTTGTTTCGCTTGTAATTGTAATTACTAATAACTGTATTTCCACCTGTTAAGAGCCGGTTAAGATACAGTATCATCATGAATAAGTCGTCCAAAATATAAAAGCTATAGAGTGCACAAAAGACAGATTCGAGAATAGTAAACTTTTTTTAAAAGTTCAGAGTTTAATAGTGACGTTTTTGCTGTAAAGAAAAACGTTTAGAATGGTTTAAAGCTTTAAAGAAATTTCACAAATACGGTTGTAAGTGAAATGGGCAAATACGTGTCGTGCGTGTTTTTACTTCCCAAAAACAAACTTTTGTTTCAATTACTTCTTCAAGTAAATGACATCTAAAACATGTATAAACCAGTCAGAAGGCGTAACAGTGAATTTTGTTATGGGAGTCATGCCCAGGAGACTTGCTCCGTCTTTTGTTTTAAACCGTATACGATTTATAGCTAAGGGTTATAGCTGTCACAAAGGGGATGCCTTTTGCGACAGCTCTGGCGAGTACTGATCTGCATACATTATTGCTTTTATTAGGGGCGAGACATAAAGGTAAACAGTATTTTTGTTTATTTACTATATGTAGTACCTAACGTTTAAGAGTCAAGAGGTTTCCTCAGTTGGGCGCGAATTCGAGCAGTAATAAATAATATTACTTCAAATATTGTTAGACATTGTATAATTATAAAATGTCCACTAATATACGTTATTTTTAATCAGTGTGTACACTTAATTGGCAAATATAGCGTCATTTTACTCTAGATCCACATTTACCTAATTTTTTATACTTATGAGTGGGGTAAAAGTCAACACAAGTCCATACGGCAAACGTTAGTGACATGGCCGGTAGGGTCAACAATGCAGAGCTTACCCTAATCAAATTGGCGATATTCTGAAGAAAGGGCAGGTCAGAAGAAGTTTTCTAGTCGGAGAGTCATGCTTCGGCACGTATGGGCCGGCTCGACCGGAGTGATACCACGGCTTTCTGGCACAGAAGACCAGCCGTGAAGCAAATCTTTCGTTGTGATTCGCCGAGTGAGTGAGGTTACCTGAGGCCCGAACCTGTGACCGGGTGATCTACCTTAAAGACCGGCAACGCACTTGTGACTTTTGGGTTGCAAGTATCCTTGGGCGGCGTTAGTCACTTACCATGAGGTGACCCGTGTGCTCCCGAAACCGGAGGGCTTGTAGGAAAGGTTTAATGAGAGAAGAGAAGGTCGTGAGATATGCAAGAATAGAAGCAAGTCTCTGTCTACCCCAATGGAGAAAGGCGTGAGTGAGTTTCTGTTTGTGGATGTATATAGTATAAACAAGTTTTAACAATGGAGAGGAGACACACGTGTCTCCTCTCCGGATCTGTGTACAGATGCTCTACAGATACTGCTCTGTGAAGATGTACAATAAAAACGTTTTAATGAATACTAATTACTCCAAGTCTTCTTTGACTAGTTGTTTAATTTTAGTTAAGAAGTTATCTAAAGAACTTCTAATTAATTAATTTGTTTTTAGATTTACAAAATAAACGAGTACATGACATATAAATATAGTAAAAATAACTAACATATAAATTATAGCAAGTAACAAGTTGCTGCAGTAAGTAAATAATATAATAGCAGTAGATAGATTCTTACCCTTATAGCTTCTGAGAATATTTATTTATACTAGAGATCACCTCTTCTGAGAATATTCCACATTTTAAATGCGCAAAATTTGCTCTTATTGGGCTACAAAGAGTTTTCTTCACGAATTACTATGTATAGATTGAATAGTCAGTTACCACTTCACTATTGGACGGTTCTCAGAAACTGTTTTAAATTCCAACGTACTTTGTGAAAACATAATAACTATAATTAAACTTGATATGAACGTGTTCTAATTATTGAAGTACCTATGCTTGTTAACCGATTTTCTTTTTTTTAGTAGCTATGGATGAGCTATATATCCATAAAAAAAATGTTTTTTTCTTTAAATATCTCGCTTATAATTAAGTTAAATATAATTATGGGAAACAAAATGATACTCACCATAGTTACCATAGACATAATTTTAAAATCTTATTTTAATAAATTGCATAAAGTTTACAACCCTTCAATTATATATAGAACACGATGTATTTAACCGTGTTCCCCATTTAATATTTATTACTGTTGAGCAATAATAGGTAAAAATTAATTACTTGGCTGTTTCTAGTGTTGGAGGTCTCGAGACCCTTCTCGGGTCGTGTACAGCTCTTTATTAATATTAAATCACTGTAAACTTCTTCAGAATGCGGGTCGCGTCTTTACGCAGTCTTGTAAGTGAGTTTATGATTACTAGAGATTGCGTGGTGGTCGAATTTCGACCATAATTCATTTCAATGGCCAATATACCTTGAACTGTCTTTGTATAGACTTCGTACCATGGTCCAGTATATATGTTGAAATATCATGACATTTCAACATATATACTGGACGCGTAAGCTTGATGTAACCGTTTTCAAGTAATTTGTCATACATATTGTTTAAAAATTTTAGCTTTTTGAACTTCTGTTACATATAAACAACTAGCAACCCGCCCGGCTTCGCACGTGTAGCAGAGACATCTTCAATAGTCATCATCATATTTCAACCAATTTACACAAAACCTTAACAAATTATATACTTAAACCTTCCTCATGAATCGCTCTATCTATTGGGGAAAACCGCATGACAATCCGTTCAGTAGTTTTTTTGGTTTATCGCAAACAGACAGACAGACAGACGCGGCGGGGGACTTTGTTTTATAATATGTAATGATATAAGTATTTCAAATTTCACGTTCCTGCGTTCGTGATTTTTTTTCAAAAATGTGTACAAAGAATTTTCGTCACGTATCAGTACATCATTATATATTATAAAACAAATAGAAGTCCCCTGCCTCGTCTGTCTGTCTGTTTGCGATAAACTGAATTTCAAAATATTCGTACCTACTCCTGACAACATGTTTGCCAAATTCCACAACGATCGGTTCGGGTGTGTCATATATGGCATAATAACAGATAGTTTAATATATCACTTGAAATATTCGTTCACATGATATAATTTTCACATGCTACAAAAACAACGAACCTAATTTAATGTGATCTAATGTTATATTTCATATAACCTTCATTTGCTCTAATAACAGTTAGTATAACGTTAATTTCGTATAATATTCAATTTGTATAACGCTCTGTTTATATAACGTGCATTTGACCTAATTTTTCATATTTATAAATTTTCAGCCAAAATTCTGTAATTTTATATTAAAAAAAAGTATATTAAATTCAATGAGGTCATATGCTCATTAGAACTTTTGTTATTATTTCAAACGTTACACACCCGATCAGTTCAGTAGTTAAGGCATAAAATCGTAACAAACAAACAGAGTTATTTTCGCATTTATAATATTAGTATGTATTTAAACGGGAATTAACTCGATCACAAAAAGGTGTAACATATCTCTGAATTGCCTGACTAAAATTTAATATTAGTATGGATATATGCATAGTGAGTAACAATATATATAAATGTAATATATATTGGTACACACATTTTATTAACAGACTTTGGGCGACTACATTTAAAAAATGTATAGGCTTGTATATATATATATATATATATATATATATATATATATATATATATATATATATATATATATATAAATATATTTACTTATTTATTTTCGTGCCCTTTTCCCAAATTTTTATGCGGTCGGCACAATAAGTTTTCCTCTATCATTCGTCAATTTACTGTTTACTCTCCTTCTGACCATGTCCTCTTCTCCTTCTATCCATATTTTCCTTGGTCGTCCTTTACTCTTGTAATAAACCTATTTAATAAAACATTAAAAGCGAACGTGAACAGTGTAGTCTAATCCCTAATACATAAACTTTCCACTCTATATTAATAGAAGATGCTTCTATTAATTGTTCTCATAATTAATCCCAAGCATATAAGCACTGTATATTCACCTTTATTCACAGCGTGTATAAAAACAATATTTCAACTCATTAATTTCATCCTAACATGTTTCATTACGTTAATTAAATTTAATCACATTATCTCGCCAAAAAGAGGGTTCCCACGATAATTAATCGTGACATAAGTAGGACTGAGTTCATCCAGAATGATCTATACTAATGAATAAATTATTTAATGCACGATGGTGTACTGAATGATGTGATGTTAATTTTTGAGGATTTGATTAACATAACTTGTTGATATAATTGGCATTAAAAATAAGGTTTTTATGTGTATATTAAATTCTTCATGTTTTAGCTTTTTTGTCTTATTATACTTGTCAAATAACTCTAACGATTAACTTTATCGTCAGCGGTTAATTCGTATAAAAATCACCAACATAACCAAAAAGCACAACTTATGAGAACGAAATTATGAGAAGCCGAAGTTGCATTTGTAACACTATATTCCTAAATGTTTTAAGTAATATATAATTTTTAATTAATAATATACTAAATATAACTAATTTCTATATGTATCCTGTTGGCGAGGATCAGAGACAGTTTTTTCAGACAACAATACTTTTTTTTGATGAAAAGATACGATAGGATAAGATTATTACGATACGAAATATCCGATTAAGTCTTGATTTACAAATCTAACAGATTAACTTTCTCTAGTAAGTATCTAATAAAGCTGAGCTTTGTATGGTTAAGGTTTGTTTTGACAATATGAGAAAGAAGACGCGGGGTGTTTAAGAACAGGCACTTGTGAGCGGACGCGATAGCTAGAGGCATGCCAGTTACTTGATTTTGGCTCAGAATTAAATTTTTTTTTTGACAGCATTCTTTAAAGGTTTCTGTAACAGTCTGCATCTTCTTGTCGCATTTCTAAAGGAACCAATGACTTGCTTCTTAATTATCCCTTTTATTTATTCAATCTTTTACCTACATAATCTGATACACTCTTGTAATAGCAGTGCGATAAATAGGTATTAATTGGTTATTAAACGGATTATTAGTTTACTTTTTGGATAATCCATGTTTAACTGTCATTTACTGAACAAGAAACTATTATTATAGGTCATGCAAGCAGTTCAACAGACCAATGGTGCATAAATAATAACACGTATTTAAATTTAAAAGGGCTTTTGGAGCACTCAATCGGAATGAATGGATAGGTTGCAAATTATTCAACGTAACTATTCGTTTTTAGCACACGCATGCATTTTAATTACTTCATAAAGTATTAAATGCAAACCCCGATAACAGATTGTTCAGAAGCATCAACAATATGCATGTTTAATTTTTCATATAGTATTTTTTTACTCTATAGTTAATTAAATATAGTTAAAGTAACATCTCCCTTCCACTGAATGGTTGAGAGAAACTAATTGCTTTGTGTGTTTTTCATTTGCGTGTATAGTTTGTGCTAGCCTACAAAAGGTATAATTAATTTCTTAATTAAACAATGTTTGGGTACATATCAGATATATTTTGCTGTGCTTTTAATATTTTTTTTAAATCAGGTGCTTGAAGGTTTGCATTTATTGTGGCCCAAAGCGTTATCTGTGCAAAGGGAAAATCATTATACCGAACTAGGTTTGGTAACTACTCTCGGCAGACTGCAATCAATCTGCTGATGTGTGGATGTTGTATATAGACCAATTAGTATGATTTTTATTTGCAGGTGGTAATTACGAAGTGCTTCGGTTTGTCTTGTTTCGCTCGTGCTAAAATAATTGAATTTTAAAAGTCTACTGAAGGAATCCTTGTTTTTATTTAATGTCTATCTAATCACAGTATATACCTGAGATTTTAGGTATTTTGAACGTGCCTTACAACAAAGATATAGTGCAAAGAGTATACAATAGTCAAAAAGTATACAAGTCAAGGTATAGTGTTTAAAAATGGGACATTTGAAATGGCACAGTTGTCAGAATCAACTGACGCAATTTTCAAGCATGAAACCTGAGCATGAAACCGTTTATTGATTTTCAACCGCACTACCGTACTGCGGTTTGGTATATTATATTTCTTATATTGAAGAAAACGTTTCAGTTGTTATAAATTTGATTCTTTTATCTAAGTTTAAATTTACATAGGAAATGCTTATAAAAACTAAGTCACCTTGTTCAGTAGTTCGTCGTGATACATTGGTTCTTAAATCAAAATTGTTACTTCCCAATGTTTTACAGTTCTGTAGACAACTTTTATTATCATCTAGATAGTATTTTATATAATATTTATTCTCCATACGAATCGATCATTCTAAACAATTATATTAGTGCCTACTGGGGCACTTATTTATATCTGCTTTATTGTAAAAATATACTTATTACAGACTTAACTGTTTTTTTAATAGTACATTAAATTGTATCAGAAAAAACCCTAAAGCTGGGTGAATAACCGAAGTTCATTATTGTCCTCAAAGAGTCAATGTCCTACACAAAGTACTTAAACAAATTGCCAGTGGTGGAGGTTCGAGTCATTCGAATAATAAAATAAAAAAGCTAGGCTGAAATTAACTGAAATCGTACTAAAATTACAGTTCTGAGGTATCATGTCTAAAGTAATTTGTAGAAAAGTGGTCCGTTCACCAAAATGTCTTTATGTCAAGCAAATATAACTTTGCTTCCCTCGGTTAGGTGAAATGTTCTTTTTTAAACATTATAAATTGTATATGAACTATTATGAACATAATTTATGAAATTTTATTTATGCTATTGAAAACTTTGTTAGTTCAAAAGTGTTATTTGTGTGTGATATTGAGGTCCTAGGCAAGAGTTTTTGTAATTAACACCTTGAACACATTTAATTTTGTTTTCTTGCGATTATACGAAACAATCCAACAGACACATTTGAGTTTTTAAAATGCTCAATTCATGCCGTGTCGCCTAATTCTTGTATATATCTTAGATATCACCTATTATAGATGACTTAATTTAAATTATTGGTTAAAATATTAATTAGTTGAACTTCAGTCATTTTTTTTTTGTATTATTAAAGCCAAAAGAACTCGAATGGCAACTATTAACATATGAACGCTTGTTACACCTAAGCCAGGGGTTGGCAACCTTTTGAGTCGCAAGAGTCAAAATTTTTTTAGGCCTCATATACAAAATATTTTGGGACACCCCATACTTGATCAAAATGTTGTTCGCCCTTCACATCCAAAGAGCCGCATGAGGCTCGCGAGCCGCAGGTTGCCGAGCCCTGATAAGCTATTAGAGACACAATATCAAGCCTCTAAAGTATTAAGCGTATCCCCGCTCATAGTAAAGTGGCCCTCGTGTAATTCTGCAATCTGCTAGCCATAGGGTTCAGCGGCGAGTCGCTGTAGCGCTCTCTGCTGGTAGGTATATAGCGGCTCGGACTGTGCTAGTGTGCTACTCCTGATCCCCTTGTGTTACCTCACTAATTACATAAAACGTTCTTAAGACATTAAAAAAAGAATATTCACAAAAACGATGATATCTTCAAATGTCAAAACAAACCAGGTTGAGATAATTTGTCCTAGCCCTTAGGTTCATCAGAGATAAAATATCCATATCACGTCATCCACGGGCCATCTTTTACTTTTAATAACATTACTAGTATAATTAGTTTCACTGTGCTCTTACTCTTACCTTGTTATAATTACTTAATAATTGGTATTACGCGTACATGGTGGCCTATCAAGTTTTTTAGCTCCGTGGTTACACCATAATGTTTTTATTTTATTATACATCTTGTTATAAATATGTAATAGTTATTGCTCTTGAAATTTTCGTTTCTTTGCGCGTCTTCTTGAAACTTAGTTGGTTCCTGCAGACTACCTTCCTTGCTTATACTCGGGTCCCCGGCAATAGACCGATTCGTATTGGAATACCGTTACCTAAGGTATGGTACGCTACTTTTATATACCGCAGCATTCTTAGTAACGATGCAGATAGCTCATATTCGTTTCCACAACAAACAAACAACGTTCCAAAAAAGGTAATAAATGAAGTGTAAGAAGACCACAGTCTATATCTGAACCTTATATGCACAAACCAAAAAAAAAACTATATTCACGACAATATTCTGGCTTCACATTATTCCCTGTCATTTGCGTGGGGACATTGGTTAATTACACAGAGGGCTTTTCAGATATTTAATATAAAACAACTTATCGCACCCGCGAGGGACAATCCTCGTCAACACTGTTCAAGTAAAATAATGGACATTCATTGTTGGATTAAAATACATTTATGTTAATAAATACTGGGGTATAGAGAATTATGTACCTTTTTAGGGTTTAAAAGGAAACTCTTATATGATTACTTTGTAGTCCGTCTGTCAAGAAATACCCTTTTTCTAAGGAAGGCGTGGATGTAGCAAGTTAAAATTAACTTCAAATATTACTGTCTGTGGTCCCTCGAAGCTGTTAAAAAATCAAGCTTCTAAGTGAACGCAATCAAAAGATAAAGTTGAAATTGTGTTGAAGTTGTGATTTTAAAATCTGAGATTTAAATAGATCAACCTTATTTTAAACCAAAACCAAAATAACGTGATATTGAATTAACGTATTACAAGAAGCATCAGAAGTTTAAAAGTTATTTTTATAGACATAAAGGCAATAAAGTCATTACCACTATCAGAAGGATCGTACACAGCCTGAATATAAAAGTGAAACTTAAGCGGTTACTGCTAATGCGGATAAGACAAATATATATTATTTTTTGTTAGTTAAATGTTGTAGAATTTTGTCGTATTCCTTAATAGGCTCTTTTTAATGTACTAGAGATGGCCTGGTGGACCAATATCGACCATGGTTTGTTTTCTTGGCCAGTATAACTTGAACAGTCATTGTATAGACTTACGTACCATTACAGATAAAGACAAATACTGGACGCTTGTAACTTGATGTAGTCGGTTTCACGTAAAATTAAATTATCTATGTATTACACATTACACACACATTACATACACATTAAAATATTATAGTTTTCTGCACTTCTGCTATATCTAAACTATAAGTAGGTAACAAATTTTTTTCGCGATTTTTTCTTAAAATGGGGTACAAAGAATTCTTTGCCCGCATTATTATTTAGATTATAACAACAAGGAACAGAGTCATATAATCCTATTTTTAATAAATATCAAGTGTTTATTTATGTTTCTAATCATCACAAATATTTCAAGTCGACAGCAAAAATTAGGATAGTGTTTTGTAATATAATGCCGTTTAAAGATTTCAATTATGTGTGTTACCAACACAATGTCAATGCGATTCAACCTAAAAAAGATGATAGCAAATCTTATCCAAGTTTTAAGTAAATACCATCAAGGTTTATTACGTCACAAAAGGTCTTTGTTGTATTATTAAGACCTCAGATAACTATCGATTTTCTGAACCTTCTCACTGTTGCGATCAAATTTAGCTTCTTATTTGATCTGCCGTGTTAAGAGCTCATTAGGGCGAACAGAAATTGCTAAGATTCTTTCATGGCGCGTACTTGTTTTCAGGAAAAGATTTCACGAAGACAATCCCTCATCGTGTTCAGAGAAACACAACAATAGAACATTTTATTTCCAACGCTACTGGATGATATCTATAACAAGGTTCTTGTAAACCTATTGTGATTTCATGTGTCGAAATTGCATTTTTATATTGAATCAATTTGTATTCCGATCTCTTTGGTAGTTGTGCACTTTCTGTGAATGCTTTATTTGCTGAATTTGGAGGCAAATTGTAACGTTTATTGCTATCATAAACTATTATCAGATATAGCATAACCAGAAGTGGTTATGTTTTAGAAGATGTGTATCTCCAGATAGATCCGTGATGTCTGAATTAGGATAACGAAGCCTCTTTCGTTTTTATAGATAGGTGACAATTAGTTACTTCAGTTAGGATATAATAATAATAATAATAATATTAAAAGAAATAAAACTGCCAACTAAGATAACAAAAAGAGATATCGAATTGAGCTCTCTTTTGGTTAAAAGTTATCCGTCTCTCTTATCAGTCTCTCATGTCATTATCTCTAAAGACCGTGAAGAGAAGAGATAACCGTGAAAAGATAGCTTCGCACCCTCATTAACCAAACATTTTAGACAAAAGAATATCGAATCGAACTCTCTTGTCATGAATTCATCTGATATCAAAAAGTAAAACTTCGACATGTGTCTCATCTCTGAAAAATTATCTCACATTACGCCCTTGCTTCTTATCAACCCCATAATGGCAAAAGCAATTGTAAGTGTTCCTTTAGTATGTTGAATGTGAAAGATGTAGAAGTGAATTTAATTTAGTATGCAACAAATTATACAACTCGGGGACCCGGTTATAGCGGTTAATACTCACGTCTAAGGCTCTATATTTGTTCGCCAAACACATATATAAAATAAAATCTCCACAACAGGGACTCGATATCAACTTTTTCACACTAAATCATGCAGGACTAATGCTGGTGTCCGCATACCTCTTTGACGCCTTGTAGAGGCGTACAACAAATATTTCAATGACATTGACATCTTTGCTTTATCTAATAACCAATTCAAAAGTTATGCCATTGACCTGTTATCCGCTTTACCAACAAAATAGGCTATCCTGGTTTTGTTTAGATCTGATCCTGAATATATTGTTTCCTACTTGTACAATTACATCTCCTTTTTTATGTAATTTTATGATTTATATTTAAATATCTGCGCATTTGTTGTCAATGTTCTGTTTCTTCTTTATACAAATTAATTTGTTTATTGGTAATTTGCAAACAATGGTATGGGTTATGTGTTTAATACTTTGTATATTTAATGTCATATAGTTTAGACTTTAACATGTAACTGTTTTTTGTTCCAATAAAGAAAAGAAAAGACAAGAAAGATACTTGAGTTTAGAAGTAGTCTTGTAATTGGTTTTAGATACTATTTCTGTCACTAAGTTCCGACCGGTATATCTTAAATCCAAACCTCCAACCATCACTTGCAGGATTTGAAAAATTATTAAACTCTGTGAGGCGTGTAAACGTTTAGCGGACCGGAATCAAAAGCGGGAACGGTAAAGTATTACGATCAAAGTCTGATCATGCCGCAAGAACAAACCCAGAGTTCGTATACTCAGCGACGTCGATCTTAAGGGTCGCACCTGTGTTTTATTTTTCGATAAACAGCTATATACTTTATTGATGACAGAAGTAAGTTATTTTGGTAGTACATAAGTAAAGAAATTGTTTTACCTCAATAACTAACATGTCAATTCTACGTAGGTTCCAAGAAATTCATTACTTTCACTAGTTACTAACAAAGAATAAATAGATATCCTTGTATGAAATATTAGTAATATAGATTTCTGTCTCTATTGTTAGTTTCGCTTAATCCATCTCAGAAAAGAAACCTTACCTACGTATAGTATACGTTTCACGTCACTGCCATTTATTTTAATGGATCGTATCCTGCCTACATTTCATGAAAAACGCTCTAACCAACATTAATATTTACATAAACAAATCTATTTCGTGTTCATAGAGATTGTCGTAGTCATTGTTTTATTTATTTTTTAATCAACATTTGTTTAATGACACGACCTGCAAATAAACTAAAATACTAGCGTAACACAATGCTAGATTTTAACATTAAAAAACTTTACTTGACTATGCTGTAATGGTAATGGAAATAAACTTAATTACCTATGTTACATAGTACCTAAAACATTAACATGTCGTGGCGCGCGAAAGCAAATTACATTCGCTGTTATCACTTCTCGTACCTACCTACTAACGCATGTCTACGAATGCCTATACGTCGTCTTACTAATAAAAATTATAACCTGTACTTTCACGATATTGTTGCAATATCTTCAAGAAAATTTGATAAGCTTCTGATACAAAGATTGAATAATTTTAACATTTCGATTTACAAGTTAGTGTAAGAAACAGTCTCAAAACCAATGATATAAATTATGAAAATCACTAACTAACAGTAACTGCCAAGTTGTTCGTACCTCTATTCGCACTCAAGTTACATGTTCTCCACTTATTCCTACCATTTTATAATCCCACTATTTGTTGATATTTATCAATCGACCAATAGTATTGCGTTACCGGCATAACCAGTCAAAATAATGTCTATTAACTTATTTTTATTAAATAGTGAACTGTGTTATCGATAGTTTTCATCAATAATAGTTTGTCCCTATTTTTAATAAAATAAATAAGAGTTTTTAATGTGGCGACAACATTAGTTAGTAAGTTCTTTTGAGTGTGTTTTATTGTTTTGTTTGTAATCATGTGTGAGACAGTTTATTTTCCCAAATGAATATTTAAATAGTATGGTTTTTTGACAATATCAAAGTACAAAGTAAATACTCAGAATGTCAAGGGACAAGGCTCAAGATATTAAAAGTTTAGGATTTTTTTCGTCATATTTATTCACTACGCAGGTAGTGGAGCGTATTTTATGTAAAATACAATTTGGTCCCCTGGGCCGAGAAAGAATATGATTGATTCCATTTCCGCCTTACGGCATTACTTGAACAGATGGTACGGCCTATTTTTTTCAGCCAATTGGTAATAACATATAGGAAATTAACCATTACTCCGAGGAAAATAATAGCTTTATTTTGATGTTACAGTCCATTTTGTGGTTGAAAAATAAATGTTTTCTTCGGTTTTCCTGTTGTTCTAGGTGACAGTAATAAATAGGTTATTTAGTTAGTTTTTTAACCACAGTAAATAAAAAAAATATTATTTTTCCAACGAAGGTAAAGAACGAAAACACTTTCTATCTAAATCATTAGAAAACAAACTTTGTGCACGGTTCGGTTCTCAGGATACAAAAAAATTTGGTTTAGGAGGACCTTAATATCTTTCTGTGACAAATAAATTATAGAAGATTACCATAATCCGGGGAAACTTACTACATTCAAATATTAGAAACACTAATTAAAAAAAAAGTATAAACTTCATACGCTGGCAGCATTACAAACAAAGATTCAAAGATACAACGTTTTATGTAATTATAGAAGCTATGTTGGAATTGTTACTGTTACTACCAGATCTAAACTATTACTACGTACATAATATTAATTGTTTTTAAACTTACGCGACTATACATATTTGATGTGTGAATCGGGACTTAACCTTAAACATACTATTTTGGAGTAATAGTGACGGTCGGTGGAGAGAACCTGTGGCTGGTGTAGTTCCATCCAGTGGTTTGGACCTGACTCCCGCAAATGTTCGGCGATCGCTGACTTATTTATCTGACGGTTTTTCACAGCTGCGATGTGTTCTTTGACCCGTTCTGCGATTGTACGTTTAGTCTGTCCGATGTACGAGCTAACACAGCTACAATCCACCTTATACACTCCTGGCGTCTGTAGAGGAACGATATCCTTCGGTGTTCCTAAGTTACTATCTTTACCAAACCAAAAAATGTATTGTACCTTCTAATTATTACTGCGATTAAGTCCCGATTCACACATCAAAGTTCATAATATTTATAACGAAACAAAAGTTTGCTGGCACATAAATATCTTTTTAAATTCATTGAAACTAAGTAAGTAATAACTTTCTTTAGTCCCACTTATTTATAAAAATAGTGAAAATACTTAATGCATGTTTAATATAAACTAGCTTTAAACGGGTCTTACTCGGTGCACTAGTAGCGTGGAAATGTATCTTTATGCAGTAGTGCACTCCGTGGTGAGCATAAAGTGGTCTTAAGTCTGCCATCTTCTGTTTCAAGCGCTTCACTGGCTTACTGCAAACGTGCTTTAGCTTAAAGGCGAGAGAGAAAATGCTCGGAAATATAGAAATATGAAGTAATATACGATTCCGATGTTGGCGGTGGCTCAATACAATGGTTTATAGGAGCTGTGAGCGAAGTAAGTGCCTGAATTGAAGTGCGTATTATTGAGGAAGCTTGTTTGAATCATGAGTCGTCGACGATAAGCCAAAATGCGTGGTGATTATCCCGTTTCGGATTACTTGGCAGCTTCAAATTCTTTCATAACTTTTGTGATCTCGTTAAACCCTTATCGACTTAATTATTAAGATATCTTGAATTTTGATGACTCTTTTGGGTATTAGAGATTACTTATTCTTCAAGTATTATGAAAAGGAAGTTTTATTACTTAGTGATAATGCTCTGGGGTTTCAGAAAGGTTTTGGTGACGATTATTAATAGATATTGGAAGGCACTTATAAAATAAATAGTATGGCAGATTATTCCTTGAATTAATATCTCAACTGTACATAAAGAGACTCTTACTTATATGGCCTCCCTGGTCTATCGATCGCTTAGCAAGGACGATCGTTTTTCATTCAATTTCCTTCTTCATTTTTGAACAATGAACTCGGAGATAACGAATTGTTCACAAAATTTTAAGTAAATTTAATGTAAAACGATTATAATATATATACAAATAAATAATAATTAATACCGTATCGCAAAAAGGTAAGATCGCTATCTGCCAGTGTCGATCTATAACCGCCCGTTTCCAAATAAGTACATAATTAAGCTTTGTGTACAGAAATCTGTGGAGCCGTGCCGTTACCGTGCCGTTATAGTGTGTGACCTTTAGAAGTAAGGATACTAAAAACTTAACAAGATCAAGTTAAAGTTAGAAAAGATAGACATAAAAGACAGAAGATGAGAAACATATTAGTTCATATTACATTTCTATTAAATATTTGAAATAGCCTGTACATCTAAAAACAATTTAGACCCAAGCGTTTTTATCTTTCATGTAATCCAACACTGAGTAAAAGCCCTACAGGCATAGTTGTCGTTTTACTGTGAATTTAAATTTGTTCAGACTTAAAGTTTGTATACTATTTGGGATTTTATTATAAAATCGCACACATTGACCCCGAAACGACTTGTAAACTTTTTGGAGCCCAGAGGCAGTTATAACAAGTTGATGTTTATGACGTGTGTTAAAAGAGTGTTTATCACTTTTTTAAGCTGGTCTTTATTTTTATAAACATAAATCAAGTTCAGTAGATAATTCATAGCTGTACAGACATGCCAATGACATTATGTTTATTTCTTTACACTTCTGCCTCAGTGAATCACGATTGTCTAAGTTATAAAATCCTCAGACGGCCCTCTTCTGCAGCACGATAGCAGATAGATTGAATATCGGTGGCATTCCCCCACAGCACAATACCATACGACATTATACTATGAAAAAGTAAATAAGATTATTCGGGCTGTCTCAATATAAGATAAGTGCATATGCTGCAGAGCTGAGTCTATTCGATAAAAAACCAAATATTTATGGGTTTCACCCGCGTAAGTCGCGATCCCGTGAGAATATCGGGATGAAAAGTAACCTATGCGTTAATCCAGGTCTCCAGCTATCTACACACCAAGTTTCATTGCAATCGGTTCAGTGGTTTTTGCGTGAAAGAGTAACAAAGATCCATCCATCCATCCATCCAAACTTTCACTTTTATATTATTATTATATTATATAGTGGGATTAGTGGGAAAACTCCGAACACCGAATTTATAAACAAAAATAAATAAATAAAGAAAGTAAATTTCTTTCAAAAAAACCTTTTAAGCTTTCGTTGAAAAACAACCACTCTTTGTCCTATTAAAGAACCAATTAGTAAATAAGTAGATAAAAGCCGCTTGTGTTTTCAAAAGGTGTTTTATTATAATATTAAAACCATTTTATTATGAGGCTTTTTCTATGTCTTTTACATTTTACTATCAGTAATAGTAATCGCTAAAATCGCAAAAAAATTGTGATTTTATTAACCGACGAAAAAAAATAGGAGGTTCTCTTGGTTCTATGTTCAGCCCTCCGTTATTGATGAACTGATTTTGATAATTCTTTTTTGTTAGATAGGGTATACCTTGAGGGTCGTCCAATGTCAAGGTAGTCAGGATCTGATAATGGGATCCTGACAAAATTGAGAGAAACCCTCAAATTTTGTGGTCACGAATTTCCGTTTACTTATTATAACTTAGTCAGATATTTGCGTTTAGAAATCATCACATCATCAAGTTGAGTTGTTAATGGAAACCATGCCGTTCATAAACAATTAACATACATATAAAAATGTGGTTTTAGTGGTAGAACCTATAAATAGAAATAATATGCTTTGAAGAAACAACGTCTTCCCACGTCTTTACAATATTGGAGGTAACCTGAATTGGTAAATAACCTGAAAACCTCAAGGAAGAACGGTTATATCATCAGCTCAGTGGCCAGAGGAATAATGAAGCATTAGAAGTTGGGAGATAATAATACTGTACATTTAGCGAGCCACAAAAAATCATAAAATAAAAACTTTTTAACAAAAAATTAAACCGACAAACAATAGTTAAAAAATAAAAAAAAAGCTTATAATTTAGTCTTTAGTAGCTGATTATTTGAGCTTATTTATATAAACTATCTCCGACGCTTTATAAAATTTGATAGTTTATTTATTTTTTACTTTGCTAAGGTACAATAGCCTACACTTTACAAATATTGCTTTGTCTGTTGCAGAGACGTTTATTTCTTGAGGAGTTCTCTTAGTACTTCATACGCATTGTGACGAGCATACATTGCTTCACAATCACATTAAAGTAATCAAATCGCAACCCGTGAAATACCAATTATTGAGTAGTTCCGGTGGGCATCAGCTGAGGTTTTCATCACTCGTTCCATTTCACCAAATGGTGCTCATCAAAAGTAAATCCAGGAGTTACTATAGAAATCACCCAAACCGTTATGGGTTTGTCTAAAATATTTGAAGAGTTCCAGTGTTTTTTTTAGGGCCCCAGCATCAGACCCTGACTTGATGAGAAAGTTTGACAACACAAATTGGAAAGTATCCCTTTTCCAAGTAATCGGGTAACAAACATAAAGAAAGAAAGTAAAAGGTCCTGACGAACTGATAAAATCCTCCTTATTTTGAGGTCGGCTAAAAACTTGTTTCGAAACAAATATATTTAATTTCTCAACTAAAATTTATTTCGTCACCTTTTAACCCCAGACTAAAAAGAGGGGTGTTATAAGTTTAACGTGTCTGTGTGTCTGTCTGTGGCATCGAGGCTCCCAAAGTGACCGACTTTAGTACGGTTTTCTTTGTTTGAAAGGTAACTCACCTTTCGATCGAGAGTGTTCTTAGATATAATTCAAGAGAATCTGTACAGCCGTTCGAACATCATCAGCTCTTTTGTAATCGTTGAAGGGATTTTAGAGTCTCGGTATTTTAAATTTTAGATCGAAAATTTCAGAGAAATGAAATTGCTTTTAAAAGTAAACACAAACGATACACATGTTTTCATTTGGGTCGCACACATAAACTTGTAAACAGCGAGATAGAACAACAAATATTATTGTCCGGAGTGCTATTGCGAGCAAATCTCACATTGCACTCTTGAATTCATCATTTAGACAACTTTTCCCTAGGGGTAAACGAAAAACTAGATAAGGGGAAAGCTAATCGAGGTGCTGACAGTCTTAATATTATGAAATATTTCTTCGTCAATATGAGATAAGTCTAAGTATTTCTTGTCGAGTCGCTTCCCTTTACGGTGGTGTTATCAGTACAGAGATAAGAAGTAAACGAGGCTTCTCAGAGAAACCGCTATCATTTTTTATAACGCAATATGCCGCTCGTAAATAGTCTGAGACCCTTACTCTAGGTTATTTGCTTTTGTCTTAGAAGAGACGAGCATGGAGTTGGCAAAATATATTTGATTGTCTATTCAAGCATTTTTATTAGGGTCATGTTATGATCATTAGAATTTGCGTGTAGGTTATAAAATACGAGCTTCTGTAATTTAACTGTTGGCAAGTTACAAATGATATTGATTTATACAAACAAGTAATTATTTTTGCTTCCGCTGGTATTTGATACAATTAAATACAGTTATTATGAATTTTAACTGCCAATAACAAAGGCTTGTCAATGTAATATGCGTTAAATGTTAATTTATTAAAAGATTTTTTTTTAATTTTGCAATATCAATTCGTTACTCTGACCCTGCTGGCCTGGTGATGGTGGGAAGTGCAGCCCGTCCTCGAATATCGTGTCAGACAAGGCAGCTCGAACTTCTCTCTCGAGCTTCTCCAAAGCTGTTAAAGATTTCATTTTTTCTCCAAGTGAATGGGGTTAACAGAAATAAGGGTCAAAATCTAAAGTCCATCCAGGGTTAGCGGCTCAGCCTCGCCATCAGTTCTCAGGTTACATATTAGAGACACTGTGTTTTAATCTGCTATGACTTTCACGTAACAACCGGTTGGTCATACACTTGGCGAAATACCTGGATGTTGTCACGTGAAAAAAGGCATACTGATCAGAAATAACGACGAATGTAAAAACAGGTTTTTTTTGGCAAACGAGCAGACGGGTCACCTGTTGGTAAGTGACTACCGCTGCCCATGGGCACCTGCAACTCGAGTGTCACAAGTGCGTTGCCGTCCTTTAAGGTGGGAGTAGGGGAAGGGAGGGATGAGGGGGAGGAGGCAGAGTGGGGAAGAGGGGGAGAGGAAAGGGTTAGGGCTCACTCACTCGGCGAAACACAACACAAACATTGCTTCGTCCGGCCGGCCGGCCGGTTATCTCTAAGGCCGCGGTGTCACTCCGGTCGAACTGGCCCATACGTGGCCGAAGCATGGCTCTCCCACTAATAACGGGTAATGATGAATTTTGAGTTGTGAATAAATAATCCTCACATCTCCCTAAAATAGATGACTGTATGCCAATATTTACATTTGCTTATTTTGTATAATAGAAGTTCATCTTTACAACTCAAAATTTCATACTATAATGTACTCGTAGTTTAGTTTCATTATATTCCGTTCATTCAACACCACATTTCAGAAGCTGCCGACCGAACTAGATCTTCGTATTACCTAAGATACACATATAGCATTAATTGCCTTACCGTAGTTTCTGTTCTCCTTGTTTATATAAACTACATGTTTTGATTATTATGGTAGTGTTATACCAAAGTTATAAGACATACATAACTATTATTATACATAACTTGACACTAAATTCTGATTTACATTATTTTTTTAGTGGCAAAGAACTTGCTCTTACGTTCACATTATATATTTTGTTCGCGACCGTAGCGGTCACGTATGATAGATGATAGATAATTTGATACTCGACCCGATTTCCGGATTTTAATGTATATCCTTAAACCTTTTGGTGAAATCTAGCCCTGTATGAAATTGTATATTTCTAGGGAGCCTAGATGTGGAAAAATCATGACGAGAATTCGGGCCATGAAAAACTAGGAATTTAATCGCCGAAATTGACAAAACGAGTTCGTGTCATTTTACGATGCACGGGATGAAATCAGCGATTGGGAGCCGTGACGCAGTAGATCTTGAAATGTAGACCACACGGAATTACACTACGTATTAATACTATATTTGCTTTTTGTCTTGTGTTTATAAAACCGTCATAGCATAAAATTATATTTATACGGAACATTCAGGTATTTGGTCAGGGGATTTCTAGTGATGGTTTTGATAACAAGTAAAGAAATTTATATGTTTTCGAACCATTCATTTCGAAACAATTATGCGATAATGTTGTTAAGAAGTTTAAATTAAAATACATAAATATTTAAGTTGTTTCATCTCAAGGTTAATTTCATACCTTCAATACATTTTAAAATAATGTCAGCAAACTGACTCTACATAAGGAAAATCTTAGAATAACAAAGTTTTTCCTTGTGTAATTTGTGCGTGGGTTTTATTGACAACTTATTTTCCTGTTATTATTATGATGTGCTTGCAACGCTTCTAGATTACGTAATATAATAATATCTTGGATAAAGAGATAATCATTCTATCTAACCACAGGTGGTCGTAAATGAAATGAGCAAATTGGGCAATTAAACCATGGGATGCGGCATAAAAACGAGAATTATGTTTTTTTAGTATTTGTATAAGATTTCAAATAGATTTAGAATTACATGATATTATTTTTCATTTAATTCTTGTTTGTAACTAAAAGGTACTTATAATATGCAGAACCTTCAAATCTAAAAGCTGAAGATATTGTATTTTTGGTTGTAATCGCTTATTCCTTTGTTGATATTGTTTTTTTAGTTGAACGCGTTCATCTCTCTCCAATTATTGATGGAGGTCATAGGCTATTTAACTGCATGCTGCTACACTTAGAAGCCGACCTGTAACCATAAACGCGGGTAAAACTCCGGGAACAGCCAAACCCGAAATATATCACAACTAAACAACTGAGTCCATCTCCCGTGTCTCAATTTAGAACACTTGAACTCTGCAATTAATTTAAGACAATCTCTTTTTGCAGTATTCGATACAGTTAATATGCGAAGTTAAAAAAATATGTTATTAAGAGAAAAAATATTTTATCGTAAAAATGTGTGGGGTGCTAGATGTCAATTATTGTAAATATTTTATTGACAGATATTGGTAAAAGTAAAGTCATTATATAATATTTTAAAATGCACCATACGCTTTTTTACGATAACATGTTTTTTTATTCATAATCACTATTTTTTTTTAACTTATAGAAAATTATTTTCTACTTTTTAGTTCAGCTAGTTACAAAAGCGTGTTTTTTAAACTACTATCTATTTCCGCTTTTTTTGTCTTTAAATTAGGGTTCGATTCCGGAGAAGGAGCTTGAGAAACGGCTATCATATCCAAGAAAGGCAGCAGTCGACACGCCTTAGTATGTAAGACACTACCGTGTTTTCTTCAGAAATGGGAAAAACCGTTAATCCTGAAGATTCTGTTTAGGATTATTTAATTTGTTATTTAAACAGAACCAATATTACCCAAGAGCAACTACAATATTTGTATTAGATTCCTTTGAATCTAATCAAGTCTCTAGTTAAGACGGTATAAAGAAGCCATTTCAATGATCTTAAATAGAACAAAGCAAAAAACGGAACCCAATTTCATCTAACTTATTGACTACGTTTGACAATGAAACAGTAGCTGAATAAAGAATAAAATGTTAAATGGAACACTTTAGTATTCTCTTGGCGCATACACTTTACAATTACGACACAGAGTATCTGAAACTCGCGAGGTTCTACGGTAAATTAAATACTCTTATTTGGTTGAAAACAACTTCGGAAAGAAATTGAAAATTTTCCATTAAGGGAAAACAACAAGGCTTTATAGGCATACCTACTTTCAAACGGAGAGTTAGCAAGCAGCGGAGCAATTATTGGAAAACTAACTATAATAATAATAATGAAATGAAAAACAAATGAAATATTTGGATTTGGCCCACGAGGTGGTCGACCTGTGGGATTTGAATTCAGCAATCATTGTGCCGATAGTCATATCAGCCCATAGGTTGATTGCGAAGAGCCTCGACCAACACCTTCAGAGGTTCTCGTTAGGCAGCTGGACTAAGGGCCTGATGCAAAAGGCGGACCTCTTGATACGGCACGTATTGTGAGCAGGTTTCTGTCTCTGGAACCCTAACCACCGGTAGCTTGGTCCCTGTACCCGATACCGATGGGGCACTATTTTTTTATATATTTTTGATATAATCTGAATGTATTTAAAAATGTAATTTATATGTATATTTAAATGAATAAAGAGAATAATAATAATAACTGGCAACACCAACCTGCAAGCGTCATATTATCTCACAGAAAATATTATACCTATTAACATATTGTATACATCGAAATAAATTTCAAAATAAATACAAAACAAATATTTGGAAACAGATTCATAAAATGAACAAAAAAAACATAGAAACAACATGCAAAAGTTCAAAAGAAAAAAAATCGAAGAAAATGACAGATGTCATATAAGACAATAGCCCAACAACATGGAATATAATGAAATAAAATGCTTACAAGGTATCAAGCTAGACAGAGAATTTCACAGCAAACATCCCCGGACTCGTCGCACAGCTCCGCCTCACAGCTGCCAATGCACTCCTCGGTGAGATCGGCAAACAGTGAAGCGTCGAGCTCAAGCTGGAGCTTGAGCTCGAGCGACCTCGGCGGAGAGGAATACTCGTCGCTCCAGCGACGAGTATTCCTCTCCGCCGACGTCGCCAACACCTGTGCGTCGGCAGGGGAGAGGCCGGCCACTGACCTGCTTAGGACCCCGAGGACCACTGACCTCGAATAGGGCCCCCGTGGCCGGTGGTGATGTGCGCCGCATGAAATGGACTTATTCAATTAATGAAAACGTCATGCGGGCATGTTATCGGGCTACAGAGTTGGGAACTAACCTTACTGCGTACCGTGTTCGATTACTGTCTCTGTTTCAGGAGCTTGAACCAGTTGTCAACGTGTCAGCATAAAGACTGTCGGATCAGGTACGGGCTATACAGCGATGTCACCTGCTGGATGATATAAGCTAATCTGCTTTAGATCGGGTAACACGCGGCCGAGAGTGATGCGCTTTGTGAAACAGGCATTCTTGGGGACTGACATTAGTCCTCAACAACATATGTTATGTGTAACAGAGCGCATAGACTTTCTAAAGCAGAAAGTTTATGCATTTGCAAATAGGATTCAAAGATACAAAAAGCGAACAGATCGGTATAATCAGAATCGTATGTTCCACAGAAATAAGAGATGGGTTTACCAAAAATGGGAACAATCGGATCCCTGTGTGAGTGGCGGGCATTTCCCAGATGATGATGCTACAAATGAATTTTGGCGTAATATCCGGTCGGTGCCTGTCACTCATTCAGAAGGTGATTGGATACGAGATGTTAGATACGAGATACAAGCAATGGAACCAAATTCCATAGCTGCAGGTGACGTAAGTAGTGCAGTCCAGTCTTTATCAAACTGGAAATCGACTGGACCAGACGGACTGCACAACTTTTGGCTGAAATGGTGCCGAAGCTCGCATGCTCGTTTGGCATCTCAGTTTCAAGCAGCGTTGGATTCCGGTTCATTACCCCATTTTTTGACAACTGGCGTAACCCACTTACTCTATAAATCTGGTAGTGCCATGGATCCCAAAAATTATAGACCAATTACATGCCTACCAACTATGTATAAGTTTCTAACATCTATTCTGAGACTCAAAATTACTTACACATTTAAATAAAAATTCGATCATATCTATTTCTCAGAATGGATGTAGAAGCGGGACCCGTGGCACTAAAAGAGCTCCTCATCATGGATATGGCCATTAGCCAACAGGTGCGTCGTTACCGTAAGAATCTGGTGACATGTTGGATAGACTATAAGAAGGCCTTTGATTCGGTTCCGCATACACGGCTTTGGAGAGTGCTGGAATTGTATAAAATTTATACAACTCTTTGTACTTTTTTGAAGTCATGTATGGGGCAATGGAGAACGGCACTTCGCTATCCAGGATGTCGGCAGATTGCGGCAAACGATGCACCAATAAAGATCGAGCGGGGTATATTTCAAGGTGATAGTTTGAGTCCCTTGTTGTTCTGCCTAGCTTTGTATCCTCTCAGTACGCTGTCAGAGGGTTCAGGGCTAGGCTATAGATTGCAGAAAGACGATCGAGTTATATCTCACCTTCTGTACATGGCCGATTTGAAACTTATTGCCCCCACTAAATTGCAATTGACAGCGTTACTGAAGGTGACTGAAAACTTTAGTAACTCTATCAAGATGGAGTTTGGTGTGGACAAGTGTGCAGTCATGTATGTAAAGAAAGGCGTGATAGTAGAATCTGTAGGAGTCAAACTTTCAGATTCAACAAAACTCAGATCTCTGTCTGCAACTGAAAGCAACAAGTATCTAGGTATATCACAGTTATTGGGAATACCTGAATCTCATATGAAACAAGCGCTGCAGGAGTGCTTTTTTGGCCGCCTGAAAAAAGTACTTAAAAGTCTTTTATCAGGGGGTAACAAAATGCGTGCCTGCTACGGTTGGGTCATGCCAGTTCTGATGTATTCCTTTGGTATACTTAGATGGACTCAGACCGAATTGGATGCCCTTGACAGGAGAGTCCGTACACTGCTGACTGCATTCCGAATGCAGTTTTTTAAATGCCAAGACCCTCCATAACCGCGAGGTATGAAACCTTAGAGATTACTTCCTCTCCGTTGACCTGGATGTGTATCGGGATGTGGTGGCATTTGACAACGGACTCACTCCGCTTGCTCTAGGAAAAGAGAACTGGCGCAAACCTGTAGTTCTTAGTACTAATGAGCGCAGGGAGGTATGGAAGGGCAAGGCGTTGCATGGACGTTTTTATCGGGCCTTAAATGGGCCGATATAGATTTATTAGCATCAGTATCCTGGCTACGGTTCGGTGTCCTCTTCGGAGAAACTGAAGGTTTTGTCTGTGCAATTACAGATGAAGTTGTTATAATGAATAACCATCGGAGATATATCCTGAAGGACGGCACAATTGACATTTGTCGGGCGTGTCATCGTCCCGGAGAAACCCTCAGGCATATAATTTCTGGTTGTTCTCGTCTTGCCAACGGCGAGTACTTGCATAGACATAACCAAGTGGCCAGGATAGTCCATCAGCAACTTGCTGTTAAATATAATCTTGTGGCTGTCGAGTTACCGTACTACAGGTATGTGCCCGACCCAGTTCTCGAAAATGGTCTTGCAACATTGTACTGGGATCGATCTATCATCACTGACAGGACTATTGTTACCAATAAGCCTGATATAGTGGTGATAGACCGATTAGAGCGCCGAGCAATGATTATTGACATCACCATTCCCCATGACGACAATCTCTTAAAAGCCAAAAAAGATAAAGAAATAAAATATTTGGACCCAGCCCACGAGATTGTCGACATGTGGGATGTGGATTCAGCAATCATTGTGCCGATAGTCATTTCGGCCCATGGGTTAATTGCTAAGAGCCACGACCAACACCTTCAGAGGCTCACGTTAGGCAGCTGGATTAAGAGCCTCATGCAGAAGGCAGTCCTCCTTGATACGGCACGCATAGTGAGGAGGTTTCTATCTTTGGAACCCTAACCACCGGTAGCTTGGTCCCTGTACCCGATACCGGTGGTATACTATTTTTTATATTTTTAAATATATTTTGTTTTTTTTAAAGTAAATGTATTTAAAAATGTAATTTATATGTATATTTAAGTGAATAAAGAGAATAATAATAATAATAACTCCACACAACTAACTGATTTAATAAATTGAACTATTTCAGTCCTTTGCCGTTGAACACTCAATTTCAATTGATATTTAATTGTTGTTAACAAAATAATTAACTACTAAATACTTATAGCAAGGTCGAGTTTTGGATTACTCTAATATGGGTAGAAAGACTTTGATATAGCACAACATCGGGTTATCAATATTTTTATAGCTTCTTATGAGATATCATGTTATGGTATTTATAACATCCGCAAAGATAACTATTTCTATCACTATTGATACTCAGGTTTTGCTTTTTTTCTTGCCAACTTCTACGGCTACTGTAATTTTCTCATATGATGGCATGGCATACAGGGTCTATCTGATAATGGCACACTTACTTAAATCACTAAAAGGGCATGCCTCTAGCATGCAGTTGTCATAAAGAATAAAAAAAAATCCTCTTTAAAGTTATGACCGTGATTAAATACAACGCTTGTATGGGTGGATGGTGAAATGTTTTAAGCATTGTTTTCTCTGCCCCGATGTGCAAAAATATTCGATGCTTTAGATTCCATTTTAGAGCCTAGTCACAAGTTTATTATGCGGCGTCATAGGGACTACCTGATATATATACATAGGAAAATCCTTCTGTATCTCAGTTCTTATAATATATGCGTGTATATGTAAGATAGTTGTTAATCTTGTATGCGTGCTTCATTAAGACTACTCATGATTTTATAAGCAAAATGAACAGTTGCTCCATAATTTAGTAGTATAACTTTACTAACGAGAACGTAGAAACTTGTTATAAATTAACTACTTATTAGGGTTATAATAAACTTTATTTTTAACTCATAAAACAAAACTTTTTAAACAATTTTTATTAATGAAAACTTCTTTTCTTATTATAATGTAAAATTATCAAAAATATTGTCAAACCTTTTAGAAATATTGTACCAATGGCATAATTCAATGGAAGTAGCAGTTTCCCAAATCATATTTTACTCGGTCGATGAATATCTTTACCCTAACTTATACTAGCATTGTATTTTGAAATATTTTTACTTAAAATATCATTCTTAAAAAGATCTCCGCACTCGTCGCTGAACTTTTGTCTTGAAAGTATCACACAAACCACACAGATAGATATAAACTTTGTTAAGCAACTTTCTTTGCATGAGAGCTCCGAACTTGGCCTGTGAAAGGATTTTTCCCGTATCCGGCTATATTTTAAAGCTTATATGGCACGCTCGGCTACATCTCGAATATCCTTCCGTTTCATCTCCATTTTACTTTCGGCTTATCTGAGCTTCTAAGATTTTTTCCTAGACAAATGAGATACATTGCGGTCCGTGAGAAGTTAATTTTTTCCTTTGTTGTTTATCGTCTGTGTATCGTTTTGTCCCCTAAACTTTTTTCCTAGAATTCAGGCCAAATATTATAGAAGGAATATGAGGATGGCGTTTACGGTGCGCCGTAAGACATTGTTACGTGGCTACAGTAGAACGAAAAATGCGATTGGATTTCATGTTCATGAGCCACGTAACTTGGCATTGTAATGAAATTCAAGTAAAGTAACATAATATGTGTTATTGCTTGTTGTCTGTCGAGCTGTCATTCTGTGACGCATCACATAGTATAACCAGCGTAGTTTACGCATGTCAACATTTTTTTGTACATTCGCAGAGCGACGTCTTCCTCGCATATATTCTGATATTGTCACGTGCGTAATAAAATTGTTCATTATTGTAGATGTGTTTCGACGCGAGATTTTGAGGTGTTCATTACCCATGTTGTTACAAGGCTACGTGTTTACCTTAAAAATATATAACTTTACTTGAGAAATTCTTGGTCCTATCCTCTATTTATCCTTCGTAATGTTTACTTAGAGATAGGGTCTGTCTGGGTACTTTGTAATTAGTAGAGAGTTTCAGAAGACGGTTAACGTAGACATCAGGGAATTAATAAAGTTTCTAATATTGTGCCTTGGGCGTCGGCTGCAACACAAATATTACGTAGAACATCGATCCTCAGAGATGAAACTTGCCAGAGTTAATATTATAATAACAAACTAAGTTCCCATAAAGGAATTTCGATATTTAGTTTGTGTATGACTTTGTGACAGATAAATAAAAGCTCTTGTTTTTTTGGTGAAAAATTAAGTACTGTAATAATTTGTTTAAGGATGTAACTACGATGCGAAAGATGCAACTAGCCTATCTTACGGTAAGTAACCAGATATATAGATAGACTGCAGAAATACGTAATACAAGGTTAAGTTAGATGCGACTGTCGGTATCTATGAACGGGTGTACTGTACTTTATTCAAATAAAACGTAGTAAACAACAAGGATATATAGGATCCATGGTTGTCAGTCTGTCTGTATGTCTGCAAGAAACTTTTTCTCAGGAAAGCTTGGTGGTATCAAGTTGACATTAGTATCAAATACTTACTTCTGTTGTCCCTTGAATCTGTAAAAAAAATTTTTTTGAGCAAGGAAGGTTTCACAAGAAAGGTAAAGGAAAAATACGAAAGCTGTAAATTTTCTGTCACATAAAAAATATATATTTAAGTGTTGCCCTTAAAAAGTTATATTTTGCGCTTGAATAATTCACTGTAACGTTCATCAACGAATGGGATAGTTTTTTTAGAACGTCAAAGTTAAGTTTGCCTTTCCTAAAAAAATGTATAATAATCTTCGTATTAATACAGATAAAGGTTTCAGAAGAGTCAGGAATTTGAAATTGTTATAATTACTTTATATTTATGAACATCACTTAACTTTAAACAAATCAACAATAATAATAATAATAAATGGCAACACTTACCTGTTAGCGTCACATTTTCTTACAAAACATATTATTTATTTTTAATTTCAAATAAACTATCAAAATCGGAATAAATACATAAAATATATGTTTTGGAAACAGATTTTTACTAAGAAATATAAGAAAAACCACAGCAACAATATGAAAAAATATAAACCAAAAATTTTAGAAGAGATTGACAGATGTCATAAAATACAATACCATGGAACATAATAGAAATGCTAACAAGAAATCAAGCCAGAAACAGAAATGCACTACGGATAACCCCGGACTCGTCGCACAGCTCCGCCTCACAGCCGCCACTACACCCTTCGAAGACAGCGGCAAGCAATGAGGCGTCGAGCTCAAGCTCTAGCGACGAGTATTTTTCCCCGCCGACGTCGCCAACACCTGTGCATCGGCAGGGCAGAACCCGGCCACCGACCTGCTTGGAACCCCGAGGACCACTGACCTCGAATAGGGCCCCCGCTGCCGGTGGTGATGTGCGCCGCATGAAATGGTCTAATTCAATTAATGAAAACGTCATACGGGCATATTATCGGGCTACAGAGTTGGGAACTAATCTTACTGCGTACCGTGTTCGTTTGGTGTCTCTGTTTCAGGAGCTTGAACCAGCCGTCAACGTATCAGCACAATGACTGTCGGATCAGGTACGGGCTATACAGCGCTGCCACCTGCTGAATAATACCGTACTTGACAGGATACGCTCTGACGTACGGGATAGCTTTATTGTCCCTCCTTCATCGCAAACTGTGAGTTTGGTGACTAACGAGATGCCACAGTTACTACCTCTTGATGAAGTTGTGGAGAGTGAGGCTATATCCGTGAGTGCCCAATACAATGAGAGACTAAGGAGTGCTTTGGAGGATGCGATTCTGGAATACAGGTCTGTAAATTATCAAATTAGATCACAGTTTGCCTATGCATAAAAGAAATATAGCGCTGGTGTGTGCCCTGGATTCGCTATTGTCTGACTATTTAGACAATAGCGAAGATCTTAGTGATACACACTCTATTCTCTACTGCGCGGCTGTCGCAGTATGTCGAGTAGCGGGAGTTAATTTTTTCGTAAATACCACCACTACTCGACCCAAGTCTACTGTGCCAGCCTGGCAGTGTAGAATTGAGCGTCGTATAGCTGAGGCTAGGACGCTCATCAGTAAGCTAATTAACTTTCGATTGGGCAATACGCGGCCAAAGGTGATGCGCTTTGTGAAACAGGCATTTTTGGGGACTGACATCAGTCCTCAACAATACATGTCATGTGTCACAGAGCGCATAGACTTTCTAAAGCAAAAAGTTTATGCGTGGGCAAATAGGATACGACGTTACAAAAAACGAATTGATAGGTATAATCAGAATCGTATATTCCAAAAAATTTGAGGTGGGTGTACTGAAAATGGGAACAAGCTGATCCATGTATGAGTGATGGGCACTTACCGGATGAAGATGTTACAAATACATTTTGGCGTAACATCTGGTCGGTGCCTGTCACTCATACAGAAAGTGATTGGATACGAGATGTTAAGCGGTCATGTGAGCGTATACAAAAAATGGAACCTATTGCCATAACCACAGAGGACGTAAGTAGTGCAGTCCGTTCATTACCAAATTGGACATCAGCTGGACCAGACGGACTGCACAACTTTTGACTTAAGTGGTTCCAAAGCTCACACGCTCGTTTGGCATCTCAATTCCAATCAGCTTTAGATTCAGGGTTATTACCCCATTTTATGACCACTGGCATTACCCACTTACTCTACAAATCCGGTAATGCCACGGATCCCAAAAATTATAGACCTATCACATGTTGGATAGACTATAAGAAGGCCTATGACTCGGTTCCACATACGTGGTTTTTGAAGGTGCTAGAGTTGTATAAAATTGATACAACTCTTTGCACTTTTTTGAAGTCTTGTATGAGGCAATGGAGGACGGTACTTCGCCATCCAGGATGTCGGCAGATTGAGGCAAGCAATGTACTAATAAAGATTGAGCGCATATTTCAAGGTGATAGTCTGAGTCCCTTGTGGTTCTGCCTCGCTTTGAACCCTCTCAGTACTCTGTTAGAGGGTTCAGGGCTAGGCTATAGGTTGCAGAAAGGTGATCTAGTTATATCTCACCTTCTATATATGGATGATTTGAAACTACTAGCCCCCACTAATTTGCAATTGATAGCGTTACTGAAGGTAACTGAAAACTTTAGTAACTCTATCAGGATGGAATTTGGTGTGGACAAGTGTGCAGTCATGCATGTAAAGAAAGGTGTGATAGTGGAATCTGAAGGAGTCGAACTTTCCGATTCAACAAAACTCAGATCTCTGTCTGCCACCGAAACCCACAAGTATCTAGGTATATCACAGTCATTGGGAATACCTGAACCTACTATGAAACAAGCGCTGCAGGAGCGCTTTTTTGGCCGCCTGAAAAAAGTGCTAAAAAGTCTTTTATCATGGGGGTAACAAAATGCGTGCCTGCAACGGTTGGGTAATGCCGGTTCTGATGTATTCCTTTGGTATACTTAGATGGACTCAGACGGAACTAGATGCCCTTGACAGGAGAGTCCGTACACTGCTTACTGCATTTCGAATGCACCACCCACGTTTATCGGTAATGAGGTTGTATATCCCACGAAAGTTTGGGGGTCGTGGACTTTTAAACATTAAGACCTTACACAATCGTGAGATATACAACCTTAGAGAATATTTTCTTCATACTGATGTGGGTGTGCATTGTAATGTGGTTGCAGTGAACAACGGACTCACTCCGCTCGCTCTGGCTAAAGAGAACTGGCGCAAACCTGTAGTTCTTAGTACTAATGAGCGCAGGGAGGTATGGAAGGGCAAAGCACTCCATGGTCGTTTTTATCGGGCCTGAAATAGACTTAAAAGCGTCCACATCTTGGCTACGGTTCGGTGATCTCTTCGGAGAAACCGAAGGTTTTGTCTTTGCAATTATGGACGAAGTTGTTATGACAAATAACTATCAGAAATATATCCTGAAAGACGGTACGGTTGACATCTGTCGGGCGTACCACCGCCCCGGTGAATCTATCAGACATATTATTTCTGGTTGTTCTTGTCTTGCCAATGGTGAATATTTGCACAGACACAACCAAGTGGCCAGGATTGTACATCAACAGCTAGCCCTTAAATACAACCTTGTGAATTCAGAGG
The DNA here is from genome assembly GCA_949752705.1 of Callimorpha dominula. Taxonomy (NCBI): domain Eukaryota; kingdom Metazoa; phylum Arthropoda; class Insecta; order Lepidoptera; family Erebidae; genus Callimorpha; species Callimorpha dominula. The sequence continues at coordinate 6,516,735 of OX457005.1, forward strand.
TGCCATATTACAGGTATGTGCCCGACCCAGTTCTTGAAAATGGTCGAGCCACATTGTATTGGGATCGATCTATCATAACTGACAGAACTATTGTTGTGGATAAACCTGATATAGTGGTGATAGATCGATTAGAGCGCCGTGCAATGATCATCGATATCGCTGTTCCTCATGACGAGAATCTCGTGAAAGCTTAAAAAGATAAACAAATCAAATATTTGGATTTGTCTCACGAGATTGTCGATATGTGGAATGTCGAATCGGCGATCATTGTTCCGATTGTCATATCTGCTCATGGATTAATAGCCAAGAGCCTCGATCAACACCTTAAGAGGCTCGCGTTAGACGGTTGGATCAAGGGACTGATGCAGAAGGCAGTTCTTCTTGACACGGCCCGTATAGTGAGGAGGTTCCTGTCTTTGGAGCCCTAACCACCGGTATCTTGGTCCCTGTACCCGATGTCGGTGGTCTACTATTTTTTATATTCTTATATATTTTTTTTATGTACATATTTAAAAATGTAATTTATATGGTAAAAGATGAATAAAGAGAATAATAATAATAATGCCTTTCCGCGAACGAAACTTACAAGTATCTAGGAATGTCACAGGCGTTAGGTTTAAATGAATTGACTGTGAAGCAATCGTTACAGCAACGCTTCTTTGGCCGCCTGAAAAAAGTATTGAAAAGTCTTTTGTCAGGTGGTAATAAGGTGCGGGCATATAACGATTGGGTCATACCAGTCCTAACCTACTCCTTTGGCATACTTAGATGGACTCAGACGGAACTTGATGCCCTAGATAGGAGAGTCCGTACATTGCTAACCGCGTACCGAATGCACCATCCACGTTCATCGGTTATGAGATTGTATATCCCGCGGAAATGTGGGGGTCGTGGTTTTTTAAATGCCAGGACACTACATAACCGCGAGGTATGCAATCTTATGGATTACTTCCTCTCTGTTGACGTGGAGATGCATCGGGATGTTGTGGTAGTGGACAACGGACTCACTCCGCTTGCTCTAGGTAGAGAGAACTGGCGCAAACCTGCAGTACTCAATATTACAGATCGCAGGGAGATATGAAAGAGCAAAGAGCTGCATGGACGTTTTTATCGGGCCTTAAATGGGCCCGAAGTAGATCTATTATCATTTGTGTCCTGGCTACATTTCGGTGATCTCTTTGGAGAAACTGAAGGTTTTATCTGTGCAATTACTGATGAAGTTGTTATGACGAACAACTATCGGAGACATATCCTGAAGGACGGCACAGTTGACATTTGTTGGGCATGTCCTCGTCCCGGAGAAAGCCTCAGGCATATAATTTCCGGTTGTTCTCGTTTTGCCAACGGCGAGTACTTGCATAGACATAACCAATTGGCCAGGATAGTCCATCAGCAACTTGCTCTTAAATATAACCTTGTGACTGCGGAATTACTGTACTACAGGTATGTGCCCGACCCAGTTCTTGAAAATGGTCGTGTAACATTGTACTGGGATGGGTCTATTATCACTGACAGGACTATTACCACCACTACCAATAAGCCTGATATAGTGGTAATAGACCGATTAGAGCGCCGAGCAATGATTATTGATATTACCATTCCCCATGACGACAACCTCTTAAGGGCTGAAAAAGAAAAACAAATGAAATATTTGGATTTGGCCCACGAGGTGGTCGACATGTGGGATGTGAATTCAGCAATCATTGTACCGATAGTCATATCAGCCCATGGGTTGATTGCAAAGAGCCTCGACTAACACCTTCAGAGGCTCTCGTTAGGCAGCTGGACTAAGGGCCTGATGCAGAAGGCGGACCTTCTTGATACGGCACGTATTGTGAGGAGGTTCCTGTCTCTGGAACCCTAACCACCGGTAGCTTGGTCCCTGTACCCGATACCGGTGGGGCACTATTTTTTATATTTTTAAATGTGTTTTTGATATAATCTGAATGTATTTAAAAATGTAATTTAGATGTATATTTAAATGAATAAAGAGAATAATAATAATAATAACTCCACACATCTCACACACGGCCTTCTGATCCCAAACTAGGCAGAGCCTGTACTATGGTAACCATACTGCTGATAAACATACTTATATATTTCTAATTACATACATATTATAAAAAAATTACAACTAGACACAGAACAAATGACTATGCTCATCACACAATTATTTGTCCTGGGTGAGAATAGGACACACGACCTCCGGCTCAGTCAGGGTCCCTAACCACTAAACCAACAGGCTTGTTCTTGTAAAAATTTCTTCTAATTCTTTCTGGATAATAATATATTTATATTACCAAATAAATCAACCTTCAAGAGGAGAACAAACCACAAACTATAGACAAAAAACTTAATCGCGGAATTATAAACGGTTTGTTGACCAAGAAATGTTATAAAATACATTCAAACACTTCATATGGATGCTTTGCGATTTTTTTTAAAAAAGAGCAGTTTCCAAAGTAGGGAAAATGATAATTACTAATTATATTAGAGAAAATTCTCTAGGCAGTCATACCCTGGTTGTATAAACAATAGCGTCTCCTGTTAGAATATATAAATTAACTCGGTAAAATAACGCAACTATTAATTACATCAGCATAGTACTCGTGATATTTTCTCAACAACAGCCACCATATTATTGTCGTTGAGCAAAGCCTATAGTAATCTATTTGGGACGAAGTTAGTTCCTTAGGGACACAAGTTTTTACTTGTGAACGTACTTTTATCAGTGTTATGAACTCCGGGGAAATCTACACTTATACTGCCCACGACCTTTGCAGTAACATACGAGCGTAGTTTTTATGTGCAGATAAGTCATCTTTATTCGTTTAGAAACTCACACCTTCATTCTCTTTAGTATTTTTTTATGTTAAACTTGTGTAGGTGTTTGTAAACACTCAGGCAATTGTTTCGATCCTTACTAATATATTATTATAAATGCAAAAGTAACTCAGTCTGTCTGTCTGTCTGTTGCCCTTTCACGCCAAAACTACTGAACCGATTTAAATGAAATTTGGTACACAGATAGTCTAGAGCCTGAGAAAGGACATATGCTACTTTTTAATGCGAAAAAAGGGGTGTAAGGGGTCGAGAGGTGGGGATGAAAAGTTGTATGGAAGTATCGTCATATTTAGAGCTAGAAGCTTGAAACTTATTTTTTCGGCTGTTGATTCGATATAGTCTAGTATACAAAGTCGCGAGCACAGCTAGTTATAAATAAAGTCGAAACAGACAAACAAGTATTATTATGATTGTCATTGCATAGTAATAAATATTAAATTAAAAATTGAGATCAAAACCACAATCTGATAATCTTTTAACGGGTGAACAGATCTTTTTCATCATAAAGTCATCATCATGGAAGAATACTTTCGATCAAATCACCTTCCGAACAAAAATAAATCAAAATCGGTTTAGGCTTTTGGTAGCTACACCTAAAAACCCAGATACACACGTTAAACCTGTTAAGTAAACCCGTCTGTTTGCGGCAGGGGTTAACAAATTAATAGTAATATGATAAGATGATGTAGGAAATAAATCTTTCTTCCTTCTCCCTTTTAAATATCATTTATCGCATTGAATATGCTTTTGGTATTTGACACGTCATTGTCAAAATGGATGCAAAAGAGAAGTTACAAACGACAAGCCAATTGATTTTATGGTTGTTGTAGATACTTTAGAGAAAAAAAAATACACAATGTATGATTGAATAAAGATACGAACTGAATAGAATAGCTTGACAGACTGGTTACTTGGAAACATCTGAGATTTAGTGTTATTTATCAAGTGCACAAAATGTAGCATTTTTTAATGATTGGCTTAGAATTTTTAGATCATTAAAATGTCTAGATGGAGTGTCGCACTATAAAAGAACTAAAATAAACGGGCCGACATTATTATTATTAACTAGCAGCGCCCCGCGGTTTCACCCGCGTAAGTCCCGATCCCGTGGGAAAATCGGGATAAAAAGCCTATATGTTAATCCAGGTCTCCAGCTATCTACATACCAAGTTTCAGCGCAATCGGTTCAGTAGTTTTGGCGTGAAAGAGTAACAAACATCCATACATCCATACATCCACACATCCATACATCCGCACAAACTTTCACGTTTATAATATTAGTAGGATTAGTAGGATTTTAAAATGTCTTTTTTAATTATTTTGCTTGACAGTTTAGTTCAGTAAGTATCATTATTTCATATCAGTGATATGATACTTATTGATGAAAAGCAACTTTGTCCGTTATTTTAGATCGATCTTTGTAATTTTTGCACACTTTTATCTCACAAACTGTCATTGTAAACAATACGACTTCGCAATGCAATTCGAACGTATTTAGTGACACTGAGCGCGGGTAAGGTACTAGGCCAATTGGACTATAATTTTTTCGACGCTTTTACAGCTTTGACAGTCCATCTAGACATATTTATGGTCTAAGTGTATTCGATGGTTCTTTAAAGAAAAACAAATAATAAAACTAGCAAATAGCACTAATAAACGAATCCTATAAGTAAAAACTCAATGCATTAACTTGACAGCATAATATTTACTCAACAACTATAAATGAAATGAATAAATCGAACAGCCTTTTGATGACAAGACGCTAGCTAAAAAGTTAAGGTTGTGGATATATGCCTCATTTTTAGTCAACGTACTAAATAATAATGAGGTATTTATTTATTCACAACCTGTTCTTCTCAACTTCATTCTTCTCAATATTATATTGTAGTAGATTACTACTGTCACATACTACAACTATGTAGTATGTGATAAAAGAAACCTATAGTCTGTGCAGGAGTTTTCATTAGAATCGCGCAAAACCAATAATCTCGGCTGATATCTGAAATTATGACACTATCTTCACACTTCATACTTCTAAGTTTTATATTGCCCATATAATAGAAAACTCTAACTAACCTTGCATAGGCAAGATATAGCACACTGACCCTGTTCTAGCCAGCTCAAGGAACTAGCTAATAAAATCTAATATCTCAGCTATCTAAACTTTACAGCTATCTAAAGATTACAAAAGCCATTTAGCTTCCGCAGCTAAATGGCTTTTGTCATTTTTTTATTCATATACATCTCATTAAGTTAGTAAAAACCCCACTACTATTATAATTGTGAAAGTTTGGATGGATGGATGGATGGATGATTGTTACTCTTTCACGCCAAAAGCACTGAACCGATTGCAATAAAACTTGGTATGTAGATAGCTGGAGACCTGGATTAACGCATATGCTACTTTATATCCCGATATTCCCACGGGATCGGGACTTACGCGGGTGAATCCGCGTGGCGCTGCTAGTAATATATATGTCTTACATTATTTTTACTGACTTGAGAATCTGTTAATAAAGAGGTAAATTACTAGCTTTAGATGGCATAAATTTTTATATTGGATTTTAAATGCAGCCGTAAACACTTTATGAGAAAGAGTATATGTCGAAACGAGGAAACTGATTGCCGACATTTGTGACTTGTTCATAAATGAGACGAAATTTTTCAGTAATTCGGAGAAGCAGATATGTTAAAAACTATTAGTAAAAGTATATCATTTTACTTTGTATGTTTTGGCGCCAACAGAAATTTGTTTAGTTATTTATATTAGTGTAAAAGTTTAGTTAAGCCAACAAGTTTATTTTTCACTTTTCTATTTATTTCTTCTATCCTCGATTTAATTTTTTGTTAAAAAGATTTTTTAGTTGTAGAGTTGTCGCTAAAATAATCAACTACAGGTCTCCGTCTTATCATTAGAACTACATAAATGTGCTAAGTTTCAACGAAGTCGGTTCACAGGTGAAAGTCAATGGTAACAATAATTCATCCCTTATTTTTCCACACAATTTCGAAGTATGTACTATCCAATAAAAAAAGAATTATCGAAATCGGACTACCCTGTAAAAAGTTATGTGTGGTCATACATAAAAAATTAAAATATACGGGTCGACTTGAGAACCTCCTCCGTTTTTTCGTCGTTAAAAAATTACAAATTTAATTTCAAAATGGTTTGGAAAAAAAATTATGGCATAATTTTATTCTGTGATTTATGATTGGGCTGAAATTTATTTTGACTTATACTCGTGAACGAGATAATAAATAGAATTTCTTTTATATTTCTTCAAAATGTGGTAAAAACATTTTAAAGCTTCTACATAGCTATGGAAAATATGGGTAGATCACAGACAGACGGACAGCCCTGAACGCCAGAAACAATCAGTTGCTTTTTTAACGATTTCGTTACTTCTTCAAAGCTTTTTTAACAATCTACTTTTATTATTATTTCTTTATAAAACCAAATCTTCAAATGCATCTTAATAAGATATCATATCTTGTTCGTCTCATCATCTTCGTTCATTAGTTATTTTTTAGTGGCAGTAACAATATGAGACTTCATATTGTCTTATAATTGAGTGTCATTTAAGCATTTGGCCTGTTTGTAGCATGTTACAACCATCTAGGATTGAGGGTGCTAAAATAATTTGATTGATTTTAATATATTTAGACCTCGGTACAATAGTATATTGTTAGTCAGTCAGTATCTGCAAAGTTTAGACTAGAACCAGACTGAAGATTTAATTACTGTTGTTAAATCAATAATAGTGTCAAAATGCTATTGTTCCTATATTGTTAAATATATACTACATAGATAAGTCTATTTGTAGACATGTATGTTTCATAAATATTGTTACGATGAAATAATTACATAACGTAGTAAAAGTCTGTAAGTGCACTTACCGCCTGTGGCACAGATGTACCCTAATACAGGCACCCATATATTTTAAGCTAATGAATGTTATATAAGATCTGTATTATTGTGTACCAACTATAAATGAATTATTATTAAAAAGAAATATACTGTAATATAAAATCGTTTTGAAATTCTTTACTTCGTCCTTCCTCTGGGTGGCCTGTTGGTCTAGTGGTTAGGTAATCCTATCCTGTCGGTAATCCTGACGGTGTCCTGTCATAATATGACAAAACACGCATTACAAATTTTCATTACAAATTTATACTTCATAAAGCTATCACTTTACAAAATATTCTTTATGTAAATAACTCATTTGACAAATAATTGAAAGACAACATTTCATTACATCAAAACAACATTTGACAAACTAATATTTTTTTAATATTATTAATTGGTAAAACAACGCAAAGCATAAATAAAGTTTGACAAAATGCAGATTAATTGAACAGAAATGGCTAGGTTTAGGTTAGATTAGAACTACAACCACAACGCACGAGCCATGCCAGAACAGATTTCGATTAGGGCAGCGTGTATTTTTTTAAATTGATTATCAATCAAACGCCATCATCATTTATATGAAATTAGTACTTGCCTATGAATGATCTGTTCTTTATATATATATACTTTTTAACTGGCGGTTGTTTTGGGGTTTTGGGGTCATAACTAGACCTCCTGTGAAGAAATTTAAGGAAAACTCGATAACTGGTACAAAACCAATAGGTAGACTTCGAAAAATCTACCTAAAAGTATATAACATATGTAAGAAACAGTCTCACAACCACTGATATAAACTATGAAAATCACTAACTAATAGTAACTGCCAAGTTGTTCGTACCTCTGTTTGCACTCAAGTCAATCGTTCTAAACATATTCCTGCCCTTTTATAATCCCAAAATTTGTTAATATTTATCCATCGACCAATAGTATTGCGTTACCGGTATAACCAGTCAAAATAATATCTATTAACTTATTTTTATTAAATAGTGAACTGTTTTCACATCTATTATAGTTTGGCCATATTTTAATAAAATAAATAAGAGTTTTTGATGTGGCGACAACACGGCCCTCCTGCGTACGCATCCGTCCAGGATAGCGTCATGGTGTGGTATAGTTGCTGAGGACAAAGTATTTACTATTAGATTGTATCTATTTCAATATATTTCTTTGCATCGATCACTTTTTTTTGTAAACAGCAACGAGGCCTCTTACATCTACTATTCCATAGACGGCCAGTAAATAAAGAGCTCCCCGCTTCATTTAAACAATCCCCGGACACTACTAGAACCTTAATGCTTACATAACTGTTCCATCGGCGGTCAGTTATACAGCCAACGTTAAGACTCGAAGTTTACCCTAGGCGATGCCTTTGGCCAACTCTAGTTGCATATCACAACAAGTCTTAACATCTGGCTGTGAGAATTTACTCGTGCGTGTATAACTATTCCATCGGCGGCAAGTTATACAGCCCGCGTCAAGCACCCGAAGCTTCCCCTAGGCGATGCCTTTGGCGAGTGGGCAGGGCGGCAGCACGGGACCCTTTCCTTCCGACTGACGCAGGTTCTTTCCGGGCACGGCTGCTTCGGGAAGTACCTGCACTCGGTCGCTAGGAGGGAATTGAGTCCCGCCTGTCACCACTGCGACTGCAGTGAGGACTCGGCTCAGCACACGCTGGCGGTTTGCCCCAGTTGGGCGGCGCAGCGTCGGGCCCTCACTGCAGTCATCGGAGTGGATCTGTCGCTACCGGCCGTCATACGCTCCTTGGCCGGTAGCGACAGGAATTTTACCGCGGTCGCCACCTTCTGTGAGGACGTCATCTCGCAGAAGGAGGCGGCGGAAAGGGTCCGGGAGGACGATCTCCACTCGGACCTAATTCGCCGCCAGCGAACCGGGCAGCGGAGGCGCGCTTACCAGCGCCTCATGCCGCCCTGAGTGTGGCCGCGGGTGGACGGGACGGGTTTTTCCCCTCCACCCGCTATAGTGGCCCCCCGCGAGGAGGCGGCGTCCGCGTGTGCCTGGACGTTGCCTAATTGAGAGTTTTTTACCCGAAGGTGGTGCCCGCGCTTTTGCGGGCAGGCGCTAGGGGGGGTCCGGATGTCTTAATAAAAGCTGTTCCCGGATCCCTCCTACTTAAGGCGCAGTACGGCACACCCTGTGGTTTTAGTCGGTTCGATTCCGACACACCGCCCCACCGAAAACCCCGGTGGGGTGACGGCCCGAGGGGGTTTCCACACGCACAAAAAAAAAAAAAAAGAGGCGATGCCTTTGGCCAACCCTAGTTGCATATCACAACGGGTCTTAACGTCTGACTTTACACGAGTTAATTCCGCATATAGGTTACCCAGTACAGTCCGAAGCAAATTTACTAGACTAAATATCATTCATATTTTCTTATATTCACATTAATTCTCATTTTTGTTTTCAACAAAATTATGAAACAGTCATAATACGTACTAGGCAGACTTTACGAATACAGATTTATAAATACCGGACAACATCCTGGTTCATCGAATTTCAGGTGGTCTTTATACAGTTCTGCTAATTAAGTCCAAGGTATCTATATTTAAACACATGTTGTTCTTAATGTTTGAAAGCCACTGCTTCGTTTTATGCCCGACCAAGTTTTTCGACATGGTTGTACTTCCTTTTCCTGTGAAGCTCGGCCTGGCCTGACTTTAAGTGTCAGCAATTGCACTAATAAAAACCAATTCTTTCTTTTTTGTTTGATATCAGCGGAGAACAGGCACTAATAGTATTTCTGCTTAAAGCGTTAATAGACTACTTTTGCGAAACTAGAGAGTATAAATCTAGTTTAGAAGCTTTTAACAGGATTGTAGTGTTCAACACACTTTTTGTTACTACTTCATATATCAACAAAAACCAGTTATTAACATCACTTTTAAGGGTTTTTTTTTACTTATTCGTTAATCATATATTTAACCATGCTTCATTTTCGATTTTCTTCTTAGTAGGTACATACTACTTTGATAAGCACTTGGAATTAAAGTCCAAATTTTTTTATTTTATTTTTATAAAGTTCTTAACGTAATAACTCGTAAAACCCATTTTTAACCATTTTGTCATGCAAAAATTAATCCAAGGAATTAAAGTATTAACAGTTATGTTTTTGTGGCAAATAGTTTCTACAAATATAGAAATATTCGAACACCTCATTTTATCCATATACCCTCTTTTTTAAATAAAATCCATGTACCTATTGCAATCCGTAGATTTTTTTTGAACAAATTAGTTAATTACAAATAATAGTTAAGCTTCCAACTCTAAATTAACCGTAAGAATATCACAATAATCAATCTGATAGTACGAGTATTCGCTTCTATCACATCTACCCACATTAGAATAAACACACACTCGGAAATTACTAATAAAAAAGTTTTTGCTTACTGTTAGATGCATACTCATTGCATCCCGATTACTTGATGAACACCATGATGAGGACGTTGGGATTTACGAATAGCAAAATCTCGCACAAGAAACTTTTTACTTACTAAGTACGAACAACTTTTACTGCCAAGTTGTTCGTACCTATGTTTGCAAGTCAAGTCAAGTCAATCATTCTAAACATATTCCTACCCTTTATAATCCCACAATTTGTTAATATTTATCCATCGACCATTAGTATTGCGTTACCGGTATAACCAGTCAAAATATTATAATATCTATTAACTTATTTTTATTAAATAGTGAACTGTGTTATCATACTTATCATCTATTATAGTTTACCCCTATTTTTAATAAAATAAATAAGAGTTTTTGATGTGGCGACAACATATATATATGCATGTACCTCAATTTTACCGGCACGAGATTTTCAAAAATCTGTTTTTTCAGCATAACTTTTTTCCTATGGATTTTTTTTTACCGTTTAACATTAATAGCATGCCCATAGTAAATACGAACACTTTTTAATATGAACCCTAAATGATTCCATCCTTAACTTGGGGAGGGGAGGGGGAAAAGCAAAATTTGTTGGAAAAAAATTCATAGCTCCGAAATGTAAACCTTTTTACAATCGGTAATATTTTTAAATGAAAGCAATTTTTTTTATTTTACTCTACAATGTAGACATTTAAAGTTTTTAATGCGACTTATATTTTTGGAGGTAAAAATAAAAAAAACACGAAATCTACCTCTGCGTGCCTGCTGCGGGCCCGGTTTTTGTTATCTATCGATTTATCTACCGTCATTTTGTAAAATCACAAATTTGACAAACGAAGTACTTGGCAAAATGAATATTTTTGGAATGATATTTTAACATTTGAAATATTTGCAAAGTAAAACATTTGCTAAATCTGTATTTTGTCGAATCATTACTTATAAAGTAATATGTTTGCGAAATGAGATGTTTGTCAACGGAATAGTTTTTAAAATGTTATTTTTTAAATTATCATTTGTCATTCGTTTCTTGTCAAACATTAGTGAACCCATGGCAAATAATTGTGTTATGAGCACGATCATTTGTTGTTGTATTGTTGTGTGTGTATTTAGAAATACATAAGTATGTTTATCAGTAGGCTGTGTGCTAGTATTACGTTCACACAATTTCGCTATTGATACGCGCTATTGGTGGATGTCAACGTGGTATATTTTTAATTATTAAGTTCGCAGATTTGTTACTTGGGTCGTCAATTAGCCAACACTTAGAGACATAGGAAAAGGGCCAAACTCTAATAAAACTTTTGTTTTATTGCTTTAAGTATGAGTGTCTTAGAATTGAACATTTGCAAAGCTGGAAGGGTCAGTCATTAAGATAAATGAATAGGTTGTGTAATGGGTCGCTTTAGAATATTTCGATAGAATATTTCGGTTAGAGGAAACAGATGTTGGTGGAGTCATGGCGACAGTGGAGCTTAGGAACGGGGATGTCAGGGCAGTCGGGTTGAGTACGTGAAGCGATATAGTGGTAGCATCAGAGTCAGCGGGTTGACAGGGTTCAGGAAAGACGGCCGGTTCTCGTAAGTTTTGACATATAACGTTGGGGAAGTTCGGTGAGTCTTTAATGTTTTATTGTTAATAGACGTTAATATTCCATATGAATTTATGTCCTACACTGAGTAACGCAGTATCCGTCAGGTAATCAAATTTATCTCCCGTGTACATACCGGTTTCAAGGTATTAATTTAATATCATTACTTTGGTATTGGTTAAGGCGTTTTTGGACGGGATGAATGAATATTATTACCCTGTAAGTCTCCTGGTTATAGCACTCGATCTTGAACAGAGGGCAACGGGGCCTTGGTGATCATCAGCCCAACTGTCGTGTGCTGTAGAAGACTAACTATCGGGTACCATAATCCCGGGTTATGGTAGTCGAGGTTTAACGGAGGCAGCGATATCCTGATCATTGGCAGGTTGTTCTCGTCTGCTGTTGAAGTCCAAGTTTCGAGTGAGTCGTTAGCGAGGTGTGGTTATGGGGTAAAATGATTAAGATGGTATATGTGTGAAAACTAAATCAATGCCAAAGGGTTTAAACGTACGATTATACTAATTAACTTTTGGATCTCCTCTTATCGCGGTTTATATTATTGATTATATCAAAATATCGAATGCCAGTGGAAAGATGTCCAGCCAGGGTCGTGTCTTACAGTCTAACGCGGAAAAAGGCGGGGCGTTAGACCTCCCCTAATCGGAGGGGAGCTGGTTTCCGTGAAAAATACTCAGTTCATTAGCCGAATAACTGCTTTACTCGGTTTAGGCTCATCGAGGTACCATCACAGCTGGTTGCCATAGTACAGACTTTGCCTACTTTAAGGCCGTAGGCCGTGTGTAAGATGTATCAAGTTATTAATATAATATTATTATAGTTATTAATTACAATTATTTTTCACAATAATGTCAGTTGTTGCATTTTTGTTACTAAAATCATCAAAATTTGTGTTTGTGTGATTGTCTGTGTATCATTACAATGATGAGATGATGACCTATGAATTTATTTATAAAATATATACAAAAATTACTTAATACCTTGTACAACAATGTACGTAATATAATGTGCAAAATGTGTGTATTTTCTGTGTATCACGTTCGTTTAATAAAGCCAATTTAGGTGCGATTTAGGGTTACAGCACTTTTCTCTACAATTGGGTGTGTCACAACGAACACTTGTCCCTGTTCAACAAATCTACGAGAAAACTTATGCTGCTTGATATTACGCTCTAAGTTATCGCTATAAGGTTCATTTTTATATTTTGGTAAAAACTAAGACGGAGGCAAAATAACTTTGAGCGCAATAGGTGGCCGTATATTGCACAGCACGCCTTGTTTTTATGGAGATGCTGACAAACATGATGAAAAGAATAGTTTTTGGTGACTTATGTCATAAGTAATGAATAGTTTCTTTTATCACTTTAAGGAACTAATATGGACGGTGTTTTTAAAGAGGAGTGTAATTCTAAATTCAATATCCAAAAGAAATTTGCCTATTGGTGCAGTAATTATGAATGTACGAATGACTTACAAACAATCTTTACTAATTGCTATGGCATCGAGTGTTGTGGGTTCCATCTTAACATTCAATATGTGTTCATGTGAATCACATTCACAGAGTCATAGTGAAGTGATAAGCGGTTTAACGTTCAAATCCCACGTTAGCAATTAAAACAAGTTATTTCCGCTACAGTTGATGTCTTCCGATGCATTGGTTTGTACACCTATCCTAAAGTCCTTTTGTGACAGTTACTTTTTAAAGAATACTAGTAACGTGGGTCAAACATTTCTAAGTATTCTTGTTAAGCTAAATAAATAAAAGCCAGCTAAAGCTTGAGTTAGGTTAGGTTAGTTCGGGGTGCCGTCTAGAAAACCTCCACGTGGTGCACCCTGGAAACGTTGGCGATGACGCTGCCTTTTGCTCCTCAGTTTTGAGGACAGCGTCATCGCCAACGGCTAATATTCTAGTATGAAGAGGAGGCCATCTTTCTTCGGCCACTTGGTTGAGGCTTGGCCCAACAGAGCGGGCGTGTCTGTCGATACCTCTGTTGGCTCTTCGCTCTTCGGAGCTAAGAGGATGAAAACCTCGGTAAAAAATCACGAAGGAGGAACCCTTCCATGGGTCGTAGTTTCTCCGCTGTCGTCAGTGGAGAAAGAGGGCGGGCTCGGCGTGCACTCACACTGCCACCGAGCAGGCATGGGAAGATTTATTTTCCTTGCCACCGTCGGCATATCGTAATCCCGAAAGGAGTCGTGGTCATGTTTTGCGACTCCGATCGGGGACGAGGGTCTTGGCTTAGCCGCCCGGACTGCGAGGAAGAAAACCTCTCTAAAAAATCACCCCGAATCCCGTGTTCTGGTGCGTGACCAGGGGATGCATGGCTGATGGGTAGCTCAGTCGCAAGCGCACTCCCAGCCGGGGCACCTGCGAACTCCTCGGTTGGGCATAAACCTTCGCTTGCCCGGGTATTGGGGATCTCTGCCCGGGTCGACCTTTATTTCTCCCCGTCTCGTGGGTTTAGATATGGAACACTTAAACAAATATAATAATAATAAAATAAACGACGAAAAAAGAAGGAGAAGGAACAAAAGCAGTCGCAGAAGGAGAAGAATGAGAAGAAGGTGGACACCTCGTCTAACGAAGAGGTTTTGCTCGAGACGCCTATCTCGGTCGAGCTCCCAGAAGTCGGATTGACTTCTGGGAGCTCGACCGAGAGAGCAGAAGATATTCGGAACGCCTGCGTTCCAGATCTGTTGTATCGTCGGACGGAAATTCCGTTACGACGGGAGACAACCAAGAGACGATGGAAGTGGAGGTTCGCAATGACAGTCGTAAACGCGGACACTCCATGGACCACGATGTCGACACGTCGCAGGAGATGCTACCTCCCAAAGTGGCTAGTAGCCATAGAGGGAGGTCGCGCACGCCGGTCTCGGCTCCGTCGGGCTCCGCCTTCTCTGGGAGGGAAGCCTATGTCCGAGCTAGAGCGGAGGGCGAAAGCGTAGCGGAGGAGGAGATTGCAGATCTCCTGCTAAAAATTCAGAAGCCGGTGGCAGGGGGTTCTGTCCCCCAAACACCATCGACTATGCAGGAGAGAGCAAACGCGGCGGTGGCCGTTATCCACAAAGTGGCCACCAAGTCCACGAACCTTAAGGGATCCTTTGTTAGGGCCCTCAAGAACTCCTCTTCCGCCATCTCTGCGGTCGTCGAGACCCTCATTGGGGACGTGGCGCGCCTCCAGGCCGCAAACGATTCGTTGACGGGGCAGGTCACCGAGCTCAGCGCTCAGTTCGCCATATTTCGGGCACAGGCGAATTGCCCTGAGCAGCCGAACCCGGTTGCCCGGCAACCTGCCCCCTCCCCATCCCCCGTTCCGGATGCCCACTTGCGTCAAGTTGTTGACGCAGTGTGGCGCATGATGGACGGGCGCCTCGCAGGTCTGGAGGCAAGACTGCCTCCGGCGCCTATCGTTCGGCCACCACTCGCCGCAGCCAAGCCTAACGTCGCAACGGTCCCGACGCCGCTTCCCGTCTCGGATGGCCGCGTGACGGTGACGTATTCCGCGGCGACGTCTGCACCGGCGTGTGCAACCGTACCGAAGGCTGGTCGACCGGCTAAGGCCGCGTCAAAAGCGGTTGCACCAAAGGCCGGGCAACCGCCGAAGGCCGTGAAAAAAGTGGCAGCAGAATTCCCTCCGCTTCCCACTCCAGCACCGAAGGAGAAGAATGTGACTGCTGTTGTCACTGGTGCTGAGCCCGTGCCTGGCCCGTCCGCATCTGCCCCCTTCACGTCTGCCGCTTCCAGTGACGGGTGGCAGAAAGTCGGGGGAGGGAAGAAGCGCTCCCGAAACCAAAATAAGAAGGCTGCCAAGAGTGCACCGTCTTCGCCGCAGGCACCATCCGTGGCAGCGACTGCCACCAAAAAGCCACGGAAACTGGTGCCACCCAAAACGGCGGCTGTGGTTGTAACCCTGTCGCCGGCGGTGGGGGACGGCGGGCTATCCTACGCGGCTGTCTTTAAGAAAGCCCGGGATAGTCTGGCCGGTGAATTTGGGGCCGTGGGTGTGAGGATGCGCCTCGCCCAAACGGGAGCTCGAGTCCTCGAGTTCCCTGGGGCTGAAGGCGCAAAGACGGCGGACACCTTTGCCGAAAAGATGCGTGAGATATTTGCAGCCACGGATGGTGTCAAAATCGCCAGGCCTACCAAGTGCGCGGAGCTGCGCATTTCGGGCCTGGACGATTCAGTGACGGTCGAGGATGTCCGCGTTGCAATTCGGGAGAAGGCCGGATGCAACGCGGATAACATCAGAGTCGGCACCATCCGCCCCGGTCCAGGCGGCCTTGGCGCGGTGTGGGCCAGTTGTCCCGTGGCATCGGCCAAGATTATCAGCGACGCCGGAAGAATCCTCATCGGTTTCGTGAACGCCAGAGTCACACTCCTGGCGGCGAGACCGATGAGGTGTTTTAAATGCCTCTCCGCGGGACACACCCGCGTCAGGTGCGCCAGCTGCTTTGACTGCAGCGGACTATGTTTCCGCTGCGGTCGACCGGGGTACAAGGCGGCGGAATGTTCCGCCGCCCCTCACTGCCCAGCGTGTGCGGCGGGAAATCTTCCCGCCAGCCATCAGATGGGGCAGGGTGGCTGCAAGCCACCCCGCACTTCTCGGCAAACTTCGGGGGCTAGCCAATCGACCCAGGCTGCCTCCGATGTCAATCCTGCGTCGTCGTCGTCGCCCATGGAGGGGGTTGTAGAGACAGTCCAGTAATGGACCAAGTCTCCAACCTCCTTGTCCAGACGAACCTGAACCACTCTGCCGGTGCGCAGGATCTTTTCCTGCAAACCATGGCGGAGTGGTCGATAGGTGTGGACGTAGCCGCGGAGCCCTATTACGTTCCTCCCCGTCCTAATTGGCTGGGTGACCGGGACGGCTCCGTGGCAGTCGTCAGCTCCACGGCGGCTCATTCCCCGCCCTTGTCGCTAAGAGACAAGGGTACTGGATATGTTGCTGCCGAATGGGGGGGGATCACCATATATGGTGTCTACTTCTCCCCCAATCGGAGTCTGAGCGACTTCGAGGTTTTTCTCAACAGCCTAGAGACCTCGATGCGGCGACTAGCGTCTGGGCACGTCCTAGTGCTGGGGGACTTGAGCTCTCCCGGACCCAGGACCCCAGAAGGGGTCACACGGCGCGGCGTTCTTCCCGCTTCCCGCGGTGGGCTGTTACGAAAATGAACAGGGACCTACTAGAGGAGGCAGCCATCATTTACTCATGGCTGTCTCCGCAGCCTCTGACTGAGGAGGTAGACATGATGGCAGGCCGCTTTCGCGATGCGATTACGCAGATTTGCGATGCGGCCATGCCCCGCATCCGAGGTCGTCGACCTCCAAGGAAGGAGGTGTACTGGTGGTCCCAGGAGTTGGCGGACCTTCGTGGGGCCTGTACTCGTGCCCGGAGGTCCTACACCCGCAGCCGGCGTCGTCACCGCGAGGAGGGTGAAGAGGACCAGCTTCATGAGGAGTACCGAGAGGCGCGGAAAACTCTGAAGCTGGCCATTAGCCGCGCCAAAGAGGAGAAGAGAAAGGAGATGCTGGAGGGTCTCGATCGTGACCCCTGGGGTCGCCCATATCGCGCGGCGCAACAAAAGCTCCGCGCGTCGGCCCCCCCCCTTACGGAGACTCTCCAGCCCAGCTTCCTGCAGGAAGTGGTTGAGGGCCTTTTCCCGCAACGGGCGGAACACATACCCCCGTCGATGGCCGTATTGGCAGGACACGACGCGGAGGTCGAAAATGAGGAAGTTCCGCCCGTCACAGAGGCGGAGGTAGGGGCGGCTGTTCTACGGATCCGTTCCAAGAACACCGCCCCCGGGCCAGACGGGATCCCTGCCCGAGTGTTGGCCATGGCCCTCGACCACATGTCCGACCGCCTCGGGGAGGTGTTCGACGCTAGCTTGGCGTCCGGACGTTTCCCTGACTGCCCGCATCGTCCGGCACCTTCACGAGGTCGGCCCCGATTTGTCGGACGCCCAATTTGGTTTTCGGGCGGGGCGTTCGATGGTCGGTGCTGTGTTGCGCCTGAGGGCCGTGACCGAAGAGGTTGTGAGCTGTGGCGGCGTGCTGTTGGCGGTGTCGTTGGACATCGCCAACGCGTTCAATAGTCTGCCATTTAGCTGCATCTGAGGCGGCTGGTGGCAGACTATTTAGAGGAGCGTACCGTCATGTAAGAGGACCGAGACGGAGTTTTGAGTCGCGTCGGCACATGTCGTGCGGTGTTCCGCAGGGGTCTGTCCTTGGTACGACTGGGCCCTTCGAGGCGACTTCCCCCCCGGGCTCGGCGTAATCTGTTACTCTCTCATGGGGCCTGGAGATCTGTCACACAGGGGCGACCCTAGTATAGACTCCAGTCTCTCACAAAGAAACCAGTTTTATATTCATTCTATTACCTAATTGCTTGTACCAGTATCTTATGTGAAGAGAGAAATAAATAAACTTTATTATTATTATTATTATACTCTGTAATGACACTTTGGTCACAGCCCGGGGGGTGAACTTTCAGGAGGTGGCGTGCCTGGCCACCAGGAGAGTCATCGAGGCGCTGGGTTTGCGGGTGGCCCTGGATAAGACGGAGGCCCTTTTATTTCATGAGCCCCGTCGTGGTCCACCCCCTGGCGCCTCTATCGAGGTCAACTCTGTTCTCGTACCGGTTCAGGTCCACCTAACATATCTGGGCCTGATCCTCGACGGTGGGTGGCGCTTCGACGAGCACTTCCTGCAGCTTGCTCCAAGGCTGGTCGGCGCAGCGTCCGCCCTTGGGCGACTCTTGCCCAATTTGGGCGGACCCAGCGTCGCTACGAGAAGGCTGTACACGGGGGTTGTCCGGTCAATGGCACTGTACGGTGCACCGGTGTGGGCGGGGGCTCTGACCGCCCAGAATAGGGCGCGCCTCTGGCGCCCTCAGAGGGTTATGGCGGTTAGAGCCATACGCGGATACCGTGTCAACGGAGGCGGCGTGCGCGTTGGCCGGGACTCCCCCGTGGGATTTGGAGGCGGAAGTGCTCGCCGAAATATATCGGCGAACGGCTGGGTTCCGGGCGGGAAGCAGCAGTCGGCCCCCGCCCGAAGAGGTACACGAATGGCGTGAGGCCGCTCGCCGAGCCACCATGGCTCGTTGGTCGTCCCGGCTGGAGGCTCCACGTCTCCACCACCATCGTCGAGTGGGCAGGGCGGCAGCACGGGACCCTTTCCTTCCGACTGACGCAGGTTCTTTCCGGGAAAGGCTGCTTCGGGAAGTACCTGCACTCGGTCGCTAGGAGGGAATTGAGTCCCACCTGTGACCACTGCGACTGCAGTGAGGACTCGGCTCAGCACACGCTGGCGGTTTTGGAGTGGATATTTCGCTACCGGCTGTCATACGCTCCATGGCCCGGTAGCGACAGGAATTTTACCGCGGTCGCAACCTTCTGTGAGGAAGTCATCTCGCAGTAGGAGGCGGCGAAAAGGGTCCGGAAGGACGACCTCCAATCGGACCTAATTCACCGCCGGCGAACCGGGTGGCGGAGGCGTGCTTACCAGCGCCTCATGCAGGCCTGAGTGTGGCCGCAGGTGGACGGGACGGGTTTTCCCCTCCACCCGCTATAGTGGCCTCCCGCGAGGAGGCGGCGTCTGGACGTCGCCTAATTGAGAGGTTTTTTATCCGAAGGTGGTGCCCGCGCTTTTGCGGGCAGGCGCTAGGGGGGGTTCGGATGTCTTAATAAAAGCTGTTCCCGGATCTCTCCTACTTAAGGCGCAGTACGGCACACCGTGTGGTTTTAGTCGGTTCGATTCCGACACACCGCCCCACCGAAAACTCCGGTGGGGTGACGGCCCGAAGGTTAGTTCAGGATATTAGGGTTCTGTAGTTAGGAATTGGTTCACGTGGGTAGTTCACTGGGAGGGGTTCGAACCCGCAACCACTGGACCGCAAGTCTGAAAACTTGCCTACAATATTCTCCAGTTCCTCGAAGAACTTTTATCTACTTACTTTCACAATATTTAGCTTTAACTTCCTCATTGAAACCATAAAATTTTAGTTTTTAAAACCAGTCCACTATTATATTCCATCCACCCGTTACGGAGTACCATAAAGCCACAATCGGCTTAACCACCTCTCCAGACCCTAACCGAAAATGCTTTTATTCAGCAGAATTTATTTTCTCTCTGAGCAGATAGTGTTAATATATTCAGCTTATACTCGCTTCCAGAATAGTAACAATGGCAATTATTAGCGTCGTAAAATGAGCTTTCCAGAAATAAGTAGTTATTCGCAGACTACGTATTTTATACCGCGTGTTATTACAACATTTACTGTTCTAGAACAGTTTGCAACATATAGCATTAAGCTAGCAGTACTTTATGGGTAGTATATTTAGTAATAGGGGTACATTAAACTTAACTTGCAGCGAATTACTCATATACTTTTTAAAGCTTATGCTGTAAAGTGGCTTTGGCCTAATTTATCTGGATGTTTGTCATACGTAGACCTAGGTGAATTTCAGTTATAACATTTACTCATAAAGCAATAAGGGATAGTTTGTGCTTAATATATTTATAATAAAATTAAATATTTCATTATGTTTTTACGTGGGACACTCAGTAAATCTTGCGAAACTTAAAAAAAAATTCTATCAACCTATTTCACTGCTATTTATGCAAAGTTTTATGCATCTAAACAAATTTTCAATACACTTTTGCCAATGCGCCTCATACACTTGCTTTACAGCCTGCTCGTAAGCAGCTAGCGCATCTTCTGGTGATAAAAACTGAATCCCTTTGATGTTTCATTTTAGAGAATAAAAAGAAGTCGCGCTACCAAATCAGGGCTGTAAGGCCCTGTGTGTTGTTCAGGAAGTCCATTGTTTTAAACACTCCTGACCAGCATTTGGTAGTATACCACATAAAGGTAATGACACCAGATATTCTGCTACAGTGAAAAAAGTAGCGATCAAAATCTTTTATGCGCTTTTTTATCGCAAAACTATGCTTCTCGTGCGAAGGTACTCATGTAAAATTTTGTGAACGCTTCCTGAATCAACTTTTAATAAGTACTGAATCTATTTCAAATATAATTTTGCCAATTCTCTTCCTTCTTTTGTTTGGTGTACATCCTAGTTGGTCCTATTGTCATCAGGTCAGGATCTGATGATGGGATCATGGAGAAATCAAGGAAGCTCTTCAAGTATGTACTTACATCGAGAGCAAACCTATAGCGATTTGGGTATTTTTTAACACCTCTTAAAGCGCCGTGGCTTGTTCATTTAAATGGGATTGTTCATATACATTACGGAACGATTATCTGTCGTTCACGACTTTTTTACTGTTTGGCGCCTGACTGTCATAACAATGGGAACGTCACGACCTTTTATGATCATGACGACAAAAAGAAGTCGCGACTATTTATGGTAGTTGCGATAAAAATGTCATGTCGTCGTACCCAAAAGTTTCATATCTTATCTTGTTTTATGAAATGAAATGAAATTATTGTGTATATGTTATGAAATATCATCTTCATTCATCGTACACGAAAGTACACACTACTAACATCTAAAAGCACGTGGAGGCGACTAGGCGAAGCTGTGCATACGACAAAGCGACTGCCATGAAACAGTAAATTGTCGTCACATACAGTGGGGAACAGCCTAGACACTGTCGTGTCCGAAATTTTATCGTTGTACATCTTAGATACGACACAGTTACAGATAGTCGTGATAATATGAATACCTAGAGACGACAGCCTTTCAACGGTACAAAAACGCGGTACGACAAAATGAACGGAGCGGATGATGGAAAATTATGGGATAAATTATGTAGCTTATTACAATTTATCATTATTTGAAGCATTGAAGACGGTGATACCTTTTTTAAAAGATAATTATTAATCATAAAGGGTCTTATTTAAAAATACAGTATAATCTGCCAGTGTTCTATCAAAGTTTTCTGAGTGACCTGTAAGGAATAAACAAAAGAAAAAATAAGGAATTTTATCAATAAAACTTGACTAGGCTTACGGTAACGCATTCTTAAACCGGTTCTTTTGTTTAAAATTTACAAAGTTACAGATGAACACACATTTTACATGGAGGAGATAGACTCATATAAATATTTTGAAAGTATCGTTCAACAACAAAAAAGATATGAGAATTTTTGTACCGTTTAGGTACAAAAATTCTCATATCTTATGTGCTTTACGGTGTCTAGGGTTTTCACGACTCCTGGAAGTGGCTCAAGGTTACAACGACCGTGTGATTTATTGTGTCAATATTTGTTTCAAATTTACAAAGCTAGAATCAATAAATCAATGTAAGATTAGATTGTTTTTTTTTCTTTTATTAAGAGTTGTATTTTAATTCTTGCATTGTTATCTCATCTCAGCTCATAATTTTAAACGTTAAAAAAGTTCTAAAATGTTATGAAACAGGTTTAGCAATTGTAATTTTAAATAAATATACGGACTCGTAGTCTACGTTCATTATTTCTAAGACGTTGAAGTTTAATAAAAATATAATCTCAGTATTTTTTTTATTTACAATTTAGTAAAATATTTAGAACAAAAATAATTCTGTAAAAGCAACTGTAGACATTAAGAAAGAAAGTCTTTTTTGTGGTTGTCATATTTTGATTATGTACATGCCCGTATATTATTTGAATTATTGTCAAATGTATAAATTAGTTATTGATTTACATAGTAAATTAGGACCAGATAGAAGTCCTGCCCTTGTAAATTATGTATGTTAAGGTGCAGAAGAAATTATATGTAGGTATAGTGTAATGCAATTCTTAATACTCTCTTAATCGGTAAATTTTCAAGTTCAATTTGTCAATTTCTAAATAAGATTACTCTTATTAAAAATCATGAATTTGCCTAAAATAATTAGCGCGTTATTTACGGGGTCTACTATAGGCCACGTAAATAACGCTGTTATAAATAATTCTGTAACATTCTTATTTGTTGTTATTAAAGAATATACTGATAAGGAAATTTTATTTATTTACAAAAGTTATATCGCACATAAAAATAATAATATTAAAAAACATTAATATTATTATTTTTCTGTGTGATATAACTTTTGTATCTACACAGTTTAACTGGACTGGATTTTTTGTTTCGGACTAATTTGTACCGCACTAGTCTGCAACTTTATGTCATTGGAAAGAAGACCACGCTGAAAAGTCTTCTTCATCCCATAGTAGACAGTGCCAGAGCCAGCACGAATAAATAATTTAGCTTTTGACTGTTTAACCCTAATTAACATCTATTACTTGTTTAATTTTGCAAAAGATATCAGATGTCAAAGGAAAGATCAGTTATTTCCCTTTGATGGTCATCGATGTATGAGTGAACCGCTTCACAGGTCATTACGTTCTTTGATGTCTTATTTCGATGTCTCGAAAAGTGTTTCTCGGAAATTCAACTTGGTTTTAAATTCTATTCTTTGAAAATGACAGTATTAAAATGAAAAGGAGTAAATAAAATATACTTTGAGTTTCGATTCTGGTTGAAACTGATGAGTTGAGGAGGGTTGAGGAATATTTGAGGAGTTTAGGTAGAGGCAGAATAGGTTGTATAATCTAGAATATATATATATATACAGTTCGTAGAATCCAGTTACATTTAAGCTCTAAAGCTTAAATTTAAAACCGTAGCTTTCAGTTCTATGAAGCTGTAATTAAAGCGAAAACAAGTCTATACGAAGTTTCTCTGCGCAATGCGTTATTCAAGTCAAGCGAACGATTCACCCGTTCACCGCTAAGATAATTTAAATTTACTCAACCGTAACCGCTGTTGAGTGTAAACGAATTAAAATAGGCGTCGACGTCGTTGTTGCAAGGCGCGCGAGACACGTGCATAAGTTGGCTGACTTGATGGTTCCACAGAAGTTACTCGTTTGAGGCGAGCGCGCGCTGAATAACTGAGCGGCTCAACGAAACTTGTGCCACTGAAACTTAGCTTCTTGTTTCCTGTGCCGCACTTTCATTTGTTTCATTCAGTGACGACAATGACGCTTTTCTACTCTTAACGCCATAACTATCAACAGCAACTGATGGTTTAATTTCTTTTCATCTGCCGACCTATTGTACTTGACTTAAAATAAGTAAGTTTTTTTGCATCGCGATAAACAACAGTACAAAAATTCCTATTTAAATTTTAAATTATTCCATACCTAACTGTTTTAACTTTAATTCTTTTAAGGTTAGGATAATGGCAGCTTCTCGACTCCATATATATCAATAACCACAAGTAAACCAAATTAAATTACTCTATATTGATTTTAAATTTGATATTCTTAGGGTCAAAAAAGAAGGTAGCAGGGATGGACTGGATGCGGAAGGCGGAGGACCGGGTGCTGTGGCGCACATTGGGAGAGGCCTATGTCCAGCAGTGGACTATGATAGGCTGATTGATTGATTGATTGAGGGTCAAAAATGTACTTGGTAACTTCACTTGGTACTTATACGTGAGAGAGCCATGCTTCGGTACGTATGGGCCGGCTCGACTCCGCTCGATACCATTACCTCACAGAAAACCGGCAGTGAAACAATGCTTGCATTGCTTTTTGCCGCGTGAGTGAGGTTACCGGAGGCCCTATCCCTTCCCTCTCCCCTATTCCCGTCCTTCTTCTCTCCCACCTCTAATCCCCCTCTCCCGTCTTCCCGCTCTTCCCCCTCTCCTCCTCATTTACCATCAGGTGGCCTGTCTGCTCGTTTGCCCCCTATAACATAAAAAATAATAATAATAATATTGATGGTTTAGTCACAATTCAGACTGTTGTGGGTTTGAATCAAATAGTTTTGAATTTAAACTTACTAGTTCAAACTAAAATGTTTGAAATAAATCAAATAAGTAAATATTGTTTAACGGAATTAAATGCTGGTAACAAACATTCATTTTCTGTCCCCATACTTATTTCGAAGCTAGAAAAAAATCGGCATACGTGGCACGTCTCTGGACATTTTCAGGAGCTATCTCACAGACAGAAAACAGTCTGTTAAGCTGCACAACTACTTCAGTAACGTAGAATTTGTCACGTATGGAGTCCCTCAGGGTAGTGTTCTCGGACCGACTCTTTTCCTTATATACGTGAATGAGCTGTGTCAGTTATCATTACCTAACTGCAGAATAATAACTTATGCAGATGACACAGCTCTTATAATTGACGGTCGCAATTGGAACAATGTTCAGATCAATGCTGAACTGGCGCTTAGCTCTGTTATGGCATGGTTAACCAACAACCTACTTACACTCAATGTCAATAAGACCAAGTTTGTAACCTTCTCTCCCACTAAAGCTAGTCAACCCCAATCACGCATTGAAATTCGTGCCCACAATTGTTCCTATAATGATAATGACTATAACACAAATTGTAATTGTCCCTAACTGGACAGCTCTGAGTTTGTTAGATACCTTGGTATTATTATCGATAATAACCTTAAATGGAAACAGCAAATTAATTATACAGTAGCACGCTTAAGAAAGTTAATATATATTTTTAAGAAACTTAGAGCCGTGGTAGACTTTCATAGCTTAATATCCATCTATTTTGCACTTGCACAGTCGGTAATGGGTTACTGCCTAGTGGTCTAGGGAGGTGCTCCTAAATCATCTTTGATCCGCATAGAACGTGTCCAACGAGCTATCCTTAAGGTATTAGCAAGGAAACCCAACCGATTTCCTACAAAAATCCTCTATTCTATCTGCAAGGTCCTCTCTGTCAGACCGCTATTTATTCTTCGTACTACACTTCGGAAGCATAGTCAGCTAACATACGATTCAAACATATACAGCACGAAACGCCGCTCTGATAGAGTATGTGATATAAAATCGCGTAGAACCGTAGCCGCGAGTCGGCATTTTAAACACATAAGCTCTAAAGTGTATAATAAAATCAATCACACCCTCAATATTTATTCTCTAAATGGCCATAAAGTAAAAAAGAAAGTTGAAACTTGGCTAAAATCTCTTGATTATGATGCTACAGAAAAACTTGTGACAGTATAACATTTCACATTCTCACACACACACACACACACACACACACACACACACACACACAAACACACACACATAAGCAGATATCCATACATTTAATACTTTACCTCATTATTTTAAATATTGTTAATACTAAGAAAACTTTGTACAATTTCATTTATTTACTTTTTAAGTCTTTGTCTGGAACAACCTACCTCCCACCAGGATAGCTGTGCCACAGTTTATACTTTTGCAGCTATCATCGTTTCCATTTTGTTTTAGTATTGTATTGGTTTTTTAGTTCCAAATAAACGTTTTTATTTGTTTATTTTATTTTAAAAATAAATTTAGTATAATAAACTTTCAGACGAAAGTCAATAATTTTTTATAATACTGTAATTTGTAGTTTGTTATTAAGGACTAAAATATGGTTTTATTATCACAGAAAAAGAAACATAAATTTAATGGGACTGTGGTACGTGCTAATACTAACAATGATATTTTAGACGGATCTAGCCGATTTTTGGCCCTTTGGATTTGTCTGGGTGCTTAAAAATATAGTATCAAATAAGATCCCTAAATATCATATATAAAAATCAAGACTCAAACTATAAGTAAACTTACATAATTTTTTTTTACGAAATTTAAGCGTCTGGCGCCCACACGAAAACTGCCTCTAAATATTGATAACTACTTTTTAATTATATAGTGTATATAATTAAAAAAAAATAAAAATCAGCACTCAAAATTTAAAAAAAGTGACCACTGATTTTATGTACCTTTAGCACCTGGTAAGAATACCTTCAGGGTCTATACTAATACTAATTTCTTCGTGGCAGAGCCATGTTTCGATGCTTCGGCACGTATAGGCTGGCTCGACCGGAGTGATACCACAGTCTCAAAGAAAACCGGCAGTTGTATTTCGCGCAGTGAGTGAGGTTACCAGGAGGCAATAACCCTTCCCTCTCCCCCTCTCCCGTTCTTCTCCTACTTGTCCTTAAAGGCCGGCAACGCACTTGTGACTCTTGAGTTGCAGGTGCTTCCATGGGCGGAAGTAGTCACTTACCATCAGGTGACCTGTACTTCTCGCCCCCCCCCCAATCAAATAAAAAAATATGCTACTCCGTACAGCACATTTTGTTACTCAGAAAAAAAAGTAACGTCTGGCGGTTCTGGGATCTTGCTCTATTAGGATTTGACTACTCACTAGCATATTCGTTTAATAAGTAAACAATATAAGGAAGACTGAACGACAAGGATTTCCAATTAATGTATCACGAGTAATAAACCATATCCTTAATCGTGCTATATTCATTGGAAATCCTTGTCTTCCTTATATTGTTTACTTATTAAATGAATGAATATAAATCTTCGATTATTCGGCCACCTCAAGAAGCTACACAACATGTTTGATGGTAATTACACAAAGCTGCAAAAAGTTAAAATACTAATGGAATCAATTGAAACACCAGTCAACTACAGTTACAACCAAAAAATAATCCCCTTTACCGGTATAAATTTTAACATCAGGGTCGAAATTGTTTTTAAGATAGTCGAAGTAAGCATACGATGAGGATTAGATAGAAAATGTAAATGAAATATAGTGGTTCAAACATTTTCAAGTATTGAACAAAGTATAAAATTGTATTATGACTGCCTTTTCCAATTACGACTTACGAAGTTTATGTTTTACCTGGGCATAATAAAAACCCTTATCATCACAGATTCCCGGATTTTCAATTAAACTTTAGGTAATCACCATTTGTTTAGCACAGCGGACGAACAACTTCGTCGGGTGAAATTACCAAGTTTCGTCAATCTAATCAAAGTCTTTTTGATGGCCGTTATAATTTCACGCCTAAAATTTGTTGTCATAATAAATAATATTTGTTAGTTTATCATTTAACTTTATTTCAAAGACCCAACTGGAATTTGTGAAAAGAGAGTAAGGCCATTTTATGACGTAACAGAATTATGACAGAGCAACAAGGTATTTACAAAAATAAATACTGGTCAGTCTATCGTAGGTACCGTAGTCATCTGATAGTATGGCATACATACACCTTGTTGATAACCTTTTACGATCATAATCTCATTTGGTATGACCCTAATTCACAAGACTTTAAATCTAAATGCGAATTCTCAACTTAAATTTTCAATCAAATATTTTCGTTTTCGGTCGGTCTTTTTCGTCAAGTCTTTTTCGAACGGATTCGGACAAGCAGCTTCCCAAATATTATCGCTATTGGCGAAACTCAATTTATTGCTTGGAAATAAATTTGGGTATATTAGATTTAGGGGACGCTTCGCAATTACCTCTATCCTCTATGATTGGTAAAACCTGACACAAATCGAATCAAACAACATTTTTAGCGGGTTAGCCGTTAGACGCAGACATCAAAAGATCATTAAGATAAGAATTACCAAGAGGTAATTATAGGGTAGCTACCTATGGTTAAAATAATTCACTCATTCATACACTCACGCCTGTACGCACGTACGCCTGGAAGGGGAAGGCAGAGACGTATAAAACACCCACATTTTTCCAATTATAAATTTGGTGCCATTCACGTAATAAGAGACGGCCTGTTGCCGTCAACCGTACTTTGGGAACTGAAGATGGGAAAATTCGGAGTTTTTTTTTTTATGGTTTAGGGGCAAACGAGCAGACGGGTCACCTGATAGTAAATTACTACCGCCACCCATGGGCACCTGCAACTCAAGAGTCACAAGTGCGTTGCCGGCCTTTTAGGTGGGAATAGGGAAAGGGTGGAAAAGGGAGAGGAAAGAAGAGAGAAAGAAAAGTGAAGCAGAGTGAAAAGTAATGCAAGTATTGCTTCACTGCCGGTTTTCTGTGAGGCCGTGTTATCACTCCGGTAGAGCCGTCCCGTACGTGCCAAAGCATGGCTCTCCCACGAGCAAAAGTAATCTAATGTATAAATTATGTTATTTAACAATCCTCATGAAATTTAGTATTATATGTATGAGACTATAAAACATTTAATTCGTTAATATATTCTAGTTTATGTAAATGTAAGTAAATGATTTGATGATAACAAAGTATGACGTCATAAGCTGTTATTGCAAACAAATTTCTTTAGTACCGTTTTATAATAAAGAGAAACTGATTTAATTTGACAGAAGACTACCGTATTCTTTGAAGAATGTGTTTAACACGAAATCATAAGAGAGATATAGAATAGATAAAAACTATTGGCTATCTGATGTCATTGAATTATGTCTTCAAGGCAACTAAAGGATACTTAAAAAATGCAGCAACAATACGAAATATGACTGATAACACAATTAAGAAAAAAATTTAAAGTGGTTGAAGTTGTGTTCCTTAGTAGTATTCCGATAGACATTTTTAATTCATCTTACTTCAGTTGTTTGTTATACATATAGCAGTAATCGCATATTAACAAATGGGCTCAGAATATAGTCAGGTCATTTATTTTCCAAATGTATGTTCCGATCCTGATAAGTATGCAAATAAGAAATTGATTATTTTTCTTGGAGAACACTCATATCAAAGGAGACCGACGACTGAAACAGAAATTTTGTAGTCATTGAAAGACCATTCAAATGCAATTGAAATAGCAGAGTTGGCTTTCAAGAAACTAGTTTACTTTGAACAGATGCGACGAAAGTCTGATACGCTTAAATAAACTTTAATACCACGTAGCGGGAGCCGCTATCCGTTAAATGCCATCTCGTTGCTCTGTGTTTTTAGTAAGCGTCTTCGTAGGTGTCGATTAAAAACACGTCATCCTTGTTCGTTTTGAACAAGTTTCTATACGGCAATTATACAGCGTTGAGTTGTTGAGTTGAGTTTGCAAAGTTGAGTATACGTTGACAGGTTTTAGTGAAATTTAGCGGCGCTGAAAAATAGATGCTAGTAACAATTAGACCTTATTACGAAGAACACTAGGTTGATTTCTTATGAAGAAATTAAGTCAGGTTTTAGTTTAGTCGAGTGTACAATAGAATCGGCCCCAATCTATCAGTTAGTAAGACGTAGTACAAATAAAATCACTAAATATTATTAAATAAATATAATCTTAAAGTAACTAAAAATTACACAATATAAACCTTTTAAAAAATAATGGTATCTAACAAGAATGAATTTTAATTATTAACGTCTATGTTCATTTTATTGTTAAAGAGTTATCACTTGTTCAATACTGAAATCGATGTTGAAATGATCTTACATTTATTAACTTTGACAAAACAAAAGCTATCAGGTTTAATTTAAACAAACAACTGGGTACGTAAAAGCTATCTCGTCGCCAATTTACAATGTAAATTGCTTCAATCCTTTTATGTATACAACTCATTGGAAGTTATAGATTGACTGGCAACCGTGCTATCCGTTTTGACAGTAGAATAAATACAACGAAACGTAATTGACCGTGTAGTGAAGGGTTATTGCCTGAAATACATTGAACTGGAGACCACTTTAGAATGTTTTCGGATCATCGGAAAATAATATTGTTCTTTGCAAATACTTGTACAAAAAAAATTGTCGATAGAGAAGTATTGAATAATCTAGCTAGCTGAGTTGCTACATATTAAATGTGAAGTGATTTTTAGTTTCGTTCCTCAAAAGGAAAAAATTAAACCTTTTTAGGACCACTTTGTTGTCCGTCTGTCTGTCTGTCAAGACTCTTCTTCTTAGAAACCCGTGGAGGCAGCAAGCTAAAATTAACATCAAATACTTATGTCAGCGGTCCCTTTAAAATTAAAAAATCAAGCTTATAAGTCTACACAATCAAAAGATACGGCGATTAAGCCTTAGATTTTAACAAATTTGAACATTTCGCAGGTAAATCAAAACCTACAGGGTACTTCATGGAATATGAATCATGAATTATGGTAAGAAGCAAGGTCT
Source organism: Callimorpha dominula (assembly GCA_949752705.1). Lineage (NCBI taxonomy): Eukaryota > Metazoa > Arthropoda > Insecta > Lepidoptera > Erebidae > Callimorpha > Callimorpha dominula. Next base: position 6,547,324 of record OX457005.1, read on the forward strand.
GGCAGCACAGATAAAGGAAAAAGTCTGATAGTTATTAATTGTGGTTATATCACGTAAAAACAATTGTTTTTGTCATTACAGACTTATATTTTGCTGTTGGAAAGTTGACTTTGTCGTACATCGATGTATGGGAGAATATTTTTAGAACCGCAAAGTTTATTATGTTTATTTATACCGGAATTAACGCGATCTCGAAATAGGTATTACATACCTCTAAACTGCCTGACGTTTGACGTGAGTCAGCCTGTGACCACGGCCAGTGCAAGCTGGTCGAAACGTCAGGCAATTCCGAGGTATGTAATACATATTTCAAAGTTAAACTTTGTTTTTCGGAAAAGACGAGCAAAAATGTTCGAGAATTGATTCTCGAGATGGACGTACTATCTAAGTTTGTTTGCCTACGGAACCCTTAGTGCGCGAGTCAGGATCGCACTTGTCCGGATTTTATAATAGTCTAATTTGGCGGGTCTTCTCTATATCTTTATATAATTATTGGTATGTTATGTATTTATTTATAATTTACTTCAAGAAAAGAGCACATTAATTGACTGGACGCACATGATAACGCTCTTTTAATTGAAAGTAAAAAGAAACAAAAACTATTGTGACGAAATATTTGTTAAGACTACTCTTTCTGTTTCAAATCTAAATCAGCATCAGAGTTCGTGGATTGAAAGACTTGAATAAATTAAAATTACCCTCCATAATATAAAGATAGATATTATATTTGTAAAAATTAATACGAACATAGGGTATATCTGTATGTATTTAGAAATATCATCTCAAACGGGGTATCTTGAATAGATGAAGAGGGCAGCCCAAAATTGCAAAAGGCTTGCTGAGAGGTTTTCGTACCACTTTATGGATGAATTAACATATTTTATGTCCAATCTACTTTGATACAAATAAACATAATATGTACGTTTATAAAGAGAAGATACAAAATGTTACTATTTGGTATTTACAAATTTTAGTTAAATGTTTCAACTTTTATGTTATTATTATTAAGTTAGTTTTATAGTAAAACTGTGTCAGTAATGATCAACAGTAATTTTATTGTTTGTGATGAAGATATCAAAACTTTATGCATTTCTTTCCAAGTGATATGATGGAATAAATATAAATAATAATGAAAAGACAAGATTACAATTAAAAACACTTGACCAAATAAAAATTACAGCATTACAGTATTGAGCAGAAAACAAAATGAACACCAAAAACATAACACGAGAAAAATAACGCAAAATTTTGTCAGTATTTTACGAAATAACATTCATATAAATCCCAATGTAGGCGAGTCATAGATGCGGTACAAACCCAAGCTGCTTTCGTTAGGGTCGCAAGATATCTCATTTGTCAGGAAAACCTCAAGAGTGAGATAAAATGTACGGATTCAAAACCAGTGAACGTAAAAGTTGGGTGTATAATAATTCATGCTCAGTTTTACAATAACACAGCCTTTCTAAAACGAGCGGGAACAATTTGTCTTCTAGGGATACGTTTGGTGAATTGATCAATCAAGTATTGTAGTGTTCGACCGTATATTGACATATTAATGATTGGAAACATGATATACGTTGGTGTACGTCAAGTAATGTCTGAATGTTTACCTTTAACCGTTAACTTTTCTTAACATTTTGGCGATGGCATCACCAATAGGCGCTAGACAGCTGATAAAAAAGTTTATAACTTGGAATCATTATCTTCTTCTTGTTCTTATTTTAATTATTTGGTGCCTAATATGCTTATTATTATTGAAGTTTACTCCTTAACAATCGATCTGCATATAAGGCGCCCGGTATGAAAAAAATATGAAGAGTAAAATTTTGTGATCGGAGGGCAGCGTAACGCTTTATTGTGCTTTTTATGCTTTATTGGAGTTTACTCCTTATTCTCGACGCATGTAAGTAGATATGTGTATACCTTTATGTTATATATATGTGTAAATATATACAGAATATATAGAGGGAGGGAGGGAGGGAGGGAGGGAGCTGACACACACATTTTTTTAATATAACTTGTTGTTTCAGAAAAGAGGTTTTTTAGGGCTGAGATCGTGCAATAGGTGCTAGTTTGTTTGCCCAATTTCTTCTCACAAGGCATCAACCATTTAGAAACCGGCGGTTCTGATCAACACAGGCAGATACGGTATTATCTGTTATAAATTTCGTTATTTTATTTTTGACGAAGCAATATATTGTGGCGGGTGACTTTGTGAGTGTTGATCTATAATTTTTTATTATGATAATTTTTTTAAATTGACGTTTTCGAATAAATGATGCCCAATTTTATGAACTAAAGATATTGAATTTGAATTTGCTTACTCTTAAATTAATAAAGAAAGAAGTTCTTTTAAGACATCCTAATTCAAATGTATCCTATTCATAGGATAACTTATTAAAAAAAACGCTTATCCAGAAAAAACAATTCATGAACATCACAGTCAATGAAGTCGATAACTTTAATATTTTCCTTTCACGTTTATACTTTTACTTTTTAATTGTTCTCGCCGCGCACCGGTTTTATATGGCGCAGTAAAGTTGTATAAACAGAAGTTGTTCCTTTCAAATATTACAAACTTTGTTTTATTTTTTTATGTTTTACGCAATCAAAATTTAACGCCCCTGTGGCTACGTGCCGCAATATTGCGCAGAACTTACTCAACGTATTCAGATTAAATTTAAACTGTATTCTTATTAAGTGACAGGTTATTTTCCTTTTTGAATTTTGGGCTATTTCGAGGTTCTATAACAGTCCGAAGTTTGACCGTTTACATCTTTTATTCTAAGGTCTAAGTGATCAGAAATTTTTATTAGCTTTCCAAAAGTTTTTTTAAGGATGATGCGTAATATTTTCAAACACGTTACCACCTGCAATACCTATTAAAAGCTTTTATTGACTTTAAATGTTATATTTACGTTAATTTTTGCTTATTTCAGAATGGTTTGAGTATATGTATGGGCATCTTAATGGAGAGCCATTAGGAGTGCTTAGCAACACATATGGTTTTACTCGCACGTTGCCAATTAGCTTTTCCTCTATAGAACTTTATATGCAAATACTAATTATTCACTTATAACTGTAGTGTTTTAGTAATTTTAAGAAAAAAAAATACAAGGAGACAATAAAACGCTTATGGTATTAATATCGGTAGAGCATATCGGGACTATCGGTCTCCGTGCCTCGTTTTAAAGACTGTTTTAATTATTATCTTATTGCCCCTTTTTATAATAAATTTCGGAAAAGTGCAAAAATATGATGTTAAGAATTTCTCCATAATTTATATATTTTTTGACATTTCCGATCTTGTCCCTGCGTTAAACGAAATGAGATCTGCTATTAGAATATTCAGGAGGTTAGACGGTAACAAATTGAATTTATATATTCGTTTTTGTCTAAGATCTCAGGATATTAAATCTAATGGATTTGCCATATTTCAGCGTGCAATAATAAAAGTAATTATAGCTACGTACATTTCTCTTAGGAAATGATTGCTTTACTATGGTAATCATTTATTTTACATTTGAATTTATTTGTCGTTAACCTAATTAGTAAGTAGTTGGTATTTTATACATTTTAACGCATGTAGGTTTGTTTCACATTCACATTGGTTCTTGTAAATATTATAAGAAAACCCTGTAAGTACCTACTTATTTATGTTGGCCAAACTTAGAGAATACACTTAGTCTAAAATACGGTATAAGATATAATAATACCCTTATCGGTTATTTGATGATGAGAAAGATTATATGTTAGATAACATACAAACAATGCTACTTAATTAGAATATGCATGTACAATGACTATGACTGAGCATGTCTGTCTCTGTGAATATATTTTATTGTATATACGGGCTTGTATTTTCTTAATATATTTAAAAACACTAGCACACTCGGTTACCTGCCTGTCTACGAACAGAGCAGACAAAAACAACAACCATATGTAGGTAGGCGCCGAAATTAACTTGGTTTATTTACTAATGTGACAGAGCCGTCGACGTTGAGTTTTCACCTGCCGACCTGTTACCACGATCGTTGAAATTCGATCGAATCGTCTCGGGTAAACATAAACGTATCTTAGCTTCTAAGAGCTTAAGCACGCTGAAGTCCCAATTTATCTGAACTAATACTATAAATGCAAAAGTGAGTCTGTTTGTTTGTTACGCTTTCGCGCCCTAACTACTCAACCGACCACCATAAAATTTTGCACACGTGTTGTCAGGGGTGCAGAAAAGGACATTTTGTTCGTGGGAGAGCTATGGGAGAGAGAGAGAGAGAGAGTTATGGGAAGGCTTGACCGGAGTGATACCACGGCCTCAGTGAAAAGAAAGAAAACCGGCAGTGAAGCAATGATTTCCATTCTTTTCTTCTGAAGGTCTTTGTTACTCAGTAACGCCTTTACGACGGAACGGATTTATATTATACTATGTTCACAAATAGGTTGTCTCTTGGAGTAGCAGAAAGACCAACGGGAACTTCTCGCTCTCAAGCATCACGCGGTTGGAGCCTGCGAATGAATGCTAGTAGTCTGTTATGAACAACATGGTAACTTAAAACATACAAAATAATTAATAAAAGCTTGTTTAAGTAACAGAGCTGTAAAGGTAACAGTGTTGTAGTAAGATTTGACATAATCTCTGTTAACAGACCTTATGATCAAATCAAAGTGCCAAATCATGCTTTTCAGCAACTCAAAATATTCTTGCCAAGAGATGATTTCTTAGTACGCCAGTTTGTGTAACAATGTTTTCAAAAAAAAAAAACTGTCAGTCGTAAGATTGTAGGTCAGAACACACACATCTGTTTATATGTATCTGAGCGTGAGCGTGACTGTCACGCGAGCTCAGTGCTTTTTCTACAAACCAAAAGTGCCTAAAGAAGTTTTCACTTAAAAAAGAAATGTCATTCGTAGGACTGCACGTCATAAGTGAAAACACATTTTTTAAAGATTAATTAATAAGGAGGTGACAAAAGTCAATGTTTAGATTAGCCTCTAGTGGGTCTATATATTGAACAGTGCTCTTTCCCCATAGCAAAAGTGCACAAACGTGCCTCAAGAAGTTTTCACTTCAAAAATATTTCAAATACTATATTTTTTTATTTTGTTATCATACCTATCATTTCTAGTATCTAGCATCAACAAATAAATAAACAAAACATAAGTAGGTCTGGTATACGTCGTCACAATTTTATCACTTAAGTACTTACTTATAAGGGTAAAGAAGGATATTTTCTATCGTAATTCACTTTGATTTCTTTTCTCGGCGTTTTACTGTTGAGGGATGTGGCTGCTTCATTATTGATACATTTATCGACAATTCTCCTGCTACGCCATTTTTTTCTTCGGTGGAGTGTAAAGTTTTGTAAAAAGATATAAGATGATACGAAAGCAGATAGGATCATCTGCTTTCTTATTGAATTCATTACATCACTTATTTTCGTTCAATTAAATGTCAGTAAGTCTTTAAAAGTAAACTACAAATTTAAACTAGAAAGAAGAAAATACGAACGTAACAAGTTAAATAAAACCTCAAAGAATACATTTTTTTTAGAAATTTTGAAAATGGCTACCAAAAAGTCTTGTCGACGAAAGTCAAGCTACATAAATCATTAACATTAATATGAACCTCTTCTTTGTTATAAATTTTCTTTATCCTAGTTATTAATTCAACAACCCATTATATAAAGCCAATTACGCACATTCAGCATTTGCACCATGGTCGCCTGTAAAAAGGGGGCTTCTCTTAATGAGGGCATAAAAAGTTCCCTTTTCTGAATTATTTGTCTGAATTTGCATTTTAATTGGAAAGAAAGCGTTGCCAGTTTTTGTAATGCAGTCTTTTCTATTGTATGTATGTCTAGTGATGTATATTTTGTAGAAGATATGGGTATTATTATAACAAAATTGTATAAATACGCAAAATTTATAACTTATAAATTAGTTACCCTATTTATACTCTACTATTAGATATTTTCTTTTATTTTTATCTCTTAAAAGAAAGAGATTAAAAGAAAATGTTGCCATCTCAATCTTTTACAATTATTCCCTTTCGATAGTATTGTAGCAACGAAGACTTTTTGATCACTTCTACCAAACTTAATTGAACTTAATTGTATTGTAAGGGCTATCCAGTCCAGCTAATATTTTACAAGATATTGTTACTGTATGTATTGTTATTGTACATTTTTACGCGCTTACCAACTTAAGTTTTTCCTAAATTATCATTAATGCAGTGCTCCCTATTAATTACATCGAATATTGAAGTAGTTCTGAAAACAAACTTATAACATTTCGTTCCAAAATCGAGCAGCTCGTGGCTAAGTGGTACTAGCCAGGTCAGTCTAGGTTGGGTGACTATACCCTCCGTGCCTCGGAGAGCATGAGCACGTCCCGGGTGCCATACAAACATCTGTGGCATTCTTTACGGGTAGTTGGAGCCCTAAAAAGTTTGACAACCTGGTCTAACTACAGAACTTCGATATCGCCTAGTACTTAGGTTGCGGAATGTGGAGGTCTAATGGCAGTCGCTTTACCTAAAATATCAAAGTTCGGCCGTATCGTAGTTAGACTGAAAGTCAACCCCAACGTAGTTGGGCAAAGGCGCGGAGGACGATGATGATTTCGTTCCAAAATCTTAATATTATAAAACGATGCCCATCCATCAATGTTTTCATGTACAACAATTCAATTTCACCGTCAATGGTAAAAATAATAAAATCTGCCTCGGAATATCAGCTACACGATTCAAATCATTCCGTTTAGAAGTAAAATCGCCAATTGTCAATGATAAAGATAAGCAAATAGAAAAATAAGGAGAAGAAATCGTGGAGCTTATATTTCCTATTGAAGTAACAGAATCATTTGGGGAATGGGTAATCGTCGCAGGCATTCCTGGTGCCATCAAAGCGTTTTATCGGGACTCGGGGGAAACATTCAGCCGTCCGTTTTAATAATGATTAAAATTTTGTTTGTATACGGATTCTCTGTAGGGCTTCGGAATGAGCGTTTGAAGCGCAAGATACGGAAATAATGGGTTTCTTGTAAAGTAAATATTTAGTTTTATCTTAAAGTTATATCGACATTCCCAATTTGTTTACTGATAATACAAGGTAACCGAAAAATACAGTGTCTTAATACCTGATTGCTTATGCTGAAAAGAAAGCCAGCTTTTATTTTTGACAGTGTAATGACGCCGTTCCTATGTTCCTACAATCCTGCAAGTAATGATGTTGGTTATTGCAAGACATAGGACTTAATTGTTTAGGTGCCAATGTAAAGTAACCGATACAACTATTCAGACTACAATTTTGTCTCGCTGTTTCCGTCGGCATTTCGTGATACCAAAATAAGTGCCGTGGTTATGTGGCTGCGATGGATGGCCAAGTTCTTTGCTTAGCAATTTGATTGCGAGAAACAAAACTTCTAAAAAAATCACAGAATTACATGTTCTAGTTCGTGGCGGGTTTTATCAGAAAATGTATAAGAACGAGAAACATCTTTACAAAACATTCTATCGCGTATCCTCTTACTTACAAGGTAACAATTTATTTTACTTAAAACTAAATTTTACATATTATAGTGATGAGACCTCACGCGTCGTTTTCATACTCCTTCTATTGGAATGAAAACTCATTGAAAAGGCTCGGAGGTCTTGGCGGGTGGCGCCGAACTCGAAGGATTCGAATAGATTGAGAATATTAAAAAAATAGAAAAAGGGAACACAATCGTTTGGAAGGACTGACGTGACGGACACCGTGCTGGACGCACGGATTCCTCAAGAAATATTAATTTACTTGCCTGAAATTGTATTGTATAATCACATTGAATCTTATTATAGCGCCAGCCTCCATCTAAGCAAACTTAGCTTAGATGGAGGGGTTAACAAGAATACTAGCAATGTGTGACCCACGTTACTAGTATTCTTTATTTAAAAAATAAAATAAAACAGAAAATTTAAAAAAAAGTTGTGTTTGGTCAATCTTTTAATTCTTTTCCCCTCGCTATTCGACCCTATCGACCCGGAAACCTAAGTTTCCCCGATTATTGAAATAAGAAAACTTAAGATTGCGTCTTTAAATGGGCTATGTACTTTAAAGCCAAAACAGATGATTAAAACCACACAAAGAAATATCACATTTGCACAGTAAGCCGATAACAGCTACAGTTAACGGAGATAAAACAAGTGACAATCATGTGCACGAAGCCACAATACTAGGGTGACTTTGTGGTCGATAACCGTACACGGCACTTCACTCTAGATATTATCAAAGACAAAATGCAGTAAGATTTAGTGTAACTGCTATTTACATATTGCATACACTTTTAGGTATCGTAACCATAGAATGCAAATAAGTTGTGAAAGTTTAAAAACAAGTTATTCAAATATTTTTTTTTAATGTACGACTGTTTAATATGCTTAGGTCAATGGTTTTTAATGCCTACAGTAAAGGGTTTAAATTCCCTTCAATTACACAGTACATCTTAAAGTATTTCTTTGCGAAAGTCCACGTAGTAAAGGTTCAATAATACATAAGTACCTAATGTAAGTTTTTTTAGGATTGCTCATAAAAACTTCAATAACTACGTGATAATAATTGTGAATCCTCTGTGATAATGGCCACACAAAGAATTAATTTTACTTGCGTTACAAAGGTGCCAGATTATAACGTCCATTAGTTTGTTTAGGTTTAAGAACTAAAATTATGATAGTGAAATTACTGTCATAATCAAATTGTTTAAGCCCAATGTTTTATGTTTGAATAGGTTTGTAGAACAGAATATGGAAGTAATTGTAATGGCAGGATTTAAAAGTGATAAATACTGCTTGTTTTGCATAGCATGGTTGTTATGACTAACTTACATACGAGTATTGTTATCGGTATTTTAGGGTAAACACAAAGCGATGTAATTTAACGCAGAGGGTGCAAGTGGGGTGATTATTTTCTTTCTTATTTTCACATATCGCTATCTCCAGCTACTCAATTTTTTTTTTTTACTTTTACTATTTTTATCGACTTAATCTGTAAAACTCTCTACATTTAAATTTGTACATAATTCAAATTCACTGCTTACGTACACGTTACGTACGTACGTATTAACTAATAACGTGTGTTACATGTATCTAGTCCTGATAATATGTGAAGATTAAAGAGTGAATTTGACCATAAAGTACAAGACTATTAGATGTTATAATATTACCCGATGCTGGATTAGTACCTGTTCTTCTTTCAGTACCTGCTCCCGTATTATGGTAAACTAGCCTTCTTGGGGCTGACTTAAGATGTACACTCGACAAAGTGTAATCATGACCCACCTTATGTCGAATATAATAATCCAACTTTCGTTCATTTATATCAATTATTGCGTTGATTACAAATGTGTGTTGAAATACAACATTGAGTCAAGTACATAATAGATACACAAATTCTATTGAATTTCACTCGTAACCCTTCATTGTTTTGCAAATATTTGGAAGATAGACGCATGATAGACAGTATGTATATGATGTTTTAAATAATATACTTAAGTTTATGTATGTATATTTATATAATGTTTATGGTAAGTACTGGTATAAATTTATTGGAAGTAAAGTAGTTGAAAATACAGAACATCTTTTTATTTTCTATTTGTTAGCAATTTCAAATTTTGGAACATTTTTTTAATACACCACCAACTATTACTGTCTCTCTGAATCATTTTGATCCATCCTAAGGTTGCCTGGAAGAGATAGCATCAAGCAAAAAGGTCGCCCTTTGTACATTATCTTGTTGGACATATGTATATATGATACTTCTACTGTAACAATGGTGTACAAATAAGGTGTTATCTATCTATCTATGTGAAATAATATGTACATATACATAAATGACATTGTGAAAGAGTAGAAAGTTTACTTCTATTTTTTCAGAATATTATTAGTGCTTAGTTAGTGTGGAGTTAATACTCCATTAACTTACTTAATTTACAAATTTCATTTATCTTCCTACTTTATTAACTAATGAATAAAAACGGACGTATATATATATAACCCACCTTCATATTAAAGCAATTAATGTCACTTTTAGTTAAATTTAACAGATTTAAAACGTTATAAAATTATAATGTTATTTTAAAATATGGCATTACTATGTGCAGACGTAATTAAGACAATAAATCATAATTCATCTTCCCTAACCTTTAAGTTTCGATATAACAAAATAATTACTCTGCACATATTTGACGACATCTGTGGCGCAGCGGTCATATTTTCGACTGCAATGTCAGGAGTCACAGGTTTGATTCCCGCTTCGTGCAAATATTTGTATGCATGCAAGGTGGTATGTCGGACTCGAACCGACTAACTACGTGTTCGTCCGTCACGGGGTCCTCATGCCGGGGACTCAGGTGTACCCTAGAAAGGAAATCCCTGTGAGCCCCGAGAGACTTGGCCGCCTGTGTTATATGTCCTAAAATATTATTCCTTAAATATTATTATCATAATACTGTAATGCTAACAAACACAACAAACGTTATTATAATTATCTTTTAACAAAGAAAGTAATCACATATTTTGTTTCCAATATAAAATTAAACCTATGCAGAGCCATTTAGTCTAACAAGATGTCAACCCCAAACAAAAAATACCCGTCCCCTTTGTATGTTTGTAATAAGGCCGGTATAAGACGGTTAATTATTTTTGTACTTTTTCGCCTGTCGTGTTGATAAATTTAATTAAGCATATTATCATACTACCTTCAGCTTCAGAGTAGAGAGCTTCTGAGGAAAATTTATTCCTGAAAGGTTGCAGTTTCTTCGTAACTGCAGAACTTGTTTAGTCCAATAGGAGTATATTAAGATGGAAAATAAATACACGATATTTTTTATACATTTTCCTATCTCATTTCGTTGGCAGTAGAGGCGACATTAAAGTAGTTATAATGTAACTGATTCGAACTTAAGTTCATCGTTGCTATTATCTGGTTTTTCAATAAACATGTTTAACTATGAATGAACCGTCTAACACTACACTCTATCATCATCATCATCATTTCAGCCATAGGACATCCACTGTTGGATATAGGCCTCCCTTAATGACTTTCAAGAAGACCGGTTGCAAGCGGCCTGCATCCACCTGCATCTTTACCAGGTCGTCTGTCCACCACGATAATGGACGTTATATACTGCGCTTTCCGGACCGTAAACGTAACGTAACTCCATATACGTTTTTAAATATAAATCTCGCAATCAGTATCACTTTATGATTTGTGTGACTTCCTCCACATTCATTTTATTATCATCTGTACGCACCTTTACTTTGTCCATTATGTTTTGTTCATCCAAACATGCTGTCTGTTTGAATGTACCAAAAACATTCCGGTTCCTGTCATTAATCGTAAGCCACGCATCTCGTTTTGGTTAGCTTATCTTAATGGGATGGGTACACGCGACGCCATTTTCACCAACCAATCCGGATTGAGTGGAGATTCGTATTGTAGTCTACACGAGAATATTACACTCCGCTGATACTCAGATGTTGCAAAATGTAATTTTTGAGAAAGGATTTTTGAGCATGTCGTGGTTTGGAATTGAATTTTTTATTGGTAATAAAAAGTTAGGGTTAGGTCCAATTGAAGTGGAGGCATGTGTACTAAGCTCGTAAGATACTTTTTTGTTAACATTTGTGAGAAATATGAAGTCAATAATTTAAAGTTATAAGAGATGAAACCGGAAAAGAAATTTATTTAAGAAGAATTTAGTATAGATAGAATGCTAACCCTCCTCAGGCTTATTTCTTTGATTAAAAAAAAAATATCTTAAGATATAATTTACATTAATACAATAAGCAACGGTGTGTATCTGAAATATTGCTTGTAAAATAACAAATGTACAAAAGAACCACGGATAGAAGGTCACATCAGATGTAGAGCAAGGAGTTATGCATCATGTTAAGTTGTATGCCTTGTTTTACTAAATAAATTCATTTTCTTTCTTTCATTCTTTCATGTCCCCAGAACCCATAGTGCGCCTCGGACAAATTTGGACATTGATAAGTAAGCGTACTAATGGACTGTCAGGTGGTTGTAGGATACCGCGCTAATAAAATGGGTACGCCAGGGTTGCTCTCAGAGTTTGTCGGTAACTTAAACGGGTTACTGGGTTTCTTTGGGGAGGGATCAACGCGACGTGGAGTTGTGGAAAACATCCCGTGTTAAAATATAGTTTAAAAAGAATACTAATGAAATGAAATGAAATATATTGAAATATATTTATTTGCATAGAATACAGGTATTACCGGGTATTACATGGGTGGTTTTGGATCAATGCCATATTCTGCCTTGTTTTGGCATGCAAATTTATACAAAACTAGAAATTGTATCTACATCATTTAAGGTTATATTAATTTGCATTGTATTACTTAACTTATTTTATTATTTATATTATTAATTTATATTAATAATATAAATTGATATACTTAAGACTGATAAATAAACAGTTTTCGGATTAGTCCTATTTCAATTCATGTATCGGTGTTCTTTAATAAGTACCTCCCGTTTTATCTTTATTTTATTATTGGCAAATATATATCAAGTTATGTTAGTGGACTGTGATCGGTGCAATTCGATCGAAACGTCGGGTAAATATTGTCGCGATTAAGTCCCCATTTACACGTCTAATATGTACCAAAGTCGCGAAAATTTAAAAACAATTATATATCAGCAAGTCTTGTTTTTCGCTTTCTTTTACATTTTGCTAAACATGTCTATTTTTTTTTTATTTGTACCTAAATATATTTCATTTTCATCACATTCAAGTTTATTTATACTTATCTGGATATGTAGGTACGTAATATATAGATACATATATGTAAATGTAAGTAAATCTTAATAAATATAAGTTAGTAAATCATGTGATTGTTTAACAGTGAAATATCCAAAGTCTTCTTGTAGTTGTGCACAACAATCTGCTCATTACCTTTTTAATATAATCCATTGAAGGTTGTCTGGAAGAGATATATATAGATAAAAATATTCTACTAAACTCAGTTGAGAGAGTTGCGTCACTCAGTTGTGTGTGGTGGGACTCTCTGCAGTCATGAATACATTTTTATTTAATAATTTAATCGCTATTTCAATCTCAATTATGCAATTAGACACCAAATCCTAATCAGCTTACAACTAATTAGGCTTGACATCCTTGTCATCGTATGAGTTATGATCTCGGGTGTGAATGATTTATGTGAAGTTTCATATAGATATCCTAAAACTATTAAGTGGATGTTTAGTTCTTGTAAATCTGCAATATGCCGAAGGCAATATTCGCCACATATGTTTAATATGTACTGTTAGGTTTTAAAAGTGTGTATCATTGATGTACGTTGGTTTACTAAAATATAAATAAATTAAAAAATAGTATTATTTGTCTACGACCGTTCTTTGATTTTGATCAACCTTAAGCCATCGGCTTTCGTAGTTAAGTAAGGGACCCATTACTAGCATCTCTTTTCACAGTGGCTCTTTCACGCGGCGGACATTCAGAATCTACCACGCCTCTCGATATTGGTTATGAAGTCGATGTTACTACGGTAGAACCTTCAGGTTCAAATACAGGCCACTATGTATCTATCTCAATCTCCTGGGAACTCCAAAAGGTCTCTTTCCTTGGAGGCTGACTCTCTCTAACCTTGCAGGGTCTTCGGTCCGGGACAGCTCTAATCACCTACGCTAATTAAGACCTATCGGGTTACTGTTTCTTTTCTTTGCTATGTGTACTTAGTTGTGTGTAATATTATTTATTACTAGTTGCGCCCCGCGGTTTCACCCGCGTAAGTCCCGATGCCGTGAGAATATCGGGATAAAAAGTATGTGTGTTTATGCCTATGTGTTAATCCAGGTCTCCAGCTATATAAATACTAAGTTTCATCGTAATCAGTTTAGTAGTTGTTGTGTGAGCAACAAACATCTATACATCCTCACAAACTTTCACGTTTATAATATTAGTAGGATTTGCATTTCAATCATAAACATAACTACCTAGTTACATACTTTTATTTTTAAGTCTTTTTATTTTACAACCGTATTTTCATAAGATGTTGCCAAATACAATAAATAATGATGGAATTGAATTTGCGTTTTATACAGTTGTACAGCGAATAGTAAGTAGTAAGTAAGATAGTAAACAGATCTTTAGCACGTTCCGGCTCTCATCGGACTTTCCTTATTGTGTGAACGTTGAAAAAAGCGTGACTGAGATCTTAATTAGCTAGCGACAATGCCCGGCTTCACCAGTGCTTAAATTTGTTTTTGCAAATAACTTTGCCAATTTTTTACGGATAAAAGGTCACCGAGAGTTCTTTTAAGTGCGCATATTTAGACCCAATTTTTCATACCTACATATTGCTGGGATTCATATAGATATCAATTTTAATACCATCTTTAATATCAGAAAATATTGATTTTGAGCCTACCATTGTAAGACTCCAATAAACAACCTGGCACTCTCTGTTATAATAAAAGTACCGTGTACTTTACCGCAGATTATCGCGAGAATTTTGGTCAATATTAAGAGAGTGAAAAACCGTGGCAATTTTTCTCGGTGTTAAAGGTAAATGGAACTTTGCAAATACTTCAAGAAATTTAATGAAAAAAGTTCGAGAAATCTTCATAAAAAATTGTACCCTTTGGGCTCCCAGGGTTTGATAAATTTTACGCCCGAATATTAATTAGGTGACCCTTTATTCTCAACTATATATTTATTGACAGTCTACCTTTCAACTGTGAAGGTTATTTTCTTATTTTATACTGTCATAGATTTGTTTCGAATTGCCAGACGGAAAACTAAATAGTGAAAGAAAGAAAGAAGAAAGAAATATTTTTTATTCTGACTCATACAGGATAAGTACATGGTTTTTCGCAAGAAAGAATAAGAATAAATACATAATAAAATACCTCTGCATGAGACAAAAATGGTCCTTAACTCAGCATTATGCTACTTCGCACGATTAGTAGTACTATACTAGATACTTTATTCATTCCTGTCGCACACGCTGACAGGTTTTAAACATTGGACCAACAAGGCAGTTTCATTGTTAAATGATAACAATTGTATTACTATTGACGTATATATGCTATCTTTGTGATGTGGACTTTGAGGAGAAGCCGTTGATATTATGATTTATTCCTAACAAAATATTTAGAGTGTAAGTTAGTTACGCAAACTGTTAAATCAATGTAAAGGATTTTTATTTGCAAAGTAAAACGAGAAAACTAGAAACTAACAACTAAAAATATTAAAATGAAATAAATGTAGAAATCGAGTTAGTATTAAAATAGTCAATGTAATAATCACTACATTTTAAAAAACAAAGTCTGTGTGTCTGTTCGGGATAAACAGAAAAACGATTGATGATTGATGAACGGATTTTCATGCGGTTTTCACTAATAGACAGGGTGATTCATGAGGAAGGTTTAGGTGTATAATTTTTTTACCCGTGCGAAGCCGGGGCGGGTTGCTAGTATGTAATAAATTAAGGTATGTTGGAGTAAGTTTGCGGTTCTGCGGTTACTGCTGCGTAACGCAAACAAATATTGGTATTATTAATATATATCATATTATATTATTAACACTTTTATCAACCTCTTAAATTACATGACAGGCCAATAGTATAATAATAGAGCTGCAGTATAGTTGTCGACTAAGGTAGTCCCGGATATGAATAGAAACCCATTATTTACTTTGCCCGTATACAGTACTGTACATATTCACTATCAATTCAATCGCATTAATGACGTTAACTATTTAGAACAGTATCGAACTAAAGCCGGAATACCTACAGCAAAGTACTCAGTTTCTCAAAGAGAATCGCTCCCGGCTTACGCATACGCAATTTGTCCAAAATGGTCCCAATTTCCGACCCGGCTTGATTGTTAATTCATAGTCATTGTTGTCTCCTTGTTACAAGTTGGCAAGTGTAAATGGTGTTTGACTCATTCACAATTTAAATGGAATATTTTAAATTACTGCTCAATCGGATTTGAATTAATTAAAATAGATATGTATGAGTTTAGTTATCTATTCAGTTATAACCAAGTAAAAGGCTGAAAAAGCACTAAGGCATTACCCATATAACTTATTTATCCATTACTAATACTATAAGTGGTAGCAGTGATAAAAGTGTCGGAATTGCGATCAAGTGATAGCAGGTTCGAACCCCACCATTACCGACGTGAGCCCACTCCTAACACAAGCTTTGTTGAAGATGTTACCAAAAATACTTTTTAGTTAAACGGGGCACATATGTAAATCACGTTACGAAAAATCTCTAAAAAATATTACATGGACCGTGTCTTAACTAACAAAGAAAACATAAAAGTCTTCAATAAGTGTTGCATTAACTAACATTAATTATAATGTTTGTTGATATCTCTCCAATCATAGGGCGGACATACGTACTACGTAACCCCATCCATCCGTTTCGTTATCATTCGACACACAAAAAGATTTTTTTTAAACAATGTAACGCAATCCCTTCCAAGCTTGTGTAGCATTAACAGATTTGAGAAGTACATATAAGATAATTAATAATTAATTAATTTTAAGGATTCCTCAAAAGGAAAAAAGGAATCCTTATGGGATATCTTTGTTGTCCGTCTGTCTGTCAGTCAAGACCCTTTTTCTCCCGTGGAGGCAGCAAATACTTATGTCTGTGCTCCCTTGAAGCTGGTAAAAAATCAAGCTTCTAAGTCAACGCAATTAAAAGATACCGCCATTTAAGTATTAGATTTAACCAAATTTGAACATTTCACAGGTAAATCAAAACCTATAGGGTATTTGCCATTGACCTAGAATCATGAAATTTGGTAAGAAGCGAAATCTCACAGCAAAAGTAAAGGGAAAAATCCAAAAGTAGTAAGTTTATTGTTATATCATACTAGCAGCGCCCCGCGGTTTCACCTGCGTAAGTCCCGATCCCGTGGGAATATCGGGATAAAATGTAGCCTATATGTTAATTCAGGTCTCCAGCTATCTACATACCAAGTTTCATCGCAATCGGTTCAGTAGTTTTGGCGTGAAAGAGTAACAAACATCCATACATCCATACATCCATACATCCACACATCCATACATCCATACATCCTCACATACTTTCACGTTCATAATATTAGTAGGATAAAAATATTTTTTGTGATTACAATCTTATATTTCGCTGTTGGAAAGTTGCCTTTGTTGTAAATCGATGTATGGGAGAGTATTTTTAGAACTGCAAAGTTAGGTTTGTCTTTCAGGCGGGCAAAAGGCAAAAAATCTTCGAGAATTGAGATGGACGTACTTTCTACATACAATTTATTTGCTTACGGGACGCGCGGTATGCGAGTCAGACTCGCACTTGTCCGGTTTTGTTTTTAAAAAAAATATATTATTCATAATGAAATATTCACCAAAACTGCAAAGAATAACTTTACAAAAGCCATCACATTTACTAACTTTCACGTATTTTCACCAATTGGAATGAAAACAATTATTACTATTAATAACTTTGTAACACTGATGACGTAGGCGTATTCTCAAACTGCTCGGGTCATTCAACGAAACAGTTTCACGACGTCTACACAGTCGTAACAAGGTATTGTTTGCACAGTTGTAGATCAATTTGACAACTCCTACGCTAGAACTTTGAGAACTGAACTCAATCAAGTTGAATTGGTTATTGTGTCACTTGTGTAGAACTGTTATAAGGATGTTTACATTAATGAAATATAAGCAAATAGGCACTACAACAGTGGCGTAACAATAGGGTGGCAGAGCGGGTAAAATGCCACGGGCCCGACCCGAGGGGGTCCCGGCCACCAAAGGCTGAACACATGAGGCACTAATTACAAAATGTATTTAAACATATTAATTTAGTATACAAGTTATCTAATTTAATAAACCTAATAAAGTAGACGAGTTATATAAATGAATTATCAAGATTTTAACAAACCCGGCCCGTAAGAAAATAACGGCCAAGTGCGATTGAAACTCACACACATCCGCTGCACTACGGTATTATATATTTCTGTTTTAGAAAACCTTAAAGTAGACAAGTACAGAAATAGCATATCTGAAGAATAATAGACATTTTGGTTTTACATTCAAGTAAAATTACATATATTAATGGTTTACGTTACTGTAGTGTATGTATGGTAGAACCAAATAACAGTTATACGCACTATCTCGTGCTTACTGTAGAGATCGCAGGTTAGTCAGTATTGCGCGAGCCACAGGCGAATGCAGACGTGTCAGCTTGCGTATCTATAGTGAGTGGGAGAGACAGTGTATAGTGTATAAAGGGATACACTATAGTTACAATAAACTTAAAATAGTCCTACATGCGTAAAGGTTAAATTAGATATTAAAACTTAAAGCTGTCTAGTTATGCCAGATATTTTTTTTTAATCTTGTTTATTTTAAAAGCTGCAAGGATTCATTGGTACCTGTGTATTCTATTCGATCATCCCACAAAACTCTGACGACTATCGTTGGTTAACCCTTGTAATATGAAGAGCGGGGCGAGCGGAGGTTAATCCGGAGTTGAGAAATTTTATTTCAAACTGAAAGTATTCAAATAAAAAAATTAATTTTAAAAGCGTAATCAGGGCAGTTTACACGTAATAGCAACCCGCGTAGATATATTAATACACTATTATGTTATGGCAAAACGGAGCCTCTCCAAATTATTAAGTGTATCAGCCTCTCAACAAGTTTTCGTGCGATTAGGAGATAAGCACCTGCTCGTCATGAGAAGGGTTATTGAAAGGCTGATAATAATATAATGTTTTTATTGCGACGTTGATTCCATTTAAGTTAAGTAGCCTAATATGTATCTATTAGATGTTATTAGATAATTTGGGCACGTTATATAAAAATATATGTGTCTTTATTAAAAGAAATATACTGTGTAAATAGCGACGCAATGTTTTTTCTGCGAAGGTTTTCCTGTTCGTATACTTGACAATCGCGATCCGTTTTCTATATTTAAAAAACATACCGCACACCTAGATGTAAAGGGAACTAATTCAAAAATTAAAATTTTTGAATTATGTACACCATCGAATTTCTTATCTAAATACCTACCGACCAATAAACCAGATTGAAAAATATCACTTCTGCTCGACGCTAGATGCTAAATTCACCAACACGGGTTCCACTCAAAATAGTAAAACAAATAAATATACATAGGTACATTATTAAGCAATAGGGAAATAATTACAAAAATCCTGCCCCAAAACACGATTAAAATACAAGACTCCTACAATATATTTCTTCTAGCTGCATATAAACTCCAAAACTCCTGAAATGCACAGGGACACAATAATTGTTTCTTTTTTGCATTTTCTGAAAAAAAGTGTTTTTTTTTAAGTTAATACCTGCTTAGATCTACGTGTGCGATATAATTATATAAATTAAAAGCAAAAATATTTTTTTTTCAAATCCGACTAAATGACAAGTCCTAATCAGCCGAAAGTGCAAAGGTACATTACATGTCTTATTGCCAAAAGTGCAAAGGTACATTACATGTCTTATTGCCAAAAGTGCAAAGGTACATTACATGTCTTATTGCCAAATTAATCTGCGTCGAATATTGTGGCTTCGATTTGCACATGAAATAACCGATTGTGTGATACAAAGATTCTCGTTTTCCATAACGTCCCCACGCTTCAGAAAAACAAGCTCTATCTCATGATGTGTTCTGCCTTTATACGTTCGTCTAATGACTTCGCGACGTATGTACGAGTAATATAAATGCAAACTTGACTGAATGCTACTAAACAAAAATTGACAAATAAAAAAATGAACCCAAATATTTTGGATTTAATCATTTTACGGCAATCAAAAACCTTTGACTTTGGATAAGTGTTGGATAAGTGGATAAGTCTTGTTTGAAGTAAAAACATTGGAACCGATAAAGGAAGCCCAATAGTTAATGTGTTATCAAAATATGCGATGAAAACTCAGGTACGTAGTAAATGGTACGTGGGGCTGTATAAAAGTTTTCGCAGTTCGCTTTAGTGTGACGCTGAAAAAACATGTTTTTTTTTCGGAGTCCTACACTAACCGACCCGTTTTGAACGTGCCATTATTCATCTTTTGTTCAACTACATTTAAAAATTGTTTCTCTTATACCACATCTTTGAATTCCTGAAAATGGAACTCACATTTATCGAAAGATTTAATGGTGGAAATAAAACTGCAAGCCATTTTTAAGGTGAGTATTTTAAATTTAATACTTAAAAATAGTACGTAATTCAAAATAGAGCTTTTTTAAAACTTAGATTCCATAGTTGTGTTAAAATGCCATTTCACAGCGTTTTCAAACATTTTGTTATTTAAAGTTTGCTGGTTACAAATTTGTCTATAATTTACAGAGTTTAACTCATGTAAAAAGCGTCCTTTAACTTTGTAGATCTCACTTACTTACTTACTAATCACTACATATTATAAACCAAACCCCCCACCCAATCCCCCCCTGCGTATGTTTGACTGTGTGTTCGTGATAAACTGAAAAACTACTGAACGGATTTTCATGCGGTTTTCACAAATAGGCGGAGTGAAATTTTGTTAAGATTTTGTGTAAATTGATTGAAATATGTTGATGATTTTTGAAGATGTCTCTGCTACCCGTACGAAGCTGGGTTGTTAGTTTTAGAATAACTAGATAAAATATTTTTTCTATGATCTGTAAGGTAATTTTAAGTTCTAGTTCCTGCGATTTTCTACTTTTTATTGTTATATTCTACTTTTCGTGTTATATTCTCACTAAAAAAATTTGAAGAATACCAACCTACTTTTTCTTTTCTGAAGACGACTATTAGTTCCCAACCCTTCAATCATGTTCCTTCTAGATAATAATGACACGAGGAAATAGGAAACGCGAGAATTTCGTTACTTGTTTGCGACGAGATAATCCGACAATAAACAAAACACAGTGTATCAAGTTATCTTCACTCCCATGTCGTGAGAGGCACTGTTAAGTGAGCAAAATTGATGAGACCGTAAGTAGATGGGCCGTGTGGTGCTTCATCATAGCTATGTTGTGTTTGTATGTAAGTATAAATAATTTTCTTACCTAATTTCGGGTCATTTAATGATTGTAGGATATTTTACAACTGAGTTGCCTAGACTAAACTAAGCATAGCTTGTACTACAGTTAATACTAGGTTGTAGACCACAGATAAACGTCCTTAGACATACTTTTGTTTTTATTTAATACCAATAGACATGCATACAACATATTTTTTGCACTGAGACGGAGGAAGAGGACGACCCCTGAACATGCAATCGAATGTACTGCGTCACAGATGACTTGTCATGTTCAATACTCGATACTTTATTGCTTCCATAATGTAAATTATACAGTAAAGTTGGTAAAACTTAAGCTAAATATCAATTATGGACCCTGTCGGGCACTGCATAGAAGAGAGAGAGAGAGGGGAGTTATTTTATTTTTTTGTTGTATTGATATGATATATGTAATATTTATTTAGTCTGTAAGTATTTATAATTCATATATTTTGGGCATATTTATAGTTTTGATAATATTTGCTGGGTAATTACTTTGTTTTTACATATACAATTGTGCTACTTATTTTATTATACCATTTAATAACAATTTAAAAAAAACAGAATTTTATAGTATCTACTTAATAGATTAAATGACAGCCTCTTAAAATTTGTTATATTAGTAGTAATAATTATTGAATCATTATTTATTAAATAATTAGTAATTGTTCATATTATTACACTAAGGATTATATTGAATTTGGTCATATTGTTATATATTTATTATATAGGGTAATTATTATAGTATTATGGATTTTTATTATAACGGTAATTATTTAATTTATTATTGGGTATGTCATATTTTATTTATTTACTTATTGCACTTGGTTTAGGCTATGTCGATGCTTTTGTCGATTAAACTTCGTAGTAGTTTCATGGTTTTCTAATTCATGTCAATAAACGTAGTTAGTAGTAGTACGTAGTGTAACGTAGTTTCTATCTTTATACTACTAAGGTGGCAAACTAACATACTCAGGTCGTAAGCGGTCCCCGGTGGATACTCAGATTGGCAGTGGTTCCACGCGTATTGCCTACCCTATATCATTTTCTGCATGAACCGCAAGCAACTACCCTAAAAAACTACACCGTATTTTTTTGTAGGATGGAGGAAATATTCCAACCTGGAGCTTCTGATTTAAATGGAAACTTGAGGCTCAACTAACTTAATTTGTCACATGGACAATTGGTTGAAATATTTCGTGGTTCACTTTTCAAAGAACAGTTTATTATTTGGTTTCATTCACATCAAAATTATTTAAGTAAATATGTATGTTAAATCTCCAAACATCGTCACATACTTAGGTAGTACCGACGCCGCGACGGGCTAAACGAAGCTTAGTATTTTTAAAGTAATAGGTATAGGCAGTAAGAAAATATATAGAGTAAGATCCCAGAGCGATCAGACATAACTTATATTCACATAGTTGAAACCTTCGGTTCTCAGTAGCATCTCATATGCTTTGAATACCTGCGTGCTTGTGCCTTGTGACACCTGGGCAGGTACCAGGTAAGAAAGGTAGCTAAAAATAAGAGCTACTTAACTTAAATTTGTATGGCTGATTTTTACATTTGTTTTGAAGAATATTATTTTAAAGTAGTATCATAAGTGTCAGACACTTTCAGGGACCAGAACTTTTGTCAGACGCTTTAAAGCTCAACAAAAAATAATGTAACTTTACTTATTATAACTTGTCTGATTTTTATTAAGGTAACTATTACAAAAAAAAGGACTAAGAGGCTTATTTTGTGTTAAGAATCTAATCGTGGGAGAGCCATGCTTCGGCACGTATGGGCCGGCTCGACTCCGCTCGATACCACGGCCTCACAGAAAACCGGTAGTGAAGCAATGCTTGCATTGTATTTCGCCGCGTGAGTGAGGTTACCGGAGGCCCTAACCCTTCCCTCTCCCCTATTCCCGTCCTTCCCTTCTCCCCTCTTCCCCCTCCCCCTCTTCTCCTACTCCCACCTTAAAGGGCGGCAACGCACTTGTGACTCTTTGAGTTACAGGTGCCCATGGGCGCCGGTAGTCATTTACCATCAGGTGACCCGTCTGCTCGTTTGCCCCCTATACCATAAAAAAAAATGATTTCTCTAATGTAATGAAGAACTGATACAAAAAAAATATTTACTAGAATATGTTTTAAAGTGAATCTTGTTATGGTAACATGAACATGTATAGCAGTATTGCAGTATTATATTTGGATAATACATACGTTCATCTAAAGTTACTCACCTTTCCAATGTTTGGAAACTTGGTAACTTTCAACAAAGTAGATGTGAGCAAAGTTAAGGCTTACCGCGCGGTTAATTGTAATTTATTAGCAAATGCCATTTAATGAAGTGGAAATATTAGAAGTTATAGACGCATTTTAATTTATGTACACTTTAATAAATAATAATGTGTATAATACATACCATAGACAAGATAAAGTTCCTTGTTGCTGTCTATTTAATAGAGGTGTTGATTTTGTTTATTTTTTATAGATTATTATGGTTCCAGAGCACTGATGTTCATTTCAGTTACCCGATTAGGCTAAATGTTATACATATAATAATGTGTAGGCTACAAAGGCAACATTTATACTGATGGGTTTTTAGTGTAAATAGTCGGATTGGCATAACTCGATCTTGACCATTACTTAGCGTTTAACGTATTGAACGCTAAGTAATGGTAACGTATTAAGATATGGCTCTGTGATTCGAAAGTACGAAATCCTACTAATATTATAAACGTGAGAGTTTGTGAGGATGTATGGATGTGTGGATGTATTGATGTATGGATGTATGGATGTTTGTTACTCTTTCACGCAAAAACTACTGAACCGATTGCGATAAAACTTGGTATGTAGATAGCTGGAGATCTGGATTAACACATAGGCTTAATATACTTAATTTAATATACTTTTTATTCCGATATTCCCATGGTATCGGGACTTACGCGGGTGAAACCGCGGGCGCAGCTAGTCTATAATATTTGAATTGAAGCCTCGTGTGATAATTAAAACACTTTGTAATTTTTCAAACATGCTGGAAACCAGAAAGTAAACTTTAAGAGTTGCCAGAAAATTTATTAAAATAATTAAAATTATTGTTCATATATTTAAAAGCATTCATGTATTATAATTTTTACAGATTATGATAAAGTATACACTATGGTATATGCCTGATGAGAAAATAAATGAATCAGGTAGACAAATTTATAAGATTGTAATTAAATTTGTATATTCAGTCAGGACTTTAGTTGGCGTGATGCCTTTTTGAAAGATTTTATTTTATAGAAAACATTGTAATAATCAACATATAATCGAAGTTGCCAGTACTTCATTATAACAAATATTTTACTATAAGATGTAAGAGGTTGACGATATAATTATAAAAACAGCCCACAACATTACCCTTTTCGCAACCGAGTCAATACTCGGTATCACTGAGGAAATGACAAACCGATTAAATCGGAAAACTACACGGTATTCTAATAATATATGCTGTCCATCGCCAACATTCATAGCTATGCAGATGAATGATAGCACACTGCACGGACGGTTTCACGGACATCCTGCGGTTAGGCAAGCCGACATCACCGAAAAAGACAGGAACTTGCCACCTAACTTGACCGGGACCTAAATCGCAAAGCTAAATGGGGTTCCGAGAACCTGGTCGAGTTAAATGCCAAGAAAACACAGGAATGCACGTTTACCGTTTAAATATTCTTCCTTTCCCTTCCTACTCTTCAAAAACACCACTCCCACTGCAGGATAATATCTATATTCTCGAAATAAAGATGAACTGTAAACTGAACCATAAAACTACATCGAGAGCATCATAAAAGTGACCTGAGTGTGTAAGGCGGTTTTTCATGCCGGAGCTGTGAAGTATTTTCTATAAGACACAGATCCGTTCCTGCGTCGAATACTGATCTCACCTTTGGGATACCTCTGCACAGAACCTACTTTAGGCTCTCGACAGTTTGCAGCGACGTGTTAATGGCGTCATTGGGAATTCTGAGGTCACCATCATCTTTGAACTCTTTGGCTATATTCTACCGCCTCTACTATGGCGAATGTTCCTAAGAGCTCATTCGCTCAACGAAACAGCACCTTCTTTCTTTGACGCACCATTAAAATGTGGAATTCATTACCAGCACTCGTGTTCACTTTGACCTACAACCCTGCTATCTTTAAGCAAGGCGTGAAAAAGTAACTCTCGAGGCCGTCAAACTATAGACCACCATTTTAGTATCATCTGTATCTACAATATTATAGTTGTCTTTAATCTTTGGACCTCAGCCTAACTTTCCATCAGGCGGCTCGAGGTCATTCTGACGTGCATAAAAAAAGTTAAATCAGGCCGCAGTCGTTAACCCTCGGCAAGTCTACCATTCCTATCGGCTCTCTCTACTTGAGCGGAGCAAATTAGTATAACCCTCCTTTGTCACGAACGGCACGGCGCGGAGGCATGCACGTAATATGATCTTAACACAATCAAAGCAGATGAAAATACAAATAGTAATACTGGCCATGTATTTATTTATATGTATAATAGTAACTCTTTGCTATTACATATTTCTACAAATAATCCTTTGATTGATCGATAGTTGACCAGCTGCAGCCGCAAAAGCAAATAACAAACGTAAAACAAAAGCAAACGTTTGAACACAACAGACTAGTAAAAACGGAAACTCCTTCTGAATACATATGTATGTTTATTTGCACTTTAAGTAGAACCATAGAGGTTTGTTTTACTGTAATATTATATCGAGGAAACTGAAATTGGCCAGTACTCCGGTCTATTTTCATTTAATTAAAAGAAGCTTTACAGCGTCCCTGGAGTATTTCTGAGATATTAATACTCTTTAAACTAATGCTATAAAAGTTCAGTTCACGTACTAAATTAATTAACGGGTCAAGAAAATGAATTAGTATGTTACTGAATTTATTTACTTTTAGTATCGATTTCATATTGAAAGGAAGTTCCAACCGAATTAAAAAGTAGAAGGAGATATCTCCGCCGTTCATCGATGTTTTCAAAGCATGAATAAACGCGGTGTACCTTCTCAGGATCGTTTCTATTTCTATAGCGATTACTATTTCACACACAAGGAAAGGAGCGGACGATCGTTTAGTTTTTGCCATGAAATTAATAGCTCTAGACATTTTGTTTCACCAACAAAGTACAGACGAAATCCTAATAAAGTTCGACATATTATTATGGTAACTTTACCATCCTATAAAAATAGTTGTTTTGAAACTATTGACATGTTATTTGAGGGAACATGTTTGCGAGGAAATGCTTTATAGACAAAAGTAAGGCTATAGATCTTCATTATCTTACCTACATACACCTAGCAAAAGCGTATATTTCACGGGACATTGTTACGGTCCAAACACAAGACAAGACGTGTTTCTCATTGTTGGATCTATAAATCTTCGAAGGCACCTTGGCCTTGATTTATTCAGTCGATAATCTCGGTTCGTCCGCAACTTATCACCTTAAAAGTTCGATTCGTGACGAAATGTATGTGAATGAATCACTACGACAAAATATTGTGTCGCCGTATTTACAATGAACGGTATTATGGAAATCAAACGAGCTCGTGTTTCAGACGTGAGTTGGATCAATGCGATGTCTCTATGTCCTTTTTTATACAATCGTAATGTGAAAAAATTGTCAAATTCTGTTGAAAGCAACAAGTTAATTATTGAATAACTATTCGAGTATTCCTGAAATATACCTACACTTAATAACAAACTTTTATTATAATAAAAACTTTCGTGAGTGGTATTCATATTAATTAAGGATATACGGTTTTATTTACGTACGTGACGTACGAGGGGGCTCGTGGCTAAGTGATTACCGAGTAGCTTAGCACATTACAAAGTTAGATACCAGTAGCCAGGTCAGTCTTAGGATTGGTGACCATTCTTGACACACTGAGACTCCTCGGAGAGCACGTTAAGCCATCTGTTCCGGTTGCCATACGAACATCTGCGCTGTCACTGTGACTAGCTTCGCTAGTGTTAACGTAGATTTTGGCCTTTGTATCCCTTGGGAATAGTAATTTTGTCTTTTCCGGTTGTTGTTGTTTATTCCTGACGTGTGTGCAAAAATTGTATTATGTTCGGTTGAGTAGTTAAGGAATGAAAGCGCAACAAATACACAATACTAGCAACCCGCCCCGGCTTAGCACGGGTAGCAGAGACATCTTCAACAATCATCATCATATTTCAATCAATTTACACAAAATCTATACAAATTTTATACCTAAACCTTCCTCATGAATCTCTATCTAATGGTAAAAACCGCATGAAAATCCCTTCAGTAGTTTTTGAGTTTATTGCGAACAAAGATACAGACAGACGCGGATGGGGACTTTGTTTTATAATATGTAGTGACTATTTAGGATGAGGAAATTAAATTAACTATTTCAGATTACAAACTCAAAATGTTGTATAAGATAAACAGTAGTATATAGCTACAAAATGGCACCATCTCGCGACCGCTAATAATTTTACAGTATAACCATGTTGTTGGCAAACACGAACTTCTTCAAAGGGATTTGGTTAATTCAATTTCTGTGTTCAGCCGCCGACTTTCCATGCTTAGGTGGAAGAAAATTTGCGTAATATTTAATTTCAATACCATCTTAGGCTATAGAACTTAGCGAAATCTTTCCAAAGTTTAAGATTTTCCTCTTTAAACTTGATTAGAATCTTAAAACTTTTGCGCTCGGTTATGCAAATATTTCGTTGGGAACTATTTGCTAAATGAGGCAAGCAATTGCTTTTAAATCAGGATAAATTGATTTTCCTCTAAATGAAATTAATAAAAAGACAGTAGAATTCTTGGCGAAGTCGAGGTTAAATTAAACCCCGAGAGACATTAGGCGCTTGTCCCGACGTAATGTATTGTTATCATATTATCTAGGGCAGCTCTCAGATCCCGCTAATATAACTAATGAAACGTGAACTTACTCTATCCACATCCCGTGATAATCCCTATACTGTTTCATAACATTACCCACAATACCTATAGGTATAAATACATGAAATTTATAACGAAACAAATACATTTTATAAATTGGTTTATGATTTTGAATACGTCGTTCGTTAAAAAAGGATTCGCTGATTAGAAAGAAGTCAAACCAAATTCTCGTTATGAGTGAGCGATACGAAAAATAATTAAAAAAATAATTCAAGGTACTATTTAAATAGCTCTGGGTCAATTGCATGTTGTTTTAGGAGACTAATTTTATCCGCACTTCCACTACTGTGACACCTATGACAGGAACACCCCGCATGATTGAACATTGGCGAGTCTCGGTTAAAATAAAACCATTGTGGAGGAACATTGTGTAATATCCTTGTTGTTATGATATCCCTCCAGCACAAAGGAAAGATCCTCTGACCAGGCTATGAAATCATGCCTTGCGGACCGCGGTCCAACGGTTGATGTTGGGAAGTTGCATAATATAATTATACAAATTGTTATATCCGCGCGAGTACTTTTATTGCACGATATAGGATTAGTAGTTTTGTTTGTCTCGAATGTATGTTTTGTTGTTGTGTAGAATGTAGATGTCACCACATCATCTTGAGCCTACAACAAATTTAGTCGTTAATATATTTGAGTAGTAGAAAACTAATATTCCACTTCCTCTGTACCATTCTGTTTGATACAATAAAACAACAGGTTCACTACACTGTGCTCCTACTAGCTTGGCGGCACGACTAGAAGTGAGTGGCGAGCGTTCGCTCCGCACGCCCCCACCACCGCGCGCCCCACTCACTAGTACGCGCACATATATATTTATTATGTATACACTACATCTGTCTTTTACAAAATCAAAAGAAATAAAATATATGCTTACTTTACACATAACAAAATCATTAAACATAACAGACTAGACCATATGAATCACAGCACGAAATAAAGTTTAACAATTTAAGGTATACGTTTAGTTCTCATTGACTAACATAGCCAACATTATCTGTTCATTAACTTTGTTATTATCAATATCAGTCACAAACTTTCCACTGTTCTTCAACACGTTTTAGATGTACCACGTTTCTCCGTAGTCGCTGTCCACTGTTATAATTTTCCAGATCTACCTCATTCGATTCCTTATTTAACATTTTTTTTTTCTAACTTGAATAGTAGAAACCGCTACATGTATATTTCTGTCCGCGTGCTCTTTTCCTTTCGCTTTTATTTCTGCATTTTTAACCTTAGTTTCGGAATCGGTCTTTTTATTTTTATTGATGAATGGAACAGGCATCTGCCCTTCAACACACCTGTTGGAACGAGACGATGAAGACAAAGAAAGTACACGTCTATACAAAAGAAAACCATTCACTCCACTCTTGAACATTTACCGAACAGGATTACCTATAATATCGGTATCCGCGAACTCAATCGAAAAGAAAACTACAGAACTATTAAACAAACTCCAATTTCGAGATAAATGACGTTGTAGATGATACAACGTCATTTATCTCGAAATTGGAGTTTGTTTAATAGTTCTGTAGTTTTTTCTGTAACGGAAAGGGGAATACTATTGTATATGGCCATGTATCGGAGCAAGTCATTTTGCCAATTAGATTTTATAGTTTGTAACCTTTTGAAGATATTTCGGTTCTGTCTTTCGACTGTACTGACTGACTGTAAAGATCTCACTACATTATCAGCCATAATTAGTTTTGATTTAGTTTTAACTAGTTTTGATTGTGTCACAGCTAACCGTGAAAATATTTCTTTTAAGAGTTTATGGTGTAGATAGAATCTTTAGTTTTATTTATTTTTACTTCTTTATAACAACTAAAATAGTCTATAATCTCAAAATGCTTAACATTCACGATAATGTTCGCTCAGTAATGGCCCAAGGAAATGCACAGCCATATCCATCCAGGGTTGAACTGGTAATTGCTGTCTAGAATAGGGTTGGAAGGATTTGATCAACAAGCTCTTACGTAACGTTCTACATCTGTATTCATGACTGGACGGACGATGTTAGCTTAGCAAAATCGGTGGCCAAATCCCCGCAAACAGATGAAACTGATGTTGTTGCAACTGAATGCTTGTCAACGTCTACTGTACTTTAGACGGTGCCAAATATGCAAGAGACAGGTAGTTGTAGGGTTCCAGTTATTCTTAATAATGGAGCAAGTTAGCGTACACGCGAACCGGTTAAGAAATACGGTATTGATGATTATTTTAAATAAACGATATATTTGTATGTTTGATATATTTAAGTCGTTTAGTAAGTAAATGCATTTGGTGCTACATGTGACTATAAATATATGTGATAGTTTTGTTATACTATATAATAGAGTGCGAGGGAGTGGCCATACAACATGCAAATATCCTCCCGGATGCGAGGTTGCTCCTAGGCCTAGGAGGCTTCTGTGCTTTTGGAAGGAGCTAGGCTGGCTTAACTAGTTAGCTATATCTGCACGCATAATGGACCGTTTTTGAGTCATCTATTATTTACCACATAGTATCACATTTACACATAGGTCGTGGATTCAACTCCCACCCGGGACAAACAATTGCGTAACGAGCATGATCACTTGTTCTGCGTCCGGGTGCAATTTATCTATACCATGTATGTATTTAGAAATAAATAAGAATGTTTATCAGTACTCCGGCTACCATAGAATAGGCTCCGCCCAGTTGGGATCAGACGGCCGCGAGTGAGATATGTGAAGTTGTAATTATTGTTATTAATATTTTTTATGATCTTTGATTTCAGAAAATGCAAACATAAGTTAAATCGCAGTATCTTTTCCAAACAAATCTCTGGTGCAATTTTTCAACACATAAAATGTTACATTATCAACTAGACTAATTTTTGACCTTTACAGTAGAATCAAAACATCCAGGTATTTTTAGTGGGTGCCGACTGCCATAAGCCATAAAATTCTTATCTTGATTCTTTACATATTTTTTAAAACAACCACCTTTACAGCTACATAATAATATAAGTTAAAAATCTGTTAAATACGGTTTATGTCTTTGCTGTAATAGACACCCAATTGATTTTACTTTTATTTGGACAACCAAACGAGGCATTACTGATATACATATTTTGTTTACCGTTATGTTTTACTTTTTATTTTACGATAAAATCTCCTCTTGATTCATAAAAAGAAAATCAGATTTATGATTTGTTTATTGGCAACATACCTTGATTGTTTTTAATCCTGGCAGGGTCACCACTTGTACCGTTCTGTATGATACAATAAAACAACAGGTTCACTACACTGTGCTCCTACTAGCTCGGCGGCACGACTAGAAGTAAGCGGCGAGCGCTCCGCACGCCCCCACCACCGCGCGCCCCACTCTCTAGTAGGCGCACATATATATTTATATGTATACACTACATCCTCCTTTAGAAAAACTTACAAAAGATCAAAAATTGGCAATCAGTCTATACGGATGGTCAGCACAAGCACAGCAAAGGACACCACAGCTTCGAACAATTACGTATCTCTTTTTTTTCATATAAAGTGGTAGAAGGTGTAATTTGAGTACCATTCTGCTTATACACCAACTACGTATCTTATAGAATATCAGCCTCCGAGCTTCCAACAAGAATCTTTTATAGTAGAGCATCTGTCATGAGTTCGATAATAACAGAATGACTGCCGCTGACCGTATCAACGTAGTTAAATGAGGTGTTTGAAATTACACGCTGTAATATATATGTACATTTCTTAGCACATGAACATAATACGGGTACAAAGATACTAATGCTTACTTGACTAAAAAAAACAAGATAAAAAAAAAGTCTTAGTGAACTTAGCTACATTGGAACAACATAGATAACGGAAAAATCTCATAGAAAAATTAAAAATATTAACAGGACTCAATAATAATAAGAAGATATGTCACAGGAAACTTGATGGTGGTTGGCATTCAATACTCGTGAACTGAGCTGCGTATGTCACATAACTTTGACATACTAATGAGCCGCATACATCAAGGTGTCAACACTTGTATCGCAGTAATTATGTTCTACTAAACTAGTAGTACAATACAGAAGTATTTGTATACTACATAAATATTTTACATATTCATAGAGACGCGTGATTTAGATTTAGACACGTAGAAAGTGTTTTTTTTTTAAAGAAAATTATAAGAAGATCTTACACTAAGAAAAAACGTGTGATATTTGGGTATACTCTCTATGCCAATGTAGTTGGATAGAAGACTGACATGGGAAAACACATTTTTAATAAAAAGAAAGCACTAGGGCTACAACTTAGAAAAATATACTGGCTAATGTCTCGTAAACCAAAATGATCACTGGATAAACTTCTTTTGTACAAATGTATATTGAAGCCCATGTGATTATCGGGAGTTGAGCTGAGAGAAACGGCATCAAACTCAAATTTGAATTATGGTATTTAACTCCACCGCGACCTGAATTTACCAATGCTGAAACAGGAAATATTTGAAATGCTTAGGACCTACGCAAAACGTATTGAGACTCACCAAATGCACTCACATCGCCTGCAACCTGATGAATAAGACCATCAGCACTTTTAGCAGAACAAAAAGAAAAGTTCCCCAAGACATTACATTGTCTTGGGAATAACAAAATAGATTAGTCACCGAGCTAACGCCATTCAAAACAAATTGTAATCACATAACCTCTAGCTAAATGCCAAGTACTTTGACGGATTGCAAGATATTAATCACAAACACTAAAAAAAGAAAAAAAAAATAGTGAATACTGTATAATATCTAATAATTATCCAAAATAAAGTACGGAAGTATTATTTCAAACTGCTATAAAAAAAAAATCTTATGTTTGGAAGTATTTGCTCATAAAAAAATTTTATACCCAAAGGGATAGGAGTAGTTCCAGATAAGCTGCAGAAACAAATAAATCTTAATAACTCAATAATAAAAATATAAGCATGAATCTCAATTACAAGACTATTGATTAACTTTTAATAAAATACAAGTATAGATAATCACACTTGTACTAAATCAAAACTGTCTAGACTCGCCATTTACAATAAAAATAAGCAAACGTCAATATGCATTAGCCAGAGGGCAGAAGTGAGCGTGTGAGTGAAATATGCAAACAGATTACTTAGTGCAGCTGAACGCTTAAATAAATATATTTACAGAAATATCAGCCGTGGCATTTATATTAACTATTTCACAAGCTTCTGTTTACAAAGCAGTTTAGAACAACAATAGACTAAATAAAAACAGATTATGAATGAATCGAATAATTTGGTTGAAATCTTACGTAATAATTAAACCAAATTATATAATAACCAAGCATGGCGACGAGCATGACCGATAACAGCAATAACTTTATTTAAGAACCAGCAATAAAGATTTGAACCAATAAAAAACATGTTAGCATACATACACCCACGGCTGTATCCACGAAGGGGTAGGGCAGGGGTATCAAACACCCACATGTTGTTAATTATAATCTGGTCCCACTCAAGGAATAGGGGCAAGCCTATTGCCGTCAATCGGGCACTTTGGGAATTGAAGATGGGAATTGGGAGTATATTGAAAGGGAAAGAAAGGATAGGTAAGAAGGGAAGGCGTATTGCTGATACGGATGATTTGGGGACTGTCACTAACAACTCGATCAAGTTGCATACTTGTAACTCCAAGTGTTGGCGAGTCCGAGCCCTCTAACACAATTCGTATTAGCTGTTGCCGGGAAGTCCGACTTGTTTAGTATCTCGTTTGATTCTACGTCTGTAATGGGTGAGACTATATTTACTATTTTATCTCTCACTATCTCGTGTACTACTCTTTTTTTCTCCATTACTTTACAATTGAGCTTTACAATTAATTGAGTGCATGAAAGGTTTTCGATGTGTAAAACTAAATGTGATACATATACGTCATAACGAGAACGACTTAACCGATTTCATTCATCTTTTTTTTTATTTTCTAATACTTTGTAGAAGGTTACGGAACAAAAAAATTTGAAAATTGATCAGAAAATCAGTTCCCGTGGGATAGATTTGAATTTCCACGCGAACGAATTCGCGGGCATTAGCTAGTTTATAATATAACGACATTTCCTTTAATTACATTAATATAAAAACTAGCCGCTCGTCTTAGTAGATAAGTGCTCCATTTGAAACCATACAATTTTCATATATTCCAGTTTTTACGATCGACTCTGTGATACTCTGTGCTATAAACTTTCCAGAATTTTAGGAAAAAGGAATTAAAGAACAACAAACAAAAGAAAATCGATTTCTAAAAAGGTAAAAGTTACTTTAGAAATTAACTACAGTCAAATGGTACCAAAGAATTGAAAAAAAAATCTGGTTCCCAGAATTGTTACATGACTGGAACTAGAACAGGAATCTAAACTAAATGATTCGGTACACGTTTGTATATCATGTAAGTCGGTAAGTTCGAAATTGAAGCCATTTACGGCCAATAAACAGGATTCGTGATTTTAATGTCAAAACGTGGGTAAAACGCCAACTTTTACTGCACCTAATTGTACTATTGACTGGACCAAGATTTCTGGTGGAAAGGAAAGCAATAAACATTGTGGTTTTGCATGTCTCAAATTCGTATACACAAGTAGAAATGCATTTATACTAATTTACAGCCACAGTTAGAGCATAACACAATATGTACATTTGGGAATTGATAACACCCATATTCACGAACAATACTTTGAATAGTGTGGAAGCAACGCTAAGCTAAATAAGGAATTTCTCGTAGCGTTCGTTGTGGCCAGCCTAGTCATTCACAAACATAGCTCAAGTTACCATTTGCTAAGCGAACGCTCTGCATCGAATACTGATCTGTGATTGATGCATTTCCGTTGCTAAGGTCTCTGCGGTATTTGAATGACAGATGTGTGTATGACATAAATACTATAAATAGAACGAGAAATTTTAACCAAAATTTTTGCCTTTTAGATTTACGATCAAAACAGTATAATTTTGATAGGTTTGGTTATCCTGATTTCAAAATACCTAATATCAGAAATGCCGACCTGACCACGTTTTCAAATATATTT
Organism: Callimorpha dominula; assembly: GCA_949752705.1. Classification (NCBI taxonomy): domain Eukaryota; kingdom Metazoa; phylum Arthropoda; class Insecta; order Lepidoptera; family Erebidae; genus Callimorpha; species Callimorpha dominula. The sequence goes on from OX457005.1 coordinate 6,582,425, forward strand.
AAAAACTTTTACCGAACTGTTTCATTGCATCTGTCTGATGAACATGTATGTTCTTGGTCGTGGGCTCTCGTACTATAATCGTGTTGTAATTTTTGTGTGCTAAAGAAAAATCGGTGTAGTTTGAATATTCTATAAGGATGCAGAGGGAGAAAATATTAATAGAAAGAGTTAAGAATATGTTGGAATATTGAAAAGGACTTCATCAATTACAAAAATAAAATCTCAAGGTCACAAGTAATTGACAAAAAGCCGGCCTTAGAAAGTTTCTTTACTTTATTTTTTTAGATTTAAATTAATAAACGTTACGAGTACAGAAAGTACAGTATCCTACCTCACTGAAATTGTAAGGAGTATGAAAATCTCGAATTACTGTTGTCGTAATTATTGTCCACTGTTCAATAAAAAGTATGAAATAAAACAGCAATGTTCATCAACTGTCACTCCCACCGACGCTGTGCTTTGCGTAAAATAGCTGTCAAGCTACTTTACATAAGGGTTCCTTTTAATGAACGCTTTTCTTATATTATAGGGGGCAAACGAGTAGACAGGTCAATTGATGGTATGTGACTACCGTCGCCCACCGACACCTGCAATCAATCACTCACTCAGGTATTGTATAAGAATTGAAATTGCCGACACTATGTGTCCGGGCTTACTGTGAGACCTCATATCATTGTTTGTGAAGACGGGTGTGGTTGTAATGGCAATGCGCCGTCATGCATGTGAAGAACAGAGGATTCATTAGCCGAATGCGTTAAAAGATAAATGATTCGACTGTACAACTACATACACATAACTGCATACACATAATATGCATTGGACAATATTTGTGCCAACTGCATAGTTGAGTTTGTCCTTCAATCTGACTTGATATTGATGGTTCAAGAGCAAAATTCGATTCCTGCTTTACCTATACTTTATAGATTTAAGGTAAGTAATTAGACTCTCAATTTCTAGGATGGATTTGCAAGTCACAAGACGATAGAGGTTCCTACATATCCTCCGAGTGCGGTGTGTCTTTATTTAAACTAAAATTTCTTGCAATGAGGGTCCGAGTTTGTGAACTAATTTACATTTTCAAATGAATTCATACGTTTATATCTCTTTCAAGGGTTCTTTAATTTATTCATAATCAAGTTGAATTTGGGTATAATATTTAGATTTGTATGTGTATGAGTTTAGCAAGTGGCCGTTATAATTTGTTAAGGGATCACTTATACATAGTTGGAACTCATAAATGTTGTACGTTAGGCCCCTTGAGTACGATATTATCTTCGTAACGGTGCAACTTGGAACTAGTTGCGGTGAGCGACGCGTTGAGGCTAAACTCCTTCGCTTTAGGCAGTAAATTACAATTGAAAGCTATTAAATTGGATAGGTTTATCATTTGGCACGTGTCATTCTGTTTCATTGATCACCCTAAACAGTGAGGATAGTATGATTTTAGTAGTAAGTGCGTGTTAATATTTTGATTGATAGATTTGGCACAAATCCAGATGTTATCTACATATTTAAGCTATATGTTCGCTTTATTGTGACATAGAAGTCGTATATTCATTTTATCGAAAGCAAGTACTTATGAGATCTTAACTATCTTTAAGAAAAAGGGTTATTCTCGCAAAAGTACTGAAACACACATAATAGGCTTGCCTCCTATTACGTCATTTTGGTCAAATTATAGTTGGCAAAATGTGGGTATGTTTAATACGTCGCTGCCTTATGTTAATTGTGCCAATGGATTGATTTAGCCGACAAATAACAAAAAAAAAGTCTTTAATTGATCAATATCACATCTAAAATGAATATTGATAAAATGTAAATGACTTGCCTGTTGGTCTAGTGGTTAGTGATCCTGGCTGCTAAACCAGAGGTTGTGAGTTCGATTCCCACCCAAGACCAATAATAGTGTGATGAGCATGATCATTTGTGCTGTATCTGGGTGTAATATATGTATGTATTTAGAAATATATAAGCATGTTTATTAACAGCCTGGTTACCATAGTACAGGCTCTGCCTAGTTTGGGATCAGACGGCCGTGTGTGAGGTGTGTAGAGTTATTATTGTTATTACTACATAGGGACTAAGTCCAAGGTATAACTATCATTAAGTCCCTATTTAAATTTTCATAATGGGCTCCAATCTTTCTTTCAATCAATTAAGTTGCATCGACCGATGTTACCGTTTTGAAGAAAATTCAGAATTCAACAAAGAACTAATCCCGAGAGAGTTCATTCATTCATTACTACGATCGTTTAGATAAATTTCACTTTGATTAAGTACTGACTTGTATTAGACATATTTATAAAACGCAAATTTTAGAAGCAATGATTTTTGTTAGACTATAAAAACAACTACTCTGAATATTGATAAATCAATCGTAGTGTAATTTTGGGGTAATGACTATTTAAATTTTCGGGGTTTTCCTGAGTGACTATAGTATGGGGTACTTCAAGAAAGGATTGTGCAGGCAGTATCTATAGGCTACAGTAACCGCTTACTATTAGGTGCGCCGTATGCTTGTTTGCCATTGAGGTGGTATTAAATATAGGTAATAATAGAATAAACTATCTATGTTGAGATATAAAAAAAAATATTTATTCTATTTTTTTTTTTTCCTGACAAGTAATCATCACTACTTATTATAAAACAAAGTCCTCCGCCGCGTCTGTCTGTCTGTCTGTTCGCAATAAACTGAAAAACTACTGAATGGATTTTCATGCGGTTTTCACTAATAGACAGAGTGATTCATGAGGAAGGTTTGGTTGTACAATTTGTTGAGATTTTGTGTAAATTGATTGAAATATGTTGAAAATTGTTAAATATGTCTCTGCTACCCGTGCGAAGCCTGAGCGGTTTGCTAGTATACATTAAACATTTTGGAACATTAAACATTTTTTAAATATGTTTCATAAGTTGTACATTATACAAACATTTTTATTTTAGTCAGTTTATCAGAGATGACCGTCCAAATGCTACTAGCATTGAGACCATAGAGACCATCAGGTGATCTCTATGTAAGGTACTGGTATTTAACTTTTAGCGTTATGTGTAGCCAACAAATTGTTTTTTTGAACACTGATTATCCTAGTTTAGGTGCATGCTTTCAAAAAATAGTAGACATTTATGTGAGCTCTCTCTCTTACGAAATATTAGTTTCAATGGTCAATTTTCAAGTTCAATTTGTCAGTTGAAAATGACTACAGTTGTATGACTACATCTTTTTGCAACTCCTTATATACTAGATAGACTACATGAAAAGACTACAATAAAAAAAAGTTAAAGCTAACAAGTATGCTACCCTCGTGATAGAACCAGTGCCTAAAATCACTAAAAAAACTTACTTAGATGTTACCAACTCTATAAAGCCTTGTACTTATACCCATGGAGCTTTACGAACTTTATTCAACAGCAAAACAGCACTGTAATAGGTAATATATAGAGTGTATTTGACAATGGAAAACTTAATTAAATCACTGAACATAAAAAAAAATACCATTTTCAATCTATAATTTGACTTTTATGAGAAACGGGGGTAGTAATAGGTACCATTTTTTTTATCGTGTGGAAACCCCCACGGGTCATCATCACCGGGGCTGGCGGTGAAGTGGTATGTCGGAATCGAAACACCTGGCAAGCCAAACGTTCTTAACTTGTTAGGGATAGTTTTCCCACCTAGTTTTGATCGTTATGTATGTTAAACGTTATATACTAGTTTTATATCTTCATCCTTCTGAAGCATGAACAAGATTTATCTTCAAAAATTGTTTTTAAACTTTCGTGACTTATGAAAACATATTAGATGTGTAGTTCAGGACTTAATAGACTTACCCGATCGTGGTCACGAGTGGACTGATTATACGAGTCCATTCGTGACCACGATCGGTGCCATTCGATCGAAACGTCGGGTAACCAAGAGGTATTGTACCTTTTAAATATTATCGCGATTAAGTCTCGATTTACACATCTAATATGTATCTCAAAAAAAGTTCAATGCTTATACAGAAAAAGCGCGCTTTTATCCAAACTTCGTTCGATTTGTTTATTTATACATAGAAGAAAAATATTACGTTCCTGTTAATATTTTCCTTTTCATAACTTCAGTAATAGACTGACATATTTCTCAAATATTTGTGTATAAATTTACGTACTCATCATAAAAGGCTTTTTCCTAAAAAATATAAAACCTTTCTGTAATATAATTTAGACGGCTTTTGAGAAACAAACATTTCTGGCAAGTACAAAAAATAAAGTGTTCAGTGTTTTCTCGTCAGAGTATTCTGAAAATTTTTTCGGGTTTTTGTGTGAACAGATTTTGCTCAAAAGCTCAAAGTACTCAGATTCTGTGAAATAGGCTGCTGTTTGGCACTTTTCTTTGTCTTAAGTCTTTATATTTAACAATTTTTCTTTTTTAGAAAGAATGAAAAACATAAAACCTTTTTTGATAGTGTTAACATTACGGTTGTCTTGTACCGTTTTTGATTTGGTGGCAACGTGATTCCTTTATAATAGCATCTTGAAGCCCGTTATCACGTCCTGTTACATTTAATGAGCTCTCATATGTACGTCTCTCATCTAATTGTAGTAAAGATACTGTCCAGCTTTAGTTGTTTTCACTCGGTTAAAACTACTTTCACGTAATCTCGACAGGACCATACCCTTGGGGATTTACATCCTAAAATGCTTTACACTTCTAAGTAGTAACTACAGTCCTAAAAAGTTTATGGTTTTAAATACAGATGGTTAAAAAAGGAATTAAAATAAGCTACGCAACACTGAGGTTTATGGTAGACCACTGTAAGAGGATTAAATTTTCGTTGCATTGTACATAACATACTTGAGACAAATGGGTCTTTAGTTAAATGGTTCGTATATAGTTTAGATTAGGATTTCGGGTATGCCTTTTCGTCTATCGTTATGAACATGATAATATGTATCACATCCACGATTCGAGACTATTCCAGTTAGGATAGTTTTGTGTACTTAATTAATATTTGCTATACAACAATGATATGTGCTTCAGTACTATTGTACAGTATTAAAGTTCATGGTTTTGAAACTCGTAACTTGATATTTCGTTTGTATAGGTTATTACATTAGGTCTCAGTTTGTTAATTAAGGTAAAGAGTAGAAGGGTATGTGACGATAGTACGAACCTCGTAGGTGTAGGTAGCATTACTAAATACATTGAATAAATGTACGAAGTTTACGTAACGGGTCTATCTGACATCGACTTGCACTAATCTGGTCTATGGAGTCCTTGTTCTTATCTTTTTTTTACGTGACCTTAACTTCTTTTTCTTATTTTAATATTAACTTTTTAAATTTTGCGTTCTATATTTTTCTTTCGCATTCTATTCCATAGTTTCCTAATTGCAAAGATGTTAGGTACAAAGTTCCTGCAAGTAATAACAATTTAATTCAATGAAATAGCATGTAGATGTAATTTATTAATTCTACGTGCGTATAATATAAACATTGTATACAATAGTGTCTGTCGACACACTATTTACATAAATATATATAATTATACAAAACATAAAAATGTGGTTTAAAAAAGCTAATAATAATCTTTTGTTTTTAAACAGTATTTAATTGGTCACGTCTAATTTTTAGAAACTACTTAGAGTATTCCATATTTGAATAACCTGTACAATATAAATATCTTTTAAAAAAAGTGCCACCGACTTTAATGCCATGCAATGCTTGAATCATTATAAATGATAACCACCTGTATTATTCATTCCAATTTTCCAGACTAGTTTAAGAATGATTATTTTAGTAATTATTCCTTATTATAAAATAACACTCTTCCCATCTTTCATTTATTAAGAAATGAAGTAAATGCTGCAGGTGGTAGTGTTGCCATACTTAATACTTACGTAATTCCATTTCCTATCTCATTACAGATTTGTCAACACAGCTACCACCACAAAACGCGGTGTAACAATATTAGCTGTGATAAAACTAAACGCATTGAACGATCCGATTGATGAAAGAGAGGACACGGCTGGGTCAGTTCCCGGCTTATTATTACTTTCGAGGCGGCACAACGAGTTGTGACCGCTGCATAAAAATAATATATGTAATCTTTTAAATTTCATATAATTGAAACTATTTACAAACTATATAACAAGTGTGCTGTTCCCCAAACTTGGGGTCAGTGCACCTACCAAGATTGCTGAGTGTACTTATACTCTGCAGTATGACATGAGATGTGCACACATGACCTACCGAAATTATTCGATTCTGCTGCAATACCGGATTACCGGAATTTATTTTGGATGACCCGGATCTTGCGTACCACAACCAAGAGCTTCAACCAAAAAGGGAAGTGGTGTCGATAGGATCTGCCCACCCAAGCCCAAAGTCCTTATGCAGCGCAATTCTAGTGTCATGAAACTCAATAAACTTCGTCAAGCTCCCGGCGGAATTGATTGGAGTCCTCTTTTAATTACGGATGGGTTTAATGAAAAAGTTAACATACATACAACAATAAACTGACTAGTCTTTACAACATACATGCGGTGGTCCGGGCAATTAAAATCTGGCATTTACCATCGCCTTGGTCTACAGCTGAAATAAAAGTTTTAATATTATATTAATAAACACTTAAAACAATTTTAAACCGATTTCGAATAGCACTAAGAAACTGCACTGACAAGTGAAAAATAATCATGTGACACTTTTAAAATAATAGATAACATTATAAATACTAGGTATCTACATTGCGAGGAGGTGATGTTGCTGAAAGGGGCGACGGAACGGGAACGGGAGAAGACAAGCACTCTCTCATCACACAGGTGTCGGAGCGCGCAGAACGATCTCCGACGATGAGCGCTGGTCTGGGAGTAGCGGGTAGTGAACGTATACAGTACGGACGTATAAATCACTGAAAGGACATGACTCTAACAGTGCAGTATGCAGTTCCAGTAAGATTTTTTGAAAAAAAACTATCCGTTTACAAGTTATGACCGTTTAGAATTTTCGGGTATTTTACCTCAGTTTCTCATAGAAGCAGGTGGAATGCGTTTAAGATTTTTAATCGTACATTTTTTTTTTTTTGAGATATTCACTCAGTTATTGAGAAAATCCATAAAAACTAACTTGAAAAGTTTTGGAAGTAGTTCAAAAACTTAAAATAAAATCAACATATTCAACATGGCTTAAAATAACATCTTATTTTATTCTAATTGTCTAACATAATAACATAGTATCACAAGGCACAAAGTAAAGGAGACCAGAATTTCCTTTGAGGTTAGGTCTTAAAGCAACTTCATCACGGCACTTAAACATTTACTTGGGTTATTGTGTTTAAACTATGTTTTTAGCAGACTTGGAAATATGTTTAGTAAAAGTTGGTTGACCCGAGAAACATTACGACTATTTTACGGGTTAAGGTTGCACTAAAACAATATATTTCTTGAATTAAGTAACATAGGAAAAGGACACTGATAATTTGTTCTCTTCCAGCTATGCGTGTACGACAGCCACTTTAACTATTGAAACTTAAAACAATAAAATTAAAAAGTATGTTATCTGTAAACCACTTTGAAAAGAAAGAACCATGAAAAAGACAAACCTACGTGATAATAACCTGAACAGGTATAACGTATCTATTAAACCTACTTTACATAGTATATTATGTGCAATAAATATAAATAGAAAATCCTAAAAAATAAATGTTTGGCTAAACATTATTATGTTTATTATAGATATGCGATATTTATAACATACCAATTGTGTCGACATCCATATGTAACAGAAACATTACTTCAGCGCCACCAAGCGAAGATTAGTCAAACCACTTTGTACTAACTACTGATCCTGTATCGCGCAATGAAAGTTCTCGCACCGCTTAGCCTAACAACTTCTCCCCTGGCCTGGTCAAAGGATTCTTCCTTTGTATCTAATGTACCTAAAGAAAATGTTTACCTTTAAGATCGGTTTTATTTTTCTTTCTTAAATTCCTAAATAATCTTCTCCGAATATTCTATAAAAACATTTCATTCCAGAGTCACATTGTTATTGTACTCTGAAAACATTACGTAAATAACTAAGTATTTGCAACAACAGGAATTTTCTTTTTCGTAAAACTTTTCCTAACTTTAAAACGTGAAGAAAATACAGTACAAATGTCCAATTAATCTTAGGTTATTGTAAAAAGCTTAATCTTCTATTGGATTTTTTATCTGTGTGTTTCTTTTTCTTTTTTAAAAGACAACTCCCGCATTGGGAATATTCGTGTGTCGCGGGGTTTTCACAAACATGCAAACAACGGACACAAAGAAAACCCAGACTCTGAACAGCTATTTGTGGACCACACAAATTTTTGTCCCGTGTGGGATTTGAACCCACAACACTCGGCGCGCCGTAGTGGCGAAGTGAACACTTAAACCATTGCTCCATCCGTGCAGTCAAATCATAGAACTACACTGTTATGGTACTAAAATGGCAAATAAAAGGACGGTCTATCTATAGTCTGTGCCTTCGTGTAACGGCACAGTATGCTATATGTATGAGAGCTTACTTGAAATTATATAAAAACTATTCTTATATTAATTCAATATTATTTATTTCTTTATGTACACTTCCTGCAGATACATTGCATGAGACGGACTTATTGCCGTGGGCATTATCTACCAGTCAACCTTTGGGTGATACAGAGATGTTTGTGGCAGGTGTATAATAGAAATAAAAAGAATTGTAAAGAAGAACAAAGTAAGAGAATATAATATATAAAAGAAACCTACATAATTATGGATACTATATATACAAATTACACTTACATATATAAATATAAATACATACAAGTAGGTACAATACACTTACAAGTAATTAATATTTCTTTACATTTGGCTTAAAAGTAGTAGGGTAGGTGGATATGTGGATTTATATCTTTTCAAGAAAGAGTAAAATGTAAATTTAAGATCGTATCAGGTAACTTTAACAGTTCAAATTAGCAATACTTTTGAAAATTTGATAAACATCTACGTATTATTATCACATAAAGATTCTGAATATAGCGCATAACATAAAATAACCAAAGCTTGGTTAAAGGAGACTCGAATACAGGGTCCCAGGAGAGCGTCGCTTTTGGTTCATCCTGTGCAAAAGAGGCACGATTTTGTTGGAAAAAAAGAAACGCAGGAAATATCGAATTTCTTTGGCAAAGTTGAGTAAAGAAAAACAGATGTGATTTCCTTGTTGCAAAATATTAGCACCCAATCCGTACGTGAAGCGACAATTTCACGGGGGTAGAATACTTTCCGCTGTGAGGCCGCATCGCAAACCAATGAGAACAATAAATTGCGGCGTGTTCGCTGTTCAACTTACCGAGAGAGATTTAAGGGAGTCGATAAGCGAGTGTTGTCGAACACTGGTACACGAATGCTGAAGGCGTCTGCGGATTTATGCGTCTGCGAATAGGTAACCGTTCAATATTTTAGAAAGAAAATAAAACTTGAGAGCAATTTTTGTAACTGAATTATATAAACTGCATTCTTTACAAATGAAGTTAAAACTAATGAGTGACAGTTCAGAAGGTAATACGTTAATGTTTTTTTAATCACTACATATTATAAAACAAAGTACTGAACGGATTGTCATGCGGTTTTCACCAATGAACAGAGTGATTCATGAGGAAGGTTTAAGTGTATAACTTGTTAATATTTTGTGTAAATTAGTTGAAATATGATGATGATTGTTGAAGTTGTCTCTGCTACCTGTGCGAAGCCGGGGCGGATTGCTAGTATAAAATATACTTGAAGACACTTCTTAACGTACTTAAAATATCTTCTTAAGTTATATGGTAAAGTCTTACAGCTAGCTCCTTCATGCTGCCATGGGTAGTTATATTTTGTTATTTCTAATGAATTTAATAGTTACGTCAAATGATCGATGTAACACAAACGTTTGACCATTCGAGATTTAAACTAACCAATCAAACAAACTCGCCGAATAAATTAAACCATGACATGGTAGAGCATGGTCTTGGTCGAACCCAGATCTCGGCTAGGAACCTTTGTCAAAATTCAAACATGTAACACATATTAGGGAACACTATGGGGCACTGATCTTGGCTGAGTAAAACCGGAACCCAGAAAAGCAACAAACAGAAACGGAGTCTTTATGAGGCTGCGAGAGAGGAAAATAAATCGTTATTTTTTAGTAACACAGTATGCTTAGCTCTAAATTGATGGGATTGCTAATCACGATCGGCCAAGGACTTAGAGGTTACCGCTGCGGATAAACCATAATTTCCACGTGCTGATCTCTTAGTGGATCGGATGACGTCGTAACCAATTCAAAGTATCGGTTGATATTGTATAAGTTGTGACTTCATGTTTTTGAGAGATCGTTGATATTATACAAAAGCAATAAAGACTTGAGTATGCTTCCTTGGAATACCGCGTATGAAACTAATCTTGAATTGACAATGGATCAGTCTCAGTAAGTTGTGTAATTTGTTGTACGACACGATATATTAATAATACGAATAAGAACGAAGTTGCATTAACTAAAAAGTACTCGTGAATTATTCAACCATAAAAAGTTTGGTATCTCTGTGTATTACAATATAATATTACATAACTTTGATATAAAACCTTAACCTCAAGTAAATATAAATACATTTTAAACTGCATTCGATTTCATGAAGCAAACATCCGAGCATTGTCCACACAGCTATTTGCTCCATTATTCCTGACTAAAATTAATAATAATAACAATAATTTATTTTTCAAATATATCATATAAGATGTTACATTTACTGTGACAGCCACACTAGGCAGAGCCTGTGTCGTGGCTATCAAACAATACGATTGTCTTATGCCTAGGACTTAACTAATATTTATACAATAATATATATTTACTGTTCTTAATTGTATGCGCGTGTATGCGTGCGTATGTGCGTGAGTGTGTGTGTGTGTGTGTGTGTGGGCGAATGAGTGTGTGTGTATTAAATAACCCGTCAGATTATAGTTTTTAAGAGTTCTTCTGTATCCTTGTAATTTAAGCCGGTGATAAGTTACAATATCTGGATGCTTAAATGTAGTTTATACACTACATTATATAGTTATAGCGTAATTGGTGCAGTTGTGTAACTGCACTACGAGAATGTATGTATGTAATTGTGTTGTCTCTTGCACGTGTTTTTGTACTATTAATTACCAGTCCTGCCATGCCGTGTTTTACTGTCTGTTTTAAGCACCCATGTATAACCAATACGTTTAATAACAGTGTGATTCAGCTATTGTACACATTGCGTCGTTGATTTTATAAATATTTTATCTTTTTATTATAAGAATTACCTTAGTATTAGTGTTTAATCCTTGTACAAAATGCACATTATCATCTAAATCGTCTTAGATATAACTACTTCGACCTGCATTACGTGTTTATTTAAAAACAGATGATATGGAAAACCTTACTATTAAGATAATTGTAAAATGTAATAAAATATAGAAGGCCTTTGGAAAAGTTATACATTAAAGTTTCGTCATATTCTCGGAAAGTACAACTTTTATTCTTTCTTTATATTTTTATTGATGTTCAGAGAACACACATCAATTTTTCGAATATTTGTACAACTTATTTGACTCAATCCCTGTCTAGTTCATAGGCATCGTATGAAATATTTGTAACCCAAAGACATCTGCACTAGTACAAGTTTCTTATACCAAATATTTATTTAATACAGTACATGGATGGAATACCTTATAGTTGGCATTAGATAAAGAAAATAGGATTCCCTTTTCCCGTGCGAGGTGATCGGGGATTGCCACAACGGGAAAACTGTGATTTTTATTTATATAGCATTACCGAATGAAATCATAGAAAAATATTATTGAGTGAAAACTTAAATAGAAAGACAATAAAATGGCCATGATTTAGTTGTAAAATGTTCATGAAACTGTTCCAGTTAACTGAATAAATATTTTCTATTGTAGCTTGAATGTAACCGTGAAATTTAACCTTTCCGTTTGTAGCCTTAATTTAGTGTGCTACTTCCGCACTCACGACATATCAGATTGTCACACTGCTACATCTTTTTTAATATATTCAACTTGCTTTAATATTTGAACATGCTGCGAAATTGTATCAGGCAAATTGCTTTAACAGTGGGTATATAAATTTTAATGATAAAAGTCAATTAAAAAAATGAAACGAAATGTGTTAATACTAAAATAAGTACACGGTGGAATTCGTGGTATTCTTAGGTACCTCTTGAAAAATTATTTCATGATTGTTGACGTTTTGTTTAAAATGTTGGAATATATATATATATATATATGTACATACATATATACAAGAAAAGAATTGCTCATCAACCATGATCACCTTAGATAACAATAATTATGTTATTCTATCTTAAACAATTATTTAGGATAACATTACTTAAATCACATTAAATGATTATAACTATTTTTGGTATTATGATATTAAATTGTAACAAACAAATGTTACTCGTATCGTTTGCCAATCGACTTCTTAAACAGCGGTTAAAAAGACCCTTTTAGCTTCTATTCTTGTTGGTTGTGGACTTGCAATCTAATGTGGAATACGGTTAGGCACGTCCAGGGTGCGGTAGTGACTGCATAAGTAACAATGCGCGGAAATCCTTAGAAAAGCTGGAGTAAGTTGATGAGTGAATTGAATGATTAAAATAAATTTGTATTTACATGAATGTGTAATAGTCGTAAGTGCCTTTTATTTTCATGGGGGACTTCTGGGTACCCTGGGTACTCCACAGAGGGCAGGACGAGATAATTATGTAGCATTATGGACTTAAACTACTGGGGTTGCTAACTTTAAAACTATTGCCAGGGAGAGTCTATAATTATGTATAACGTGGAGCGGCAACTAGGCAGGGCCTAGCCTCTAGATCTGAAAATATTTAGTATCCAATGATTACAAAATGCTACAAGAAATAATTCAGAGCATTAGATGTACATAAAATAGGTTAAAATGCTAACTACAACATGTTATTCATAGAACATTTTTTGTAATAGGGAGGTATTTTTTGGTCAGTTAAGTTGCAACATTTTTTTTTAACAGACAGAAAAGACAAAGATACTAATTTCTCGTAACACAACACTACGCCACTACGCCGCTCTAGCGCCGTGCGGTCTGCCCGCTGGCTTCAAGACCGGGTACAGCGTTGCCGCGCCGCTCTCCGCGCTCCGCTCCCGCTGACTTCGTGTCCGAGGCCTAAACGTCAACCAGTACACTATTGACATGAGCCCACTCCTAAAACTAACCTTAAATTTAGCTTACGTGAAGGGGCTAATAAGAACACTAGTAATTTCTGACCTACTTTACTAATTTTTAAAAAAGTTCAAACTGCTGTTTCAATAAATGACGTAAATTAATAGGACGAAACTGGGTCTTGTTTCATAAACTGTACTCTATTTAAGATCTTTGAAATTACTTCTTAATACCGTCTTGATTGAGAAGGCTTGATGAGAATTTAAAGAGAACCTAAACGAAAATCTCCACTGCTCTTGTTGTAGTTTTGGTTTTGTTTCAAGAACAAATTATTAAAATGGGTTTTTAATGTTCATTTTCATACCTTGAGTTATTTAATTATTGTAAATTTAAAATTCAAATATTATTCTCGTTAATGTCGGACAAAAATTTATATTTTTATACTAGAGCATACCTACCGGGGTGAGAGAAGCCACCTGCTGGATGATCGATGATTACAGGATTACTAAGTACTTTTTTTTACATTCTAGAAAACAAATAGTCAGCTTGTTTAAATAGATTGAATTTTAGTTATTTATTTTATTTAATTAATACTTCCTGCATTTTCCATTGCACGGGGAGGACTTAATGCCACATGGCATTATCTACCAGTCAACCTTTGGATGATTCAGTGAGGGACATGGCAGGTGCTGAGGGAGAAATGAATAAAGAATCACAGTTGACAATAAGCTGATAATAACTCTGTTATTTACACAAGACCATTTACAATGCTACATAATGATAGATAGCCGAATACTAAAATATACATATACATCCTTGCAGATAAATATAAACATATATAAATAAATACATACGTACAAACAATTTTAATGAGCATGTTTACTTTTAAATTAAATTCCAATTTCAGGATCCGATACATTATGGTTAAAAATATTTGTTTTTTTATTTGTTACAAGAAATAATTATTTCTTGTATCGAATTATAGAGTTCATTTAAAAAAATATATTTTATTTTAAGACTACTGGTTAAGGCAGCTACATGTTTTTACTGTCCATAATGTACCCCTTTAGTTACCATCACTTTTATTTATCTTTATTATCCCACAATTGGTAATTGTGGGTTTTGAAAACCAGAAAAAACTCATTTGACTGATAAAGGTGGAGCTTACACTGCGGAACGTGTTCGGAAATCCAAAACACGTTCCCCAATTCAGAGAGCAAATATATGCTATGCATACACATACGTTGAACTTTGTGTGTAGTTTATCAATGGTGTCAGTACAAGTTAAATCGATGTGTAAAGAAATACGATTTCAATTTAAATAACTTGAATATGAAACGATCCATGTATTAAGAAAATTTATATGTTTGTTCACCTCGGATCTTAACAGAAAATATATAACTTGTATAAATACGATAGCCACGGACAGCTTATTATGAAGATAATAAATTAACTATGGAAGTCATAAGCGTCTAAGAAAAGCAGGAGTCCACAGATTTCGGTAACCATTCTCTATTAGGTAAAGCGATATTGTTGTTTTGTCCACACTACCACACCACTACACCACATTAAGGTCAATAATCTAGTAGTTATTGAGTTCCATAAGTTATTTAGAAATAAATGGTTATATTTCAAGTGGTCAAATTCCTGATCAAAATTGCAATAAGTTATTTATTTTATGTACATCTGATCACTGAAAATAGCCTGCTGGTAACCGTAGCTATGTCATTGAAATATTTTTTATAAAATGTATCTCATGAAATACAAGCCTGTCTGATGGTAAGCCGTCTGTCCTGATGTCTTGATAAGATTTTTAATATTAGGTAATAGTTGTGACTTCAAAGTTAGTAAGTGTCAAGCACATGTCAGTCTAATCTGATATTATGTAAATGCTTTCATAAAAAATATTAAGGAAATCTAATTGTCAATAAACCCAAGAACAGGTTTAAATAGTTCAACATTTTCCTTATGTACGCTGATTAAGTAGGCTTCTCTAGACATTGCATACTTGGTTTATGTAGTCCACTTCGATTTTCCTTATTTTGTTTTCCTAGGTTAGGGTTTTCAAAAGATTGTTTGTTTCGATGGTTAATTACTTTGTGATTACCTCATTATATTCTAAATATATTTTAAGTCTGGCAAAAAGTGTCCGGATTATTAATATTATGGACCAAAATATTTTTTTTTATATTACTTCAGTATGAGATCTAGTAGGGGCACGATAGTAATTATTTCTATATTAGGTATAAATAGTAAAAAATAATGACTCGTAAAAGTTACATTTTGTAACAACAAATAACCAACTTGTAACTTTCAAACTAATATTTGATGTGCTTTATCAGCCTTTATAAAAAACAACCCATCAGAAAAAACAGTAACACGGCGCTGTCCTTGAAATAATTACCTATGCTGCCCCATGCCCGCCTACGGTATTTATTTTCATCTACCTACTTAAGTTTCTTTCTATTTTTGAAAAAAATATTTTTTTTAACTAAATAAAATATAATATTAACAATATTATATTTTTTTTAGTTAAAAAAATTAAATTTGTTGTGAATAAAATAGCTTCCTATTTTATTCACAACAAATTAAATTTTTTTCATTTGTTGTGAATAAAAATTGAAATAAATACAAGTAAGTACTTGTATTTATTTCAATCAAATACACAAATCGCAAGCTTACTGCTTACAAAAGTATCACACCGTTCGTTCGTCACTGCGGCGCATTCGCGAGTGTATACCGAACTTGATACGCGTAGGTATGACTCGCTTTCCGACCGTTAGTATAAAGATAGAATACTGTTTAGATAATATTACCGTGACCGAGCGCCGCGCATCAACGTAAAAACAAAAATCGGCCTTGAAATAGGTATCTGAACTAATCTACAGATTGTTAAAAAAATAAACTTTTAATTTATATTTGCCATTGCTTTGCACAAATGATCGGTCGAGGCTATTAATTAGCCGAGGAATTATATACTGAGTAGTTCTCTCATTATAAACATTGGTTACACTAATTGTAATAAATTTCCTATTAGCTTTTTGTCATGTTAGTTTGTTATGAGATATTTTAAGAAGGATGTTAGTGTTAAAAAAATATTTTAAAAAATTGTAAGTGATTTTGGTCTGTATCGGAAGTACCTTACAGTGTTTAAAAAGTTCATCACACGACTCCAAAAAGATTGACGTAGTCTTCCAAATGCTGATATCGTTTATTATGATCTTATCTGTCGTAGGCAGGTAGGGAAGCCAGACGCCGATCGATTACAAAGTAAATAGACATTTTGGTTCGTTTTTGAGCTTATAAAGTAGGTACCAATGTTACAATAAGTTCTTATTATTTATTGAAACTCATTGAGAATAACTTGACAAGTTATCCCAAAGGTTATAATATAAGTTAACACTAAACATGTAATTTTGAATAACGTTAGATACAATACATCTTTGAGCAGCTTCTGTAAATTTTGTCTGGCTAGAGAGATTAATATCTATCTATCTTTAATTAAATTTTGAATTTAATTAAATTAAATTAATGAGCCGTAAGGCACGCGTCAAGGGTGCAAATTTAAGATCGTCTTCGCCACGGGGACGTTGAGTTTGGCGGGGTGACGGCGTGCACCGTCTCAGCTCGGACAGCACGGCCGGGTGGTGCATCTGTCCGCGCAGCTCACGCCACACCCAATTTTGGTAATTCTTTGCCTCTTTGCCTCGCCATGAAATAAATTGTGAAAGTTATAGTAAAAAGCACTCCAGTGTACTCCAGCTTATTTAAAGGAACGTTTTACGTTTCTCGATGATACACACACGAGATCATCAGAATCCCTGGAATAGGCAGTACCTCCGCATTCTATGATACACATTTTATGACAAATCTTTTAGTGTACAGGCTGTTCGATTATGGAATGCTCTGCCTTTATCTATTAGACGTGTCCAATCACTAACCAAATAAAAAAAGGAAGGAAAATTACTTGGCTTCTTAATTGCTCCTGTGTTCCACTGCTGCATTTATTGGAATGACATATATATGTATTTTTATGTATGTATATAGTGAATATATATAAATACATGTTTATAGGTACGATGTACCTAGTGTTTAAGCTTGACATTTTGATTCCTCTTCATTAAAATGCGTTTTCTTCTGTATTTTTTCTGCACACCAAAACTACCCATTGGTTTGTTTATTGAAGTGGAAACTTCTTTAGCGGCGTTGTGCACTTTTAGATGGGTAAAAAATGTTAAACTTGCGTTAGGACACGTGACCCTGATGTCCGACCCTGATGTCCGTCCCCATCGAAAATTCATACGACGAAGCCGAGTTTGTTATATTTACATGTACGGCGTGAGAGAGAGCGTAGATAGAGAGAGAGAGAGAGAGAGAGAGAGAGGGAGAGGGAGAGACAGAGATAGGTCGTTTCGTTTAAGTTTTCACTTCTGTCGGCAGCCATAACTGCCTATTTCTTTTTTTGTATTATATAATTTTTGTCCATCCATTATAAATCCATTGTAATGGTGTACAATAAAGTTTATTATATTCTATTCTAGAGCATTTGTTTACAGACCAGTCATTCTCTAAATTTTTATCTAATTAAGTACATACGAGCCACATAGTTATATACGAGCAGCAAGGTTAGATAACATTTGGAAATTCCAGCAGAAGCCCCTTTCGACTGGAAATCTAATATGTTTAGGCAAAATGAACTCTTGAAACCTCAAACGGGGAAGCAGGTGCTACTCGATATTGTGGTAGCTTACCTATTAGGGTTGTATATTGCATCGTTTGTTAGGTAAAGAATGCAGTTATTTACTGTTTATTTTGTTACAAATCAATATTCTCCTATTGTTGACCAAAATTATTTACTAACTTAAGAATTGTTAAGTTATTTCGAAAGACTGCATGTCCGATATCCTGTCTGTCAAATAGAAGTAGTCAGTAAATGTCATTTTGGAAATCATCATCATCATCATCATCATCATCATCATGTAGGATAAATTTTGAATGCTACTCAATGTAAATAGGGTAGATGAATAAATAAAGGGACCCACTTAATTCGAAATTCGTTGGTTGTCCAAAAATAGAGTTAAAGTCTAAAGTATGAGATTTTCACGATTGTGGTTTTTCCATTGTCGAATTTTTACCTTACCTGGCAGCAACAATAGATAAGTTTTCAAGCTGCACACTTCTCTAAGGCAAATGGGCTGGATTTAAGTTACTCAAAACCATTATCCTATTTATCTTTGTTATTAAATCACGTATTCCTTTTAATATATTTAATCCAACCACTCCCACACCCTATTAAAGTACTTTAATGAACTTAGGTGAAACTTTAGTATGAAGGCATTGAACAATCTTTGCATGAAGTTGAACATCTAACAATGCGGCACACAATGGTATAGGGGGCAAACGAGCAGACGGGTCACCTGATAGTGAATGACTACCGCCGCCCATGGGCACATGTAACTCAAGAGTCACAAGTGCGTTGCCGCCCGTGGTGCCAAGTGTAAGTAGGAGAAGAGGGTGAGTGAGGGAAAATTGGGAAGAGGGGAGAGGGGAAGGACGGGAATAGAGGAGAGGGAAGGGCGAAATGCAATGGAAGCATTGCTTCACTCCTGGTTTTCTTTGAGGCCGTGGTATCGAGCGGAGTCGAGCCGGCCCATACGTGCCGAAGCATGGCTCTCCCACGTCATTTATTATACAGTTTTCTTACATGTTGGGAAAATTTCAACTCCTAGGACGGGAATCAAACGCATTATAATGCTCAATGGGGGCGTTACTCTTGGGAGATTAAAAACTCACTACTAATTACTGATACTTTAAATATAAAGGCGGTCTTCGTCTTCAGTGAATTTATTTCCATATAAACTGAGTGAGTTTAGGAGATTATTATACTGTAAAAAGTAAGCGTCATAACATCAATTTGTGGTGTTTTATTATGTTTGGAAGCAAAATCGCAAAATAATAAATAATTTAATTATTCTTGCAAAATCCATATGCCAACACTAAATATCTAACATTAGACCAATGAAATCTGTAAAATAAAATCAGAACAGAGTAAATGTAAGTATATAGTTTTATTTTCAATTGATCTTTGCAGAGAGTCCTTTTCTATGATATTCGATTACATTAACGACTACTAACCTGGTGGAAACATTGCAATTCGAAGGTTGCAAACATTGCAACACACCCAATTCAATGTGTTAATTCTCTTTTACATATAATAGTTTAAAAATATACTTATATGCATAATAATTTTAAAGTACCTGGGAGACCTTTTTGTAAAATGATCATTTTATTTTGTTTTATATTTTTTTTTTGTAAAATTGCGTTTTTAAAGGAAATACAACAATGCAGTTGAACTTTAAATGCAAATTGTATCTGTATACAAAATTTCATCAAAATCGTTAGAGGCGATGATAATAAGATAAATAAATATTGACTAGTAGCTAATTATAGCACTCGAATAACCAGGTCCCTAAACGTCGCCCACATCACACACTGCCATGATGGTAGAATGATTCCTTGTTGAGACCCGATAGTTATAATGATCTAGTCAATAAACAAAGATAACATATGCATAACTTGAAACTTTATCCTTATTTATCGACCTTGAGTATCTAATGTACCTACTTGAAGAGGAAAAATAATAAAGTAATACAATACATGCCACTAAGTAATTGCACTTAAAAAAAAAACCGGCCAAGTGCGAGTCGGACTCGCACACCGAGGGTTCCGTAAAATATTTTTATTATATGATGTAACTAAAAAATTACCGTTTTTGCAATTTTTCCTTTATCTGTGCTATAAGACGTTGCTTCGTACCAAATTTCAAGATTCTGAGTTCACGGGAAGTACTCTGTAGGTTTTAATTCCCTTACGAGTGTCGAAAATTTGCGGAAATGTGCGGCATAAACGGCTGTATCTTTGATTACGTTGTCTTAGAAATTTGATTTTGTCACAGCTCTAAGGGACAGTAGAACTGAGTATTTGATATAACTTTCAGTTTGATACCTCCACGCGTTCCTGAGAAAAAGGGTCTTGACAGACAGACAGACCTTCGGACGGTCAGATAACAAAATGATCCTATAAGGGTTCCGTTTTTGCCTTTAGAGGTACGGAACCCTAAAACATGTCTTCAAGGCACCAAACCAGTTAAGCCGAGTCAACATCTTCGCTAGGCATTATAAATAGCGAAAAGCTTTGTCGAGCATCAGTTCAGTTTTTGTAGTTTACAGACATTCATCTTAAGAACTAATTTACAAATCTTGAATCAACAATAATGGCTGTCGTCAACAAAATTGCCATCTTGCTTTTGATCGCTGCGTGTATCATGGTCATCACCGTGGACATCGCTAATGCAGTTCATGTCGGACCTTGTGACCAGGTCTGCAGCCGTACTAATCCCGAAAAAGACGAATGTTGCAGAGCTCACGGACACAGTGGCCACCGAAGTTGCAGCGGCGGACGAATGCAATGTTATTAATTCGGTTGATTTACAATGATCATTAATGCAATGTAGTTTGGATTTGTAAGTAATATATATTTTTTATTTTATTTTAAAAAAGACAACTCCCGCATTAGGAATTACTCCTATGTCGCGGGGGACTTTACAAACATACAAACGACGGAGACAAAGAACACCCAGACAGTAGTTTAGTTACTTGAACCTACTATGTAGTTTTTTTTTTTTGCTTTAAACTAAATTCCTGATTTTTTGGAGTTATTATTTACATTATTATTTTAGTACATTATTATATTATTTGTATTTTCAGGAAAAACCAACTGGCCATCTTCAATAAATCATTATCTTTGCATTATGGAAACAGAATTGGCACCAAAAAAACATGAATCACTTTCTTCAGATTTTAGAACATTGTAAATTTATTATTATATTATTTTTTAAATAAACACGTACTATTACAAAATGATTTGTTATTATTTTATCTCTTTTACTGTAGGACATCCGCCATTACATTTATACCTGAATTGGAGATAGTTCATATAGGCATAGCGACCGTCGGATGCTCTTTGAATGAAAATAATCCAGGGAGGTACTGAAGAACCAAATTTAAATAAAGCACATACTTATTTGTGGAGCTACATACTACTACAATATTCGATACAATTCCAGTTAGTATTGTAGATTTACCCTATAATAAATTCAAGTAAACTGCTTATGCTTCTAAAGCGTAGTGACTATTTTAAATTAAATATTATTCTGATGTTAAAAAACCTGAAACTAGTTTTTTTGGAATCGATTCGAATTCGAACAACCTTAATTTGTTTTATTTACACGTGACATACTATGAACAACATGTCTGTTTTTACGTTAAGGAATAGGCAGTCGTATGTGACATTTTATATTTGATAGGTACTATGAGATAGTTGATTAGTGTAATCTATACTAATATAATGAAGCTGAAGAGACGCTAATCTCTAAAACTATTATGTTTTGAATAATTGTTTTAGTATTGGGCAGAGTATTTTTGAGGAATATTATAGCTAGGTAACATCATGCTGTGACCCCTAAGAGCGAAGCAAACTACGGGGAACGTCTAGTAAAATACTTTGGGCACAATCCCAAACTCCGAGACTGCAACTAAGTATTCCTTTCTCATAAGACCCAATACTGCTTGACCAAGAAATCAGAGAGCATGACCGACATATACGTCACATACTGCGATGAAGGAAAAGAGGATTGTGTACCTTTCTTTTTTTTATCGTTATTAGGATTGTGTACCTACGTTTAAATAAAATATTTACATGTTGTGACTTGAATGTTTATACAATAAAGAAATGCTAAAAAACAATGAGTTTATAATAACCACAGAAGATGACAAATAGTGTAGTTGGCGCGTCAATAGCCTTAACATTATATTCAAACCAACACAACGCTAATCATCGACTATTTCGGTGCGGTTAATCTCAAAAACGCAAAATACCAAAATATATAATTGCGAATCATCATAGTGTAATACTTTAAAGTTCGTAAAGATAGCTCTTACACGGATTACAAATTGTACTTTTCATATAGATCCGTTTTAAATTAATATTTAAGAAGGCAAAAAAGATTAAGGACATTATGATTACCGTTCACTCCTCCTAGCAAATAGCGTGATAAATTATATAACCAATGTGTTAAAGTATAAGAAGGCCCTGAATTTCGATATTTAAATAAATTTCAATAGTTTCTACTTAAACTTGGACATACACAGTATTACACACACACACAGGCAAAGGAACAAAATATTTTAGTATGTCTATAAGATAAGATATTTATTCGCCAAGAATATATATCTTACCACATTTTGTATACCCATTAGGCGATAACATCAGAAAGCTTTTTGAATCTTTTTTTTTTAGTAAAGAATATTAGTAACGTGGGTCACACATTACTAGTATTCTTGTTAACCCCTGTAGGTAAGTTAAGTGCTTGTGTTAGGAGTAGGTCCACGCCAGTAGTGTACTGGGTGGGGTTCGAACCCGCAACCACTTGATCGCAAATCCGACGCCTTAGTCATTACGCTACATACATTATTTTGGATTGTGGAGATTAATTATTGAGGAAGGTAATGGGTTATGTAACATCACGCTACGACCCTTACGAGAGGAGCAGTGACCATAAACATTACAGACACAGAATTAAATTGCTGGAACACCCTTATAGTTCATATTTAGCGACATGCAACTTTGCACTATTCCCGTATGTAACAAAACATCTGAGGGGACGCAAGTGTTCGAGCGGATCGTGTAAAAAAGGGTGTCCTTGGAGTTTGTTTGCCTGTTTTTCTCCATAGGATCTACGTATTGGAACAGGCAACTAGCTTCACAACTAACTTAGTTCGACTGACTCCTACTGTTGACAATTCAAAAATACCTTTTATAGGTTTAATTGAAATAAATGGTTTTGATTGATTGATTGATGGAGCTTATAGGAGTTTAAGTTTTTGAGGATATATGCGGCTGTGTTCTAGAGGGAAACTGAAGTCTTTATACCTAGTTTGCACATATGAATATTTATAGTACTACCAGTGGAAATTAATAGAAAACAATAATATCAAAGTACAACAAAACTTATGAAGCTCCCAAGTAGATAATCTATATTGTTATTTTCTACTCCAATAACAACGGTGAAATTGTGGCGTGCGGTTTATCTTTAATTGTAACCAGGTAAGTAATACATAGTCATAGGAATATGATATTTTGTTGCCAACGATTAGCACATTAAAAAGAAAATAGATATATAACTTCAAACTTTCTCCTTATTTACCTCAAGTTGAATAAGAACAATAGATATGTACTGATGAATAATTGCGTAGAAAAAAACCCAAACATAACACAACAAACCGTAGAAGCTGAGTCAATGTAAGTATTGCAGGCATTATATATAGCGAGAACTTTTGCACAACATCAGTACAGTTCCTGTAGTCTAAAGACATTCATCTCAAGAACTAAACAAAACTTAAATCTAAAATAATGGCTGCCTTCAACAAAATCGCCATCTTACTTTTGGTCGCTGCGTGCGTAATGGTTATCAACGTTGAACATGCTAACGCAGTTCACGTTGGACCTTGCGACCAGGTCTGCAGCCGTACTCCTCCCGAAAGACACGAATGTTGCAGAGCTCATGGATACAGTGGCTACCGTAGTTGTGCTGGTGGACAGATGCAATGTCGTTAGATCGCTACATTTAAAATGTATGTATATGTATCATTTAATACAATATTAACTTCAAAGTCCTTTTCAAAAAAGACCCTAACATACTAAGGTGATTGGAAGAAGTTACCATGCGATATAATAATGTTTTATTTACATGAATAAATTTAAAATACAGATTTTTTATGATATACTCTTTCTTTTCAGGACACGCTGATTGTCTTCAAAAAATGTAACTACTTGCACTTAACTAAAACTTCACTGAAATGTTTTAACGTTTCAAACAATATAATTTTATTCTGTTTCTTTTGTGAATTCCGTTTACTTATGTATTATTTATTGTATTGTAATAAATATGTACAATTAAGCTAATTCTTATTCTTATTTCTCTCCTTCATGTACGAGATCTGTGATGAGTTACGTAAATCAGACCAATCAATCGAACTACCTCATTGAACGAATGAATGGAGAATAATTGTCACAATCGTGTAATTGTCACATTAGCGTTCAGAGGTTACCTAAATATTCTAATATCATGAATATCCTTAACCCCGGCAATATTGGCATTCGGCTTTACGCCGAAGGTGACACAGTATCATTTGCCAGGGCAGATCTGGTGACGGCATTTAACAGCTAGTAGTATACAGTGTTTCCTATAAACTTTGTCTTTGCGCCTGTGTACTACGAAGCCTTGAGTAACACTAAAAAGAGACAAACACAATACAATAAAATTTAGCCTGCGACAGAATGAGATAGAATAAAAGTATACAGCACTAAAAAGAGACAAACATATTCAAAAATAGAATGTAGCCTGCGAGAGAATGAGTAATATATATACTTTTTAACTGGAGGTTGTTTTGGGGTCTATGGATCATAACTAGACCTCCTGTAAAGACTTTTTTGGAAAACTCGACAACTGGTACAAAACCAATAGGTAGACTTTTCTTCGAAAATCTACCTAAAAGTTATAAAGTTGGCTTTTGTGTATTATAACTTATATTATAATACATAAAAGCGCCAACTTTGTTATACAATAATAATCTATACTAAATATCTAATATCTATAATATTATAAAGCTGAAGAGTTTTTTTTTGTTTGTTTAAACACGCTAATCTCTGAAACTATCGATCAGATTTGAACATTTTGTATTGTATAATTTAAGGCAAAAAGATTTAAGTCATTACAGTTAAAAAAAAAAACCGGACAAGTGCGAGTCTGTACTGCGAGGGTTCCGTAAGCAAACAAACTTGTATGTAAATAGGACGTCCATCTCGGGAATCAATTCTCGAATACCTTTGCCCGTCTTTTTCGAAAGATAAACTTAACTTTGCGGTTGCGATGTACCACAAAGTTAACTTCCAACCGCAAAATATAAGTTTGTAATCACAAAATATTTTGTTTTATGTGATATAACAAGAAATTAACGACTTTCAGATTTTTTCCTTTACTGGTGCTGTGAGACCTTGCTTCTTACAAAATTTTATGGTTCTAGGTCAAGGACCTTATAGGTTTTGATTTACCTGCGAAATGTTTAAATTTGGTCAAATCTAAGTCTTACGTGGCCATGTCTTTTGATTACGTTGACTTAGAAGCTTGATTTTTTTACAGCTTCAAGGGACTGTAGATTGGGTTTTGGGTATTAATTTCAATTTGATACGTCCACGGGTTCCTGAGAAAAGGAGTCTTGACAGACAGACAGCCAGACAGACGGAAAACAAACCCTATAAGGGTTCCTTTTTTTCCTTTTGAGGAACGGAACCCTAAAAAGAAAAGTATTACTAATCATTATTCAATCTATACTTATAATAAATCTGTAGCGGGATGATTCTGTACACGACTGAGGGGTATTAAGATATCGATACTGATGCCGAATATGCCATTCAAACAATTTTTGTCTGTCTGTCTGTATAGTGTAATACTTTAAAGTTCGTAAAGATAGCTCTTACACGGATTACAAATTGTACTTTTCATATAGATCCGTTTTAAATTAATATTTAAGAAGGCAAAAAAGATTAAGGACATTATGATTACCGTTCACTCCTCCTAGCAAATAGCGTGATAAATTATATAACCAATGTGTTAAAATATAAGAAGGCCCTGAATTTCGATATTTAAATAAATTTCAATAGTTTCTACTTAAACTTGGACATACACAGTATTACACACACACACAGGTAAAGGAACAAAATATTTTAGTATGTCTATAAGATAAGATATTTATTCGCCAAGAATATATATCTTACCACATTTTATATACCCATTAGGCGATAACATCAGAAAGCTGCAAAACAAATTCGCCTATAAAAGCATGCCTATTAGGTTTTTCGATTAAAGAAATCATTTATGGTGTAAAAGCACTTTTCAAGTAGCCAAAACTTTTTGATTTAAATCATTGCAATGGTAATTCTTTTATTACTTGAGAAATATGGTTTTAATTTTAATTGACATTATATAACTATTTTTACATCGAAGAGTGCTTTTACATGAATCGATTCTTAGTTTAGTGGGATCTCATTTAACAAATTTACTATCTTCACTAACTTTTGAATAGATTCTTGTATTATTTCTACCAAACATGCCAATAAATTGCTTAATTTTTTTATTTATCTAATATGATCACGTCGAGGCACTTCTGCTCCTAAAATCATGGATATTGTTATATATAGCTTCATGCATAATGCTTATGTAGTCTTCTAGGCGGGTCGCCCATGGACACCTGCAACTCAAGAGTCACAAGTGCGTTGCCAGCCTTTGAGATAGGAAATTATAGATTAAATTATATGTTATAGATTAAAATATATCAAAGTATTTTGCTAAGACAAAAAACTTATACTTAAGAGCAATAGCACAATGTTTGAGGTTTGTTACATTGCGTTACGGGACCATATAACAATCTCGTAAAAACATGTATTTTTCATATTTTTATTTAATAAATTATAATACACAAAAAATCCAGGTCTTGTGTCTGTATTGCAAATCTTATGTTAAAACAATAATCTATACTAAATATGTTTTTTGTTTGTTTAAACGCGCTAATCTCGTGGGAGAGCCATGCTTCGGCGCGTATGGGCCGGCTCGACCGAAGTCATACCACGACCTTACAGAAAACCGGTAGTGAAGCAATGTTTGCATTGCTTTTCGCCGCGTGAGTGAGGTTACCGGAGGCGATAACCTTTCCACCTCTTAGATTTGAATCTTTTTTTTTTAGTAAAGAATATTAGTAACGTGGGTCACACATTACTAGTATTCTTGTTAACCCCTCTAGGTAAGATAAGTGCTTGTGTTAGGAGTAGGTCCACGCCAGTAGTGCACTGGGTGGGGTTCGAACCCGCAACCACTTGATCGCAAGTCCGACGCCTTAGTCATTACTACATACATTATTTTGGATTGTGGAGATTAATTATTGAGGAAGGTAATGGGTTATGTAACATCACGCTACGACCCTTACGAGAGGAGCAGTGACCATAAACATTACAGACACAGAATTAAATTGCTGGAACACCCTTATAGTTCACATTTAGCGACATGCAACTTTGCACTATTCCCGTATGTAACAAAACATCTGAGGGGACGCAAGTGTTCGAGCGGAGCGTGTAAAAAAGGGTGTCCTTGGAGTTTGTTTGCCTGTTTTTCTCCATAGGATCTACGTATTGGAACAGGCAACTAGCTTCACAACTAACTTAGTTCGACTGACTCCTACTGTTGACAATTCAAAAATACCTTTTATAGGTTTAGTTGAAATAAATGGTTTTGATTGATTGATTGATGGAGCTTATAGGAGTTTGAGTTTTTGAGGAGATATGCGGCTGTGTTCTAGAGGGAAACTGAAGTCTTTATACCTAGTTTGCACATATGAATATTTATAGTACTACCAGTGGAAATTAATAGAAAACAATAATATCAAAGTACAACAAAACTTATGAAGCTCCCAAGTAGATAATCTATATTGTTATTTTCTACTCCAATAACAACGGTGAAATTGTGGCGTGCGGTTTATCTTTAATTGTAACCAGGTAAGTAATACATAGTCATAGGAATATGATATTTTGTTGCCAACGAAAAGCACATTAAAAAGAAAATAGATATATAACTTCAAACTTTCTCCTTATTTACCTCAAGTTGAATAAGAACAATAGATATGTACTGATGAATAATTGCGTAGAAAAAAACCCAAACATAACACAACAAACCGTAGAAGCTGAGTCAATGTAAGTATTGCAGGCATTATATATAGCGAGAACTTTTGCACAACATCAGTACAGTTCCTGTAGTCTAAAGACATTCATCTCAAGAACTAAACAAAACTTAAATCTAAAATAATGGCTGCCTTCAACAAAATCGCCATCTTACTTTTGGTCGCTGCGTGCGTAATGGTTATCAACGTTGAACATGCTAACGCAGTTCACGTTGGACCTTGCGACCAGGTCTGCAGCCGTACTCCTCCCGAAAGACACGAATGTTGCAGAGCTCATGGATACAGTGGCTACCGTAGTTGTGCTGGTGGACAGATGCAATGTCGTTAGATCGCTACATTTAAAATGTATGTATATGTATCATTTAATACAATATTAACTTCAAAGTCCTTTTCAAAAAAGACCCTAACATACTAAGGTGATTGGAAGAAGTTACCATGCGATATAATAATGTTTTATTTACATGAATAAATTTAAAATACAGATTTTTTATGATATACTCTTTCTTTTCAGGACACGCTGATTGTCTTCAAAAAATGTAACTACTTGCACTTAACTAAAACTTCACTGAAATGTTTTGGCGTTTCAAACAATATAATTTAATTCTGTTTCTTTTGTGAATTCCGGTTATGTATGTATTATTTATTGTATTGTAATAAATATGTACAATTAAGCTAATTCTTATTCTTATTTCTCTCCTTCATGTACGAGATCTGTGATGAGTTACGTAAATCAGACCAATCAATCGAACTACCTCATTGAACGAATGAATGGAGAATAATTGTCACAATCATGTAATTGTCACATTAGCGTTCAGAGGTTACCTAAATATTCTAATATCATGAATATCCTTAACCCCGGCAATATTGGCATTTGGCTTTACGCCGAAGGTGACACAGTATCATTTGCCAGGGCAGATCTGGTGACGGCATTTAACAGCTAGTAGTATACAGTGTTTCCTATAAACTTTGTCTTTGCGCCTGCGTACTACGAAGCCTTGAGTAACACTAAAAAGAGACAAACACAATACAATAAAATTTAGCCTGCGACAGAATGAGATAGAATAAAAGTATACAGCACTAAAAAGAGACAAACATATTCAAAAATAGAATGTAGCCTGCGAGAGAATGAGTAATATATATACTTTTTAACTGGAGGTTGTTTTGGGGTCTATGGATCATAACTAGACCTCCTGTAAAGACTTTTTTGGAAAACTCGACAACTGGTACAAAACCAATAGGTAGACTTTTCTTCGAAAATCTACCTAAAAGTTATAAAGTTGGCTTTTGTGTATTATAACTTATATTATAATACATAAAAGCGCCAACTTTGTTATACAATAATAATCTATACTAAATATCTAATATCTATAATATTATAAAGCTGAAGAGTTTTTTTTTGTTTGTTTAAACACACTAATCTCTGAAACTATCGATCAGATTTGAACATTTTGTATTGTATAATTTAAGGCAAAAAGATTTAAGTCATTACAGTTAAAAAAAAAAACCGGACAAGTGCGAGTCTGTACTGCGAGGGTTCCGTAAGCAAACAAACTTGTATGTAAATAGGACGTCCATCTCGGGAATCAATTCTCGAATACCTTTGCCCGTCTTTTTCGAAAGATAAACTTAACTTTGCGGTTGCGATGTACCACAAAGTTAACTTCCAACCGCAAAATATAAGTTTGTAATCACAAAATATTTTGTTTTATGTGATATAACAAGAAATTAACGACTTTCAGATTTTTTCCTTTACTGGTGCTGTGAGACCTTGCTTCTTACAAAATTTTATGGTTCTAGGTCAAGGACCTTATAGGTTTTGATTTACCTGCGAAATGTTTAAATTTGGTCAAATCTAAGTCTTACGTGGCCATGTCTTTTGATTACGTTGACTTAGAAGCTTGATTTTTTTACAGCTTCAAGGGACTGTAGATTGGGTTTTGGGTATTAATTTCAATTTGATACGTCCACGGGTTCCTGAGAAAAGGAGTCTTGACAGACAGACAGCCAGACAGACGGAAAACAAACCCTATAAGGGTTCCTTTTTTTCCTTTTGAGGAACGGAACCCTAAAAAGAAAAGTATTACTAATCATTATTCAATCTATACTTATAATAAATCTGTAGCGGGATGATTCTGTACACGACTGAGGGGTATTAAGATATCGATACTGATGCCGAATATGCCATTCAAACAATTTTTGTCTGTCTGTCTGTATAGTGTAATACTTTAAAGTTCGTAAAGATAGCTCTTACACGGATTACAAATTGTACTTTTCATATAGATCCGTTTTAAATTAATATTTAAGAAGGCAAAAAAAGATTAAGGACATTATGATTACCGTTCACTCCTCCTAGCAAATAGCGTGATAAATTATATAACCAATGTGTTAAAATATAAGAAGGCCCTGAATTTCGATATTTAAATAAATTTCAATAGTTTCTACTTAAACTTGGACATACACAGTATTACACACACACACAGGTAAAGGAACAAAATATTTTAGTATGTCTATAAGATAAGATATTTATTCGCCAAGAATATATATCTTACCACATTTTATATACCCATTAGGCGATAACATCAGAAAGCTGCAAAACAAATTCGCCTATAAAAGCATGCCTATTAGGTTTTTCGATTAAAGAAATCATTTATGGTGTAAAAGCACTTTTCAAGTAGCCAAAACTTTTTGATTTAAATCATTGCAATGGTAATTCTTTTATTACTTGAGAAATATGGTTTTAATTTTAATTGACATTATATAACTATTTTTACATCGAAGAGTGCTTTTACATGAATCGATTCTTAGTTTAGTGGGATCTCATTTAACAAATTTACTATCTTCACTAACTTTTGAATAGATTCTTGTATTATTTCTACCAAACATGCCAATAAATTGCTTAATTTTTTTATTTATCTAATATGATCACGTCGAGGCACTTCTGCTCCTAAAATCATGGATATTGTTATATATAGCTTCATGCATAATGCTTATGTAGTCTTCTAGGCGGGTCGCCCATGGACACCTGCAACTCAAGAGTCACAAGTGCGTTGCCAGCCTTTGAGATAGGAAATTATAGATTAAATTATATGTTATAGATTAAAATATATCAAAGTATTTTGCTAAGACAAAAAACTTATACTTAAGAGCAATAGCACAATGTTTGAGGTTTGTTACATTGCGTTACGGGACCATATAACAATCTCGTAAAAACATGTATTTTTCATATTTTTATTTAATAAATTATAATACACAAAAAATCCAGGTCTTGTGTCTGTATTGCAAATCTTATGTTAAAACAATAATCTATACTAAATATGTTTTTTGTTTGTTTAAACGCGCTAATCTCGTGGGAGAGCCATGCTTCGGCGCGTATGGGCCGGCTCGACCGAAGTCATACCACGACCTTACAGAAAACCGGTAGTGAAGCAATGTTTGCATTGCTTTTCGCCGCGTGAGTGAGGTTACCGGAGGCGATAACCTTTCCACCTCTTAGATTTGAATCTTTTTTTTTTAGTAAAGAATATTAGTAACGTGGGTCACACATTACTAGTATTCTTGTTAACCCCTCTAGGTAAGATAAGTGCTTGTGTTAGGAGTAGGTCCACGCCAGTAGTGCACTGGGTGGGGTTCGAACCCGCAACCACTTGATCGCAAGTCCGACGCCTTAGTCATTACTACATACATTATTTTGGATTGTGGAGATTAATTATTGAGGAAGGTAATGGGTTATGTAACATCACGCTACGACCCTTACGAGAGGAGCAGTGACCATAAACATTACAGACACAGAATTAAATTGCTGGAACACCCTTATAGTTCACATTTAGCGACATGCAACTTTGCACTATTCCCGTATGTAACAAAACATCTGAGGGGACGCAAGTGTTCGAGCGGAGCGTGTAAAAAAGGGTGTCCTTGGAGTTTGTTTGCCTGTTTTTCTCCATAGGATCTACGTATTGGAACAGGCAACTAGCTTCACAACTAACTTAGTTCGACTGACTCCTACTGTTGACAATTCAAAAATACCTTTTATAGGTTTAGTTGAAATAAATGGTTTTGATTGATTGATTGATGGAGCTTATAGGAGTTTGAGTTTTTGAGGAGATATGCGGCTGTGTTCTAGAGGGAAACTGAAGTCTTTATACCTAGTTTGCACATATGAATATTTATAGTACTACCAGTGGAAATTAATAGAAAACAATAATATCAAAGTACAACAAAACTTATGAAGCTCCCAAGTAGATAATCTATATTGTTATTTTCTACTCCAATAACAACGGTGAAATTGTGGCGTGCGGTTTATCTTTAATTGTAACCAGGTAAGTAATACATAGTCATAGGAATATGATATTTTGTTGCCAACGAAAAGCACATTAAAAAGAAAATAGATATATAACTTCAAACTTTCTCCTTATTTACCTCAAGTTGAATAAGAACAATAGATATGTACTGATGAATAATTGCGTAGAAAAAAACCCAAACATAACACAACAAACCGTAGAAGCTGAGTCAATGTAAGTATTGCAGGCATTATATATAGCGAGAACTTTTGCACAACATCAGTACAGTTCCTGTAGTCTAAAGACATTCATCTCAAGAACTAAACAAAACTTAAATCTAAAATAATGGCTGCCTTCAACAAAATCGCCATCTTACTTTTGGTCGCTGCGTGCGTAATGGTTATCAACGTTGAACATGCTAACGCAGTTCACGTTGGACCTTGCGACCAGGTCTGCAGCCGTACTCCTCCCGAAAGACACGAATGTTGCAGAGCTCATGGATACAGTGGCTACCGTAGTTGTGCTGGTGGACAGATGCAATGTCGTTAGATCGCTACATTTAAAATGTATGTATATGTATCATTTAATACAATATTAACTTCAAAGTCCTTTTCAAAAAAGACCCTAACATACTAAGGTGATTGGAAGAAGTTACCATGCGATATAATAATGTTTTATTTACATGAATAAATTTAAAATACAGATTTTTTATGATATACTCTTTCTTTTCAGGACACGCTGATTGTCTTCAAAAAATGTAACTACTTGCACTTAACTAAAACTTCACTGAAATGTTTTGGCGTTTCAAACAATATAATTTAATTCTGTTTCTTTTGTGAATTCCGGTTATGTATGTATTATTTATTGTATTGTAATAAATATGTACAATTAAGCTAATTCTTATTCTTATTTCTCTCCTTCATGTACGAGATCTGTGATGAGTTACGTAAATCAGACCAATCAATCGAACTACCTCATTGAACGAATGAATGGAGAATAATTGTCACAATCATGTAATTGTCACATTAGCGTTCAGAGGTTACCTAAATATTCTAATATCATGAATATCCTTAACCCCGGCAATATTGGCATTTGGCTTTACGCCGAAGGTGACACAGAATCATTTGCCAGGGCAGATCTGGTGACGGCATTTAACAGCTAGTAGTATACAGTGTTTCCTACAAACTTTGTCTTTGCGCCTGCGTACTACGAAGCCTTGAGTAACACTAAAAAGAGACAAACACAATACAATAAAATTTAGCCTGCGACAGAATGAGATAGAATAAAAGTATACAGCACTAAAAAGAGACAAACATATTCAAAAATAGAATGTAGCCTGCGAGAGAATGAGTAATATATATACTTTTTAACTGGAGGTTGTTTTGGGGTCTAGGGATCATAACTAGACCTCCTGTAAAGACTTTTTTGGAAACTCGACAACTGGTACAAAACCAATAGGTAGACTTTTCTTCGAAAATCTACCTAAAAGTTATAAAGTTGGCTTTTGTGTATTATAACTTATATTATAATACATAAAAGCGCCAACTTTGTTATACAATAATAATCTATACTAAATATCTAATATCTATAATATTATAAAGCTGAAGAGTTTTTTTTTGTTTGTTTAAACACACTAATCTCTGAAACTATCGATCAGATTTGAACATTTTGTATTGTATAATTTAAGGCAAAAAGATCTAAGTCATTACGGTTAAAAAAAAAAAACCGGACAAGTGCGAGTCTGTACTGCGAGGGTTCCGTAAGCAAACAAACTTGTATGTAAATAGGACGTCCATCTCGGGGATCAATTCTCGAATACCTTTGCCCGTCTTTTTTGAAAGATAAACTTAACTTTGCGGTTGCGATGTACCACAAAGTTAACTTCCAACCGCAAAATATAAGTTTGTAATCACAAAATATTTTGTTTTATGTGATATAACAAGAAATTAACGACTTTCAGATTTTTTCCTTTACTGGTGCTGTGAGACCTTGCTTCTTACAAAATTTTATGGTTCTAGGTCAAGGACCTTATAGGTTTTGATTTACCTGCGAAATGTTTAAATTTGGTCAAATCTAAGTCTTACGTGGCCATGTTTTTTGATTACGTTGACTTAGAAGCTTGATTTTTTTACAGCTTCAAGGGACTGTAGATTTATGTATTGGGTATTAATTTCAATTTGATACGTCCACGGGTTCCTGAGAAAAGGAGTCTTGACAGACAGACAGCCAGACAGACGGAAAACAAACCCTATAAGGGTTCCTTTTTTTCCTTTTGAGGAACGGAACCCTAAAAAAAAGTATTACTAATCATTATTCAATCTATACTTATAATAAATCTGTAGCGGGATGAATTCTGTACACGACTGAGGGGTATTAAGATATCGATACTGATGCCGAATATGCCATTCAAACAATTTTTGTCTGTCTGTCTGTCTGTCTTTCTGTCTGTCTGTTTGTATGTTCACGATAAACTCAGAAGTGTCTGAAGGGATATGCTTGAAACTTAATAAATATTAAGAGTACAAAGAATCGATTTTTACCTGTGATTTAAAGAAATATTATTTCACCTGCAAATAGTCATGTCTGTTTGAAGGATTTCGAGTGAATGTATATTGTCAATCGTAGGATATTATAGGGGAATATGCTTTTCTGTAGTGATTACTAAAGCAGCAGGAGTTTTTTTTTCTTTGTTTGGTGATCCCAGAGTAATCGATAACTGGTTCTTGACTATGCCAACGAGCTATTTGGCCTCTCCCAGCCATTAAATTAATAAACATGTTTCAGGGCATTAATAATAATAACAACTTTATACACCTCATACACGGTCGTCTAATCCTAAGCTAGGCAGAGCCTGCACTACGGTAACCAGACTGCTGATAAGCATACTTATATATTTCTAAATACATACATATTATAAATAAATTACATCCAGACAGAGAATAATTCGTCCTGGGTGGAAATTGAACCCACTACCTCTGGCTCAGCAGTCAGGGTCACTAACCACTAGACCATCAGGCCAGTCCAGTAAATATACATATATTTATAAATAGAGTTATAGAAAAAGAAGATCCAAACTTTTGCGTTCCATGATAATATAATTATGTTGACGGGTATACCGAGGGGGCACATAGTTTCTAGGAAGCGGCACTGACTCACTGACTACAGCAAGACTCTCCTAATTGGTCGGACGAATCGAGATGTTAGGTCGTCACAGTTGTTTTATGAAGATTTTCTACTAGGAGAACATCTCGCGCAAGGAGGTGAAGGTGTGGATTCGGTCGAAAAACTTCCAGGTGGAATCTTTCACTCGCGCTCTCATGCGTACGCTAAGAATGGCCGTGGGTGTATGAGACGAGTTTTATTTTCTCACCCGAAGCAGAGTCTCCCGTGAAGAGGGTGTCTGGACATCGCCCAGTTGCCGTCCGCTAGCCAGCGCTGGGTGGATCATTGGAGGCAAAACGTCGCCGTACCGACGGTCAACTTATAAACGGTGCTGTGGTTTTAGTTGGTTTAAGCCTAATATACGGCCTCGCCAATGGCTCGGTGAGGTGAGCTTCCACACGAAAAACAAATGAGTAATGTTACCACGGCCAAATTAAGTCAACCAAAACAACCTTTTTTGTACGCTCCAGGTTGTTTCACGCCAATTCCGTATAAAAAATCCTGTCTGGAGAAAGTGGTACTATGCAATAAGCGACAAATTGCTGTTTTCCGAAAAAAACGCGAACGAAGTCGCGGGCACAGCTAGTAGGTAATAAATTCGCCTACCATACGCCTACGACTAGTAGTATTATGTGTCGATTCCCTACACTCAAGAGTTTTATTTGTTCTTAAAGTATTAGAATGCTTTTGGTGTATATAATATACGAGTATATTATGTGTAGGTGTAATTGTCATAAAAATACAGAGAGTGCTACACTCCCCTGATTAAAGTCATCTAAAATGTGTGGCGGCATGAACGAGATTGTGGTACGCCTGGTGGAAAATTTATTTAAAATGATATATGTGGATATATTAATATCGTAAAGAAATTTTAAGGTATTTTCTTAGAACTTCTTTGAATAAAGTAACTGTGTTTAAAACAATGTCATATTATTAAACTGTCTTATATCAGTGAACGAAGTCAAATACTTCAGTTTTATCACACTTAATAATTTTTTGTTAAAAAACCTCTTCTTTCTTTTCCTTCAGTGGTAGTAGCCCACCACCTATGGTGGTGTTATGTTCCTCAAATACTTAGGCAATATTCTCCGACCGGGACAGGGGTTCATCCCTGCATACCAGGTAATGAAGTTCCAATTAAAGTTAGATAGAGTTCTAACACTGTTCGTTGGTAACCAGGTCATTTAACACAGGTTGGAATATAAATAAATAATTGCTGTTGTAAATTTGAATGTTTGAGAAAATTGATAGTATCTTTTTCTATAGGAGTAAAGATATTTGTTATTCAATCACGACCTTACCGCTTGATGAACGGATTTGTATT
This sequence comes from Callimorpha dominula, assembly GCA_949752705.1. Classification (NCBI taxonomy): domain Eukaryota; kingdom Metazoa; phylum Arthropoda; class Insecta; order Lepidoptera; family Erebidae; genus Callimorpha; species Callimorpha dominula. Next base: position 6,619,243 of record OX457005.1, read on the forward strand.
TAGTTTTTCACACACATATATTGTATACTGAACAAACACATTGCCATCTGGGAAAGAAGATCTCCATGGAAAGTGGGTAGCAAATAAATCATAGGTACATCCATTATTGACTAACATAGAACAACAGTTTTCAAGTTCATGTAGATTTGAATCTTTAAAACACTATAAATTAAATACTTCTACAAATAACAGTCACCGGCTCCCTGCAATCCTAAACAGATCATCCGTCAAACTAGTGACAAGACGTCCCACGTTAAGCTTATAGTCCAAATAGACCAAGCTCCACTATCGTCATTCGAAATGCTTTCAACCCAGCAGTCTTGGATCGTCTGGATTATAGATATGCCATTTCCATTGTACCTTGCTAATGGTTAGAGCTATATCGATGAGCTTAGTTCTCCTCTGGATATCTATATTTCAAATCCACACCTCGGTAAGCGACTTTGAGCTAGACTTGACTAACTTAAATTGAGGTCATTTACACAGTTTTTGTGTTAAGATGAGAATTCATAATGTTTCATACTTGTTTGAAGCTGAGCAGTTTAAACACCAGAACCGTACACCTAATTTTTCCTTAAATCGGACCAGCCGTAATACTATTCTTCAAATATAGCTTAATATTTCTGTTAGACATTAAGATAGTAAGGGTTTTAGGGTATACGTAGGACGCTACATACGTTTTGACGTATGCAAATTAGGTATAACAATATTGTGATTTGAAGTCATATCCATAAACTCCAAGTAAAATATAAAAAAAAAAACAAATTTGGAGGCATCGTATATTTTCTAAATAAAAAAAAAATTGGTTGTCTTTAAAGTCGGTTTAAGGACGATAACTTTACATAAGAAAACAGTAGAAGAGAGATAGATGCGTCACAAGCCGAACGCTTATCGTTCCTCTCTATCGCTTGTTCCGCGCGCTCGTTTGCACGGTCGGCTCAGGTGGAACGTGACAATGAGTCATGCTTTTTTGTGCGTGCAGCCGGCGTTCATTGATTTATAAGACGTTATCACGTCAAAATGGCAGGATTCTCTCGTTATGATATTCGTGTAATTATTTATACGGCTTCGCACGGGTAGCAGGGACATCTTCAACAATCATCATCATATTTAACACCCGATTACACAAAACTTTAACAAATTTTATACCTAAACTTTCCTCATGAATCGCACTATCTATTGGTGAAAATCCGTTGAGTAGTTTTTGAGTTTATCGCAAACAGACAGACAGACAGACGTGGCGGGGAACTTTGTTTTATAATATGTAGTGACTAGTGATAACTTTAAGCGTAGCCTAATTAAAAACTGTTTCGAGGAAATGATTAGTGCACTGAAGGAAATTTGACCATCTCTAAGGATCGTAAAATGGTGGTATATAATAATAATTATAATATTTAATTCATAATTAATTTATAATTAATAATAATTAATATAAATAATATTTAATTCCATTGCAGTAATTTTAACTTAGAGGGTGATGCAAGGCCTGGTAGGCCGATAAAATTGCCTACTGATCAAACATTGAGACTATACGCAAGCTATTGGAGGAAGACTGATGTGTTACATTTCGATAGATCGAGGAAACCCTCAAGTTAAGTGCACTAACTGTTCATCTGAATCAGATGATGCACGACCATTTGAAAGTACGGAAACTTTGTTCACTCTGAGTACCGCACTTGATGTCTAATGCGCTGAGGGAGCACCGTGTGTCTTGGTCTCGTGATATGATAACAAATTTTGAAGACGGCCAATCTAACAACTTGAACTCGTGATTCGATTTTTACATGTCATGAAACCTAACTGTATTATTTGAATGTTCCGATTAAATCCCAGAGTAAAGTGTGGGTGCTTAAAGATGAACCGTAAAGTAGAAAGAATGTCACGATCCGTAAAGTAAGGAAAGGTGGATGTATTAATATTAAGAGAAAAACTTTTGCTACGGTTTTGCTTGATAAAGACTGTTACTGCTGCATGGTATACATACATATACACATGGAAGAATGCTTACATCAAGTATTAGAAGCCTTAAAAAATTTAAGCTCGATAATTGGCTTTTACATTTAGGTAACGCCGCTGCAAATCGAGCCGGTAGAATTACGGACTATTTGCACCAAGGTGGAATGAAATTGCACTATTCTCGTGTGCAACAAAGCAACTGAAGGGACGCAAATTTTGAGCGGTAAAGAGCTTATAGGAGTTTTTGAGGAGATATGCAGCTGTTTCAGAAGGATACTGGAATCTTTATACTTGGTAACACGTATAAAGGCCTGTACTACTGGAGACCAATTCGAAAAAATAATAATTATAAAGTATGACAAAACTTATGTAGCGCTCTAGTAGATAATATTTATTGTTATTTTCTAATCCAATATCAACGAAGAAATTTTGGCGTGTTGTTTACCTTTAATTGTAACCACGTAACTAATCTTCACTAATATTATAAAGTTTGTGACTTTGGATGTTCGGAGTAATCTCCGGTACTACTGATCTGATTTTGAAAATTAGTGTTCGGTAGCCAATTTATCGCGGCAGGCTTTAGGCTACATAACATCACACCACGACCAACAGTAGCGGAGCATCAATAAAAATTTAGCAAAAAAAGAGAAAATTTACAAACGTAGACGAAGTTGCGCGGGTCAGCTATACATAATAATAGGAACTAGAGATCGCCTGGTAGTTGAATTTTGACCATGGTTTTTTTATTGGCTAGTATAATTTGAGCTGTCATTGTATAGACCTACTTACCATGACAGGTAATGACATACACTGGACGCGTATAATTCATTAAGCCGTTTTCACGTAATTCTTAAAGTTGTAAGACAAATTGTGTAAAAAATTTAGTTTTCTGCACTTCTTCCATATATAAACTGCAAATATTCAAAAATTCGCGTTACTACGTTTCCGAAATTTTCTTAAAAAGGGGTACAAAAAATTCTCTTCACGTATTAATATAATGTAATGTATATATGATATTTTGTTGAGAGGAAAAAGCACATTAAAAGGAAAGTAGATGGATAACTTCAAACTTTATCCTTATTTATGTCTTGTTATTTACCTCAAGTTGAATAAGGACAATATACATTCACTGATAAATAATTGCGTAGAAAAAAACCCAAACGTAACACAACAAACCGTAGAAGGTGAGTATTGCAGGCATTATAAATAGCGAAAACTTTTGCACAACATCAGTACAGTTCCTGTTGTCTAAAGACATTCATCTCAAGAACTAAACAAAACTTAAATCTAAAATAATGGCTGCCTTCAACAAAATCGCCATCTTACTTTTGGTCGCTGCGTGCGTAATGGTTATCAACGTTGAAAATACTAACGCAGTCCACGTTGGACCTTGCGACCAGGTCTGCAGCCGTACTCCTCCCGAAAGACACGAATGTTGCAGAGCTCATGGATACAGTGGCTACCGTAGTTGTGCTGGTGGACAGATGCAATGTCGTTAGATCGCTACATTTAAAATGTATGTATATGTATCATTTAATACAATATTAACTTCAAAGTCCTTTTCAAAAAAGACCCTAACATACAAAGGTGATTGGAAGAAGTTACCATGCGATATAATAATGTTTTATTTACATGAATAAATTTAAAATACAGATTTTTTATGATATACTCTTTCTTTTCAGGACACGCTGATTGTCTTCAAAAAATGTAACTACTTGCACTTAACTAAAACTTCACTGAAATGTTTTGGCGTTTCAAACAATATAATTTAATTCTGTTTCTTTTGTGAATTCCGTTTATGTATGTATTACTCATTGTGATAAATATGTACAATTAAAGCTAATTCTTATTCTTATTTCTCTCTTTCATGTACGAGATATCTGATGAGTTACTTAAATCAGACAAATCAATCGAATAACCTCAGTAAACGAATGAATTGAGATTAATTGTCACTGTGAACTGTTCTCATTAGTGTGAAATCTTCTTATTAGCATTCAAAGGTTACCTAAATATCCTAATAACATGAATATCTTTAACCCCGGCAATGTTGGCAATTGCTTTTACGCCGAAGGTGACGGCATTAAAATTTAAAAGCGAGTAGTATACAGTTTATTCTTTTAAACTTTGCCTTTGCGCCTGCGGACTACGAAGTCTTAAGTCACACTAATAAGAGACAAACACAATACAATAAGATTTAGCCTGTGAGAGAATGAGATAGAATACACGTATACAGAACTAAAAAGAGACAAACATATTCATAAATAGGATTTAGCCTCCGAGAGACTGAGATAGAATACAAGTATACAGTGTTTCCTATAATCTTCGTATGCTAGCACTCGTCTTTGCGCCTGCGTAGTACGAAGCCTTCTTGTGTGATTCACGTGTATTATTTTTGTGCATTTGGGTATTAAAATTCGTTGGTTAATTAATTTATAAGTTTCACTTCTACCGTGAAACACACACTTTTTTATGATAAAAAAACTTAGACGTAAGAACAACAGCACATTTAAACAAGGTATGGCACTGGCTCTAGGGTCTTCTCAGAGAACCTAAATATAAAAACAACAGCCACTCTAGGTACCCATAACACAGTACTCCAGGCCGAGTGTTTAGGTATCTCCATGGCTGCAGCAGCTGTCACTGCAAGGAAGGTAAAGGATCAATCGATACGTATACTATCCGACAGCATGGCAGTGTTACAAGCCCTCGACGATACGTCTTAATGAGGTATGGGCATGGCTCGTTGTACAAACACCTTTCTGCTATAGGTGCTACGGAGAGCCCACTGTGCAGAGCTTGCATGGAAGCAGAGGAAACAGCAACCCATGTACTTCTGGACTGCCAGGGGGTTGCAGAATACCGGGCTAAGTACCTTGCTTCGCCAGGGTCACTCTCCGAGATCGTCGGTAACGTGAAGGGGTTACTGGGATTCTTCGGGGAGTTAGGGTGGCTCGAATAGCTTTTATTCCCACCAACGCAAAATACGCGCCTCGTCGTGGATTTGCGGAAATCTGCCCGTGAAAACCTAACCTAAACCTAACAACAGCACGTTGTTTGAGGTTTGTAGCATTGTGTTACGGGACCATATAACAAACTCGTAAAAATAATATGTTTTCATATTTGTATTAAAATAATCCGGGCCTGCAACAGGCACGCAGAGGTAGATTTCGTGTTTTTTTTTAATTTTAAACTCCAAAAATATAAGTCGCGTTAAAAACTTTAAATGTCTACATTGTAGAGTAAAATAAAAAATAGCTTTCATTTAAAAATATTACCGATTGTAAAAAGGTTTACGGTTTCGGAGCTATGAACTTTTTTCCAACAAATTTTGCCCCCCCAACAAGTTAAGGATGGAATCATTTAGGGTACAGATTATAAAATGTTCGTATTTACTATGGGCATGCTATTAAAGTTAAACGGACCAAAAACTTGACAACTGGTACGAAACCAATAGGTAGATTTTTCTTCAAAAAGTACCTAAAAGTTATAGTTATAGTACACAAAAGCGCCAACTTTGTGTATGTACTGCAAATTTTATGTCATGACAATAACCTATACTAAATATGTATCTAATACCTATAATATAATAAAGCCGAAGAGTTTTTTTTGGTTGTTCGTTTGGTTAACCGCGCTTATCTCTGAAACTATCAATCAGATTTGAAAATTTTGTATTGTTAGAGTAATTATTAATTACGAATAAAACTGCGGAAAACGGCTAGTAAGCTTAATAGTACCAAATCTGGTACTACAAGTATTTTTTAGATAATGTTGTCCCACAGAACCGCTATTGAAACTCACACTTGTCCAGACACAATGAATAGCAACTAAGTGCGAGTCTGACGCTCACCGAGGGTTCCGTGAGCAAAGAAAGTTGTATATAAATAGTACGTCCATCTCGGGAATCAATTCTCGAAGATCTTTGCTCGTCTTTTTCGATTTGTTGTTGGTTGCGATGTACGACAAAGATAACTTTCAAACCGCAAATATAAGTTTGTAATCACAAAAACATTTTTTTATAATATATGTGGCGATTTCCACATAGAGCAAAAACATCCTGCATCGCGCTATGAGAGTTCTAGCGCCGATTAGTATATATACAACTTCTCAACATCAATCGTTTTGCCTCGGTCCGCCAGGCATCACCTCGCCTGGTCGAAGGATCCTCCCTTTGTCTTGGAGGGACATAACACGCCTTCCTCCACAGTGGTGACCACGACGTGATTGGAAGCAGCCTTCATGGAGCAGATCAGCAGCATTATCATGGCCGCCCTCGTATACACTCCTACAGCAATGAGCGGTAATCGAGTCTCAGACAGCCAGCATCCTTGGCCTCAACAGGGATACTACACGCCTGCAGCGACTGCTCCAGCCTGGTTACCCCTACGGCCTCATCAGCGTTTAGGCACAGCACACTGCACCTACGGTCTACGTAAGAAGAGCACCTCTCTCCCGTCTACGCAGCAGCCAGCCACTACGCAGCAACCGCACTACAGCACTGCACACAGCACCGCAGCACCGCACGCGGCCCCGACTCACTGGGACCAACAGACTTCAGCCTCGACTCACTGGGAATAGCAGCACTCAGTTCCGACTCACTGGAACCTGCGGCACTCAGTTCCGACTCACCGGAACTACTCACTACTGGCCCTGGCACGCTTCGTAATAGAGTATAGACAGCTGACAATCCTCATCCTCATCCTCATCAAGATTTCGACTTCCGGTCTTGGAGGGGAGTGATGTGGCGATTTCTACATACAGCAAAAACATACTCCAACATCAGCTAGTGAAGACAAACTGAACTACGAAGTAACTACTAATCCTGCATCGCGCTATGAAAGTTCTCGCACCGATTAGTATATATACAACTTCCCAACATCAATCGTTGGGTTGCGGCCCGCCAGCCAGGTCAGAGGATCCTCTCTTTTTGTTGGAGGGACATAACACCCGTTCCTCCACAATATATAACAACAAATTAAAGACTATCAGATTTTTTTCTTTACTTGTGGTCTCAGACCTTGCCTATTACCAAATTTCATGATTCTAGGTCAATGGGCAGTACCCTATAGTTATTGATTTACCTGCGAAATGTTCAAATTTGTTACAATGTAAGGTTAATTGCCCTATCTTTTGATTACATTGACTTAGAAGCTTGATTTTTTACAGTTTCAAGGGATTGTTGACATAAGTTTTTGATGTTCATTTCAACTTGACGCCTTCACAGATTCCTGAGGAAAAGGGTCTTGACAGACACACAGATAGACAGACAGAAAGATATAACCACAAACTAACCACTTTCCGGTTTTTGCCTTTATTATTGCTGTGAAACCTTGCTTCTTACCAAACTTTATAATTCTAGGTCAATGGGAAATACCACTAAATAGGTTTTTATTTATCTGCAAAATGTTCAAATTTTGTCAAATCTAAGTCTTACGTGGCCATATCTTTTAATTGCGTTGACTTAAAAACTTATTTTTTTTACAGCTTCAAGGGACCGTAGATTTATGTATTTGGTATTAATTTCAACTTGATGCATCCACGAGTTCCTTAAAGAAATGGTATTGATAAACTAGTGAGAAGACGTCCCACGCTAAGCGTATAGTTCAAAAAACAAATGACGACCAAGCTCCACGGTCGTCATTCGAAATGCTTTCAACCCAAGCGGTCTTAGATCGTCCGGATTATAGATATGCCATTTCCATTGTACTTCGCTAATGGTTAGAGCTATATCGATGAGCTTAGTTCTCCTACAGATTTCCACATTTAGAATCCATACCTCGCTAAGCGACCTTTAGGTTTAGATACACACGCTATTGCAAGTATCAAAAAGGTAGAAAATGAGAAAAATAAATAGGAACAGTATATAAGTTAAGCGATATATTACATAACACACTTGAACTGGATTATTTTAATAACGATTACTGAGTGTTAAAATGGTGTAATTATTTTAGTTATTGAAGGTTACTAAAACGGCTTTGACGACTATTCAAATTGACTTCTACAAAACATTTACCTTAAAAAAAAATATAATATATATTAAGCGGCGCGGCAGTGGTAACGTAATAGCTAAACAAGTTTGCGTCGTGACCCAACTATTTGTCGACTACTAACTACATATAGCACTCGAATAACCAGATCCCTAAACATAGCCCACATTACACACTGCCATGATGGCGACCCGATAGTTATAATTATCTAGTTAATAAACAAAGATAACATATGGATATATGCAAAACTTGAAACTTTATCAATCGAACCTGAATATCTAATGTACTTGATGAGGAAAAATAATAAAGTAATACAATACATGCCACTAAGCAATTCAACGTAAAAGAAATACCTGTGTTCAAATCACCATACCAGTTAAGCCGAGTTAACATTTTGGCAAGGCTTTATAAATAGCGAAAAACTTTGTCCAACATCAGTACAGCTCTTGTAATCTACAGACATTCACCTTAAGAACTAATTTACAAATCTTGAATCAACAATAATGGCTGTCGTCAACAAAATCGCCATCTTGCTTTTGATCGCTGCGTGTATCATGGTCATCACAGTAGACATCGCTAATGCAGTTCATGTCGGACCTTGTGACCAGGTCTGCAGCCGTACTAAACCCGAAAAAAACGAATGTTGCAGAGCTCACGGACACAAGGGCCACCGAAGTTGCAGCGGCGGACGAATGCAATGTTATTAATTCGCTTGATTTAAAAGGTACAATGATCATAAATCTAATGTAGTTTTGATTTTTAAGTAATATATATTTTTTTTTTTTTTTAAAAGACAACTCCCGCATTAGGAATTACTCCTGTATTACGGGAGACTTTACAAACATATAAACAACTTACTCAAAGAACACCCAGACCCAGTTTAGTTACTTGAACCCGCTATGTTAAGATTTTTTTTGCTTTAAACTAAATTATTGATTTTTTGGAGTTATTATTTACACTTTGCATTATGGAAATAGAATATGATACAAGATATGATACAAGCCAAGAATATGGTACATTAGGCGATAACATCAAAAAGCTGTCCAACAAATTCGCCTATAAAAGCATGCCTATTAGGTTTTACGATTAAAAAATCATTTATCGATATATTATATTATTATTTATAATAAAGAGATATATATTATATTATATTATTAATCAAGTAGCCAAAACTTTTTGATTTAAATCATTGCAATGGTAAACCTTTTATTACTTCAGCAATATGGTTTTAATTTTAATTGACATTATATAACTATTTTTACATCGAAGAGTGCTTTTACATGATTCGATTCTTAGTTTAGTGGGATCTCATTTAACGAATTTACTATCTTCACTAACTTTTGAATAGATTCTTGTATTATTTCTACCAAATATGCCAATAAATTGCCTAATTTTTTAAATTATCTAATATGATCACGTCGAGGCACTTATGCTCCTAAAATCATGGATATTGTTATTGTTAAAAGCTTCATGCATAATGCTTATGTTGTCTTCTAGCGGGGTCGTTTTTCCCTTGTCTCCGATTTCGTATTTAGATCTATTGAATATTTGGTAATACAGTAGGATCTGCACTTAACGTTAGTCGGGCAAGAGTTAGCTGAAAAATTACATTCACTTTCTCTACTAAGCTCCAAAGACTTGAAATAAACAATTTATTAGGATTCGGAAGACAACGACAAAGACTTTTACTACAGAAATCTCCAACCTCCTAACTAATGTCAATAATTTGTTTTTTTTTTTCATATTATAGGGGCAAAACGAGTAGACAGGTCACCTGATGATAAGTGACTACCGTCGCCCATGGACACCTGCAACTCAAGAGTCACAAGTCCGTTGCCAGCCTTTGAGATAGGAAATTATAGATTAAATTATAATATATATTTTAGATTAAAATATATCAAAGTATTTTGTTATGATAAAAAACTTATACTTAAGAGCAATAGCACGATGTTTGAGGTTTGTTACATTGCGTTACGGGACCATATAACAAACTCGTAAAAACATGTATTTTTCATATTTTTATTTAATAAATTATAATACACAAAAAATCCAGGTCTTGTGTCTGTACTGCAAATCTTATGTTAAAACAATAATCTATACTGAATATGTTTGTTTAAAAGCGCTAATCTCGAGGGAGAGCCATGCTTCGGCGTGTATGCTCACAGAAAACCGGCAGTGAAGCAATGCTTCCATTGCTTTTCGCCGCGTGAGTGAGGTTACCGGAGGCGATAACCTTTCCTCCTGTTCCCCCCTACTCCCATCTTAAAGGCAGGCAACGCACTTGTGACTCTTGAGTTGTAGGTGCCCATGGGCGGCGGTAATCACTTACCATCAGGTGACCCGTCTGCTTGTTTGTCCCATATACCATAAAAAAAAGGAAGGTAATAGGTTATGTAACATCACGCTACGACCCTTAAGAGAGGAGCAGTGACCATAAACACATTACAGACACAGAATTAAATTGCTGGGACACCCTTATAGTTCACATTTAGCGACATGCAACTTTGTACTATTCCCGTATGTAACAAAACATCTGAGGGGACGCAAGTGTTCGAGCGGAGCGTGTGTTTTTGAAAAAGGGTGCCCTTGGAGTTTCTTGCCTGTTCCTCTCCATAGGATCTACGTATTGGAACAGGCAACTAGCTTCACAACTGACTTAGTCCGACTGACTCCTACTGAGAATTCAAAAATACCTTTTATAGGTTTAATTGAAATAAATGGTTTTGATTGATTGATCGATGGAGCTTATAGGAGTTTGAGTTTTTGAGGAGATATGCGGCTGTGTTCTAGAGGGAAACTGAAGTATTTATACCTAGTTTGCACATATGAATATTTGTAGTACTACCAGTGGAAATGAATAAAAAAAATAATAATATCAAAGTACAACAAAACTTATGAAGCGCCCAAGTAGATAATATTTATTGTTATTTTCTACTCCAATAACAACGGTAACTAATACATAGTAATAGGAATATGATATTTTGTTGCCAACGAAAAGCACATTAAAAAGAAAATAGATATATAACTTTAAACTTTCTCCTTATTTACCTCAAGTTGAATAAGTGCAAAAGATACGCACTGATGAATAATTGCGTAGAGAAAACCCAAACATAACACAACAAACCGTAGAAGCTGAGTCAATGTAAGTATTGCAGGCATTATAAATAGCTAGAACCTTTGCATAACATCAGTACAGTTCCTGTAGTCTAAAGACGTTCATCTCCAGAACTAAAGAAAACTTAAATCTAAAATAATGGCTGCCTTCAACAAAATCGCCATCTTACTTTTGGTCGCTGCGTGCGTAATGGTTATCACCGTTGAAAATGCTAATGCAGTTCACGTTGGACCTTGCGACCAGGTCTGCAGCCGTACTCCTCCCGAAAGACACGAATGTTGTAGAGCTCATGGATACAGTGGCTACCGTAGTTGTGCTGGTGGACAGATGCAATGTCGTTAGATAGCTACATTTTAAATGTAATTATTTGTATCATTTAAAACAATATTAACTTCAAAGTATATAATAATTTATTTACATGAATAAAATACAGATTTTTTATGATATACTCTTTCTTTTCAGAACACGCTGACTGTCTTCAAAAGATTGGACTACTTGCACTTAATTAAAACTTCTCTAAAATGTTTTGGCGTTTCAAATAATATAATTTTATTTTGTTTCTTTTGTGAATTCCGTTTATGTATGTATTACACATTGTAATAAATATGTACAATTAAAGCTAATTCTTATTCTTATTTCTCTCTTTCATGTACGAGATCTGTAGTATACAGTGTTTCCTATAAACTTTGTCTTTGCGCCTGCGTACTACGAAGCCTTGAGTAACACTAAAAAGAGACAAGCACAATACAATAAAATTTAGCCTGCGAGAGAATGAGATAGAATAAAAGTAAACAGCACTAAAAAGAGACAAACATATTCATAAATAGAATTTAGCCTGCGAGAGAATGAGATAGAATACTAGTATTGTGTTTCCTATAATCTTCGTATGCTAGCACGTGTCTTTGCCCCTGCGTACTACGAAGCCTTCTTGTGTCATTCACGTATATCATTTTCGTGCATTTGCGTATTTAAAATTCGTTGTTTAATTTATTTAGAAGTTTCACTTCTGCCGTGTGTAAATTGCTTATGGTATAGGGGCAAACTAGTAGACGGGTCACCTGATGGCAAATGACTATCGCTACCCATAGGCACCTGTAACTCAAGAGTCACGCCCTTTAAGGTGGGAGTAGAATAAGAGGGGAAGAGAGGGAAAGAGCAGCAAGACGGGAGAAGGGGATTAGAGGGGGAAGAGGGGGCAGAGAGGAAGGACGCGAAAAGGGGAGAGAGAGAAGGATTAGGGCCTCCGGTAACCTCACTCACGCGGCGAAAAGCAATGCAATCATTGTTTCACTGCCGGTTTTCTGTGAGGCCGTGGTATGGAGTGGAGTCGAGCCGGCCCATACGTGCCGAAGCATGGCTCTCCCACGTAAGAACAAATTCGTACTTTTATGTAAGAACAATAGCACGTTGTGTTACGTTACCATTTAACAAACTCGTAAAACTAAGAATTTTTCATATTTGTATAAAAAAAGTTATAATACACAAAAGCGCCAACTTTGGGTCCGTACTGCAATTTTTCTTGTTTTACAATAATAATCTATACTAAATATCTATTATTATTATTACTGTTTTGAGTGCCTGGTGCTACCTCGACCATTTCTGGTCTTTTGTAGCGCACTTCTGGTTTACAGTTCACTGCTCAGACTTATGGCTTCGAGAAACCTCCAGATCCTATCAGCAGTGATTGTTTGTATTTCCTGCGGTTGCATGATGTGCAACCCTAGGTGAATACTTCGGTGCCGCATTAGTGGGCCACAAGAGCATAAAATATGCATTGCAGTCTCTTCTGTTTCTTGACAGAATCTGCTAAATGTGTTCTCACCCAATTTTAGGTTGAACATATCTTTGTTCAGTTTGCAGTGTCCGGTGAGGACTCTTGTTACTGCACAGGTTTTGTATCTTTTGAGCTCCAGAAGTTCTTTAGATACTTTATTATCATAGCCCTTTATTATGGCTTTCGAGTGTCTTAGACCAGTCGTGGTCTTCCATCTCTTAATAGCCAATGATGTATATTTGGCGTTTATAATAGAATACGCTCGCTGTTTGCTGATGCCGTAGAATGGTTCTGCTGTCGGTTGTCTGCACCAGCTCTCGCGAGTTCATCGGCTTTTTCGTTGCCATCGATACCTGAATGGCCTGGTACCCATCTTAATGTAATTTTGTTTGATTGCCCCAGTGTGTTCAGGTTTTCCTTGCAATTTTGTATTAGCTTTGAGCTAGTCTCAAACTTGTCTAGTGCCAATAGCGCCGCTTGGCTGTCTGAGTTGATATAGATGTGTTGATTTTTTACTTTCCTTTCAAGGTTGATCTCCACGCACATGTTTAATGCAGATGTTTAAAGACGGAGGCCCTCTGCTCCCAGGTTGGCGCTCCACCTGAATTTTGGTCTCTCTCCGTAAATTCCACAACCTATATCAAGGCCTTTTTTCGACCCGTCGATGTACCACTCGTGACTACCATTTTTATTGGATTGGAGGCTTTCCAGCTATGTATCCCTCTGTGGTATGTCTACTCTGTACCTTCTTACGAAGTCGATCTCTGTTTGCATGTCATCCGCTGGCATGTTCAGAGATTTTATTGCGAAAACCGACTCTTTTAGTGAGTTTAGTGTTCTTGATTGCCACTTTGTTTTATTCTGTGTACATATCCTATATATGCTTTTGGCATTTCCTTTTTGCACATAGATGCTGAGCGAAGTCAGACTTAGTAGTGCATTTAGAGTTACTAAATATCTAATACCTATAATATTATAAAACTGAAGAGTTTTTTTTGTTTGTTTAAACGCGCTAAGCTCTGAAACTATTGATCAGATTTGAATATTTTGTATTGTATAATTTAAAGCAAAACGATCTAAGTCATGATGGTTAAAAAAAACCGGACAAGTGCAAGTCTGACTCGCGCACCGAGGGTTCCGTAAGCAAACAAACTTGTATGTAAATAATACGTCCATCTCGGGAATCAATTCTCGAAGATCTTTGCCCGTCTTTTTCGAAAGATAAACTTTACTTTGCGGTTGCGATGTACCACAAACTTAACTTCCAACCGCAAAATATAAGTTTGTAATCACGAAAACATTTTTTTATGTGATATAACAAGAAATTAACGACTTTCAGATTTTTTCCTTTACTGGTGCTGTGAGACCTTGCTTCTGACAAAATTTTATGGTTCTAGGTCAAGGACCTTATAGGTTTTGATTTACCTGCGAAATGTTTAAATTTGGTCATATCTAAGTCTTACGTGGCCACATCTTTTGATTACGTGGATTTAGAAGCTTGATTTTTTTACAGCTTCAAGGGACTGTAGATTTATGTATTGGGTATTAATTTCAATTTGATACGTCCACGGGTTCCTGAGAAAAAGAGTCTTGACAGACAGACGGAAAATAAAACTATTCCTTTTTTTCCTTTTGAGAAACGGAACCCGAAAAAGAAAAGTATTACTTATCATTATTCAATAGGTAATGAATTTGCCTACTATTACGACTAGTGGGATATTATGTGTCGATTCCCTACACTCAAAAGTTTTATTTGTTTTTAAAGTATTAGAATGTTTTTGGTTTATTTAATATATGTGTAGGTGTAATTGCCATAATAATACAGAGAGTGCTACACTCCCCTGATTAAAGTCATCTAAAATGTGTGACGGCATGAACGAGATTATGGTAGGCATGGTGGAAAATTTACATAAAATGGTTCTTATATTAATATCGAAGTTTTAAGGTATTTTCTTAGAACTTATTTAAATATAGTAACTGGATTAAAACAATGTCATATTATTAAACTGTTAGATCAGTGAACGAAGTGTTGGCATCAGTTGTATTACACTCAATAATTTTTTGTTTTAAAAACCTCTTCTTTTTTTCCTTGAGTGTTAGTAGCCCAACAGGTGGTGTTATGTTCCTCAAACACTAAGGCAAGATTCTCTGACTGGGACAGGGGATCATCCCTGCATACCAGGTAATGCCGTTCCGATTAAAGTTAGATAGAGTTCTAACATTGTTCGTTGGTAATCAGGTCATTTAACAGAGGTTGGAAAAAAAAGAAATTGCTGTTCTAAATTAGAATATTTGAGAAAATTATGGTATCTTTTTTATAGGAGTAAAGATATTTGTTAGCCAATCAAGCTTGATGAACGGATTTGTATTTAATTTTTCGCACACATAACGTATTGTATACTGAACAATCACATTGGCATCCGGCAAAAAAGATTTTCATGAAAAGTGGGTACGCCCCGCCTGAAGAGGTACCCGAATGGCGTGATGCCGCTCGCCGAGCCACCATGGCTTGTTGGTCGTGCTGGCTTTGCCGCCGTGGAGGTGCTCCAACCGGTCATCGTCGAGTGGGCAGGGCGGCAGCACGGGACCCTTTCCTTCCGACTGACGCAGGTTCTTTCCGGGCACGGCTGCTTCGGGAAGTACCTGCACTCGGTCGCTAGGAGGTCTGTCGCCTGTCACCACTGCGACTGCAGTGAGGACTCGGCTCAGCACACGCTGGTGGTTTGCTCCGCCTGGGCGATGCAGCGTCAGGCCCTCACTGCAGTCATCGGAGGGGATCTCTCGCTACCGGTCGTCATACGCTCCATGGCCGGTAGCGACAGGAATTTGACTGCGGTCGCGACCTTCTGCGAGAACGTCATCTCGCAGAAGGAGGCGGCGGAACGGGTCCGGGAGGACGATCTCCACTCGGACCGAATTCGCCACTGGGCGGCGGAGGCGCGTTTACCAGCGCCTCATGCCGCCCTGAGTGTGGCCGCGGATGGACGGGACGGGTTTTCCCCTACACCCGCTATAGTGGCCCCCCGCAGGTGCTAGGTTCCGGATGTCCTAATTAAAGCTGTTCCCGGATCTTTCCTGGCGCAGTACAGCACACCATGTGGTTTTAGTCAGTTCGATTTCGACACACCGCCTTATAGGTCTATTAGGCCGATAAAATTGACTACCGATAAAAACATTGAGACTATACGCAAACTATTGAAGGAAGACTGCCGCGTCACATATCGACAGATCGAGGAAACCCTCAAGTTAAGTGCACTAACTGTTCATCTGAATCAGATGATTCACGATCATTTGAAAGTATGGAAACTTTGTTTACTCTGGGTACCGCACTTGATGACTAATGCGCAGAGGGAGCACCGTGTGTCTTGGTCTCGTGATATGTTAATGAACTTGGGCTACATTGTTACATGTGATGAAACCTAACTGTATTATTTGGATGTTCCTATTAAATCCCAGAGTAAAGTGTGGGTGTTTAAAGATGAACCACCGCCAACGTTTGTGAAAATGTAAAGCAAAGAAAGATGTATTTATATTAATATATAAACTTTGGCTACGGTTTTGCTTGATAAAGACTGTTACTGCTGCATGGTATACAAAAGAATATCTACCTCAAGTATTGGAAGCCTTAAAAAATTAACGACTTAACTCATGGCTCGATAATTGGCTTCTGCATTTAGATAACGCTTCTGCAAATCAGGCCGGCAGAATTACAGACTATTTGCACCAAGGTGGAATCAAGAAAATTTACAAATGCAGACGAAGTTGCGAGGGTCAGCTATACATAATAATAGAAAGTAGAGATAGCCTGGTGGTTGAATTTTAACCATGGTTTTTTCATTTGCTAGTATAATTTGAGCTATCATTGTATAGACTTACTTAACATGACAGGTCACTATACTGGACGAATCACATATACTGGACGCGTGTAATTCCATTAATTTAACGTAATTTTTTTAAAGTTGTGAGACAAATTGTTTAAAAATTTTAGTTTTCTGCACTTCTTCCATATTTAAATTTCAAATATTACAAAAATTCACGTTAAGTTCGCGAAATTTTCTTAAAAAGGGGTACAAATTCTCTTCACGTATTAATATAATGATATGATATTTTGTTGCCAACAAAAAGCACATTAAAAAGAAAGTAGATGGATAACTTCAAACTTTATCCTTATTTATCACTTATTATTTACCTCAAGTTGAATAAGGATAATATACATTCACTGATGAATAATTGCGTAAAAAAAAAACCCAACATAACAGAACAAACCGTAGAAGGTGAGTATTACAGGTATTATAAATAGCGAGAACTTTTGCACAACATCAGTACAGTTTCTGTAGTCTAAAGGCGTTCATCTTCAGAACCAAACAAAACTTAAATCTAAAATAATGGCTGCCTTCAACAAAATCGCCATCTTACTTTTGGTCGCTGCGTGCGTAATGGTTATCAACGTTGAACATGCTAATGCAGTTCACGTTGGACCTTGCGACCAGGTCTGCAGCCGTACTCCTCCCGAAAGACACGAATGTTGCAGAGCTCATGGATATAGTGGCTACCGTAGTTGTGCTGGTGGACAGATGCAATGTCGTTAGATCGCTACATTTAAAATGTATGTATAAGTATCATTTAATATAATATTAACTTCCATGTCCTTTTCAAAAAAGATCCTAACATACAAAGGTGATTGAAAGAATTTACCATGCGATATAATAATTTATTTACAAGAATAAATTTAAAATACAGATTTTTTATGAAATACTCTTTCTTTTCAGGACACGCTGACTGTCTTCAAAAAATTAGACTACTTTCACTTAACTAAAACTTCCCTGAAATGTTTTGGCGTTTCAAATAATATAATTTAATTCTGTTTCTTTTGTAAATTCCGTTTATGTATGTATTACTCATTGTAATAAATATGTACAATTAAAGCTAATTCTTATTCTTATTTCTCTCTTTCATGTACGAGATCTGTGATGAGTTACGTAAACCAGACCAATCAATCGAACCACCTCAGTGAACGAATGAATGGAGAATAATTGTCACAATCATGTTCTTATTAGCGTTCAAAGCTTACCTAAATATCCTAATATCATGAATATCCTTAACCCCGGCAATATTGGCAATTGGTTTTACGCCGAAGGTGACACAGTATCATTTGCCAGGGCATATCTGGTGACGGCATTTAACAGCTAGTAGTATACAGTGTTTCCTATAAACTTTGTCTTTGCTTTGGCTTTCGTACTACGAAGCCTTGAGTATCATTAAAAAGAGACAAACACAATACAATAAAATTTAGCCTGCGAGAGAATGAGATAGAATATAAGTATACAGCACTAAAAAGAAACACACATATTCATAAATAGAATTGAGGCTGCGAGAGAATGAGATAGAATACAAGTATTGTGTTTCCTATAATCTTCGTATGCTAGCACGTGTCTTTGCCCCTGCGTACTACGAAGCCTTCTTGTGATATTCACGTATCATTTTCGTGAATTTGCGTATTAAAATTCGTTGGTTAATTAATTTAGAAGTTTCACTTCTACCGTCTGTGAATTGCACACACACACTTTTTATGATAAAGAAAACGTTGTGTGTATAAAAAGCGCACGTCCTGTTACATTACCATATAACAAACTCATATTTTTCATATTTGTATTTAAAAAACCGGGCCCGCAGCAGGCCCGCAGAGGTAGATTTCGTGTTTTTTTAATTTTTATCTCCAAATATATGTCGCATTAAAAATTTTTAATTTCTACATTGTGGAATAAAATGAAAAAAAACCGGTCCCGCAGCAGGCCTGCACAGGCAGATTTCGTGTTTTTTAAATTTTTATCTCTGTAAATATGTCGCATTAAAAACTTTTTAGTCTATATTGTAGAGTAAAATAAAAAAATTAGCTTTCAGTTTACAGTTTTGGAGCTACGATTTTTTTTCCAACAAATTTTGGTTTTGCCCCCTCCCCAAGTAATGGATGGAATCATTTAGGGTTCATATTAAATAATGTTGGTACTTACTATGGGCATGCTATTAATGTTAAACGGTACAAAAAATTTCCATAGGAAAAAAGTTATGCTGAAAAAACTGATTTTTGAAATCGGCAATGACGTCAAATTCCCCGTCCTGTCATTTATCGGCGCCTATATTCGTAGTGTTACGGAGAAAGATAGGTGTTTCCGTGGTTTTTGCCATTAGCTAGTGCAATTTAAGCATTCTAGTGATATTAGAAATTATCTAGGACGATGACTGAATGTAGTTTTGTCAAAGAACAATCGGACAATCTACCGAAAATAGATGCATTCATGATGACTACATATTTTGCATCAAATCCAGATTTTACGTCTGCTGAGGTCAAATCTAAAGGATAGGTAAGATATGTATAGTTGGTTATATTAATGAAGTTTTATTGGACTTTTGTTACCTAGTTTAAGTAGACAAGCAAGTTGCCTTCTGCTTGATTTTAAAACCAACATAAATGACCTACTGCTGACTAATTCACACTATTCTAGCAATTAAATTGTAATATGCTTACATTAAAGTGATCTTCACAACAATATAAACACAATATTGAAGAAACTTCATCTCTTCTCATTAATTTACACCATTGTTTTCGTATTTTACGTTATTATTTTGTACAGGAAAAAAATACTGTATTGGGTGTACTTCTTATAGTGTTTTTACACTTAGGGACAAGGCAATACTTATAAAATGTTTTTTAAACTTTATCCATCGTCTATTAATTACAATACATAGTAATTACAACTGAAAATCGGTATAAAATTACTGTAACACTTCAAGTAAGTATACTAAGTTTATGAAACAAACACTGAGCGTGATATCTGACGTCATCCAAGGCCCGCGAAATATGGCGGCGTTCAAACAGATCAAATTTTATCGATGTTTTCAATGTTATTTTAAAAATTAATTTGAACATTCCCAAGGTTATTTATATTTTTTATTAGAGTAGAATGATGGAACAAGTCAATAAAAGATAAAAAAAAAATACATGTATATTCCCTATTGGTACGAAACCACTAAGTAGACTTTTCTTCGAAAAATCTACGTAAAAGTTATAATACACAAAAGTGCTAACTTTGGGTCTGTACTGCAATTTTTTTGTTGTACAATAATAATCTATACTTAATACCTATAATATAATACGGCTGAGTAGTTTTTTTTTTTGTTTTTGCGCTAATCGCGCTAATCTCTGAAACTATCGATCAGATTTGAATATTTTGTATTGTATAATTTAAGGCACAAAAAGATCTAAGTCATTACGGTTAAAAAAAAACCGGACAAGTGCGAGTCTGTACTGCGAGGGTTCCGTAAGCAAACAAACTTGTATGTGAATAGGACGTCCATCTCGGGAACCAATTCTCCAAGATCTTTGCCCGTCTTTTTCGAAAGATAAACTAAACTTTGCGGTTGCAATGTACCACAAAGTCAACTTTCCAACCGCAAAATATAAGTTTGTAATCACAAAAACATTTTTTGTTTATGTTATATAACAAGAAATTTACGACTTTCTGATTTTTTTATTTACTTGCGCTGTGAAACTTTGCTTCTAACCAAATTTTATGGTTCTAGATCAAGAAAATACCTTATAGGTTTTGATTTACCTGCGAAATGTTCAAATTTGGTCATATCTAAGTCTTACGTGGCCATGTCTTTTGATTACGTTGACTTAGAAGATTGATTTTTTTACAGCTTCAAGGGACTGTAGATTTATGTATTGGGTATTAATTTTAATTTGATACGTCCACGGGTTCCTGAGAAAATGAATCTTGACTGACAGACAGACAGACAGACAGGCGGAAAACAAAGTGATCCTATAAGGGAGGGTTCTTTTTTTTCCTTTTGAGGAGCGGAAAGAAAAGTATTATTAATCATTGTTTCAAAATTCGCCTTCCTTTACAACTAGTAGCTATTATGTGTCGATTCTCCACACTCGGGAGTTTTATTTGTTCTTGAAGTATTAGAATGATTTTGGTGTATATAATATATGTGTAGGTGTAATTGCCATAATAATACAAAGAGTGCTACACTCCCCTGATTAAAGTCATCTAAAATGTGTGGCGGCGTGAACGAGATTGTGTAGCACAATCTCGTTCATGCCGCCTGGTAGAAAATTTACTTAAAATGGTTTTTCTTTTACAGGCGCCACTAGCCGCATAAAGTGGTATTATTGGCAGTTCAGTGTATAATGCTTAGTACTAAGTTATACATCGTAAATTAACTTATCCAAAATAAAGACATTTTGAAATGAAATGACTTAAAAGGTTCTTATATTAATATCGTGAAGAAATTTTAATTATTTCTTAAAATTTCTTTGAATATAGTAACTGTGTTTTAAACAATGTCATCTTATTATACTGTTAGATCAGTGAACGAAGTATTGCATCAGTTGTAAAAAAACACTGAATGAATTCCTGTTCAAAAAATCTGTTCTTTCTTTTCCTTGTATGGAAGTAGGCCACCACCCATGGTGGTGTTACGTTCCTCAAACAGTATGGCAAGATTCTCTGACCGGGACAGGGGATCATCCCTGCATACCAGGTAATGCCGTTCCAATTAAAGTTAGATCTATCCAACTTTAATTGGAACAGTGTTAGATCTCTAGTTCTAACACTGTTCGTTGGTAATCAGGTCATTTAACACCGGTTACAAAAATAAAGTAAAATTGCTGTTGTAAATTCAAATATTTGAGAAAATTTATAGTATCTTTTTCTATAGGAGTAAAGATATTTGTTATTCACGACCTTAATGAACGGATTTGTATTTAATTTTTCACACACATATATTGTATACTGAACAAACACATTGCCATCTGGGAAAGAAGATCTCCATGAAAAGTGGGTATCAAATAAATCATAGGTATATCCATTATTGACTAACATAGAACAACAGTTCTCAAGTTCATGTAGATTTGAATCTTTAAAACACTATAAATCAAATACTTCTACAAATAACAGTCACCGGCTCCCTGCAATCCTAAACAGATCATCCATCAAACTAGTGAGAAGACGTCCCACGCTAAGCGTATAGTCTAAATAGACCAAGCTCCACAGTCGTCATTTGAAATGCTTTCAACCCAGGGATCTTAGATCATCCGGAATATAGATATATCCTTTCCATACCTCGCTAATCGGCTTTGAGCTAGACTTGACTAACTTAAATTGAGGTCATTTACACAGTTTTTTTGTGTTAAGATGAGAATTCATAATGATTCATACTTGTATGAAGCTGAGCAGTTTAAACACCAGAACCGTACAACTAATTTCTTCTTAAATCGAACCAGTCCTAGTACTATTCTTCTAATATAGCTTAATATTTCTGTTGGTCATTAGGATAGTAAGGGTTATAGATTATACGTAGAACGCTAAATAAGTTTTGTAGTATGCAAATTTGGTATCATAATATTTGAAGTCATATTCATGAACTCTTAGTAAAAAAAAATATAAAAACAAATTTGGAGGCAAAGAATCGTTTCTTTCATTTTTAAATTAATTTTCTAAACAAAAATGGCAGGTTTCTCTCGTTATGATATTCGTGTAGATATTTTATACTAGCAACCCGCCTCGGCTTCGCAGGGGTAGCAGAAACATCTTCAACAATCATCATCATATTTCAACCAATTTACACAAAACCTTAACCTATTTTATACCTAATCCTTCTTCATGAATCGCTCTATCTATATATAGACGTGGCGGGGGACTTTGTTTTATAATATGTAGTGATAACTTTAAGCGTAGCTTAACTAAAAACTGTTTCGAGGAAATGATTAGTGCACTGAGCGAAATTTGTCTACCTCTAAGGATCGTAAAATGGTTATATATTCAATTCTATTGCGGTAATTTGAACTTAGAGGATGATGCAAGGCCTGGTAGGCCGATATAATTGACTACGGATAAACATTGAGACTATATGCAAACTATTGGAGAAAGACTGCCATGTCACATATCGACAGATCGAGGAAACCCTCAAGTTAAGTGCACTAACTGTTCATATGAATCAGATGATTCACGACCAATTGAAAGTATGAAAACTTTGTTTACTCTGGGTACCGCACTTGATGACTAATGCGCTGAGGGAGCACCGTGTGTCTTGGTCTCGTGATATGTTAATGAATTTTGAAGACGGCCAATCTAACAACATGAACTCGTGATTCGATTGTTGCCTGTAATGAAACCTAACTGTATTATTTGGATGTTCCTATTAAATCCCAGAGTAAAGTGTGGGTGTTTAAAGATGAACCACCGCCAACGTTTGTGAGAATGTCACGATCCGTAAAGTAAAGAAAGGTAGATGTATTTATATTAAGATATAAACTTTTGCTACGGTTTTGCTTGCTAAAGACTGTTACTCAAGTATTGGAAGCCTTAAAAGTTAACGACCTAACTCAAGGCTCGATAATAAAATTGGCTTCTGCATTTAGATAACGCCTCTGCAAATCGAGCCGGCAGAATTACAGACTATTTATACCAAGGTGCAATCAAATTGCACTATTCCCGTATCTAACAAAACAACTGGAGGGAGCAAGTTTTCGAACGGTGACGAGCTTATAAGAGTTTTTGAGGAGATATGCAGCTGTTTCAGAAAGATACTGGAGTCTTTATACTTGGTTTACACGTATAAACGCCTGTATTACTGAAGAAGAATTCGAAATAATTACAAAGTACGACAAAACTTATGTACCGCTCTAGTAGATAATACTTATTGTTATTTTCTATTCCTGGGTTAACCAGCTAACCAATTGTAACCAGGTAACTAATAAAGTTATAAAGAGTTAAAGTTTGTAAGTTTGGATGTAAGGGGTAGTCTCCGGTACTACTGATCTGATTTTGAAAATTATGTTAGTGTTGGATAGTCCATTTATCGCGGCAGGTTATAAGCTATCACATCACACCACGACCAACAGGAGCGGAACATCAATGAAAATGTTGCAAAAATAGGGAAAATTTACAAACGCAGACGAAGTTGCGCGGGTCAATTATATATAATAATAGGAACTAGAGATCGCCTGGTGGTTGAATTTTGACCATAGTTTTTCATTTGCTTGTAAAATTTGAGCTGTCATTCTGTAGACTTACCTAACATGACAGGTCACTATACTGGACCTATCTCATATACTGGATGAAATTACAGTTTCATTAATTTCACGTAATTTTTAAAGTTGTTAGACAAATTGTATAAAAAGTGTAGTTTTCTGCACTTCTTCCAATATAAACTGTAAATATTCCAAAATTCACGTTACTTCGTTCGCGAAGTTTTCTTAAAAAGGGGTTTAAAGAAATCTCTTCGCTTATTAATATAATGATTGATATTTTGTTGCCAACAAAAAGCACATTAAAAGGAAAGTAGATGGATAACTTTAAACTTTATCCTGATTTATTTCTTATTATTTACCTCAAGTTGAATAAGGACAATAGATATTCACTGATGAATAATTGCGTAGAAAAAAACCCAAACATAACTCAAGAAACCGTAGAAGTTGAGTCAATGTAAGTATTGCAGGTATTATAAATAGCGAGAACTTTTGCACAACATCAGTACAGTTCCTGTTTTCTAAATACATTCATCTCAAGAACTAAACAAAACTTAAATCAAAAATAATGGCTGCCTTCAACAAAATCGCCATCCTACTTTTGGTCGCTGCGTGCGTAATGGTTATCAACGTTGAACATGCTAATGCAGTTCACGTTGGACCTTGCGACCAGGTCTGCAGCCGTACTCCTCCCGAAAGACACGAATGTTGCAGAGCTCATGGATACAGTGGCTACCGTAGTTGTGCTGGTGGACAGATGCAATGTCGTTAGATCGCTACATTTAAAATGTATGTATAAGTATCATTTAATATAATATTAACTTCCAAGGCCTTTTCAAAAAAGATCCTAACATACAAAGGTGATTGGAAGAATTTACCATGCGATATAATAATTTATTTACAAGAATAAATTTAAAACACAAATTTTTTATGATATACTCTTTCTTTTCAGAACACGCTGACTGTCTTCAAAAGATTGAACTACTTGCACTTATCTAAAACTTCTCTGAAATGTTTTGGCGTTTCAAATAATTTAATTTTATTCTGTTTCTTTTGTAAATTCAGTTTATGTATGTATTACACATTGTAATAAATATATACAATTAAAGCTAATTCTCATCCTTATTTCTCTCTTTTGTGTACGAAATCTGTGATGAGTTATGTAAATCCGACCAATCAATCAATCCATCGAACCATCTAAAAAATTTTGGGCTATTGTTTTCTTAGACAAAATAAAACATAATTATTGTAAGAACAACTATTGTAAACTTTTCCAGCGCCAAGGCTATCAGAAACTTTATTTGATTGACACTATATTTTAATAATTGCAAACAAATTTTATCATTCAAAAGGTATTTGAGATTCGATGTTTTTGGATTATTGCTTAGTTAGTAGCATCGTAATCGTACCTAATGTATAATTCGTAAAAGTGCCTTGTCTAAAAAAGCTGAACAAGGTTATCGACCTTATTGGGCATTAATAAAAAGTTAGTTGTGATTACTTCATTATTTTACAATGTAAATAAGTTCTTTTTATTGGGGTACGACCAGGGTACAATACGACAAGCATAATAAATATGTACATAAATAAATAAATACGTTGTCGAGTAACATCAAGACTACCCTCGATTGTGTTACAGTATGCACTAGATATTTTACTAGTACATTGAAAAATAAAATGTTTTACATTACATTAATACTAATGCCTGTTATACATAGCGATCACAATCAAAAGATAGTTTATTATTTGGCGGCGTTAGTGAACCCGGAAAGATGGAACTTATTACAGAAAGATTTTTTATTAAATCGCTTTAGAGCTGTCTCAGTGGTAGCAAATGCCGAACCAGGTAAAGCCCAGAGGTTAAAAATTTTGCAGGAAGAAATTATACATATTAATCGATGTCAAAGGGAAAATACTCTGGCCACGGCGTTGACCTGAAATACACGGGGGTCACATTTGGCTGGAGTTCTTAGCATGTAGTATATAACAATATAGCTCGTGTATTGGCCATAGGTTGATGGCAGCGAGATGATACGAATACCACTATTGTTAAGAATCAGAACAAGAGAGAGAACCATCGCTATGAATAAGACTGAAACCTCGCAGATTAGATTATAGCCGAATTTCACTAGCAACTGTAATTTAGAAAGTAATTTACAGCGTGCTTAATACACAAGTAAATAGGTTATAAAATTTTCAAGCCAACCAGTTTGGATTCCAACCCGGTTTGTCAACAGAACGTGCAGTGTTGTATCTTAAGCACACTGTCAGATCATATACGCAATGACAGACGTCTGTCTACGCCTACTTCCTTGATCTATCGCACTGGTTTCTTATCTTTTAATCTAGTTTTTTCATTAAGGTTTTTAATATGATGTGTTATGGAAAAAGTATAATAAGTAGGAGGATAAAAAGTTACCAGTGAAGCTTATTAATATTCTTAATTTCTGGTATGGAAACCACACCAATAATTTACGATGGGTTGGAGCTCTCTCGTATAGGTTGGAATGCGGGCTAAGGCAGGAAGGCCTGAGTTCTGCATCAGGGAAGCACTCCACTATCACGGAGTGCCAGGGTACTGAGGCGGCTGGTGGCAGACTATTTCGAGGAGCGTACCGTCATGTACGAGTACCGAGACGGAGTTTTGAGTCGTCGGCCCATGTCGTGCGGTGTTCCGCAGGGGTCTGTCCTTGGACCACTCCTGTGGAACATGGGGTACGACTGGGCCCTTCGAGGCGACTTCCCCCCCGGGCTCGGCGTAATCTGTTACGCCGATGACACTTTGGTCACAGCCCGGGGGGGTAAACTTTCAGGAGGCGGCGTGCCTGGCCACTAGGGGAGTCTCTCTGGTGGTCAGGCGCTGGGTTTGCGGGTGGCCCTGGATAAGACGGAGGCCCTTTTATTTCATGGGCCCCGTCGTGGTCGACCCCCTGGCGCCTCTATCGAGGTCAACTCGTACCGGTTCAGGCCCACATACAATATCTGGGCCTGATCCTCGACGGTAGGTGGCGCTTCGACGAGCACTTCCTGCAGCTTGCTCCAAGGCTGGTCGGCGCAGCGTCCGCCCTTGGGTGACTCTTGCCCAAATTGGGTCGCTACGAGACAACTGTACACGGGGGTGGTCCGGTCAATGGCTCTGTACGGTGCACCGGTGTGGGCGGAGGCTCTGACCGCCCACAATAGGGCGCGCCTCTGGCACCCTCAGAGAGTTATGGCGGTTAGAGCCATACGCGGATACTGCACCGTGTCAACGGAGGCGGCGTGCGCGTTGGCCGGTACTCCCCCGTGGGATTTGGAGGCGGAAGGCGGAGTGGATCTGTCGCTACCGGCTGTCATACGGTCCATGGCCGGTAGCGACAGGAATTTTACCGCGGTCGCAACCTTCAGTGAGGAAGTCATCTCGCAGAAGGAGGCGGCGGAAAGGGTCCGGGAGGACGACCTCCACTAGGACTTAATTCGCGCTTACCAGCGCCTCATGCTGCCCTGAGTGTGGCCGCGGGTGGACGGGACGGGTTTTCCCCTCCACCCGCTATAGTGGCCTCCCGCCAGGAGGCGGTGTCCGCATGTGCCTGGATGTCGCCTAATTGAGAGGTTTTACCCGAAGGTGGTGCCCGCGCTTTTGCGGGCAGGCCCTAGGGGGGTCCGGATGTCTTAATGAAAGCTGTTCCCGGATCCCTCCTACTTAAGGCGCAGTACGGCACACCGTGTGGTTTTAGTCGGTTCGATTCCGACACACCGCCCCACCGAAAACCCTGACGCGGGGTGACGGCTCGAGGGGGTTTCCACACGCACAAAAAAAAGGAGCTTTCCAACCTGTATGTAGATGAGTTGCATTAGACTTAGTTATCACATAGACGGTGTATGCGTTAATGACACCCATTATATGGAAGAAATAAAATACGCCTCCTGCCAGACTTAATAATGAAAAATTCAAATGAGTATTAAAATTTAAATATCTCGGTCACATGAATGACCGACATTAAACGAGACAGGAGAGCGTCCATTAGAGCGAAATTGCTGACCGGCAGGTTCGTACGTTATTCACTGAGTGTAAACGTCACGCTTTTTCGAGCCTACTACGTTTTACACATACACCAAACGTAGCCTACGGCCAACACGTGGGCTAGGTTTACTCGTGGGCTGGTGTGTAGAATGTGGTCAAGCTCTAACAACACTCTAAGCATGACTGCTGATGCTGACTGATTTTGCGTACTCTCACATGGGATGGAGCAGCGGCGGTCCGTGTTTATAGTCTATTCTGTTATTTTTTTAGCTTTGACAATGTAGTTTTGTGTTTTATCATTTCATTAAAATTAGTCGTCAAGTCTTCTAATTTAATGAGAGTCCTGGTTACTCTAATAAATAAAAATATTACAATTATTATATATATAAGTAAGACACCAACTTTTTCGAAATGATATTTGTATCAGAGAGCTCAAAGGACCAGAAGTCTGAGTTCAATAGCCTTTAAAAAGATTAAGCTCAAATAAATGGTAGAGGACAAATTATCAAATACATTGCCATTGCAATATCAAACAGTGTTTACCTATTATACTTGATAAATTAATCACGGTGAGCACGTAACTCACTTATGATTACTAGGCCTAGTCAACTCATAGGTAGTTTATATACTAGTTTAAGTGTCAATCTTACTGTAAAACGTTCTTGGTTATGAGTGATGCCATAGAAGAGTAAACACATCATTCCATAAAATTCATAAAACAATAATTTATAATTGCTGATAATCTAAGTAAAGCGTCTTAAAATATATTCAAGATAGAGGCTTACCTATTAACGTTTAAATAAAAGTAACAAGTAAAATGTTCAAAAGGTGTAATTAATTCAAATTACAACACATTTCTCTAGAAAATATTTTCACTATGAGCTTTCAAAATGTGCGTCATTTTATTATTTACTCACTGTAAAGGATATTAAACAAGAAAGAAAACTAGTACAAAAAGAACAGTACTGAAAATTCAAAGTCACAGTCGCAATTTCACTTCTTATCATTTTCCTTTAGTTCATCTTCTTCATCATCATCTTATGAGATATTTTCGAATGTTGAATTATGATGAAACTTTTATTGCATTAATCGTTAACCATCATACATCTTGCAATTAACTAATTCAATTAAACTTAAAACAATATACATTTAGGACAATCCAAAAACCAATACACACCATTTTTAATATTAGTAACAACATTGCTGTTTAGGAGTCCACGGTTTTACTAAAAATAAAAAACTACCTTTCCGAACCCATGCACTTCTCCGTATCAAAAAGTAACATTGTCTGACCCATGAGCTATGGTTATACAATAGAAAACATACCGTTGATCTCTTGGTTTATTATTTCGGGAATAAAGGACAAATACACTGCAGGTAACCAAGTAAACACTATCACAATTATTCGGGGTGAAAGTCTGTACGATGTACTGGATGCCAATCATCCCGCAGTGATAAACAAAAAATAAATTACACATTTGAATGCGCATTTGGCAGTTGTCATTAGACTGGCCTGTTGGCCTAGTGGTTAGTGACCCTGACTGCTACGCCATAGGTCCTTGGTTCGATTCCCACCTGAGTCTGGGTGTTCTTTGTATCCGTTATTTGTATGTTTGTAAAGTCCCCCGCGACACAGGAGTCATTCCTAATGCGGGAGTTATCTTTTTAAAAGACAAAAAAGAAAAGAAAAAAGAAATAACTGTGCCAACAGTATTGTGAGTTAGGTCCTTATATAAAAAATTTATTGGAATGTATCACAAACTATCAACGTACCGGGGGACAAATAGTAGGTGTCTTCTGCCAAGAAACCTTTTTATACAATACTAGCAACCCTATTTCAAACAATTAACACAAAATCTTAACAAATTATACAAAACCTTCCTCCTGTATCACTCTGCCTATAAGTGAAAACCGCATGGAAATTCGTTCAGTAGTTTTTCAATTTATCGCGAACAGACAGACAGACGCGACGGGGCCCCTGTTTTATAATGTGTAGTGAAGCAAGTACTAAGCAACACTACAACACCAGCAACACCAGCAACAACACTTTCGCCAATCACCAATTCATTGAATTTTGGTGACCCTACCTACTCATACAAATACGTGTCTGTTCATCACATATTTTCCATAACTTTAAAACTAAAGTCGAAGTTCGTGACTGCACACTACGCTTACATACCAGCGATATTACTGTTGCGGATTATTGTCTCCCAAGAGCTTTAGTTGTTCATGTCTATGAACACTTCCAAAACATTGGGTATTTTTCTCAATGCAAATGTCATAAATTGAAAGAAAACGATAACAATTATTTAAGTGTTTATTTTTTATTATCAGTGACATATTTTAGATTGTCTTAAATAGACGGATAGAGTTAATGTGATTTGGGATTCCTAATTTATTGGTGATAGTCACTTGCCTGTCCTGTAAAAAAAAACAAAGTTAATTAGTAAGTACCTGGGAGACCGAGCTTCGCTCGTTAGCTGTTTGTAAAATCATATTTTTCTTTGTTAAATTGCGTTTCTACCGGAAATACAACTATGCAGTTGAACTTAAAATGCAAAACTGTATCTATATACAAAATTTCATCAAAATCGTTGAAGCCGTTTCCGTGATTCAGATTATATCTTATATAGTTCTTCCGTGCGTCTCCTCTTAAACGGCTGGACGGATTGTAATGAAATTTTTTGTGTGTCTTCAGGTGGATTCGAAAATGGTTTAGATTTACAATTCGACCCGATAGATGGCGCTGCGATAGGGTTCCAGGAATAATGACCGATTTTAATGAATTTTTTTGTGTCTTCAGGTGGATTCGAGAATGGTTTAGATTTACAATTATACCCATTGTTCCAGGAATAATATTTTTTAAGTTCAGGCAGGACAACGTCTGTCGGGTCCGCTAGTATATATACATATGTACAAGAATTGCTCGTTTAAAGGTATTAGATAACATAAAATAACTTAACATAACAAAACATGA
Source organism: Callimorpha dominula (assembly GCA_949752705.1). NCBI lineage: Eukaryota > Metazoa > Arthropoda > Insecta > Lepidoptera > Erebidae > Callimorpha > Callimorpha dominula. The sequence goes on from OX457005.1 coordinate 6,650,090, forward strand.
CAAAGCTCATATCAAGTGAAAATGTTTATGTTCTATTGACAGTTTCATGCAGTAAATAATATCGCAGTACTGGACACCGAGTACTTGACTGATGTGCTTACTTAAATATTCATATATCATACATTACTAATTAAAATGAAATATAACGTAACTAAAAGAAAATCACTTAAAGAAACATAAAAATACATTTCATTTATTATCATTGTACCTCTTAAATCCAGTTAATCAATAACACTGCATTTTTCCACCGCTACAACTTCGGTAGCCTTTGTATCCGTGCGCTCTACAACATTCGTTCCTTTCAGGGGGAGTGCGGCGGCAGACCTGATCACAAGGTCCGACATGAACAGCCTGAGCGATGTCCACGGTGATGACCATGACACACGCAGCTATCAAAAGCAAGATGGCGATTTTATTGACGACAGCCATTACTGTTGATTTAAGTTTTGATTGGTGCTTGAGATGAATGACTTTCGACTACAAGAACTGTACTGATGCTGCACAAAGGTTTTCGCTATTTATAATTCTTTGCCGATACATTAACTCAGTTTAACTGATTTAATGAGTAGTACATGGGTTTTTTAAACGCCATTATTCAGTGGCATATTTTTCCTTGTGAAGTAAGGACATAAGCTTGATAAATAAGGATAAGATTATTGATTATTTATATATTACCTTTATTATTTTTACCATGTTTTTATTGTTATTATTTTATAAATAATTGCAATAAAACATAATTTCCTTCAGCAGTAGACGACTGTCTATTACACGCGCTGTATACTATTTTGCTACATTTGATTATCATAATTTTTAAACATTTTAGACGCAGATGATGAAGGCTTGGAATCAAGCCTACAACTTATAAATGCGGGGATTGCACCAGCAGTACGATAATTAATAGATTTTATAGCAGTCGACTAGAGGGCGAAATCTTTAAATTCCAATTTTTGTTATTTAAATTCTTCAATAGCTTTAAACCAAAAAGACAAGCATTACATACTAATTATAAATAGAGTTAAAATAGTTGAAGTCATTGCAGGTGTGCAAAAGGGTGAAGCGTCAATTTTTTTTTCAATTTTGAATAGTGTTAGAACGCTGCATCGCGTTTCAAAATATAAACAAAAACTTTTTGAACCTACTTATAGCCCTCTTCTACCGCTTGAAGTTTATGAAAAATCACCAAATGAGCAATACTTAAAAACTTCATATACTTACTATAAGAAAAACATTTATTTTATTATTATTTCCACGTATAATACTTTAAATAACAGTAACACAAACTTCGAATCAATATGACGTCAAATAAAAATTCCCTAGTGCTGTTGTTATCTGACCATATATACATTTTAATCATCAATTTAATCAATTTAATTTTTAGTGAGTTTGAGTTTATATCGACATAATGTCGAAAATAGTTCCGCGGAATGTAACATACTGTCCCATTTGTGCATCGTAGGATTAATACATCAGTGCTTCCAATAAAAACCGATATATTAAAGCATATTATTTTTGTTAGATAAACTAAAAGGCAATCAGCCTTCTACCATCAACGGGTCTCAACTTTGTTCCGGGCCAAAGTGTTGGAAAACGGCTTTGATCAACTTTTTTTTCGGTCCGGACAAACATGCCTATTTCACTGAAGGAAACTAAAATACTGGATAAAACTCAGGTAAGGGTAAGTAACTTAGAGAATTATAAAATGGTCTACTCCTCACGCAGTCTAGCCGTTAATAAAAAGGTGATCTACGTGACAATTCTAATTTGAAATATATAATAAAGCGCCTTACTAGATTACATGAGCAATTATAGGTTGCACCAGTAACTGCACTCACTAACTTCACTTATTTCTTTAGGTACTTAAATTGAATCAATATTAAACTAGAACTTGTGTTTAAACATATGAGACGCCACAAAACTGACCAAAATGTAGTCTTACCAAACCTTCCAAGATAATTAAGTATACTGATTATATTTTAATTTTAAGACTATGCTCCTGCGGTTGTATACAGAAAGAAATAGTATAAAGAAAGATTGTTAAAGAACGCCGAATGCACACCTGCAAATTAATTAAGGGCTGGCGTTAAAAACGTCCTCCCGTTTTTATCATCAATGTTCACCACCCCCCAAAAAAATATTAAACATCTTGCCAGTCCAGAGGGACACAAATAAAATCTTTTCATTTCAAAAATGTATCTTGTTATCACGATAATTTTTTATGACGTTTATCAATTTAGAGTGAAGGGAACTTTACGTATTATCCTGTTGGTTTTCCTTTTATTACATTGTTATGCAAGTGAAAACAAGGCTCTATAAATTGTGAAAATCTTTGCGCGTCATCAATACAGGTCTTGTGTTCTAAAGGCATTCTTCTCAAGAGATAGTTAAAGTATTAAAACAATAATAATGGCTGTCATGGTTATCACCGTGGACATTTCTAGTGCAGTTCGCGTTGGGTCTTGCGAACAGTTCTGCTGCCACACTGGTTCTGAGATGCTCATGGTCACCGTGGTTATTCTAGTTGTGCTGGTAGACAAATGCAATGTTATTAAAGCTGAGGTAAAATGTAAAATTTTCTGAGTTGAAAAAATTATAATTTATGCAGTTAATGTTTCTGTCAGTAGTAACTAAAACAGTTAGTAAAAGTTTTCTTCGAGATTTTAGTGCTCCCAGTACTGCTTTGGTAATTTGTGTTCAATACAATGCTAATTAGATTTTTTTGTGTAATTTAGGTAAATGTATTTAGTATAGTTAAAAGTCATCAAATTTGAACTAAAAAAAATAACAATTCAATCTTTGTTACATATTTATCTCGATTTTTAGGTAGATTTTTCGAAGAACAGTCTACCTATTGGTTTTGTACCAGTTGTCGAGTTTTCCAAAAATTTCTTCACCGGAGGTCTAGTTATGATCCCTAGACCCCAAAACAACCGCCAGTTAAAAAGTTTATGTATATATTATATGTATGTACCTCAATTTTACCGGCACGATAGAGGTCGCAATTATGCACCGATTGCTTTCAAACTCAATCTGCTCTGACGACAAATCAACAGGGCGAAAAAGAAGGTTAAGTTCGTGAATGGGGGGTTCTTTTTTTATAATAAGAAGCGGTGTGCTGTTGTTAATTTTTTAACAACAGCACACCGCGCACACATACACAGAACTTATAAAACTAAATAGGTTTAAAAAAGATGTTACAAGTTGTATTTTCCTTTTCTTTCCACAGTAGATATCATGTATGTATATAGGCTTAGAGAAGTATAATAGACATAATATACTTATTATTCTGACCAATAAGTTGAATTTGAATATACTTATACTACATATTATAAAACAAAGTCCCGCGCCGCGTCTGTCTGTCTGTTCACGATAAACTGAAAAACTACTGAACGGATTTTCATGTGGTTTTCACTAATAGACAGAGTGATTCATGAGGAAGGTTTAGGTGTATAATTTGTACCCGTGCAAAGCCGGGGCGGGTTGCTAGTATACTTATAATTTTGACCAATAAATGGAAATTCAGCCATTCTGTCAAAAAAGTAATAAAACGCGTAGTTTCCCTGTTTGACCAATAAAATATTTCGTAATTTTTTGTGTGAAAAATCCTCCCAATTAATCCCGAGACTTCAGACTTATTCATACAACTTAGTTGTTGTTAAAAATATTTTCACCAATCCAGTGGTCCAAAAAATTATCTCAAGGAAACAAGAATGTTTCTTAAATAAAAAGTAGTTTTGGAATGTTCCAATTTTCAATAATTTACTTTTAAAATTGACTACGGCTCAGCGAACAAGCAATAGACATTCATCACTCACTGAATTCAATTAAGAGTGTTTATTACTCTACGAACGTAATTTGCGTTTATTAATATTTTTTGTAATACTTTCTCTGTCTTCTCCTCAAATCACAAATAAAAAGAAATTAAAAAAAACGACTTAATTTTTTTTTCAATTATGAAATAAAAATTTTGAAGTGAAACTTCTTTAGAATCGTTGTGATTTGAAATTCGATAAAACGAAAACTCACACTAAAAAGAAACAAAAAAGACAATCATTCATAAATAGGATTTAGCCTGCGAGAGAATGAAATAGAATAAGCCATACCACGAAAGAAAATGCGTCAATGTCAACGTGGTGTCATTTTTGTGCATTTGTGTATTAAAATTCGATGGTTAATTAATTTACGTTAATTATTTAACACATCTGTGTTAATTTAACAAATAACTTATATGTATAAAATTATCTTAAATTAAATTTATTAACATTAGTAAATTATTTGTTTTGATTTTACTTTTTATTTCTCACTCTCTCGTAGGCTACTTTTCTTAAGTTTCACTTCTGCCGTGTGTAATTTGCACACACACTTTTATTATTTATTGTACACTAAATTAACCAACTGAAACAAAATCAAAAGGGCTTTACAGTAAAACAAGTCTCGGCTGTAATTAACAATATGAAGAAAGGAAAATCCCGTGGTCATGACAGTCTCAGCATTGAGAACTTTACGTATGCAGGAGCACTACTGCATACTTAAAGTGTAAACTTCAACCTGCAAAAAAGCCTTTGATCGCGTTATTTACGATTAACTATGGAGAAAGCTGGATGATGCGAGTATACATGCCGAGTTTTGGCATCTTTTGTAGATTTGGTACAGAAATAAGGTAAATCAGGTGAGATGGTAATACATTGTCTGATGAGTTCAAGTTGAATTTCGGAGTTAGGCAGGAGGGAGAACTGTGTCTACGCTTTTTAATGTATATTAATTACATGAATGAACATTAATGAACTGATCAAGAGGCTGAACAGCATGCATTTTGGATGACGAATCGATAATACTAGTATTAATAATATCAGCTGCAGAGGACATGGTGCTGCTCAGCCCCTCGATCAGAGGTCTACGTAAACTGTTGGCTACATATGAGCACTACATTGCGGAGCATGGCCTTAGGTACAACTCTATAAAGAGTGAGGTGCTAATATTTAAAGCAAAAAAACCGAAAACCATATCTGTACCACCAGTTGTACTTGTTGGCACAACTCTGCAGGTAGTATGTAAATTTAAATGTCTAGGTCATATAGTGACAGAGGATCTTAACGATGACCTGGATTCAAGAGGGAGCGCGCGTTATCAGTGGGGTGCAATATGTTGGGGGTTTGCTCATAGTAATACGGAAGTAAAATTAACTCTTTCAAGCGCATTGCCAGTCTCTTTACTCGAGTAGCCTGTGGTTTCGGCATATTAAGCGGACATACAACGCTCTGTGAATGCAATACAATAATGCTTTCAGAATGCTATGGTGGCTGCCACGCTATTGCAGTACGTCACAAATGTTCACGAACTCGCATACTGATGACTTTCATGCCTTAATACACAAGAAAGTAGCCGCACTGTACAGCAAGTTCGTGGTAAAAACAATAGCATTCTGAAAATGATATTAGGTCGGTTCGACTGTGCGTCAATCTGTATTGGCGATATATCATGAGTAATTTCTGCTCATAGTGTGTCTCCACTGCAGAGTGATACATAGGATAAGATATTTATATTTTTTACTAACATATCTTTAAAGTATCTCGATGTCACTAATACTAATATGGACTGATAGTCTGAAATACATGGTAATTTATTTATTTTTTTAAGGCGTTCCTGGTGCCTCAAACAAAATGTATTTAGTACTAGCAGCGCCTCGCGGTTTCACCCGAGTTAGTCCCGATCCCGTGGGACTGTCGGGATAAAAAGTAGCCCATGCGTTAATCCAGGTCTCCAGCTATCTACATACTAGTAGTAGTTTCATCGCAATTGGTCCAGTAGTTTTTGTGTGGAAACATCACAAATATACACACAAATGTTTCCTCTTCATAATATTAGTTTACATATAAGTAAAAAATATTACGCCTTATATAAAATTTCTTAATATTTTTTAATACTTTTTTTAATTTAAGTATGTAGTTTATTAATGTAGGGATATCTTTGTCAAGAAGTGCTACTGGTCCTCTCCCGTTTCTTTTCCGCCGCCTCTTTAACCAACAACACTCTCACATCCATGGTTAATCTGTATTAGTATTTCAGTTATATAGTTATATACACATATATCAATAAAGTCAATCAAATATTTTTCACGCGAATATTGGATGTATATATATCCAAGGTAAACAGTCCAAGAGACAAAAATAAACTTTTTTTTTTTTAAATATATTCAGTGTGTATTTTTTGTCTCATTACTGTGTTTTAAATAAGTGATTATTGATTTCAGGATTATGTGAATGAGGACGGAGGGACAGGTCAATGTAATTTTATGAACAACTGGAATATTCTGTACATTGAAGTGACATTTTTCCTAAAAAATTTAAAGGTTTTAAGAACCAGCTAATTATTCATTATTCTGTTCTAAATTTACACCACCGGCGTTTGCTCTTAAAATCATGAAAGTTGTTAAAATCATCCTATATTATAATAATAATAACTCCACACATTTCACACACGGCCGTCTGATCCCAAACTAGGCAGAGCCTGTACTATGGTTACCAGACTGTTGATAAACATACTTATATATTCCTAAATAAATACATACTATAGGTAAATTACACCCAGACACAGAACAAATTATCGTGCTCATCACACAATTATTTGTCCTGAGTAGTGAGAGGTGGGAATTGAACACACGACCACGACTAAATATTTTGCTTATGTTTTAATCTAGTGGGATAATTTTTCACCCGCCTTCGATTCCTTATTCAGATGCACGTAGGATCTGCACTTAACGTTAGTCCGGAGCGATTCGATGAACAATATATTCACTTTTTAATAATTTAAATAAACAATTTATTCATAATCACAAGACAATACATAAGTTTAAAATACAGAGGCCACCTTCCAACTAATGCTATAGACAGACAGAGAGACAGACTGATACAACAAAGTGATCCTATAAAGGTTCCTTTTGAGGAACTGAACCCTAAAAGTGATAATCGCTTTTAAATTAATTAAAGAGACAAACTTTGTGTCTATCGCATTTTATGTAACCCATAGACACGAGTCACAAGTGCGTTGCCGGCCGTAAAGGTGGAAGTACGCTTTTTTCTTGAAGGTTTGAAGGTCGTACGTCGTCCGGAAATACCGCAGTCGACAATATGTTTCACACATTGGATATCCAATGTCTTGCCTTACTTATGCAAGGACTTGAAGGAACTAGAAACTTTATGCCTTGCATATCCAAGGCATGAAGTTTCTGGAGAAGTGCACGCGGTGGAGTTTCAATTATCCAAATGATTAGGAATGGTATTTTTTTCACGTTAAACGGTGGCTGAAAGATGCGGCTGGTATAAGTCCAAACAAGTCTTACACACACACATCACTTAAGACTGGCTGAAAAAAAAAACGAAAAGTTGCTGTTGAAATTTCGAATACTCGAGGACACTAAATAGTAGGAATAAATTTATTTGTTACTCAACCAGGACCTTACCTTATATCCCGAATAAACACATTGACATATGGAAATGAAGATCTTTATGAAAAACTTTTACCAAATAAATTATTTCTCCGCTATTGACTAACAAAGAACATCAACAAGTTCATATTATTGCTTTAAATCTTTAAACTTAGACTTTATAAATACTATACTACCACGATGAACAGACCATCCATTTAACTAGTGAGAAGATGTCCCACGCTAATCATAGTCCGGTGGCCGAATGGCAACCAAGCTTCGTAATTGTCCTTCAAAATTCAATAGATATGTAATTTTAACTGGCTTGGTGGGAGCTATATCGGTTACTTTAGTCTTCTTACCAGTTTCTACATTTCAAATACATAAGCGACTTTCAGACTAGCTGTCTTGACTGACTGAATTGTTTTGTCAATACGAGGGTTCTTAGAGGTTCGTAGCTCTAAAAGTCAGAGAACAGTATAAAGCTTGTATGATACATCCGATTTCTACCTTAATCGCAACGGTATTACTACTATTCTTCTAATACAGTTAATGTTACTGTTGGTTTAAAAGGTATTTATAAATATACTGGTCTTGTTGTAATTTTTTGGTAAAATAAGACCGAAAAAGTTGTGGCGTACGGTTTACGTTAAATTGTTACTAAGTAGTACTAATACATAAATAAAAATGAAATGCTGTTCGTTGGTAAACGCATCACTTGAAAACTACTGCACCGATTTGATTATTATTGTTAGTGGTCCGAATAACGTTTTTAAGTTAAGAAAAATGAAACCGCTAACCGTGAAATGGGGAAATTCGGGCAAAACTAGAAGTGCCGTTTTCGTTCAAATTAAAACCAATTTATTGCAGCTTTGACAAAATAACGTCTGTCGGGTGAGCTACTATGTAGTAATATGAATACGATATTTTGTTGCCAACTTAAAACATATTAAAAAAATATTATATTGATAACTTCAAACTTATCCTTATGTACCTCAAGTTGCATAAGGATAATAGATATGTACTGATGAATAATTGCGTAGAGAAAAACCCAAATGGAATAAAACAAACCGTAGAAGCTGAGTCAGTATAAACATTGCAGGTATTATAAATAGCGAGTACCTTTGCACAACATCAGTACAGTTCCTGTAGTCTAAAGACATTCATCTCCAGAACTAAACAAAACTTAAATCTAAAATAATGGCTGCCTTCAACAAAATCGCCATCTTACTTTTGGTCGCTGCGTGCGTAATGGTTATCAACGTTGAACATGCTAATGCAGTTCACGTTGGACCTTGCGACCAGGTCTGCAGCCGTACTCCTCCCGAAAGGCACGAATGTTGCAGAGCTCATGGATACAGTGGCTACCGTAGTTGTTCTGGTGGACAGATGCAGTGTCGTTAATTCACTTGATTTGAAAGGTATCATAATTAAAAAAATACTTCAAAGCCCTTTTTAAAAAAGTTTCTTACACACAAATTTAATGTTTGGAAGGAGCTACCTTGAGATGTAATAATTTATTTAATAGAGTATAAACCTTTTATTTGATAATACTTATTTTTAATACCATACTGTTTCTTTTCAGGACACGCTGACTATCTTAGATTGGACCACCTACCCTAAAATAACTGCACTGATATTATTTTAGCGTGTCAAATGATATAAGTTGTTGCCATTTTGTTTGTCGATTTTGGTTTATTGTAAAATGTATGGCTGTTATTAATAAATACGTAAAATTAAAACTTTTTCTTATTATCCTCTCTCTCTTCGATGTACGAGATCCGTCATGACATGACAGGATGACTCCCATCACATCCCGGAGAGATTGCGAATATTGTCATTGTCCCCTGTCATGTTGCTATTGGCGTTCAACGGTTACCGGAATATCCTAATATTCTAAATACCCTTAACGCCGGCAATATTGGTGATTGGTTTTATTACGGCGAAGGTGACATAGCATCATATGCCAGGGCAGATCTGGTAAGGGATTTAACAGCGAGGCGCCACAGACAAAGTACATTTACCCCGACAGATCTGGTGATAGTGTATGGCGATGGCAAGGGCGGTACATATTAAGTATTGTTTTCCAATGGCGTTAGTTTTGGCGAAGGTTGGGAAAAGGGAAAAGTGTCGCTGATTAAAGGTGAATGGCTAGACAATTAGAGCAACGGCGATTATTGGGAAGGATTGAAGACTACGTACCAAAAGCAAGAAAAATTGAGGCTCCTGTTTCTTTACACAAAATTAAATACATTGGTAGAAGGTTTAGAATTAGATTATATTTAGGAAACACAAGTTTTTTGTTCTACTATTTAGGGGGCGCAAAGGCTTCTAGAAACTTTATTAGGTTGACGCTATATATTTAACAAGTTATTTAAGATTCGACTAGTTTTATGATTTATTATTGATTTGATTACCACCGTTGGCACCTGGTGTACAATTCGTAAAACTGTCTTTTCCAAGCAATAAAAAACCAAGCTGACCAAGATTATCAACCTTATTGGATATGAATACTGCTTGAAATCGCGACGGCTTTCAATTCATTGTTATCGACTATCGTTGCCGGTTCACGGGGCTTGTTGTTGATATTAAAATTTTCAGAACGAAAAATGCACCGTTCGTTCGCAGTACCTACTCTATACATGTAGCGTCGTTTATAATGCCCACCATCTCTCTGATGCCTTTGTACGACGGAGCTTGTATTCGAAAATATCACTCTATTTTAATTTTTCATGGTTACAAAAACAAAGACGTCAAACAAAAAAAAATGTTTACTGTTGGTATTAATTTTTGAATAATTATGGATCTAATCAGATATCGTAATCCGCTGAATTCACCTGCCTACTAATATGATACTTACATTATAAAAGTACTCTGTGGATACTTAGTAAAATGGTGATAGCCAGAGACATTTCTCGACTAACATAAAGACTAGACCGTACGATATAACCGAGTATGTACTAACTAGACACTTCAGACAGCTTCGCAGAATAGAAAAGACAAGTTAAGTGGGTCCAAGTTTAGCATAAGAAAAACATGAGGATTGTGTTTTAGAAGTGTACGGGTCACGTACCCTGCTTGATAAATGATAGATATTTTATTTGTATACTATGTTATTGATTCACGCACTAAATGATATGGTATATGCTAATGAGTACACGATACGCTTGCTGAAAGTGAACTGAATTGCATTTGTTACAAAATCATCGCTGTTGGCGTAAAATGCTGACTGCGGCAAAATGTACAGTCGTTGGCCCGTACATGTTCCCGGGGGACAAAAGATGAAAAGGTAAACTAAAATGAGAAGTGAATGATATATAATTAACAAGGTGAGCCACTTGGTCCTAAAATGCTAGGAGTGATATTAGATAGAGACAATAAGTCTCTAATGATTTTATCGATTTCGATGTAATTATAAATATATACAGAAATATGTTTTAAGTTTTGCATTCAGGACAATACAAAAAAAAGGAACAATCGCCATTTGTAATATTAGTAAAAAAATTGCTATTTAGGAGTCCACGGTCCACGGTCAGTTGCTCGTGTCATTCTAGGAAAAAATAAAAACTACCCTTTCGGACCCATGCATTTCTCCGTATCAAGAAGTGACACTCTCTTGCCCCATAGGCTATGGTTTTATCTCATTCAGTTCCAATTTACATATCCTAGTTTAGTTCTTAATCTTGTATAATAAATGTAATTATAATTTAAACAATTTACCTTGCAAGTTCTGGTCCCTTTACTATTTAGCACCCTAGTCGCTTGTCAGAGTTAGTTACCTAAACATGGTACTCCTATGACTCTCTGAACTATTTGTATTGTGTTGGGAATATGGTTGAGAACCCGAAATTGCAGAATAGCAGGGTACTATACGTGATAATTTGTTTAAAATTATCCTTGAATAAAAGAAATAACCCACACGTTGCTACATCAAGAATGACACGTCACCTACATTCTACATGACATGTTGTAGATAAAGTCATAGATTAAAAATATGAGGTTTCTGAAGTAGGAGATTATTATCAACGCGTGTTTTAATTTCATGATAATATTATGTTGTTTTAGAATGTAATTAGACTTAGATACTTATATATTAATGTGTTGACATTATTTTATTTTAATTGTAAACTAACATAAAAAAAAAATGTACGCTGAGGTTTTTGCAATAAATTATATTTCCTTTGTTTCTCTCGTCTTACAAAATTTACCGTTGGTCTGTTCGTACATTACTTCGGGAATAAAGAACAAAATGACAAAAATATATAGTTAGACTTTCAGTTGAACACAGTGTGGAGTTATCCTGTGTTGAGCTGGATTGGCATGTCGTACTGTGCGTTTACAGGCCCCCAAATAATCAACTATTCTACCTTTGAGAAAATGTTATGGTGAAAGTCTCGAAATGAATCAGTTATAATTTGCGGTTTTCTGCTTGATCCCGGACAAGCCCACAATTTGTGGGGTTGTAAAATGATACGCTTGAGATTTGTTCCTCGTAAAACTATTTATTTCGTTAAATCGTTTGTAACAAATTAACATCTATCATCGCCGTAGCACAGTCAGTCGCTCCGTCGTCCTTCTTAAAAGAATGAGAGATCGCCTTATTCCTCCTCCACTCCCCTTTCGCTCTTTCCTTTCATCGCTGTCTATCATTAGTGTGACAGACAGCGATCAAAGGATACTCGGATACACGCCCTAAAAAAACAATATCAATACGTTCGGATATCTTACAATCCTACATATGTATAGTAGTAATTAGCGCATCTATTTATATTTTAGAATAATATCTTACATTGTCCTCACATTTCATTTACGCTTATAAGCAATGTACCCAAAATTTTTGTAAAAAATCATTTTGAAAAAGAGTGCCCTTGGAGTTTCTTGCCTGTTCTTCGCCATAGGATCTACATATTGGAACAGGCAACTAGCTTCACGACTGACTTAGTCTGACTGACTCTTACTCCTGACAATTCAAAAATACCCATTATTGGTTTAATTGGAATAAATGGTTTTGATTTGATTTGACAAAAAATACACATTCACAACGAGATTAATTTGCAGGTGTGCCGAAAATTTTTTTTTTAAGAACCAAGTAAACACTCAGAATTATTCAGGCTTAAAGCTTGTACGATGTATTGTAATAAATGTCAATCAACCCATAATGATAAACAAACAATAAGTAAGTCATTTGAATGCACGTTTGACGCACTTGTCACCTCGTTAAGGTTGTGTTGGTTTTCCTTTTATTAATTGTTTTGTTATGCCAGTAAAGTAAACTATTACTCTACGTGGAAAATATGATCGATAAATCCTTCCAGTATATGTGACTCATCAAACTGGCTGCAACAGAGTAGGTATCTATACAAGGCTTTATAAATTGCGGAAATCTATGTGCTGTAACAGTACAGGTCTTGAGTTCTAAAGACATTCTTCTCAAGAGATACTCAAAGTCTTTAAACAATAATAATGGCTAAATGGCTGCTAAAAATCTATTAATTACCGTACCGTACCGTACTGCTAGCTCAATTCCCGTATTTATAAGTCATAGGCTTGATTCCAAGCCTGCGGCACGGTGTTGGCGTCAAAAAAGTGTAAAAATTATGATAATCTAAGGTAACAAAAAAATATACAGCGCGTGTAAGCGTGTAATACAAAGTCGTCTACTTCTGAGGGATATTATGTTTTATTGCAATTATTTATATAATAACAACAACAAAAACATAGGTGAAAATAATAAAGGTAATAAATAAATAATTATAAATCTTATCCTTATTTATCGAGCTTATGTCCCTACTTCAGAAGGAAAAGTACAATATATGCCACTGAATAATCGCGCTTAAAAAAAACCCATGTACCACTCATCAAATCAGTTAAACTGAGTCAATATTGAGATATTGACTCAGTTTACCTGATTTTGGCAAAGCAATATAAATAGCGAAAACCTTTGTGCAGCATCAGTACAGTTCTTGTAGTCCAAAGACACACATCTTAAGCACCAATCAAAACTTAAATCAACAATAATGGCTGTCGTCAACAAAATCGCCATCTTGCTTTTGATCGCTGCGTGTGTCATGCTTATCACCGTGGACATTGCTAATGCAGTTCGCGTTGGGGCTTGCGACCACGTCTGCAGCATCATTGGTACTAAGAGGAACGAATGTTGCAGAGCTCAGGGTCACCGTGGTTATTCTAGTTGTGTTGGTGGACAAATGCATTGTTATTAATTCACCAGAGCTGAGGTAAAACATAAAATTATCTAATTAATAAATAAATGATTCAAGTCACTGTTTAATTTTGTCACCTTTTGATTTATGAGATCTGATTATTATTCTGCAACTCACAGAAGGTCATGCAATGTTATCAGGTAGCTTTTCAAACTGTTTTTTTTTAATAAAAAGAGTACTGATTTAAAAAAAATACTGAATATGTCCGATCTTTTTTTTTAACAACAACACACATCTTAGTTAACACCTTGTATACCTTAACAGGTTTAAATAAAAAAAAAGACTTTTCACGTTTTCCTTTAATTGTACAGTAGACATTATGTATATAGGCGTATAGAAATATAATAGATATACGTAATAAAATATTTTAACAAGTAACTCTGACTAATTAGTTGAAATATTCTTAAAAGTAAATAGGTAATCAAACGTGTAGTGTTCATTTATGAACTGTTATAACAGATAGTTAAACTGATTTACTGGATACCGAATAATATTTTGTAATGTTTTATGTGAACAAATTCTCCCAATTATAAGCAGACTTTAGGCTTCTTCGTACAACTTAGTTATTGTTCAAAATATTTTTACTAAATCGGTGGTTATTTTTTTTATTACGGTTTAACTAATACAAGTAAATATGAATTTATCATTGACTGAATTAAATTAAGAGCGTATTTCCATCATTGAGTGATATTTTGTGTTTCTTTTAACGAGCTTTAACACTTTCTCTAGCATACTCTCTCTTTACGAATTACAGCAAATCTTCTAAAACATGGTGTTCTATTTTATAAATTTGGCCATTTTAATTGACTATGAAATGCTTTTACTTCATTTTCATAAATTTGCATTGGAAACACACATTTTATAGGTACTCGAGCCAAATGGATTCTTGGTTAAATGGCTTGTATGTACGTTACATTACAATTTAGAGCACCGGTCGTCTATCGTGGTAACTATAAGCTATGGAGCCACAATACGAGCCAACACCACCTAATTTTGTAAGCGTAACTAATATTATGCGGTACTGCCATGAATTTCATGGCAGTACCGCATACATTAGCATTCAAAATAGCACGATTTGATTTAGAGATTATTCTTTAGTTGATATATACATACAATGTGGTAACTCTGATCAAGTACCGATAGTATTTCTATAAATTATCACTACATATTATAAAACAAAGTCCCCCGCCGCGTCTGTTTATCTGTCTGTTCGCGATAAACTGAAAAACTACTGAACGGCTTTGTACCCGTGCGAAGCCGGGGCGGGTTGCTAGTATATTGTAATATTATGATCTTTGACCGCCTATTTATGTAGATGGTTAACCTATTTATAAGATACATCGTATCTACCGCCTTTTGTAAGGCCGCCCTTTGTACACTATTTATAAGATACATCTTCTGTTACATATTCTTTGCAAAACCGTGGTGTACAATGTTTGTGTATAAATGAGAGTGTCATAAAAGATTCCAGTGGCATACTTTGGATTTTCTAAGGTCTCACAGGTTTTTGGTTTTATAATGTGCCGTTCATTTGAGTTTAAAGATTATTAAGATTTTCTCGATGCGATAATTACTAGATATTAATATGTGTACTATTTCTTCAATTCTATAATATGTATTAGTTGTCGATTACAAGACAGTTTATCTTTCCCTGGGCCTCACCTTGTGTCATTCTCGAAGTTTTCGTTAGCGAATATTTTTGATCTTATGCGTACAGGAGTTATAGCAGCAAGAGTATTAACCATACTTGATTATTCCCTATAAAGGATGTTATGAAAAAAGTACTTCACTATTCACACTATTCAAATCACGAAGCGATATTTATTAGATACGATTTAAATTTGATTCATCATAAATTTATTAACAACTAGCAGCGCCCCGCAGTTTCATCCGCGTAAGTCCCGATTCTGTAGGATTATCATGATAAAAAGTAGCCTATATGTTAATCCAGGTCTTCAGCTATCTACATACCAAGTTTCATCACAATCGGTTTAATAATTTTGGCGTGAAAGAGTAACAAACATCCACCCATTGATCCATCCATCCATCCAAACTTTCACATTTACAACTCTTCTATTCCTATATATTATACTATACAATATATCTAAAGACTTTCTATTGTACAATTTTACCTGACTTAAGAGAATCTGACTCAATAAACGTAGTCATAAGTAATAAGTCGTAAGTAGTAGTAATAAGTTATTGTGTAAAATTAAAAAAAATAGATCTTGGCAACAGCGCTTCTATCAGCTCGAACTATAACTAAGAACTTTTCAGTTGACCCCATAAGTTCAGAAAAATATTAATAATTTTAGATCAAGCGATTGAGAAGAGAATAATTATATTAGTGCTTTCACCGGAATGTTAATTTACCTGCTTTTGGCAATAGATATTTGGTAGGCCGTCATTTAACTGTGTATGAAAACAAGAAAAAAAATACGTTTGAATATCTTCGCAATTATGTCTATGGGTGCAGTTGTATCAAGCAGGGTAGAGTCTTCTTTGTGACTATCTTATACTTATAATATATATATTAAGATTATAGAATATTATGCTTCACAGCGTACAAGATTCTAAACTACACAATCAGATACCACAGTTCAGATTGTTAAAGTAGGTTTTATTTTTTGTTTAATTTACTTCACGGTCCATCACAAAATATAGAATCTTATCAAAAAAATATTGTTTTTGCTTTAACATCAGGCTTTTGACTTCGTTTCAAAGAACAATCACGGGTTGTAGGACATTCATGTATGTACGGCATGTACGCGTGATGCCGTACAAAGGGTGCATCTATGCGTTAAATGCATAGCAAATCGTATGGAAGCTGGTGCAACTAAGCAAGGACCTCTATTTTTAGTTTATTTTCATGTTTACTTTGGTTACGAGGTCGTCTTAACATTTCGTGTCAGTGGGTAATAAGAGCACAATATTTTAAGTGAAGAAAAGTTATAGAAAAACGTGGTCATTTAGGTTTTATTTAAAAATTATTAACACACACAACGAACACAGCACGTGTAAAAAAAAATGCTGTTTTCTAACTCAACGAAAGGAAGCACGATCCGTGGTCGAATAAAAAAGCAGTTTGTTGCACCTGCTAATTAATCGTCGTAAGGGTGAGTAAATACGTATTTCTATAATAAATATTTTATCCATCACAAGAGACCCTTGTAAGCTGTAGCAATATACATCTTCTTATTTAAATATCTCTGTCTTGGTCACTTCATTGGCTGAAAAGACATCTGAAACGTACAAAAAAAACATTTTCGAAACGTATTACGTTTTTTTTTTAAGTAGACCATTTTACCGATATTCATCCATTTGCTAAAGAAGCACAAAATATGATTACTCGTATTCTGTAGTTGTGTGGTATTTGTTTGTTAGATTTAGTAAATTTTCATGTAGTATTCGCAGGCGGACACAGTATAATTAGAAGCACAATAAAGGTTTTGGTTCATGCATATCGATTAATAAAATTAAAATTAAAATCATTAAATTTAATTATCAATTAAATCGGGTTCTCGAGGAAAAGGGTCTTGAGAGACAAACGGACAACAAAGTGATCCTATAAGGCTTTTTTTTCCTTTTGAGGAACGGAACCTTAAAAATTAATTATTTTTTACCAACCTTTATGTATTCATCAAATCTATTAATACCACACGAGCTTGGATGCCATTGTGTTACTTTGTTATTTAAAAGTTTACCCATACTTCATGTTCCGGGAAGATACTATAAATAACCCTTTGTGGTAATTTCCTCCCTACGCCGGGCGTTATCCGCTACACCGACGATACCCTTCCTTATCATGGCCGCATCGAGTGGTCGAGCGTATTAAGGCGCTGGGCCTACGGGTTGCACAGGATAAGACGGAGGAAACGTATCTGGGCCTCATTATTTCCTCCGTGAAGCTGGTCGCGGCACTGCATTCACCATTGGGCGAGGTTTGCTCAAGATTTTTAGGCAGAAGTGCTCGTTCTGGACTCGTAGCAGCGGTCAACCTCTACCGGATGAGGTACAAGACTGGCGTGAATGCACCCACCGTGCCATGATGGCTCATTAATCATCCCAACTGTAGGCTGCACATGCTGCCGTAATTAAGGATATAAAAGTTTCGTGTTTTTATAAAATCTGTAACTATAATTATATATTTTATATTTGTGCATACAGTTGAATAACTTGCAATGGATGTCGAAATAATCAGCATATAATTAATGTATTTACATGTTTATTCTATTACTTTTCAAACAAAAAATAGATAAATCGTATATTTTTTATACCATATTGTAGTCATAAAGTAAAATAAAAATTATAAATAGAACAATAACAGACTGCTGACCGCACTGCCGACCGAAACAAAAAAGTGTAACACTTTTTTGTTTCTGTCGGCAGTTATTGTTGACATTCATGTCACTTTGAGTGACATCTTGTCATTCCTTACTTCTACGTGCGTCGTTCTTTCGTATTATTTTTTGTAATTTTTTTCGTTTAGAAGTTTCTTTGAATAGAAGCGGGTTTAGACTTGTGGTTAGAACTTGCTAAAGGTATCCAATTATCTGCTTTTTCACCGACTTCAAAAAGAAGGAGACTCTCAATTCAACTGAATATTGTTTTTTTCTGTGTATGTTACACGGTATCTTTGCCATTTGAAACCCGATTTTATTAATTATTATTTTAAATTAAATTGGTTGTGCTCAAAGTTGGTTGGTTTGTCACATTTCAATTTAAAAATTTAAGAAAAATATTTCATCTCAAGGTTGGTTGGTTTCTCCCTTTTAAGTTGAGGAAAATATTCCACCTCTAAGGGTGAAAAAGTAATAGATGAAGAATACATACATACATAATTTATAATTTTCAGGTTCATTGTAGATAAAATTTAATTATTCTAAAAAAATTTTTGTTCATTTCTAAAGTGGGGTCCTTATATCTTATTGTTCACAATAATAGTACAACAAATTAAATAGAGTTAATAAAGTTAATATGATCGTGAGCGACACAATGAAGCACCTTCAGCAAAGTCTCGATAGCTTTCACAAACAGATACAAGGCCTAAGGGTCCATTAGACAGGTCGTGTGCTTAAAAGTCAATTGAATTTTGCAAAAGAAAAGAACTGAATACCAACGTAGATAAAAATTATTTAATTCATTATTTGATTAAGTTTCCGTTCATTGTTGTGGTGTAGAAGGAATGTAAAGTCAAGCCTTGTGGGCCAAATTTCTATTCCCTTATGATCAGCCGGTACGATGAGGCAATTGCATAATCAACGCCATGAAAATGACGCTTCGGTATGACATCGATAATTGCACGCAATCCTGTTAGAGCGTCCGATTTTGTCAAGAAAAAACCTCTTTTTTTATACTGTAGCTGTGTGCTTCAATCACTGGTTGATGATTTCTAATACTTCTATCACTAATTGATGATGATTTATACTTCGGCATAGAAATTATTTTAGGTAACATTTTCTTGTGAAATTAGAATATACTGGTTTTTACTGCACTCTGTTCTAGAAAAGCCAACATACAATTGCCACGCCATTTTTTTAAATCTGGGCCTAAAGGTAGGGAGGGTAAAGGTTTGTCCCTGTACCTTATTTAAAGTTAGTAAATAAAGCACAGGGACAGACCAATAATTAAGCACGTGGTTATAACAAACGGTAGCTTTACGTGAAATTGTATTCTTTTTAAACTAAACTTAAAATTTATTGGTATCGTTGCAATGCGAGATATTTGTACCGTTTACTCGAGTGCTGGCCCAGTCAAAACTATTCGAAGTATGATTTTGTTTTTATTTTAAAATAAATATATTAATAACATTTATTGTACTTTAAATCTAGTTCCCTTACATAAACTTGATGATGTGCAGGTTAATAAAATAATTATTTAAATCCTGTTAGATGTGTTACTAGGGACATGATCGCGAATAATGGTACAATACCCTTTTTGGTTACCCAGCGTTTCGATCGAATTGCACCCATCGTGGTCACGTGATCAAATTACACGCGGATAAACCAATTCGGGAACGTTTTTTCTTCCGACTTACTTAACTAAAATCAATACTTAAGGCTAGCTAAGAGATGTTGCCTAATGCTGTATAGCCTTTAGAGAGATGTTGCCTACTATTCCTTCATCAATCTGTAATAACAAAATTTCACCCTTATCAAGCAATTGAAATAAAGACAAACAAAATATTTTTATTAATATGAGTTACAAGGTGCGAATACCTTATTTATTTTCTCTTTAAGTTTTAAATAGTCTTAATTTTTCCTTTCATAAGAACCTTCTCCTGACAATAACAAACACAGAAAAAAGAAGATTAGTGAAATTAGTCCAGCCGTTCACGCGTGATGCTGTGACCAAGGAAAATATGGATTCATTTATATATATATAGATTTCTTATTCAGCTTTGTTTCATCGTCGTAGTAAATAATACGATGAATTCAAATTCTGTTCTTGTTTTGACCTATTTGAGATGTCTGAAATAACTTCCTAATACCATCTTGATTGGGTAGACTTGGTGAGAATTTAAAGGGAATTGAAATAAATATTTTTACTTCTCTCACTCTAGTTTCGGTTCTGTTTCAACAACAAAATATTATAATGTCTGCTTAAATTACATCACGTCTGTCACTGTCTGACTAATGGACTTATGATTTCATCAAAATTCATAACTCATTTCATTAAAATATTTTGCGCCTGATTCCTGCCTGACACAGTTGGTATTTGCTTTTTATATATATGAAAAGGACTTATAAAAACTCGTGAAGTTAAATAACTTTTATTATCAACAGTTAGTTTTGGTCTGTTTTTAAGCCTGATTGGGGTATAATAAACATTTAAACCGATTTAATTGCAATTTATATCTATTTATTATACTGCAAAGCCGATGTATTTTAGTTTTACATTCTACGATAAAAAATTAAAATTCAGAGTTTAATATTCTACGATAAACTTGAATTATTATTACTATTCTCCTCATACCTTTAAAGTTTGAAATAAACTTTAAAAAAACATAGGAAAACATACAATGTCCCACCGATATCGGCTACAGAAAACGAGCTACCAGTGATTAGAGTTCAATAGATATCCCACCATCATAGGTCTACGTTTATTACTACAGTATATTGGTCGACACTTTGTCCCAATAATATTATCTTATTATAAACCAGCCATTACGTTAACGCTGCTTTTGCAAATGCATAAAAGATTATAAAACACTTGACATTGGCGGAATTCCTGCATTGATTCTTCGCGCGAGATAGAGTCCAAATTAAAATAGTAGGTATATATATATAGTAATAGTAAGATACGTCTAATAGTTAATAGTGGTACAGTTTCCCTACTCATCTTCAGGAGAGACCGCAGCGTATTTGCATAGAACACACGTCGTCGACAACAGTTGAAAATAAGCCTTGAGGGAGGCCCGTGTAAATTACACCAGTGATTTTATCACATATGTACGTCTATGTCTAAGTTTTCGTTGTCAGTTAAGTCACTGGTATTCATAGGTTAAAATTAAGTATGAGTATTTTATTTGAAATTTACAGTGATTTTAAGAATGATTTAATGAAATAGAAAATGTAGATTCTGTCAATAAAAATTCATGTTCCAGTTACAGCGTAAAAGCGTAACAAACAAAACACACATTTGCATTTATAATATTAGTTAATATGTATCTATGAGACAGTGTGAGCGTCACGGTACGGAAGGCATATTCAACGAGTTTTAAAAAAATATACTTCTATTTTCTAGAACGGTTTCTCTACCATTACATAAATAAGATATTGTCTATGGCAAATAATGAATCTGAGTGAAAAGCTTGTAATAGTTGAGTCTTAAACCATAACTTAACCCCCCACACCCACATAAATCCCCTTTTTGCTAAACTGCATGGTTGTACAATTATGATTTGCTTACTATATTTTGTTTACCAATAAGAAACAATAAGGAAAACATGTACAAGTAGTCAACAAAAAACCCACACAAAAGTAATAGAAGGATAAAAGTAATGATCAAAGTATCCTCAAGTATTCTGCTATAGTTATTTTTTACTAATCATCTAGGATAGACCTAGACTGAATTGATTAAAAGAAGCCGAAGAAGTCCGCTTTACTTTAGTCACTGTTTTAAATAATTATCCGAAATAAAAATTTGTGAAGACATTTTTTTTTTCATAATTTAAATAATTACTCGTATTTTTATGTTATTGATTTTTTTTTAAATTATTTCTTATACATTGACATTTAACAAAAATTGAGACAATCCCAGTATACTGACAACACTTGTGTCAAGGGTCTCACTTCTTCCCTTTAATTTAAATATATAGCAATATTAGCAATGATGAAACCTAAAAATAGATACTGTAATTTAGGTAATAGTAAATTAATCACTTATGATAATAAAAAACAAAAAACAGTCGGCACAAACCCAAAGCCTTTTTGTAGTAAAACATTATGCTTTTGCAATTTGCAAAAACCATTACGCCGCGCTGATTCCAGGACGGTACAAATACACTTTGATAAATACCCTTCGGGCATATAAATGTATGAATGAAACTGTTTCGATTTTGATTTCGTATTTTTTGGTAAACGAGCAGACGGGTCTCACCTGATGGTAAGTGAATACCGCCGCCCATGGGAACCTGCAACTCACGAGTCACAAGTGCGTTACCGGCCTTTAGGATGGAGTAGGGGAAGGGGGAAGAGGGGAAGAGGGAGTGAGGGAGGGAGAGAGGAAAGGGGGGCAAGTGGAAGGGTTAGGGCCTCCGATAACCTTACTCACTCGGCGAAAAACAATACAAACATTGCTTCACTGCCGGTTTTCTGTAAGGCCGTGGTATCACTCTGGTCGAGCCGGCCGATATATTTATTAAAAAAAAAATCAATTCGTATCAAATTAGAATTATCTTTTGATTAGATTTCAAGTACAACTTTGACACTAACAAATCAAAATCTATAGTCAGAAGTATATTGCATTGAAGTGTTATCAGCGTTGCTAATAAGTATATGTATGCCATTGTATCACAGGAGTCTATGATTTTGTTTGTTAGTTTTTAGCAGTTCATGCTTTTCAATTAATTAAATCACAAAAATTTATTTGCGTTGCCGATGTACTTAGAAAAATAACTGTCTGTATTTGCAGGTAACTTGTACTTGCTCAGTTTAATGAAATATAACAATCGTTTCATGGTTTATTTGTTCTACTGGGCTGGTTGACTACATAAAACAAATACACTAAAATTGCTGGTTCAAATTATGTATAGTATGCTCGTAATGTATAATGTTATTTGCCAACAGTATGTGCACTCTGTAGATAAAAACTACCAGTTTACTGGTGTACCTACCCTATGAGGATAATATGTTAAAAAAAATATTTCTTGTATATGTTTCTGTGTAATTCACTGAACCCGTTTACGTGAGTAAATCAACACAGCAATATAAATAAGGAAAACCTTTGTAGAACATCAGTACGGCTTCAGTGGCCCAAAGATATTTAGCCAAGAAAAAATAAAAATAAAACAAATAATGGCTACCTTTAATAAAATTGCCATACTACTTTTGATTGGGTCCTGTATAATGACCATCACCGTTGACATTGCTAACGCCGTTCTTGTGACGTAATCTGCGCATCCCATGCTGTTACCGAAAGAAATACTTGCTGCAAGGCTCATGGATACCAGGGTTATTCTAGCTGTGCTTTTGGGAAAATGCAATGTTTTTAGTTTCCTGGAGGAAGTACCTTTTTTTTTTTATCGTGTGGAAACCCCCACGGGTCATCACCTTACCGAGGGTGAAGTGGTATGTCGGACTCGAACCGACTAAAACCACACGGTGTTCCGTCACAAGTGAGTCTATTGCAGGGGACCCGGGATACCCTAGGAAGAAGCTTCCGGGAACCCCTGCAGACTGTGGCCCCTGATCAGCAGGCAACCACACCGTGCGATAGAGGGGGCGGCTCCAGATGGGAGAGGCGCGTGCGGAGCCCGCCGCACCACCGTCTTAGGCCTGCTTCTGCTGGGGTAACGGTCAGCCCAACCCGCTACCCCCAGGCCAGTGTTCATGGAGGACGGAGATCATTCAGCGCTCTCTGGCGCCTGGTTCGTCTTCTGCGGGATGGGAGAGTGCTTGTCCTCTCCCGTTCCCGGTCCGCCGCCCCTTTGGTCAACATCACCTCCTCGCAAAACGAGGCGGCGAAATCCCACGCACTCTCACTTTGGACCATGGACTGAACCATGGTCTCTAGCGAGAGGCTACCCACACCAATAGCCGTCACGAGGTTTGGAGGAAGTACCTAGGTAATACGTATCATTAAGATTACTAAGTTTGAGGCCCTTTTGACTTAAACTGATTTTATGTGTAAAGTTTCTTTTTAATGTTGTAAATCAGCTTAACCGGTGAGTCAAAATATTGTTTCTAATGCATTATATTCCTACGCATTTTTCCGGGTATATTTCCGGGAATATAAAACATTATGAGACAAAGTGGTTTTATGTGTTTTCTTGTCTTAGTCGATGTATCAAATACCTCTTCTTTGTTACTGGTTTTTATAAATACTCGGAACAGTGAGGATATCGCATGTGTTTGTGCTTCTTCCCAGGGAGTTTCAAAACACTACTCATAATTAATTAACTTTTAACTGAACCATTTTGACAGGGCAAATGTATTGTTTTCGGTAAGGTGATTGATTTTTTTTATCAATTCCAGATCATGTAAACCTTCAGTAGTATTAAATTAATGTTATCGAGTAGCAATGAAAATCAGTGTGACTTCTCCGATGAATAATTTTTAGCATCTTGGAAATGTATTACTCTACTAATTAATAAATACAATATATTTTCTAATTAACTTTTAAACTTTCGCGTTCCATGATATAATATTTTCTATGTATTAACGGGAATTAACGCGATCACGAGAAGGTATTACATACCTCTGAATTGCCTGTCGTTTCGACCAGGTTGCACTGGCCGTGGTCACAGGCTGACTGACAGTCCTTTTCGTGATCGCGTTAATTCCCGTTAATACATAGATAATATTATATTTTCTAATTATTAATAAACTTTTTTGTGTCTACTTTTGATAAATGAGTTCATCTTTAAAAAGTCCTTGAAACGAGTTTTATAAGTGCAAGTGAGTGAATATGAATTTAGAATTCTTTTTTGTCATTTATGTTTCTTGTTTATTTGTATTTCAACACTGCGCCACGTGAAGAACCAAAACTATCTTATTGTCTATGGGACTAATCCTACAAACAATTTTTTTATATACAGAACTAGTCTGACTCATGTACAATTGCACATATAGCATTGAGTCTGAGACCCAACGAGAATTAAACTTTCTTGGAGCCCGCAACGAATTTAGAAATTAATTGTAGGAGTGGCAAGTTATGAATTCACTGCGCTCCCTAAGATAGAGGGAGTCGATGCGAAAACAGATAATACAGAGATAAGGAACCGAGAATAAACTCTAAAAGTAATGGATCCTAAGTGTTTTTTAAACGTATTTGTTCAGTTAAAGACCCTGCGGCAGTCGATACGAAATTAATTCATTTCTGCTTTTCAGGTCACTCTCACTTACTCGCCGGAACCGTTGCGTTAAAAGTTACTACTCACTATCCATAAAAAAATTAGTTTCTTACTTCGTTGACCACAGCCTGATAAGAGAAATAAATTCATTAATGATTAAATCTATCTATGGTCTTTAGTAGCTAAATTAAATTAAGAAATCTACAATGAAATCTACGAAAGATGTTGCGAGAGAGGCAACATTTTCCGTTAATAATTGGCTCACGTGTCTGGAAAAATATAAGTTTAATGCTATTACAACTATAAACTTTACTACACTACTGTAAAGTATAAGCCGAGAGCCAAGGTGCCAAAAGAACTAAAACAATTGTGACAATAGAAAGAGCATTCGCTTTTGAAACTTTTACAGATTTGTCGTCTATTCTTGCTATTTGACACCTGCCATTGTTTTTCTGTTTTGTGTTATTGTGTATATTGTTAGCCTTCTCTCGACCGATGAGTCTTTATGCTAAGCAAAACCATAAATTAAAAGATTTGGATTAATCTATTTGGGACAAATATTACAGTTAAATTACTTCTTCTAAAAACTTTTGAATACGTATATACAACACAAAAATAATCCTAACAAGATACCTACTTACATTTGCAGAAACATGAAACTCATTTATTTGTTGTTCTAGTTGGACCATTTTGCACGTCTCTCCAATGTATACATACTTTCAAAGTTATTTTAAGTGTCTGGATAATATGACCCATACTTGATAACATACTGAGGCTAGTCTTAAATCACATATTTGTGAGTCAATGTTTGTTTGGGAACAATATTGGAGCATTTTACGAGCAAATTGTGTAGATGTAGATAAACCATACACAGAATTCAAAGTTGTATTATATTTGTATATTTACACCATTACGTTTCCTTTCTTCTATATTTTATTTATAGGTTAGAGTGCTTGGACTTTCTGGGTATAGCTAGTTCGAGTTACAGGACATTTACTGGCCTATTGGTCTAGTGGTTAGTGAGCCTGGTTGCTGAGCCAGAGGTCGTGGGTTCAATTCCCACCCAGGACAAATAATTGTGTGATGAGCATGATCATTTGTTCTGTGTCTGGGTGTAATATATCTATAATATGTATGTATTTAGACATATATAAGTATGTTTATCAGCAGTCTGGTTACCATAGTACAGGTTTTGCCTAGTTTGGGAAAAGACGGCCGTGTGTGTGATGTGTGAAGTTATTATTATTATTATTATTGACCTGCTTAAATGCTTACTCTCCCCAATCCATTCGTATAAGCAATATAACTTTCCTTCCATTTCCTTTTTCTTCTTCTAACCTACCATTCATTTTCAATATACCCCTAATTTTTCCATCTTTAATTCCCAAAGTGCCCAGTTGACTTTAGTGAATAGGATTGCTCCTATTACGTAAATCCTCCTTATAAATGGCCAAATGTTGGTGTTTAATACGCCTCTACATACCCCTTCGGAGGTACAGGCGTCAGTGTATGTGTGTATATTTTCTGTGGTTACATTCGTCTGTAGCTTTTTTATAGTCATTTTCGACAAACAACGATATTTATCGTATAAGTAATTCCATTTTGAAATTTCGAATAAATAAGCATCCAATTTATTTACAAGCATATATAAATCTAAACTGTTGTATGGTTATATTCTTTAGAACCAAGACTCACCTTGATTTATATAACATGAATCTTCAAAAACAAATTAGAGCAAAAATATCGTGGCATATGTTTTACGTCCTATGGTAGAAACTAAAGAAGGTAAGATTATGAAAAAAAAATGTATTGCAGTTAAAGTTCCTTCGATGGTAATAACAAGGTCTCGTAATTAAAATTAACACAAACAAATCATACAAAGATAGTAAAAGCCTTAGTGTTTGGTTTTTCCCCAAAAGAGGATATAAAGTTAAGTATTAATTCGTACCCAAGACCACACCTAAAATACGGTATTAAAATACAGAGACAGGTAACACAACAAAACAAAAATAAAACGATATTGAATGTTGCCAATGCCAGTACGGTGAAATGCCTTTTTCAATTCTCATGCAGTATCGGATGCGTAAAATAAGATTCACGTCTGGAGAACGTGAGCTTTGTGGCACAGATGCCTGAAAACGTCGTGACTTGGTTCTTGAGCCGTTCATGCATACATGCACCACAGAATTTGCAACTAAATATTGAAATTTTAATATATCAAACGGTCGTAATAAGATTCTATTTGAGTCATTGATTTGATGTAGCAAAAGATTTTGACTTTTGAAGTATTATTGATATATTTTTTTTGATAGATTTAATTTTACTGTTACTGCCAAGTTTAAATTTTGATTATAATTATTTTATAGTCACGGAAAAGATAGGCAATTATTGCTGATGATATATTTTTTTCAAGACTTCACCCTTGTTAAATGGCGAGTAGACTAATTCAATTCACCTCTACCTATATTTAACAGGATTACAAAGACGACACTTATTTATTAATAATATTCAAAAACAATTTAGCCGTATAAGTCAGAGAACCTTTTGTTTTAATGATAAATGTTTGTACAACTAACAAGTTTCTAATCCTATAATCTGGCTTGGCTTTAAGTCGAAGCTCCTCCAAATTGCATTTCGCATTGTCACAAGACTAGTGAAGCTATGCAAAGTTTGCCATTATTGTCGTTAGATGGAAGGTTTCAAATTTAGGCATTAGTTTGTCTGTGAATACTGCAATGCTATGATATAGGCCCAGTATTAGCTGTCACTTTATTTAAATAGTGCACGATTGCGACGATAATTGCAGTTAATTTAATGTAGTATGCAAAGTAGAGGAAGATCACAAAAACGCCAGACTTATTTTTTAGGGAATATATTGTGTCGTATGGAACAATATTAGTAGAGACTGAAGGTGAAATCACTAATAATTTTATGTAACTTTAGCACTTGGTACCTGAAAATACCCTAGCCCAATCATGCAGGTATGCATACCTTCAGAGGCTACTAATACTGGTCACTACGACACATGTAATTCCTCAAAAAAAAGAAGGTCTGGTGGCTCTGGGATCTTGGTCTAAAATGATATTGCACCGATTATGTCATACGCTGTAGACAACTGTTACCAAAAGGTTGAAACACTTAGTAACATTGAAACACTTAGTAACAACTCTCGATTATATTTTATAATTTTGTATGTACTATGTATAGAATCAGAAATACATATTTATGACATATTTATATGTATTTGTGATGGTTTACATGTATAAAATGTCACAGGGGTTGGCATTCCCGGCAACAGCCCGTTCAAAATATATGTGTGTGACCTTAACCGGCTGGAGCTTGCTTATATTCCCTAATCAAGAGCCTGGTTGACGGCAAAAGGCATGCCCCTATGACGTGAGTGAGACACAGAACAGTTGTCAAAATGTGGGTGTTTATCACTAATAGGAGATCAAATAAATTGTTATTTGTATATTTACATTTAATTTTTTTTTATGTAATATAAATTAATACCGCCGCCCATGGGCATCTCTCAAGAATCACAAGTGCGTGGCCGGCCTTTAAGGTGGGAGTAGGGGAAGGGTGAAAGAGGGGAAGAGGGCGGGGGAGGGAAGGGTTAGGGCCTCCGGTAACCTCACTCACTCGGCGAAAAGCAATGCAAGCATTGCTTCACTGCCCGTTTTCTGTGAGGCTGTGGTATCACCCCGTCGAGCCAGCCCATACGTGCCGAAGCATGGCTCTCCCACGTTACGTCATGTTTATTTTAAAATATTTTTAAAAATATATAAGAATAATTCACAGATATTTCCTCTAATCCCTAACATCAAGGACCCTTTGAAAAAATCAGGACTTGTTAAGCTTTTCAACAATTTATTAGTACTGGTTAAAGTTTCTTGCGAAAAAAAATTACACTCTACTTTGTATATATTTTTTTAGAAAGTTTAAAACGAATCTACATTAAAGTGTTTCTACCGCTCTGAAACTTCTTTAAAGAAAAATGCAGTCTATCAATCATGTTGCGAGGAGCTGTTCGCGAAGATCGATGAAGATAGTTTATTGGGTATTTATTTGTGAAAAATATTTTTCTACTTTTGATATTTTCTTTCGAAGGTAATAAGTAAGGTACTTATCACCTTTTAAATGACGTAAAATAAGTATTTTTTACTCATACTTGATTCATATTTTATATTGTATTTGTATCATCTTTATTATTTTTTTTACTTGGAGCTTGGCAATAGCTATAACTTTTTGTCGTGACTTCTTGCGATCGTTTTGAACTTATAGATGTAAGATGTATTATTATCGGCCTTCAAACAACTTATTTTAAGGATATGCTTGGTTTCAATTTAATCTCGTTTTTAGTTTTCTTCCTAAAATAATGCAGTGTTTCTTGTTTTAACCGACACAAAAGAAAGGAGGTTCTCAATTCGACTGTATCTTTATTTTTAAAGATACTGAAAAAGAAATATTTTTAAGATTTTCGTTCTTCTTTATCCATTCCATTACAGTAATTAAAAAGCTAGATCGAAATTAAAAAAAAAATACGTCAAACGAGTATTAAAGACGCTCAATAGATCGTGTAAATTCGAACGGGTACAAACCTTGAAACCTGTACACAGTAAATATGAACTGTGCATAAGCAGTAAAAGAAAAACTTAAGAGAATACATTTCAAAATTAGTTTTACGGATGTGTTTCCTTTGGTATGAATATCGCCTTGTTGGTTGTCTGTCCCGGTGTCAATAATTTGAGTGTTTGTAAGACTGGCTTGAAATTGACTTGAGTAACACGATAGTTTTTAAATTTGAGTCATAATAACTTAATTTTACACTTTTAATGTCAAATAAAGTAAATCATGATAGAGTATTCATATATTACTATTTATATACAAGGTTTAGAGCCTAATAAAAAATCACTTTCTGTATATAGATTAAAAAGTTATAAAAAATTTACTGAAGTACAGTCTGAAACAAAAACATTTAAATAAATGATTACTTAAGCAATATTTCATTCGGAAATATTGAAATACATACAGATGAAGTAAAATCATTGGATACTGACTGTCGAGAATCGATTAAACTCTCGACATCGGCCGCCAGCGCAAATCTACTAAAGTCGCGTCGCATCCCTACTGCTGTACGTGGGAGTACATCTGCAACAGCAGGACCACCGCCGGCACTCATCTACGCACCGGTCCACCGCTCAACATTGTATTCTTGTTCCTGCTTTCAAATACACCAGCGCGCCTATATAAAGTCCACAGTCTTTTATTTCTCGACCAACGGAGAACAATCATGCTGGTCCTTCGAGCCGGACTCACTGATTGACACGTCCAATTAACGCTAATGGAACGTTAGAAACGAATTCTGTATTACTTTTGACACTGAAATTTTGTTCCATTGTGCTTTTTATTGCAGATTTTTTGCTTGAAACTTGAGATATTCAAAGCAAGAGCTGTAGTATTTTAAAATAAGTTATTAATGTATATTATTTTATTACTTATTTAGATATTGTAGTATTATTAATTCATATCTGATGTTGTTAAAAGTATGGTATATTATTTGAAACGCTTGTCATAGTATAATGAGTGCGTCTGAGGCACAGAGCTAGCTTTTTAGTTATGTCGGGGTTTGTTTCACCTTATGTCGTTTATAGTACTTAGTGGAAATATTCGGAATAAACAGACTCTGCAGCTTATGTGTACGTAAGATGCTGAGCCTGTTTTTTCCGAATATTTAAGCTATGTTTCATTTTGATCGTTTTCCGCAAATGTAAATGATTGAATAGTGAGCAAATTGTTTGATCCTTGATCGTATCTGTTTGTCTTTTTCTCGTTTTCAATGACATTTATCAAATTAGATCCTTACATCACAGTAATGTCCCATTATTCTTTTTACAGACATAAGTGACACTTAAAGTTCACTTATGCATTCATTAGTGAAGGTTTAGTTCTTTGTTTTAATATTATTAAAGTAAGACATTAAAAGAGTACCAAGTTTCATATAAATATTAAAAGAACACGTGTACCTACAACAATCTTTCTTCAAGCTATTGTTTTTAATATAAATAATTGTAGCTCTTTTTTTTCTAGAATATACGATCTTTGTAATATTTAAAATATATCAGTGCAGTTGAAAATTTGCTCGATGTCGTCGCTTTTCAGGCGGGCGCAGTGCATCTGATAAAATTGATGTCACTACCCGTCCGTGACGTGCACCCGTGACTCTGACAAAAAGGACAAATCTTGCTATATCGTAGCTTGCTCCTTTAAGGAATAAATATTATTTATGGATGAACCATTTCGCAGAAAACTTAAATTACACATTATATTTATGAGAAATGTGATGTAACAGATTTGAATATCAGAATATATATACCTACATACATGTTCTGTTATTTTAATTCTTTTTTTTCTTTGTATTTTTATGATATTGCCAAAGGAAATTTAACCTTATTATTTCAGTCTAAATTAGTTCTCACAGATAAAAAAAAATAACTTAAGTATTTAAATGTAGAACTTAAAGGCATGCACTGTCTGCACCATATGGGACCACCCGCCTTAAATCACTGCTTCTCTCTCTCTTTCCCTCTCTCCCCCCTTACCAAGTGCTGGAGAGACGACGAGTGACTATGACGGGTATGAGTGCGTCAAGTAGAACAGCCCGTACTCCTAGCAGCCGTAGAGCTGAGAAGTGATGGCGCCCAGGTTCGGTCAATAATTCAGTCATACTTCGCCTAGGACGAACCTTAACGCTTAGGGTGATTTTAACATAACGTCATCGTACCTTCGGTGAGTGCGACCACCCTTAAAAGTTACACATATAAAATACGTGGTTAAAATTCATATCCGATACTTGTAACTAAAAATTTTCTACTAAGAACGAGGTCAAGAACCTAACGCAGGATAGCAAATTTGTGTCACTTAGAATAAATAGTGCTTCTTAGAACGTTAAGTTGTTATTAATGGATTCTTCTAAAACAACTTAGTGTCCTAGAAAACTTATACCAGCTACATCAGAAAATTAAATTAGTTTGTAATAAATCGTGATAGAAGAAGCATAACGATTCCGCAAGTAGATATATTTAAATATTTTTTAAACATTGGCAATTTGTAGTAATATATATAAAAAAATTATAGACAAAGAGACAATAAGG
The DNA here is from genome assembly GCA_949752705.1 of Callimorpha dominula. NCBI lineage: Eukaryota > Metazoa > Arthropoda > Insecta > Lepidoptera > Erebidae > Callimorpha > Callimorpha dominula. Next base: position 6,682,400 of record OX457005.1, read on the forward strand.
AAGTCGTCCCTGAAGTTTGTGCCTGAGATTAAATAGTTCATTCAGATTCAGAAATTCAGATAGTTTTACATTGATCGTGATTACAAGTGACTAATGCCTTCTGCTCAGGGTTGTCTCAGTGTAACCCGGGTTTTTAAAACGAATCGTCTGAACTTGCCGTATTTCAATATTTAGGGGTAATAATTAATTCTTAATCGCGATAATAATTAGAAGGTACAATATCTTTTTTGGTTCCCCGACGTGTCGATCGAATTGCACCGATCGTGATCACGGGTAGACTATTATTGGGTATTGTACCTTCTAATTATTACCGCGATTAGGTCTCGATTTACAGATCAAATTTAGGGGTAAATCAACAGTAATAATGCTACCTTGAGATGGTCGTAAGTTATTAATTTATACGAAAACATTTAATCATGACAACGGAGAACGAAATACACCAGCAGAAACATGAAATAGCAAAGAGTGACTTAAAATAGAGAGACTGCAGGTTACCTACCTTGCTCCTAACGGTCAAAAATACTAGTAAGGGCACCAGTTACTAGAAGTTATTATAAGAAAAATCATTAATCTACATTTTTGTAATATGTTTTAATAATAATAGTAACTCCACACATCTCACACACGGCCGTCTGATCCCAAACTAGGCAGAGCCTGTACTATGGTAACCAGACTGCTGATAAACATACTTATATATTTCTAAATACATACATATTATGGATAAATTACACCCAGACACAGAATAAATGATCGTGCTCATCACACAATTATTTGTCCTGGGTGGGAATCGAACCCACGACCTCTGGCTTAGAAGTCAGGGTCACTAACCACTAGACCAATAGGCCAGTTTTATGTTTGTAATTGTTTATATTATGCTAGGATGGGGCAATGTCTTGAACTTGGCTGCTGCCGCGTGTCTAGATAACAATACAAATAATTATCTCATCCATATTTTTAGTGAAATGTATATATTCTTCCTTATTTGACCTTTACTGTTAACACAAGGGTTACGAAGACATGAGGTTGATTCAACGTGCTAGTATTGTTTACCTTTGAAATTGGATATGACGGCAGCATTATCTCTATCGAGGATATAGGTACTCGAGGCGAAAATGTAATTATACCTTTGCCAGTCTACGAACTATGTACATACATTAACTTGTTTATTAAAAATCTAATTTATTATAGAAGTCTAGTACGGGTAAAACGTGTTTATAAAATGCTTCGTAGATTTGGGGTTGTAAGGGGAGTACGAAAATAGCATCTAATCCGCCCCTTTGCGCTACGCGGATACCGGTACTCCCTGCTAGATAACGGACGGGGATCTGACACCAAACAATGGCAGTATAACCATATCCCCAACTGGGCAACTGGCCGGAAGAGGCTGCAGCAAACTTCGGGGTCTAAAGAGCCTCAAAAGAGACTGGAGTAGGCAACGTGAAACATCTGTTATTTATTTCCAAGAACGTCATAATGGAAAGTCCCAAGAATGAAATAATTATGCCGAGCGATCCGGCTGACGCCCTGCGCCACTGTTGTGAAGTGTGCTACCGGCCATTTGGATGTGACATCAGGCGTCCAGTGCAAAACATGCTACTGATGAAGTCAATACAATAAGAAGTATTTGTGTTCGTAAGAACCCTTATCGTATTGGGACTTGGACTGTTCGTGGCCTAAATTGACTATATATTGGTACATCTGCATGTATTTAAAAATTAGGCCAAAAAATCGTAAAACCTAAACCAAATTTAAATATTTGCAATTAAAAGAATTATTTAGGCAAAAACCTCACAACTGTTGTGAGCAAATTACGGCTAAAAGATGTAAGCACCTGAAAAAGACGAGGCGTCTTCTGAAACGCAAATACAAAAACTACCCATGCAAGAATTATATAACACAACAGAAACTGCAAATATAATTTTGGAAAGGCGGCAGCTCAAAGCACCAAGGAGGTGGTTTGCGCTTAATAGAAAAACTGACGCGCTATGCACAGCTAAGTCGAGTAGTTCAACGAAGATGCGGTAATGACTACAATATCCACATCAATAATATCTGCTCTGAACTAGAAGAATGTAAGAACGAAACCAGATACCTATTTCGCGCAGTCAGAGACCTTATTAGGACGCAGAAAATGAACACTTTTGCTATTGAGAACGAAAGGGACATTTACTCATAGACGTAAAACAATTACTTGAACGGTGGGGACGATATTGCGCAGATCTGTATAACACAAATGACCCAGCAATCTAGGATGACGAATGGACACCAGATGAGCTAGAATTACTGAGAGCTGAAGTTGGAAGCACATTGATGCGCTCAAGCGTGGAAAGATGCCAGGCAGGGATGGAATCTCAGTTGAACTGATTTAAAGTCTAGATTGCAATGGAATCGCGGTAATTACGGACATTATACGGAGATCGGAAAAGTGCCTGAAAGACTAGATAGAGTCTGTGTTTATTACTTCGCACGAAAAAGGTTCCATGAAGGAATACGGTAACTTTGACATGCAAGCAAAGTATTACTGAATATCCTGAATACTTCACTGCTATCTCTTTCGACAAGTACAAAAAAACAGGCTGGCTTTGTCAAGGGAAATCACATGAGGGAAAATTTGAAACGTACACCTAACCATGGAAAAGAATAAATAATTCAATTGACTAGTAATATTGTGTTTCTGGGTGCAGTGGAGTAAACGTGGACCATCTTGCTCGCATTGGGAGTACCGTGCCACTTAGTTCGACTAATGCATGCAAGGTTATATTCTCTTCCAAGCTCTTGCATTGTCTTTGTGGCTATTTTGAAGGACGGCATGCGGGATTTGTTCCAGAGGTTTGATAGAGAAAGCGGGCAAAAAATATCGTGGTTGGTAATACTGAAGGGAAGGAACTAACCCGATGGACAGAACAGAAAAAGGACTCGTCTGCCAAGCTCCACAAGATCATCAGAGATGCGATGGATAGAAGCCGATAGAGATAAATAATCCACTCCAGGTGTAATTCACCCAAGGAAGACCAGGATCCTCTGGCAGACAGACTTAGCTAGTAATAGGTATTCTTAAAGGGGGAAAATGAAATTCTATATTATTTGTTTACAGTTTTTCGGTTTGAGTTCTTATTTTTAATAACTGCACCTAATAGATAGTTATTATGAAAATAATGTATATAATAAAGGCCGTGTGTGAGATGTGTAAAGTTACAAAAAAACAAATTGTAAAGCGCTAAAGTTAAAAAAAATATGTGAATGTTGTAAGGTGAGTTTTAACTAAGTATATGCTTAAAAAAGATGACGTTTGTTTAATTTGGGATCTAATTTAAATCTCAATTGGATCCGAAATAGAACTGACTAATGATAGTCCATGAGTTATACTCGTATTGTGACATTAGCATACGGTTAGTTAAAAAGTTTTTACTTAGTGTTTAGGCCTTGCAAGGTATGTAGCTGCGTCAATACAAATTAGTTTGTAAAGAAATTACCACGCTTTAATCTAAATATAACCTTAGCATATAAGGTAATTAATCAGTGTCTCTATATGAAGACAGTGTATGAAATTATGTAGTAAATACGTATATCCGTAGAAAACTTACAATCTAATAGTAGTTTGAACCCGGTAAACTGACACTTTTACTTCATTAAAATAGGATATGAAATTTGTACGCAACTTAAAAAGTAAAAGATAGCCTTATTACATATTTTTGTTAATTTAATGTACGTTTTCTATCCGGCAGGCGTTAACCGACAATGTCTGCAAAGGCATCCTGATTCGGCTTCTGACCGGCCCCATTGTGAACTAAAACATCTTTTTATTTTTAAGGAAATCATGTTAAGGGAGAATGTCTCTTCTTCCGTTCTCTGTGGCTTTGGAAAAAGTAATTTTTAAAGGTAAATAATGTAAAGGCAAATATCAATGTCAGTGCTATTGTATTTGCAATTAAGTGTAATATTTTTGTCTCAAATTTCCACAATACATTGAGGTTTGTATTTTATTTCGACTATAAGACTACTCGTTCGTCTTAATTCAAATTGAAGTATTCCATTAAAATATTGAAGTGCATTCGATCCTGTTTCCTACATCGCACCCGTCTTGTTGCCGCAAAAACTTCTCGAATATGTAAGGCGCAACAGCAGAAACTGAAAGCATTTGAATGCGGTTCCAGCGAACTTACGGAGAAGAGAAACTGTAAATAAAACTTATGTATAAAACATCATTGTGATACTAAGCTTCAAGGATCTGGGCTGCTTCAAAGAATTGCATTAAGTGGTTTTCTTTAACGCTTTTTTGAGCGATCACATTTTAGTGATATTCTCAAGTCCCTACAATGTTCTTGATAAAAGTGCTATGCCATGGTGTTATATTTTAGTAAAAAAGTTTTAGATCAATAAATAGATATAATCTTTAAAATATTGATATTCTAGGGCTGTAGAGTTCTATGATCAGACAGATTTAGACAACCAAAATCTGGTCTGATAGTTGTGGCCCTCCATAAATCGTACCTACAAAGTATCAAGGCATTATAATCGGTCATTAATGAGAAGAGTGGACTTTAAGACGTTCCCAAATGTGGTCATTAACAGCAAATTATACCTATAATTTTGTCAATCAGTGAAATACCTGGTATTACATAGTGCAGTATTTGCGTGAGGGTTTACAGTAAACACGTATTTACAGAATTGTTTATATGTATCATACATACATTATTTATTTAATAGTTTCAGTGTATGCATAGGCAACCTTCAGAGAGAGAACGTAATAAAAAAAAATCAAGACCTTCTTGAGTTATTTTTTTTGTGTAAAGACGATATTTATATTTTACCTAAGATCGTGTCATGTTTTTACATTATCGTTGTGTGTACTAAAGTGTGTATCAGTTAATGTATAAGAAAGTCAAATAAAAACGAATTCTCAAGTTTTTATTTAAATCTAAAATTTTCTTGCCACAATCGCTACAGTAAGCTTCCGAAACTCGTAGTAGCAATGCAGAACAATCATGCACTGCTATCCTGAGGATGCATGGAGTTTATGGCGTCACGATAAAGTTATTGCGGATGTACATGACGTAGAGTATGGTCATAAACATGCGGCTATAAAGCGCGTATATGTCCAGCCAGTAACGCTGTTTCGTTACAATGGCACTTTGGTATTTTATGCACTTTAATTTTTTAAATAACTTAATTTTTTTACCAACTTTGTATTTAAATGGTGGCAAATGAAATATATATTGTATCTATTAGAATTTAGAGTATGACGTTCATTATTAAATAATGTCACTATGGATAGGCATAAGGTGTAATATACGTTTCTGATGATAATTTGATTAGCAACATGTCGTCAGGTTTTAAATATATGGATGAGATTGTAAGCGGCCTGCGAGTGAGTTTATATGTATCCTAAAGTTTATACATCTATTAAGTTTTCATTTTGATACGTAAATTAGAAGTAGGCTAACGTTGGCTGTTTTATACTACGTCGGTGGCAATATACGGCCCGCCTGATGGTAAGCCGTCACCCTAGCCTAAGGACGACGAAGGCAATTCCAGAGGACTCGCATGCGCGTTGCCGACCCTTTTAAAACTTATTCACTCATTTCTTGAAGAACCTCATACTACAGTATGGGGTTCTTCTGCCGAGGTAAGGAGGAGGAGGAACCTCGGCAGAGAGCTCATTCCACAGCCGGAGCGTTCGCCGGTGGAAATTCCTCTGGAACCGTACCGTTGACGGCCATTTAGGTTCCAATGCCCTGCCGGCGGCGTACGCTGCGGTGGTAGAATGTGGCATGTGTGTAGAATGTGGGCATCGTGTCAAACAGTTCCTTAGACATTCCAGCACATCACAACAGTACAGTCCATTATACAAGCGGTAGAACACGCACAAGGAGGCAAAGTCTCTCCTTAGGCTTTAGGGTTCAAAACCGCTTGTGAGTTTGGGATCGTCGACGATTTTCAGCACGTCTTTGGACCTAGTCAAGAAGCCCAAGCTGATATCCAGGTGCCCCTGCCCAGAGCTGACAGCATTTGCATTTGATGACTTTCCAGAATTGTTGATATTGTTATAAGTGAAACTAATAAAACCATGTTAATATGTACTAGAGTTGTCTTGTTGTTGTGTATACCTTCTCAGCTGATACACCTACCTAGCCGCTTTACTTTAAAGTCACACGCACATGCATATGTGTCTATTTCACCTGTTATAAACTTTAGTAGAATTAGTATTAGTGAAGTTTAAATACAAAGCATGTCAAATATTTAAATGGCTTACATATATTTGCTCTAAATCCAACTGTTTGTTCACTTAATTTGAGTTTACGGAATTCGCGTTACGGGATTTATTTAACAATGTAGACATTTCTCGCTATGAAACTGAGAAGAATAAAAAGTGAAACAACTTAAAAAAAATACACATCTTTTTATTCTTTAAAACTAGTTCTTACTTATTATAAAAACAGCAAAGAAAACAATAACTTATCTAAGTAGAAATTACATAAAGTCAAAAGAAAATGAATAATTATCTTGTAAAAATAGTAAAAATTAAAGCTGTAGTTTTCATCCCTTAATTTTCCATCCTTAAAAGTGTAATATTTTCTTTAAGTTTAAGTAAGACCACCTTCAGTAAAACATATTCAATTAACAAATGCACGACTCACTTTAGAAAAATACCCAAACTGCTTCAAGTGTGCCTATAAAATTTTAAGATTTCCCTCGATTTCTCCAGGATCCTATCATCAGATCCTGATGACCATGGGCCCACCTGGAAAGTATAATCTTTCAAACAAAAGAAGAATTTTCGAAATCGGTATAGGCGTCTTTGAGTAACCGGGAACATACATAAAAAAAGATTCCGAATTGAGGACCGCTTCCTTTTTTTGAAGTTGGTTAAAAACTACAAAAATATCTAAAATATTCATTGAAAAGATTTGCTGTATAAAGCTAATTTTATATACATTAAATACACAAAGTAAGTAATATGTTTATTCAGTTTAGATAGGGATTACTACTATATTGGTAAAACATATAAATGGGTTACAGTGGGTTATCTGTAGGAGATAAACATTATATATATATATACAGATAAAACCCACAATTCCGTAGTACAATATTTTGATAAATCTCGTAAAGTTTAGTTAGCGTTAGCAATAAAATCACCCAAAATATGTTTTTTTTTATAAAATGTTAACTTTTCTATATTTTCTGATTTAACATGCATGTATTGTACTTATAAACCATCCGAAAGAAACTCTGTAAATGTTACTGAAAACCGCATCAAAATCCGTTCCGTAGGTTATATAATAAGACCTAAGCGAATAATAAGACCTAATTGACTAAAATGTTACTAAACACCTAAAGGATTAAAAAATAAATAGTGACAAAAGCATGTAGAGATTGATCAAATCCAATACGACACAAGTGACAGTTTGCGAGGTGACTACTAAAGGCCTTATTCTATGCGCTTGCATAGCACAATGACAATAAATTCCAAAAGAACGCATTACTAATATAACAATGTATGAAAATTAACACTCGCATTAAGGTGCCTTGTTTATATTTAGAAACTAAAAGTACCCTTTGGGTGTAATTAATGTTAATTACTCTGAAAGGGTACTTTAAGTTCCTAAATATGACAAAAACAGTAAGTTTGTAGATGTCTACAAACTTACTGTTTAAACTTGACGTATCTGTAGTAAAAATGTAGGGACTGTGCCTCTAGTGAAAAAGGTTATCAGTCTGTTTTATTCAAAATTAGGCCAAAATTGCCAGGTTTTTTTTTTGAGTTTACTCCTTAAGTATCGATTTGCATATAAGGCGCCCGTTTTGAAAAAAATATGAAGAGTAAAATTTAGTGATCGGAGGGCAGCGTAACGCTTTATTATGCTTTATTGGAGTTTACTCCTTATTCTCGATGCATGTAAGTAGATATGTGTATACCCTTATGTTATATATATGTGTAAATATATGCAGAATATATAGAGGGAGGGAGGGAGTTAGGGTCTTCGGAAACTACGACAGGTGAGTACTTTTCATAAGTAACCTTATAAAAATTAAAGGCAACAACAAAACTTTCAAGTTGTAATTTGTTGAACAACAAATTATTACCTAAAATTTAATTTAATTTGCCATCGTATTTGTAAAAGGTGCTTTTTAAAAACATTTAAACAAAACCCCTTTGTCCAAATTCAAACAGATAAAATGAAGATAAGCAATGGTATCATCGCAAAATCGTCAATAGGAAAACAACCAAGTGCCGTTACGATATGTGACGATAGACTGGAGGCTGTAAAAATGCATATTTTATCGTTCCCAAGTTACGAGAGCCACTACGGTCATTCGAAGTCAAATCAATTTTTTTTTACCACCTCCTCTTACTCTTCAAGACATGTACAAAGCTTATCAGGACACTACTAAAAATCCAGTATTTTACTCGTGGATGCTGCGAGCCCTAAACATGTCTTTTAAAACACTGTATGTAGATACATACATGAAATGTGACAGCTTTAACATGAAAATTATATTCAGTGAAGGTGCAGCGATAGAGGCACTCCTCTTTTTCTGTACCTGTACAACTTTTACAAGAGCATCAAAGTGGAGCAAAAGGCGTTTGCGATTAAAATCTCAAGATAAAATACTATCAATCGACAGTGGAGATACGGTATAATATGGTCTTAACATTAAATTTGCAGCAGTGCTTACTTAACTCCTTATCTGAAATCTGGTGCTATATTTTGTAAGCGTGCGCTATGGACATATAATAAAGACATAACTTAATACTCAGGGACTGTACGCTTAATAATGTGTATTGTTTTACGTGGCACGAGAGAATTGCTTGCTTGCTTATTTTATTACATAACATACATAAGGCACGTAATATTCTACTCTGATTCTTGTTCTTGACAGAATCAAAATATTCACGTTGTCTAAATTTTCCTCCTGGCTGTGAGAAATAACGCAAATATAATGTAGAATCCATTACGCACAGTTTTTAGGCCATACTCATATTGATTGTGATGTGGGCCATTCAGTAAAAGAAGTAAAAGAGCTAAGAAGAAAACTCAAATATATATTTATCATTTCAGAGATTGGTACCAACTTATACGAACTTACGTTAAAAACAAATTATATCAGAAATTCATTCAGAATTATTTTTAGATTTTGCTAGTCTTTTGAAAGGAACGTTACAATAAAAAAAAAAAAATATATTTATTTCTTAGAATATGGTTCATTTAAAATGTTAAATTCTAAAATTGTGTTCACATATTCTACCGTAAATCGACCTAGAAATATTATTCTTTACTTGAATGAAATATTGTCATTAATGAATTTCATTGACACTATAGATTTTGCTATTATATTAGGTAGTTGCATTGAAGTACAAAAGCAGTTATAAAATGTTTTTGTCATTAAGCCCCTAACCCTTCCCTCTCCCCCTCTTCCCGCTCTTTCCCCCTCTCCCATCTCTTTCCCTGCTCCCACCTTAAAGGCCGGCAACGCACTGGTGACTCTGGAGTTGTAGGTGCCCATGGGCGGCGGTAGTCATTTACCATCAGGTGACCCGTCTGCTCGTTTGCCCCCTATACCATAAAAAAAACGGAATGAACTTTGTTTTAGTCATGTTAATTAACTTTGTTTAATTGTACTGTTAACTATTACTGTTGCGTCATGAGCATATAAAAAACATTTATGTCTTGTTGTGTCAGGTATAATGAAAAACTTATATCTTAAAACTATGTTACAGCTACAAAAATATTAAAAAATTCATTGAATACCTAGTTAGAAAAAAAAAAATTCAAGTGCTGTTTCAAATCCTTTTCACCTGTATAAATTGTAACTCTTGTGAAAAGAGATGCTAATTATTTATACCTTTTGGGACTTGACTTTTTTGACTAAAAAGTAACACATTTGTAAGAAATAACTCAACCCTAATAATATATGAAAAATAATTAGGAGCATTCATTTATACAATTTAGCACTCGTGCGAACGTTTCTGCGTTTCCTCTAAAAAGTATATGTTTAGTTCACTAGAGACACAGTCCTTGTAGTATTTCAAGGTTAATCTGTTATGATTTGACGCTTATGTTATACGTGTAGGTATATGTGCTGTTCTAGGAACCGAGGAATAAAAGTATTTGAACTATATGCGTTGTGAAATATGAGCATAGAGAACTAGTTAGCACCCAGTGCACGTCTTCCAATACCTACGCAGGCTGAGAGGAAAATGCGTATAACGATATGTAAACACGTTCGTTTTGTTATAAACGTGAGTCTTCACTAGCAAAAGTTTTCCTCATCATTCTTTTTATTCCTGTGAAAACTATAAATGTGTGGATCAAGACACTCAAAGAAAGTCGATTAATTGACAAATAGAGTTGCCGAGTTGCAACCGGCATGGGCTCCAAACGAGTGGTGTGCCGCATCGTTATACATGTATATCCGCGGCAAATACAGGTATGGACCTCAATTTTTTTACTAAGTTGGTACTTGTTATAATAGCCTAAACAATATATTTTTTGTAAAGAAATTACTCGTTATCTATTACGACCGTTATCTATTAAGACCTTAAAACGATATTTAACGTTAAGGATTAGTAGCACGATAGGTTTCGACTTGCACTGCTCATGTTTTATAATTTATTATTGCTTTAATATGATTGATATGATGCATTATCATAAATCTTGTTTAATCAGCTACCTTATTAGAACTAATATTGGTAACTCACTATAATAAACCAATACATATAACTAAAATTGAATTATTAAACTCGTATGGTTATTTGCACGATTCCAAAGAGCAACGGAGAGAAATGGCTGGGCTGATTTTGCATTAGATTTTTGAATTAGAAAATGCTTAGGGGCCCGTGAATAACCAAAAAAAAAACAAACAATTGTTTGACGGTGCTAAACTCCGAAATGGCTGAACTGATTTTGTCGGTACTTTCATTGGCAGATTCTGGACTTTTTAAAGCTTATTGTAGGCCACTGTTGAATTTGATAATATATAAACGAGTTACTATGACAGATGGCGTTAGCGTCAAATTAGATCGATCATGCATGATAAAAATCAGGTAAGCGGAATTTGAACTCGCACACGAACAGTTCCTTAGTATCAATCCAAAACGTATCATTAAAGTATAGCTATATATTTATGAAGGTATGCACTTCAATAAAACATTGTTTGTTCCTTATTTTTTAGTTTATTTTTCTGTTTGTCCCTTATTTTAATAACAAGGGTCAAGTACTAAGTTTTCATTTAAACTGAGTAAATAGTTATATCTGTTTTGACGTAGTTTTTAGTTTGTTAGGCTTAATCACTCAAGAGTTTGATGTTGTAAGACAGCAGCGTTTAAGACACGATCGTATTCGACAGCATCATGAAGTCAGGAGTCTGATGACAGTTGATCGTATGGGTCACGTGGCCTTATGACGGGACCAGCATTAGGACGATCTACTTCGAAACGCCAAAACTTTGAAATAGATAACGAGTAATTTCTTTACAAAAAATATATTGTTGAGGCTATCATAACAAGTAGTGCCAGAGGTGAAACTGTATATATATCCCTAGAATACCCATAACCCATTAATTAGTTTCTCAATGTCACCCTACTAATATTATAAACGTGAAAGTTTCTAAGGATATCTGGATGTATGGATGTTTATTTTATTTGTTTGTATGGATGTTTCTTGAATTTTCAACGAACATTTTACCATCCGTAAGCAAAACGAATCGTTTCTTGATTATAGGAAACGGGCAAAAGTCGTAAGGTTTGAAATTAAGAAAGGGTACCTGCACACCTAGGAAGCCAGCTATTTCTTCTGAGAATTCGGATTTAATAAAGTGAATGACTACTCACTCACTTTATAGAAACCGAGATCGGAAATTACTTTTAATACAACAATATATATCAATAAGAAACTCGTGTTTGATTTAAATTAATAATAACTGTCAAGCAATAAAAAAAAAACAATTAAGTGGCGCATATTCATAAATTATAAAACTGTTCCGTATTTTTCTCACGGGCCGTCCATAATTTATCGCTGGTATTTTTTGAATTCGTTTTCTAGAGAAATTCTTATCTTTATTTGATCATTTCCTTTCGCTCACGAAGTACGGTAATAAAATTCAGGGGTAATAGAAATCTTATTGACGCAAATGAGATGTCAGGAAATAAAGTGAATCAGACAAAGTGGATAAATATTTATTGATTATAAACTATTATTACAAAGACTGGAGACAAAAGAACTATATTTGTATGCTAAAGATCGCTTGCCGGAATTAATGAGACGTTTTACGGTAAAATATTCATTTACATATAGATATTCGACACAGATAGGTTTAATGCTCAATTTGCATAGTAATATGCTGTGACAGTATCTCTATTTGTATTATAATCTACATTGAACGACACTTGATTATTTTGTCGGTTATTAGTTTGTCCTTGCGCACAACCGCGTACCTAGTTAAGGGTGGGTACTTGACATTTTCCTAAATGATTAATACTCAGCGGTAGAATACTGTTGCGAAACATTTTTGATCACCATTAATCCGTAATCTATATTTATTAGATATGTTTTTTTGAGATCGGTTCTTAACTCTTTGATGAATATCCGTTTAGTATTTTCAAAAACATTATCTGCATTTCCAGTTGGTACTAACATACTCGTATTGAAAACAATTGTGCTTTTATTTAAACTGTTTTTAATTAGCTCTTTTTTTAAACGGGTTCATTAGCATATAAATAACAAACGTGGTCACAGCTTTAATTATCCACAAAGTCACATGGATTTTTTAAATTGATGATATTTGATCTAGTTTTTAAAATTCAAAAAAAACGTGTCTTTTTAATCTTAATATAGCCTAATATAAATAAATGTACGAAAAAATTCAAGTAGGTACATTTTTTTTGTAATTTCAGCAAAAGTTTCTAATCAATTAACATTGGTGTCTTAACATTGAAAAGGTTTCCTGTTCATTAAAACTTTACAATATAAATCAATCAGTGGCATTAGAGGCCCAGAGTCAAAGTTACCTGAAACGTCAAGGTTATTCAGCCATTCAGTACGAAAACGCTTTAAGATACGTAATTAATTAATCTTAATTTAGTTCAGTGCTATAAAGGAATTAGACACTGAGTTGTAGAAACGCTTTCTATAGTTGATAAAGTGGAAAAAGCCTTTTTATCATTGCGAATTGTTTGAGTGCATGTTTTTTTTTACTGTAATAAAATTTTACACTCGGGTTTTCAAGGCAGATTTTATCTTATCAGAGCTAACATAAGAAGTGTAAAATTGAGTTTTTTTATTTATTTATTTTGTAATTTTTTAAGCCTTATTTTAGTACAAAGGTCCACAAAACTGCTTTAAGCAGTTTCACCAGACTCAGTCGAGTCTCTGTATATTTGAACCTATATATAACATTTTAAATATTATGCCAATGTACATTATAATTATGTATGTAAATGTACGTACCTATAGCATAATATAAAATCTATATGTACATGAGTATCGCAATATGTAACATATATTTATAAGTTTATGTGTAAAGAATAACCTGCAATATATATTTATATTATTACATACTTCCAATAGATATTTCTTTAGAATAGAGTTACCTTCAAAACCTGTCTGTATATCGTAAAAAATAACCCTTTCCATCCAAGCTTTTAAAAATATCATTATGATTAGCTTTTAGGTAGATTTTCTCTTATTTTTATAACTGTGTATGTTTTTATAGATAACTAGTGCTTCTGCACATAGTCGACCTCGCAACCATGTTGACTAGATCGTTTGACGATGCCATACTGCTTCTTCTAGACTCAACTTCCTCCTCATCAGCTTTTTTTACAACTCTATTTGAAAGTCTTTAGAAGAGACTTATATTCAGTAGAGGATGTTCCATATTTGATACGATGTTAATTGTGTGTAAAAATCAGTCATAGTTACAACGACTTTAAATATTATTTACTGTTTCTATTTACTTTTACTTTTAACGAGTACGTAACTAATTATAAAGTTAGTAATAACTTTGTTAAGAATTTAAGTTCAAAGTTATACAAATTTGTTTATACTAGTAGAAGGCTCAACTTGTATAATCAAATCAAGTTGGGAACAATAAATCATAAGATTTCCAACATATTGGGAACTTAACTTGTAAATACAATGATTGATAGGATTATGAATTTTGTTCATTAGTAAGCAGTCAAATATATTGATTAGCATAAAATGGCGTTTAAATTTATATTATACGGTTTTACTCACGTGTCACGTGTGATGAGAGAAATCGCTTCTCGCTTTTAAAATCATGTAAATCCATATATATTTAATTATTTTAAATTTAACTGACGAAAGATTTGTTTAAATTTAAAATAGATTTCAAATATATTTTAAACATTTTAACCATATAACTACTAAATTTGGCTTTTGTGGGGATAGTGGGAGTAATTACAGAGTATGAAATGTGCGACCAAAACCTTAGCGTGGTCCGACCATACAGCCGCATAAATTTTATGTTTCCTAGGCAAGGTCTGGGACGATTGGCAGTTGAGCTCTATTCCTGTTTATTTTCGAAATGCGTAGACTACTCAGCTATTTATGTTATTAGCCTAACACTTAGAAATACCATAAGGGTAGATCCTTATGGTTTTTCTAAATGTTATGGTCAAAGAGGATTTGTGTCATTCTACCTTCCACCACAGAATAGCATAGGTGCATCCCTTCCTAAGTGACATGAAGTTTTCCGTAAGTGGGTGGCAATGCTTTAAAACCATTTATCTCAATTAAACCAATTAAAGGTATTTAGGAATTGTCAGGAGTAGGAGTTAGAATAAGTCAGTTATGAGGCTAGTAGCCTGTTCTAATCAAGAAACTCTAACAACACTATTTTTCAGTACGTTTTTTTAGAAGTTACTTGTTCATTGCTTATAAGCGCAAAGCAAATGTGAGGACAATGTAACATATGGTAAAATATAAAAACTTAAAAATGACTACTATATTGATAAATTAACTTTTTCTACAATGACTTTACATTCAATTATACTATATACACAGCTTATACATAAATTTTATCTATTTCTATATATAAGCTATTTCCATGCATGCGTCATAAAATTCCTCCGCATCGTTGCCTACTGGCAGTGTTCCCAGAAGGCTGGCAGCATTGCCACGTTGAATGGCAATGCTAATTCTCTGTGCAACAAAAAGGTCCGCCTTCTGGTCACGAGAAGTGTCGATCAGTTGCTTAGCTAATTCCTTATAAAGGGAACGAGCACTCGGACCCCATGACCCTAGCGTTTCGACCACAAACGGCTCAAAAGCATAGTTACCAATTAAATTATTGCATTGTGGAGAAACGGGTGTCATGTTCCTCCAACACAAAGGGAGGATCCTCCGACCAGGCGAGGTGATCATGCCTGGCGGGCCGCGGCCCAACGGTTGATGTTAGGAAGTTGTATATATACTAATCGGTGCGAGAACTCTCATAGCGCGATGCAGGATTAGTAGGTTGTAGACGTTTCTTGTTGCTGTATGGGGAAGTCGCCACAGTATTTACGCCGTTTGAGGGTTTCTGCTTATGCAGCAGCAGCGCCAGCACAACTAGCTGTACTTGGAAGATGTGATGGCGCGAGGGTGTCAACGCAGGTTCCGTCCCACACCAAAGGCCTACCCATCTTCCATGGCAGTAACGACATACCATCTGGTCTCTTCCCATCGTCTCGTACCAGACCATTGTGTTCACGTACTGCTGGCACGCCGGCGGTAACAAGAGCACGACGGATTATGTCGTTAAGATTGGCATGACGAGATATACGGCCTGCGTTTCTGCTACAAGAAAGGCCATGATGTCCGAGACTGTCGACAGCTTCTCCACAGTGACAAAATGCGGAGAAACATAAGGAGCTCCTAAACGAAGGCAAGTGGCAAGGCGGAATGTGTTATCGGCCAACAAGGTGCCTATGTTGGGCGATGGAAGTGCCTGAATAAATAGGCCTGATTCCCATTCTCCCAGAGCCAACAAACGAGCGCGCTCTGCAACATTGGATGATGTGTTAATTAAAAAATCCCTTCTTAAAGTGCACAACGGCGCGTCCCATTGCCTCTGAGAGAATGGATTAATAGGTAAAAGAGTATTGGGACAAGCTATCTGCCAAGCATTTATGGCATCGGTCTTGCAGGACACTTCAGAATTAACCAGTGTGTTTGTTAGAATTTTCCTGGTTAACTCTTCTGTGCCGTGGACCGAAGACAAAAATGCTGGAAGGCTGACATCTGAAATTTTGGCGATCGCCAAGACCACCCAAACAAACTGGTAGGGATGCTTGGAGCCAGCCTCGGTCGTCCAAAGCCACATTTAAAATTTTGCTAAGGGTGTTTTGAATAATTTCGTAATTTTTTTCTAAAAGTGTTAAATGTTTCCAAACGGAGTATAGTAAAAGCCGAATGGATATTAATTTTAAGTAAACGATCCGAAAAATCACCAAAAATTTTTATTTTGTCTTTTATGAAAGATTGAAAACCATCTTCCAAGACCGGGGGGGACCCAAGAAGGCGAAGAGATGTTTTTTCTAAAACTTTAATGTTAGGTGCCAATGAATTGTATTTCTTTACAGTCAAGTGTCTGTCTGTCTTGTCACAATTAAAAATTTCGCATTTGTCAGAGTTGAGTTCTAAGCCTATGCATTTAAGTTTATTTTTTAGGAAAGCTAAATCTTGTAAAACTGTATCGACCTCCCCTCCCAGAGTTTTGTCATCAAGGTTGACTTTTTCTCCTTAATAATGGGGTGTATCGCTAAACTTAAGAATGACTATAACTATATTTAAGTAATAGCAGTACCGACCAATGGCACTCGTTCATGAGCATGACGCAAGCGCCATCAATCATCCAGCTCAACCATATTTAAGGGAGCCGAACGACCCGACTCATACGCCACCATCGACAAGACTTCTAAGTGAGCATGATATACTCAGAGCCGCAAAATCAACCTAATAAGTGACTACATAGTTTATTTTATTGCCATACTCTGTCCATGTAACAATCAAGCAATAATTAGTAATTATTTATTCATCGACTGTTTCCTGACTTGGTTTACAAGTATAACGCGTGTACCACACTTGTTGAGACATATTGTCATAATGTCTATGTATATATACTTTTTAGACATACATATTATATATTAAAAGGTTTCTGTAATTACCAAATTTTAGTTTATTTATACTTACTTTTTGTTTTTAATTCTGAAGACAAGCTAAAATATAGCATATTAAAAACATCTTGGTGGCTTCAAGATGGCTTAGAAAATTGTAACTAAACATACAATTGTAATTAAAGCAAAAAAAAATAAACACCTGTCAATATTGGGGAACCTTAACCACATATAGTTCTAGTGATTTTTTTTATTTGTAATAGTAGAATTATTATTACTAGCGTCAAATAACCTTCCGTTTTTTGTTAATTTCTGTAAAAAGCTTCCTACTACATTCTATATTCTGTATATTCTTTTTGTATTCTGGATCACCAAAAATACGTTAAGAAACATTTTAAAATAATGCAATTTCTCAATGTCGCGTTGGATAAAATATAATAATGAACATTTCCGCTTTTATCGCATCTAATCAAATTCAATTACTGGCAGATGAGAGTCCAATTTGCTCAATATCGGCTTTACATATCTCGAATATTCTTTACAATTCGACTTCAACAGCGGCATTGTACGTAATATTCGTTAAAATGGAGTGGACGATTCTTTTATTATCTAAAATATTCTTGATCCAAATGGCCTTTCCAGGGCTCTTGTCACAAAAGAACGAGGGCATTCGAAAAGCAAATAAAGCGTTCTCCCTCTTCACAAAATGTTTTTGTTTATATTTATATATATATATATATATAATTGTGCAATTTTGTTGAAGAATTATAGTTATGTTTATGTCACATTGTTTGTTGCTTGATCGTGATTGCTGAAATTACAGTTCCTTCTGTAATGTAACCTCTTACTAACATACAAGAAATTGTCAATATTTTTCAGGGATGTGTTTTAGAGGTTTGATGTAGAGACAGTGAGAGACAGATGATACTAGGGCTTAGCTAAACCAAATTGAATATACAGAACAATTATGAACACTCTTGATCAGAGACAGAGTATTACATGTCTGAGACTTATATTATTCAAGCCTTAAGTTTGTCTTAACGAGACCTACACACGAGACGTTCAATATCCCATGTCTACAAGGATCTTCGAAACTATGATATTAGAATGTACAGTATAGTAAGTGATTAAAGACATGCTTATAAACACTGAAAAACAAAACTCACTTAGCTACTTGTTCTTTATCATGAACAATGTTTTATGCAAAAGCTAAAAGTACATTATAGGCTATAATAAGAAATATTCACAGCGTTCAAAGAAACACATGTCGCCGAAAGAAACAGCTTTCGTAAATTCGATTTAGACTTTTGTTTGAGTTAATCTTTCAAGTTGATTGTAATGAAATTTGTTCGTTCATGT
Organism: Callimorpha dominula; assembly: GCA_949752705.1. Lineage (NCBI taxonomy): Eukaryota > Metazoa > Arthropoda > Insecta > Lepidoptera > Erebidae > Callimorpha > Callimorpha dominula. Next base: position 6,700,878 of record OX457005.1, read on the forward strand.
CTCTAACTAGAATATACATATTAAGCATTCACATTTGTCTTTCTACGAGCAAGCGAACGTGTAAACAAGATGAATATGCTGTAAGGATAACGAGTGCCACAAATATTTATGTGGAACGATTATGAATAGAGTTTTGTAAATTTTTGTCGGTACGGTTATATGAAGTACATCTGAATAACATTCTTATTATTTACGTCATTTTTTTAAATACGCACCTTTGTGGACAGTGGATTTTTGTATGGGAAACCAATCACGATTGGAATTAGCTGTTATTTTTTTTAAACTGTAAGACATATTATTATACACACACAGGACAGACAATTGTGAGATGAGCACGATCATTTGTTTTGTGTAATTTGTCTATAATATGTATGTATTTAGAAATATATATGTATGTTTATCTGCAGTCTAGTTACCATAGGCGCCCATTACACGGTAGGTTTCGCTGTCAGTTTTGCCACAACCAAAACGATGATTGACAAATAACTTGTCGTATGAGATTTTAATGTCGATATTATTTCATCAATCACTAACGAACATCCATCAATCGTGACTTTTGGTAATGATTGACGTTTGCATGAGCGTCTAATGGACGCCATAGTACAGGCTCTGCCTAGTTTGGGATTAGACGGATTATCATATAGAAATATACCTATATACGCTACTTTATTACTAACGGATCATATTGTTGTTATAAATGTTTTATTTACGCAATATCTTTCCTTGTATTCTAACATAAACAGTGATTAATTAACATACATTTTTAAAACCACTCCTTTACTCTTGTTAGCTGCAATTAGCACTGCCTCAGAGAATGATTCTGTTTTGTGTAATGAAGGCCTGCTTATAAATAACACACATTTTTAAACTAGCTTAGAAACCGGTCTCGCAATACATTGTTATGACAATGTTTGTATTTGTTGTATACCTATTTATAAGCGCTTGCAGCATAAATGAAAAAACATGTATGCTACTTACCTATATCCTACTAATATTATAAACGTGAAAGTTTGTGAGGATGTATGGATGTATGGATGTATGGATGTATGGATGTATGGATGTATGGATGTATGGATGTATGGATGTATGGATATATGGATGTATGGATGTATGGATGTATGGATGTATGGATGTATGGATGTATGGATGTATGGATGTATGGATGTATGGATGTATGGATGTATGGATGTATGGATGTATGGATGTATGGATGTATGGATGTATGGATGTATGGATGTATGGATGTATGGATGTATGGATGTATGGATGTATGGATGTATGAATGTGTGGATGTATGGATGTATGGATGTATGGATGTTTGTTACTCTTTAACGCCAAAGCTACTGAACCGATTGCGATGAAACTTGGTATGTAGATAGCTGGAGACCTGGATTAACATATAGGCTACTTTTTCTCCCGATATTCTCACGGGATCGGGACTTACGCGAGTGAAACCGCGGGGCACTGCTAGTCTATAATATAATTGTATACGAAAGCCTTGTACCTCAAAGTATGTACTCATAAGAACCTATTATGTACAGTTATACCAGATGCGATTGATCCATCGAGGTAGGAAATAAGTATAGAGTCTGCCTGATAGTAAGGTATCGTTTACATGGTATCATTTACCAGGCGTGTGAAGCACGCCATATCGCCTAAATAAAAAGCTATTGATCCTCTTTAGAAAAGTCCATGCTATAGTGTGAAATCAATGGCACGATCGATTTTCTACAATTGGAAGTTCCACCAGAACCACATAGCCCACAAACATCGCACCGCTAGCTCTTAAAAAAAAGAAGCATTGCTCATCATACTTAACATTTTTTAAAACACAAACTATAAAAATGTGTGAGGCTAACTCCTACAGATTCAATACTGCTGGTTCGTTTAGGATCGTTTACACAATACTCCTGTTTCTTTTTCCGTATCGTCAAAATTCTGTCGACTCACTGTATCGTAACGATAGATAGTCATCCTATCTGAGGCATCGTTGCTTGTGTATTTAAATGGATTTGTTTACATACACAGTTTATTAATCTGTCGTCCATAACTTTTTTACTGTATGGTGTCAGACTGTTAAGACAATGGGAACATCTAAACGATAGTGTAAACCGATAAATAAAACGTCGCGACTCATCGTGATTGTGACGACAAATAGTAGTCGACTCAAGACTAATCTATCGTAGTTACGATAACAATGTCGTATCGTAATCTACACGTCTGCCGCTCTCCCTCTATACGTTATTAAGTAATACGAAATTGAAATATCATCTTCATTCATTGTACGCGGAAGCTTATACACTACGTATTTCTAAAGCACGTACAGACGACTGGGCGACTGCTGTGCTAACGACAAGGTGATAGCCGTGATGGAGTACATTGTCGTCACTATCCAGTCGGAACACCCTAGACACGATAATCGTTCAACGTTATAATTTAGACAACACGGTAACGACAGATACTCGTGATAATGGAATTAACTAAACGTAACGGTATGTTAATGGTAAAAAAAGCACTGCGATATCGTAGGAACGTGTCCTAAAACGGAACTTTGATAAGAAAGAAAAAATTATTTATTTTTTAAAACACAGCATTCGACAAAAAATTAAAATAATAGCACATGAAAGAAAATATAAAAAAAAAACAAGAAAACAATACTTCATAAACAGGTAACATTTTTTGACGTGTCATTTGTTACATGACACTGACATGTCACATGACGCGTCAATGCCACGTACCCGACCACGTTTCTTTAGAAAATAAGGTAAATAAGGAGGGTTGTACGCAACGTAAAAGATCTCTATGATACACCCAATAAAAAATGAACCTCACCTTGACTGTACTCAGCGGTGTGTGATATATGAGAATGTGACCAATTGAGCGATTACGGCGAAAGCCGTACTGACAGTGACTTACTAGTTCGTGTTCTTTAAGCTCCCTTATACGAAAATATTACTTGTTTAGCGGAATATGTAAGTGACGTCAGTTGAAAAGTGACCATTTTCAAAAATAAATCAACCTTTCCTTTTACAAAGGTTCTACCTGTCACGTCCATCTAAGATAAATGCTAAAAATAATTTAGGAAAGTTTTATAATTACCAGTCTATATAGGTATGGAGCGGCTAAGAAAGTATTTTTGAAAAAAAACCACGAAGTTCAAATTACAAATGCGAACATTATGTTTGCGAACTTGTTATATTGTCTTACTGTCAAAATAAGAATAAAACCAAGTCTCCTAACAAAACCTTTACAGTCTTTCTCATTTCACACTAATCCAACTCGAGAGACGTTGTTCGCTCATTGTTTCCGTATAAGCGAAGTTGCCCTGTATTAGTGCACCGACGGAACCCTAAGCCAGGGTACCGCGAGTATAACGGAACACCGTTTGTTCGTTGAAACATTCATCAATGTCAACTGGCTAAACAGATAACTAACAAAGTGATGTATGGAGTGAATCTACTGTGAAACGAGGCCGGTAGGATTGACGTGAGAACTGAATGTCATTCCAGTTTTAAATTTGGTGACTCTCTGTGAATACATGTATAAAAAACACACGGAGTAAGGTGCCAGGCGTGTGACCATAATATGATACACATAATTTCTTATGAAATACGCCTCGGCTGCGATAACATGGCGAAAACGCACATAAAATTAGTGTAGGTACTATGTGCATTTATGTTTATTTTATTTTATGTTGATCCACATCTATTTAAGATGTCTGTTATTAGATGAGCAGCAGATCACTAGTTGGAAAACTCTAATAATTTTATTAGAATTAACTATTTCGACTATACTATCAGTCACGTGCCGGAGAGTCACGCTATCATTTACGATTTAACACGCGTTATAGCCCAGTCACATTAGGGTTTCACTTTGGAATGAGAGATAATAACCTGGAAACTCGCGTTAACATTTATTTTTGCATTCTAGATGTTATCTCAAAGACTCATTAAATCTTGTGTTCACGTCTTCAGATATTCAAGATTACAAAAATAGTTTTTTTTTGTGAGATATATATCTCGCTTTCTATGTCTCAAACGAGGTTTATGCAAACTATGTATATTCGAATCATTTTTTCATGCGCTTAGCCGTTTTTGCAATAGAGCGCGAGAGAACAATAATGCAAGTTAAACCGTGAGTATCCGTGAATAATACCTTCTCGAATGTTACTAAATTACTAAGAAATTCATTATATTAAAAAGTTAGTATTATTTATTAATTAACACATATAATATTCAATAAAAAGCCTTATTTCTAATATATTCATTTAAGAATAATTACCTACTTTGTGAAATTGAAATAAATATTAAGTGGTAGGTACTCATTGGTGAATTAGTAAAGTTTATGTAAATTCTCACCACATTTGAATTTCAATTATAGTAAACGATACCTAGAAAAAATATTTATTTATTTCTCTTTATTGTACACCTTTAAGTAGTAAATAGTGCAAAACAAGTTACAAATGTTAGGGTATAACAATCGGCGGTCTTATCACGCACGGCGATTTCTTCTAGACAACCTTTGTGCGGATCTTGTCAAATAAAATTGAGGGTAATCTGTGGTGTACTAATATAGGGTTATGTTAAATTATTATATACTCAATACTATTTAATATCTTAACCTAACATTAAGTAAAGCTGATAATAATTGTTAACAAGCTAATATCCTTTATTGTCATTGCCATTTAAAATTGGGAACCCAGCGCTTAAAAAGTGTTATTTAAATGTCCAATGTATTCAAATAGGTTTGGTATTTACATAATGCCGTTCATTTAACTTGGCAATTCAGATTTGAAATAATTTTATTTTGTTCCATGGGGCAAATATTCGACTAATCAAGTCTGATAGCAGAAGTTTATGAAAGATCAGACAGACTATTCTGAACTGCAATAGAGGGATATATCGGTCGTTCAGTTCCGGTGTTTTGATCTGAACGTTTTGGGCTTTGAAAAGTGAGTTAGTTTTGGCCGAAAGTAAAGTTAATAGACAAGCTTTGACGCAGTTATTGCTGCATCATACGTCGCTTGACTTCCATACTCCTTTATTTACGATCTTTATCAAATATTCAAGTGAGTTTCAAAGTATATATTGATGTATGTTTGGTATCTGATCGTTTAAAATATGAGAAAGTTTAAGCTGTATTTTTTATTAATACCCGATAATTTTCCTCCTGAGGTCATTAGGCATCAAGTAATAGATGGATATTATTTCTGTTGAGTCATTGACGCATGTTTTAACCAACATGATTTCCAGAGGAAAAAAAGAAGAATATTTATTTCCAGATAAAGTCTAAACTTTATCCCGTATTAACTGGCCTGTATGATTAATAATAGCTGTTCCATACAACTGTTTATTAGGCTCCTCTGGTGCCTCCGACCCTTGTCATGGGGCATTTGCCGTCTTCCTAACAAGGGTGCGCCCCGTGGTGTATTGTATCGCCCTATTTATAAGTATGTATACTCGGTTGTTATTGAAGAAAGAGTAATTAAAAGCAATAATTAAATTATATCTTTGCGTGTTCTGAAATGTAATTAGTTTTCTTTAAATTATCGTAATTTTTTATTAAACTTCCATTATAACTTCGAACTGAATAGTTTGATAAACATGAATAAATTAACTTGTTTTTTTTTGTTAAAGAAATAGAGAGGTAAAGTTTACAAGACAATTAAATAGCAGTTGTGAATCAAGCAGAAACACAGCATGAGGAGTACATTGCGTAGCACTTACTATAATTAAGTAATAAGCAGTTTTACAAGATTTAGTTTTCATAAAAAATAAGTTTAAATCCATAGGCTTAGAACTCAACTCTCACAAATGCGAAATGTTTATTTTTGATAAGACAGACAGACACTCGACTAAACAGAAATTCAATTCATTGTCACCTAACTTAAAAGCTTTAGAAAAACGTCTCTCTACCTTCCTCGTTCTTGGAAGATGGTTTTCAAACTTTCATAGAAGACAAAATTGAAAATTTAGATAATTATTCGGATCGTTTAGATTAAATTAATGTCCATTCGGCTTGTAATACACTCCGTTTTTGTCTTTTCGTACCCAAATTCACTCATACGCTTCGCACATTGCAATTTTGGACACATTTAACACTTTTAGGAAAAAATTTACAAAATTATTCAAAACACCCTTAGCAAAATTTTAAATGTGGCTTTGAACGACCGATCGTGGCTCCAAGCATCCTTACCGGTTCGTTTGGGTGGTCTTGGCTTCTGCAAAATTTCAGATGTCAGAATTGAATTGAACAAACACACTGGTTAATTCTGAAGTGTCCTGCAAGACTGATGCCATAAATGCTTCGCAGATAGCTTGGCCCAACACTCTTTTACCTGTTAATCCATTCTCTTAGAGGCAATGGGACCAGGTGCCATTATGCACTTTAAGAAGGAATCTCGTGTGGAATCGTGGGCTTCCGACTAGGTGATCACGGATCGAGGCGCAACGGAAAATCATATATTATACTAATTGGTGCGAGAGCTTATATTTTGAGGAGCAAGAGTAGTTACTATGTAGTTCAGCTTGTCTTTGCTAGATGAAGTTGAAGTATGTCTGTTTGCCAATTATATGTAATTTGAATTGTAACTCTAATAATTACAAAAACAATATTAAAATTTAAATCTGTCGTTACTGATACTTAATCTTCCCAACATGTATGTCAGTCATATCAATACGTATATGACTGATATACATGTCTAGATATTCTCATACAAATGATCTCTGATAGCCGTTCAATCAATCTTTATTTTAGAAGATATTTATTTTAAAAGACATTTATTACTTTAAAAGGATATCCTATAATTCTCCCAATGAATACATTGCTAGTCATTATCATTGTTTATTGTTTTATTAGAAAGACGACTAATAATGGTTCTTCACTTTGATTGTGAAGTTTTTCACTATTTACACAATAGTAGGCGCGTTGATCCTTTTACTATTCTATTACTAAGAATTAAGGCCACATAAACCAATTTCTATACTATTTTAATGATTTATTATGTGGCGCAGCATACGATTTCAGGTTCAATGATTATACTTGTTTGCATTTGGTCTGGGCGTGGGCGTGGACATCCGGGCGTGTTTATATAGGTACATTGTATTTACAAATAAATGTATGAAGACAGGGCTGTGTAATGACCCAGAATATTGTTATTATAGTGTTACACAATCACATTACATTATTGTAAGACCTAATTGTCCAATATAATTAATTGCAAAATCATAGGGACATGAAAGGCTATGTAAGTAGCCAATTAAGTGTCCATTCGCCTGCTAATTGGCAACTGCATTATCTAGGTTACTCGGCCGTTGATTAACGATAAAATTAAGCCAGGCCTCACACACAAGACAGTAGGTGATTCTTATAATATAGAGTTCACTTCAAAATCTAAGAATCATGTTGCTTTAAGTACATTGTAAAAATAGACACAAAGAATATTATTATTACTATACGGACTGTATAAAAATAATTCCACTAATCCCACTAATATTATAAATGTGAAAGTTAAGATGGATGGATGGATGGATGGATGGATGTTTATTACTCTTTCACGCCAAAACTTCTGAACCGATTGCGATGAATCTTGGTATGTAGATAGCTGGTGACCTGTATTAACATATAGGCTATTTTTTATCCCGATATTCTTACGGGATCGGGACTTACGCGGATAAAACCGCGTAGCGCTGCTAGTATTTCTGTAAGTTAAAGTATCTACTTGGTAACGTATAGAACACGTTGAAGCTTAAATTAATATTTTAAACCATCTTGAAACTTTGAAATTTGTAAGTTTAATATTTAAAAACAATTATTTTAATAAGTTACTGCAACAAATGACTTTTAAAATATTAGTAAGACAGTTTTAATGTTTCTTTTGTCATAAAGTGTATTTACGTGTTCGAACATTCAAATCGTCTGGCTGAATAGAAAGTCCCTCGTCGACTTTTCAATTTATTTGTGACAGCACTTTTGTGGCACGTAAATAATGGAATTATTAGAGGGGATAATGGTGGGGGGAGTATTGTGAAGGAATTTATTCAAGCTCGAAACGGCGGCGATCGCATACCATCTGTTGCCGAAATTTGAATCAGGGACATTTATTAAATAGCGCCACTGTTCCTTTGATTTTGCGTCAAATTGAAAGACTTACGTCAATTTATACTCACGCTTCTGATTTGGCACCCACTTGGCCTTGAAACTCTGAACTGCTTCGACGGAAATTAAACTGTTCCGTCCGAGGCACCTTTATAAATTGTTGCCCATATCTTGTGTATCAACAGATTAGAGTATTTTGAAGACAAATTATGTTAGATTTATATTGAAATATTTGAATTAAAAATTGAATATACAAAATTTTGTCTGTTATCTGCGTTTCATTATGGCCATTATCATAAAGCCTATTAATACATATTTCTTGTTTAAATTGAATTATGCCTTTTTGGTGCCTTTAAAATAATAATTTAATCTTAAAAATTAACAATGCGCCATCACTGTTACTGTCCTTTATTGTAAACATAGGTTTTATATTTATAGAGTAAACTAGCAACCCGCACCGGCTTCGCACGGGTAGCAGAGACATCTTCAACAATCATCATCATATTTCAACCAATTTACACAAAACCTTAACAAATTATATACCTAAATCTCCTCATGAATAAATCTATCTGTTGGTGAAAACTGCATGAAAATCCTTTCAGTAGTTTTTCAGCTTATCGCACAGACAGACAGACACGGCGTGGGACTCCATTTTATAATATGTAATGAAGTGATATAGAGAACGACGCCATAAGAGTGAGAAGTGACAATAGATATTTACCCAAGCAAATTAAAATGTATTAACCTTATTTTGTCTTGTTCAACATGTTCGGTCATTTAGCCTTCTTTCTATAAACTGCATTTCCCATAAATAATATTAAAAATAATTTGCTTCCAAAATGCTTACAGCAAAAAACAAGCTTGCATTTGGTTCAATTTACCTTTCTACATACTACATGTAAACAGTTAACTGTGTCCTATTTATACGTACACTAAATAAAATCATTTTCGAACGAGCCACAATTACAAAGTAAAATCACTTCCAATATAACTCCTAATCTTGCTAGCTTACAAGTTTAATATCCGTCCTAACTGAATAATTTGAGTATCCATCAAAAAAGTGACGCATATTACAATGTTCCAGCTGTTTCTTACTCCCACTAAAGTATTCTGAAGTTGCGTTATTGTAACAGTTTTTCCTGGACCGTAATAAAACGTTTCACATGTCGGGTACACTCGCAGTGACCGCGTGCGGTGGGCGTGAGGCTAAATTGATGGGTCACTCCATCGCCAATGTAATGGTCCTTCAAAACGAACGACCTCTGGCCAGTAAGTGAAATTCACGTTTGATTAACTTTTACTCAAGAGCAGTGTTTTAGAGAAAGTGCCTGCTTGAGTTCGGATACCGGGAATTTGTGGATACCTGGAGATTTTAAGCTACAATATTTGTTTTTTTTTTTATTTTTATGCAAATGATTGTTTAAGTTTATACTGGATATTAAATAAAAAATACTTTAAAACTTTAAACATCAAAACCTACTAGGTTTTAGGGTTAGGTATACAAAATAATTTAAACTGTTTTAAATTTTTTTTATAAATGATTTTTTTACAGAATAAGACTTTCTGTAAATCTACTTATTCTCTACAAAGATTAGGCTTAAAAAATATTTTTTATTAAAAATTAAGAAATGTGAACCACACGTACCTAATTACAAGTAAGTCAATAGATCCAACTAAAAAACTCTACATCGCCGTTAAGGAATGTATAACGGTACCCAAATAACTATCTATTTTACTATAAATATAAACTAATTATGTACTTGCAAGTATTACATATTATTTTGATATCTAGATCTAAACTTAATATTATACTATATTATTCTTGTAAATACTTAACTATTAAAGAAACGTCGTCGTAAACGTATATTTATATAGAAATACATATTCATGCTCACAAATATTCGAACGGATGAATAAGAAACGAAAGAAAGAAAAATATTTTATTTGTATCTTCTACACGTATCCTTATTATATATACGTATATCTTCAATCCGTCTATTTATACATTTTGTTATTACACAAAACTATTTTCCTATAGTAAGACATAAGTGTTTTGAAAGAAACGATTTATTCGTAGGCACAAATAACATTTCAATCTTGAAAAATGTCATGAAACCGGTTTTATTTTGGTTGACATTTTCTGATAAATTATTTAAACATTAGTGTAGCCCTATTTACCGTTATTATAAAGAGATTTATGATTTCTATTCCATTATATAGTATAGAAATCATATACTACATGGTATACATACAATTAACCATTGGTATGTAAAATGACATTATATCAACAACTTTATGTAAACACACCCTTAACTTCAACAAAACTGTATTATATCTAGTAACATAAAACACAATAAAAGCTACTGTGAATATTCCATGACAGCAGCGACCCTGTTCATTAATTAAATAAGCAATTACATTTGGACCTTTCGACTATTTCAGTATCTTTATAATAAAAAAATAAAAGAGCTCGAACCTGGAACATTTAAAGCGAATGGACTATGACGAATTAAATATTACAGTGTACGGTATGTAAAACGTAGAGGGCTCACGTGGGGGCGCCTCGTAAACAGGATGCTGAGCCTCGACGAGCTTCTGAAATTTATGCACAAACATTTATCGCTCGCTTTTCGCCAAAGGAAAACATCACAGCCAAAGCTGTATATCTAGGGAGCAATTTTCGTGGAACGTATAAAATATTGCGATAAGAAACTGATGGTCCATTATATTGGCTCTGTAGCAGATTAAAATTATGCACAATATATAGAATCCGGAATTTTGCCAAAAACATTATTTTTTTTTGTAAAATTCACGATTGACCTTTAAATGTTTACGATTTTCGAACCAGATTTGTAGCTTTTATATCGACCGGTATTATTCTGAAATACATAGGTAGTTTCAAGTTTATGAGTTCGGATATATGGCTCGCACAGCCAAACAACATGCACGCATATGAACCTATCGGATCATGTGACAAAAGTCCTCTAGGATCTACAATTTCATTTGCCTGTCAACACATGCAAAACCTTTGTGCCGACTGTTGTATTTTCGATACGCCTCTGTAATTTTGTTCCTAGTAGAGTAATGTATCAAAGTATCTAGTGTTGCGTATGCCATTATCTGGTGAACCAAAGTTTTTGAGTGAAATGATACTACTTACTTTTAACACTACCGAAAGAGTGAATTATGTTTTAGTTGCAAAATCTCCAGGAAAAATCTATATTCTAGTGACGCTAAGGAGATCGGTTACTGATGTCCAATTAATTAGCATGTTGCCTGGATGATTTTCTTTGGTAAAAAAGGACATCTGCCACAGAAATTTTCGGTCGAGGTACTACTTCGGGGATCGCCATACCTAAGAATTTCCACCACAATGTTTGCGCAGTAGATGCCAAGGACTTGACAAGTGAACTCACGTTGTGTTATCACAACTAACCAGTTATTGTTTAAATTAACTGACCCGATTACGTGCTGTCCTGTCCACAATAAAATTGTTTCTGATCTTTTTACTTTTACAAGTTTAACAGTTTTTTTCTAAAAACTTTATTCGGACTCTTTTTAACATCAAGAAGTGAGGCGCTTACCAATGGCGAGAATTTAATTATTTATATACGTATATAATGTAACAATCACTCCACGTGTTCGTGGAGTAGCATTATTTGAGGGGTATATTTTACATTTTTATATATAGGAATAAATAGTGATGGCATTAAATAATATTTTCAAAAAGTCTCTCATCCACTATCTGCCTTATTTCAAACACAGCTTTATCGATCAGTTTTGTAACTATGACAAATATAATTTTAATACCATATCGGAAAACCAATATAAATACAGTAAAACGATTTAGTGGAGCGTATTCGTGGAAAATTAGGACTCTGTTGCAGTGAAATTCGTCCAATAAAAACAATTATTGCTTGTATAAACGCGAGCGATACGGGTAGTAAACACAGATTATGAGTACTTGTACAAGACAAAGGAGGTTGTATAATAAGTACATTTACATCGGTTGGGTGACCGCGTCTATACTTTATTAACCAATTCACAATATTATATAGGAGGAATAAGAAAATAAAAGCTTATTGCCTTTGTCATGAAATGTTCAAGTTTATGAACTGTGACTTTTTGTTTGCCAAATATTTCTTCTATTTCAGTCCTTAGTAATCCTTAGTTTTGGAGATATATTTTTCGATGATAAAACATTCAAGAGTGATGACGTAGTTCGACGAGTTCTTTACGGTTTTGTTTCAGATATTAAAAAGTGGCATTACGCGTAAGTAGGATTTTGCGTCTAAGTTAAATTTAAATAGAAAATACAAATGTTTGATGACAAATACGTATTCGACCTTTGCATTTAAAACAATAACGTGGGTGTCATATTTTAATCGAAAACATTTGTTTTAAAGATCAAACACTATTAAAACGATTGCGTGACTTAATTCGTACAACTGTTTGATAATATTATGTATGTCTGCTTGTTACCCTTCGTCCGTCCTCTAGGTTAAGAGAGAAATCCAAGTTTTCCGATCCGATCGTGTTGGCACAACCGTCGCATATACTCGTATATACTTCACATGTACTTTGAATGTAAAATAATAAGCCTTGCAATCAACTGCCTGGGGACGAAAATAAATTCTTAAGGTTTTTTTTTATGGTATAGGGGGTAAACGAGTAGACGGGTCACCTGATGGTAAATGACTACCGCCGCCCATGGGCACCTGTAACTCACGAGTCACAAGTGCGTTGCCGCTCCTTAAGAGGGGGATTAGAGGGGAGGAGAGGGGGGACAGGGGATGGATGGGAATAGGGGAGAGGGAAGGGTTAGGGCCTGCGGTAATGCAATGGTAGCATTGCTTCACTGCCGGTTTTCTGTGAGGCCGTGGTATCGAGCGGAGTCAAGTCGGCCCATACGTACTGAAGCATGGCTCTGGATGGAATTTTTATAACGTTTAAAAGTTAGCCACCTACGCTGAATAGAATATAAAATACCTGCTGACTTTGATAATATCTATTATATAAAGCCTGAATCCAATCACTGCAGACAGGCTGCAGACTGACTTTAACGGGTTTTAATAAGTTTGACTTTTTTAATAATAAAAAGCACTTCCTTCGAATAGTCCCAGAGCTCTTAATGGAATAGTCCATTAACTCATTGTCTGTATAAATGTAAATGTCTTAAATAAGTAGACACCCAAGTATTATAAATACTTGTTCAGAAAACCCATCTCTTATGTTCCGAACTAATAAAAAACTATTCTTTCTCGGTAAACGTTCTCACTTATAGTAAACTAAGTAGATAAAAAAAATAAAAACATACTTGCCATACCTTTTTTATAGAAAAGGTTTAATGTTCAATAACTAAGTAAAGTAAGAACGAAGAGAGACATTAAGCTTATCGTTCTTTAACTTATAAATAAGTTACACTTAAATAAGCCACCAAGTTCGTTAACTACGTAGTCTAAACCTTCGTAGCTTTTCATTTAAGTAAATGAAATACTACGGCTTTTGTAGCGTATAATATTTTTCACGTGTCCTACTAATGTAGCTCATGTGCTACAAATTATTATTAATATGAAAATTTATCTATTTTAAAATGTAATAACACAAAATTAAATATGCCTTGACTAAGATCCGTCATTAAAACTATTTGCATAAATAATATTTCATTCAAAATTCAAATATTTAATGGCTGTATGTGATTTGGCTATTCATTGCTTTTACATTCAGTATGTGTAGCGAAGACATCACAAATTAAAGTGTTCATCAAACTGAAACTAAAATATTTCATTTCGAACATATTAAAACGAGTAGCTCACGATATCAATGTTGAGTTTGAAATGGACTGCTAACGAACACAGGATCGCTTTCTTAGTCTCTCACTTCAACTTTAGTAAAGTCAATTGACTGAGGTGCATCATAGAGCATCAGGCGTTGACATTTACCTTTTTTATGAGTACATACACTTAAAAATGATAAAAAAAATGCAATAGGAAGCATATTCTCCACAATATTACAACAATAAGACGTGTAAATGAAAATTTTGGACATGGACATTTCACATTACTATATTATTTTGTACTTTCTATGAAATTTTATCACTTTTATTATTATCTGTTAAAGTATGTTTACACTTTAAATAATTCATACGCCTTCTCTGGCAGATTTTGTGAACACTTTTTTACCCAAATGTAATGAATTTATGAAATGACTAAATTTGATTTTGAAAAATTGAACAAAAACATACAACTTTTATACATAATAAAAGACGCGCAAGTTTAAAAGAAAAAACCTTATAGCGGTGGTTCAATACCCGAAGAATTTAATGATATTTTAGACGTACCTATGTTGCATTAATATGTCGTTTGTGTGACTTAAAATCAGAATATTATGATATCTAGTTTGCATATGATAAAACGAATGTAGCGCCCTACGTACATATGTACCTTGAAATTTATAAAGTATGGAAATAGATACTTGGATTAAAAAAAATAACAATAATAGATAATGATTTATTTTTCTCATCACAATACATTAGAAGTACATTACCTTTGGTATTGGTGTTCATATTTTAAAACAAAGACCCCCGACGCGTCTGTTTGTCTGTCTTTTCGCGATAAACTCAAAAACTACTAGACGGATTTTCATGCGGTTTTCACCAATAGGTAGAGCGATTCACGAGGACGGTTTAGGTATATAATTTGTTAAGATTTTGTGTAAATTGGTTGAAATATGATGATGATTGTCTCTGCTACACGTGCGAAGCCTGTAATTGCGGGCAGGCGGGTTGCTAGTAATTAATAAAATAAAATAAAATAATAAAAATGAATAAAAAACATTCTTTATATCCAGTAAATAGTGATATTCAAAAATAAAGTCTTTTGTTCAAAAATAATCATACTCCAAGGCAACCATTGGAGTCTGGCTTTTCATTGCTTTCCTCGACAAGTTTGAATAGGTACTAAGTATATTTTTTTAAAGTTATTAATTTAATTTTAGAATAATAACTGTTTTGATTTTGAGTTTGGTATATATAAACTATTTATACATACTTATATGTAGGTAATTAAGTTAAAGTAAGGGAACGTGATAAGAAGATCTGCATTTTCTTAGACCTAAACTAATAAATGAAATTGTGTTGGTACGCCATATTGAGTTCTACCAACGTGTTATTATCCACGACAAAAAAAAACAGATATTTAAAACAAAAGTTCCATGTCTCTAACTAATAATAATTATTGTAATCCAATGCGTTGATTAGTACGTATAGTTATATATATTAGTAATTACAGGCCCAAAATGTTACAGTATCCAATAATAAACTTGTCCAAAATCTGAGCACGTAAATGAATTTATATGAATTTGCAATAATTGTGTGATGAGCACGATCATTTGTTCTGTATCCGGGTGTAATTTATCTATAATATGTATGTATTTAGAAATATATAAGTATGTTTATCAGCAGTCTGGTTACCATAGTACAGGCTCTGCCTAGTTTGGGATCAGACGGCCGTGTGTGAGATGTGTGGAGTTATTATTTTTATTATTCTCTTTATTTATTTATTATCCATATACATTACATTTTTAAATACATTTACAATATAAAAAAAAATAAAAATATATTTAAAAATATAAAAAATAGTGTCCCACCGGTATCGTATACAGGGACCAAGCTACCGGTGGTTAGGGTTCCAGAGACAGAAACCTCCTCACTATGCGTGCCGTGTCGAGAAGGATTGCCTTCTGCATTAGGCTCTTAATCCAGCTGCCTAACGTGAGCCTCTGAAGGTGTTGGGCCGAAATGACTATCGGCACGATGATTGCTGAATCCACATCCCACATGTCGACAATCTCGTGGGATAAGTCCAAATATTTTATTTGTTTATCTTTTTCTGCTTTTAAGAGATTGTCGTCATGGGGAATGGTGGTTTCAATAATCATTGCTCGGCGCTCTAATCGGTCTATCACCACTATATCAGCCTTATTGGCAACAATAGTCCTGTCACTGATGATAGATCGATCCCAGTACAATGTTGCACGACCATTTTCGAGAACTGGGTCGGGCACATACCTGTAGTATGGTAACTCGACAGTCACAAGGCTATATTTATTATTATTCTCTTTATTCATTTTCTATCATATAAATTACATTTTTAAATATGTACATAAAAAAATATATATTTAAAAATATAAAAAATAGTAGACCACCGACATCGGGTACAGGGACCAAGATACCGGTGGTTAGGGCTCCAAAGACAGGAACCTCCTCACTATACAGGCCGTGTCGAGAAGAACTGCCTTCTGCATCAGTCCCTTGATCCAACCGTCTAACGCGAGCCTCTGAAGGTGTTGATCGAGGCTCTTAGCTATTAATCCATGAGCAGATATGACAATCGGAACAATGATCGCCGATTCGACATTCCACATATCGACAATCTCGTGAGACAAATCCAAATATTTGATTTGTTTATCTTTTTCAACTTTCACGAGATTCTCGTCATGAGGAACAGCGATATCAATGATCATTGCACGGCGCTCTAATCGATCTATCACCACTATATCAGGTTTATTCGCAACAATAGTTCTATCAGTGATGATAGATCGATCCCAATACAATGTGGCTCGACCATTTTCAAGAACTGGGTCGGGCACATACCTGTAATATGGCACCTCTGAATTCACAAGGTTGTATTTAAGGGCTAGCTGTTGATGTACAATCCTGGCCACTTGGTTGTGTCTGTGCAAATATTCACCATTGGCAAGACAAGAACAACCAGAAATAATATGCCTGATAGATTCACCGGGGCGGTGGCACGCCCGACAGATGTCAACCGTACCATCTTTCAGGATATATTTCCGATAGTTATTTGTCATAACAACTTCGTCCATGATTGCAAAGACAAAACCTTCGGTTTCTCCGAAGAGATCACCGAACCGTAGCCAATATGTGGACGCTTTTAAGTCTATATCAGGCCCATTTAGGGCCCGATAAAAACGACCATGAAGTGCTTTGCCCTTCCATACCTCCCTGCGCTCATTAATACTAAGAACTACAGGTTTGCGCCAGTTCTCTTTAGCCAGAGCGAGCGGAGTGAGTCCGTTGTCCACTGCAACCACATTACAATGCACACCCACATCAGTATGAAGAAAATATTCTCTAAGGTTGTATATCTCACGATTGTGTAAGGTCTTAATGTTTAAAAGTCCACGACCCCCAAACTTTCGTGGGATATACAACCTCATTACCGATGAACGTGGGTGGTGCATTCGAAATGCAGTAAGCAGTGAACGGACTCTCCTGTCAAGGGCATCTAGTTCCGTCTGAGTCCATCTAAGTATACCAAAGGAATACATCAGAACCGGCATGACCCAACCGTTGCAGGCACGTATTTTGTTACCCCCTGATAAAAGACTTTTTAGCACTTTTTTCAGGCGGCAAAAAAAACCGCTCCTGCAGCGCTTGTTTCATAGTAGGTTCAGGTATTCCCAATGACTGTGATATAGATACTTGTAGGTTTCGGTGGCAGACAGAGATCTGAGTTTTGTTGAATCGGAAAGTTCGACTCCTTCAGATTCCACTATCACACCTTTCTTTACATGCATGACTGCACACTTGTCCACACCAAATTCCATCCTGATAGAGTTACTAAAGTTTTCAGTTACCTTCAGTAACGCTATCAATTGCAAATTAGTGGGGGCTAGTAGTTTCAAATCATCCATATATAGAAGGTGAGATATAACTAGATCACCTTTCTGCAACCTATAGCCTAGCCCTGAACCCTCTAACAGAGTACTGAGAGGGTTCAAAGCCAGGCAGAACCACAAGGGACTCAGACTATCACCTTGAAATATGCCCCGCTCAATCTTTATTGGTACATTGCTTGCCTCAATCTGCCGACATCCTGGATAGCGAAGTACCGTCCTCCATTGCCTCGTACATGACTTCAAGAAAGTGCAAAGAGTTGTATCAATTTTATACAACTCTAGCACCTTCAAAAGCCACGTATGTGGAACCGAGTCATAGGCCTTCTTATAGTCTATCCAACATGTCGACAGATTCTTACGGTTACGACGTACCTGTTGGCTAATGGCCATATCCATGATAAGGAGCTCTTTAGTACCACGGGTCCCGCTTCTACATCCATTCTGAGAAATAGAAATGATCGAATTTTTATTTAAATGTAAAGTAATTTTGAGTCTCAGAATGGAAGTTAGAAGCTTATACACGGTTGGTAGGCATGTGATAGGTCTATAATTTTTGGGATCCGTGGCATTACCGGATTTGTAGAGTAAGTGGGTGATGCCAGTGGTCATAAAATGGGGTAATAACCCTGAATCTAAAGCTGATTGGAATTGAGATGCCAAACGAACGTGTGAGCTTCGGAACCACTTAAGCCAAAAGTTGTGCAGTCCGTCTGGTCCAGCTGATGTCCAATTTGGTAATGAACGGACTGCACTACTTACGTCCTCTGTGGTTATGGCAATAGGTTCCATTTTTTGTATACGCTCACATGACCGCTTAACATCTCGTATCCAATCACCTTCTGTATGAATGACAGGCACCGACCAGATGTTACGCCAAAATGTATTTGTAACATCTTCATCCGGTAAGTGCCCATCACTCATACATGGATCAGCTTGTTCCCATTTTCGGTACACCCACCTCTCATTTCTTTGGAATATACGATTCTGATTATACCTATCAATTCGTTTTTTGTAACGTCGTATCCTATTTGCCCACGCATAAACTTTTTGCTTTAGAAAGTCTATGCGCTCTGTGACACATGACATGTATTGTTGAGGACTGATGTCAGTCCCCAAAAATGCCTGTTTCACAAAGCGCATCACCTTTGGCCGCGTATTGCCCAATCGAAAGTTAATTAGCTTACTGATGAGCCTCAGCTATACGACGCTCAATTCTACACTGCCAGGCTGGCACAGTAGACTTGGGTCGAGTAGTAGTGGTATTTACGAAAAAATTAACTCCCGCTACTCGACATACTGCGACAGCCGCGAAGTAGAGAATAGAGTGTGTATCACTAAGATCTTCGCTATTGTCTAAATAGTCAGACAATAGCGAATCCAGGGCACACACCAGCGCTATATTTCTTTTATGCATAGGCAAACGGGATAAACGTGGTCTAATTTGATAATTTACAGACCTGTATTCCAGAATCGCATCCTCCAAAGCACTCCTTAGTCTCTCATTGTATTGGGTACTCACGGATATAGCCTCACTCTCCACAACTTCATCAAGAGGTAGTAACTGTGGCATCTCGTTAGTCACCAAACTCACAGTTTGCGATGAAGAAGGGACAATAAAGCTATCCCGTACGTCAGAGCGTATCCTGTCAAGTACGGTATTATTCAGCAGGTGGCAGCGCTGTATAGCCCGTACCTGATCCGACAGTCGTTGTGCTGATACGTTGACGGCTGGTTCAAGCTCCTGAAACAGAGACACCAAACGAACACGGTACGCAGTAAGATTAGATCCCAACTCTGTAGCCCGATAATATGCCCGCATGACGTTTTCATTAATTGAATTAGTCCATTTCATGCGGCGCACATCACCACCGGCAGCGGGGGCCCTATTCGAGGTCAGTGGTCCTCGGGGTTCCAAGCAGGTCGGGGGCCGGGTTCTCCCCTGCCGACGCACAGGTGTTGGCGACGTCGGCGGGGAAAAATACTCGTCGCTAGAGCTTGAGCTCGACGCCTCATTGCTTGCCGCTGTCTTCGAAGGGTGTAGCGGCGGCTGTGAGGCGGAGCTGTGCGACGAGTCCGGGGTTATCCGTAGTGCATTTCTGTTTCTGGCTTGATTTCTTGTTAGCATTTCTATTGTGTTCCATGGTATTGTATTTTATGACATCTGTCAATCTCTTCTAAAATTTTTGGTTTATATTTTTTCATATTGTTGTTGTATTGCATATTGTTTTTCTTATATTTCTTAGTAAAAATCTGTTTCCAAAACATATATTTTATGTATTTATTCCGATTTTGATAGTTTATTTGAAATTAAAAATATATAATATGTTTTGTAAGAAAATGTGACGCTAACAGGTAAGTGTTGCCATTATTATTAGTTAATGCAATACACAAGGATAATACAATTTTACAAGATTATATGCCTTTAGCGCAGAATCAGCAGGAGCAATGAATCTACCCTCGCTTCTGTAACAGATAATAGAAAATGATACCGACGGATAGGAACACGGACGTAATAAAAGCTGAACCTTATCCCTGTCACAGATATATTGGAAAATGTTTGTAAGTATTTCTATTAGAAGTAATGAGATGAATGAGATAATAATAGTATATAAAGATTATATATCTTTCACAAAGTCCAATATTTATATAGTTTGGGTCGAAACAAGTATTTTAGTGCCATCTTACTTTTTTGTCATTATACAAATTAGTGTCAATAAATATTAGTTTTAGTATGAATGAACTCAATTTGAAATAAGTATATTTATGGTGACGGCTACTCGGGGGAGAATTAATTTTACAACAACTTACCCCTACATCCATTATGTTAAGTTCTGTTCCCGGATTCCTCCTATTTTAGGCGCATTACGGCACACCGTGTGGTTTTATTCGGTTCGATTCCAACACACGGCCCCACTGAAAACCCCGGTGGGGTGACGGGCAGAGGGGGTTTCCACAAGCACCAAAAACCAATGCCAGAGCCAGTGCTATACCTTGTTTTGGAGGCGTCAGTGAAGGTCCTGAGCTCACGAGAGTCTAAACTCTCGATGCGTTGGTCCTCGTGTCATTGGATTCTATATTTTTTTCTCAAATACAAACCGTTTAGGAATCTGGTTATTTATGACCATCGCAATAGGTATGTCCTTAGATATCTCTTCCAGTATTACCGTATGCGGGCTCCCGTTGTCCCTCTACAGGTGCAGCGTCCGTAGCCTTGTTGTAGCTACAGCTGCTTCCTGCTGTAATATAGCTAGATTCAGTATGACTTCCAGGAACTTCTGGAATTTTCGTAATTAGTTCTCCACAGTGATCAGCTTACGGTTCTGTCGTGTGGGGTCACCACACGATGGAACCGTATTAAATAACCGGGCGGAAATTACTATGATGTCCTGTACAGCCGTAGGATGATCTTGGGGGACAAACCCCAGCGTCTGCCGATCATCATACACCTTGCATAAATTAGTCTTGCTGCTAACAAAAGGTTTGTTAAAGTATTGTTTGTGTTAGTTAAGCATGGAATTCAACTTTGTAATGTCTATAAAGCAATAGCAGCATCAGCAACTACAGGCCCTTATCTATATCGTGTAATATGTACATAATATCTAAAGTCTCCGAATACGACACTTGCCATGTTCACTGATTACGGCTTTTTATAGTTCCAAGGAATTCAACTCGACAGTTGATCACCGGATTGAAAAAGCAAGAAGGTGCTCACTGAATATGGTCACCAGAATTGGTGGTTAAGGAACCAGGGACTAGAGCTTACTCGTCATGATAATTGGAAGCCGCTTCTCTAAAGAAATTTACTTGAACGAGATAGATATATTTGTCGCGGTACATGCGTTTGAGCTCTTTGTGTAAAATAGGTTTTCTAAAGGTAAAGAAGGTAAAGCCATGATGCTAACTCCTCTTCTGTTAATGCATCAAAAAAATATACTCATGCTAAATATTCTATAATCATTATAAAATACTTTTAAACTTATTGTATGCTTAAATTGTGTGTAAATACTTGATTTATCTTTATCTTTAAACAAACAAAAATAAAAAAACAACTTATTTTTTAATTAGAAATAAAACGAAACATCATCAATATCATGTTCAATGTCTGTAGATAATCTCAATCTACAATGTTTTCAGGATTATTGATACCAAAACAAGATATTTCCATAATAAAGTATGGTTAGGTAGTCTACTGTGATCGCCTATTCGACCGCGCTGCAAAATTTTAATTTGTAAACAAGCGCCCATTTTACCTGATAAAGAATAATCCTCTCTCAGCATAATCTGTTTAAAAAAGAAGTTGAGATAAAATAAACAAACTTCAACAACAAACATTAAAAAATATCTTCAAATTCAAGTAATATTAAATGTATTAGTTTAGTTAGCGTA
Organism: Callimorpha dominula; assembly: GCA_949752705.1. NCBI lineage: Eukaryota > Metazoa > Arthropoda > Insecta > Lepidoptera > Erebidae > Callimorpha > Callimorpha dominula. The sequence continues at coordinate 6,723,063 of OX457005.1, forward strand.
GTTAGAGCCCTATTTCATTAGGACACCATGGTGGCGCGACCAGTCGTGCCACCGTGGTGTCTAGGGCTACCAAGCGAGAAACACCAAAATTGTCAGTTTCAAAAAGGACGTCGAAGAGCTAACAGTTCTTTTGCCATACGTACGACGAGTGGGAGGGAAGGGCATCCCTGGTAGCGCAACTGGTGGCAGAGTGAGTGATATGGCAAATAGCTTGATACACATTAATAGTTGCGCCACTAGCGGATGATTCGGGCGCCGGCAACAACTTGGTTGCGCCACCAAGTTGATACCAGGTAAGATACCCTCCATACAACTATAGACATTTTGTTGGTGGCGCGACCGGTGGCGCCACTATGGTGTTCTAATGAAATAGGGCCCTTAGAATGAACTAATCAATCAGATATATAAAATATCTTCAGGCTTGTACTATTCGTTCGTCTAGATGAAAGATTAACACGCTTGTCAGAAACTTTACCGTGGCCATAGCACGTACCTACTGTTAGAACATAACAATCTGTGTATACACATATGAACATTCTCTCTTATGAGTGCGAAGATACCATCCACTTCCTCAGTAACCTTGTGATTCGCCTCTCTGTTATACTACGTCAGATGAGACGCACTTTAATAGCGGGACAACTCCTACAACACTTTGAAGGTGTTACTGTACTGTTTGTAAAGTGTTGTATTGACTCTGGGTAAAGCTCTCTATCAACACAGGTTACTTGTGTAGAAATAAACGTCGCGCTTTTTTTCGCCGAAAGAGTATGCAGTGACATCTACGTTTTGGCAAATTACCTACATAAAGGGGGTAATTAGTAGCTGGTCAGCCTATCGTCTTACTGGATACAATTCTAAATTCTAGGTCACCAAAAAAAAAACAATAACATCCCGGGAATCCAGGAACTGAGCGCCGTGAGAGTCGCATACCAACCACTTTGCACCATTGAGACAGTAGAAAAAACTCTTACAAACTACTTAAGATGAGTGTTAATTGATAAAAATCGTTATTGTGTAAAGCCAGCACGCTTCTTTAGTAGATATTGCCCTACGTTTCCTTTCTACATCACAATCATTTTTCAGATTTCCATTTACCAATATGACATACCGGTCACGTACATAATATTGCAATCGCAAATTTGAAACCGAGCCAGCCTTTATTTTTATTGAATTCAATAAAAGCAAAATAAGGTTGTCCTTACTGCAATGGTATATTTTTATTTCTCATCAATTATATTATCATTTTTACCTGGGCCAAGTTTATTTTTTTTACTTTATACTTAGCACAAAGGGAACGCGTCTGACAGACGCCTGCTGAAATGCGAATGTTGAGATAGTTGTGTGGTGTGACTAAATGTGCTTATTTTCAATGTACTATCTATCCAGATAACGTACTATAATAATAACTATTTATTTCAACACCAGCAAAAACAAGGCGAATTGTACAAAGTAATTCCCTAGCTAGGTAGACTTATAAACAATTGCACAAGTAAGTGAAGCCAAAACTAGGCACATAAGTATTTTGGGTGTCAGTGTTTCTTCGGTACACGGTACTAGTTGCAATTTTAGAAATATTGGATACATAGTGATACATCTATAATTTTGAGATTCCTACATTCATGTTTTTTTTAAGCGAAAACTTCTTTAGGCACATTGGGCACTCTTTAGTATAGGGAAAAGTACTGAACTCCTGTGACCGTTACGCTCAGATATATGTATACAGATGTATGTGAAAACTATTTTAGGCACATTGGGCACTTTTAGTATGGGGAAAAGGCACTGAACTCGCGTGACAGTATATATAAATAGATACATATTTTTATAACTACAAAAAGGTCAAGTGGGAGAGCCAAGCTTCGCACGTATGGGCGGGCTCGACCGGAGTGATACCACGGCCTCAAAGAAAACCGGTGTGAAGCAATGCTTGTGCTGTGTTTTACCGAGCGAGTGGGGTTACCGGGGGCTCTAGTCCCCTATCCATTTACTTACGCTTTCAAGTCAGCCATATTGAACACGCCTATATTAGAATGGAATATATGTTTTAATAACTGGTTCGAGCCAATGGAAAAGTGTTTTAAACTACGTGGTGAATACTTTACGTTCTAGTTGTGTTTTTTTCCTCAAACGACAAAACTTAAAAGGCAGATATTCAGATTTTTTCAGGTTCAGATTCATTTATTTAATTTCTGTAATGCATGCGGCGTGCCTCGTATGTTGATATCAGCCCTGTTAATAAACTGTTCCACTACTAGGGATGGGTCTTCTCTTAGTAAAAGAGGATTACACTCACACGGGTAAATCATATAGACATATTTTAATTTGTAGGTCCGTTCTAGTATTTTAATCCTTTAAAGCTTAATCCTAAACAATAACTAGGCAATATTATTCTACCACAACTACAGTATGGTGGTACGAGACTGCCGCATTTAGCTGTTGGCTACTCATGCAGGATACTGTACTTTTTGTTGCGATCCAGTTTTAATCTGTATCGAGTTTCAATCGAGTACCTACTGTAGAGAGTACACAAATTAAATATTTTTTTATACCGCTATGATGACAAACAAATGGCTCGCTTGATTATAAGCGGTCACCGTATCCCAAGGAACGTTTGGCATTAACAGGATTAATCAGACACGCGTTGCTGAGTCTATGGACACCTTTTAATGATTTCTTTTAATAATATACGGTAATATACCCATACGGCGGTGTCTCTACACGACGTGGTGGTTTCAGTCGGTTTGGGTTGTTTATATAAAAGAAAAAAAAAATCATATTTTTTTAAGTTTAATACTAAGAAATCGTTTTGTCAACTTATATTTTTTTAAGTTCTATTACCAATTTTTATTTCCACACAATGTATCTGTACCTTAGGTATCCGTAGAATTAGGAAAAACAATACACGGTAAAAAACCAAAGCTCTATTACAAAATACACAAAAACACTTTAAATCCAAATAAACTGACAAGGGAATTACTCTAAGGAGATTTTGGGAATCAACTAGATTAGACGATTTTAACGATGTTTATAACTCTAAATTGCCCCCCAATTGTGGTCAAAACATTTTCCATTTCCAGAGCAACATAGATATTGCAATTTCCTGAATATACTAGAGCATGGAATTAACATTGGCAATTCGGCTATGCGCAGCTAAAGACTTGAATATTGTTGAACAATACTTCGATAAGGGGTTGATTTTGTAGTTAAATAATTGCGATGATAGCACATAGGCAGTTGTTGCTAAACGCACTAGCCTTTGATGGTATTGCTATACATGCATGTTTGTGGTGCATGCGGGTAAGCGCGTTTCTGGGTTACCATAATAAATCACCATAGCTTTGGAAAATTGAGATTATCCAGATATAGACCCAATTATTAAGTTTATATGTCAACGAATATAGTATTATTGTATGTTTTATAATATACATAATATATAATAATAATAATAAATAAATAATATAATATAAAAATTTTGTGTTAAGATCAATCTCAGCACTATTGCTATAAACTATTAAAATCCCTTAACAATGTTATGTTGTTCGTACCTCAATCCGCACTCAAGAGATTGTTATCAACTTACAACGCATGCCTGTTGTTTTATCAACCCACCAGTGTCAACCGACCAATAGCATGGCACTACCGATACAACTAGTCATAATCATGTCATGTTCATCAAATCGTAAACTGTTTTATCATCTATTATAATTTGCCAATATTTTTAATACAATAAATACGATTTTTTGATGTAGCGACAACATCTGCGACCAAATAATAAAGACAAACGTAGGAAAAAAACAACCTGTATTTAAGTATGAAAGATGTAGGAAACATATCAGAAAACTATTTAAAAAAATGACAAAACGTTTTAAAATTAATTTAAGTTTAACATTCATACACAGCATGTTTCTAAATGCATAATTTGTACTTAGGTACAGTAAATATTATGTTCGGTCATGTTGCAAAATAGACCCCTGAGAGAAATGGCAATGGAACTCAGTCATGCGTGTCGATAATAAATCTAACTGCGGTACTGCCGACTTGGCCCCAAGATATTCAATGTACTGTGCTCTATACCTATATACATAGAAGGCACTGATAAAACTTTGCTTGAACTTTATGGTAACAAGAATGATGCAATGTATAAGAGTAGTGCAGTACAAAACAAAGTTTATCACTGTGACTTATGGCAGGTTGCATGGAAGAAAAAGAAACCTTGCATATGTCTTCTTCTTGTAGGTATCCACAGCGGTACTATGAAGCCGGAAGGTACGGTAATAGGAATGTCTCTTGTACTTCATGTACTTTAGCCGTCAAGCTGAGGGCCACCATTTTAGTATAATCCGTATCTATAATGGTGGTCCTCAGTTTTTGGACATCACTCTAGCTTTCCATCAGGCGGTTTGAGGTCATTCTGACGTGTCATAATAAAAAAAGCTTAATATTACCCCGATATACTTGGACATGTAGAATTTATCTTTGCATGTATTAAAGACCTAGATAAAGTTTTAGTATTGGTACAAAGTAGGGCCCAAGAGATTTCTTCCAGCGGGTTGTCCACCTTTATAACTATTTTTCGTGAGGATTATTTTTCAAAGATATCCTGTTTCCGAAAATAAAGTTTATTTTCATTTCATTTCAAGACGTAAATAGCGTCATTCCTTAAAATGAAACTCACAACAGAACTGACTAAAGTAACTTTGGAATATAAAATTATATTTGAAATGTAGCCAGAAGTGGGCTTAAAATATAAAAGTATATAATACTTGTGTATACTATACTCATATCGGCTAAACTCCAATGTAACATGCAAGGAGAGCGATTGATAGATAGTAAGACAACTGAAAGATAATATATTAAAACTGAACTAGCTACAACAATAATTAAACTTTACAATGGCCCCATAGAAGTGGCTCCGCAACTTGTTAGCCGTCCACTCTCACTGCTCCCTACGGTGGTTTTATCTTCTGTTCCATTTCTTTTGAATTTTGAATCTATATAATTCAAAATTCATAAACGAAAAGATTCAAATATTATGTTACCAGCCAGGCTTGGTCTACACCCGAAAGAGGTTCAAGCGTCACAATATACATACATATGGATATGTAAAACGGATCGTATGAGTATTAATAAAAAGGGTTTTTACATTATTTCATTGATTTACATATCTACATATTTATTTTAAAAGTAAATGTTTTCATGTTAACAATCTCATATGAAAACCCAGTCAACCGTACAGTTAATTGTTTCGCTCCTTAATGAAATGAACAAATGAGCAAAGAATTACAATTATTATTGTAGACGTAACTGTTTGTTTAAAAGTATATATTCTGGGTAAAAAAAAAGAGTTTTAGTGTTATACATATTCTATATTATTACCTATTTCTTTATCCTGCACCTTAAACACTTTGGTTTTCCGTAGAAAAATATCGTAACTTAGGGGTAAGATGGTCCTTATTAGGTTTTTTGAAATCCATCCAAAAGCACTTAAGCATTAAATAGGTCTGCATCAATTATTTAAGTAAGTAAATTTCTACCTTTTCACTACCCGACTAAGGACCTCTACGAACGTTGTGGGTTACTGTCCGTTCGCCTTTTTATTTTAAATGTGCTCCTTTGTAAACACACACATCTACAGTATAGACCGAATACTCTAAGTAACAAAAGACGCAAGTATACAGTGTGTCCTAGTAAACGATTTAGGACTACATTTTCACAAAGACACTACACTTTTCTTGGATCGTATCTGCATAACAAAATCAACCGAATTTTGTCCATATATCCTCTTACTACATAAAAACGCAAGAAAATATTATCCAATTGGCTACAAGCCTTAGATTACGAAAATACTGAACAGCTGTTGGCTATACCTTTGTAATAATTTACCTCATCGTACACACGCCACACACACACACACACACACACACACACACACACACACACACACACACACACACACACACACACACACACACACACACACACATACTAAACTCTCTTTCTAACACCATGTTACTGATAACTTCAATTGTGTAATTTGCTATCTTATATTTGTAAATCGATTTCCATGTAATCTTTAGTGTTATTTTTTAAACAAAAGAATACCAGAACCTATTATTGCCAAAATAAATAGCGACGAATGATAAAACCTTATATATTATATCCAAATTTTACAAAACATATATATGTTGTCGCAACATCAGAAACTCGTATTTATTATATGGAACGTGGGGGAGCCATGCTTCGGCACGTGTGGGCCAACTCGATCGGAGTTATACCACGACCTCACAGAAAACCGGCGGTGAAGTAAAAGCATAGTTACTCATCCTAAGACTGACCTGGCTAATAAGTAGTATTACTTAACCTTGTAATGTGCTAACCTACTCGGTTACCACTTAGCCACGAGCCACTCTACTAGTATTCTAAAAAAAAGGCTAAGTATGCATTATAAGTTGATAGCAATGACTTGAGGGCTGATTGAGGTAGGCAGTTACTGTAATTTAGTACTTTTGATAGTTTATAGCAATAGTGGTGCGATTGTTACTAATATAACCAAACGCTCAACTGCATGCAGTTGTACTAATTGTTGGCATTATTACGCTTGCATAATACTGGTGTTGCTTTTTCATTTCAACATTGAGTTCAAAAAAATACACATCTTATTGAGCACAATGGTCACAATACATCCATGTTGGTTCTTAATTCAAAGTGACATAGCTTATTTCATAACAACATTTCATCCAAGTTGATAGTAACAATAATGAACTAACATTTTAGTTGTAAAGGAGGATGAACATGAAATGCCTGATAAGGACAGCAATTATTAATAGTTCTAAATTTTGCATAGAATTAAATATATATATAACTCTTAAGTTGGTTAACCTAGAGTAAAAATAAAACAATTATTATAATACTTCACTTGTTACCAAACTATTTGACATAACTGGATGACAATCAATAAAATAGTTTTATAGAATTAGTGCACAATTATCCATAAATTAGTATAATATGTATCGTAAATCTAATTTTAATTGTTGCCTGCATGACTCACATGCCATTTGCTTTTCTGACAATGTTACACTGATTCATTGCTTTACGTTTGCGACTTACCCACGGTTTGCTTTTTACAATTCCTTACGAGACGACTCGGCTTTTTTTAGCGTGGGTATGAACCCGCTTTACATGCAATGCTGCTGTTGTTTTGTACTTGAACCTCGTTTATGCTTAAAAATGGATGCAAACATACACTGTTAAATTGCTCTGGAATGTAACCTCTAATAAGTGCAAAATAATGAAATAAGTTGTTTAATATAGACATGGATTGAAATTGTAATGCGATTCGTACAATTTTTTGTATAGCAGATGAGAAGACAGATCCTTCTATATAAAATATTTCATTGTATTTTATTTTACTCAGTAAAGTCATTCTTCTACAGTTAAAATATGAAAGTCAACGGAAGGAGATAGTTTTATTAAAGAGTTCTCAGTCGACGAACGTTGTCTCAAGCTCTTTATTCACAACCATTTTAATATAAAACATTCACATGTTTTATATGGATGGAGTAAAAAAGGCGCTATCATTCATGGCAGGTTATTTAAAACAAGAAACGAATAAAAAAAAGTTTAATAAGCATAGAAAATGAACAGTTGTTTTTTATACTGCTGAGTAGCATCACTAAAACATCAGGTTGTAAAACTCGTAAGGGACAGAACGGTTATTGCGAGATCATATATCGCCTGATCTCGGATTCTTAATTATTTTGGATAAATACAAATTAAAAAAATCCTTTACATCACGTCAATGTGAGTGCAACGTAAAAAATTTACCGGACATAGGGTGGCCTTTGTCGGGTCAAAAAGGGCACAACTTTTTAAATATTAATATCTTTTAAACTTAATCTAGGTGTGGTGAAACTAAAACTTGAATTTTAGAGAGCATATTGAACAACTGTCAAACAGAGTACGTAAGCTCATTTACATTTTTAAGACACATGACAGACATGAGGCTGATAGGGAATTTATCAAGTCTGTCTACCTATCGCTTTGCCAGTCGCTCATAATGTACTGCATAACAACTTGGGGCGGAGTGGCCCAAAAAGATCTTCTAAAGATTGAAAGAGCGCAAAGAGCCATTCTCAAAGTTAGTTCCTTTTTACCCTTCATTCATCCTACCACTGATATCTATCCACGAAGTGACGTCCTAACAGTTCCGCAGCTCTTTGTCCTACATACTGTGATCAAACATTTGATCCAGGAAGTCAATGCCAAAGGCGTAGCAAGGATAGAGTCTGTAACATACACAAATTTAATACTATAGTCTATCTAATCTAAGAAGTACCGTTTGACGTTTCATACTTTTCAAGCCGAAACAACTTTGTATAGGCGTAACTCACACAATTAAAATAACTTTTTCCGTAAAACCATGGACCACAACCAACACATATGAAGCTATTTTTATTTTATCACAAGATTTACAATTCTTAATGACTAAATTCAAATTTAAATCTTTTAAACAAAGCAAAATAACTAAAATATACAATAGACAGCTTTTTTTTAGACTTCGTTTCAAAGTCACGTAGTTAGGTCCTTTACCATAGTGTTGCGACTCTTCCAATTCACTTGTATACGAAAAATCGTTTAAATATACGAATAATCGAATTTATTAATAACGAATATTTTTCAATCCAGGCATCTTTCAGTATTAAATAATATTTACTTAAATTTCAGCTAATATCCAACTGTCAACGAAAACGCATAATTAAAATTAAAAGTATGTAAGTTCATGTAATTTTAAATAAATCTTTGTAGGCAAGAGCGCTCGTGTCCAAGTCTCTACAAAGAAAACACTGTTTTTTTTAATCTGGCACCACTGCTAACTATATTGAATGCAGTTTCTCGGCATCTTTGAAGTTGACTGTGCGCGTACTTTTTCCGTTTGTGTATTTTATCAAAATTTGTGACTTGGCTATTACTTTTCTGGACTGATTCTTCTTTATTCGATTACCTTAGCAATATTTACACTGGATTCTGAACTAAGCAAGTGATAATAATGGAGCCGCCCTTCAGTGTAAAGAAAATAGAAGGTTTATGGAAGGAAGCATGTGCCCAGGTCACAAAGGATGATTGGGGCAAAGTAGTAGAAAAAACCAAGAAAATAATAATGGATGATTTCAACACAGATGTTAATTTCGATTATTTCATGGACAACCAAATAGTGATTAGTTTAAATTACGATGATGACGACGACGATTTTTCCAGTAGTAGTGGTGAATAAACAATTTTTTATCCAATACTTTTTTTGGCATTGGCATTTATATACCCTCAAAACACTTCTATACGTAACGAAAAGCAGCGTCCTATGTAAATAACTACAATATTTATGGTGCCAAATCTAAGAAAATAAAGGAACTAACATTAATAAAAATGTTAGTTAGTTTTCAACATAATACTTCATGAAAATGAATGATTTTAAGTCAAATTAAAATATGTCACCATTAATATGTTTAAATGTATTTACGTCAACTTCACGAATATTACTTGGACCCAACACGCCTATCTTGTGTAGTATATATGTTACTGTGAATCTCCGAACTTCAGTAAATATTAAGATTTTCCAGTAAAACCTAAGATTTTCCAGTAAAACCTAAAATTTACCAACTGTTTATGGCAAAAGTCCGAACTACTCTTTGCTCATGTATGTGCACAACAAGTAATGACAGCGGTCGGTGAGTACCAGGACCGAATCACTTCTACGAAAATCAATAATGTACAATGTCGTTTAGGTTAGGATTTAATTAAAAAGCAGGAAAAATTATCTCTCTTATTAAATTCTGACATTCCTCTAAACACTTTGGTATATATTAAGATTTATATACGGGCTTTTACTGTAACATACATAAATCTGTAAAACTGTAATCGATTAGTAAATATAAAGAAATGATATCGATATCTCTTAAGATTCGGATATTGCAGTAATCGATTTCTTTGACCCCTATTCAGCAATCTGTCAGAACTGTCAAAGGGTACTTCTTAGATTAGATGGACTATAGGTTCTCCCATCACTTCTTTTGTTATCTGGGCGCCTCCCTCTATAACAAAATAAATTGCATTCTCTCAAATACGATCATACTAAGTCTGCAAGCAAACCTCTAATAATAAAATGGTTACAAGAACTGGACTATCGAAGTACGGAGGGTTTACTACATAGCTAATATCATTATTTATTTAATATCAATTTTTATTTAATTTCACTATGTCAAGTACTTAATATAATAAATCAAACCAAATCACTAATAGACTAAATTACACATATTCATAATCTCACAACATTCTTATTCAAACATTCACTCAACCAAATATTCACACATGCGTAAATCATACATTTTCTTGAGTTATTCGGCCAGCAGTTGCTATAAATTTGTTATTTATTTTTTCTTATATTTTTACTATGTAAATTGTTTGTACTATGTAATTATATCAACATTTCTGTATCTTCTCCAACAAATTGTAAAGTGTCATATTAAATTACAGCGGAGTCGTGTTCTAGTGGGGAGAGTGCCCTGGTGATCTGAGCCACGGGCTCACGCCTAATTCAGACGCCAGTCCTCTCACAGTTGCTGTTCTAATGTTAGCTGTTGCTGTCATGTATATTCATATTGTATTAATGAGTGATTGTGAGAAGAAAATAAAAGAAATAAATAAAAAAAAAACTTTAAAGTCAGGATCTACCTTCCCTTGTCACTATTATATCGGAGTCGGTGCAGTATGTTTTCTTTCTGCCATTCTACTCTATTATTCGTCATTTAACTGAAATTCATCATTTCTTTGGTCGTCCTCTTCTCTTGTAATTGCCAACTTCCATCCATTAAACTCTCTTCACCACGTTTTGCTCATCCCTCCGCATCACATGTCATGGCCATACCACGATAATCTATTGCTTTTCAATTTTATATCCACTTATACACACACATACTTTCCAGCTCCCTGTAATGGATTCATTTCTCACCTTGTCCATTCTAGTGACTCCAAACTTCTATCTCAATATTTAAAGTATAATGCGAATTTGTTTTTGTAGTGGTGAGGTGTTATGTGTATTCATGTAGTTGAACTGTCTTTTTTAAATGTAAAAAAATAATCACGACTTTTTTCAATAGCATAAGTTTAAATAAGTTCTACAAATATAACAAAAAGAAGAAGGAAAATACGAAAAGAAAACATGAATTAATTTTAAGGCGAAAAATTAAAAATACTGCTACAAAAGTATGTCATAAAATATAATAACATAACATCCAAGAAATACTGTAACGTTCAAAGAAATATTTGAATTATGCTGAACTTCATAACTCATTTAAATATAGTTTAAAGAAGAAATTTCTGTGAAAATTTGGAAAGGTTAACAAGCTTGTAACTCAGGTTTTGGAGATACTATTCTTAAAGGTGTTGATGGCTATTATTTAAACTTGAAATTATTGTATACCTTGAATTTAAATCTGAGGCTGGAGATGCAGCAAGCTGCTAGTGAATCAATTCATAAATTATCATATTATGTAAATGGAAATTAGAAAAAAAAAAGGCTGATGTTTTAAAAAGACTTTGTAAATGTAAAATGTTTGAGATAAAATGTAGTGCTCATTTATATGCCACTCATTCACATTGAAACATTTGCTGAGCAGAGCTACCTAGCAGTTCAATGATCTAAATAAAATATAGAGATGAGTTTCCCAATACATTGAGCTATGAAGTATCAAATTCATTCAGACAAAATAAAAAGCATTTATTTTATTCATACTATATTCATTATTATTTTATTCAATTATATGATTAGTTTTATTTGTTAAACATAAAATACCTGAAAAGGCATAGCAAGAAAAGAGCAAAATCAAAGGCATAATCTCTATGAAAGTAATATAATTCGGTTAAACACTGACATTATAAAACATAACACTTACGTTCGTAGCTTCTCGAATGCCGACGGTTGACTGACTGTCAGAATGCTCTTTTAAGTAACGTTAACTAACTAGTGCTATGAAATTAGTTGAAAAGAACGAATGACAGTTGTAATCGATTAACTTATCGATTACCAAAGTGAAACGCTGTAAGCAAATCAATTATCAAGTGATTTTTGTATAAAAATATATAGTAGAAAGTAATGCATGTTACATGAGAAAATGTTTTTATTTTTAAATAAGTTGAAAACGGTGAGGAGAGACACGAGCTGATAATTCAGAGTTTCGGAATAAACATTTGCATTGGAATTGAGAACAAACACGATCGGGTCGGATCTGAAAAGTATCGCTTCTCGCGTCGATTTTAATATTGACATTGTATATTCACACATATTTCAAAGTAAATTCAAAGTTTACACGCGCAGTCGAATGAAGCTTCTGCTATCGATTTATATATATATATATGTATGTATATACCAAATATTACGCTTTTATCACATACCTAGGTATTTCACGTTTGCACTAGTAGATACTGTAAAATTTAAGAATTACTTACTTTTGTTTCCATTACGGTTTATCTATTGTTATTTTAAAATAAAATTATTCAAACTTTATGTTTATTACATGAGTAAGTGCAACGATATCTAACTAAAAGCTACTGAAGTGTAATAAAGATAGTATAGTTAGTATTTTGTGCGCTGTTTGTACATAGTTTTACTGTTGTACTCGTTGTGTATTCGGTAAGTAAATAATCTACAAACTATAAAATAGATAATAGGAAATATTGTTAAATGCAGGTTGTTGTTATACTTAATTTAGTTTTAGTATTATCAACAGCTTTAAGACATTAAAGTTTTAGGTTCACCATATTGACATTTTAATATTTTTAACTGCAATAAAAGCCCCTTTTCTTTTCAATCCACTTCAAACATGTAGAAAATCTATTCATTTATAAAAAATAATAGCAAGATAAGATGATTATAGCTTAAAAAAATTTCATGTTTTTAACTCTGAATTCTAAATTCACATTGTATTAATCTGAATGAAAAAAGGCCTTTTATTTCCTTGTGAAATACGTTTAAAAATATTTGCGGAATATTTAAAACTTTGGGAAAATAAATCTCGTTGTATACAATAAAGAATGTTTAGTCAAATAAAATTCAAAGCCCTTCTCCAACTTCTCATTTAGGAATAAAAATGTTTTTGTTTGCCTATTAACCACCTTATTGTTTTAATTTACCCTGAATCCCAATAAAATTATATAAACAAACACTCTAGATATTTTAGGCTTGTTTGTACGAATATGAAGTACTTTTAGTTACGTACACTTCCCTTATCATTTTACTTGTTACAGGTCCCAGAAATTCAGGTTAGGTGGGTACTTGATAAGTATTTGAATAAATAGTAAGAATGCAACTTTATCCTTACATCATTAACATGAGCTAGCTCGGGAGGTATTAAGAGGCAACGGATACTGACGCAGGCTGCGACGTCCAAACAAGAGCACGAAAAATTTGGACGCCTAATATGATCACCGCCACGAATTATACTTATTTATATTATATTTATTTAATTACCTATACTTGTTTACCGTTTTGTACCGTTTTTTGTGAATATTACGGAGAAACGCCGCCTTAACAGACATTAATTTTTTTTGTGGGATAATGGCAAACGAACAGACGGGTCACCTGATGGGAAGCGACTAACGTCACCCATTGACACCTGCAACTCAAGAGTCAAGTCAAGTGCGTTGCCAGCCTTTGAGGTGGGAGTAGGGGAAGGGTGGGAGCAGGGTAAGGGTCAGAGTAGAAGAAAATACGTTTATTCTGGCACAACTAAACGAGACGCTAACAAAATGAAATGCTTAATTTACAAATTATAAACATAGGGTTTTAGGAGATGTACCTAACTTGACTTTAAGCGTACATCACTTCTTTGCACAGTGGAAAAAACCACTGCGTTTAGCGAGAGCCTTCCCACACCTATAGTCTCTCCAGCCAATCCTCCATGATGGGTCTAACCGCAGCCATCGTAGCGCGTTACAATTATTGAGGAGGGAATACCCAACACTCACCCTCGGTTTGTAGACTACAACGATGACAACAACCGAGGATATACCTCAACGAATTGCCATAGACAGAGAATCCAAACCGAACACAATCCACAGTGTCACTTTGGTAGGCGTGGCAGGTACCTCCAAAGCCTTAATTGCAATCTTCTGCTGAGTAGCAGTAATAGATCGAAAAGTGTTTGCCTCTACACGAGGTATATTCAGGATTATTCGACAGCAATGAAAAATATGTCTATGGCAATTTGTTGAGGTTTATCCTAGGCTGTTGTCATCGTTGGGGTCGACAAGCCGAGGATGAGTGGGGTTTTTCCCCAATTACCTACTATGTTACAATAGATTTTCACCAGGTAATGCCTTATTCAATAAAATTCATTGTAGCATACCCTAACCTACTTAAAGTCGTGAAATAAATAAATTTTTATTAAGAAATAAATAGATTAATTTTAAATTTTTAAGTAGTTTTTATTCTATTAAACCTTATTCCTTTATTACTCTATTGATAAATCAATATAAAAACTTCTTGTTATTACAAGAAGTTTTCATTGATTGATTGTACTTACACTATACGATAACTGATGTCGGCCACCACGCGTACGAAGTTGCCTGCCAAAGCTAGTATACTTATATACAAACAAAACCAGGCCTGCTACTACTAATATAATGACAACCTCTTTCACGCAGCGGTAGCGTCGGGAGGGTTCGAGTCGCGGGTTTTATTCCCGCTCAGTGCAAATATTTGTACGCCTGAATATTTATAAGATTTTTATAATATGCATGTATTTACAAAAAAAAAATGTATCTAAGTATGTACGTTTATCGGTGTTCCAAAACCCAAAAGCTCTGCTTATTTAGAATATATTATTATGCTTTTTATTATTATTTAAAGTTATTACAACTACTTACAGTTTACGAAATATTTGAAAAAAAAGAGAGCCCAGTACTTCTTTAATATAATTTTTATTACGAGTTCAAGCCCAAATCTCAGTCACCACTAAATATACCACCTTTTTAACACGCTTTTATTAGTTGGGATGTATCTATGTATATATGTAACGGAATCTTTGAACGCGGTTTTCACCCACTTTAAAACGTCGGATTGAATTGAAACTTTGCACACTTATCAAGGACAGATCACAATACAATATTAAAAACTAAAAAAGCAAAATTAAACGATAGTTTAAGAAACTAAAAACACACTTTTAGAACGAGCTGAACTAAAACGTAGAAAATAAATTAAAGAATAAAAAAACACGCTATTTTTACTAGCTGAACTAAAAAGTAGAAAATAATTTTCTAATCTCTATAATCTGTCAATATAATATTTACAATAATTATTGAAATCTAGCACCCCACGCATTTATACCTTTATCCTATCCTACAGGTATTAGATATAGTTACCTACGTGATATGTATGGCGAGCACTGCTCACATAAAAACCGTTATGGTTTAAGTGAGTAGCTTACATGTAGCTAATGTTAGATATTTGGAATTATTTTCAACAATAAAAGAAAAAAACCGTGTTTTTTAGTTTTTCTAAATATTATTTGTGTGTAAATGCCACATTAGCAAAAAGGTTTGAACGGCTAATTTCCCCGTTCTCAGTTTTCATGCCAGTTTTGAAGTAAATTACGAATTTAATGTCTCCCATGATACAGGAAATCCAATAGGATTATTACTTTACCTAAAACTTCTACTTCTTTAGGAAGACATCATAAAGTAATCAATGTACTTTGATAACCCTTTCTTTATCTGGAGTCAACATTACTAACAGTAGGTAACAAAACAACATCGCGAATTTTTTTGATTTTCTTTTTTCCAGAATTTTCAATACTCATGTTACAGATAAAACCTATATATTGAAAATTCGGTTGTATTCTTGATTCTGAGATAAAGCTCAAAAATTATTTATTGTACTAACTGACAGCCGCCACTTTACGTTTAAAATACGATACGAACTACTAATTATACACTTCAATTTTAATTAAATTTTACTTTTTTTTTTTTAAAAAGACAACTCCCGCATTAGGAATAATCCTGTGCCGCAGGGGGCTTCACAAACATTCAAACAACGGACACAAATAACACCCAGACTCGGGACAACTATTTGTGAATCACACCTTAAATGAGTGTATTTGAAATATGTAAATTTTTTGTAACTACAACCTGTGAATAGGCCTCTATTCAAGATCTGTAAACATTTTCCGAAAATATGATACATTGAGGGATTTTAAGGGGACAGTTCAACACTTATTTATTCTCGGCTCGGCCACGACACGGGTACAGGCCGATCCATGTTACACGGGTCGTAACATGAATAATTTAATCTGAATCATCCCCAACTGTTGTCCTGTACGGAGATGTGACGACAAATCTTTATTACATACTAGCTTTTGCTCGCGGCTTCGCTCACGTAAAAGTTATTTATCTATCCTTAGGGAATACTTAGTACTTTTTTATCCTTTTACCCCCATCAACGTGTATTTAAAATTTCATGATGATCGGCGAAAAAGTGTAACAAACTAATGAATTCAGACTAACATTTATTATATTAGTTAGAAGTCATCCAGTTATTTGGAAGTCATCCACATACACTATTGTGTCCACAGATTGCTTATACATTCAAGTTATGTGCCACGGGTCGGCTGTAAGCTATTTGCATTGGTCATTTGTCGAGACGGCTTATCGGGTATTATTTGCTCTTCCTTACGCTATTCAATTTCCTAGCTCGACCCGAAAACCACTTCTATGTATAAGGTATGATAGCAAGCACTCGATGAGGTCTGAATGCGGTCTTGTATATTGTCCTCTGTAACCGGCCGTAAAATTGTTGAGCATTTGAAATATTTCTATCGTATAAAGAAATTGGTAAATCTTTTTTCGCCTGTTATGTATTAGTTACTTATCGATCTCTTGTCATGGAAAGCAAATTAGTATCAATAAATAGCATTGATAGATAGCTTTCAAAATAATTTATTTTAATGAGTGCCTTAAGTATTAATACCCATCACATGTTTAACCTTTCATTTGCTGTTATTTAAACCACAGGGAACAACAGAAATGTCTGAGTTAACCCACTAAAGCGACAACAATATTTTATTTTATTTTATTTAAATCTTCATGCACAATATGTACAAAGGCGGACTTAATGCCGATGGCATTCTCTACCAGCCAACCTTGGGGTGGTGGAGAAATCTTATAAGGTAGGTGCACAGAAATCACATCCATTCTAACTATAAAATCAATACAAGTTACACACAGTACATAAACAGAAGTACACACTATTACTTACATAAAAAATATAACAAAATAATAATATATATTCAAATCATATATACACATATCCATATAAATGCTTACATTATATTCATACACTATGAATACCGAAATACAGAGTCGAGTAACTAGCGTCCAACTCATTCAGTCATCTCATTGTGAAGGAGATCACGAACTTTCTTTTTAAATATATGACGGTTTGTGGCCATCCTGATTTAAAGAGGGAGTGCATTCCAGCAATATGACACAGATATCCAATCTTCGATGCGATATCTTACGATAGCAAGTGCTAAGAGAAGGTGAAGGTGTACTTATAATGCGGTGACTGAATCAGCAGCCTTCGGTAGATCCTGGTGAACCTTTTTACTGGGAGTAGAATGATCTTTCTTCCTCTCCTTCGAAGCATCAAATATGAGTCCTTGCATTCTCTTTATCGTGCAACTTAATGCGTAATATTTATGTGTACCTACACTACATTGGACTTGAAACTTCCATTAGATGGCTAACTTTGTTTGATAATATCAGTTACTATTAAACAAGTGTTAATAATATTTTTTTAAATTACTTTTATACAACGTGTTTAAAACTTGTTTACGTCCTTTTTGTATTGCATATAAATAAATAATTTGCCTTAAGAGTTTAATAGGTCTTAAGACCCATATTAGTCAGGATGATTAAGTAAGACACAAATCCCTCACAATAGTGACGGACAAATCACTATCAAAATTAGTCTAATTAGCATTGACACTATGTATGATAATATGGGTTCCTGACACAACAATATGAAATATTATATGCAATTATACTAAACATATGCCGGATGCTTCTAATCATGACGAGAAATTGCGTCATTTATAGTAACTGTGATAAATATTATGGGAGAGCGATTCGTCATGTTAGTTAGATTTCTTCCACGTTAACTTTTTTGGTATTGGTATTGGTGTTGGGCTCTGTTTCCACCTTTAGACTCATAAGCGGTCCTTATAGGTTCAGATAAGGCTGACTAGTTGAGCCAGCCTAGCTCCATCTAGAAGCACAAAAGCCTCCTGGGGCATTCAAACACTTCTAGGAGCAACCTCGCACCCGCGAGGATACTTGCCCGTTATGTAGCTACTCCCTCGCACTCCAGGATAATGTGGACGGCCGTTTCTTTCGTGTTGAGACATCTTCAGCATATAGAACTGTCTATCGCATTGATGGTGAATGAGTGTCGGTTTAGGGCCAGATCCACGTTTGCTTATTAAAAGGAGAACTGCAAAAGAGGCTCCATATCCAAAGCCGCTAATTGGAGTAAGATCTGGCTAGTTCTTTCACAGTTTCGAAGCATTCCAGTTTACCATATTTGTGCCAAACACTGAGATAAAACAACTCCCAACCTTAGGCGTATTTACGAAAAGCTTTTTAACTTCAACGCCAGACGGTAGGTATTAATCTTCCCAATATTACCAAAAGCTTTACAAAAATATGTACGCTACACAGAAATCAATTCCAATTTTAATCTCACAACTTTAGAAAGCACATTTTTGCGAATATCGAAAATATAATGAAATTGGCTGATGAAACCGCTTTTGTAACGTTCCAATCCTGCATTTTTTACTTACTCATTTCCAGATTATAAGGGGATGTAATTGGTATATGGTTCTAAGTACATAATTGAATTTACCAGAACAAACATAGTGTTTTAAGAGAAGCAGAGCATGGCACCATAGTGCGACGAAGAACCACCAACCATAAGATGAACAGCGTAAACAATCTTCAATCACAGGAATGTGGTATACTCTTAGCAGGAACACTAACACTCTTTTGTGAACTTGACGAAACAGTACAACTACAGACTTCTAGTGAACATCCCATGTCTGATGTTGGCGATGGTAAATTTTTTAGGTTAAAGTTGTCATGTTTGTTATAGGTTTTTAATTTTCATTTATTTTGAAAATGTCACCTAATTGAAAAGCAAAATATTTGAATACTCATTACTCATAGCATGCCCCGTTTACAATGCAGACTACTACTAACTACTAGTTACTAATGTTGTACATTCGTAGTGTTCTCGGCAAGCCTTCCAGCGAAGATAAATTGCTTGTACAATCTAGCACTACGTACAAGCAATTTATCTTTCATGGCCTAAGAATAAGGCGGCGCTTAAAATTAAAACCTGTCGATTGGAAGTCTGACATGTAGTCAACAGTTCGCAGAACACATATACTCTCTCCAACAGTTCCTTTTCATTTATGACCCGCAAGCAATACAAAAAAAACAGTTGAAAACAAATACGATATTTTTAATCTCATTGTGAACCAATTATCCGTTATAGTGCGGTCAGCAAACAAAGCGACTAATTTATTCATTCGATTGTTTATACCCGAAACAGAATTGATTTAGTTTTTATATAGTCATGTTTCATTATCGTTTTACATTATTTCTTTATTATAGGGATATGTATATTATTTATTATAGGGTTTCTTGAAAATAAATGGTAACCGTCCTCATATTATTGCATTTTTTTTAAATTAATCTGTAACATATAACGTTACCCAACGTTTTTCTGTGAACAACCATCTACCGCATACTCATTAAATGTTATTGTAAAACAACCTGTTTGTTCTACACCACTTACTGCAAATATATTGGAGTGCCATCACCGGTGACCACACAATATTATTAAATAATAGCTGTAACATAACAATAATTAATATCTATGGATGACAATTTATAAAAAAAAACCGGCCAAGTGCGAGTTGACCTTGCTTGGGCAGGGTAAGTACTAATGGCGAATAATTATGTTTTTTTAAGTAACAATCAATCCCCTGCCTTTTCGGGGTCAACCCTTCTGATACTTTTACGCAACTCTTGCGTAAAAAAATTTGCGTCATTTCTGACGTTAAGCCCATCGGCATCATATCATAGTGGGCTGTTCTTGTAGATTTATTCGGTGGGTGTCTTCTGCCTCTTTTGCCTTGGCTTATGGCCAACACCTGTCTGGTCATATGGTCTTCATTACGGCGCATTACATGACCAAACCAGCGTAGACGGATTTCTCAATGTTTTTTGCTGTATTGCTGTATTTCAGCTACTTTAAAGGATCCTCGGATCTACTTATTCTGGATAATGTCCAGCCTCGAAACACCACCTGCATATCGCAGCATTTTCATTTCGGTGACATGCATTTTTTGCTTCTCATATTTACTTAATACCCAGCATTCTAATCTGCTGGTCTAACTGCTCGTTTATATACGGTACCTTTAGTTCTAACAGGTATTGTTGCGTTACAGAGCACCGCAAACAGCGACTTCCACTTGAGCCAGCCTGTTCTGATTCTATAAGATATATCTCTCTCTGTGTTTGCTCTGGTGTTGACTATGGATCCCAGGTACTTAAATTCTTCTACTTTGTTTAAGAGAATGATTTCGATAGTGGGAACCGCCTGGGTGTTGCTTTTGCCACCAGAGAAACTGCAATGCATGTATTTCGTTTTTTCCAATATGTTCTAACTGCACATACTTTGTACGAACAATATTGGGAGATTTACCATGTTATTTTAACACCATAGACTTTAAGCTTTTCCTGTAGTCTACAGATAAAAAGTAAAATAAAATAATTTGAAAGCGTATCTACAAACAGGAGTACATTATGTACGAGCTTATGTCAACGCGATGTGAATAGGCTGGAGGTCAAACCACGACCTGCCTGATCTGAACATACCTACATTGCTGAAACCCAAAAGAAAAGTATTGTTACGATTTTAGAGGAATGGTACATTTACTGAAGATTGCACTCCATATTATATCGATCGTCATTAAATACAGTGTCTCAGTAACCGATTCTGTGCGGCCTAATCCGTATTTGATAGTGACGTACCCATTGTCAATACAGGCTTTGTAGGCGCTATTGTATCGCTTACCTATTACTATTAACTATTATTATGTTAGTGCCAAGTATTGGAGGTAAATTAATGGTCGAATCTGAGTAAACTGGTGTTGGGAAGTATTGTCCTAAAAGGGTTTTCAGTTACAAATTGAACTAAGCCTATTTGCATTTCGGTAAAGGTTTATAACTATTGAAATGCGATGTAATTAGTTTTTTTTTTAAGACTAGTTTTTCACGTTTAAGTTTTTTTTCAATGCTTAAGCAACAGTATTTTTTTCTGCATCTAAGGTCATTTTTCTACTCCTATATATAAAAGTTCATGACAAGCGGTTTGACAGTTAAGTGTTGAAAACGCAACAATAAAAAATCTAATGGACTTCCGCATTTATAAAATTAATATGGTTAGGATGACGTGAACGAATTTATTCAATTTAAACTTTGAATAAGGTTACAATGGAAGGGTTCAGATGTTACCTTTTGGGTGCACAAACATAAACCCATGTACGTACACGTACACGTACGTACTAAAAATCCAATTAACTAAAATGCGTTATATGTGAAAATATTTTTTAAATGATCCTACTAGTAAAACGTCAGAAAAATATAAAACCAACTTTGTTTACCTCTTTCTTACCGACTCATAGAAATATTGGACTCCTATAAAAATTATAATAATACTTTTGTAATATTATTGATACAAAAAAATAAATACACTATTCCTGGAAGGCTGAAGAGGCACCAGGCACCGAAGAGTGCAGAATGATCTCCGGCCTCCATAACCGCTGGCCTGGAGGTAACGAGTAAGGTTGCCCGTTACCTTAGCAGAAGTAGGCCTGAGACGGTGGCGCGACGTGTTCCGCGCGCGCCTCTCTAAACTGGAAGGGGGGCAAGGCCCTCGCACGCAAATGTGTAGCTGCCTTCTGTTTAAGACGTGGTCAAAATCTGCCAACGTTCTCCGGGACTTCGTTCCAAGGGTGTGACGAAACACCCTGTGATTTTAGTCGGTTCGATTCCAACATACCACTTGTGACGACCAGTGGGGAATTAAAACGACCACAAATTACTTTACTGAAATTTGTACAGACCGCCATCTACCGGTTGAGCCTTTTGTCTTCGTCAAGTCACAGCTGGCACAGATACTAAAATGGCAGTCCACAACAGAATACATTGAATTACACGAGACTTAGGTGTGGAAATGCTACCTGAGCTAACATTTCGTAAGCATATTATTAACATCTGCAACAAATCGGTCAGGAATTTAGGATTATTTTTGAGAAATTTCAAGAATTTTAATAATATGTAGTTACTAAGTTGTTATGTAACGCAATAGTACGATGTCATCTCGTATCAACAACCATTATTTGGAATCCCCATGAGGCTAAATATATTCTCAAAGTCGAGAAAATCCAGAAAAAATTCACGCGTTTATTATATGTTAAACAATACAGCGTGTACTCTTTGTACCCAAGCTTGTTCGTGCTCGGCAATGTGTGGCTGAGCGTAAAGCTGCTGGGTATATAAGCTGGCTGTAAAGATATCGTAAATGAGTTTAGATAGGTAGACAAAAAATATTTTAATTATTAAAGCTTATTTTATGCCTTCATTATCTGATAATCATATAATTGGATACATCAACGTGATCAAATATCTAAAGAGTATTATAGACCTAAGCAATATCAAATATCTTCATTATTTTGCAACGCGATATTTAAATAATTTTTACGAAGGAAAAACTAAGATGCAAGATGAAAAATAGGGCATGTAAATAGCTTGACTTGTTATTAATTTTTATTTTCAAATGGAAAAATATTGTTTGATAACACCCACAAACAATTTTATCTTCATTTACAAAGTTCCAGGTGTAGCTATCACGCCGTACGCAGCCTACTTCAGGCATTGGTCTTACTGATAGCGAGATAGGAAGGGAACTATTATGAAACAAACAAGTATATAAAAATCAATTCTAGCATCGAAACGAAGGTATGCGGAGCTAGAGTGATCCGAATGAAATCATAAGGCTCTTTGACAACTTTATGCGTACATTATAGAAGCATATTTCTAATCAAGTAAAATATTAATTTACTTGACGTTAATAAAAGATATTCCTTGACCAATGACAAATTAATCCAATATAATGATGACAATCGCAGTTCCTTCCAGTAAGTTTTAAAGTGTTAGATTATCTTAATCTCCTTTTTAAGTGTATAGAAACCCTAACCTGGTTTATCAGCATCTAAATGTTTTCACCGCTGATTATTGACGGTGAGACGACTGCCTTAGCAATATTTTTTCTCGGGGTGTGAACTGAAATAAAAATCGATGAGAGTAAAAGAAATAACTACGTCAAAGTTAGCGTACCTTTAGAAATTAATGAGCACCTACTGATAACTTCCGTAACTTTTCTAAAAAACCGTTTTTTTTTATCACAATACAACCTTACGACTTCCCTGATGACATCAACCTAGCCTTATGGAGGAGAGTTATTCGCTCCTTGTTGACTATCTAAAAACGTTTTTGACTCTTTTTAAATGATGTAGGTATTTATAGATCTTAGAATCTAATAATCTTAATGAATTAAATTTTATCATTAAAAGCTACCTTTTTAAAACAAATTGGAACAGAAACCTTACTTGAGGGAAACCATGTTTCACCACTTACTGATAACCAACCACCAACCAACAACCAGTAACACTACTAGTACCAACTTACTTATTTATGTAACTATTTTTAAAATTTTCTGTGTTTTTTTTATATGCGTGAATATTTTTTTAAGTGTACATAAATGTGTTCTGTTTGATTTATGTATTTGAACTAATATAATCTTTTGAAATATTTAATATAATACTTATTATTACCAAAATATCTGTCGCAGTAAGATGGTTATAGCCGTGATACAGTTATATCCCTTGTAAGAGAATTATATGAAAGCAGTTTTTATTTCTTTAATCTAACGATAATGTCTTTGAACCACAGATGCACTTCGAGTAAACAGCATACTGGTGATTTCTTCCAAGAATGGGAAATTATATATACTTTGATTTCTTATATTTTCAATACGTCCGCTTTTTCTTCGTTGTCTGTCATTAACTTTTAGTTGCATTTTAAAATTTATCCATGAACGTGTTTAAAACATGAACAATTACAGAGTCTTTTTTTTATTATTTCTGTGAGTACCTTCTAAATTCATCATGAGATCCTCAAAGTGATAATCATAGGGTACAATCAGTTTTATATTATACTCGATTACAAAAGCTTGTTACTTTTCTTTGTGAGCGCCTTGTCATCACTTACGGCATTAGACAATGAGTGACGTAATGTATGATGAAATTATTTTCGATTACTTTTTACCATATACAAAACTGAAATTATTGGTAAATAATAATGTGTTTTACCTTCGGTTGACAAGCAGTAGCTCGGGCTGTAGCCTGAACAACTTCCAACAACAGATTTATCAGAGGACTGTTTGTTATTATGCCTGTAAATGTAAAGATATTTGTCCACATCAAATTAATTCTCCAGCTAATACTAGCTAATATAAATTTCCTACAAAATTTTGTCACAATCATTCTCGGTGAGAATTGATTACGCGCCCTAACATCCGTTCATCAATTGTAGCGAGATAAACGTCAAGCCGAGTTTGGAAATGACAAATGTTTGCTAATGACTCACCCACTGAAAACCGAATAATTTCAACGAATATTTTACAGACCGACTATTAAGCTTGATTCAAATAATAATAATTATTGTTGAGCTCAGTGTAAATAGTAATAATTATCATTTGAAAGCACTGACAAAGAGGACGTAAAATGACAATGTATCAAAGTAATAAGATCAAGTTTATTTAGGTATATGCAAGATCTTTAAAACTGTAGTATAATATATTATTATCAGGACAGAATCACAAACGATTGGGCAAGTGGTGTAATTTTGGAAGGATGCAATAAACTTCTTGAAGCTGCAAATTATTTATATTGGGGTGTACTAATATTATTATAACAATTACACAGTTCACTTTAGATCTTTATTCGAGCTCCCGGACAACCACTCCGGACCGACGTAAAAATTCTCTTCTCTTCTATTTTTTCTTTGCCTGACGGTTTTTTATACAATGCAAACTAAAGCTAAAAGCGACTTGGCTATTTTATAATACTTGCAGCACCACGCGGTTTCAACCGCTTAGGTCATGACCCCGTGCGAATATCGGGATAAAATGCCTAGGCGTTAATCCAGGTCTCCAGCTATCTACATACCAAGTTTCATTGCAATCGGTTCAATGGTATTTGCGTGAAAGAGTAACAAACATCCATCCATCCATCCATCCAAACTTTCACATTTACAATATTAGTTTGATATTGGCGGTATGCTGCAGCACCTAAGCTAATAATTTATCTTATAGACTGTTCTGTATTACATATAAAAATACAATATATTAAAGGAAAATTAGTTTATATTCTTTAAATGCACTTCCGAGTTACGTATTTGGTATTATTTACTATAATCAAAATATAGTTATTTGTTTACAATATGAGATCTAAACCACAAATGATTACATCATTCGGCTGTTTGTGGTATAAGTAATTGCAGACAGTTAAATTTACTGAATAATATTGCAGTCTAAGGCGTCTTGCAATCAAAGGACCGATAATCCACAGCACAATGACACAAGTAGTTACGCACTTAACGGTCACATTAAAAGGGTGCTTAACACTCAACGGATTGTGCCTCTGTGAATAATGGCGAAAGAATAGCTCAGGGCCATGAGGGTGCCACCGTTTTTAACGTCGGCTGAAAAGACTCGTAACTCGGGAGTCATTCAACGCAGTAATGTGAACTACGTGATGTCGTATCGGGCACGTACCTCGGATTGGTTCTCTCTGGTTTCCAGCTTTGGAGCTTTAGCTTCGCAGTGACGCATGCGTTTTATTATGCTTATAAAAAATTTCACGTGGAGGGCCTTTTTTATGATTTACGACTTGATATCCGATGTGGTTGTTTAACTAATATATGGAGGGAATACAGTTGTATCATCTGTTTGCAGGATCGGGGAACTTTCGTGCCCACATTCGTCTTTAGAAATAAACTGAGTTTCAGGCGGATTTCCCTTGTAAATTTGTTTCGTGTACACACATAACTTTTGTCAAAGTGAAATTCTTTAGACGCAGGCATAGGACGAGTCAGGCATAGATTAGTAAGAAATTCTCTTTTTACTTTTTTGTTTCGTGGATTCTCTACTTCGTTAAACCAATAAAAATGGAAATGGAAACAATAAGTTATCGAGAGTTGAGTAGTATATTTAGTAGTTTTTAGCTCAATTTGTATATGTAAGCTTGTAGCAATAAGAAGCGTTCAAGGCCGCATATGGTGGAAGGCTTAGGACGAGAACAGTTCCTCAGATTAAATTGTTATAGTTATTTGATGGTAAAATAAATTTATTGCTCTTTAAATATATCTTAATATAATCCATATTTTAATATAAGGAAGCAATCCTTAATGCGAATCTATTTTATTTTATCCGTGTTCGTTCGAATTAGTAACAAGTGTTGGAAAATAATTTGTGTGCATTTGCATTTGCATAACTCACTTATATTTATGTCATGGAGTCCTGAAGTATTTTTAACAGTTGCGTAGAAAAAAAATATGCGTAATCTTCAGTAGCTCAAACGCGCTATTTGTTTAGTGAACATATGTTTTTCAATAGGTATATAATAATATTAAAAACTAGGTGTGAAAATGACTGAAAAAAATAGGAACAACAGTTTCACACGTGATTACAGATAAATACAGACAAATTAAGAATACGATACTATTCGCGTAAGTCCGCTACGCTTGCCGTCCGATGGAAAAGATAGCTAATTGCACATCAGTGCGGCTATTTATGGGTCGATATCAGATGGTATGTGACGTCACTTATTTTTTTCAGCTACATTCAGTGACATTACAACATTATACCTTTCAGAGTTTTTTAGATAATATCACTACTAATCCTCTATTTTGTATAAATTTGATAACGGTATAGACAAGCTGTATCTACAATATTATACTATTTACAGAAACAATGGAAATAAATTAGACTGTTTTTTTTAATTTGGACTATTATCGTCAATAACTGCATTTGTAGGTTAATTAATTTAAAATTATTTCTGTCTCTCTTATGTGTTATTTTTCTGTTTCTTGATACATGTCAAATACAAAAATGTTAATTTGTGCTGAACGGCTTATTTTAAGTAATACAATTTTCCAAGAAAATATATTACTGGGTAAGTAATATATTTTTGAAAATTTATGGAAAATATTGCGTATGGTAGAATAAAAGTAGGCAACTCCTGCCTCTGCAAATATTCCCGAAGCACTGCATCGCCAGGGCAGCCCCATCAGTCTCCTGATGATGCCAACGGATAATTCTCCCACAAGCAGCACGTGTAAAATGTTGTACAAAAAGCTTTAAACAGGGTAACTTTTACCTCTGTGGTACAGTGTACAAACCTGCGGGCTGTCATATTCGCTCGCACCGACAGAGCCCTCCGTTCCCTCAAAATATCGTTATTGTCTTTAAGGTCGGAGGTAACTACATGACCTAAATATTTAAAATGTTCAACTCGCCCTAAGGATACTCCGTTAAGTCGTATAGGGGGAACATCAGGACAACCTTTATTATCCGCCCTTAAATACCATGAATTGACTCTTACTTACATTGTAAACAAGCCCGTGATCTCTAGCATACTGCTCACAGGTTGCCAATAAAGACCTTAGACCACTGACTGAGCCGCTCAGCAGTACCATGTCGTCAGCATATGATAAATTATTGACGCACACATCATCTATATGACAACCGACAAGTTGACTGCTGAGCCGCTCAATCGATTGTGTTCATATACAGATTGAAGAGGGCAGGAGAAGTCAGTCCCCTCTGTCTCACACCACACTCCAGCCTATATGATTCGGACAGCTTCCCCGCCCATCGGATATTATTGACCTGATTTCCATACCAGTGCCTGAAAATATTAAGGAGCTCAAGAGGTAAACTAATTTCTTCTAGCTTTTTCCATAACACATCGTAGGAAACCAGGTCAAAAGCCCTGGACAGGTCGAGGAAACAGGCATAAACTGGCGTCTCTCTCTCTGTATTACAGTACCTGATGGAGCGCTTGAGGCACAAAACAGCACTTTCTGTCGAAAGACCAGGTCGAAACCCAAACTGGTTATCGTGTAATGATATGTATTTATTTAAATGTGTATCAAGCAGTCCGTCAAGCACTTTACCTATGGTGGTTGCTAAGGTCTGTAGTTCTCTTTATTCGAGAGATCACGAGTTTTACACTTTATAATAGGAACCACGATAGTTTTCATAAGGTTGGGTAACAGGTAAGAATGTCTAATGCAAAGGTTGTACAGCATCGCCAAGACCCCAGATAAGTGTGGACCAGCATGTTGGAGGTGTTCGACACTAAGCCCGTCGTGCCCCGGAGACTTACCTCTAGTTGTGGACATAACTATCTTAGTCACATCTTGAGCAGAAAAGCGTGTGCCTACATGACCACAACAAGGCTTAGCGTCCAACGTTGTCGTTGTTGGCGAATTTACAGTAAAGTGATTTCTAAAAACATCTGCTATTTGTTTTTCATCACTAACACTATTTACACTAACAGGGAGGCCAGGGCGAGAACTTAAACTGTTAGTCTGCTTCCAAAAGCCACGAAATTCTCGGTTTTTAAGTTTAGTCGCGATTATGTCCATTTTTATTTCATTTTCGTGGTTTTGACACCATTTTAAACGTGCCTTAAACTGAGATCTAGCTTTCCGCATTTCGTTTTATGCACGACCCGTCGACGGTTTCCCACTAAGTAGCCATACACTAAATTTCTCCCTAGCCAACCTGTGGGCGCAATTGACGTGCTTATTTCAACCTATCACCCGTGCCTTTATCTTACAATTATTACCTATAAAACTCTTGCTACAGACTGATGACTCAATCAGTGCACATATAATATCAGCATACAGCTTGTCAATTACACAGTTATGTGCATTATTATTACACATTCTGTCACAACATTCAGTAACATCAATAGGACAATCGATTAATTTCAATCGTTTATGACATTCACTTTTATACACATTTATTTGATCGTTAGTTCTTTCCATACAACATTATTGCACCTTACGGTCTTATCAACTATTTTTGGCGATAACAGATTAAATTGGCACTCTAGAAACAAAGGAAAATGATCTGACCATAGTACATACATACATTTACTTGAACAGTATCCTTTATTACATATTTTATTTCATAGCGTTTGAAATCCAATAAGTTAAAGTGATTCTTGGCATTTTTGTAAGAAATATTTTCTGCTACACCTTTGTCGTATGAACGTCGACCAATGAGTGCTAGTCAGATGGGAAATAATCTTCCTCCTCACGTATTATGATGGAACATAATAAATTATGGAAAGATGAGCAAAATGTATGCTACGCCGACGTCTGATATTTTGTTTGGGATATGATAACCTCAAAGGGCTACCTTACATGCCTTGAATAATTTAAAGCCACGTTTTCATTCACATAGTCTTTTATAATTTGAAATTCTCTATTATGTATCTCTGATCATGAAAAATATTGTTGAAAACAGTTACTATTAATTGCTTTAGTAACCGTCTAAATTATTCACGGAACTGAGAATATGTATTTAGAAATTCTGTTTCAAATCAAGTGTCGCCAGTTGCACACGCTTAGACGATAATTATTCTTTTACACACATAATTTTTGGACTTACCGATGAAATGGTGTCTTTAATTTGGACACACTGCAGTTCCGACTCTTTTTCGACACTTAAATATCTCACAACTCGGCATAATTATTGTTCTTTCAAGCAGCTACGTTCAAGGCGAAAGTATATATGCGAGTATGAAAATGTTTGCACGTATTTGCCGAAGCTATGACGGTTGCTCATAAAAAGCCCACATCGCACTTCTTACTTCTCAGTACTGTGGTGTGGTATAGTAATAGAAACACGGATCACCTTCGATCGTATCCGTGACTAGGTGTAGGCGTTATTTCACGTCAGTAGTTACAATAATTAGCTACATAACACGTAATCTCGTAACTAGTCTCAAGCCAAATAAGACGCCAGGGATTTTTGTACCCATGTTATTTTCGCTACAACGCACACGATCGTAGTAACTATATAAGGTGAGACGTAGTTTTGTTGATGCGTCACATGAATGGTGTTTCTAATTACCTAAGGTACGTTACAATGAGAACTCGTTGCGCGATACGCATGCTGTTACTTTTACACTTAAGTATAATTAGTACATGCATCAACTTCACAAAAAAAAAGAAGGCAAAATATATAGATATTTTAAATCATTTTAAATATAATCGATTGAACTTCCAAATATGCCACTTTTAATATTTTTATAATCATCATAGTTAAACAAACAAATAAATAGTCCATTCGATTAATGCAGTCAGTCGTAAGCCTAAATAAATTAAGAAGGGAAGTTCATTTGAGTTAGACGTTTACTGATGTAACTATTCCACACAACGGTAGCTTGGATTTGAAACGTTACGAGTTACGACATAACTACGTTCCCTGCGTAGCGTAGCCGTACCACAGATAACATAATACTACACTAGTTGCCGTACCAAGTAAAAAAAAAAAAACACGCATTCTCGTAACTAGTGACGCTTTTAAAGTAACTAGTCACGTTACGTTTCGTGATATTCACACAACAACACACCTACCCGCGACCTTTGCCTTTGGAATCAAATGCTTCACTATGACGCTAAATAGGTGCCAAACAGTGATATTAATATTAAATTTAAGTAAAAACGTTTAATTAATAAAACTAAATTAATTTCGTTCCATTCTTAACTCGATCATGTTCTATAATAATTAAAATATCGACTTCGCTACCTAGAATGTAGGTTTAAATTAATTCCTACTAGCAACCCGCCCCGGCTTCACACGGGTAGTAGAGACATCTTCAACATCAACAACACAAAACGTTAACAAATTATACACCTAAACCTTCCTCATAAATCACTCTGTCGATTGGTAAAAACCGCATGAAAATAGTTAAGTAATTTTTCAGTTTATCGTGAACAGACAGACGCGGCGGGGTACTTTGTTTTATAATATGTAGTGATAATAGTTTACGGTTGCACAAAGTAAGTACACCTCTAGCAAGTAATATCGGTTAGTTTAAGGGTTCATAATACTATTATAAATTCATTCATTTCTTAAATAGATTTCAAACATATTTATTTAACTATCCCAAAAATTGTAAAATATTTTTATGTAGCTCGTTTTTCGAAAGCGTTCAAAGTTATTATTATTGAATGTATTGAATTTGCTATCGGTTGCACAGACACTTCCTGTACAAAACAAACACAAAATATGATATTTTTATAACCCCGCAATATATTCATAAGTTGCGTATCACAACATATCAATAAAGTTCGTTGTCCAATAAAGTATCGTTTACTACACCCAAGCACGTGAGCATTCAAAGCGATACGCGTTCAATATTACCCTGGAACCTGCCAGGTACCCAATTCTCGTTCGTTAAACCTTTTTACCGATATCACGACATACAGTACAGATTCTGATCACGTATCACTATAGAGCCATAGAGCTCCGATGCTCTTGTAGACAAGAAATTGCCTCTTTACGGCTTCATGGCGAAGATTTTATGTCTCCCACTTACGAACATTGACTTCCGAGGTCGACAATTTCCTTTATTCTGAAGGTGTTCATACTGAGTGCTTTGTGCCCTGTACCAGGCACATTGAAAATATTTGATAAGTGTAGCAGAGTCATAGATTTAATATATTATATTTTGGTAATATAAAATAATAGTTTTAAGTCTAAAATCTTAAACAGAGTCCTTTAAGATATTTACAATAAGCTCGGGTTAATTACTATAAATCAAAGGTATAATGACAGCAACACTTAAAATGAACCTCACCTTACTCAAACATCTAGATAAATGGTTTTATGGAAATTCTAAGCCAGATAATTAAAATCTCAGTTTGTCAAAAATATAAACAACGATTAACTTCATGAATGATATTAGGTATTTTAATATAAAACATAAATATTATTTCTTATAATAAATTCTAAAATTTAAAGCATGAGTCTAAAAAGTCAAAGAAGGCTAGAATAAATATGAATTCACTTTAATGATTCAATAATACTACCATTTTTATATTCCTTATCATTGAAATACAAAATAACGTCTGAAGTTGACTTCAGAAGCAAATTATAGTGGTAATAGCAAAATAAAGAAAATACTATATCTAGATACAAATTATATTGTACCTACAATCTTGTTCAGTTCGATATTAACAAAAGTAGTAGGTACTAAAAACAAAAGTAAATGTCTAAGAAATTTGAAAATGTTTCAGCTCTAGGAGAAAATCAAATAAAATTGAAGTTTATTTTATATTCAGTGTACGCCTTGGCGGTGATTGTGCATTTCCAACACAACTCCAACATGTAGGAAAAATTGAAGGTAGTCCCAAATACTGCTTTTCTATTTTTGTTTAAATTGCTTCTTTGGTATTTCCATTTTCTTTTTTTCATCTTCGTACTCTACCGCGGCTAATATATTCCAAGACTCCGTTTCTCTAACTTTTCCTCTAATTTAGCGCAACGAATACCGGTAAGAAACAGATATAAGGAAAAGTACACACCTCCTGCGAGGCTAGACGGTTGTTGGGAAAAATATTCCCCTAGCTTAATGGGTATCCGCCAATAAGTTGAATTGCAAGGGGTAGCAGATATGTCAATATGTAACTCGTGCCACTTACGTAGCAACCTCTAAGCGCACTTCTTGATTCAAGGGCTCTGAAAGGGTGTCTTTTCTGGTAGGGTGACAAATTCCGTGTTGGTTGGAATAAAATGTAAATTCTTTGGCAAAAATTAAAGCAACAAAACGAAAGAGATCTTTTAAGGAGTTTCAAATGAAATATGCACTGTTGGCAATAATTGAGGACTTTAAATATTAGGGACCTGATGTGTTTCGTTGATTGAGTTTAACGACATACTTTGTAATGCTATGATTAGAATAAAAACTTTCGTGTGTAGTATTTGTATAAATATTCTTTTATTCTTATAAATTTCAGGGTGTTCCGTTACTTGTAAGTACTTTATTTCAATATAAATCACGTCTAAACATTTTTACAGTTTTATTCGTATACTCACAATTTGGTACAATTTAAACAGAAAAGCTTCTCTAATAAGTACAACTGTTTTGTAATGATCTTCTCTGTAATAAGTTGAAGTATCGAAGTGGAAACAGTGGAACAAACATTTGTTGAATGAAATCCAAAATAATGTCTGGAATCGAAGCCAAAATGAGTAGATAAAGTAGTATTTCGCTAATAAATTATATTTCTGACTTCGTTTTTTATTATCCAATCATTTTTAATATATCCTGATGGACTCTAGTGTAATAAATGTTATGTTCTATGAAATGAAATAAAACACACATCATTGGGTTGGTTTAGAATATGAACATCTATAATAAGTAGTGGTCGTCTACAGTTCGCAATTCGTACTTAATTAATTAAATATAGTAAAGCTCCGTTGAAGGTAGGGAAAAAAACGTGTGCGTCTCGGGACGCCCAACAGAAGTGATAACTTTATGCGTGAGAGAAAGGGAAGCCAGACAGACTGGTACCGTAACGCGTTACGTAACGAAGCGGTTTACCCTCCCTTAAGAAGTTATCACTTAAAAGAAACTGCTTCCATTTTATATAATGTTACACAAGATGCTATTAATACTCTAATTAACGACATAATAATTAAGGTAAACCATGAGTTAATGGTGGCAGGAATTTTCCTTGACTTAAGTTCCGCTTTTGACGCTGTCAATGATGAAATTTTAATCGCAAAATTTGATCATTACGGGATTAGAGGTCTAGCAAAACAATTATTTACATCGTATTCACAAAATAGGCAAATGTACGTAGAGATCAGCGCTAAAAGCTACGAACAAACTGGGTCAACTAGAACAAAATGTGAAAACCATTTCAAATCAAAACTTATTCAAATTGAAACAGGCGTTACCCAAGGTTCTACACTCGGTCCTATTTTATTTATTATTTTTATCAATGATCTCATTAGTTATGTAGTCAATAATGCCTGACCATGTAAATGTCTTCGCGGATGATACTAATGCAGTTATATCAGCTGATAGTTTAAGTAACCTAAACCAAAGAGTTAACGAAGTTTTAGATCACTTTAACACATGGTTTACATTTAACTGTCTCACTATGCAAAAAAATATAATGCAAAAAATAAAACTTAATTTTATTTAAATCTACGAGTAAAAATTCAGACTACTAAGTTACTTTGCACTCCTAATGGTAATCGTTTAGACTACATTAGGGGTAACATTTCTAGGTATACATGTTGACTGCTTACTGAATTGAATACTAAGTTGGATTATTATTGTGGGTAGTTGAAGGCTAAACACAAGAATTTTTTTTCTCTCACTTTAAAATTATATTTAATTTAATTTTTTAAACTTATTATTATTTTTATGAGTAAAACAGTGCACTCATAGACAGTACCTGCCAGTCCAGTGTTAACTCCACACTTTATCATATATAAACACAACACTCCAGTCAGTTCCTAAGAAACCATGGATCCTGAACTATTAAAGACGTCATTGGCAGAGATGAATGCAGCTTTCCATAAAAGGATGGCCAGTTTTGAAGCCATGTTACCAGAGGCAAACACTTCAAACACAGCCACCAAGTTAGCAGCCGACTTTGCCTCATTCAAGCACTTTATTAAAGAAACACTGAGCACTCTTCAAAGCCAAATTGAGCTTCTTGCTAACCAAGTGGATACCATGGAGACACGCAGCCGGAGGAAGATGTTACTCCTTCATGGGGTGCCAGAGCAAGACAAGGAGCGCACTGTAAATGTGGTGGTTGATTGCATCAAAAAGGAAATGAAACTTCCTGATTTCACAGCCGCTAACATCAAAAGGTGTCATCGCATGAGACGCTCCTCTGGTGGCACTAAGGCAAGACCAATAGTCATCAAGTTCGATGCAACTGCAGTTCGGGATAAGATCTGGTTCGCCAAAACCAATTTGAAGGGGTCTGCTGTGACCGTGTCAGAGTTCCTAACAAGACAGCGTCATGTAACGTTTATGGCAGCTAGAGAAAAGTTTGGTGTGACGCGTTACTGGACACAAGAAGGATTCATCTACATTCTAGGTTCCAACGACGTGAGGCATC
Organism: Callimorpha dominula; assembly: GCA_949752705.1. Classification (NCBI taxonomy): domain Eukaryota; kingdom Metazoa; phylum Arthropoda; class Insecta; order Lepidoptera; family Erebidae; genus Callimorpha; species Callimorpha dominula. Next base: position 6,758,466 of record OX457005.1, read on the forward strand.
GGATCGTCACCTTAGGAGAGCTTCACAAGATCCCATTAGAAATCAACAAGCCGCCCGCACAAAAAGTAATCGCATTATCATGTTTGTTTATCGTTCCAAGTCACCAAGTCCAAGTATGTACTCGTATGTTTAAACTATATATAAGTAGGTTTGCTTCTGTATACTTTAGTACTCTTTTCTAATCTTTCAATACCTACACTTTAGTTCCAATTCACTTAGTTTTTTCCCATTATTATTAATTATAAACACTTTTTCTCTTTACCTTCTTTTGTTATTACATGACGTTTGATACCTGTCAATCTGTCAAATACGTTTTATTTCCCCGTTACGGCTCTGGATACGAGTTGCAAATTCATAGTCTATATCATCGACAAGAAATTATAAAGAAATTATTAATATCAACTTATATTCGTTAGAACATATTTGTATATAATTATCCTGTTAGTAACTCAATCCTGAAACTAAATATACATTAAATTTTGGAATAACAATGTATACGTTACATCAATATTCGAAATACGTACTTGGACTAATATAAGTGAATGTGTTACTTTTAATGAATTTTTGTTGTGGTTATTTGTTCTTTTCTCTCGCTCTTTTTTTTTTATAAAGAACACACAACTGGCAGGAGGATATAATTATAGTTTTTGCTTAATGTTTATTAACTATTAATGGCTGATCTGAGTGATAGTGATACTGACAGTTTTTATTCTGCCAGCAGCAACAATAGTAGTTTTGTAAGCCTCCCTTCATTAAGTGATACTTTGGAAATCACATTTTCTGATGTTCCTAGGAATTTTAATGTTTTGCACCTCAATGTTCAAAGTGTTCCGGCACATTTTCCAGATATGCTGGCAAACCTCGACTGTAAGAATGCACACGCAGTCCTGATATCAGAGTCTTTGCTCAAAACCATGTCTCCCCTCCATTTTGTATTCCCTTCCTGGATTTCAACTAATCAGAAATGATCGCGTAGCTGGTGGTGGTGGCGGTGTTGCCATATACCTTCGCACCTATATTCCCTACAATATCCTTAATATGTCTCCACAGCCACCTCCATCTAACGCTGGCGAGCATCTCTTTTTGGAAGTGGAACTCCATCACACTAAAATCCTACTCGGTGTATATTACAGACCCTCTCTACGCATAAACTTTTTCTCCTCCTTTGAGAATCTCCTTGAAAATCTTATCCCACACTACAGTCACAGCATTATCATGGGTGACTTAAAACATGCCTTGTGAAGAACGATCACCGTTCTTCTCAACTACGGATAATTTCTGAATCCTGCAACCTCTCAATCCTTCCTCTAAGTCCAACTCACCATTTTCCTAACTCTGTTCCGTCGCTACTTGACCTTATCCTAGTTTCTTCCAAAGATCATGTTGCAAAGCATGGACAATGTCCTGCAGATGTTTTCTCTTTTCACGATTTACTCTTCCTTTCCTACATAATTCGCTCCTGTTCGACCGGTTAAAATCAAGCACGCTCCTTCTCCTTGGCTAACAGATGATATCCGGTCGCTTATATCTAAGAAAGCTGCAGCCAGATTTAAAGTAAAAACGAGACCTACATCTTCCAACTGGGAAAGGTATACTCGCATACGAAATCACTGTAATAAGATGTGTAGAGGTGCATAACGCCAACACATTCACAACTCTGTAGAAAACGGTGATCCAGGGAAAGTCTGGAAATTTCTTAGAACATTAGGGGTCGGGAAATCACGACAAGAAGACATTCCTAAAAATATAAACATTGATTTATTAAATAAACACTTCTCGGCCTCGTCCCTTTCTAATAGGACTATAAAGGCAAACACAATAAACTATCTTTCAGCTCTGCCAACCCCTAGCTATTCCTCATTTGTCTTTAGTCAATTCACTACTTGTGATGTTAAGAAGAGTATTATGTCAATCACATCCAATGCGGTTGGAAGTGACTGTGTCAGCCGTAATATGATCCTTCCCATTCTTGATGAGATTCTTCCAGTCATCTGTCACATCCTTAATGCCTCTCTCTCGAGTGGTGTATTTCCTACCTTATGGAAAAATGCACAGATCATTCCCCTACCTAAAAAAAAAATTCCTACTTCTTTCTCTGACTATCGGCCTATTTCAATACTACCATTTCTGTCTAAAGTCCTTGAACGTCTCGTACATAATCAGCTCAGTGTGTTTCTTCACAAAAACAACCTTCTGAATCTTTTCCAATCTGGTTTCCGGCCTGGACACAGTACCATCTCAGCTTTGGTGAATATTACGGATGACATCAGATACGGTATGGAGTGTGGAAGTCTAACTGTTCTCGCGCTCCTAGATTTTTCCAATGCTTTCAACACGGTGGACTTCGACATCCTAATTAACATAGCTCGCTCACTTAACATATCTCCAATGGTGATTGATTGGCTTCGAAGTTACCTGTGTGGACGCCGATAATGTATACGCATTGATAACACCCTCTCTTCTTGGTGTAATACATCTGTTGGTGTGCCCCAGGGTGGCGTTCTATCTCCTTTACTCTTCGCGTCATTTATAAACTCTATCACTGATCAACTTCTCTCTTCTTACCACCTTTATGCAGATGATCTTCAAATATACTCCCAAGCACCAATAGATAACATCGCTAATTCAATTGAGATCATCAATAAAGATCTAGCTAAAATAAGTGCTTGGAGTGAATCCTACGGACTCAAAGTAAACCCTTCGAAGACCCAGGTGATTATCGTTGGGAGCGCTAGAAAAGTTTTAAAGATTGACTGGTCACATGTTCCTCCGATTATTTTCAATGGCGCTATTATACCTTTTAGTGAAAAAGTAAAAAATTTAGGAATACTTATTGGCACGGAGCTATCGTGGTCTCCTCAAATACAAGAAATAAGCCGTAGGTTATTCGCCTCTGCAGGATCGTTAAAAAGATTGAGAAATTTTCTACCAACTGCCACCAAAACTGCCTTTGCAAATTCACTCCTTCTTCCAATTCTTGACTATGCGGACGCCAGCTATCCAGATCTCACCGAAAACTAATTAGATAAACTTGAGCGACTTCAAAACTTTTGTATCCGATTCATATTTGGACTGCGTAAATATGATCATGTTTCTGAATTCCGAAAAAAGATCAAGTGGTTACCTATTCGTCTTCGCCGGAATGCCCATGTTCTCTCTTTGCTATACAGCATACTGTTTAACCCTCATACACCTTTCTACTTAAAAGGACGATTTGAGTTCCATGGTACCCATACGAAATGCCTAAGATCATCGGAAAGTCTGATATTAGAGGTGCCGGTGCATTCCACAACTTTTTTTGATAAATCTTTTATTGTTCTGGCTGTTCGTTTGTGGAATGCATTACCAGTACAAATACGGCAAGCTGAAATCCTTACAGCCTTTAAAAATATGGTCAAGCAATACTATCTATCACTGTAATACCTTTATTTTATTCTTTATTTTTATTCCATCTCACACTTAAGATCAAAATTACTTTAGATTTTACTATGTAATCTCTACTGAATAGCTGGATTATTTAAGTATATATGTATGTGTGTGTATGTATGTATGTATGTGTATATGTATGTATGTATATTTATGTGTGTATGTATGTATATATATGTATATATATATATATATGTAAATACTTGTCTGTATTTTCTATATAGTACGCCATCAACTATTGCTTTTATTTAATACTTCTATAATTATCTCCATCTAAAGGTTGTCTGGTAGAGATAAGCTATTAGCGATAAGACCGCCCATTGTACTCTATTTTTAAGCCATGATCTGTTCCAATTAATTTTATTTAACGGTGTACAATAAAGAATATTCTATCTATCTATCTAAATTGGAAAAATGAGTTGGCTAGTTTGGAGGCCGGTATTCACTCTGCCTGTTATGTTTTAAGAAGTTTGACATATGTTGTATGCCTTTTTTTTTTTTTTTTTTTGTGCGTGTGGAAACCCCCTCGGGCCGTCACCCCACCGGGGTTTTCGGTGGGGCGGTGTGTCGGAATCGAACCGACTAAAACCACACGGTGTGCCGTACTGCGCCTTAAGTAGGAGGGATCCGGGAACAGCTTTTATTAAGACATCCGGACCCCCCCTAGCACCTGCCCGCACAAGCGCGGGCACCACCTTCGGGTGAAGAACCTCTCAATTAGGCGACGTCCAGGCACACGCGGACGCCGCCTCCTCGCGGGGGGCCACTATAGCGGGTGGAGGGGAAAAACCCGTCCCGTCCACCCGCGGCCACACTCAGGGCGGCATGAGGCGCTAGTAAGCGCGCCTCCGCCGCCCGGTTCGCCGGCGGCGAATTAAGTCCGAGTGGAGGTCGTCCTCCCGGACCCTTTCCGCCGCCTCCTTCTGCGAGATGACTTCCTCACAGAAGGTAGCGACCGCGGTAAAATTCCTGTCGCTACCGGCCATGGAGCGTATGACAGCCGGTAGCGACAGATCCACTCCGATGACTGCAGTGAGGGCCCGACGCTGCGCCGCCCAACTGGGGCAAACCGCCAGCGTGTGCTGAGCCGAGTCCTCACTGCAGTCGCAGTGGTGACAGGCGGGACTCAATTCCCTCCTAGCGACCGAGTGCAGGTACTTCCCGAAGCAGCCGTGCCCGGAAAGAACCTGCGTCAGTCGGAAGGAAAGGGTCCCGTGCTGCCGCCCTGCCCACTCGACGATGACCGGCTGGAGCGCCTCCACGGCGGCAAAGCCAGCACGTGGAGCCCCAGCCGGGACGACCAACGAGCCATCGTGGCTCGGCGAGCGGCCTCACGCCACTCGCGTACCTCTTCGGGCGGGGGCCGACTGCCGCTTCCCGCCCGGAACTCAGTCGTCCGCCGATAAACTTCGGCGAGCACTTCCGCCTCCAAATCCCACGGGGGAGTTCCGGCCAACGCGCACGCCGCCTCCGTCGACACGGTGCGGTAGCCGCGTATGGCTCTAACCGCCATAACCCTCTGAGGGCGCCAGAGGCGCGCCCTATTCTGGGCGGTCAGAGCCTCCGCCCACACCGGTTCACCGTAAAGTGCCATTGACCGGACAACCCCCGTGTACAGCCGTCTCGTAGCGACGCTGGGCCCACCCAAATTGGGCAAGAGTCGCCCAAGGGCGGACGCAGCGCCGACCAGCTTTGGAGCAAGCTGCAGGAAGTGCTCGTCGAAGCGCCACCTTCCGTCAAGGATCAGGCCCAGATACTTGATGTGAGCCTGAACCGGTACGAGGACCGAGTTGACCTCAATAGAGGCGCCAGGGGGTGGACCACGACGGGGCCCATGAAATAATAGGGCCTCCGTCTTATCCAGGGCCACCCGCAAACCCAGCGCCTCTATGCGCCCGACCACCAGAGAGACTCCCCTGGTGGCCAGGCGCGCCGCCTCCTGAAAGTTCGCCCCCCGGGCTGTGACCAACGTGTCATCGGCGTAACAAATTACGCCGAGCCCGGGGGGGAAGTCGCCTCGGAGGGCCCAGTCGTACCCCATGTTCCACAGGAGTGGTCCAAGGACAGACCCCTGTGGAACACCGCACGACATGGGCCGACGACTCAAAACTCCATCTCGGTCCTCGTACATGACGGTACGCTCCTCTAGATAGTCTGCCACTAGCCGCCTCAGGTGCCCTGGCACTCCGTGATAGTGGAGTGCTTCCCTGATGCAGCTGAATGGCAGACTATTGAATGCGTTGGCGATGTCCAACGACACCGCCAACAACACGCCGCCACAGCTCACTACCTCTTCGGTCACGGCCCTCAGGCGCAACACAGCGCCGACCGTCGAACGCCCCGCTCGAAAACCGAATTGGGCGTCCGACAAATCGGGGCCGACCTCGCCAAGGTGCCAGACGATGCGGGCAGAGAGGACCCTCTTAAACAATTTACCCGCCTCGTCCAGCAACACGATGGGCCTGTAGGCCGCGACCGAGTCGGTAGGCCGTCCCGGCTTCCTTAAAAGGACCAGCTTCCCGCTCTTCCAGCAGTCAGGGAAGCGCCCGGACGCCAAGCAAGCGTCGAACACTTCCCTGAGACGGTCGGACATGTGGTCGAGGGCGAGGGCCAACACTCGGGCAGGGATCCCGTCTGGCCCGGGGGCAGTGTTCTTGGAACGGATCCGTAGAACAACCGCCCCTACCTCCGCTTTCGTGACGGGCGGAGCACCATCCTCCTCGTTCTCCCCGTCGTCTCCGGCCAAGGGGGCCATCGACGGGGGTACGTGCTCCACCCGTTGCGTGAAAAGGCCCTCAACCACTTCCTGCAGGAAGCTGGGCTGGAGAGTCTCCGTAAGGGGGGGGGCCCGACGCGCGGAGCTTTTGTTGCGCCGCGCGATATGAGCGTCCCCAGGGGTCACCATTGAGACCCTCCAGCATCTCCTTTCTTTTTTCCTCTTTGGCGTGGCTAATGGCCAGCTTCAGAGTTTTCCGCGCCTCTCGGTACTCCTCATGAAGAAGCTGGTCCTCCTCCCCCTCTTCGCGGCGACGCCGCCGGCTGCGAGTGTAGGACCTCCGGGCACGAGTACAGGCCGCACGGAGGTCCGCCAACTCCTGGGACCACCAGTAGACCTCCTTCCTTGGAGGCCGACGACTTCGGATGCGGGGCATGGCCGCATCGCAAATCTGCGTGATCGCATCGCGAAAGCGGCCCGCCCCCATGTCTGCCTCCTCAGTCTGAGGCCGCGGAGACAGCCAAGCGTAAATAATGGCTGCCTCCTCCAGTAGGTCCCTATCCACTTTTGTAACAGCCCACCGCGGGAAGCGGGAAGAACGCCGCGCCGTGTGACCCCTTCTGGGGTCCTGGATCCGGGAGAGCTCGAATCGGATATAGAGGTGATCCGAGAGCGTCTCAACCTCTTCCAGGACACGCCAGTTCCTTACTCGTGCAGCGAGAGCAGGGGTAGCGAACGAAAGGTCCACTATCGACCCCCCCTGCTGTCGCACGCACGTGTTGGTGGAGCCTCTGTTTAGGAGACAGAGGCCCACCGATGCCGCCCACTCCTCCACGGCATCGCCCCGTGCGTCCGTCCTGGGGGAACCCCACGCAACGGACTTTGCGTTGAAGTCCCCCAGCACTAGGACGTGCCCAGACGCTAGTCGCCGCATCGAGGTCTCCAAATTATTGAGGAAAACCTCGAAATCGCTCAGACTCCGGTTGGGGGAGAAGTAGACACCGTATATGGTGATCCCCCCCCACTCGGCAGCAACATATCCTGTACCCTTGTCTCTCAGCGACAAGGGTGTGGAATGAGCCGCCGTGGAGCCGATGACTGCCACGGAGCCGTCCCGGTCACCCATCCAATTTGGACGGGGAGGAACGTAATAGGGCTCCGCGGCTACGGCCACACCTATCGACCACTCCGCCATGGTTTGCAGGAAAAGGTCCTGCGCACCGGCAGAGTGGTTCAGGTTCGTCTGGACAAGGAGGTTGGAGACTTGGTCCATTAATGAACCGTCTTTACAACCCCCTCCATGGGCGACGATAACGACGCAGAAATGACGTCGGAGGCAACCTGGGCCGACTGGCTAGCCTCCGATGTCGTCTGAGAAGCGCGGGGAGGCTTGCAGCTCCCATGCCCCATCTGGTGATTAGCGGGCAAATTACCCGCCGCACACGCTGGGCAGTGAGGGGCGGCGGAGCATTCCGCCGCCTTGTGCCCCGGTCGACCGCAGCGGAAACAAAGTTCGCTGCAGTCAAAACAACTTACGCACTTGATGCGGGTGTGTCCTGACGCCAAACATTTGAAGCACCTCATCGGTCTTGCCACCAGAATAGTAACTCTGGCGTTCACAAAACCAACGAGGATCCTCCCGGCATCGCCTAACATCTTAGCGGCTGCCACAGGACAGCTGACCCACACCGTGCCAAGTCCTCCTTGTCCGGGGCGGATGGTGCCGATCCTAATGTTTTCCGACGTGCAACCTGTCTTCTGCTGGATTGCCCCCCGGACGTCGTCGACCGTTACGGAATCGTCCAGGCCCGATATGCGCAGCTCGGCGCACTTTGTGGGCCTGGCGATCCGTATCCCATCCGTCGCTGCAAAGATTCCCCCCCCCGTCTGGGCGAGGCGTAGTCGAGCACCTACGCTCCCGAATTCGGAGGAAAGGTGGTCTCGAGCCTTTTTGAAGACGGCAGCGTAGGAATGACCGCTTTTTTCCGCCTCCGGCAGCACTGTTACAACTACGGCTGCCGTTTTCGGTGGCCGGAGCCGCCGAGTCTTATCCGCCTTCTTTGTTTGCGTCGCTCCTGTCGGCGCCTGTGACGAGGTGGCTTTTTTGTTCGCCGTTTTCCTCTTCCTGCGGCTTTTGCCTCCTTCAACTGTCTGCCAACCCTCGTTTGAGGGGGCAGACGTGGAGGGTCCAGGTGCAGGCTCAGCACCAGAAGGACTATGAGACGCATTTGCTCCTTTAGGTGCTGGAGCGGGGAGTGGAGGGAATCCCGTCGCCGCCTTTGTCGCGGCCTTAGCTGGTCGCCCAGTCCCCGGTGCGGCCGCCTTCGTCGCAGCGTTAGCCGTTCGCCCAGCCTTTGGAGCGGCTGCAGGTGCCGGTGTCGACGCCGCCACTGCATATGAGACAGTGACGCGTCCACCAGCAACGGGAAGTGGCGTCGGGACTGACGCGGCCTTCTTCTTATCTGCTGCGAGTGGCGGCCGAACGATGGGGGCTGGAGGCAGCCTTGCCTCGAGGCCCGCAAGGCGCCCGTCCATCATGCGCCACACTGCGTCTATAATGTGACGCAAGTGGGCATCCGGAACGGGGGTGGGAGAGAGGTCAGGTTGCTGGGCATCTGGAACGGGGGAAAGGCAGGGGGCAGGTTGCTGGGTAACAGGGCTCGGCTGCTCAGGGCAATTCGCCTGCGCCTGAAATTCGGCGAATTGAGCGCCAAGCTCGGCAACCCACGCCGTGAGCTGATCATTCGCGGCCTGGAGGCGCGCCACGTCCCCAATCAGAGTCTCAACGACCCCAGAGATGGTGGAGGAGGAGTCCTTAAGGGCCCTAACAAAGGAGCCCTTAAGGTTTGTGGACTTGGTAGCCACTTTTTTAATGATAGCCACCGCCGCACTCGTTTTCTCCCTCAACGTCACCGGTGTTTGAGGGACAGAACCCCCTTCCACCGGTGCACGGATCTTGACAAGGAGATCCGCGATCTCCTCCTCCGCAACAATTTCGCCCTCCGCGCGAGCTCGCGCATATGATGCCGACCTTGTAAACACAGAACCAGCTGGAGCAGGGATCGGCGTACGCGACCTCGACCGCCCTCTTTGGTTACTTGCTACTTTGGGAGGGAGCATGTCTCTGGACGGTTCATAGTCCTCGTCCGATGAGTGACCTCGTTTTCGGCTCTGGAGGTCTCGGAGCTCAACCTCCATATCCACAGCCTCAGAACTTCGGTTATCTGCTCCCGTGGATAGTCCGGCCTTGGAACGTAGACGTTCCGAAACTCTTCTGCTCCCAAAAGTCAAATTGACTTCTGGGAGCTCCTCCGAGATAGGCGTCTCGATTTGAAACTCCTCATCGTTCGAAGTGTCGTCCGTCTTCTTACTCTCCGCCTTCTTACTTTTCTCCATCAATACACTTTTCTCCTTCTTTTTTTCTTCGTTACTTTTATTTATAAATGTTTTAGAATTTTCCATATTAATCCCACGAGAGGGGGAGAAATGAAGGTCGACCCGGGCAGAGATCCCCCAATACCCGGGCAAGCGAAGGTTTTTGCCCAACCGAGGGGTCCGCAGGTGCCCCGGCTGGGAGTGCGCTTACGACTGAACTACCCATCAGCCATGCATCCCCTGGTCACGCACCAGAACACGGGATTCGGGGTGATTTTTTAGAGAGGTTTTCTTCCTCGCAGTCCGGGCGGCTAAGCCAAGACCCTCGTCTCCGATTGGAGTCGCGAGACATGACCACGACTCCTTTCGGGATTACGATATGCCGACGGTGGCAAGGAAACTAAATCTTCCCATGCCTGCTCGGTGGCAGTGTGAGTGCACGCCGAGCCCGTCCTCCTTCTCCACTGAGAACAGCGGAGAAACTCCGACCCAAGGAAGGGTCCCTCCTTCGTGATTTTTTACCGAGGTTTTCATCCTCATAGCTCCGAAGAGCGAAGAGCCAACAGAGGTATCGGCAGAAACGCCCGCTCTGTTGGACCAAGCCTCGACCGAGTGGCCGAAGAAAATGGCCTCCTCTCCTTACTAGAATATTAGCCGTTGGCGATGACGCCCTCCTCAAAAACGGAGGAGGAAAACGAAGCGTCATCGCCAACGTTTCCAGGGTGCACCACGTGGAGGTTTTCTAGACAGCACCCCTATGTTGTATGCCTAGACCAACGTAGAACCGTTTACTTTGCATTATTAGAATCAAAACTGAGGTATAGCATTCTTTTCTGGGGAGGCAGCTATGACTATAATATTCAGAAAGCCTTTGTTGCCCAGAAAAGAGCTTTAAGATCAACGGTTGGCATAGAGCAGCAACAATCTTGCAAACAATATTTTAAGGATTTAAAAATCTTAACGGTACCGAGTCTTTATGTAATGGTTTTGCTCAATAACTTTCAAAGAATATATATAAATATGAAAATAATGAAGAGAGATTAATACGGGAAGCACAAGAAGACTTGACTTGCCATCCATGATAGCACCTAAGCTGAAAGTTGTCAAACATAGCTCGTATTACAACTCAGTAAGATTATATAATAGACTTCCTTTAGAAATTAAAAGCACGCTTTATACATCGGCATTTACGTCGAAACTCAAGGCATTTCTTGACGGGTGTTTCTACTCACTTGATGAATTTTGTAAATGACTTTTAAATTTTTTGTAATAATTTTGAATACGTTCAATATTTATTTATGGTTTAAAAAATCATTTAGGTATGTTAAGATGACTTAATTTAATTTATATGTAATGAATGTTTAATGGTTTTTATTTATTTTTTTGTTATTGATTAATGAGTATAATGAGTCTGGAAGAGATCGCCGTGAGCGATAAGACCGCCAATTGATATGTCTGAATGTTTGTATTGTTTTTTGATTGTATCTTACATTAAAGGAAACAATAAATAGATAAATAAATAATAATGTTCTGTGATAGGTATTATTATTTGTACATTTCAACACAATTAATATATAATTGTGTATGTTTGTGTTTTGAAATAAATGAATTGAATTGAATATTGCTTCAGTTGTAACTATGTTAACAAATCTTGGAAGTTAATTTTAACCTGCTTCTAATTGTCGTATAGAAATGAAACTTAGTACTATGTGTACATAGTTTGGATGACAATATTATAATTTGACATCTTGAAGCTGATCTGGTTATGAAGCCAGGTGGTGGATAGTGGAACTCTTCAGTGGTTTTGGAGTTTGGGCTCATATGATTCGTTTTGACGAGTCTAACTGATAAGGCTTGGTAACGATAGTCTGATGATAAAGCCAGGATGTGTATGTGAGTGGAACACCTTTTGACTTTTTAATTCGGCTCACTATTAAAATGTGCTTTGTTCGTTTTACTAAACTGTAATTATTTTCTAATAATTCAAGTATTTGATGAGTTACTATTATTGAGTTTTCGTTAATAGCTACTTAAAAAATATGTTTTTTGTTTGTCAACCGAACCGATTTCTGTTTATCAATCGATTATAATTTTTCTCATCTGTATTGTCTTTTCTTGTTCATATGGTAGGTAGATATTAAAAATGTAAATAGTTTGTTTGAAGACACTCATTTCAAGTTCTACCAAAACTTTAAAAAAGATATATTTGCTACAGCAAAAGTGACTATTTTAATATGATTAATTTGGCAGTAAGTGTAATAATTGATGGCATAATAAATAAAAAGCCACAACATTTTTTTAAGTTGAAGCATTTTACAAGCCTGTAATTGTAACGTCTTTTTTGCAATTTTTACTATACATTGTACCTATATAGAAGTAAGAAAAAAAAGAAACAAATGCATTACAGTTACAGCAATAGTTTGAAAGCTTTCGTTTGGCATGCATAAAGACACACACAAAATACTACTACTATTCTAGAAACGAAACAGTACCTATGTACCAGTGTAGTACCTTAACGTTGGCAGCAGGTGGCGCTTGATCTCCTGACCTGATCTCCTATCGCTCATAAAGCACATTATCCATTCTAAAGGCACAAAGTACGTGACTAAGACAATGTGCACTAAATTGTCTTAGTCACGTACTTTGTGGCCTGACGAAAATCTTTTGTAAGTGGATGCAAATGCAATCCGTTTTTAAATGACTGTCAATGTTCATTAGTTTATTGCACATTCTACACTTATATGACATGGTCATTCTAAATTTCACAGTATAAATATAAAATAATAAATACTTCTACAGAACTAAATTTAAATATATAAAAAATAATTAGAATACTAACTGTCAGTGGTTGTTTAAATTTATTTGCATAACTGCGTGCTATCACCACATGTTTACTCATTCAACATAACAATGATAATATTGTGTTAAAATAAATATTGGTTATGCTCTGAATAGCATGTTATTTTTTTTGCATCAAATCAATACCTTTCATTGTTTAAATGTAGTTTGTATAGAATATTCAAAATTTATACAGAATATTTTTGAATACGAATTACTTTAACAAACTGAGTGCTGGAAGTCATAAAAATATTTCGACAAATGATTGAAATATATTATGTAGTTTAAAAATTAAACGAACATTTAATCATTTATAATAGAGTTTTTTAAATTAAATTTTCGTTCACCTCTATAAATCTCAATTGTGGACAATTACAAGTTAATAGCTTAATAACTTAGTAAACCATTCGCTACAATAACATGTGCGTATGGCACTCACTGCTCTCCTAGAGCTAAGCTACGAAATATCCTGTATTTAGAATGAACAGTAATTGCGATTTTCTTTGAGTTGGCAAGTATAACATTTTAGCATAATATACCTTTCACCTTATATAACTATATCTTACCATCCATGCTCATTTTTAACCCACGGCCTCGACACAAAAAGGAGAGGTGTTAAAAATTTTACGTGTGCATCTTTGCATGCGCGTGTCTCCTTGTTTGTCTGATGCATCATAATTAATAAACGTTTGCCAATTCACATGGTATGATTATACTTAGTGTTGCAATAAAACCGCGATTGAGGCGCCCCTACACCAGGTTTATTATTTTTCTGGTCGGGCTATAATATAAAGGTGCGTGCCGCTGCGCCGACTACCCGGTGTACGCCTACATTACATCACTGAGGCAACAGACATCGTCAAGTACCTGTGCCAGAAGCTGAATTACGCGCCGAGAGCGTAGCTGCTTGAGTAGCGCTGCAACGTCAACTTGAAGGCGTTTGTGGTGCGAGTACCCAAATGATATCTACACTACGTGTTAGAATGACAGCTTTTGGCTGTGGTATTTCTTGGCTTCCGTGGTTAAGTTCCAATAGACTGCACAAAGACTTAGTGCAAGTAAAGTGTCACTAATTTAGTTATAAGTTATAATAGTTACTAACACGTAATGTTTAAGTATGTATATTTAGAGTGAGTTATTTCTCTATGGGTTTATGCAGCCTGAAATAAATGATCTATTATTATTATAAGTGTGTTGTATTTGTATTAATTTTTATAGTTTACTTTTCCTCGAGTATGATTTGGAAGGAAAAAATTAAACCTTGTGAAAACATTTTTTTAATGAAAAATACACATACGGTGTTTGCTCACGTGTGTGTTTTATATGACACATAATTATGTAGTTATGAATTACTTCATTACATTTATGTGATTTTGACTTTTGGGCGTTATAATGAAAATAATTTCAATGACAAAGTTTAAAGGAACAGCAATAGCAGTTGAGCATATGTATGATCAGCTTATACATGTATGTAGGTATATACAGGGTGTATCTGACAATGGAACATTTACTTATCACTGAAAAAGTATGACTCATTAGTAAAAAAAAAAATTATCGTTTAAAAGTTATGACCGTTTGAATTTCGAAAATAAAAAAATATGTAAGTTTTAAAATCTTTAACTTCACATATTTCACCTGCTTTTAGGAGAAACGCAAGTAATCATACCTGGAGACTCAAACTAACATTTGAAGAGATTAATCTATGAATTTAATGAACTTTTGCCACTTTTGCAAATATTGCACACTTATATAAAAACGATGATAATACGTTATTAATAACAAACAATAAAATACACATATTTTAGTCTGTTTTAATTTAAACAGTGAATTGTGTTTTGTGGCTTTTAAACTGCCACTAAAACATTCCGTTTTATAGTAATTTCTCCATCATCACCATACGCCATCATCATCTTCAAATGACACTTAAATTAAAATTACGTTTATTTGCTTTTCAGTTTGTATCAATTTGTCAAGCCACGAGATCCTTCTGATAAGCATGATATGATAATTAATGAGGTAAGTTGACGATACGGCACAAAAGTATAAGTGCATGATGTGAGAAAACTATAAAGTGGCTTGTACAAATAATTAGTTCCGTGTCACGAAGGGATAATTTCCTATTAAATAGATAAAGAATTTTGATGGTAAACGACCAAGTATTAAAAGCCCATGGCTCAGCGGTTGTAGCTACCCTTCGTTAATAAAGATTACGAAGTTAATGCCCTTTTGAGCGCAGGAACCTCTATTTGTTGACCTCCTTACATAGATACGTCACCTACCTACCCTACATACGAGTAGATGTATAAAAATCGATAGAATAGAGAGATTAGAACGAGCAGTTACAAAACGTTCTGCTATCAACTTTTAGTATATTTATTTTTCAGATAACTTAATTTTATCTCTGAATTAATGAATCATTTTAGCAGGTTTAGATAACAGAATCAAAGTAAATGTTCTGCCATATAAACATCTTTATAAAAGACGTTATCTCAGTAGGTGGCAGCTAGAACTCGTCTGTCTATCTTGAGATCTCAGTATATCAGAGAAACTAACTATTAGATTTCAGTATTACTAAATAGCATTTAATTTGCTATTTAATAATAATTACTGTTAGAAATGTCAGTTCTTCATTTATAATATAAACTTAATGAATATTAATTATTTATTTACACAAATTCATTTCTGTAATTATTTAAGTTATATTGTCTTTATGTGTAGAAAAAATCTTAATTATATTTGTTCAGATTTTAATTTTTAGGTGTTTTTGTTAGCGTCAACGCAAAACTAAAGAAACGTCATTCATCCAGTCAACAATTTAGTGGTTACTTTACTAAAGCCTTTTGGCCCAAACCAAAAAAAAAAGTTGAAATATGCTTTCCATGATTCTTTGGTGTGAAAGCCTTTCTATATGCAATTCAACTGACATACACTTAGGACGAAATCACATTATGCAAACTATAACTTAATGACTGATACTTAAATATTAGGAATATTCATGTTATACTGATTTGGATACATTACATATTATAGTTTAGTTTTAAGATCCGTTTGATTCGAAATGTAAGAGAGAGAGAGAAATAACTTCTTATAAAATATGGTTGGAAAAAGTACTTATTTAAAGCAATTGTTAGTTGAAGTAATTTATAAAATGTTTTTAATTTATCATGTTTGTAGTTTAAGTAACAAAACTATTCGTGTGCCGTCCTGCTAGGGTCCTCAGACAACGTTTAGTTTTTCATCAGATGGTTAGTGTTGTTTTGTTTTTAAGCATTTGTTAGTACTAGCTTTCTCCCGAGCGGCCGCGACTTCGTTCGTATAAAAGTATTTTATGCAGAACTGTACTTTTTTCTGGATGAAAGGCATTCTCCGTCCTTCTTTCTATGTATCCAAGGTAACGTGTATATTTCACGTTAATCGGATGAATCATACGATCGGACGGCAACGCATAAAATACGAATAATCTTACTTAATTTTTATATTAAAAGAAATAATTAAAGAACATGCAAGTTATATGAATATAACGTTGTGTAAAAAATTCTAAAAGGTTCGCTAAAGAACTTTAGGAGATTTGAGTTTTTTATTTGTACAAATAATATGAGATTATAATAAATGATTGTATTCAGCTAGCGCAAACTGTACGTACTTACTTTTTTGAGTTTGCCTAGGGAGATTATACCCTTAAGTATAAACGTTTGCAGCTCGACTTGCTCAAAGCTTTATGACGATGTCACGTTTGTTTCTTTGAGGCCCCCACAAATGAATTTCCCTTCTAAGTCTCCATTGACATGTTTCGCATTTTTTTTGCAATTTATTTTAAACGTAGAAATGAATGACATAAAATAGCTTTCAACTTTAAATAAAGTGGTTGATGTTGAGTGTCACACTTTTTACAAACAATTGTGAGTTTTGATAAAAAGGGCTCATTATAGTAAATTTCTTTCAAATATGTTGGCTGAAGTAAATTTATTTGTCTTTGATTTATTGAAGTTCTAAAGGAGGGTATTTTTTATATAATTCAATAGTTAATTTTAACTATGTACGAAATTAGATTATGCATAAAATATGCAATAGACATTAAATAGTGCGGCAAAGTTCTTTTAAAAAGTATCAAATACTTTAAAAAAAGGTAAATAGATTTTAAAAGAACACCAACTAAGTGCTCCTGTAAAAATGATTGAATACAAACTAAATTAAAAAAAATAATTTTAATTTAATAGGTAACATTATAAAGGCTCTCTCACAAGGCTCAACTACTTGGAGACGAGCGGTTATAGATCTAAATTCTAGATATTTGCAACACTATTAGTATTATATGATTTACTTTTCACAAAGCAACCTAATGTTGCGGTGACCTTGTGTTGCCTATAATTTAAAATTTTTAGTTTAAAAACAAAGACGTTTGCAAAAAAAATAATGAAATAAAGATATTTGATTTTCACTTTGATTATATCTCTCTCTCTCTTTGTTTGAAGGTGGTAAGATTTTTAGCTTGTCTAGCAACTTGCTGCCCTTGATTAATAAGTTATAAAAACCGGACAAGTGCAAGTCTGACTCGCGCACCGAGGGTTCTGTACAAACTTGTATGTAGATAGACTAAATAGTACGTCCATCTCGGGCTCTCGATCTTGATTCTCGAAGATTATTTGCCCTTTTTCCGAAAGACAAACTTAACTTTGCCGTTCTATACATACTCCACATTTGGTTTTTTACAGTTTCAAGGAATTACCGACATAAGTATTTGATGTTAATTTAAACTTGATAACTTTACGTGTTCTAAGAAAACTGGTCTTGACAGACAGAGAAACAGATAGACAGACGGACAACGAAGTGATCCTATAAGGGTTCCTTTTTCCTTATGAGGAACGGAACCCTAAAAAAGATGCATACAGGCGAACGTTGAACCCCCACCTCCTTCGATCGGTCTTCATCTTCATCTTCTTCGAAAGTCGGTTAATAACAATAACATGCATCATTTTAAACGTTAATGTTATTTAACTTTAATAAAATTACTAAACACTAAATGTGCCCGTTTTCCGTGAGATACCACCATCAGATCCGGACTTGGTGACAACTGGATTCCCTTAGAAGCAAGGTAGTCCACCTGTCATTTGTTACAAAGAAAAAAAATCGGTCCATAGATCACCAAAATATCGGTGAACATACATTAAAAAATACATACAGCTGAACATGAACCTAGCTCCTCCTGTTTTTAAGTCGGTTCTTTTTTCTTTTTAACCGACGAAAAAAAAAGGAGGTCCTCAATTCGACCGTATATATATATATTTTTTTTAAGTATAACTCCTGCATTAGGAATGTTCCTGTGTCGCGAAGGGCTTCACGAACATTCAAACAACGGACACAAAGAACACGCAGACTCGGAACAACTATTAACAACTTTTTACTATACTTTTTCAACAGTACAGAAAATCAATTATCATGTAATCGTCAGTCAACTACAGTAATCAAATAATCATGATTACTTTCAATCAGGTCACGTAATCTGATTACAAAAGCAATAGATTACACAAAAATTATGTATTTTCCTTGTTGAATCGCCAATTAGCGTTTCGTACTAATTGTTATGAACGGTTTAACGGGTAAAGTTGTGCATAGCTATTAGTGTAAAACACTTGTAATTAACCCTTACATGCAATCTTGATTATAAATATCTTCATAATGACACCGTTAAGAGACTCCTTTATTAAAATAATAGCAAAAAAATTCTTTGCCCGAGGCTTGCTTACATTATAATGTTTATTTAAAAATGAAAAATGTGGTCGTACGAAGTCGCTTAATTTTCTTAATAACATTCCTACATATTTAGGTCGAGGTTCTAGCGGTTGCGGATATCGAGCCAAATATGTTTTTTTAATCATCACGTTGGATAAACCAAATCAGATGGTCTCTAGTGTAAGTTTACAAATTGACCTTTTCCTCTTTTATATTTATTTAAATAGTAAAATATGAGGATGGGAATGGGAAATAGGAATAAACATGGGGAAGAAACGTCTTGTATATATGTCCTAAAGGAGTGTAAACCCGTTAACCGCTTTGCGCTTTTGTTTGTACCACCGTCCAACGCTTATTGTCCTGCGTAAAAACTTCGTTTAACTGATAATCTGTCCCTATTTCGCAGATAATGTTTTTAATTTACATCACGTCGTTTACATACTTCTCACTTTAGTTTTAGCAGGTGGTGAGGTTTTTTAATCTAATTTTTTTTTGGGTCTCGTGGTTGGATGATGTTGTAATTGAAAAAAAACATATTCATAAGCAACACTGTATGTAAGATTTTGTTCAGCGTTATCCTTTAAGCTAACTCACATCATTCTGTCTTTGCATCACCTCTTTTATTACATTGAAACCTTAGATTCTCCATCAACTAGGGAATCAACATGACGAAGTCGGGAATTAAAACGCCTAAAATAAGGCGTCTCCGATATCAGAGAATTTGCCGCAAGACGTGGCATTCAGCAATGCTAATGCTAGTTAATTGCCATTAGGTTTGTGGTATTAAAGGTAGATCTTCTTGAAAAGCAATTTACAGATGAAAATGTTACGCAACAGAATATAAAAACCAAGTACCCTGACAATCAAAATTACAGACTACTATTTTAATTCAATGCTTAAATAACTGAAATGACGCTGAAAACACAAGGTAGATTAGGATTTCCATGCTGCTTCTGACTGAGCACTATATAACAACAACAACATCAAACAAACATGGTTTTTGAAATTTGTCATTCATTTTTGAAATCTCTGAAGACAACAGAATTGAGTAAATAATGATTCTCTTGGTCTTACCATTTGGCAAAATAAATAATTTAAAGGATTTCTTCATATTTAAATTATGATTTCGATAATATTGTGTCCGTAAATATTTCTAAAGCCCAAGATTAATTTTAGTACGCTCAACAAAGGGGCGGCTTAATTAAGGTTTTTCTTTTCGTGCCTTGTTTTATTGCCGGCCGTCCAGGGTTTTTCGTGGGGCGGTGTGTCGGAATCGACCGAACTAAAACCACACGGTGTGCCGTAATGCGCTCAAAATAGGAGGGATCCGGAAACAGCTTTTATATGCAAGGTATCTAACTAGTTAAAGTCAATATTGAGGTGTTGATTTTCTTGTTACACAATACATACACATAAGCACACGAAAAAAAAAAATCAGCTTGTCTTCTAAATGTTGCACCTAAATGTTTTTACGTTGGGAGAGCCATGCTTCGGTACGTATGGGCCGGCTCGACTCCGCTCGATACCACGGCCTCACAGAAAACCAGCAGTGAAACAATGCTTGCATTGCTTTTCGCTGCGTGAGTGAAGTTACCGGAGGCCCTAACCCTTCCCTCTCCCCTATTCCTGTCCTTCCCCTCTTCCCTCTCCCCCTCTCCTCCCCTCTAATCCCACCTTAAAGGGCGGCAACGCACTTGTGACTCTTGAGTTACAGGTGCCCATGGACGGCAGTAGTCATTTACCATCAGGTGATCCGTCCACTCGTTTGCCCCCTATATCATAAAAAAAAAAACCGCAACCTATTGATTCACTAAATCGTGTAATTGTTTTGTTGACATAGGGAAAACTCTAGCTAAATAATACTTCATTTGTTTTGCTCACAACCGACCCCCAAGGAGTAAATAGTATAATAATGGGTCTTGACTCAGATAGTTCTCCTGGCTGGGATGAAATATCTACTAAGTTTTTAAAGAATCCAAGGGACTTCATTGTCCCAATAAGAAGTCAACTAGCTAATTTGGGCTTTCAGACTGGTGAGTATCCTACTGCTTTCAAATGATCAGTGATTACACATGAAAATCTCCTAACCCTCAATATTTCAAAGACAAACTTCATCTGCTTCACTCCAAACCAAAGATCGAAACCAGATCCCGAATTTGGAATCATTATACATGAGTGTTGCCACCAAGACCTGTGATTTCAACTGTACTTGTCAAAATATATGTGTAACTGTCGATCAAAGATAGTCGTGACACTCTCAAATGGAAGTTACATAAAAAGTTCTTTTTTTATAATTTAACATGGTCAAGAAACGTGGTCGGGTACGTGGCATTGACGCGTCATGTGACATATCAGTGTCATGTAACAAATGACACGTCAAAAATGCTACATGTTATTAAATTTTTTAATTGTTTTTTATATTCTTTTGTCTGATATTATTTTTATTTGTTGTGCTTTAACAAAATAAATCATTCTTTCTTTTCTTTGTTTCTTTACCCATTGTTATGATGCAACGCGTGATAAACATTGGAAAGACCACTGCAATGGTTCATTTCTTAAATACACGAGAAGAAACTACTCTTTCGGTATTCGTTTACTAAATTAGAGAGATACACTAACTGGCCTCAACATTTTTCCGGGCCGATAGGAAAAGTGTTGGAAAATGTCACGGATCTCCTGCGTTTCTTTCAAATATGCAGGTTCCAATGAAGGAAACTTAAATTATACTCACTAAATGTAGCCTTAACAAACCCTCTAAGATAGTTAATTAAACTTACGACGTACATTTTCAATTTTAAAAGATTATGCTCCTGTGGTTGTATACAAAGAAAGATACTTAGTTTAAAAAACATCTAATAACGTTCTGACGTTAAAATATTGTATTATTAATCCAGTAATAGAAAGAAATATATTTTACACATCCTGAAAACTTAATATTTGTAATTCTATAGGATGTCTGGTTATATATATATATATATATATATATATATATATATAAAGGAGTTGAGATGAAGGCGAGTAAATGCAAAAAAAAAAACAAACAAGAATCTGAGGTAGCAATATTTAAAGTTTCTTAGCTAAACTTTGAGGCCAATGAGTATGTTCATATGATTAGATTATATGGATTGAGTCACAAGTTACGTGTCTTCAAGGATATCAGTCTCACAATGAATTGGAAGACTTTGTTGCAACAAATTCTCAAATTATGATAGAGCTGCAGAAGCAGTAAGACGACGAGTAAAGATAGTATAGCATCTATTACTATGGCTGGTAAAAGCTCGATGTCGAATTATTCATTTTTAAGTTAAATCGTGGGCAATAATAGCATATTTTGTAAGGAAAATTAATTTTAAAGTACACAAACGAAAACTGAACAATTCCCGGAATTGCTAACTATTTAGCTATATTTTGACTTTGAATAGCTTAGCTGGAGGGGTTAACAGGAATATAAGAAATGTATGACCCACGTTACCAGTAGTCTAAATCTCCCTTTCCTTCAACTGTGAAGTTCTTACTCACAAGCAGAAATAGCACCATATACGAGTAGAATACTATAAATGCAATCGAACTGTAGTGGCATAAATAAACTTCCTTTTCATTCTATGTAGAAATCTGTTATTTCCTATTTCTGATTACAGACACCTTAAAGTTGTTACAACATCAACAAAGGAATGATCTGTTTTTCTATTTTCAGTGCAGTAAGTAAGATAAATATTTCAGCTTTCGGTAACAAACAGAAATTCCAAGCGGTATGTTACGATAAGTCCCCGACTGACAGACGGGGGCATTGTTATCCCCAATATTATTGATTTTAATAAATGAAATAATACACTACGCACTTATGTAATAGTAATCAAAAAAATCAATTGCTATTTGCCTTTATGTACCGTTTGAAATTAGTTCTATTTGAACTTTTAAAGCTCCGTCTAAGTGTAAACTGTAATCAATAAAGTTTATCCAAATATATCATCTAATTCAAATGTAACCAAATTTTAAACCACAACTCATCAAACAATAAAATAGAAGCACTTACATCAAAATGATCCATTGTACCCTTATACGTGTCTAGCCTATTACATTAATACATCATTCTAAAATCAAAGTTTATTGTCAACGCGAATAAATATTTGTATTCAAAACAGCCTGCTTTATCTCCACATGGTTGTTAAAGCTTGACATTAGGGCTGTTTTCTGATCATAAGCAAACAGCGAATTAAAAAAGAATTGTTTGAAACCAAAGAAGTTCAGAAATCGACGAGGTATAATATATATACATAGGTATGTAAGCATAAAGTAGAAAAAAATAACCACCATAAAAAGACTGATAGATCTTGAAGATGTTTTATTGGTAAATATAGTAAGATTTTGATCCGAGTGTAATTTAGAAAAATCAAATTTAAGCTAAATTTTTTTGTAAACACGTGTAGTTTTTGCAAGGTGTTTATGATATTTAGTTTAAACGAAGAGCAGTTTTAAATTGCACAGCAGAGGTCTATGACAAAAACAAAAGAGTGAACTCTAATGAGAGCCACTAAACTTGGTTCGTGTTTGCTCTAAACTGCAACTAAACTAAATTGCTCTAAACTAAATTCTAATAAACATAGCTTCTTTAGTTTGCCTACTTTTTTGTACCAAATTATTTTAGTTATTTTAGTTACTCTTAGAATGTGTCACAGAAATGCATACAATCCTTTGCAATCATATATTTTATTAATAGTTATAATAAGAGTTTAAGGGTACACTATAAAACAAATTAATAGTTACAAAAAGCTTATAATAAACCTTTATAAATAAATAGCATATTCTTGGAGCATATGTTTTTTTTTGTCGCTCTTTTATTGGGTGTGGGCCAAATACCTTAGCCGTGAGGAAACAAAAACACCTTTTTAAAACATAGTGGGATGTTTTGAATACTGGTGATGTAATTAGCGTTAGTATACGGCTGAAAGAAAATTATGTTACGTCTGTTTCCACGAATGTATGAAACATTTTTAAATTTGCAGGTAGTTTAAAGGATAAAAGAGATATGCAGAGGTGTAAATTGTTTTTTTTTTCACAAAAGCTCACGTATTTCTTTTTGTAGTGTTACGTAATTTCTGTTTCGTTTAAAAAGATTGACAAAGATAAAACATAAGAAATGACACAAAACTGTTTATACATATTATTACAAACTAAAGGCCTTGTACAATTGGCGGCCTTATCGCGTTTTGCGATCTTTTCCTGGCAACCATTGGATCTAAAGAGAGTTTGTATAATTTATTGAAAATATGATCACAATATAGGAATTCCTTTTAATAATATTTACACATATATGTAAATACACCTAAACACTTAAAAATATACACGTATAAATGCACGGCCTCAAGAGCCTCACCACTCAACAACTCAGGTAATGCTCCATTATTATTATTTTTTCAACATTAACATAACAATATCTCAAACTGAACTTTTTTGGCCTATGCACCTTTTTTACTAATAACTTTGCAGCATTTCTAACCTTCAATACGTCGAGTGATGTGGTTCTAATATCCGCATTTAACAAAAACATATTATTTATGTGATTCACATAGAATACTTCTGAGTCTGAATATAATTAGGTCTCACTTGCACACGGAAGTAAATTTGATATTATTTTTGATCAAACATACTTTTTAAGGTATTAAATTATTAATTTTAAAGTGCTAAAATACAACTTAGATACAAGCATTTGCAAACACCTTTTTTTATATATTCTAAGTCAGTAATTGTCAAACTATGGTTCAAATTATCAGTCTTGTTGCCTGGCACCACTTTATTGGTAAGTTACTAACCAGTTTCTCAGAGCCCTCACATAACTTTCATCTCTTGTTACCCATAAACATCTGGCCAAAGCGCAAGGTTTTGACAAACATACAAATTGAAATATAATTTATGACAAGAAAATATTTAAACGCAATACTTACCAAAAAATAAAACATAATCTTCAGAATACAAGTAATAACTCCATCATCATTACACATTCGCCATAAGGCTAATTATAAAGCTCTCTCTCTCTCTAACTGCTACAAAAAGAACACTTAGCTCATTCTCTCATCATATCGTAACATTTAGGAACCTTACTTTCCACGATTGAACTTACTATATTTCTTTTGTTTGTGAACATAATTTTAAATGCAAAGGAATATTAATTGCTAATAAAGGAAAACATTTGTATTTAAAGTATTATTAATATTAGACCCTAATAAACATCAAATCTTAATATAAAATATATTAAGATAATAGACAACATTATATAAATTCAGAAATTAATTTGGTGAGTCACAAAACACGTTGTTAATGATGTACATAAACGAAAAAAAATCTTATAATTAATTAAATTTGTTCTCGTACTTACAAAAACGCAAATTCAGCAAATGTGTACAGAGTCGCGTTCGCGATCAAACGGGCTTTGGATCGCTTGTTTAGGCTCGCATCCATCAATGTCAGCTTTCCTGATAAGTAAAGAGTGATCTATAGACCACCTTGCGACTAAGAGGAAATTCATGGAAACTATACGATTTTATTCACTTATTAAAATGTTAATTAGTTACTTACTTGTGGTTGAGAAATTCAATTAAAATCCAACATAATATTAAAATCTTTATATAAATAATCGATAATGTTTCGATTGAAGTTAGACAATACACTTGCTTTATTGTTATAATAGTGGTTCATATTATATAATGAATACAAATATAATAACGTCTCAAAAGCTCTGTGAATCTAATTGTGTTTTATGAATACGAGCATGGTCTAAATAGATGTCTTGTGTTTTGTATTTTGTAAATTTATATACCTACTGATACAAAACATGATCTGGTCGTTGGAATTAAAAAAAATTAAAACAAAAAAAAAACGCGGAGTAACTCTAAGTAAGAGATGAACACACACTTTCTTACACGTAACAATTTCGAACTCCTATTTAATGAAAGGTTAGTGTTAAATCAGGCTTGAAAACAAAAAAAAACACGACAGTTGAATGGATATTTACATATTCAAATGATTTTGTTATGATTTACGTCTATGTAATGTTTCTTCGATGGCAAACCAAAAAAAAAAAAAATACGGATATCATCAACGATTTGGATCGTATCGTATCGAGGTAAACTCAAAAAATTACACTAGTGTATAGATGACGGTGCCATGTTAAGTATAAGTTTGTTTTTCGCCTGTTTGCTAAATGTGAGCTGACATTTAATTATTCATTGAAACGTATTCCTTTTAGCGGTAACCCAAGAACCTTACACTTTGAATTCATTCCTGTTTGAGCGTTCAGTACAATATTAACTTTGCTTACTTCTTTCCAACGTTAAACCTTGGTTCACTGCATTAACTTCGTCATCCTAGTTTTTGTCGATTGCGACAACACATTCATTGGGTGAGTACTTAGGGCATAATATATATAATATCTGAGCTACGATCCTGAAGATCCCAACCAAAATCAATTTTTAATTAGTTCTTAAAAAAATACATAAAAACTAACTTCAAAAGTTTTTGCAGTTACTTTTTATGGATTTTCTTAGTAACGGAATAAAAAATTCCAAAATAAAAAACTAAGTACGATTTAAAGTTCTCAATGTTATACATTCCACCTACTTTTATGAGAAAGGAGGTAATAATATCTGGAAGTTCAAACGTTCATAAATAACTTGTAAACGGATTTTTTTTTTACTTATTTTGTAACCGCATGCTGTCCTATCAATTCAAGGATTTAAGTAAGTGTGACATTGTCATATACAACCTGTATAACATTAATGAAGTATGCAACATTTGTTTAGATAACACCCATGACAGCAAGCAAAATTTACCCGATGGCCCTAAATAACATCTTACTCAATTTTTTCGATATGGTTAAATTGTAATTTGTAAAATTGTATTGTGGAGGGAAATGTTTCGTGAAAAGAATTCATACTAAATATTCTAAAGTGTACAATTTTATATGACGCCAAGTCGCCAGAGAAACATGATGAATTTGCCCCTTACCGCTAACGACGTAACTTTGCGAATTAACTTAGTTAAAGTTCACAAAGGAAATAGACCATCCTACGGGGTCCCCTGGTTCCACCGCACTTACTCTATTAGTTGTATTGACAGGGGATTTGTGTGATCTAATTTCAATTTTGACCTCTCGACAAAATGAATAGTTGTGTACTTACATGTTTGGTCCTTGTTTGTTTCTAAAGTTTCGGATAGTTTTGTAGGTGATGAAACTGAGAATGTAGTAAATTAGAATATTGTTGACAACTTTGCTGAAATAGATGTTCTATAAAATACTCTGATATGAAAACATTTTTTATCTTCTACATTACATACAAGACTAGAGAAAAATGGACGGTGTGTAAGTTGTTTGTTATTTATTAATAATCGTTATATGAACCAAAATTCCCAGTACAAAAAAGTCACAAAAACATGAAAGTTTACTCACACTAAAAATATGTTTTTTGCTATTCTACCGCGGTGTTTTATGAATGTATTCTGTAACTTAATGTAGTTACCGTACCGTGTTCTTGAGTGTTAAGGTCGCATGTAAAAAAAAACACAAGTATATATTTATTTCTACTAGCAAATTTTTAATCGTGTTTGCCTCTGATGTGCTTTAATTTGTTAAAATCAGATTTTCTTCCACACTATTTGATGCTTTTAAGATGTTTAACCAGTATTTTTCATAAAAACGTCTGTAATTTTTTTGTGCAGGTATCCGTTCCAGGGAAACAAAAGATCTATTGTCCATGGTATTCTTGGCAAAAATTACGTTGAATAAAGGACACGTCGATATGCCAGTATTCCCCAATTTGTCTTCCCCATTGTTGGTCCCTGACAGAGTATTTGTGTTCGGGTTAAATCGTGTATTTTCGGGCTATATACGAAGCTCGTTATCTTCCTAATTTCTCGATCCCACCTGCTCAGTAAGTGAGCCAATTGATACCGCGTTAATAAGTCGGGAAATGGGAATGTATTATAGCAAATAATTGTTTTTGTGTATTTTTTTTGTATTATTGTTATATATTATATATTTATTACATATGTATTTATTACATGTTTTTTAATATTATGATAACACAATAAGGTGGTAAACAATATTTAGTAGTCTTGTTACCAATATTTAGTATGCATCTGGTTTGTGCAATTAATATACCAATAATAATTTATAAACCGCTGGATCTAAATCACTTAGTATGTTGTTATTAATTGTTGGTAGGAAAACCTGGATGCTGACGAAGGTCTCCTAGTTCAAAAGTTCAAAGTTTGGGACGAGGCTCCTGATTTTTTTTTCCAAATTACAAATTACAATATGGGGTTAAAAGCAGGCATTAAGATTATGTTTTATGGAGTTAACGAGTACCTGATTCCTGTGGTGTTACAAACGTCTAAATGCTAGAGTCACCGTAAGTAATACCATTAATGGGATCGTATGCGTATTTGACACCGTAGGTACGATTTAATATTAAAAACAAAGTATATATTTACAGAATTAAAACTTTGCAACATAAACAGTATAAATACATTTTGTTTAGGTGTCATCAAATCTCAAGTGCTAATAATGTTAAACGTTTTGGAACAGTTTAAAACTACATCCTATAAAATGTGTTTTAGCAGTAAAATAGGGTATAAAATTTTGTCACTGGCAGAAAACTTTAGTGTGATAGCATTGTTCACAACTTTAATGTAGGCAGATTATGAGAAAATCTAATAATATTGTTTTTAGTTTTATCAGTAATAAATACTTTAACCACGTAAAACAAACATAATGAATGACGAACATACATATATAATGTATGTTCATCGTTTATTATGTTCAGTTGACATGGTGACATCCACATATAGCTAAAAAACATACTTCAAAGTCATCCAACGAAGACACGTCGAACTACGCAGTAACTAGTGATTAGCATCGCGATTAGTATATTTACAACTTCCCAAGATAAGCCGTTGGGCCACGGTTCACCTGGAATGATCACCTCGCCTGATCAGAGGCCACAAGCATTCTCGGCCTCAACGGGGATACCACACGCATGCAGCGAACCGCTCCAGCCTGGCCCCATAAGCTTCTAAGAAGAGCATCTCTCTCTCGTCTAGGCAGCAGCCCATCTCTACTCAGTGATAAATAAGAGTGAGTGTGAGAGTAAGAAATAATAAGAGTGAGAAATAATAAGATAAAAATCAACAAGGTTTCCTCAAAAGCACAATTATTTCTTAAATAAATTTATAAAGAAGGTATTCTAAACTTAAGACTTAAGATTAACGTGAAAATTTGGCTTACCAGTAGAACATTTTATAAGATAAAATGTTACATTTTGCTTACTTAGATCAGAAATTCCGTCTGATCTTGAGTATTTAATGGATCCCATAAACTGCTTACGTTACAGTAACTCGATTTGTGGTAGAAATAACAAAGTTTTTCATGATCATCACATATTTTAAAAATTTATTAAGTTGGTAAATGAGGGAGAGTTCTTTGAAACAGTAAATATGGGTTTCATAAAAATTGGCAATGAATCTTTGTTTATTTTGTTTAAATAGTTAAGTTAGCGATAAGACCGGCCATTGCACTCTAATTTGTATGATAAGATTTGTTTCAACTGTATGTTATTAATGGTATACTCTAAAGAATATTCTATCTATCTATGTAAATATTTCTTACAAGAATGGTTCGTATTCTTGTAGAACCCAAATAAAGCAAACGCTAACGGTGTAAATAAGAGATATATTCTGATCGCAAGGATAGCTTTTGTCTCTTAAATTCTGAAATCTGTGAGTTCCAACTCACTTAGTATACGCATTGTGTCGATGTGTCTCTAGGTAGTGACGTAGACATAAAAACTCGGTCACTGACTCCTAAAATTCTAATAATATCCTTTAAAAACGCATTTCTGACGGTTGCAGTTAAAATTATTACATACAAAATATTTGATGCACGCACAATGTATGAACGAAATTATTATTTATTCTGGTTGTAGTTGATAACAAGTTCATTTATAGTTTTGTCTTTGTCTAATATCATGAAATTGATTACTAAACTTATGAAATTTATTTCTAGAAATTATAATAAAGGCTCTATTTCAAATACTATTTTAAATTGCCTATATTTTGCCTTTTACACTATTTAATTTGAATTATCCAATATATAACAATCAATGTTTGTTTGTTCGCATTTTATGCGCTATTGTATTTTATGAAAGATAGATTATCCGATCACCATATCAAAAAATATGTACGATTAAAAATGTTAAACTTTACACATTCCACCTGCTTTTATAAAAAACGGTGGTAAAAAACCAGGCAATTCAAACGGTCATAACTTGTCAAAAATTCTTTATGTAGCATGCTAGAGTCATGCCCTTTGAGTGATTTAAGTAAGTGTTCCATTGTCCTATACACCCTGTATAAAGTGGGTAAAGTAAGACTACACAAATAAAACATCCTTGTCAATTTACAAGTTTTATATATTCTTTGACTTTCTAATGTACAGAAAACGAGAACAAAAGAAGAAAGCCATAATATCGTCTCTTGGCTTGATTTGAAAATAGAAACTTGAGCACCGTTTCCTTTTACGTGTAGCTTTGCGATCTCCGGAGGTAATATATTTGTGTAAGTACAAAAGTTATCGTTGTTTGTAACCCTAGAATAACTAGTTTATTGGCGACTGGAGTTCTATTCGTTTGCTAAAATTTTATTTTAAAGACTTTATTACTTTAAAAGAAACTGTACCTGATGTTACTTAAAGGACTCGAAGAGGTTCATTGTTCATGTAAAGAGTAATATTTTATACAGTGAAGGTCAAATTAACTGGATGCTCTATTAAAATATTTAAGGATTATCGTAAAAGGCATTAGTTTCCTTAACATTCATGTTTAGGGGCGTATTGCCTCAGACCCTGGAATGTCGTCAATTTTACTGTTGGGTATATTTTATGTCCCCTGAAATTATACTGCTGAAATATGTAAATTTTGGTTGGATAGAAACTGGAGTAGGTACATGGGGAAGGCTAAATTCTTTTGTTCATATTTTTATAAGAATAACTAGGTAATAGCAATATAGCATATATAGCAAATATAGTAGAAGCGTGGAAACTCATCGGCAGTAACTATCTATGAGGTTACAAAAAGAAAAATAAAGTAATAGCCATATTCACAAACAATGCTTGGGTCAGTTTGAAACGCTATGCTAAGTAAGGCATTTCTCATAGCGTTTGTTGTGCCCAGCCTTTTCATTCACAAACGATACTCAACTTACCCTTATACCACCTCGAAAACTGGTCTGCGATTGGTTCATTTGTGTTGCTAAGTTTCTCTCCAGTATTTAAATGACAGCTGTGTGACGTGGGTATGATGTTAATATAACCTTACCTCGTTTGATGGTTTTTGTACTTGATTATTGTAATTTTGTTGAGTTATGATGGTTTTTATAAATAAAATAATGGACGTGCACGATATTTCCCATTCATTTTCTACAAGTAAAACCGTCAAATAGATGTACCTACATATTTACTGTTTTGATAGATTGTGATTTTATAGATTCTTGTTTTCATTAATACTCGATAATAGTTTGCTTTTTGATATGAATTTATGATTTTGCCAATCAGAACTATTTAATATTTTATTAGTTGTGTTGTTTCAATATTCGTCAATTTAATTTGATTTAATTATTCAATTTAAATATAATTAATCGTCAGTAACAGATATTTTGAATCTGTTATAGAAGATTAATATGATATTTGGTATTAATAATGTGCTTTGCTTTAAACATAGGCTCAATGTAAACAAAAAAAAAGTATTATGAAGAGAAACCTGAAAACTGCTAGATGAGTAAAATCTTAGGGCCCCTTTTAGTCTATTTTATTAGATCTAAATTAATAAGTGGTAAGAGTATAAAGTTGCTGGCCCTATGCGTCCGGGCTCATTGAGAGTCCTCATAGTATCGTTTATGAATACGTGTATTAGACCATTTATAATAGATCACATAATTAGACCATGGCAAATAATTTTTGTAAAAAAAATATAACCGCATAAAGACTATTGGAAAAGAAAGAAAATAAAGCGCAGCCAACAGTTAAAATAAATTAAAGTCGATCCGAGTTACGGGGGTGAAATAGGGTGAATTTTTAGGGATGGAATACGGTTTTTCCCGATTTTCAGTGAAACTAGACCTCTTATCGAAAACAGTTAAATATTAAAGTTGTAGATAATAAAAAGATCTTAATTTTTGTCTCAATAATTTTTTCACATATACTTTTCCGTCGAAAACCAAAAACCCAGTTTTGCCGTTATTCATTTCTATCTCTCTCAAAAAATCTTTTTTTTTTTCACAAAATTGGTTTATACTTTTCATTTCGCCCTTGTAATTCGGATGGACTTAAATTTATTTTTCCTGTTGATTGCGCTATATTTTCTTCAATTTTCAACAGCTTCATGCTGTTATTATTTATTTTGTTCTTATGCCTCTTTAAAAGCTATCAGCACTGGCCTATTATGCCGAAAATAAAACAAGGAACAACGACGAGTGAGAAATGAAAATAAAGTTTAATCATGGGAGCGCCATGCTTCGGCACGTATGGGCCGGCTCGATCGGAGTTATACCACGGCCTCAGAGAAAATGCAACCATTGCTTCACTGCCGAGTGAGTAAGGTTACCAGAGGCCCTAACCCTTCTTCCACCCTCCCTCTTCCTCCTTACCCTACTCCACCTTAATGGCCGGCAACGCACTTGCGACTCTTGAGTTGCAGGTGCCATGGGCGGCGGTAGTCATTTACCCTCAGGTGACCCGTCTGCTCGTTTGCCCCCTATATTATAAAAAAGTAACAAGCACAGTTGTTAGCAAAATATTGTTTTTGACTTAAGAAACAAGAGTATTAGTTTGTTTGTATTATACCCAACAACAAGTAACGTCTTTCCTAACAAACAATAAGTTAGTAATGCCTTATAAAGTTTTAACTTAAAGTTATGTGAAAATAGTAAAATTTTTACTATTTGTGGAAAAGAGGGTGCAGTGCCATCTTGCTAAAAATATAATAATTAAGATACAACCATTAAGAAAAAATAAGCTATGGGCACTTATTGTGATTAACTATTTTGCCATATAAATGAGACCGCAATGTTGAGTGAATATTGAGATGGATATTTATGTTATGTCCTTTTGTACCTTCTGCCTTAGAGCCTAGATTTATAGACTCAAAACTCATTTAATTGAGTCCTCTTTTTAATAAAATTCAATTACTCAAAATCTTGAAAAATATCAAACTTTCAGAAGGCTTTACAGCTACTTTAAATTAATTTTGCAATGAACTTTGGTAATCATAATTGATTAAATTATTTTACGTAGTCTTTTTGTGATTGAATTTGAATTTACGGTTAGCAAAATTCGATTAGATTCAATTTCTATGTCGATATGATAAATGTAATGTCTAAAGTTTTATTAGTGTTTATTCTTTACTGAAAATAATGCCAGAATCGTCTTAAAACATTACATTTATGACTAAAGAACATAAAAATCGTATGTAGTCAATCATCATATTCTGATCTTAGCATGAGATCAGGCCATTCCAAGTCTATTAGATGCTTTCTCTTAATTCGTAAATTTTTTAATTGATAATGTCCAACTGTTAGAGTTGGCTAACTGAAAGAATAAGAGAGATTTTGTTGTAGGATAATATACCGTAAATAATTTTGTCGTTCGGATCCTATAGCTCTATAGTGATGACGATTGTTTTATTAGAAAATTAGTAACCATGTCAAATGATAACTAATCCTATCTTACTAGAGTTACTCATTTGTTTGTAATTTTAAGGAAAAATTGTGTGAGAAATTATTAAAATTATTTGAATTTTTCAGATTTTTGTTTTTTTTACGGTATCGGGGACAAACGAACAGACGGGTCACCTGATGGTAAATGACTACCGCCACCCATGGGCACCTGTAACTCAAGAGTCACAAGTGCGTTGCCGCCCTTTAAGATGGGACTAGGAGAAGAGGGGTAAGGGGGAAGAGTGGGAAGAGGGGAGAGGGGGGAGAGATGAACGACGGGAATACGGGAGAGGGAAGGGTTTGGGCCTCCGGTAACCTCACTGACGCGGCGAAATACATTGCTACACTGACAGTTTTCTGTGCTCCTATGTTCTACCGTATTAGTAACTATTTAGTAAAAAAATTTGCTTATAAGATATATTAATAAAAGCTTAAGTAGAAATACTTATAAGAAAAATATTTAAATGTCCTCAAATTATTCTACAGTCCCACAGTCCGCAAACGTGCATCTCTACAAATACCTCGTTTTAAACAAATACGTTTAATGCTCGTATGTGTAAGACAAAAGATCGCATATTCTGCGTAATGTTTGGAACATTTTATACGTCAAAATATTTATTACGTCATGTGAGTTACGCATGCTTACGAATACCACAATTCCCGGAGCATTTCAGAGAAACAAATAAAAGCTCGTGTCTCTTGTTTATAACCCCTTAATGTGTCTATTTCGAATACTGTAATCATAATGTATTTACACGGGAATTAACGCGATTATATATCTCTGAATTGCTTGACGTTTTGACCAGGTTGCACTGGCCGTGGTCACAGACTGACTGGCTCAGTGGTGCACGCCCTCCGTTAATTCCCGTGTAAATACATAGTTATATCATGGAACGCGAAAGTTTAAAAGTTAGTATAACAAATTTGAATACTGTTGTTTTAATGTATTCTGCTTCTCCCTTTTTGGCTCAGGAGGTGGTCGTATCGGATTGGATGTGTTTGTCGGCTACATATTGAAATTCTAAACTCCCGGCAGGTTGTATCCACCAATCTAAAAACAACAAACAACCTTACGGTGGCGTGTAACGCGAGTCTCGCCTTGGTATAATATTAGCATAAAACAATAACATCTCCAAAAAAAAAAAGTTGTGTATATGGCTACACTAGACTAAAGCATACTTTATTATTTTAATCTTTATTGAACGCAAAAACATTGCAACAAGCGTTCTACATAACGTGCATATTTGTAATAAATTGGAGCTTATGTGGAATGAACAAGTCTACAAGTGGGGAGAGCCATGCTTCGGCACGTTTGGGCCGGCTCGACCGGAGTGACGGCCTTAAACCGGCGTAAAACAATGCTTACGTGCTTTCTGTTTTCCCGAGCGAGTAAGATTACCGGAGGCCCTGACCCCTGACCCACTTTCCCTACTCCCACCCTTCCCCTAATCCCATCTTAAAGGCTGCAACGCACTTGTGACTTTTGAGTTGCAGGTGTCCACGAGCGGCAGTAGTCACTTAACATCAGGTGACCCGTCTGCTCGTTTGTCCCTATTCCATAAAAATAAAAACAAAAAAAGAACTTTTAAATGCTGTTAAATGTTGCTACTTCGGCTGCGTTTGTAAATTTTCCCAGTTTTTGCAACATTATTAATTGATTCTCCGCTCCTATTGGATGTAACGTGATGTTATATAGCCTATAGCCTTTCTCGATAAATAGGCTATCCAACAATAAAAGAATTTTCAAAATCGAATCAGTAGTACCGGGGATTAACCCGAAAATCCAAACTTTACCTCTCTATAATATTAGTATAGATTTCACAACTTTTCGTTTTATTAAATAAGTTATCGTGCCTATATCCATCTACAATCTACTCATTGCAAAATACTTGAACGTACTTTTTGATTGCCAGTGCTACCGTTATTTTAGACAAGCCTCGTAACTCGAATGAACTTGGCCGAAAACAACAAGAAGATAGTAAACTCAATCAGATGAAGCACACAACACTATGCTATTAATAGAAGAATATACCACTAAAACAAAAATAAGCTCTGACCTCCACAACGCTTTAAATTTCTATTGTGTTCTTATGAGATAAAAGGTCAAAAGAAAAACTGCTCCCTCATAGATATGAGATGTGTATATACATACATATAAAATTCTGCGCTTTTTACGACTGCTCACCGGAAGACCTTTCCTTTCGCTTTACATTGAAGGGAAGCTGGATATGAGGGGTGAGACGTGATACAATCAGATGCGAACGGACACAGGAATAGTAGGGAATTTCAACTTAGAATATATATGATTTGTAGACTCAAACATACAATTGGATTTCTGGATTTTTTGAAGTAACCATATTATATTATCTTTATTAAATACGAATACTTGTGTTTTGTAATACAATATGGCAACTACAGTAACGAGAGGGAACGCGATCTTTTGGATATATTCACTTGTACACGCGTCCTTCGCAGTGTCTGAGCTTTCGATCCGGTTACATTAATATCTACACATTTTACTGAAACTTAAAAAACAACCTAAAATAGTATTTTCTGCGCTAGTAACGAAAACGCTGATAATATCACAATTTTAAAAATGAAACGGTGCTGCTCAAATGTAGATAATCTATATAAAACAATAATAATCATAATGTCGACACAAGTACTACCCACAAATGCGCGCAAGACGACGTTATTTTTCATTCATAAAACTACAGAGCAAATTGTGCATTTTTAATTAGGAATTTCAACAGTAATTAATGTATTGCGATATATTTTTTAAAATAATTAGACATTCTCAAGTAATAAAAAAAAATGGCTCTACATATCTTTACCATTCTAATAACCATCAAAACGTCAGTAACTATTTCAATTACCGAAAATATTTGCGTGACTGCTATTAAAGTGAGTTCTAGGAATGAACCCTTTCAAATTTAGTGGTTTATTTTGTGGAATATTTTATATTGTCATCGGTTCTTAATATTAATTTAAAATTTTAAATCATTCTGAGATCCAAAAGATTTCTTTGCGCTAAAGTTAAATAGACAGTAGCCCGCATTTATAATACACGTACTGGTAAGCCTTACAGTAGCAATATACTACTGTAAGCTTTGAATACGACTGGTAATTTCAACAAAATCATTTTGGAAAACATGTTGAAGCACAATTTCTTCCGTTTTACAAATAATTTAATTTATGCACAATGACAGCTGGTAACTGAAATCACGTCACAAATGGGAGAAAAATTATTAAATCCAAAATAAATGTATTCCATTAAGGATTTTTACCGAGTACATCACGTTTACTGTAAGTTATTAATATTTTATACACACTTGGTGTACCTGCTCATCGAGTTTATCCAAAGAGAATCTTTTTGCGAATAATACTTACCTGTTAGTCAGTGTTCAAAGAATATAATGCTCTAAGGGATAGGGATATCCCATTTCAAATTTAGGAAAACGGATTGTTTTTGCGAGATGAGATGTCCTTTGTACCTGTCGTTAATGGTCCTGAACTTTTTTATTAATTTAGGAAAGTTATTTCTAAATTAATACAACCATGATATCACATTATTTTAAAAACTTTAAGGATGAATAAACAATACACTTGTGAAAATAGACTTGTAAAAGCTGTAAGATTTGTACGCATGTTTCTCAGAGAACAAAATAAAGAGAATATTTACATTCATTCTTTATTCAGGGAAGAAAATCTGTTACAATTTTATGGTTAGCTGTATTTCTATATGTATGTAGTTGAAAAAAAAAACTAAAATTAAGACAAGTTTTACAGTAAGATTTGATTTATTACAAATAGAAAGCATTCATTAATTACGAATTAAAGAACGACAATGAACATTTTAGTAGGTACCTACTAATCAATATCGTGCTTCTTTAATTTCATATAAGTAGATTACATAGTAAGCTTGAATGATAGATTGTATTAATTAATTGGTATCACAATAATCTTTAATTAATTAGAAACTAGACGGAAAAAAAACAATTCTAAAAATAGGACTCGCAAAAATGTTTGTACAGCGAGAACTTTTCAATCATTTTTCTAATTTATTTCACTAAATTGGTTATTATTAGTTTAAATATACCTTAATCAAATAGATGTAATCACATGTTATTTTCAAAGTATCACATTAAGTATCGAGCACACCATACTATTTCAAAGGATCCCCTTTGAACCCGGTAATGGTAATCCTAAACACAGGTTGTACCTATATAACCTAGCTAGAAGTTCAGGACCTTAACCAAATTATAGTAGTTATAATTAGATTTTGATTAATAGTAAATGTAAACTTCCTTCTACTACTATCTGTTTCATTAATAAATTTATATTATTATACCTTTGACACAGATTACTAATATTCTTGTTAACCCCGTAACTAACAATGAACTAATTCAAATTAAATTACCTAAACTTGTTTTTAAAAAATTGCAGAAAGTTTATTTAGTATCGAAAGCTACAATATATATATATATATATATATATGTTGTAAGTTGTAACCACACTAACCACTAACATAATGTATGTACATATAATATTTTGTTCAAAGTAAATAACTATTTACTATACATCAAACGACACTGTTAGACGAGTGACGTACGACAGTTACCTGTCGCATTACCAAGTTGGCGATGGCAGGAATTTCTACAAGGAATGTCGAGTATTAATCATTAGATATGTTCAATAAGTTTCATAGTATTTTCTGGTATAGTCTATTTTCCTTAAGCGAATATTAGATAAAAAATTATAAGCTAAAATGTTCGGTAGATGGACGACAGGTAGTAATGAAAGTTTGGAGATATCGTGTTATTGTCATCTAAAGAATGAGATCTTCTACTAAAAAAAAAAAAAGATAGGTCTTGCGTCCCATAATCCATGAGCTTTTGGCCAGTCACCTTTTTAGTATTCTTTTCAATTTTGATTCTTCAGCGATGGCACAGAGCGATAGCGTGATGTACGCTATGTACCGATTGGTCCCTACAAAAAATGGTTGATTGACTTCATTAATCATAGGTACTTAGTCAACTGAAAATAATTTTTTATTCATTCATATAATAAATATACTTAATTCCGGAGGAAATTAAAAACTAGAGGGAATTCGTTTTTGTTCCGGAATATCTTATATATACTTATAATAAAACTGTAACAGGTCCAATTCGGTACATTAAAGATTTTCATAGTATCATATCATATATTCACTGTATCATAGCCGCGCATCACGCTAAAACTACTGAACGGATTCAAATTAAACTTGGCATGATTTGAATTCATACTACGATGTAGAACATGGGATACTTTTTATCCCGAAATTCATAACGGTTTCCTTGAGAGGGGAGATGAAAGTCAAAATATGTACTTAGTTGTAATTCATTAACACGTAGTCAGATTGGAATCATGTTTTTTTTGTTGGAAAGGAGGTACTTTGAAGATTGTCACGTAATCTTCTTTGTTCTATTCTATATGTATAAAAATTTCTAGACGTGGAGTTAATCTGTTTGGTTACTTTATGACTGTGGTAATATAATTGTGGAAACAGCAAGGGTTTTTTTATTGTTTGGCGATCCCAGAGTAAACGGTAGCCGGTAGCGGTTCTCGGCTATGCCAACGAGCCATTTTGCCCCCTCGCAGCCAGCAAGTGCCAGCAATAAATTCACAAATAAGTTTAAGGCGGTTGTAAGGAATAAACATATCTAATACCTTTAAACGAGCAATTCTTGTATATATGTATATATATAATCTGAATCTCGGAAACAGCTCCAACGATTTTCATGAAATTTAGTCTGCAGGTGGTTTTGGGGGCGATAAATCGATTTAGGTTTCAGTTTTAGAAAACGTAAAAAAACAGAGATCCAGGTACTATTTATAAATAGATATGTTGTCAATCAGTAAAGACATACTTTTTTCATTCCGTAAACAAATACGTACAATATTGTTATATCCTTACTTTCAATATAAACGTTGTGTTAGAACTATACTCAAGTGATCGGGGCATATGTGGCAATGTTTGCAGCGTGACTTTGCAGGCTTTATTCAAGAAAAAACGATTGATAAACATTGTACAAAGTTACTTTTACTTGTTCCAATAACGCTTATGTGGGTGTGTTGAAAAACTTGTAGAGCTGCATGGTTGCGTGCTTAGAGCGTCTATTGGCATTATTGTTGAACCCAGTTCAAATCTCAGTGCTGACTTGACTTTTTGGATATTTTTTTTGTTTTGTATATTTCTTTTTAGTGTTAATTTATTTTCCTTTTTGGCTTGTATTTTCGTATCGAAAAGCTTTGTGCTGGATGTAATGCTACTCATCTCGTGACGCATAAAAGAATTAAGTGCTGCATAAGCAAATGTGGCCTTCAGTATCACTTAGAATGCGTAAAATATAATGAAGCATCCACGTCTAGAACGAAATGGACTTGCCCAAATTGTGTGTCAAGTCGCCCGAAGGTGGATAATAGTAATACACCAGTACACGCTAAGGGCCAAACTGTGCTTGCTGATCAGGCTGCTTCTGTGCCAGCATTAAGGGCCTCTCCAAAGACAGGGCCATCTGGCCAACCTGAATCAATAATCAGCCAGAGATGTACGCCAAACCAACAGCCCCGAACAGAAACGCCTCCAACAACACGCAAAAACGAAGAAGCCAATTTGCAGGATATAATTCTTGCAGAAATTTGTGAAAGTTGCGACAGGAAATTAATGAAAAGTGCGAAAGCCAGCAGCTCGTTCTATCCAAATTTAAAAATACATTAACAACGGTAAAAAAGGATATTAATGATTTGACATTGAGATTTTCGGTAATGCAAGATGACTTAGAGGAGTTTAAAAAGACAGTTTGCTTTCTATCTGATGCTCACGATGAACAACGAAAACTAAATGAGAGAAATAACAACGTAATTGCAGAAATTGTCGCTAGTAATACTATGCTGAACGCCCAAGTGAGAGAGCTGGACTCTAAAGTGCAACTATTTGACTAAATAGCACGTGAAGCAAAATTTTGAAATACAGTGTGTTCCTGAACACAGAACAGAAAATCTGTTAACGATAGTTCTACAGCTGGGTAGAATTGTCTGAAATGATCTTCGAGACAATGAAATCCAATCACTTCATAGAGTCGCTAAATTGAATACAGAGTCAAACCGTCCACGAAGCATTGTAGTCAAATTAGCCAGTCCTTGTATTAGGGACAATTTACTTGCAGCGGTTAGAAACTATAACAAAAGAAATGAGTCTCATAAATTGAATAGCAGCCATATCGGCATTGGTGGCGACAAGCGGCCTATCTTTGTTACAGAAAATTTGACCTTGGCAAATAAGAAACTGCACGCTGCAATAAGAATTGCCGCTAAGGAGAAAAAATATAATTTTGTATGGATTCGTAATGGTCGTATATTTGTATAAGTCTTGTAAATAATTAATTAACTTTTAGATTTTACTTGATTTAAGCGTTTTATATCGTTAAAATTCAATTTTAAAATTTACTACCAAAATGTAAGAGGATTAAGAACTAAGACAGAGGATATTTATACTGCGGCATTAAATTTTGACTATGATGTAATTGTCACCACTGAAAGTTGGCTAAACGAAACGATACTAAATCATGAAATTTTAGACAAAAGATACAGACTGTTTAGGCACGATAGGTCTTCCACGGTATCGTCAACTACTAAACATGATGGTGGAGGGGTGCTGATTGCAGTACTAGATAAGTACGAGGTCTTACGTAGATCAAGTTGGGAATCACAGTGCGAGGAACTGTGGCTCATAATCAAGTGTGAAAACGGGCTGAACATTAATATTTGTACTGTTTATATTCCACATTCAATCAAGCAAGACTATTGTGAGATACTATTTCACAACTTTACAGATGTTATAAATAATAGGAGCAAAAGTAACTCTATTAACTTGGTAATAGGTGATTTCAATATGGGCAATATTGTTTGGGAACATAACGTAGGTACTAGTTCCTTGGTTCCCAAAAAATCCAACAATAATCAAGAAAACACATTTTTGGACATGCTGGCCTTCAATGATTTGCATCAGTACAACAGCATAGTAAATGATTTAAATTGTATACTAGATCTAGTTCTGAGTAGCAGTAAAAACACAGTATTCGTATCTCAGGTCTTAAATCCACTTTTACCTACAGATCGTCATCACCCAGCGCTGGAAATCACGTTAACTACTAGTCGTAATGACCCTTTAGTGCTAAACAAAGTGCCTTATTTAAACTTTTACCTGTGCAATTACAATGCTGTTGATGAAGAACTTGCAAAGATCTGTTGCTCTGATGAATGGAGTTCTACTTCAAGTGTTGATGACATGTTAATCTCGTTTTATGCTGTTCTGATGCCAATTATAACCAAATATACTCCGATAACTAAACCGCGTGACGAGCGCTATCCTGTCTGGTACAGTCGAGCTTTATTAAAAGTAATAAAGGAGAAAGCTAAATATCACAATCTATACAAAAGATATAAAAATCCGAGAGATAAGATTACTTATGAATGTTTAAGAAATCGTTGCAGTACGTTGATTAAAGAGTATTACAAAGATTTTAAAACTAATATAGGGACACAACTGCGTCGTAATCCGAAATATTTTTGGAAGTAATTTAAAAGTAAAAGCGTAGGAGATCACTATATACCAAATAAAATGACTTTAAACAATACTTGCATCGCCAGAGGCGGTCAAGAAATTTGCGACTCGTTTTCATATCATATTCAGTCTGTCTATAGAGTAAATAATTTATTACGTTTTTCAAATTTAGATTCATCAAATGATGAGATGAGAACAATGACACATATAGCAATTGCACACTAGAAGTAAAGGAAGTTTATGATTATCTGTCATCTCTCGACTGCGATAAAGGACCGGGGCCTGATTTAATCCCGCCCCTTTTTCTTCGAAAATCTGGCTGATCCCTTAACATCAATATTTAATTACTCTTTATCGCAGGGCGTTTTTCCTGACCAGTGGAAAATCGCACACGTCACGCCGATCTTTAAATCTGGCATTATTAATTGTATTGCAATTTATAGACCAGTATCCAATCTTTCTGCCTGTAATAAAATCTTGGAATCTCTTGTTCAAAAAAAAAATGTTTTCCCACTTTAAATATTTTATCGCGACCGCGATGTACTGCGACAAGAACTTCTGCCTCAAAGGGGTGGTTAAGTGGATCCGGTAGGAAGACCTCCAGGCGGAATAGTTTCACTTGCGCTCACGTGTGTACTCTAACAATGGCCGCGGGTGGATGCAACGGCTTTTAGGTCCTTCACCCGCAGTAGAATCTTCCGTGAAAGGTGTGTCTGGATATCGCCCAGTTAGTAGACGGCACAGAGTAACTTATATGTAGGCGGAGCCCGCCACCCGCGGCTGGCGCTGGGTGGACCATTGGAGGCATAATGTAGTGTACGTAGTACCGGTGGTTTACTCATTACATGTCGGTTTTAGTCTGGTATACGGCCTCATCAGTAGTGCGGTGAGGTAAATTCTACATGAAAAAGGTTAAAGATTGGTTAGTGGTTAAAGAAATCATAAATTTAATGTACTAGGTTTCAAAGATTAGTCGTGTGAAACATAGCATAGCTTTTCATTAGCAACTTACCCTATTTTATTGACAGTAAATTGTAGGCTTTTAAGGTATTTACATATAGATGTAATAATACGACTTTATTTAGAGTCAAAAAAGACGTTACAGATTTTATATTTCAAAATTAAATAATTAAGAAGAATTAAAACGTACTTCATTATTTTTGTTTAAGGCCTTCTTCTAAAAGAACTTTTCCTTCTCTAATTTATCCATTGTAATGTTAATTAATCAATGTCAATTGGTAAACGGTTGTTTACTCTCATGCAATTTCACTGTTTAAATGTGAATGGTTTAATTCTGGTTTTAAAAAAAATATTTTATAACTTTTAATACGACTGGCTTACTGTCTCGTACTATTATTCGCTCTTCTATTATTTTAAAATATGTAAATGTAATTGCCGAAAAAAGAAATTGCTTTTAACGGTAAGGCCGCCCTTTGTACATGGGCGTTTTGTGTTTTCCGTGTAAACTAAATAGAATTGCTTTAGAATAAAGTTTCTTTCTATTCCATGTTAATAAAAAATACTCTTTTAAAGGATGAATGAGAATAAATAGAACTCCATATAATTAACTGTATAATTCCATCGTAAAGTCTGTTTTATAGCTTCACTAAACATTTTTTCCATCTAAAACTTTGAAGGACCCTTCCATCGCCACTTACAAAGAAATTAAGGTTTTAGGGGTCGAAAACTTTTCATTTAGATGATATCCACTTCAGTAATGAGTTATTTCCAAGTCCTTTTTTAAAGCCGAAACGATTAACATTTATCTACTCTCAGGAGCAGAATATACGTAAATCAGTTTTTATTTAATGAAAATATATGTATGTATAAAAGTCTTCTAATTACTTATTTAATATTGTCTAGTAAGGCGATGTAATATCAAATTGGTGCAATTTGTTGACGACCAGTATTTTTTTTATCTTACATTTTTTATCCAATAAAGCTCCAACATTGGTTTCATTGTGCACATACAAAACAGCAATTGTTGTAAAACACCCTCTTTTATTAAGCCTATAAGTTTAAATAACTATCTACATATACATCCATATGGATGTCTACAAGTAAAACAATATTGTGACTAATTGACATGCCCGTCACTAATACAATGCAATCCCGCAGTGCTCAGATAACAATCTTGGTATTATCTATGTCCTATAGTTACTACTTAATTACGCAGATCATTACCTGATAGATAGATGTCATAGTATCATATAGTTACAGGTAACACGTAGGACTGAGCTACCTCGCATGCATGAACAATAATAAATTATCCTAAACAATTACTCAAAACTTTTTGAAGTGAAAACTTCTTTAGGCACGTTGGGCACTTTTGCTAAGTTATGTATGACCGTCACGCTCAGATACATAATCTTATAAATGTGTGTATGTGTGTGTGTATATATGTATACATATATATATATATATATATATATAGAGTATAGTAGAGTAAACACAAGATACACAAAATTTGAGAGAGCAATAAACTACCATGTGACTTACGTCACCATCGTAACAGCAGTTGACCGCTGCTAGTCAATTTAAAGTCTCAAATGCCAGGTTTGCACGATTTTTAAAAAGGGCTTTGTTAAGAAGTAGAATTTGTCTTATTCAGAATTCTTAAAGTCTATTTACAAGTTGCAAGATGATTTATAATGCCTGTGTATGCCTCTCGAAAATAACTTGATGTAATCGGCTTTAAACGAGTATTATCCCCCTTTTTTAAGAAAACAAGGACCACGCTTCCACTCGACTCTTTTGGCGAGTTGCCCTGAACGATGACGGAGTTAAAGAGCTTTTGAATGACTTATGTAGCTGCTGTCAGTTTGTTATTTTTAGCTGTTTAAGGGCCTTTATAATGTCAGAAAGGACATCAGATATATTATATTTTCAATTTACTGACACACTGACAGCAACAAAAGAGAATCTTCATCTTCAACTAAGGGAATAGAGAATGAGGTTGTCAAAATAAATAAAATTAAACATTGTTTACTACTTGGCGAGACTGAAAGACAAAGCAGTCAAACGTAATTATATTTTATGTACGGTTTTAGGAATTAAGTATGTATATTAAACTAGCAGTTCCCGCTCGGCGTCGCTCACGTGTACATATTTATATACTTTACGCGAAACCCTAATTATTTTTCCAAAATAAAAGTAGCCTAAGTTACCCCTTATAACACCAGCTATCTGCCACTGAAAGTCCCGTGGAAAT
Organism: Callimorpha dominula; assembly: GCA_949752705.1. Classification (NCBI taxonomy): domain Eukaryota; kingdom Metazoa; phylum Arthropoda; class Insecta; order Lepidoptera; family Erebidae; genus Callimorpha; species Callimorpha dominula. The sequence continues at coordinate 6,803,127 of OX457005.1, forward strand.
CGGTCCACCCATTTCGGAGATTAGCTGGAACAAACAGACAGGCAGACAAAAGTTTAAAAAACTAATTTTTTAGGCATAGGTAAAAATATGGTGCAAATAACTGTATGAGCTTAAAAAACTATTATTTTGACATTACAAACAGACACTTAAATTTTATTTATTTGTATTGGTTATAATTATTATTATGAATTTTAATGTCAATTTCAATGATTTCTTTCTTTTAGACTGCAGACATTTTTAGATAAAAACAGACATTCCATCAACATCCTTGGTATTTAAAACCCATAGCTTCATTCGTTTCAACTCTCTATAATACGAAATATTACCTATATCGGTAAATTTTTAAGTTCAACTAATTGTCAATTAAATATCACAAATTTTCCTAAAATTGTTAGTGCTGGGGTCTACTATACGACCCTAAAATATGACCACGCTTTCGGTAACAGCCTGTGTAACTTCTAGGAACTATTATAATTATATTGTCAGATTGACTATGAATATAACGATTCCACGAACTAACGACATGTACGTTAGTTCGTGAAATCGTTCAAAGCAGTTAAAGGTCTCATTGAAGAAATACGGTACCACTCGTTCCTTTCATAATACGGTGAAATAAAATTTTGTAGGTAAATATACTGTTATTTTTTTTATACAACATACAGGAGCAAATTATACGGCTCCTAAAGCAGCATTAACATATAGAAAAACGAGGCTAGATGTACTTAATTAGATACCTTTTGTTATTGTTTTAAGTGCCTAGTGCTTTTTTTTTTGTGCGTGTGGAAACCCCCTCGGGCCGTCACCCCACCGGGGTTTTCGGTGGGGCGGTGTGTCGGAATCGAACCGACTAAAATCACACGATGTGCCGTACTGCGCCTTAAGTAGGAGGGATCCGGGAACAGCTTTTATTAAGACGTCCGGAAAGTGCCTAGTGCTACCTCAACCATTTCTGGTCTTTTGTAGCGCACTTCTGGTTTACTGCACTAATCCTATCAGCAGTGATTGTTTGTATTTCCTGCGGTTTCATGATGTGCAACCCTAGGTAAATACTTCGGTGCCGCATTAGTGGGCCACAATAGCATAAAATATGCATTGCAGTCTCTTCTGTCTCTTGACAGAATCTGCATATTGTGTTCTCACCCAATTTTAGGTTGAACATATGTTTGTTCAGTTTTCAGTGTCCGGTGAGGACTCTTGTTACTGCACAGGTTTTGTATCTTTTGAGCTTCAGAAGTTCTTTGGATACTTTATTATCATAGCTCTTTATTATGGCTTTCGAGTGTCTTAGACCAGTCGTGGTCTTCCTAATAGCCAACGATGTATATTTGGCTCGCTGTTTGCTGAGGCCGCAGAATGGTTCTGGGCCATGATGTCGGTTGTCTGCACTGGCCGGCTGGCGAGTTCATCGGCCTTTTTGTTGTTATCGATACGATGACCTTATTAGATACCTTAGTCATTTTCACTAAGTAGCCTGAAACGGATGTTAGCAAACAGGCACACAGTGTTAAAAGACATTATTAACCATTAGGCCCACCTAGTGTGCGGTGGTGGTACTGGAACTCTGCCAATAGTGCTGCCTAACCGCAATCTTTTGTAAGGTTTAGGCTCTTCTGTCTGAGAACCTGACGATTAGTCATATAATTTATTGCTAAGATGTCGATATTGGATCATGCTTTCTGGTTTTCAAGGACCTTTGTAGACGTTCAATTGATTTTTGTCCATAGTTTTAAATTTGTCAGTAATTTATATTAATATAAATATACATTTATTATTATCATAATATAATTTCAATATATATTATAAAATGATTCGCACAGAGAATCTGATGATCTGACTGATGCTCACTGGAGACGACATATGCTAGAGTAGAACCCGCGATTAGGCAAACTAGTAGGGCGCCCTGTGGCACGATGGTCCAATGACTTGAGGAAGGTGGCTGGCAGCGAATGGATGTGGACTGCCCAAGACCAGGATAGTTGACGTTCCTTGGCACTCCTTCATCCAGCAGTGGATGGCGATAGACGGAGGATGATGATGGTGATTCATTATACATAAGAAATTGGACCAGTCAGTCCTGTGCGGCATCAGATTGGGCATATTGAAAAAGCATTTTGAATATGCCAAATTTGATGCATGCCGAATCTACCAACAATGCCAAATTCAAACCCCCAATGAATATATCTTTGCTTATTTCTAACTTTAGCAATTTTAAGACCAAATACTTAACGAAACAATATATCTAGTATTTTAAGAATAAATTGAACACAGTTTTCTGTTTCAATAAGTCATTCCAAATCAAATTGACGAAAACAATAAAGTTGTCCATTTAGATGTGACAGACTTAGGTATTTAGTGAACCCTCATAAACCCAAACAAAACAATTTAGATTAAAAATTGTATTTGAATTGACATTTACATTTAAATTAGCTGAAAGAAAGCAACTAATTTAGAAAATTTATTTTGAAAAATACTTTTATTTGAAATTGCTTTAAATTTTACGGTAACGGCTTCATAAGTAGTTACTAATAATATTATTCTTATAATGGACAAATTAGAAATTTTCAGTTCTATAATAAACCCGTTCTTCTGACCTTATATATGTAATGAATATTGGTAAAGAAATAATTACTAGTGATATTAGAAAGAAACTGCGTCTTCAAAATCTGTGTTAACGCCATCTATTGCAAAGAGCGTGATCAACGCGAGACTGATGCAATGGAGGGGATACCGATTCACCGCGCGCGCCTCGAAGCTATTTTGAATTATATAAAAACACAACTCTTTCATCCTCACTCCTCACAAGACATTGTAATTGTACATAACAAATAACGAAATATACAAGTATCTGCAAAGTATTCGATATTTAATTTCAATAAATAGTCTGTAGACACCTGAGACTTCTCGACGAACAATTATCAACAATCTGTCTGACGGTAATATACGAATATTCGAGTGACGAATACCAGGAAGTAGTTATAAAGTCTATGCACGACAGTTGTTATTCTTAGGAACTGTAATTCAGACGAATACAAAGAATACAAGGTCCAATAAGATTGTGAAAAATGAGTGTGCTTAGCTATGATAAATGATCAGCTACCGTGAAATAGAAGTAAGTAAAGGAATATAGTAATATTATTTAGTGATATGAGTCAGTGGTGCCGATTCTATTGAACACTCGACTAACCTAAAACCTGACTTAATTTCTTTATATGAAATCAACCTAGTGTTCTTCGTAATAAGGTCTATTTGTTACTAGTATCTATTTCTCATCGCCTCTAAATTTCAATAAAACCTGTCAACGTATACTCAACTTTATTTCCACGCAGCGAGTCTTCATTTATTCAAACGCTGTATAATTGCCGTATAAAAACTTGTTCAAAACGAACAAGGATGACGTGTTTTTAATCTACACCTACGAAGACGCTTACTAAAAACACAGAGCAAAAGAGATGGCATTCAACGGATAGCGGCTCTCGCTGCGTGGTATTAAAGTTTATTTAAGCGTATCAGACTTTAGTCGACAAATAAATTGCTTATTTCGATAGCGACATATGTTATGTTATGTTCTAAGTGTACAAGGTTTACTTCTTATATGAAGAAAATTTAGTGAATTTTAATTTAGCGAGTGAAGTAACAGAATTGGGGCCAGTGTTTATCGTCGTACGTCCAAAATAAAATCTCAATAATCATCAAAATATCTCATATTTCAATAGTTTACAATCACGTTTACGACGACAAGTATGAATATAAGCTCCGGAACAGACCATGAAACATTTCCATGGTAAATTTTATTCCAACGTTTCCATTTCCAAACTTCTGCATTATCTGTCTTGCAAAAACAACCTTACTGTGCATTGCACTGCGACGCTACTCAAAGTATGCTCATCCTGACAATGCACAAACTTAACACCTTTGTATAGTATTTCTCGACGTTTTTTTTTTGCTTACAAATTAAATTTAACTTAATCACTTTAGTGGTAAAATACAAATAACAAAAATATGTGACGATTATCATAAATACTAATTTTATTTTCGTAATGAATCTGTTACTTGTTAGAAGATTTACGTAAACTTCATACAACAATATTGTATACAGATGTAATACTAACATCTATACAACAGTTCAAAAAGGGTTACCAATATCACGGGGGGTACTGACAACCATTCAGATGAAATTAGATTCGACCTAGGTCGGCACGTCATTTGTCTTGCTTAGTTGTCTGAGTGAAAAGTTCCATTATAACGGACAGAGCGACGTAAAGCAATTTGGTTTCTAAGGATTCTAATATCTGTTATTTGAATAGTGAATACTTGGCTATTGTTTATTGATAGACGAGGTTTTTGTGGTCGATTCTAAAGACGTGTTTACAAGGCGAAGAAAACTTGTATCTTTGTGTCAATTAGACACAAAGATACAAGTTTTCCATCTTATACGTAGATAAAGAATTATTAAAGGTAGTTAGTACCTACTAACACACCTGTGTTCAATAACAGATTGTTATTCTGTAGGGTACTTTTAAAATAAAAACGCTGCTGTTCATGCTCATGTCATAAGAGGGATGCTGTGTTTCAAAACGGTTGGAATCAATAGTGTAAGTATATTGTATGAACACATGTAATGGATTGTGAATAAAACTTTGGTCTCAACTGCCTGTTGGTATTTCACTAGAATATAATTTGCAAATCTAGCATTAATTCTAGAAGTGTGGCTTTTTTTATCCCGACTGCGGCGAAGCCCAAAATGAGGGTTATAATACTAATATCACAAAGCTGAAGAGTTTGTTTGTTTAGTTGAACGCGCTAATCTCAGAAGCTACTGGTTCGAATTGAAAAATTATTTTTGTGTTGGATAGTCCATTTGTCGAGTCCATTCCAGTCCATTTGATTTCAATGGAGATCATCTTAGGAGATATCATATCATATCTTTTTAATATGTTTTTGTGATATCTCATCGTATGATAATACTTTTTAAAAAAATAAGTTAGTAATAAGTTTTGTTTTGTTAATTTAAATTTTTTTTTTCAATTATTTTTTAACTAAGTAAATAATTACTTACCGTTCAACATAGATACTTATCTAAGTACATAATTTTATTTGTACTAATTTTCTATTGGGTACTGTTTCTGTTGTTGTTTTTTTTTTTCTTATTTAAATATTTAAGCAAGAAAATAAAACTAAAAATATCGTGTACGCAGAAGTACTTTAAAATACCTACTACAAAATACTACTAATTATATAAATACCTACATAATATTATTACATACCCAGACTTTATAAGACCCCAGTACTTTTAGCCAGCGTTCCTTTATTATTCCTGTTCTCGTGACATTTTTTACTATAGTTCAACTCTTACTAATCAAAGCGTGATGTACCTAAAATAGCTTCTTAAAGTAACGAAATAAGTAATAATCTTAAAATAATGGAATACATTGTAGTAAGTTGTTTCCTCAAAATCGCGCTAGTTTGTTCATATGCCCGTCCCATGTTCCCTTATGTGTTCGCTGAATCGATTTTGATAATTATCATTCCGTTAAATTTATCCTTATTTCAGGAGTGACACAGAGTATACTAAAATTATAAAAATGCTAAATGTATGTATAAAACAAACCACACATTATCGCTTGGGGTATAAAATGAAAGATTTAATCAATTATACTTTAAAATTTATTATGCAACAATTTTTTTATTACATAGTATTTTAATGCATTTAGAATTTTTTAAGTGAAAATTTCTATAGGCACGTTTGTGCACTTTTGCTGTGGGGAAAAAGCACCGAACTTGTGACCGTCACGCTAATAATACATATATAGATCTAATAGAGGGCGCTAATCTAAACATTGAGTTCTGTCAGCTTCTTATTAATTAATGTCACCAACCTGCTAATGTTATGTTTTAAGTTTGTCGTTACGTTTAAATTTTCACTTCTGTCGGCAGTCCCATGACTGCCTATTTTGTAATAAGGATGCTTTAACCAATAAAATGAATACATAATCTCACTTCGTCAATGTGAAGTCGTCCTGAAAGCATACTGCATAGTTTGCTTAGTTCGCGTTCATGGTTTGGTAACTATTTATGATTGCATACCTTTGTTTTTCAAGCACTATAATAATAACTTCAGACATCTCACACACGGCCGTCTGGTCTCAAACTAGGAAGAGCCTCTACTATGGTAACCACATTGCTGATAAACATATTGATTGGCCTTTTGGTCTAGTGGTTAGTGACCCTGACTGCTAAGCCAGAGGTCGTGGGTTCGATTCCCACCCAGGACAAATAATTGTGTGATGAGCACGATAATTTGTTCTGTGTCTGGGTGTAATTTATCTATAATATGTATGTATTTAGAAATATATAAGTATGTTTATCAGCAGTCTGGTTGCCATAGTACAGGCTCTGCCTAGTTTGGGATCAGATGGCCGTGCGTGAGATGTGTGGAGTTATTATTATACTTATATATTACTAAATACATACATATTATACATAGATAAATTACACCCAGACAGAACAAATGGTCATGCTAATCACACAATTATATGTTCTGGGTGGGAATGGAACCCATGAACTCTGGCTCAGCATTCAGGAGCATTAACCACTAAACCAACAGACCAGTCAATGGGTGATTAGACTTAAAAACACACATTTTCCAAAAGCAGCCCATTCCAACCTGATGGATCTACGTATTTTAAGATCTGGTAAATATTAGCCTAAAACAGTACCGACCTAACAATACGCGGTAACAACGATCTTCTGTACGGCGGATGTACTAGGGCAGTCAAACGGATGAACAAGTTATTTAGCGAAATATTATTTACTAAATATATACGAACACACGTCAAATTTCACAAAATAATATTTACCTGACAAAGGCAGTCTACTTTATATAATAGGTAGACTGGTAGATATAGTAATATCAGGCCTACGTCAAGCACTTGTTGTTCGCAGTACGTTCACCTTAGTCAAGTTAGATCCATTAGTCCGGGTTAATGCCAACGGCGTCAACATTTTAACCTAGAAACATTGACAGTGTCAGAAAATAATGTTGCTTAATGTATGAAGCCTACGCTCATCAAATGTCGGATTATTTTTGTCTGTATTCTTTTTACTACTATTCTCTAAACATGAATTTATTTTAAGAACTAGCAGCGCCCCGCGGTTTCACCCGCCCTAAGTCCCGATCCTGTGTCAACTATGCCAACTATCTACATACCAAGTTTCATCGCAATCGGTTCAGTAATTTTGGCGTGAAAGAGTAACAAACATTCATCTATCCATCCATCCATCCATCCAAACTTTCACATTTATAATATTAGTAGGATTATTGTAAAGCAGTATGTATAACTAAACTGGGACAAGAATACGTGCATTGCGTTTTGTTCATGTCGAGAAATGGGGCTGCCAATAAAGAGAAATGTGCTTCCACAGAAACTTTTATTTCTGTGGTATGTAGTATTGTGACAATGAGTCCTGTGCAAGAAATCAGAACAAGGAAATGGGGCGTGAGATGCCCGCCCGCAATGGGAACAATAAAGAAAATTATTGTTAAAAAACAAGCTTTGAGGCCTAGGCCTAGGCCCATGCTGAAAGGTGAGGAATTAATTCATTAGACATAGCCTAAAAATAGGTTCTATAGATCAAAATTTGAGGAGCTAGGGTATGAATATGTGATGAGATTAGTTTTTAACGTTTACAGTTTTGTTTCATTAGTTCTCCGATTATTCTAAGAAAAACGTTATTCAACGTAGTGAATGTAATATCACTTTAAAGTGTCTTCAAAGTCTTTTGGCGCCTTTAATGAGCACTTAAAACTTTGATCAGATGTTGTTCTAGTACTGGTTAGATTTCTCACCTTTTTAGGGCCCTTAACTTTGAAATAGATTTCTAATCATATATCGAGATGAATAGAAGTGGAGGTTAGTATTTTTTAAGAGATTTAATGTGCAATGGTAGAAGTGTAAATTTGGGCATATAATATCAGAGGATAAACCACACGTTGCCATCCCTGAATATGGAAACATCACCCTGATGCTGCTTAATAACCCATTTACTAATAAAATTATTTCAAGAAGTTAAGACATCACTGAAAATGTTTTTTTTTGTAAGGAGTTCTTTGTGCCCCTTTGTGTTCCTTCTCCGGAATGTTTTTATAAAAAATATTAAATTATGTTGACATTGATTTTTGTAACTAAAGTCAGTCACAAAATAATTCTCTAAACAAGAAATAACGAGAGCGTGAACAATTTGGGTAATCTTCAGAAAATAATTTATTAACATTTAAAAATATGAATTAAAAAAATGTGGCAGTCCCACGTACGTACTTTTTCTGTTCTATTCCACTACTTATAAAATAAGTCCCCAAGTTACTTAAATACATTTATCTTTCAACATAGATTTGACTACATGGATGGTGAAGTGGCTTAAGTGGTTTAAGTACTAAGAAACAACAAAGAAAAATTAAAAAAACAAAAAAAATAATTAAAAATAATCTATTTGCTACAAAAACATTACGTGCTTATGTAGCTATGTAGGTACCCTGTGTGTGAAACAAAAATGGTCCCCAGCTCAGCATAGTGCCGCTTCGTGTTTACACCTGAAGCGGCGCTGATATTCTGCTAAGGCCAAAAGTAAGAAATGCTTCAAAAAAGTATTCTTCAAACTTTAGTTCAGTTGATTTGACGGTATTTTTCCTGTTTGGCTGTAAATATTGGTTAAAGAATAACTTCGTATTCCTTCCATTATGCTTCCTTTGCATACAAAGTCAGTAAAATATGGTTTGTACCCAGTAGAAACTTTCCTCTTTTAAGAACTCTCGTATTCTTAAAACTTTTATGCACTGATAAACAATTTTTGTGTCACATATATTTTCTCTATTTCTAGATTCGGATATGAAATGAATGTCACGTATTGAAATAAATAAATTTAAAAGTGTTTTTTTTTAACCAGTTAACGATAAAATACAGATACAGTTTAATGGTTAGTGTCAAGTAAATGGTGGGAGGAAAGAATATTGAATTTTTTACTTAATTTATAGGACACTAGACTTTAACCACGGTTTTGCTCCCATTGTTTTAGGCAGACATCGGTACGCTATTACAAACCATTGATCATGCTCTAGGAATATATACATACAATTTTATAAATTCTTTATAAATGCATAGATAAGATTCCTTTTTTAGTGAGATGGTTTACGAGCACACTTTTCATGTATGCAAATCTAGTTTCAGTTTTATTGCAGAGTTAAGAATTGTAAGAATTTCAGAATTAAAAAAGATTTATACCGTCGGCGTGCAGCTAATCTTGAATGGAAACAACTCAATGTTAAAGCGGTCAAGAAAACTTTCACCCGATAAGAATAAGGAAAGTTAACAGCATGTTTAGGTTGATATTAATACATCACCGTAGATGGACATCAATTTATCAAGCGGACAGGGGACGTACTGGCCCGTGATACTGTCTTTGGGTAAAATTACTTGTAACCTCGAGGTTAGCCTTCATTCATCTTGTTACTTAATCAATTATTCAGCAACGACTGTCGAGCGCTCTGCCTGTTTTAGTCTGATTACTTCAAGTGACAGATATTTTTAGGTGCAATTCATCTATTATATTATCGTACTATATTTATTTTATATTTCGTTATTAGGAATACGAATTTTATTAATATATGATAATATATACGAACCTATAGAAGAAACTGTACAAAAAAAAAAATAGGCTATTAAATTCCAAAACGCAATAACAAAAGGTAAAAATCATCTCTCAGCTTCTTCGCGTTCCTTGAACCATTTATATAGGACTCTGTTTTTTTCCATGAGCCCAAAAAAAGTAAATAACAAAATCAATTGTTTTGAAACACAATCAAGCAGGGGTTTAAAAACTAATTACAAACAGTAAGATTATTTTCTTTTTTCTTTTATTTAAAGAAATAATTCCAAAGAAACAGAGAAATTTACTGGAGTAAGTTTCAACTTTAATTAGCGGCGTGAAAAGTTTCCCTTTTTGGCGTCAGGTACGCATTTAATCGATAAGTGAAAAGAAACTTGGCAATGTTCAATTCTATGAAAGAACCAAACCAGTAAACAATGTATTTGTTAATTTGAAAAGAATATAAAATAAACAAATGTTGTATTGAAACAGAATGATGTTTTAATTAAAATTATGAAACAAATAAATGATTGTGACTTGAAATACTGTTTGTACATAAATAATTAAATATTATAATTAATTTTATGTAAGAGATGGAAAGACAGAAACAGACTTGATGATAAAAAACTCCTTTATCAACTGCCCTGGAAATTGATTGGCATCGGAGAGTACATTTAATGGCAGAAATCATTTATTTTCCATGATGTAACCGTTCAAAATGGAGGAGTTTCTCATTTCGGCTGTATTTGTAAGCCATTTGTGAACCGATTTCAATAATTATTTCAATTGAATTTGTTGTACTCAAGGTTGGTCCTATTTAAATTTGAAAAATATTCCTCCTCTAAGTTGGCTGTTTTATTAAATAGTAAACTTTTAATTACACTATGTAAAGTTATAATTACAGTATTTTATAATTATAATCGTGGTATTATAGTATTCATCTAGTAGATGTAGTTAACATTTTTTTGGTGTTTCTACAACAATTATAAAGTTTATACATATCAAGCCAAGATTCATAACTACCTCTGTTATTTTGAACAAGTATAAAACTAATTACAGTCCCATTATTTGGTTTGCTTAAAATATAATTCTAAACTCTATTCCCCTTGAGTAGGTGTCAAATACTGAATAATGTTCAGCCTCAAAGGGGTGAATGTTGAAACCGAATGGTAGAACCGAACAGCGGAAATGGTATGCCACGGAATAGGTTACATACGTCCTCGTCTATATAAGAAAAGTCACTAGATGATGGTGTAGGGAAGGAAGGAAAAATGTTTCTAGGGTCAGATTAATTACATTAAAATTTGGTATATCATAAAATATATGTATATTTATAAAAAATACACCCAAAAGAAACAAATGTATTTTGGTTACCTTAAGCCGTGCATGTAAAGAAAACATTTACGGGTTGTAAATGTTTAATTACCTCCGTGCTAAATTTTAAGTCTCTAATATAAAAAAAACCATGGACTTAAATACAAAATTGCGATAGCCCTTAGATCTAAATTCAGCCGGTATGATTTATAAATGCCACCAAACGCTACACTGTTTTGTCTATACCAAAAGAGTATTCCTTCAATGGATCAAAGGGCATAGCGATTTACTCGGGAACGACGCCGACGAGCTGGCAAGGAAAGGTTCTACAACATCAGTGGCAGGTCCAACACTGCTGCCATTTCCCTTCAGCCAATTTCGTTCTCATGAACGAAATTGGCTGAAGGGTCCGTTGCTCATGCAACGGACACGAGAAGCGCACAACGGTCGCTGGGCCAGTATACCTAGAGCAGACAGTCGAAACTGGTAATGGTTTAACATTTTAATACCACGTTTAACTTGAAGACTGCTCAGTCTGAACCATTTCAACATCAGAATAGTTATAGGAACCATCATGGGCAACCCATGATGGTTCCTATGCAGAGGTTGTCTCAACGTGGAGGAAACAGCCGTCCACGTTGTCCTGGAGTGCGAAGGCGGGGCTTCACAACGGGCTAGTATCCTCGCTGGTGCGAGGTCGCTCCTAGAAGCCTGTGAAAACCCCAGGAGGCTTCTGTGCATCTGGAAGGAGAACTAACCAACCTATCTGAACGCATAATGGACCACCTATGAGCCTAAAATCCTTATACCAATACTTTCGCTTTTATGTACAGAACATTACAGGAAGGTGTAGTCATATTTTAGGCTCATATAGTAAATAACGTAATGTGCTAGCAATTTTAGCAAAATTCGTTTTAAATACAGAAATCTTACTTTAAAACGGACAAACTGAACTTGATAATTGTTCGATAAAGAGGGCTTACATGCGTGGATATTAATATATTCATAATGGAATCATTGAAATTGTCATGAAAATTCATATTATGTTGTTTAAAAATGTGAGCATTATCCAAAAAAAAAGGCTTGACAAATCTCCTATAATCTCCTAAAATATCAATGTCATATTATAAATTTACTTTTGTTATTCATTTTCCGTTATTATTCTACTCGTAATTAGATATTTATCCGTTTTTTTTTTAAGTGATCTCTATTTAAATAAGTAATTGATTTACATTTACCAAATAAAACTCACAAATATTTTCATTTATATTTACTTTTTTTGGAAGAAATACAAACTATATTATTCTACTTACCAATATCCGGACCCGTGTCACAATCCCATTTCCTTTAATTCACATTTCAGCGTCTACTGCGACCGCTATTAAAAGTCAATTGGTTCTCATATCTGTACATATGTATACTAAGAACCTGGGTTTGGCTATCGAATTTATAATTCAAAGCACTTACAGTGAGAGGCTTTTGGTATTGTGTCACTACCACCATCGATTGTTTTCTCATACATGTTACCTGATCCGATGAAGGTAAATGTACTACTAAACTAAAAACCTGTTTACAGGAGATCCTTGTATGACTCAGAAGAACATCTTAGAAAGTAATTAAAAATACATTACTGAAGCCAATAATCATGTAGGAAAAACATTAATCACGGCGACTATATTATTTTTTTGAGTTTTAACTTAGTTACTTAATATTGCTATAATTTGTAAAGAAGTATTTTTTATAGTGATAAATTTGAAAGGAATCTAAACAAATAAATATCTTCTTTCGAAACCAAAGGAGCTCTTTCTGCATCACACTTTAATGAGATTAAGGCATAATGTTCTTTCACTTACTTTAAATTTTGTATGTAATGTTATTGTGCTACGACAACCGTGAAGATATATCTATGTTCCTTGTATTACTAAGGTAAAATGTCACTTCAATACATACCATAGATTTTTTGTTTCATCGTAAGAATTATATAATTATTATTAGTCAGGGTTTTTACGTAATACATCAAGAAGCAATTTTCCTACAAAAGGTCTAATTTACTTTGTCATTAATTGTTGGTGACTTTTGTGAGTTTTGAAAACACATTACACATCTTTATTCACTACTAGCTGACCGATAAGAAAGAGAGATAAATTTTCTACGTTTTTGCAACAGTTTTTATTGATGCTCTGCTGCTATTGGTCGTAGCGTAATATGTAGCCTTACTCGATAAATGGGCTAACAAACACTAAAATAATTATTCACAAACACAACTCACACACTCAACACAAACTCTTCAGCTTTATAATATTTGTGTGGGTTTTTTTTTTAACTTCACTCCAAATTCCCCTTCCGAGCTGATAGTAATTACACCGAGTTGAATTCCCGTTTTCATGAAACTACTATGTATGTAGGGCTTAATGTTAGTAGTAAAACTTTTATCCTAACAGGAAACAACTTTTAATTTGATTAGTTCCCTCCATCTTAACTTGTAACAAGCGGTACTTAGTTGGGAAGTTTATTTTTTTGTAACTAGTTTAATACATAGTTTAATAAAGTATGTACTAAACTAAGTAAGTAAGTAAGTGTCAGTAATGATGTCAGTACACGAGGTTTTAAAAGGTATCATTGTTTAGCACGTTGGCTACTTATTCTTGTCTTGGATTGACTTGTCTTGACATACAATGTTCTTTTGATTTGTGTTTTATAAGGAGCATTTATACGATCCAAAAATACTATTAGATGTTCATATTATTTACACTTAACTTTCTTATATCCTTGGGTATCTGTTAAATTATGTTTATCGGATTTATCAGAACATCATATTGTTCTATTATTATTTAACAAGGGCATGTTTGTGATAACAAGTGTAATAATATTAACATCTGACACACGTTAATTTTGTCTGTGAGCAAATGATGGGCAATTGAGTCCGTTCTACTAAACAGCCCTTGTCTTGTAACAATTTTCGTAAAAGTAAACGAGGTGCCACGATAAACACACAAGAGGTACTGCAGAATTGTTAAATTGCATGGGTAGGGCGTTTTATATAACCTTTTGTTTTGTTTACTTTTACCCAAAGGGGACATGTGATGTAAGCTTAAAGTGTTATATTTATAGACGTGAAACAATGTGATAACCTACCTACCAGCAAATTAGCTTCACAAACGGTTAAAGACGTTATCAATTCCGATTCATAGTTATTGTACTTAGTGTACTCGTACATGTGCACTAAGTAGGTACAATAACACATACAATGTGTGACATCATAACGTTTAATTTAATTTCTCTGTTAAATGAAAATAGATAATTTTTTAGGTATTTGCAATTTTAAAACAACATCAATAAACTACACAATAATCCCAATGGTTCTATAGATGCATATAGTATGCCACTGCTTACACATTTTATCTCGTAAAGTAGAAATACCTATACATTTCATCTGTATATTGTCCATAGTTACGTATTTTTTACGTAGCTGTATTTTCAACTGTCTGTTTTATCCTAATTCAAGAATGACTTATAAATAAATAACATAAAATAAAAAGGGTTCTGGCAGCTTATCTTTTATCAATATCTAAAAGTGTAAGCAAACCTTAACTTCGTGCCAATGTGATGTATGTATTGTATGTATAAATCACGTCAGATATAACTGACTTGAAGCGTAAAATGTTTCTAAAATTAAATTTCGAAATTATAGCTAGGTTCACTCATCTGCGACTTATAGCTGACTTTCAAAGTCAACACTTGAAGTTATTAACAAATAGTCAAATAAACAAGGTTTTCAACTATATTTAATTGAAATCGGGGCTTTATAATATTATTCAGACTTCAAAATACTGGTCAGGTATCGCCGGGGCTGTAAGTAATTACAAGCGACATGTTTTATCGCGCGTGATGAGGTTTAATAAGACAAATAGCTTTATAACTGTATGGACTTCAGAAATAACTATACAGATAGAATAAACAAAAGATTCAAATAAACAATAGGGATTGCAACCCATGTTAGACACATTAGTACTTGTGTAATTTTTATACCAAAAATGTAATATGCTCTATATTGATATTATTATTAGATGTGTAACTCGGGACTTAATCGCAATAATATTTAAAAGGTACAATACCTCTTGGTTACCCGACTTTTCGATTGAAATGCATCGATCGTGGTCATGAGTGGACTCTCCACTTCACGATCCAAGTAACCAAGAGGTATTGTACCTTTTAAATGTTATCGCGATTAAGTACCGAGTTACACATCTAATAATAATACCTTTTAAATATTATCCCGATTAAGTCCCGAGTTACACATGTAATATGTATCAATGTCGAGCAAGTTTAAAAACAATTTATGATATTATTATAACAACGACGGTTACTATTATATGATATACATTTTATTATTATGATATATTATATGATATAATATACATTTTATGAATAACGTAGAAACGATTTTTAATATTTATTAATGTTATTTTCCTTTTTTGGAATACACTTCAAAACTTGATCTGTGAGGCTAATATCTGTATAAGTACGTATCATTCCCAGGTGTATGACTAGTCCATCAAATAAGATAAAAAGGAAGAACTTTAGTAAGAAATGTAATTTTTAAACCACTTTTTAAGAAGTGACACCGTACTCAGATTTAATATTGTAGAAGTTGTATCGTGCGACCTATTTTCGTTTTATTCCAAATGTCATTTTCTGAACTTCGCTCGTTGCTGCCAGGCAATATTGTCCACGCCAGACGCAAATGACACAGTTACGTCAATTTAAAAATTAAACAAAATAAAATTGACATTTAATTGATTAATGAAAATTATTGTATTCGTATCTTTATAATTTATTGAAGTACTAGCTGCCCCGACAGACTTCGTTCTGTCAAAAGTTATTGATTGACGTCAAATGTTTGACAGCTGGAGACATGTATTTTAATTATTATTTAGTATGTGGTTTGTATATGAAAATAAAAGTGTTGTTTTTAATATTTTCCTCAGAATTTTTACGTTTTTCTCTCCATAAGAACCCTCCTTGTGCCTTAATCAAAATATTATATTATAAGAATTGGTCAAACCGTTCTCGAGTTTTGCGCTTAGCAACACATTTGGCGATTCATTTTTATTTACATATAGATTATGGGGATAAGGAAGTTTACCTAATAAGTTAGTGCTAATTTATGTAGTTCTTCAAAAAGAAGCTAAGGTTGAGGATTAGTTATTAACCTGGTAGTTTACTATTAATAAGTTTCCATGTTTATGGCTTTAAATCTTTTAAGAATTTATGAATAATATTATACGCGGAAGCTCATAAGTGCGAAATATAGAAATGTGTGTTATAAATATATCAATGTTTGGTACAATGATATATTACAACACACATTTGTGTGTACACCCTACCGCCTGAACATTCTACATCATGAATGTTCGGTCATTCCAGTGAATCATGTAGATGCCTATTAAGTTTAGCTACGTGAATATCAATAAACGGCGATCACAAAATAAAAATCAAATTGTGTGTGGAAAACAATATGTTTGGTGAAAGAAACAAAACGAAATTGCGTAGGTATCAATGATATACAAAATTAAGAAACTAACTACACCAGCGAGATATCTTGACTCTTTTTTTTATTGACATTAACTTATAACATTTTTATAAGTAATTTTATTATAAAAATTAAATTATTTGAAAAATGAAAATATTTTCATTTACAGTTGAGTTCTGCGTTGCGTCTAAGTTTATAAGAAACTAGTCCGGATAAATCTGTCCATACTTTTTTATGCACTTGCTACACTTATTCTGCTTTGCCAATGTTTATTTTATTTTATTTTATTTTATTTGGGATGCTTACGGCTTAAATAGTTATTAAATGACATTCGTTGTAACAGATGCCAATTACAAGCTTCCACATGTCAATGTTAAATTTTTTTTTTTAAGATAGACCTCCGTAGACATACGCAAATAGTAATTAACATAACAGATTAAAATAATGGTAGATACCCTTAAGTTAGAATCATTGTTACTAAATGATGTGGTTTACATTATCATTGAAGATCACATCGATGTTGAATCCCTAAGAGAATTGATTAAATACAGACAAAGGTTTTGGGTCGCAGCCTTTAGTTTTAAGTTGATTGCCTCATTACGAAACTGTATGGGGTTAAGATTATAAAAAATTAAGACGTCGTAAAAGTATATGATATATCTATATATTTACTATCTAACAACTTATGTTTGTTATACGAAACGTAGACAAATAAGAAACAAGAGATGGGATCAAAGAACAAAATGCAACTAGCTTACTTCCAAGAACACATGTAGAATATATCAAGAAGATGTTCTTAGAGAAAAAGTCTTCTTAATAGATAAACTACATATTTATAACTTAACTTAAGACGCCTCACACACGACCGACTGATCCCAAACTAGGCAAAACCTGTGCTATGGTAACCAGACTGCTGATAAATATACTTATATATTTCTAAATACATGTATTACAGACAAATTATACCCAGACACAGAACAAATGATCGTGCTCATCACACAATTATTTGTCCTTGGTAGGAATCGAACCAGTCAAGAACTGAGGATTACTATTATACTAGACCAACAGACTAGGTTATTATATGTTTTAATAGCAGCAGCAAAACCGTAATGGATCCGCCTAATATTTACCACATTTAGACTAGCATTTCTTACACATTGGACTTTTTGTTTTGGAACTAACGCTACCATACCTACGCTTGTGCTATTAAATAAGAAAGTACCCTTTAATTAATACTCACGTGACTCACGTGCTCTTTTACAGCTGCTACGTTCGTAAATAGACTGGCATTAACCTAATTGTTTACTATTAATTTTTACATTATAAAGGAATTTAAGAAAATATCAAACAACTTAATATACATGGTCTTAATTGTCATTTTCCAATAAATTTTCACTTGGTAACGACTTGTAAGACTTCGTCTTTATATAAATATATTGAGTGTACAAAATTGCCCTAAGTCTGTTCGTCTTTCATTTATGAACGTCACCTCGTTCACAATATGAAAATCAACGAAATTGGGTTTATTAGTTCGCTCGTAGCTCCGGAAATTTAGTTTTAATTTGTTTAGCACTGATTAACGTGTAAATAATTAATGTTAGTTAATCATTCTATATTAAGCTTTGAATTTTGATTTTAGGTACTGATTATGTAACAAGGCCAATGTTCATTAAAAAATTATTATTAAAACATATTAGATGATATTTTTTTGTTCTCGTTTTAAACAGACAGATTATGAGCAATATTGTAGTGGTATTTAGTTTGATTTTTTTAAGGTTGAAATTGCAGTAGTTAAAGTAAGTACTCTATAAAAAATTCCTGGCTATTATAGTTAAAATTGTAATAAGAGCAAATCTGTGCTTTCCTTTATTGGGTACTGATATAGGCCTTTGTCTTATAACTATAACTGACCTGACCTGACCTGATAGAAAATGGTGATGATGTCTTTTGTACTCAACTTGAAATTATATACACTATATTTATAGTTATTTAAAATAATGACGTTTAATAATATAAGGACTCCATTAGCAATTTGATTAAATGCCGATTATTTAACTTCAAATCATTCAAATTATAATACCATAAATAACATGTATCAGGAAATTGAAATTTTTGCCGTAATCTTTTAATTTGCTGTCAAATTAAACCATTTAAGGAATTAGCAATACATTACGAAATATAAAAACAATTTGACTTTTAGGAAATTCACTCTTGTAATTTGATACATCCTTGACTCAAATTGAGCGTAATCAAGTAAACGTACGATAATCAAAGTAATATACTTTGTGCGTGATTATAATATTGAAGTCACTTATTTATGTAAATGTTTTTTTTACATCTTATCCTCCGAAAACGTCGAATCACTTTGCATTATCCTTATCATTAACCCATTTATTATAAACACGCTTTATATAAGCGTGTTCTTCACTTATAACTAACCAGCAATGTAAAAAAAAAAGTGAGAAATAAATTTTAACCAACTTATGATTTTTTGGAGTTGGATGTGTCCGACTGGCCTTGATAGCCTGGAATAGATCCAACACTGGCACGCCCTCCTGTTTCTGGGTGGCAAGGCGGGACTCCTGGTGCTACAGGTAGGTTCTGAGGACACGTTAGACCGCATCCGCATGTGGCTGACGTGTCAAAATATATCAATATCATAGGCACGTCAATGCCCCCGCCAAGTCTTAAAGACTCCCCGATAATTTGGTTATGGTTAAAGCTAGAAAACTGATTTTTCATTAACCAAGGGAATATAATACAACTAGGTATATTCTATTTACCTACCCTTAAGTTAAGGGTAGGGTCCTAAATAGGTAGGTGCAATAAGTCACAGATAAACAATGTTTACTTTATATAATCGTACACAGCAATAAAATCTATATACATACAACATAAACTACCCAAAATTAAAGCTTTAAGCGCTTTATTTATATTTGTGCACTAGCGCTATGTCATGTTATTGGACAATTAAAACAGTAGATTATTTTTATGTCATTATTGTGCCATATGATTCAAGCTTCCAAGTCTTTCTATACGTGTTATACGGTCACTATAAAATGTTGTTTGATAACAATTAGATTTAAATTATAATGGTATAATACTCGTTGTGTAAAATTATGATGGTTTGAACTGTGATTTTTATTGACCAGATTTTCAGGAAATGCATCAGAATAATAAAAATGGTCTGATCATTTCACTGTGGTGTTATGTTAACTATTTATTCAAAAACTAAATTACTTCAAATGAACAGATTGTTGAGCTTCCTAATTGTATGTTAAAAGTGCAATAGTTTTGAAACAACACAAAAAGAACCACACAACCACAACCACCATATGAAGGAAAATATAAAGATGTTGTTTACTTCCAAGGCTTTATTCAAAATGCATTTATATGCAGTCTAATTTTAATATAAACTGATATTTGAATTTCAGTTTTTTTACAACAATGTATGTGATGCAGCGTAAAGATTTGTAACATGGTAAGTCAACAATAACTTTAGCTGAAATGAATACGATGATTACTCTTATTGGATTAATTCTAAATAATATTTAAAATATACAATGTCATACATACAAATACTCTGGGTCATAAGACTTTGTGGACTACAGTAAATAAATGAAACAAGCACTATTTAGCCAATTGTTTTATTCTGCTGAGCATTGCTTTATTCTGTATGCATTGCAATTTAAATACTTAAACCGAAGAGTACTAATAAAGAACTTTACCACATTGTTACATAAGATAAAAGTTAAATAAACTGCAGCTTAAATCAATTAGAACGTTAGTATCCATCACTTTAAAAGAACGAAGAATGTCAGATAGTTTTAAAATGAACAGGGAGTAATAACGCAGCAAGTTTTTGCTCCGATTTGAAGAGTTCTTTTACTGGCATTTAATGTGCTATTAGTGAATCAAAACTTCTGCTTCCACACTTTCATTCCTAGGGGAAATTAACTTCAATAGCATTGATTACAAACGAACGATGGTTGTTTTGTAATACTCTGTTCAAAGTTTCAATTACAAATTGCATTTACCAAAAGTTAGGAGTTATGGTACTATATTTAGTTATTAGTCTATGTGAATACACCTATTTGGAGGAGATGAATAGCACTCTTGACTCTTGAAATTCTGCAAGGACATAGATTGTATACTGGGTCTTCCCCAGGATATAATCTATCTCCTTACCAAATTTCTAGACTACTTTTTATCCCAAAAAAATGTAGATACGATTCCCGTGGAATAAATTTTAATTTAAATGCGAACAAAGTCACAGGCAACAGTTAGTTTGTTATAACTATTTAAAAAACAATTTTTTTTTCGGTTTAAAGTTCCCATGAAGACTGAAAAAAAGTATTAAGCTCAAACAAGAGGTGGCTGATGTAAACCCTTGACTGACTTCGGTTTTTGTATAAGGTCTCCATCATGTTGTAGTGTCGTTAGAATTACATATGTGTGTCAAGTTTCAATACAGTTGGTTAAGAAATGAAACTCAGTGGGTGAACAATGTTTCATTGCCCATTTTTCTACCCTATGGTTTTCCAATTCAACCACTTTGAAGACCAACTTAGAAGTAATATATAAATATCCATGATAAATAAGAAAGAAATTAAGAAAGAATATTTTATTTGGTAGAGTCAGATACACTTATCCATCCATTAGAACTCACAGCTCTAGAAACATGTACCTTATTTATATAAGTGAACGGCGCGAACTCATAAAAAAAGAAAATAAAATACAAAAAGAAGGCTTTTACTAGTTAGTAACTAGTGGGGCATCCCTGAAACACACGTTAGCAGAAACCGTTCTCTTTAATAAATAAATAGTGGACATTACTCACTGTAGCTATTATACTAATAATGTACCTACTTAGGGTGCTAACAATTTTTTTAACAAATGGGCATCCAGTTCAGCATGTGTAAAACGAAGGTTCGGCGCTGGTTTTCGACTGGAACCCATGGTAACTCACGGACGTCTATATACTTAAAACATATAATGTTGCGTTAACAGTAAATATTTCATGAATATTAAATGGTGTGCTTAATATATTTATTATATTATTCATGTGCAGCATACACATAATACCTACCTTTATAACTTAATAAATAACAATAAAAGACAATGAATTATATTATTTGTATTATTCAATTATCCCTATATAACTCGTAACAGTGCATTATTCACTCCAGATGAAACTTAAGTTAAATTATTACTAATTAATAAGTAAATGAATTAATTATGACTGGCCTGTTGGTCTAGTGGTTAGTGACCCTGACTGCTAAGCCAGAGGTTGTGGGTTAGACTCCTACCCAGGACAAATAGTTGTGTGATGAGCACGATAATTTGTTCTGTGTCTGGGTGTCATTTATCTATAATATGTATGTATTTAGAATATATAAGTATGTTTATTAGCAGTCTGGTTGCCATAGTCCAGACTGCCTTGTTTGGGATCAGACGGCTGTGTGTGAAATGTGTAAAGTTTTTATTATTGAAATATTTTGATTAAAGCTATCCAGCTTTCATTGTTCTTCCATAAAGTATTGCCGTAAATGCGTTTTGAATGTTGTTACCGACTTTCACAAAAAAGAATTATCGATATTGACTGATTGAATTATCCTGTAAAAAGGGACAATTGGACATGCATAATCAAAAAAAGATTTGAGAATGAGAAATTTACGTTTTTTTCTTGGTTAATAATCACAATGTTAAAAATGTAACCACAACAAATATGAATGTAAGCTATATTTCCGGCTTCACACCTAATGAGAATGCAACTTTAGCATCATTCGTAACAATAAAAATTTCGACCTTTGCTAGGTTCGTAGGTGATAACGAAGTCACGTTACGGCATTTAAACCAAAATTGGGAAGATTCCATGAATGAAATATTTCCAAATGTTTTTAGAATTCAGTACCAGCGGATTGTGCAAGCCCCGTTTTAATAAAATTATACAAAGCTCGGAGGAAGGTATATCGAGGTCGATGTAAACGATGTTATTCCGCAGGATTATCCAAACTACGCGGCGGTCATGTAAAATTGGTATTCACCAAACAAAGGGTGAGCTCACCAGACGACCTCTACTATTTTATGTTGCTTAACCACTTTTGTTGAAATATAGCAAAAGCTAGTCTTGCGTCAACAAATTTATGACAAAGAAACTAATCTGCAACTAATTATACCCACCTACAGTTTATAACTACAATGTGAAGCATTCGTAAATGTTAAAGAAAACATAATAGATAAACAATGAAGTTTAATTAAACTTCATTACGAAGTAGCAAATGATTTCAGAAACGTTAATGAACAAAATACTTTCAGTTTTATCTTCTCACATGAGCTCTCTCACGAGAAAACTTTTCATTCTTTGAATTTGTTAAAATTTGTAGGGTTGATTTACTTCGTAAGTAGTTCGTTCATATTTTTTTTACTAAGAATGTTAAAAAAGACCAAAGTTACTGTGTTTGTGTGTATGTAATAATACATAATGTCAGTAAGTCAATAGTGCTAACAAAAAGGTGAGTTTGTAGGCGTCTATATTTATTAAATATTCGAGCCATGAATATTGGTTGTATCGCTGAAATTCATGGTAGCGTGTAGAAATTGTTAGATTGCTTGCATATCGCAGCAGCACAAAAGGGCTCCCAATGGCAAAGTAATGTTACACAAATTACCGATATTTAGCTACCGATTAAATTATATTAAGCGCACTCAATCGAGACTATCAACGTTTCTCCTAAAATTATTTTTTAAATTTTGAAGTGAAACTTCTTTAGAATCGTTGTGGTTTAAAATTCAATGAAACGGAAGCATCATGATAAAGTTCCTATGGTAAAGTTCTTCAATAAATTTTTTAATTAAAACTACATTACATCAAAAATGCAAAGTTGAGTGCCAACATTTAGATTTCAGACCTTATTATGAAAAATGTATTCAAATTTATTTTTTGCGCTTTTAAAATTGATTGTGGCGTATATTGATGTAGAGAATAGTGGTTCTAGAATGGCAAAGTTAAGTTTGTCACTCGGAAAAACCGGACAAAATCTTCGAGAATCGATTGCGATTGAAAACTATCTACATACAAGTTTGTAAGCAACCCTTGGTACGCAAGTCTAACTCGCACTTCCGTTCGCGTTCTTTTACTACAAACTTAGCGTTGGATACACACGTAATTCAAAACAACAAGTCAAAAATGACATTTTTTTTAAATAAAAATTCGTACAATCAGACAAAAAATCAGTAAGGCCGCTTGGAAGTAATTGCGTATTTACGTGCTTTGAAAAGTTTCACGAATTTGTAGATTTTTAATGATGGCTATGAAGGGGCATAAAACTGACGCAGTAACTTGTATATGAAGACGCGAACCCAGCGCAGCAGTCGTCTCTCCGCTAGCTATGAGTTAGGTCGTGTCATAATTTAAGTATGTAATTACATTTATAAGTGTTACCAGTACTTATGTATAAGAAGTGTAAATATATATTCTATGTCAAGAAGTCCGCATATCATTGAACCCAAAAACGATCCACAAAGCTACAAGAGATTCCAGATTAGATTGTTACTTGTGACGAAAAGTGGTTTCTGTATAACAATTACAAACGTCTTACTTCTACTTCTTTGTACCCAATAATTCCAACGGATTTAAATCTGATGGGACGATGAAAGGACTTAGTCTAACTGGCTCCTACTCCTGACAATTCAAAAATACCTATTATTGGTTTAATTGAAATAAATGGTTTTGATTTGATTTGATTTGAAAAACCTCCTTAAAGAGTTCATTTATTTCAGTGTAAAGAATTGTTTTAGCGACGATGGCTCTGCCGCCTAGTGGTGCAAATCCGAATATATTAAATAAAAAATACTTGACATTGGCACTTCACGTTATTAAATAATCACATTAAAGAAGTGAAAAAAAGCATTTAACTAAGTGAAAATGTATTGTTGCCTTTCTAGTGCTCGAACATTTTAAAGAAAAATAAAAATAAGTCAAATGGTATAAAATTGTATTACTTTCCCACGATTAGTACTCTCACTTTCCATGGTTATGTGATAATGACATCAGTGGACAACTGCAGTAAAAAAACATAATTATGTCAGTATGAGTTTCAAAACCATTTAGAAATTACTAATAATCTTATTTGTAAAAAAGCAAAGTTTTGTATGTAGTAGTACATTCAATACAAACAAATCTGTAAGTAAACATAACTTCGAATAATTTTGTTTCAGTAAACATCAAAATAACTGGCTCCCATCTAAACATTCTACAATACGCAGCCCTATATTCCAAATAGGCCTGCCTTACATTTGCAATTTAATATTTCTATTGCAATCAAGCTGAAAAGAAGGCGACATTGACATAAATAATAATATAGACAAAAAATTTACGTAAAAACCAAGTTCAGAATATACTTTACAGTTATTTTTACATCATAAACGTTAGAAATTTTTGTTTGTGCTACAATTTTGCTTGTTATTACTCCATTTCCATGATTCTTAACTGTTTCTTCTACTTCTAAGACATGCCCGGATTCGAATAGTTTTTGCCTTTTTGACATGTTCTGGGCCACGCTGACGATCATTTCTAATCACCACAAACCCATCTATACTAATATTATGAAGAGCTATAGTTTGTGAGTTTGGATGTTCGGTACTACTTATTCGATTTTGAAAAGGCTATAGGCTATATAACATCATGCTATGATCAATAGGAGCATCAATGAAAAATGTTACAAAAACTGAAAAAAATACTGAGTTAATTTACAAACACAACGAATCAAATAAAGGTAATTTAAACATTGACTGCAACACGTTAACAGATCTAAAAAGTTTCTTTTAATAACCACACTGTGGCTCTCGTATCGATTTGTGCTGCCACCTATAGTTTATGCATGTTTCTTATAATAATTTAGAATAAAAAAAATGTTCCATATTTTCAGTACGAAACAAAAGTTTTATAGGTCCTAATAAAATTCATCTTGTATATGTTCTGATAATTATGTTTATCGTACTTTTTATTTATTTATTGGTCTAAGTGCATGTAAACATTGTAGGAAGTATTACCTTAATAGGCCTAATTAAATGCCTTGTGTACAATAAGGATTTTTTAGTAATATAAGGGTTTCTTTAAATATCCCAATTACAAACTGATAGAGTTCGTGTGTGCAGTGTCGTTGTTTTAAAAAAGCAAATCTTTTATGTTACATCTTTCCAGTGCCTTTTTGTTATAAAATTTTACGGCAATTATAAGAAAGTAGGTAAGTAAAAATCGCCATTGTTCACTTCAATTTTCAAATCGAACGTGGAATAAAGGACTTTTTGAAAAATTGCTCGTTTCAGCTTAATTAAATTGACACCGGACAAGTTTGAAAGCAATTCACATCAAATGAAGTACCCTCCTTTATTTTTCCGCTTCTTAAGTAGGTTTATTTATACTACGTTTCAGTCTCAAACTAAAAGCAATTATTACATTTTAGTTACAAATTAATGTTCCATGGAATGCCGTTAACAAAGCTGAAATCAATAAGACTATAAACATTAATCTGACTTACTGATACGTGCTTTCATTGATACCTAAATTGGAACCTAGTAATAACATAATTGTGTTGCTATTGCATGCATTAATTAACCTTGTTGATTTATTTGACGACCAATAGTTTCAATTA
Organism: Callimorpha dominula; assembly: GCA_949752705.1. Lineage (NCBI taxonomy): Eukaryota > Metazoa > Arthropoda > Insecta > Lepidoptera > Erebidae > Callimorpha > Callimorpha dominula. The sequence goes on from OX457005.1 coordinate 6,829,269, forward strand.
TACTCTAATTAGATAGTCAATTACAATACATTTATAAGTAATTGATATTGTGTTGGAGACATACATTGACATTAAATTGTCATTAATTGTGTGCTGACTAAGGTTTGGATTTCATAAGTAACAAGTTATTACCCAAGTCTTTACTTTAATCTTAACTAAGAATAATTTCATTTACAATTTCTCGGTAGAAATACTGAAATTTATTATTAAATACATTTTTTTATTATAAATAAAAATGAAACCGACGAAAGAAGAAAGGAACTGAGAATCAAAATAAATAATAAAAAATAAAGTTACTCCAAACTTACTAACTAAACTCCAACACTAATCTAAATACATAAATATTTTTGAGTCGGCGCCAATGGGGTGGTACAGTTAAAAATAACAAAAGCACTTTTTATATTATGAAATATCAATAACAAGTTAAAGTTAAAATCGTCAAAATGATGCGAGTAAATAAACTCACAGCTTATCTTTCACGTAGGTATGTCGAAACTATTTTGTTCGTGCTTATAGATTACATTGTATATTATACAACTAAGTTAACAAATAAGTATACGGACTGACAATATGCGCTTAAAAATATGCAACTCTGCAGTGGTGTCACTCCCGCATTAGCACTTCGAAGTCCCTCTACCGTACCTACCGTAGAGGGGAGAGGGGGGGGGCTACTTGGAGCTTAGGTAACCCTATTCACCAACCTAAATAGAACTACACTAGTACTGCTGAATCAATGTGTGCACCGATCGAAACATCGGGTAACCAAAAAAGGTATCGAACCTTATAAATATTATCATGATTAAGTCCCAATTTAGAGAGAGAGAGCGAGAGAGGGGGGGGGGGGCTCGTGGCTAAGTGGTAACCGAGTAGGTTTGCACATTACACTGTTAAGTAAAACTAGCCAGGTCAGTCTTAGGATGGGTGAATGGCTGACAATTCTTAACACATTGAGACCCTTCCGAGCCTCGGAGAGCACGTTAAGCCGTCGGTACAGGTTACCATACGAATATCTGTGGCATTCGTTACGGATAGTTGGAGCCCTAAAATGTCCGACAACCTGATTTAACTACATATCGCCTATACTTGGGTTGTGGAGGTCTGATGGCAATCGCTTCACATAAAATATCTGTAAGTTAGGCTGTAAGCCGACCCCAACTTAATTGAGAAAAGGCGCGGAGGAAAACTAAGTCCCGAGTTACACATCGAATATGTAAAAAAGTCGTCAAAGTTTAAAAATAATCATTCTTTCTTCTTTAAACCCCAAGAAGGATAAACGTAGAAAAGGCAATGTATCTTCAACGGCCTCTTTTCACAATCGACTTTCTTAAAGATCTTATCGTTTTCTTGGAGGATATATATTATAAAGTAAACACATCTCTAACGATATATCCCATGCGTAAATCAGTGTGTAAACTGACCCGGGGTTTACAGATCGCTGATCTAGGTCACACAAATATGTAAGCACATCTCGATCTGAAATATATCTAAACACATGTCTATGTGCACGTCACTTCTGTCCACCACGATTTTATCATTTAAAAGATTTCATAACAGACTAGTGTCATCACACTATAAGGTTTATTTTTGATTTATGAGTAAGGCCCCCGGGTCACCAGGATCCCAATTCTAAATAATAAATGTTGGGGCCCTAGAGACCCGGGGCCCCGTAAAACAGGCATGCCAATACTTTTGTCATACTTAAATTAGATTAAGCACTGATAGTGTACAAGCGTTTGTTATGAGAAAAGTAACTAATTATTATTATGGAACGAATTTGTTTCTTGTAATGCCTGTATTACGAGGCTCTGGGTCACCAGGGCCCCCAATACATAAGTATTGGCTAGGAATGTAGTGTCTTTGTTTTAGATATTGTTTGTGATAGAGGTTTGTTTAAATGTTTAATCAACAAATAATTTGTAAGTATAATCCTCCACAAGTAATTTACTACATAAAAGTTTACATTATGAGTTTTATATAAGTGATATATAAAACTGAATATGTCATATTTTTTTTATTGTCTAAAAATGTTGTTGTTAACAAAAACGAGTTGATTTGTCAGTATATCTTATTTAATAGAAAAAGATCGCCTTTGTGCGCGTATATACCGTTTTCCATTATCTTTTTTGTTTTCTGAAAAAGTGCAAAACGCATCCTTCTTTTACTGAAGTGATCAATTCGCAAGTAAATACATTTACACAGACATACATTTCAGTGTGCGAACCTTCACTAACAAATATTATTTTTAAAAAGGGTTCATTTGCACATTACGTGCGAACAGATTCATGCGTTTGTTTTGTTTACTGTGACACTAAATGATATATTTATTTATAAGGTTATTATTAGCAATGAATTAATACCCGCACTGTCTTAGTAGCTTTGACGGTTATAGTTTACAATTATTGTAGAACTGTACATTTCTTCTTGAGATATGTGTATATTATACACACATGTATATTACGAGTAAAATAAAGTACTTATACAGTTTTAACGTGTTCAATATGTGTTAATGTATTAAATAAGGTTTGTTAGGTTACTTTTATTAGCCTCGAAATCACGTTGATTCAGCTGCTAACGTAATTGTAGCGGTAGCTGAAAATTGAAAAATATGTTTGTTGACTTTTCAAAGTCAACTTTGAGAACAATCATGAAAGTCTCATCATTCATTTCGTGCAGATGACAAACTACTCGAAGAGTAACAGGACAACAAGTATAGTGACTCTTGTGTTGCAGGAGTCCATGGGCCACGGCAGCCACTTACCATCAGGTGACCCGTCTGTAAAAAAACAAAAAAAAAGTATCGGCCTCAATCAAACACTTATTGATAGTGCAAACTCAAATATTTGCAGAATTGCAAATCACTATACTATGTCAATAAAGATCAAGTCTAAATCGGTGCACGATTATGATGGATATCAAAGTAAAAAATGTAGAAGTCAGCCAAAAAGTAAAATGGATTTAACAGTATTTGATTGTGTGACTGTATTTTAACAACACTAATACATCAACTGCAGTTAATTTAATAAATAGAGAAAAACTCAGTCACGTTTTAAAATTCTTTGCACATTTTAAACGACGAGGCAGACGAGAGGTCTTATTTACCTCTAGAATAAATGACTGTGAAGTATTGCCGCGCCTAAAACACCAACGAACATTACTAAGCGCGGCTTATTCGTCGGGAAAAAGGAAGAAAAACGCTCGCTGATTTCTCTAAATCTTTAACATTAGCACTAAACGTAATCCGTTCAATTTCATTTCCCGCTAGGACTTGAAGGTTTTATCGCAAATAGCGAGTATTTTCTGAAAATAATTCGCGGGTACTTTACACGAATTTAATGTATAGGTGTGTGAGACTCAGTTACGGTCTAGCGCACACACTCGTAACAGTAAGTTACGTGTTTACGCACCATTAGCGAAGATTTTGCAATTTCACCCTGTCTCAATTCCGTGGACTATTAAAAGGGAAATTTCATTATAAGAATGGTTCTCTTAACTAAGCGATGAACGCTCAGAGGTACGTCAGAAACTTAACGGCCGTCTCTGATTAAAGATTACATACGTAGAAATCTTGAAAGGTGTTAAATTTAATTTGCTACCGCGAAGGTATAAGACAAGACTTCTGACATTTGACTTAATTACTGAATTTAGTCGCAACGAAATTTGACTAAAACTTAAATACACTATGTACACAATCTTGAATTTTAAGAGAATACCTAAACATATAATTTAAAAAGTTGAACTACACATGTTGCAGGAACTTATTTTTTATCACCACATATTATAAAACAAAGTCCCCCGCCGCGTATGTCTGTCTGTTTGCAATAAACTCAAAAACTACTGGACGGATTTTCATGCGGTTTTCACCAATAGATAGAGCGATTCATGAACAAGGTTTAGGTATATAATTTGTTAAGGTTTTGTGTAAATTTGTTGAAATATGATGATGATTGTTGAAGATGTCTCTACCACCCGTGCGAAGCCAGGGCAGGTTGCTAGTTTCGAATAAATTAAATTATTGATCGTTCGAAAAAATTTTTTTTGTATTTATCCTTTTCTTGGCAACTGAAAATTCTTTTAGGAATATTCATATAAGCTTATATCCATATAATACCTACTCTTAATATATTTTTAAGGATAAGTAGCTAGTATAGCAGCTAATAATAAACGCCTTATAAACTACTAATAAGTAATTGTTTTTCGAACTCTCCTGGAGTAGATAATACATTAAGAGCACACATGTGTAAAATGAATTTTGTTATTGGGATCGTGTTTACATGAACATGCAAATTTTCCAGGGGTGCTAAATTCATTAGAGGAACCAGCAAAATTTGTTCCGTAGATCCATCTACTAATTCTGTGTACCACGGATATCTATGCATTAAATAAGCAAATGAGAATTCTCATTCACTAGTGATTAAAACAACAAACTTGAATAAATATTTTGACTGATTTTGTTGAAAATTAAAAAAAAAGAAGAGATAATACGTAATAAATACTTAATGTCTTTCAATATTTTTATAAAAAAACTTTATTATGTATGTCTGAATCGAGCTGACTAAAACCACACGGTATTCCGTCACAAGTGGGTCTATTGCAGGACTCGGGGACCTCTGAGAGCCCCTGCAGATCTTGGCCGCCTGACAGCAGGCGACCACACCGTGGAGTATGTGGGCCTTTACCCCCTCCAGATCAGACAAGGGTGCTCAGAACACGTCGCAATATCGTCTCGGGCTTGCTTCTGCAAGAGCAATGGTCAGCCCGACCCTCTAACAACAGACCAGCACTCATCGAGGTCGGAGATCCTTCTGCGCTCTCCGGTGCCTGGTGCGTCTTCCGCTGGATGGGAGAGTGCTTGTCCTCTCCTGTTCCCGTTCCGCCGCCTCTTTCACCATTACCTCCGCGCAAAACGAGACGGCGAAATCCCACCCTTGGACCATGACTAAACAGGTGTGGGCAATAATAGAATAATTTAGAGAGTTTGATGGAATCTTTTTTATCGTGAAAGGTATATATTTGGTTTTGGCAACATTCAGAGTTAAGCCATTATTCCTGAGTCATGAGGACACTACGCTAAAAGACTTTTGTGCAAAGACAAAAGTGCCATCCCATGTGTCTCCATGAAATATCAATGCAGTGTCATCAGTGAAGGTTACAATTTTGCCGTTTTTCTGTATCTTACATACGTAATTCTTAAAGTTTCATTATTTGGATTTTTCTTAGTTTTAATATGTAATTTGTCGCAGTTTTTAACACATCTCAATAAACCAACAGTCATCCAAGGCTTCTTTATACGTTTTCGATTAGAGACGTTAACTATTTGAGTGTTAGATTCAATGGCAGAATTTAATTTTTATGTTGTAAATACATACATAGTATAGAGAAATTACACCCAGACACAGAACAAATGATCATGCTCATCACACAATTATTTGTCCTGGGTGGGAGTTGAACCCACGATCTCTGGCTCAGCAGTCGGGATCATCGACCACTAGACCAACAGGCCAGTCACACATATATCACAAAAATATTCTAAGTGAAACCCCACTAATGCTTCATTATACCTTTTAATGGTTAATTTATACACAAATTATTCATATGAGGTGTGTACTAGTCATGTACCTAACGAATATTTGCATTCGCTTAATTTTTGACATTCGCATTCGTATTCACAAGATTCGATGCGAATGTTTGGTGAATTTATTTTGGAAACGAAAAAGAATTACTAAAATCTCTTTCATTGGGTACATTTCAAGGTGGAGTTATAAAATTTTCAAATTTTTCGAGAATAAATACCATATTTATCTATTAACCTTTCATCACAGAAGAGGATATTTTTCTTTTTCAATACGTTTATCTGTACTTCTTCGATTTGTACTTTGATTTTCTAATTCTCCTTCGATTTCCCTAGAATCCATACATGTTCATAATGTCCCTTAATGATATAGATTCTTTGTCTGACATTGATAAAGACTGACACTGAAGCCAAAGTTTTCCTTACTCTGATTAGTCATTTTCGTGCTTTCTTGTTCAAATTCTTAGTTTAAGTCGTTTTAATTAATTAATGACTGATCAATTTGTACCTAGGATCAATAAAAACCGAGAAGAAATGTCAGACCTTTCAAACATTTTTCTAGCGCCTTCTTTGAAAAGACAACATTCGCATTCGTTAATACTGGACAATCGCGAATGTGAAAACTTTCGCGAATGCAGCGAAGACATTTGTTACTTCACTGGTGTGTACGCTAGTAAAGTTCAAAATTTGTCATGCTCTTTGTGTAAAATTCCGTGAATAAAAAGGAGATCACAAAACCTGCCCGTATTCATTTTGTCATTCAAACAATAACCACTTTTATCTGAGGTACGTGTCGTGCGATAAAAAATAATTATTTTATTGTTTTGCGTTCATGTTTTCACAATGGCAATAATTGGTTATTGTACAGATTCCTACAATTCTTATTATTTTTCATGAAAGCTTTTATTTAAGTGAGCTTTATGTAAGTGAAAAATTTCTTTTTTTATTCGCGGTTGTGACACAATTATGTTGTTTGTTATTATTCCTGTCCATTATACGAGTGAATGAGTGAAAATGAAATCTATAATAACCAAAACTTTTTGTTCAAACCTTTTTTAATAAGACAAACATTGTGTAGACATACTTTTTAATAAAATTTATATTCATTTAAGTTCTTTCAGATACATGTTAAATGTTTTTAAGTTTTTTCGAAGTTTAAAATGTCTAGGTCGTTTTGAAAAAAAAATACCTTTAGTTTATACTAAAGCAATGAGCTTATAAACTAATGCTAAGTGATAAAAGTTCCAAGAAATAGAGCGTACGAGTATATTTAAGTTAATATGTTATCGTACAATGTTCAGGTATTGGTTTGTAAAAAGACATGCCAGGTATATATGAGGTAGACATGATAGATTAATCAGTGCTCAGTTTCTGTAATGTTCAAAGATCCACCACATTTTCCTCCTCAGGCTGACTGATTCCCTTTTTCCTAAATTCGACGAATCATAACCTCGAATCATGTTATTGCTCTGTAATCCTTCTATTTGGTGTATAATATGTACGTACGTATTACAAACAATCTTGTAGCGACGCGTTGTAGAACCAACAGTAGAACCTATTCTCAGTTTGTATCCAGAGAGCGCTGTGGTATATACTGTCAAACCTAAATGAATATATAGTATTCTATTGGTTTACATTTTTCCCTTTTAAAAACTACTAGAAGCCCCTCGCGGTTTCACCCGCGTAAGTCCCGGTCCCGTGAAAATGTCGGGATAAAAAGCCTATGCGTTAATCCAGGTCTCCAGCTATCTACGTACCAAGTTTCATCGCAATCGGTCCAGTAGTTTTTGTGTGAAAACACTACAAACATACATAAAAAACACAAATGTTTCCTCTTTATAAAAATTTTATTTAGATAAAGGTTCTTACAATGTTCGTTTGTCATACATACATGCATATGTAATATATATACATAATAATATGTATATTACTTACATTCATGTTTATCAATCATAAGAAACTTATGATTACTAAAATAATAAGATATTTTAAAAACAAATTATACGGTCAAAATATTATCTATAAAAAAGGTGGAAACAATGGCAGCTTGCGCAACATAATTTAAATAATTTAAGATTTTGATACAAGATTACCATGATTTATGTAGTGACAGAAAAGCGAAAACAAAACAGAAAACATAACTTTGAAAAATAAAAATTACAAATAAAACTTTTACAAAATATTTTGTGTTCAATAGAAGAAACGCGTGAATATATAACACTTTGATAATGTATACTTTAATGTGCTCGAAAATGGTAAGATAGTATGTATATAATTTATTGCACTAACCAAATTAATATAACTTGATGTCAGTTTACAGATAATTTTTTTGTGACTATTTAACTTTTTAATTTATTTTACAGTGGGAGAGCCATGCTTCGGCACGTATGAGCGGCTTGACCGGAGTGATACCACAGCCACGCAGAAAACCGGCAGTGAAACAATGATTTCATTGCTTTTCGCCGAGTGAGTGAGGTTACCGGATGCCCTAACCCTTCCCTCTTCCTCTCTCCCTTCCTTGCCCCTTATTCCCCCCTTCCCCTACTTCCACCTTAAAGGCCGTCAACGCACTTGGGACTTTTGAGTTGCAGGTGCTCATGGGTGGCGATAGTCATTAACCATCAGGTGACCCGTCTGCTCGTTTGCCCCCTATACCATAAAAGAAACAGTGAACTTATGTATGTATGTACCATAAACTTAGTTTACTTTACGCTAGTATACTAAGTTTAATACTAATGCATATACTAAAGCAGCATAATTGCATTGTTCTTAAATATAATTACAAACTTACTGAGCCAGGTATTTTGATAACGATCAAATTATCATGGGAAGTAATTATTATGAAATATTACGAAGTTCTAATTAAACTTTAGCGATTTCGATTACAATTTTATTAATGTCGGCAGTAGTCAAATTTATGGCCATAATTAGATTGAAATATGTTTCCAATTAGCAATTATATTGATTTTCTATTGTTAGTTTTCAAAAAAATATTATTTTCTTTTTTTTATTATCATAATACTTTTTCGAACATATTTAACCGCTAAACGTCAGGCAGGCCGTGTGCCTTTTTAAGAAGTATAAAAAGTGATCGTAATTATAAGGTTATATATAATGTGAAGTAATGTTGAAGATTACAGATTGTCCTATAGGGTAGATAGATAGGACAAATTGATTGAACAAACTGACTAAACAATGTTGGATAATAAAATTTTCCTTTTTCACATTTTCCGTTTTTTTTATTCAACTAATTTTTCTAAAGGTTATGTTTTTGAAAGCATGTATAATAAAAAACATGCGCATTGTATGTATGCGTATGCGTATTGCAAAATCCCTATTAGCTGAAAGGATTTGGGGTCTGGATGTTGATGTAGGAGGGTGTGAATTGAGAAAGGCTAAGGAATAACGATTCTTATATTGACGACTGCACTAGCTACATTTAACACAATAACTATACAAAGGCTTCATAGATATGGTGCAGCAGCTTGACAGTCGTCACTCTGACTGCCCGCTGAACCGCTTCTCCTGTTCTTTTTCTAATCTTAATATATATATTTCTTCTGTACGTGTGTATGTCACTGAACTCCTCCTAAACGGCTGGACCAATTTTAATGAGTTTTTGTGTGGCTTCAGGTGGATTCGAGAATGGTTTAGATTTACAATTGGGCCCGGTAGATGGCTTTGCGATAGGGTTACAGGAATAATATTTTTACGTTCCGGCAGGACAACGTCTGTCCCGGATCCCTTCTAATTTAGGCGCAGTACGGCACACCGTGTGGTTTTAGTCAGTTCGATTTCGACACACCGCCCTACCAAAAACCCCGGTGGGGTGACGGCCCGAGGGGATTTCCACACGCACAAAAAAAAATTATATAATTTAAAATTTCCTTAGAAATAATTCAAATATTATATTACCAGCCAGCTTCGACCAATACTCGAAAGAGGTTCGAGTGTCACAGTATACTCAGAATTTTCAAGCTGCTTTTATTATGAAATTATAATAATCTTAAAGTGCATTAACGTGTAACTGTGCTATCACTAACAAAAATTTACTTACTGTGTTAAAATTCTCTTCAAAATTTAAATGTCATCAGGTAAATGTACCATTTCATACGAAATAGTCGTCCAAAGTAAAGGCATTTATACTTCAGTGGCTCTTTCATTTTACTCGCGTTCACAGCCAAATGGAATACGCGCAACATTTCAAAGTAGACGTCGAAAAAGAGTAAAAATCAGAGTACGCGATATAAATCATGTCATTTACACAGTTTAAAAGCTTGGTTTGACTAATGGTCTTTTACGAGGGGTGCAACCGAAAGCTATTGACGTAGTACCTCTTCTCGTTCTTGCATAGCAGTTGGTGATTGCAACTTTTAGGAGTTACGTAAAAAAAAAATTTTGAACTCAGAAGAAAAGTCTACGTCAATAGACAATAACTAACGTACCTAGACATTCAATATTTTTATAAATTATTATTTTTAATCGACGGTTTTTCTCCATTTTAAAATAGGGTAGTTAGGGGTGGGAGGTGAAAAATATTGTTATTAGATTCTACTTCATAAAAGAAAGTAGCAGTAGTAGAAAAAGAAGAAGAAGACGTGCATTTAAAAATAAGTGGACATGAGTTACGGCTTAGTGTATTTCAATATTGACAATAAATATGCACACGTTCGTTTTATATTTCAAATTTAAATTTCGAAACGATTGAACTGTTCGATAGGTGCCACATGGACAGCCTCCAATAACGGCACTCAAAAATGAAATCTATTTATTTGACAGTCAACCCTTGTTCTATTTTTAAATGTGGCAGTTTTTGTTTTGAATATAAAAACGAGAAAACAGTTTAACTAGATAGATTGCTATATTGCAATTTAAACGTCAGTGACGGTAAAGTAAGTTAATTATTTATCTTTGTAACTAGAAAATATTTTGCATTATTATCAATTTGTATTAACAGATGTTGTATTCTGGAGTTTTAGTTAAGTTTAGTTTTCATGTATCGCGGGGCTCTTCTCGAACATTCAAACAACGGACACAAAGAACACCTAGACTCGTGTCAACTATTGGTGGATCACACAAATTTTAGTCCCGTGTGGAACCCACGACACTCGGCGCATGACGCCGTATTGTAATATAAAATTTTAATTTACTCTTTTTTTTCATCGTACGGTGTCAGTGTGATATTAGGAACCTCGGAAATGCGAAGGAATGCGATAAGGCACCCAATATAACAAAATTCTCTGTACAGGTAGATACATTTTGGAGTTCATGATTTTTTTTATATAGAACTTAACACAGTAAAATACATAATGGTTATAATCATAAATTAGTTGTTGCCGCGTTAGTGAAGTTACCAGAGGCCCTAACCGTTCCCTCTCCCCTATTCCCGTCCTTCCCCTCTCCCCCTCTCCTCCCGTCTAATCCCCCTCTCCCGTCTTCCCGCTCTTCCCCCCTCTTCCCCTATTTCCACCTTAAAGGGCGGCAACGCACTTGTGACTGTTGAGTTACAGGTGCCCATGGGCGGCGGTAGTCATTTACCATCATGTGACCCGTCTGCTCGTTTGCCCCCTATACCATAAAAAAAAAAATTAAACGACTAGAAAAGAGCTGATGATCGTTAAACGGCTAAACGAGATTTTCTTTAATTATATCTAAAAACACTCTCGACCAAGTGACCTTTCAAACAAAAAAAATGCACTCAAATCGGTTCATACGTTTGAATGCTATGATGCCACAGACCGACACATATACACACATGGACTCTTCCATAGCATGGCTCTCCATGCTTCGGCACGTATGAGCCGGCTCGACGGGAGTGATGGCCACACAGAAAACTGGAGTAGAACAATGCTTGCCATGTGTTTCGCCGAGTGAGTGAGGTTATCGGAAGCCTTTACCCCCTCCTCCCCTACCCCTACTCTCACCTTAAAGGCCAGTAAAGCACTTGTGACTCATGAGTTGCACGTGTCTACGGGCGGTGGTAGTCAAGTGACTACCACGGCCCGGGTCACCAGTAAGTGCTCAGGTGACCCGTTTGCTCGTTTGTCTCCTATCCCATAAAAAAAAAAAACAAGTTAAATTTATAAAACCCCTCGTGTTGAAGTCGGGGGTTAAAAACCATGGATAATAATATTCGTAATACTTTCTAGGAACTTCATTTAAGCATCTACTTTAGCTTTGACAAAACATGGAACTTCATTAATAATTCAAAATATAATTGGGAGCAGAACAGCCATTCAATGATCCTTACTTAATGATCTATCCAGTTCGCAATCACCTCATTAAGTCTCTTGGAAGAAACACGAACAAATTAAATTCATAAGAAAGTCAATATTAATGTAACAAACTAATTGTGTTATTTACCTTAGTGAACAGGTGGAAATCAATTTAGAACTTCGTAACTTTATCATTTTAGGCATCGCTTTGAAAGATGTCGTGATGTTTAGTGTCATAACGAAATATACAATTATTTTATTATATATGGCTGTTCAAGCGCGGCTTCGCTCACTTGTACATTTTATACCCTACATAGATAGATAGATAACTCTTTATTTGTACACTATTTTTACAACACATTTACATAATAAAATTATATCAAGAATAATATAATGTACAAAGGGCGGCCTTATTGCTAGATGCAATCTCTTCCAGGCAACCTTATCATGGATCAAAATGATTCGGAGAGACAGTGGCAGTTGATGGTGTATTTACAAAAAAGAACACAAAATAATAATTATTTGTCATTTCTAATAAATATTAAAAATATACAGATATTCTACATTAACCTACTTAACCTACTATAAATACCAATACACATATATAAACATATACATAACAAATATACATACATAAACCATAAACTATATTATATACAATACATACACATACAGTACAACTAAAGTGAAAGGTAATGTTCATAAACCATTTTTTTAAAACAGTTATTGATTGTGCTCGCCTAATGGTAATTGGTAATGCATTCCACAAGCGTACAGCTTGAACAGTAAAAGAATGATCAAAAAATTTTGTGGAATGCTGTGGCATCTCCAGTCTCAAATTTTCAGATGACCTTAGACATTTTTCATGTGTGTCATGAAGGAACTTGAACCGTTCTTTGAGATAAAATGGGGCTTTAGGGTTGAATAAGACGTTGTAAAGTAAAAAGAGTATATGAGTATTCCGGCTAGAATACCCTATTAGGGTATCATATATATAGGGTAGGGTAAAAGAATTATCTTTTTCTAAAATTAAAGTAGCATAAGTTACTCCTCATGACACCGGTATGCAAAATTTTAAAATGATCGGTTGAGTAGTTATGGCGTGATAATACAATGGAGGCGAAGGTATCTCAAACTTGTGACAAATTATGTTCACAGTGTTTTTATTCAAACAACATATTTACACTGACAGCATCATTTTATAATTTGTATTACTATGACATAAAGAAGCACCTTCACCTAATAGAAAACAGCCCTTAATTAAAAAAAACCCATGGGAGTGTTATCTTTGGGAATACTCCCAAAGATAACACTCCGAGGGGTTTTTTTTCTGGAGCTACGTCGACTATACAGTCGACAGAGCTTCAGGGGTGAGTACTGTTTGCAACACACGAGAGACATAAGCGATTTAATAGTGCACAAAATTAAAAAAGAAAGATTGATAAGGCCTAACTCCACGTAAAAAAGTTCTTACATAAAAACAAAAAACTAACTTTAGCTACCTCCACTGGCTCTCGCCACTCACTCCGGAGATCCCGTGTAAGGCACCTCCCGCGTGCCTTACATGAGAGATCCAAAGCGAGATTCAAGGGATTCCACTTCAGAGCTCTTTCCATAATTTGAGCTTCTGTAGTAATAGCGTACATTTGTTTTTTTTTGTAATTCCGGAGATCGGACATAATTATGTTAGGAGTGTATCTTATTACTTTAAGCGAGCAATTATTGTATGTATGTATTTATTTATGAAAGTATTTATATTTTGGGTGTCTCGGAAACGGCTATAACGATTTTGATGAAATTTTGTATACAGATACAGTTTTGCATTTTAAGTTCAACAGCATAGTTGTATTGCCTGTAAAAACGCAATTTAAGAAAAAAAAAACAAAAAGCTACCGAGCTAAGCTCGGTCTCCCAGGTTCTTATAAATAGTGACAGAAAGACCAAAAAGTTATGTGAAATTTTCAGATTACTAAACAGAACAGAACTAACAATTACATGGTCCAATTAATCCTTTATAACAATTTAGTCGGTGGCTAAAAGATCAAGTTCACTTACGAAATTTGGTGAAAATTGTTTTGAAGAAGATAGGCCTCGTAACATTTAACTTCACAATTTAATAGAAGCTACTGTTCTGTAATACAAGGGTCTATTCAATAGACTATCCAGTTAACTTATGTCTGTACTTTTGCTATAAATAAAGGTTAGTTCTGAAGTGTCCTGCAAGACCGATGGCATAAATGCTTGGCAGATAGCTTGTCCCAGTACTCTTTTACCTGTTAATCCATTCTCTCAGAGGCAATGGGACGCGCCGTTGTGCACTTTAAGAAGGGATTTTTTAATTAACACGTCATCCAATGTTGCAGAGCGCGCTCGTTTGTTGGCTGTGGGAGAATGGGAATCAGGCCTATGGATTCAGGCACTTCCATCGCCCAACATAGGCACCTTGTTGGACGATAACACATTCCGCCTTGCCACTTGCCTTCGTTTAGGAGCTCCGTGTGTTTCTCCGCATCTTTGTCACTGTGGAGAAGCTGTCGACGGTCTCGGACATCATGGCCTTTCTTGTAGCAGAAGCGCAGGCCGTATATCTCGTCATGCCAATCTTAACGACATAATCCGTCGTGCTCTTGTTACCGCCGGCGTGCCAGCAGTACGTGAACCCAATGGTCTGGTACGAGACGATGGGAAGAGACCAGATGGTATGTCGTTACTGCCATGGAAGATGGGTAGGCCGTTGGTGTGGGACGCAACCTGTGTTGACACCCTCGCGCCATCACATCTTCCAAGTACAGCTAGTTGTGCTGGCGCTGCTGCTGCATCAGCAGAAAACCTCAAACGGTGTAAATATAATAATTTGATTGGTAACTATGTTTTTGAGCCGTTTGGGGTCAAAACGCTAGGGTCATGGGGTCCGAGTGCTCGTTCCCTTTATAAGGAATTAGCTAAGCGACTGATCGACACTTCTCGTGACCAGAAGGCGGGCCTTTTTCTTGCACAGAGAATTAGCATTGCGATTCAACGTGGCAATGCTGCCAGCCTTCTGGGAACACTGCCAGTAGGCAACGATGCGGAGGAATTTTATGACGCATGCATGTAAATAGCTTATATATAGAAATAGATAAAATTTATGTATAAACTGTGTATATTCTCTTTACTAACATCTAATAAATTTTTCAATACAATAAAGACTGGATTTCAATTTGTATTTAGGTGTTTTTAAGTTAATGTATAAATATGTAATATAATGTATAAATAAATATGTACTTATGTGGTAAGACTTCATCGGATTACGTTTTGAAAATCTTGGATTACTCGGGTCTTTTTATATCGTAATGCTAGTAATAAATATCTTACATATATTATTACAGTATTTTTACGTTTTTAAATATAATAAGTATCGTCTAATATACGTATACGTACACTACGAGTGCTTGATTTTTTTTATGAAGTAATAATACATTATATTTATAATAAAGAAGTAGCATTTAGGAGTTACTCCTGTTTCGCGGGGGACTTTACAAACATACAAAGAACGGACACAAAGAACACCCAGACTCGGGTGGGAATCGATCCCACGACCTATGGCATAGCAGTCAGGGTCGCTAACCACCAGGCCAACAGGCCAGTCAATATTGTCTCGGGGCACCGTGGAAATGCCGGATGTTTTGATCAGGTCGCACTGCCCGTGATTGCTTTCTGAATAACTCTGTAAGTAATATTTGAACTACTCGAAATTGTAACAGTATCTTGTATTAAAAGAGCCCTTACAAGTCGAGTCACAGTTAGTGGTTGGAGTTTGCTTAATAAAACATGATATTGACATAGGGCTGCCTATAGATTTAATGAGTGAGTTACAAAGTCAGAAATAAACCACACATATCACCTTATCCTTTTATTATAGACACTCAATTTGTCCTTGACAAAAAGAGTTGTGACAAACGGACAGAAAAATTGTAATATTTTCGGACAGTAAGAGTGCGCTACTGCTACTAGCTCGATGCACATCTGGTTGAAATGGTACGTCGATATCGTATGAAATCTTAAGAATCATTATTTCATTAAATGAAAGTGATAGTGACGTATGGTTGCAATGGGTTCCAGTAAAGAATGTCGGGATAAAAAGTAGTCAATGTGTTAATCCAGGTCTCCAGCTATCTATATACCAAGTTTCGTCGCAACCGCTTGAGTAGGTTTTGCGTGAAAGAGTAACAAACATCTATACATCCTCACAAACTTTTACGTTTGTAATATTATTTTTATTTATATTATTACTAGCAGCGCCCCGCGGGTTTACCCGCGTAAGTCCCGATCCCGTGGGAATATCGGGATAAAAACGAGCCTATATGTTAATCCAGGTCTCCAGCTATTTACATACCAAGTGTCATCGCAATCGGTTCAGTAGTTTAGGCGTGAAAGAGTAACAAACATCGTTCCATCATTCCAAACTTTCACATTTATAATATTAGTGGGATATTAGTAGGAAGTAGGATTTGCTCTAAGAATTAGATGGAATTACTTTCTATCAGCAAAGATGCATATTTGATGAAAAAAAAACTGACTTCACTGAGTTGAAGATGGGCAACGTTTGCTGATGAATTGTGACCGAAATAAAACTGAACGTGAATCTTTACTGAAAGAACTTTAATTAAATTGGTTAGATGTAGGTTTACTTTCGCTGTGAAGAGCTGCCAAGGTCCGAAGCAACCAAGAGAATATGTCATCTCATTACAGTACGTAGTTTAAGAAATATATGAAAGTAATTTTAAGTTATTTGTGTTCCTTTTGAGACAAAGTACGATGGGGTTGACGTATCCTTACTGGATCAAAACCCCAAAAAAGACAACAAAATGATTATATAGGGGTTTTAATATTAACTGTTGGAGAACAAAATACTATAAATAAGTTGTTAGAGGCGTAACTGTAATTAAAATATGTTAGCGGTAGCAGATAGACTATTTATTGTAATAAATAAAACTTTACTGATTAAAACGTGACGATTTTCAATGTTGAATGGCACATATTGTATACCATATTGTTTTGAAACTAATAACACATGACTTGAATTGAATAGGTATTTCATATAATTTCTCAAATTAAATATTAGAACTGATATTTAATTACACTTTAGCTATTTCAAATATATACGCAGGGTACATTGAAAGTTTTGCGTATTTCATTAATAAAACAATTCACATGTAAAGTAATAAGTAATATATTTACTGCTTTTCGAAGTATTTTCTTATATATTTTAAACACTTTTTCATTCGGTCAAACCATTTTTGAAAACATGACGACCATTGGTTTAAAGGCATGTTTTTACGTGCTGATTGAAAGCTATCACGGCCTCTTCCGGCCCCGTATAAATCTTTAATTTTTGGGAAAATAATGAAATTGCATGGTGCGAGGTCAGGACTATGTGCGCGATGGGTCCCTAGCTCTACCTTTTCAAAAGCCAAAAATGACTTTGTCTTGTTCGCGGTGTGCGCCGAAGTATTGTTATTTTGCATTTACGCTGTTGGAAAAGTATGTAGATCCAGATATTGCGGATGCAATTTAGTATTTATATATATTTCTTATTCTGCCATTATTTGATACGTATACTAATTAATAGCTGGATATTTCGAGATATTCTGAAAATTAACGATTTGATTAATGTTGAGATGAGTTGAATTATGTACAATATGTACATACCCGCAACCAAAAAGAACGAGATCTACTGCTACTGTCTTAGTGCTGATTTCTGCCTCTGACTAAGTGTCAGCAGAGATGAATTGCGGAAGATAGGATTGGTAATGCACTAGTGGTACTGTTTATGTCTACTAGTGGTACTGTTGTTGTTAATGTTTGTTAAATTTATTGTATAAAATAGAATCTTTATTACTTAGATTATATATTACATCACTTTAATATTTTTCCTGCAACAAATACATTATACACACGTAACGCTGTAATAAGACTAGTATCAAGAGTACAATCCATTGCTCTCTTGGGAAAACTTGACATAAAGTTAATAAATCACTCTTCAAACACTACACATTTCAGTAAGACAAGAACAATTAACTAACAATGTTTAGAAAAAGGCATTCTTGGTTTTGCTTTTCTATGAACAGTGTAGCTTTTACTCCATCTGAGTTTTATTAACGTTTTATAAATGAAATACCTAGTTGTTTTTACCTTCCTTGTTAGTTCAACAATAATAAGAGACAATAACTAATTGTTTGATCAGCAGACTTTGTTGTTTTCTGTTGTTTTTGTCTAAAACTCAGTCGATAAAGAAATGCTCAGTCATTTTTCTAGATTTAAATTTTGCGACGCTGCATTAAAAGCTTAAGTGGCTATACTTGACAGTTTTAAAATTTTAGGCTATGACGTTACTATTAATTAAAAATAAACGGTTTTACTCACGTTTGCTTTCGGATATGCCCGACTAGAGTCCGAGTGTGGCGCTTGCAATCAACGTGGCAGGACTAGAGTTGGGCGCCATACCGGTAATTTACCGGTATGGCAATAAACTTCCATTTCTTCCCATTTAAAATAGTTCATACCGGAAAGAAATTAAGTTCCACAAAAATGTATATTTACATGATTTTAATAAGTGTTTTTGATTAGAATTAAGTATATACATACACCAACGCATCCAGGCATTTGAGTTTCCAGGTTTTAATAAAACAAATAATACTAAAAAGGAAATATTATAAATCAATTACATGTTCATTATCGTATTATAATATTGGCAATCAACTGTACGAGATTTACAATTGGTTTTTATATTAATTAGTATTTAATATGAACCGAATATAACAAAAATAACTTTTTACCGTACATAATAACCGTCGGGGGTTGCCATCTCATTTTCAAATTTCAATTAAAATGAAGATATCCTGTATTACATTATATCGTCGTAATACATCTTTAATAATAATATTCATTATTATAAAAACCAATTGTAAATATCGTCCAGTTGTTTGGCAATATTATAATACGACAATGAACATGTCATTGATTTTCGATTTTAGCATTATTACTATTATTATTTTTTATTTAAACCTGAAAACTCAAACGCCTGGATGCGTTGGTGTATGTAATATATATGTATACTTAATTCTAATCAAAAATACTTATTAAAATCATGTAAATATACATTTTTGTCGAAGTTAATTTCTTTCCGGTATGAAATATTTTTGCCCGGGAGTAAATGAGAAGAAATGGAAGTTTAGAAATATTTCCATTTATTCCCATTCTTGCCCATTTATTTCCTTCCCAATTTTTTCCCGTCGCCCAACTCTAGGCAGGACGCTTGACCCCGTCGGATTCCAAAAATATTCGATCATCCCCGAAATTAAATTATAAATAAATTCGTATAAATATATTATGTATATCACTACATATTATAAAACAAAGTCCCCCGCCGCGTCTGTCTATCTGTCTGTTCGCAATAAATTCAATAACTACCGAACGGATTTTCATACGGTTTTCACCACTAAACGGAGTGCCTTAAGAGGAAGGTTTAGGTGTATAACTCATTAAGCTTTAGTATTAAACGGCTGATATATGACGATGATTGAAAATGTCGGAAAAATGCTTTGTTACCCGTGCGAAGCCGGGGCGGGTTGCTAGTTAAACATAAATACCATTTAGGAAATCTAAAAATCTATCATTTAAAACGAACCGATGTCTGAGCCAATTCATTTATGTCGGGCCTGACATTGATTCGTTAATCCCTGCTATTCCTTGTTATTATTACACAGCATTATAAAACAAAAAGAAAAAGTCTCTGATTTATATCTTCAAAATTGTAATTTATTTACAGAAATAGAAATAATTACACTGTGTAAGAAGAGAAAAAAATGACACCAATCACCGTTGAAAACCGTGACCTATGTAATACAACATCTTCGAGTAATATCAAAATAAAATAACCTACGGCTAGAGCACGAACTGCGGTACAAAATGAATACAGAAATGAAGTCAGCATTTTAATTTAGATTAGAATCGGAAGGAAGTAGTCTGTGTTGAGAATATAAATTTCGTACCGAGTTTGTACTGAACATTAGATAGGAAGAACAACATAGAATTGAAACGTAAGCCTCGGGCTTTGTTTTTTATATAAGTTTGAAGTTTATTTTATAGGCCTATCATGAACCAAAGTATCAATGTAACATGTTTTTGGAAATTGTAACTCTTCTTTAGCCCTAATTACGTGTATGCAAAAGCTTTATGATGATCGGTTGAGACGTGTGTGTAAAAAAAAAACAAATTCACACTTTCTAAAATTTTTATATATAATATATATACATAGAATATTCTTTCTTTTTAAATAACAGTACTTAGTTTTATACTTTCATTTAACATATAAATATGTCAACCCCATCGTAAATGAAAATTTTAGTTTTGATACAGTAAGGAAATCCCTTGTGTATCCTACTAATATTATAAACGTGAAAGTTTGTGAGGATGTATGGATGTGTGGATGTATGGATGTATGGATGTTTGTTACTCTTTCACGCCAAAACTACTGAACTGATTGCACTGAAACTTGGTATGTAGATAGCTGGAGACCTGGATTAACATATAGGCTACTTTTTATCCCGATATTTCCACCGGATCGCGGGGCGCTGTCAAAAATAAAATTAGGAAAATAAATATTTTCCAATGCGGTGTCAAGATTCATGCAATGGTTTTACAGTTTTCGTCGTTGTAGTCGAATTAGAAACAGAGTATGGAGGACCATACTCTCTTTCTAATTCGAACACAGGAAGAAAATTCGAACACAGGAGTGTTCGAATTTTCTTCCCAAATACTTATACTAAACCTGCAAAATATTTAACATGGGAAAGAAAAGTACCCCAAAAATACATATATAAAATATGTATCCCTAAAAAGTACCCCAAAATTATTAAAAACTATGCATACGATTCATACCTCTGTTATCGATATAAATATAGAGAAACAATATACTAGTTAGATTAGAGTGAAACCATATATTAGTCAAAATAGGATTTGTTTGGAAATATATTTTAGAGTGCTGGCTAATGCAGTTTGCTTGTGTTGTATATTTTAGGACTTTAAAACTGTCAATCTATAATTATTTGTGTCAAGGTGATAGAGTTGATTGAGTGCATTATAATCATATTGTCAATTTCAAGAATAGTGACATAAAATACACTGATATTAAAAAGTCAACCTCAAATTAAAAGGTAATGCTACAAAGCTAATAAATGGTGCTACCCTTCAAAGGGAATTTCTAAGATTCCAAATATTATTTTGATAAATCATTATTATTTACTGACCCCTCTATTTTAACAACCTCTCGATTTGTATAAACACTATAGAAACAAATTAATAAAAAAACACTGTAAAGTATAACTTATTAAATAGTTTCCATTAAAATACCTTACCATTTTGTTTGTTGTACATATCATTATATATCTCACAACATGAACATGAACTCTTATTAAGAATCAAACAGTGTTTCATTACGTGGATATTTCTTGTAGGCCGCATCAAAACATATTTCTCATATCTTCTTATACCTCTTGAACATTGTTATAATAATATAGACAAATGAAGACTAAAATTTCAAATAGTATTTTCTACTAAAAATCCTTTTTATCTCTAGTTTCAATGTATGTTTGCTATTTCGTTCTTATTTTATTTTATTCTGCAACTAAACATAACTCTATAGTAATTGGGTTCCCAGTTGTAACGGTCTTTGTCTCCGATGCTATTGCCTTATGTACACGTTTTCCCACTGCATTTCCATTTCTTAAAGAGTACTGAGGAAATTTACTTTCCTTTCTACTTACTTTCGATTGCATTCTTAGCGCTATCTGTTTTCTTCCGTATACCCTTGAACATTGAGGGGTACTCGAGGGAAGATACGTTAAAGTTCCAAGATATTTTAAACCCATTTTTTTCTGTATAGTATAAAGTATTTAGAGAGATTCTCTCTCTTGACCGCATTTAACGGAGAGCGACTCGAATCATCGATTGCCAGGATATTTCAGATCGGCTTGACCCCTTGGCGTTGCGTAGAGATGTAGCTACGGAGTGCTCCGTGGAATGGTTCGGACTTATACCGGCCGCAATGTTTCGCCATCGTTCAACGCGACAAAACTTCCATCCCCATCACCTGGATAATTAACAATCCATCACTGTGCGGTTCTCCAGATATTGTTTGCCTTGCACAACCAATCTCTGGAACAAATTGTCGCCTGCGGTATTTGCGAAACGATACGACCTTCAAACGTTCAAGAAAAGAACGTACTCCTATCACAAAGGCCGGCAACGCACTTGTGACTCTTGAGTTGCAGGTGTCCACGGGCGACGGTAGTATCTTACCATCAGGTGACCCGTCTGCTCGTTTGCCCCCTATAATATAAAAAAAACTAGTGTAATCAAACATCTATTCTATGAGTCAGTGTGTAGGATTCCGTCTAATTTACTTCCTTATTTGAAATGTAAATAATATTAGTATAAGATTACCTACATTGTAACCAGATATGCCTACTGTCCTATATGTAGAACAGTGGAAATAAAAAAAATATTTCAGATTACCCACTTAACGTAACAATAGTTCCTCTTGTGATTTGTAGTGACGAAAGTATGAGCTTTTATAGAAAAATAAAAAACTCAGGTTATTTAAGCAGTTTTATATAACAATTTAACGAAAAGTGTGTAATACCAGTAGGTTGCAGGCATGTCGGATTACAGGTATGTATAAATAGTGGTATTTTATAAGTTAGTTATATTTTTCTGTGTTGACTCGTGGTTGATAACTTCAACTTTAGTACTAACAAAGTATTATAGCAATAACAAATAGAAAATTCGATATAATTCGTTATAAATACTGGTGTACTACATATAGGACAGTAGGATAATACAAGTTCTTAGTACGACAAAGTTTTCTTTACTGGCCCTTACCTACGCATGCAATTTTTTATGCTTTTCAAAACATTCTTCATGATGAAGCATTATAGAGAAAGAGTGATATGTATTCTTCTTCCTTGTGCCACACTGATGATGATTCAGGAGAAGAAGATAATGTGATGCTGAACAACTTGCCAAGAAACATTCTACTTCAACCGACAGAAGTATCGATACAAGGTCAGGTTCCGGTGAGTGATACAGAAGAAGAACCTTCTCATTCTATATTTCGAACAAAACGCAGGCTAATCTAGCCGTGGAGAAAACGAGATATGGAATTAAAGCCAGTGAATTGGCCTGAGGTCCAAGGAGCTTTCCAAGATAAGCGCCCAATTCAGTGGTTTGAAAACTTCATAGATGAAGATGTTATTTCCTTGTTAGTGTTGGTGTGTTGCTTATTTCATTATATTTCATAGTAACAATTATGTCGTCAAAAAGAATTTGCCTGGAGACATAGCCGTTGAGAATGTAAAGTGTTTCATTGGCATATTGCTGGTTAGTTATTCATGGCTCGAGAAACTCTCCTCATACAAAAAATGAGTTGATCAGCTCTGCTATGATTAGGAATAGATTTGACTTTATTTTTCACCACCTTCATGTTTATCATAATCTGGATTTGCATGACAAATATACAAAAGTACGCAAACTCGTAACACTTCTAAATAAAAAGTTATTGAACTTTTCTCCTCTCGACGAGCATTACAGCTTAGATGAGAATGATCCCTTATTAAGGGAGGCACGGCCGCAAACAGCACATAAAAGGTAAACCTATTAGGTATGGGTTCAAGTCTAGGGTTGGTGCTACTCGGTTGTAGTATTCCTCAATCCAAGCAAACACGCTGCCGTCAGTGTCATGTCAAAAATGTGATGATGGAGTGTGTGTTAAATGTTTTGAAACATATAATATTCACGAATAATGTTCTAAATCTATAGTTACTTAATATAAACAATTTTTTTTAACCTTAAATCATTTCTTTTTTTTTTACGATTACATGTTATTTTAAAATACGATATTTTATTCCCCCTTATTATCCTCTTGTATTTTTTTTGTTATTATCCATATACAATATATATTACTTATTGTATTATATAGCTGTTTAGCTATCCTATATGTAGGAAAATGTAGGAAAAAATATTGACTGTAAGGCTTTTAAGGAAACCCTTGAAAGCCTTACAGTCAATATTTTTTTCAGCATTTTTTTTTATTTACATAAGGTCTATAAAACCAAATAATATTATTTTTTTCAATGTTTTCAGAAAATAATAGTTTCAGGCTTATCTGGGTTAAGGTAAATGTAATTTAATGTATTGAGTTTTGTTCCCTCTCAGCTGGGATCACCTTCAAATCACCTCAACAGTGGCCAACAACAAGATGCAACGATCATCACATTAAATATTATTAACACAGGTTGGCCCATAATCTTAATATACTATACTAAGTTTATGGGTTAGCCAATTACTGTGTAAATTACAGTATAAGTAAGTAGTCCGGATCATTTAAAAATAAATAATATAACCAAAGAGATTAAATCTCAAAGACGGTTGCCTTCAAGCAATTTCCCGAAATTACGTCATCTTCATGGTTATATAACAAACGTTTTTACTTTCTGTAGAGTAGAACCTCCTCCAATGTTTTACTAAGCGTACAGTACGTATTCAGGCTTAAGGGAGTCGTGTCAATAAATAATGAAGCTATTCATTAAAACGTAACCTTGCATGAGTGTAATGATATAGTCATTATGAGAATATAGTAGGTATATTGAGATAATGGAGATAACATTGAATAAAAGCGTTTGTAAGTGTGAAGGTAGCTTTCCACTGTCCGTGATATTACGGACGGACTTGCACTAGCCCGCACCGGAGAATTGTAAACGTAGACATGTCCGTACTGAATATATACTACAAGAGCCGCAGCTGCAACGATACATCTTTTTTACATTTTGGCATGATAAAATGGCTTTACCTTCAATACACACGAGCATGCATTGCACTTAGCTGGTCTGCGTACGTCCATAATATCACGGACTGCGGGTGGCCACCTTCACCGAATATATTTACTAAATATCTTAGAGACGTTTACGAGAATACTAGCATTTTGTGAACCACGTTATTACTAGTCTAATATGACACAAATGCTTACTTTTAATAACACTTACTTTTTGTGATTTACAAAAAAGATTTTATTAATTCGTTTTTTTAATCAAATACTTTTCTTAATACAAATAACATTTTTGAATATATATCTTTAATAAAACCTCATAGCTATAAAAGTATTCTTTTAATTATTCCCCTTTCATTCCATGTATGTGTATGTGTACTGCGCACGAATATGTCATTAACTTTAAAAATTATTAAAAATGAACTCATCTTTTGTATATAATTCTAACGCAAGCGATGTCAAGTATCTATCCATACAGTAAGTGGTTATATGTAAATATTACCATTCACCTAAGCAGTTTAATAGTACACACAGTACATCAATTCTAAAATACTTAATTCTTAATTTGAAAATAATATTTCAAATAAATGAAATTAAATTATTTATGAACTCAATTCTGGTTACCATCTACCTTCAAATGGGATATGCGAGTAACATTTATTTATTTTCTAAAATATTTTGAAGTGATATTTGTTAAATTCCAGTTTTTCTAATTTTCTTTAAAAATATTGTTGTAAATAACCTTCTTTATAACAACAATTTTATAAAATTATCTTGATTGTTGGAACAATTATCCGGGCTATGTTCTTTGCCTTCGGGGCACCACAATGCTAGGCCATGCAAATTACTCCGACGCAAATTACTCAGCAAGAATAAAAAGGAAAGACGTTATAAGAAAGTTAATATAATATTCTCCACTTAGACTATCATAAAATTTCATTCCATGTGACTTTTTTTTTTCAAACTAATTATTTTCAAACTAACTGGCCTAATATACGTTGTCCTGTCAAAACTAATTTAATAAATTTATGAATATAATTTATT
The DNA here is from genome assembly GCA_949752705.1 of Callimorpha dominula. Lineage (NCBI taxonomy): Eukaryota > Metazoa > Arthropoda > Insecta > Lepidoptera > Erebidae > Callimorpha > Callimorpha dominula. The sequence goes on from OX457005.1 coordinate 6,854,962, forward strand.
TTAATTTTATGTTTTTTTTAACTGTCAGTTTTCCTGGAATTATTAAAACAAACGCATTTGTTTTTGGTGTATAGCAAAACATTGAGAGCAAACTTTAGTAAACATAATTATGTATTTATACAAGAATTAACGCGATCACGAAATATGTATTACATACCTCTGAATCGCCTGACGTTTAGACCAGGTTGCACTGGCCGTGGTTATTCCCGTATAAAAAGTTTGAAAGTTAGTAAACCTTTAGTATTTTTTTTAAATAATGCCAAATAGGTGTACTATGTAGTATTATTTCTAAAAATTACTAAAGTTTATACAAATAATGATGGATTGTCAAATGGGTAGGCTAACTAAGCGTATTGCTTTGATGTTAAAACTTGAAATGCCGCGAAAAAATAGTACAAAAAGAGCACAAAATATCGAATAAAAATTACTTTAGTGATATTTTGTGCACAATTTTACTAGTTTGTATTAGCCAGAATAGAGCCAACATACATATTCAAAAGTTTCGAATTCTTCGTTGAATTGCATAGCACCCAGGAGTATAAGCGTAGCAATTTTGGATACCGTCAGCACAGTAGATTCGTATGACAGCAACTAACGAACGTTAATGCACTCAGACAGAAATATAAGCTTTAACTTGTTACCTTTTATCTATTGTTCTTAGAAATTAAAAGTTATAGAAACAAATTAAATATCCACCTGGGTGTTCAATAACACCCAGGTGCAGAAAGTTCAATAGCTTTCCTGTAACGTGGTATTTAAACCAACATCCTCCAGTATTTTGTTTGTACAGTTTTAATTGACAATACTCGACATAATGCCAAGGCAAGTTGGCAAGGTAGCCATTGAAACAAAACCAATGTAATATAACTAAATATGGTACTTACTACGTTTATACAAGTTAGTCTACTCCCTAATGTGACATTCCAGACATGGCATTGTCAACAGATGACGTCGTATCTTGGCTCATACTAATACTTGCGTTGGTAGACAAAACTCGAAATGTCTTTCGATGTAAGGGTAGATCATCACTGATTTTAAAAGTACTAAAACATTATTATAAGAGTTGCAACTTTTAAAAATTCGTGTTTTTAAGCCGCTAAAATCTTTTCACTATGTATCACTCACTCAGTTTGTCAGCATCAATGAATACGTACGAACGCTTTTATTGCCAACATTGTCCGGCATTTCGTGTCAGGGAACAAACTGAAACGCTTCCTTTACTGTTGTTAAACTGGGCCCGATATTAGCTATTTCGTATTCAGTGACGACTTAATAAGAGTTTGTTAAAGTGTTGCATTTTGAAAAGAATAAAAATAAATTTTCGTTTCACGTTTTCTGCATCTGGAGCTTGATGAAACTTCCTGACCAGATCGTCATTGTTAGCTAAGTTGGTAAAACAGCACATAGGTTACGTTAGTGGGCAGTTACCGCACCTATACCTTTTCATGTTACGTTTGATGAGTGTAGAGTAAGTCATAATTACCTATTCACAGACACAGTCACTTGGTAAGTAAGCAAAACCAACATAATGTACGTGACGTTTTGGTAGGTGGTTATCGGCGTCTATAAACACAAAACCGGGTTTGGTGGTCTCCCGTATTCCTCCAAGTTCATGCCGCTGTTCAGATGGCATAAAAGAGAAACCTCTCCTCCCTTACAGAAATCTGTCGATTTAAGAACCACAATATATTTCAGCGACGAACTAATAAATTATTACACGAGTATATACATGGATATATGTATTTACCGGAGATTTTCTAGGATATCCTAATTGATTTCTTGGGTAGAAAGCTTTTATTATGATTGATATACATTTTATGAGAGTTCAAGAACGCTGACCTTGTATATGTAGCAGAACCGAGTATCATTTGCTCTTATTTTCGCTCGCCTTGCTGATAGGTAAAATTTTGTCATATAGAGGACGAATGTGTTTGACAGCCAGTGGTAACAAGGATAATTTTTTTTTTAATAGGCTTACGGAATATCTTTCGAGATAGACTACGTACACTGAGTTACATTAGTATTACTACAAATATTCTAGTGGATTCAGCAACAGTAAATTGGGAGTAAGAATAAGTGCCTGCAATTTACCATAGATATACGTTCCCCAACAAAAATCACGTTAAATACCAGATAGTAGGTATACGGGGGTCACACTAAAAGTTTTTAGAAAATAAAAAAACAGAATGTTCTATATTATTCCGTTTTTTATTTTCTAAAAACGAACGAACGAACGGACGATGATCGAAGTGAGTAATAATTCCCTATTGCACTAGTTTATTTTATTTCATTGCCAGATTTATTCAACATGATTATAAAACAATGATTATTTTTAGATGATGTATATTACAATATATTTGTTTTACAAGCTGCATTATCTGCTTTTCTTATTTATTGTTATAAACTTTGTCGTATCTTATCAGGATTTCAGTGACTAAGAATGTATGGTACCCCAGAAAGAGCGCTTAATCATCAACATGCCCCGCACGGAGAAAAAGGCATGGGTATTGGGCATCTCTCGTATACTTTACCGTTAAATATTCAGAATATCTTATGAAGAAAATTTTTCACTTCATAAATATTCTTATATGGGATATATAAATCTTTCTAGAACATCTATAATATCGAATATCAATACATATTTTGTTTTATACGGAATTCATTTTGGACTTTAGAAAATAAACACCTGTGTATGACACTGTAATCTATTTGCACTAAAATGTTTATATTTTAGTGCGAATAGATTCGCATTGATAGCAGATTCTGATTGATGGATGTTGATATATATATTATTATTTTTGTATTACTATTTCTTTATATTGTTTTTCTGATCTTCTTGGAAGCCAATAACTGGACATTATGGGAGGCTTATGTTAGGCAGCGGACATCGAATAGGTGATATGATGATGATGATGTGATTGATGACCTCTAAAAACAAAAATTGTGATAATTGTTCTTAAAATTTCTCGAATATACCTAAACTATAAATTGGGACTTTTCCAAATCTAAAAATTGTGATTTTGTCAGTTTTACTATTGTGTTTATTCAAATTTTTTTTTTAATAAAAGTGTAGCAACAACTCTGGTCTTCCGTTTACAGGTAATGTTTTGTGTTTAATACTTTAGATTTCGACATGTGACGTCAAGAATGACCCCTTGTTACACTTCGTTGACGTTCCCCCATTAACGTGTGGCATAATTTATGGATGGCCCCTTAAGACGTGACAGCGTAACAAACGAACAAACTCACTTTCATATGTTCAAATGTTTAATATTATATTAGGATAAAATATTATCAAAAAAGAAGAGGTTTATAACACACAAACTACCATGAATAAAAAACTGTTTATGTAGAAATGAAAGTTACTGCACATGAGCATTAAGCTAGTGTGAACTTCGAAGTTTGTTGCAACGTTATTCTTTGCCGGAACCGAAGCTTTTATTCGTAGTTTTAAAGTTGCGGAAAGTTAACTTCCACGAGAAAGGCCACTTGAAACTCAATGCAAGCAACGCCTAATTGAGCCAATTTATCTATATAAAACCATTGTAGTTCAACATTTTCAGTTGCAATTTATCAAAAAAAGTGATGCCAACCGAGAAGCAAGATACTCGTATGAGATCACTTATTATAAAGTTGAAAAGTTTACTTATTTAAACGTGCTAGTAATAAGTTTGATAATTAAAGATAGCCTGTTTATTGAGGCAGGTTATAGGCTGTATAAAATTACGCTATAGATACTCTTAAGAGCAAGGCAATCAACGTCCAAATTTAATACTCGTGACATAGCGTCTATGTAAAGCTTTTATCAAACCGATTTTAAAATAATGGTACTTAAAAAAAAACGATAACATTTTCTAAACGTTGCATAAATAATTATTATATATTAAGTATTAAACTCTAGTTAAAAAAAAAACAAATACCTATATTCACATTTCAAAATCGTCGTAAATATCTCTAAATCACGATGAATGTTCTCTAAAGCTGCTTTACAAATACTTTTATATGACGTGCTATGACATTTAACTAATTTCTTCAAGTCTCTGATACTTATACCGCATCCTGATATATTCTGAATCAGTGATGTTATGGAGCCCCGTAACCGTAACCAAACCTATCGGATATCCGAAATAAAAACTAATCCGAAACTGTAACCGAATCTGATATAAAAGTTTCGGATAATATCGGATAGGGGCACAGTTTAAAAAAGACATATTATGACTGATTGTACAGTTCTTGTTTATTATAATTTCGTTTTGCATTTTTAAGTAAATAACACTTAAAATTGAGAAGCTAAAATAATTTCTTAAAATTATAACAATAATAATCATTTATTTCAGGCTGCATTGGCCCATACAAAAATACCTTAATATAAATATACATACTGAAACATTATGTGTTATTAAATAAAACTCGAAACTAAGTTAAGAACACTTCACTTTCACTAAGTCTTTTGCGGTCTATTGGTACTTGTCCGCGGAAGTTGTAACGTTGTAGTGTAAAGTTGTAAGAAGATAACAGTTGGCTACTCGCACCACGAACGCCTTGAAGTTGACGTTGCGGCGCGACACATGCAGCTGCACTCTGCCTCAGTACTCTAGTGTAGGCTAGAGATGTATACCGGGGTGTTAGGGTCCACAGGGGCCTTTCCCCATCAGTTCTTAGTCTTTCGCGATAGGTACTTCCTCCTTTGCACAGTCACGAAACCTTCTTCATCAGCCCTAATCTTTGCCTTTGTAGGCAATGGCTTAGCAGGTGGAACAGCAGGGCCCGTTGGGTCAGCAGGTCGCGTAGTTCTCACAGCGCTGCAGAGAGGAGCTGCGGGGCGGGCTTATTGGGATTATTTTTGGGATTTTATTACAAATGATAACCATATGATATACATAGGTGTATATGATAACAATAGAAGTAAAGCCAAATCATTAAGTACCTATCTATATTTATATTATTGTATTTTCCTATTACAATGCCTTAAACATTTTATATCCGTATCTGAAACTATCCGAAAATATCGGATAATCCGAAATAATTTAATATCCGTAACCGTATCCCAAACCGGTATAATATTACACATATTATATCCGTATCCGTATCCAGATCTCAAATTTCATATCCGTAATATCCCTGTTCTGAATGAAGTGAAACCAAAGTTTGCCATAGTTTGGATTGTGACTACAAAAACCACTGTACATTTCTAGTTTAGAATATGTAAGTTGGAAAATGTTGTCTGTCATTTCTCTATTCTTGCATAATAAGTTAGTAAGGGGTAAAATATGCTCGAACTTTTGTGAAGTGAAATGTAGTTCCTGATACAGCTTTCATAGATTCGCACAGTCGTCATTGTTGAGACGCTGTATATAATCTTGAAGAACGCAGTCTTTGATATTTGTATTCACTAATAGTATTTTCATATACGTTTTGAACTGGATGGGATATGCTTTACTGGCTTTTATTAGTAAGTGTAAAAAAAAAACAAATTATATAGTCAATGCAGAAAGTACGAGAAAAAGCACAGGTAATGCTCTGCTAAAAACCATTAATTTATATTTGTTTTTTTCTGAATATTTTATTGCATATTAGTTCCAAGGCATTTGGCATAAGAAACTTGTTTTCAACACATTCTTTTTCGATATAGTTGAAGTGCTGTAAGGGGTATTCTTTAATTAATTTGTAAAGGCTTCTCTCTGGCACTCCGGGGGCTGACAAAATTTTCCCCCTGTTTGTTCCATCTGTTCTTGGGCTATTATTTTGTTCCACACATCTTCGTTCCTAAGGTAATTTAAACTGAAGTACTTATGGCCGATTTGTACTAGCCACTCAGTTTGACCCATCGTGTCATTGGAGACATTCGAAGCGATAACATTATTGACCTTACATGTTATAACTAGAAGATATCTTAACTTCGTTATTCACTCACAAATATAACAAAAGAACCAGAAATTCTCTATATATGGTCATTAAATTCAAGGTGGTTGAGACAAGACTTCTTTACACCGAGAACGTTATACATAAACTGAATAAAATTCTCAAATTTCTCGTCTATTTATAATTTTGAGCAAATGCGCATCGAAAACGGCTTAACCCTAAGTCATCCAATTCGTTAACAATCATTAGAAGATTTTTCGAAAAGGATTAAACACTTTTTTACCTGCCATAAAATAAAAGGTTGTAAAACGATTAGAGAGCTATTGTTTACGATTTTAAAGTAAATTCATTGTTTATCTTACTTCGACTAGATGTCTATAAAATTATACAGCTAATTTTAAAAATCTTTTTATCGTGAGTCAGGTAGGTAACTATATAATATTTTGCAAAGTTTAGTAGTAAAGAACGATAGCCATGGTCTAATAAAATATATAGACTTTTTTAGCTTTCAGTTTGGACAATTAAAATACAAATAAACAGAATACGTTACGAAATTGTTTCTTGATACCTTTCTTATATCTATCTTTGAAGAGGATGTCAGAGATTGAAAAGAATAGAAAGAAAAAAATGGAAAGGTAAGCGAGTTTTATATTTGACAAAACTTTATTTGGCCAGTATTTTTTTCAAATAAACTAACTTATCTGCGGTCTTTTTGATACTTATATTGTTAGTGTTATTAGTTCCAACCACAAATGACATTTCAGATATTCAAGTAAACGGATTTAGTTCAAAATTGGTATCAAGGGGCATTAGAATAGTCGCAATTGCTTTGGGCGGTTAAGCGTAACTAATGCAAGAGTTACATAGCTTTGTGCGTACGAAATTATTATAATTTGAAATGAATGTTTGACTTTTCTTCACATAAAACAAAAAAATATGAATATCAGTATTTTTTCCAAACCGTACCATCATCCTGATCATCATCCAGGTCCGCGGTCCAAATCTAGACCACTGATTTATAACAAAAGTAAACTTTTGTTATAGGTCGCACTAATCTTTTCATGAGTTTTAACTTTGATAGTAGGTATTCGAAAATAAGTCAGAAGATAGAATACTGTTTTTACTTTCATTCCTTCTTTCCTTTTGTATGAACAAACACAAACTAAGTTTACATTTTCCCCTTTTTAAATTATTCTGAACTCACGTGAGTGAATAGTAATTAAATTAATACAAATAGTTAATTAATTTTGAATACTTATACTTCGATAGCAAAACATCTTCTGATTTGCCGAAATCTCTTCATGGTAGACACACAAACTTATTATTATAGTAGATACAATCATCATTATTTTAGCAGTCAGAGAGGGAGTTCCTCGCGCTCCTCCTCCACCTCTCCTCTCGCATTTATAAAATGATTATATATATTTATACATATCTCGCTCAATAGCAGATAGATGTTATGTTACACATCTAGAGACCGCTGCTGATATTTTAAAGTAATAACATATTAATGTTTGTTTATTTATTTGTTCATACTTTGTAACACGTACCTAAAGGATATTTACAACGACATGTAATTTAAGTATTATCATACTATTTTATTGCGATTCTGTACCATAACTACAGTTGCAAGTGGGTTTTAATATTGTGAGAAATGTGTTTCTTAAAGATCTCTATCAGAGTCACGTCTCAACTATAGGACTATTGGTTGTCGGAGAAATAACACACAATCACCCAATTATAAAGTCCGCAGTAAATAAAAAAAATAAAAGAAACGTGGGCCTTAATATTTTGGTGAAAAGTTCCGTTTCTGTCTGTCTGTTTGCAATAAACTGAAAACTTCAGAACGGATTTTCATGCGTTTTTTACTAATATATAGAGTGATTCAGGAGGAAGGTTTAGGTGTGTAACTTGTAACCGTGCGAAGCCGGGGTGGGTTGCTAGTACTAGATAAATCAAATAATCTTTAACAACTACCACTAAGATATAAAATGTCAACGATGAAAATAATTTCTTAAATATTAACCTAATTTAATATTTAATTCTATTTTAAAATTCAAAATAAAAAGTAATTAACATGTATAATGCTGCTTTTAACTATCAATGTAAAACATTGATAGTAAAAAGCAGCTAGAAAGATGAATGTTATCGAAAAAAGACTTGTATTGATTAAAATTATAACCTTCCAAAACTTTAATGCCTTTATACTACTCGATTCTAAGAACCATACCACCGCACCGATGTTGCTTCGTAAACTAATTTATTTTTATCTGCACCCTTTCGAATCAATGACGGTTTATTTCAGATTGCCAATTAATATTAAATACATCAATCAGCAAACTGATGTTGGCAATTTTCTCCTTTCGTATACCGTTTTCAATGGTTCGTTAGAAACGTTTTTGATCGCTGTCGCTAGTCAAACACATACTAATTGCATGTGCCAAATTGCGGCATATTAATGTCTTCATCATGGCTGGGTAATGTTTTAAATACAGGATTATAATTAATTCAAATATCCCGTTTTCGTGTTGGCGGCTCTATAATGCCCGTGGGTGGCGTAAAGGATTAACTGATTATAGGGGTCCATGTGCTGGTGAAAAGATTATTATTAGAAATTATTTTAAACAGAGAAGCGCTGTTACAGTGACACGTTCACTTTGTTTGTATTAATCAGGGTGACGGCACCAACGTAGAGTAAAATTATAAAAATAAACAAGGCATCTCGTTACGTTGCGGCTAACTTTACATAGAAGGTATATGTACATAATTATATCAGTTTATCAAATGATACCAACATTTTGAAACCAGGTCTTTATTACATCGGTTTTGGAAACTGCCGCCGGTATGGTTTTCAAACCTGTAGAAATATAGAAAGTTGATAGACAAACAGAAGTACTACCTAAGGAGTAAGGGGGCGTCTTTTGCCTTTTGTTTGCCTTCAAACCGCTAAGAGTTCATGGTCACGTGTGTGATGCTAACCCTATCTATTCTCACAAGGAGCTCGGGGGAGTAGAAAGAAAATAGCACTACGTTAGATGGGCTGACTAATCACGGTTTTCCGTAGGGTGGAGGTAATGGACCAGTCAGGCAGCTTCACTTCAATTACATAATGTATAATCTCAATTAAACAATATTTTATTATAGTAATATATATATATAGCGTTTGCCCGCAATACTTTTTTTATATATGTGACAGGTGACCATTTCTGTACCCTTGACAACGTGTATGCCAAATTTCACGATGCACACATAGGGGTATTTAGCTGATCTGGCTGGCCAAAAGTATTTATGCTGTTATTCTTGGATTGTAAGGTTTTCAATACTAGTTTGTATCAAGAGAAGTTATTTCTGATCGTTAATAATAAAAGAAAAAACAACTCAGTATAGATATTTTTTATTGGCAGGAACAAAATCGTTTTTTTTTGCAATTACATTCCAATAACCTAATTCACTAGAGAATGAATGCCAGGGTTCGTCTTCTGACTCATCATTGTCTTCTTCTACTATTTCTTCGGAGTCTGAATTCACATTTTCTTCTATATCAGGTGGAACCAACATTTTAATAGTTTCTTTTGAAAAAGGTTTTGATGATTTTGGTGGTTTTGGTCTCATACTGGTAACTAAAGGGTCAGAGCTTAACAAAAGCCTATTCAAGACGTCAAGATTGCATTCCACCCTTGAAAATTCTCGTGCAAAGTTATTTCTGTACATCCTGAAATCTTTGTTTAGGGCCTCTGCGGCCTCTTCCAACAACATTCCGATAGGCTGTAATGCTTTTTCCATTACTGTTGCACCATGCACAAAGATTTTGTGCATAGTTGGGGTCATGGGATGCCATGGATATAAAACAATGTAGGTTTTAGCTGTTTGTAAACAAAAATCTGCAAACTTTTTTAAATCCACTTTTTTGGCCGCTTGAAATGACTTCCAAAAATATTTGAGTCTGTAAGTTAGATGAAAGTCAACGCCAGTAATTTAACTTCCCTTTTGAGGATCAGCAAAAAATCGTCTACTGGTATTTCCGTCGTTTGTGTTGCCAAAACCGACTTTGGGTACATCTACTATTAAGCGTGTTTTCTCTCGGAATTCTTTTTGTATTGTATTTTTTCTTTCATTAACAACATCTTTGTCAGCTTCGGACCTTATTTGCCATTTCTGTACAGGTAGTTTGTATGAGAGGTGTAAGAACACTTTCGAATAATCTGATTCTTGTATGCAAAATTGATAAACCAAATTATAAAGCTTCAACATCCACATCCTTTTTAATGGTCAAGTCTGTAAAAAGCTTTGGTGTTGCTCCACTGACATAACATTTAATTGTAGACGAAGTTTGTGTCGCAGCGTTGCATACTTTTCCATCGACCATTGTAAATGTCGTGCAATGTGTCACGCTTGCAGACACACCTTCTCCTAAATTAACTTTTGATATAAGAAATTTTATGCTTGAACTCTCTTATTTGGTCTTGATTATAGACTTCAGATGTTAGAAGTTCATTTTTAAAATAAAATATTTTTGCTTCGAAATCAGGTAAGTCCTGGTGTTGTATTTTATCGTATACACTTTGTCTAGATACTACTCTGTACTTTGAACCACCTGGCATATTTAAAACAAAATAATAATTGTGTTTGAAGTGAAAACTGTTAAAGTGGTATAATTTGCTTTTTACGACTGCATTCATTAGAATATAAATATAACGAAAAAGAGCAAAAACTAGCATCTGATTTCTTTATGACCATATTACCAGTGACCTATTAAATGGTTCTTAACAAAAAATACAACCGGGACGCACCCGGAAGTGTAACTAATCTCTTAGAGAATAAAAAAATATATATATTTCTAAAAGAAAATGATAGGTAAGTTCAAACCGCTATTTGTAAACCTTACTCTACAAAAACAGTATAAAATTAAAAGAAAATATGGGACCTCACCTGTATTTTCAAGTTTCATAATTGTTTACACCGTAACAATCACCCAAGAAAAGATATTTGATGTCAAACTTAACGGTCACACTTAATAGCGATAAGGGATGCGTATGCAGTGAACAATAGTTAAGTTTCGACTGGTTATTACAAGCGCGTGTTATTACAGCTTACAGCTTACAGTTATTACAGCGGCCAGTGGGGGGGTGGGGACGGGTTCGCCTAATGTGTAGCAACTATCGGGCCTATTGGCCCGATAGTTGCTACACATTAGGGCATATCTTATATATATATGTATGGGCATATCTTATATATATATACAATGTACACATTGTTTATTTTGCCCTAAAAGATGTTTAACAAAATTGACTTTTGGCCAGCCAGATCGGCCAAATACCCCTATGTACGATGGTCGGTTGAGTACTTTAGGCCTGATAGCGTAACTAACAAAATATATAAAACTCATTTTAGTAATGTTGCCATTGAAATTCAAATTATCCCACGGAACCCTACATTTTTTTCAGGATAAAAAGTAGCCTATGTCCTCCCCCAGGATATAATCGATCTCCTTCCTTTCGATTCCTTCCAATTTGAATTTGAATTCCTTTCCAAATTTTATTACGATCCGTTCAGCCGTTTAGTCATGAAAAGGTAACAAACAAACAGAGTTACTTTCGCATTTGTAATATTAGTATCGATAAGTTAGGATTCCTACCTATTAACAGGCATCCTAACATGGATCCTAAATGAAAAGAGTTTTAGAAAAAAATTACTATTAAGTTTCTAGCTTTAAACTATGTATATTCTAATTCATACTTATCGTAAATTAATTTAATGCATGTAGTTTGGCGTAGCAAGATGGTAAAGTAATATTTATTAAACTCGCTCCTTAAACAAAATTGATACATAAATCTTTCCAATGAATTAAATATAAAATTATAGAGAAAGTTCCTCCCTAATGGGAGTTCACAAATTGTTTTCGGCATTATATCAGTTTCTCGTTTTTGTTATAGTGGAGGCCTACTAAGTTAGTAAATACAATTAAGATATAATAAACAGGCATTACTTCAAAACTATTAAATCAACTTATTTAGTTAAAACTAAATAGATTCCTAATCACAAAACAGGTATATAAGGCGAACTTTAATGAGATGGCCGGTAGGAGTTGACCACGCAAAACATAACCAGATCAAAGTAGATCAAATGACGCATGCATGTAAATAGCTTATATATAGAAATAGATAAAATTAATGTATAAACTGTGTATATAGTATAATTGAATGTAAAGTCATTGTAGATCAAAGTAGTGAAGTTTGAAGAAAGAGAAGGTCAGAACCGACAGGCTAACCAAATCGTGGGTTAGTAAGGATAAAAGCAATGAGCATGCTGTTGTCTTTGTCTATCTCGAAAGGACAAAGGCGTGAGTTTATGGTATGCAAAAAGTGTCTTGAATTGTGATATTTATGACCATTTACGTAGGCACATAAATGTCAGTATAGTGAACACAGTTAAGGAAAAAAATGCATCGCCGTTCTTAATTGATTTCTTATACAAAATATTTTTTTTGTTTCAATATTGGCGGGTAAGTAGAAAACATGCACAATTATTGATAGTAATTTAATAAAATCGGCATCAAGGTTTGACGGCCCTAAGCTACATATCGCATGGGTCACAACGCTACCCTATGGACAGATCCATCCGTAATGCATAGAAAGATGTCATCTAAGCTTTTTTGTATTGTATTGTATTTGTGGGTATTTCCTTAGCACCTACTGATAGTCACACTGTCAAAGTCATCAACAACTTTACATCAAAGTCGACAAAAGCTTGTAACACAAGTTAGATACGTACACACTTATCTGACTCACATAAAAGAGTCTTTGGAACATAGACATTGAGAGAGAAAAAACACCAACTAACTATTGGTTTGTAGGCGTCAACGATAACAACAGTCAAGAATGTACCTCAAAGAACTGCCATGTTGAGCATGAGCATGCAAACGGAACGTCCTCCGCAGTGAAATATGATTATTGCTTACCATGTATGGCGGTACCTACTCGTTTTTGCAATTTTCCGATGCCATAAAAGATAAATACCTATCATGTAATATCTATCATACCATAAGATATGGTTTTATATTTCTTTATACCCAAGACAAATTTCTTAAAAAACTTAGGTTACAAAATTTGATAATTTCCAAGAAAAGAACAAAATACTTCGTAGACTAATTTATCGGTAACGGTCGAAGTTTTTTATCAGAAATTGTAAAGAGTTCCGAGCAGTTTAAAAAGTAGGTCGTTAAAACCATAAAGTACATTCTTGTTTACATTTTAACTTTTCGGAAATGTCTTGGCGATGGCAAATACTATTCGTTCCCACTGAGCTTTATAGTTGTATAATGTAAATGCACATCTGCTGCATGTTCTTTTAGTAACTATTTTTAAATCAATATAAGACATAATTATAGATGAAATATTTTTTGGTAAAAAAGTAACAAAAATACAATATAGCGCAACCAACAGGACAACCTTTGTCCAACAGTAGCGTCCTATGGCTGATGAACAGGAAAAATAAATTAAAGCCCATCTTAAGGGGTGGAAAATGATTTTTCACTATTTCCAGTGAAAAATATGTGTTGTCGCCACATAAAAAAACTCGTGAATTAAAATTCCGGGGCCTTCCCAGATTTTCCGGCCATCTGGCAACCATAGACCCACATGTGTTGCTGCTACCTGTAATATGTAGAAACAAAACATTCATATATGTATACAATGTACATACTTATGTTACAAAAAGGAAGAACGTGTATAAATAAATTAATATTTTCGTAGATATGACGATACACCTAAGCTTAATTTTATTGTGCACGTAGGATATTTGCTATTGTATTGCAGGAATACTGTTATATGTATAAATACTGTTCAGGACAGTATTTTAATATTAATATTTTGCTTTTGGAAAAGAAAGTTACGGATCCATTAAATCGTCTAATAATATAATCGATTATTAGGAGTCTATCTTACTATCGAAACTAAATCGAAAGGAGAAAGTATTATACTATCATAAAATAAATTACATGAAATAGGTAGCACTGTATCTTTACATAGATACAGTGCCACCTATAAATAGAATATGTTTATTTGCTTAAAATGTAGGAACATCAATGATAGACAAATGTTTAACAAACATTTTGTCGTTTAACGACATGCAAATATGAAAATAGTTAAGTTACAATTGAAGTTAAGTATGTTAAATGTCAAAAATATAATTAATTGATGGTCATGGAAGTTTACACTTTTTATCAATTCTACTATTTATTAACTCTAGTACTACCATTACAACTCTAGTAATACCATTTCTCAATTTTTCTACGCTTTAGTTTTATTGGACAAGTATGTGGAAACTGTGTTATATTTTGTACATGACATGAACCAGTGTAAATGTTTGTAAAATATGGACTTTAGTGAAGATGGTTCCGTTGCATTATTAAACCACTTATTGTCTGCCCAGCAGATATCAATCCAATAATTAGTTAATGCGAAAGTGAGTTTGTTTGTTAATTTGTTAGTTTCCTATGCGTTTACGCCGTAACTACTGTATGGATCATCATGAAGGACATACGGTCATCCAGAAAAAGTACTGTACCCAAAGGGCTACCAGAATTGATTGACAAAATATACGTTCACACGAGCAAAGTGGTTAGAAGTTCGAAAATAATCCTTTAATACAATATCGATTAACCCAGTATGTCAACGTCATCGAAGCGGCGAGTCTCCTAGCCAGTTCTGCCCCATGGTACCTAGAGGCGAAAGCAATTGCGCCATTATACTTATGGCCCAAGGAGGCTCTAGAATGGGACCTGAGACCCGAGCCTAGAGAAATCGAGGCGCAACGGTTCCAGCTCCGACAGGTCCTAATAGCCGAGTGGAAATAACGACTAGACCCACTAAGCGCAAGGCACGCCACAATTGTGGCGGTAAGGCCCATCATAGAGGCGCGGATACTGCACTCGACATTCTAGTGGAGTGCTCAGCTTGGACGTTGCAGCAGTACGACCTCGTGGTGGCTATTGATCTGGAGAGCCTCTTGCTAGAGTACATGATTCTGTCCATGGTCCAAAGTGAGAGTGCGTGGGATTCCGCTGCCTCGTTTTGCGATGAGGTGAGGTTGGTCAAAGAGGCGGCGGATCGGGAATGGGAGAGGACAAGCACTCTCCCAGTCTGCAGAAGCGCACCAGGCGCCGGACAGCGCAGAATGATCTCCGACTTCCATGAGCGCTGGCCTAGGGTAGCGGATCAGGCTGACCGTTACCCCAGCAGAAGCAGGCCGGAGACGGTGGCACAACGTGTTCCGCCCTCGCCACTCTCATCTGGAGGGGGGTAACGCCGCCCGTACTGCACGGTGTGGTCGCCTTCTCGGAAGCTTCCTTCCTAGGGTATCTCGGACTATTCAATAGACACACTTGTGACGGAACACCGTGTGGTTTTAGTCCGTTCGAGTCCGACATACCACTTCACCTTTGGTGAGGTTTCCAAATTATGATGTCAACGTATTCTATGACAATGTGGGCTAAACATTTTAATTCTTACACTTAGATGAAAACTCTACGAACATAATATATTATACTTTTTGTACTACAACTACTGCGCCGTTTTTAGAGCTAGGTTTCATTAAGATCTTGACCTCAAACCGCCATTCCGGTGCAGTGAAGAAAAACGCTTTTCATTGCATTCATTAGAAAAAACAGATTAATGTTTCTTTAGATTCTCACTTACTTTAGTTTTGCTTTCAACTGCTTTAAGTTTTACGTTTTGAAGCTAAAACGAAGCATTTATTGATACAAAGGATACCATTTCTCCTTATAACATTTTAAGAAGTCTGTAACTATGATTTGTAAATTAAAAAAAAATAATTACATCTTCAATCGAAGTATAGTGAAAAATATATCCTTCTATAACAAAACCGCCTCCTAACGAACAACTTTTAAAACTTCGGTAATTAATGCATAAAAACTTTAAAAATATCGTAAAAATAAGTAACGTGTTTCTGGAAAATCATTTCATGAGGTAAGGGAAACTTCTTCTGTTGATTTAAAATTAATAAAAAAAGCAAGGCAAAGTGACAGAAAGTAGCTTATTTTAAATAAACCCTAAAAAGTGTACTGTGTATGTATGGTTTCAATCAATCAGTTTATTAGGCTATTGCAGTCAACTGCTGGATATAGTAGTGTATTAAGTAAACATTAAGAAGTAAGTCAGACCGATATATCAAGGATAACACGTCATCACAAGCCGTTGACGAATATGACGTCTCAATCAGCCATCGCCACGGTCACAGTTTTAGATTGAAGGGTAGCGATGATTACATTCACCACATTTAACGACATTTAAATGGGCATGACGATGCTCCGTAGTTTACTAAAAGACCTCACTTAACTATAATAATAAATAACCAACAACCGTTTAACAGATCCTGCATATAAAATGATTCTTAAGAATATATTAGGATTTGTGTAGATGTTGTATATTCTTTTATTTTGTTCCAATACATTTACAAAATATTCGCCTTTAACTTTTTATTAATACACTATATACCCGTAACACTTTTTGTAATACTCGTATAGACAGGGTATTTTATCTTAGTTAAGGCAACGCCACTATTTGTTAGTGTTAAAGCTCAAAAACTGCAGCATTTTTCACGGCTTTTTGTAGCTTTAAAAATAAACACTTTAACTTTTTATTTGGTGGTGAGTTGTAAAATTAAGATTGAACCCGAGCCCGCACTTCGCCCACAGCTCGGTAAATAAATGTTTCAATGTTTGGAAGTCGGTGGGATCGATTTAAATTTGAAATACAAAGGCCTTACCAGTCCTCGCAGTGTTTAATCTCAAAATATGACGCCGATGGATTTATTGAAGGTTAATAATTCAATAATTGTGTTAGATTAGACGTTTAGTTTATTTATCTGTTTCTTCCTTTATTTCGGCTTTTTTCGGTACCCCGATATTCGTCGGCGTCAAAAATTAAAATGATTTATTACCTACGTAGAGCTATGTCCATTTCTACGTAGGTACATATAAAATTTAAATAATTAATGAGTTTGTTGTTTGGGGTCGACTCAAAATAAGTTTATATAAAATTTGATAGTTTATGTAAATAAGCTCAATAGTTAAGACTTAAAAGGTTTATTTATTTTTGCTTTTTAGTTCTTTTCGTCAGTTTAATTTTTTGTTAAAAGATTTTTATATTCAATTATAATATAATAATTGAAATATAATTTAAGTCTAGAAAATATAGATTTTGCCACTTTGAAAAATGTTGTATTTCCACATGGCAATAATAATGATTATTATAACATTTACATTCACGTATTATACATAGAATGTTTGGACTTAGTAAGATTTGTTTGGCCTAGTAGATGAGCGGGTTCATGCGGGGCTACGCGCGAACCCGATAATTTATTTTTGCCTCTGCCAGACTCTGGGCCTGTTAATTCTGCTTTTTATCATAGGGAGGTTATTGTCAATACTTACCAAGCTTGGCAGGCGGGTTGGTGTGTATTGGTTTCGTGGTAGACGCTGCCGGCCCATCTTCAGGTTTCCGTCTCTTAACCGACTCTTGCGGTACCCACAAGAAGCGAGAGGGTTAACATTCTTGGCTGGTTACGGTGTCATAAAGCCCATTTCCAATTTCTTCTAGTTATCTAGCCATGTTAAAATATTAAAATAAGAACAGAATAATGCCTCTTCACAGCTTAAAACCGTATTATAATAAGTAACAAAGTATTTCCACTGGACTGTGAACTGAACTTTAGGGTAAAAAAAAAAGTTCCGAATACAAAAAACTCACTAGAAAACCTTGAAACGTCGCTATTTCATAGTCAATCCTTGGCCAAGAAACTTTTTGATAAAACTACTTTCTTCGTTCCGTCTTTCGCTTATCGGATCAAACTCGGCATGATTCCGTTGAAATGTGATAAAAAGTCTTATGCAAGCGAGAATAATGTTCGCGGGACGCAACGAAGCGCCGGTTTAACTCTAGGAAAAGTTGAAAACTAATCATGTTGATCTTCGTGATCACCATTATTTGGTTCAAGAAAAATGATATGATTTTTTACTTATAAATACATAAGTTTATGAGATAATCACTAGTATCATTTGATTTCGTTATGGCTATCATAGCATAAAAATGCGCGCTGTTAAATCAGCACTAAAAGGAAATGCAAAGAATTGAACAATTTATAATGCACTTAAATTCTATATACACCTAAACACTACATTTAAAATTGACTTTACAATTAGAGAGGAAGAATTAAAATGTACAAAAGAATATAATAGACAGATAACCAGCACATCTGGAATATATCAAAAGAGTGACGGCCAAAATAAATCAATATTAAGTCCTCCCTTAAAGATTAAACGGATTTTATGAACACCAAAGCATGTTATTCTTATACAAATGCTATGTATTGTCAAGATGTAATGCTATCTGCATTACATCTTGACAACTTGACTCTGCATACCCAACGCATAAAAACGGAACAAATTACCGAAATTCTCAACCAATACACATGACCACTATAAATGTATTCCAATCAAAACGTTGGACAAATAAGACATCCTATGTTATAAATATTCCCGGGATATATAGATCCATCAAAAATACACACCTCTCACGAATGGTTGAAAATAATTTCTTCAATCAAGGCTACATTAAAATATAAGCGTTACTTAGTTGTGAACTTGTGCACACAGTTACTAATCTAAAAAGTTACAAAAAGAAAACACTTTCCTTAGACAACGAAGTGTCAGCTGCAGAAGTCAGTTTTTGTTTGTTTCAGTCTTACTATTTTAAATTAAACTCTTTGCTTGTAGTATGAGATTCCTTATGAAATGGTTTTTGTTTATTTTTACCACTTGTATAAGTATACTCTCTAAATTACTAAAGTGCGGTGTTTTGTCTCTTAGTTCTCGCATACAATGAGGAGAAACTGGTTAATTAATCTTTCTCAAATGGTTTTAAGTTATCTACAAAATACGTTCGACAGGATGACTGAAATAGTTTAAAATTAAAGGCAGGCTGTGATGTGCTGGCCATATAATTGCTACTAGATCGTCATGAACTTGTAACATGTAAAGGTGGGGACGGTGACTGACCGTCGCGGCGTTACGCGACGTAATGTAACGTTCGCAGCAAGCATGTTACGTTACGCTTTATGCTTAAAATCCATGTAACATGCTCGTTGCTCGCCCGTGCTCCAGATTCGTTGCCAACTTGCCACGAGCAGTCAAGATGTCGGACGATGAAGCCAATCTAACCCAAGCATCTTTTCTCTTTATTTTGTTATAATATTGGGAAGAAAAATAAATTCTTCTCTACCTATATTTTTCTATGAAATAAAGAGTTTTTTCTTTGTCCCACTCCATCTTTATATAATCATACAAAACGGGGCCAGAGTAATCGACGCTTGTGCTGCGTGCGCTCGTGAAGATTCACCGCGGTGTACTGACTGAATCGCGTAACACCTAAAGCATTTGCCATAAAACCGACAGTCGTGGAGCACTGGAGCGAGCAACGAGCTGACTGAACGAATACTCGCTTTGTAACATGTTACATTACAATCTGTAACGCCGTAATGTTGCGCTTGAACGGGACTGAAAGCGTTTTGATCCATAAAAATTCTTACATTAAATACGATCAAAAGGATCTTGAACTACAAAGCTCATATTATTCATCCAGAAAAGATTTTCATCCGTTTTGATTTGTTCACATTTCCTCGCAATATACACTCGGTTTTGTCCTTACTTTAATGTAAACTCATCAAAACACATTTAACGTCACTATCTTACAAACATTTTAATTCTCAAATATCTGGTCATTTTTTTTCATCCTAAGTTTGGTCTTTGTACATATAAATTGTTTGTACTTCCTAAAGCAGTATTTTTTTGGTGTAACATAAAATTTCTTTGCTCTATTTTAATGTTTTATACATATAGTTATTAACTAAAAACAAATGTATTTAATTACTGCAGCGAAGCGATTACGTCGTACTAGATCGAACAAGCTGCAGATTTAGCATTGGATATAACTTGACAACCATTTCTGATCATCTCATCCATTTTCAGGGAAATAAACCTGCTTGACAAATGCTTAGTCCCTAAGTACTAGCGCGCCGCTTTCTCTGACCCGGTTACCGAATGACAGTCTACCCTTCTCGCCACTACTAGGCCAACTGTCTTATTATATTTTGTACTCACCGAGTTATTTTTGTTGTAGAAAAAAAAATGCACAATCTGCTTATATCCAATACAACTAAAGTACCTTCTTCGCTGTAATACATAGAAAGAACAAAAGTAAACGAAAACTGTTGCCAGATAAAACAAACGCCTTACGACTTTCTCCAATTAGTAGAACAATCTCATCAGAATATTCCAGAAATAGTTTCATCAATTTACAGAAGCGCCGAACACGAGTTGCAAAAAGAGGAGCAATGAAAGCGAGCAGATAGTTGCATTTTTATCTTTCGAGCTAAGACCAGTTATACAAACGACTTCTAGACGAGAAAACGCGATGTTTTTATCTAAGGCAGATGCTCCTGAACCCAGCCTTTATTTGGTTTACAATTTAGTATGCAAATTGTGGACTTCGCATTTGTAAGTACTCCGAGGCGAATTAAAGGCGGCGCTTCATAAAATCTTTGGAGCCGTATATTGCATTAGAAAGAAAATTAAAGTCTTGCCTCCGCTTACTCGCTGAGCTACGAATGAAATGACTTTAAATATTCAAATTACTTATGTGATGAACTAACGCACATGGTGGAATTAGCATGTGCCTGTGTATACTACCATACTAGACGTGTTCCATTTCACGATTACTGTAATCTTTTTAGGAGTCATATTCGTGATTCACATGGATGTAAACGATTGTTGCAACAAAATAAACGGTGATCATGTATTTTAAAGGTATTATACACCTTTGATTTCCCTGACGTATCGAACACGCTGATGTCACACATAATCATGTTAATTCCCGTCAACATAATCATTTTCAACACATACCTCGCAGTATTGATATTCTTGCATTATCACATGCAACATTCAAAACTGCAGCAATTCAAATCTTAAAATCCTTGTGGAAGGATTATATTGTCGCCGTTTCTTTTCTTAGTTTAAAAAATTGTATATAACACTTTTCAATGTAAAATGCGTACGATTTATACTCATGGTCAAAATATTATGTACTAGCTGTGCCCGAGGCTTCGCCCGCATGGAAATCAGTTTGTGACCATAAGTTTGATTGCGGGAAAAGATTGCCTATGAGACGGTAAACCTGCCCTTCTGACCTTAAAAGTGGGCATCAAGTTTCCTTTCTTAATTTATTTTATTCCAAAACGAAGTCATATGAAAGAGACTATTGCACGTTTTCAAAAAATGTGCGGACAATGGACGTATGAGCGTCAAAAGATTTTGTGTCGGTTGTGGTAGTTCCTGTATATTGAGAAGAATCACTTTGCCGGATGCACAGCACACATCGCTCGCTTCATCTATCCATTTTTATATGGCACTTAAGACGAATCTTACTCATTCCTCAAAATTTACAGTGACTTGGATCGTAACTGCGTAATGAAAATTTCCAAATTTTGTTAAACACTTTGATCCATCTATCGTCGTTTCAATCTGAACCTATATTCAATTCCTAGTTTTTGTCACTCACAAACTTTGCAAAGCAAAGGTCGTGCAAGTTTTTAAATTAATGTTTTAAATGTTCATCCATCACGCGAAGTTGCTCGTATCAGTCCTTCATGACGTAGAATGGCTTCCTGCGAAGACTGATCGCTCCTAATAATGAATCTTTTACATCACCTTGTATGTTTGCTAAATATGCTTGCTGGCTCACGTCCCCGTATTAAAAGGTAGTGGAAAATTCATTAATCACGAGATTTAATAAGTCGATTGGACGTCATCACTCAAGTTTAATAATAGGGGAAGATGGATGCATAGGGTAGTGAAAACGAAGCATTAGATATTTAAATTAATTTTAACTCCGTAAGGAAATTTTACTAAAACGTTTCTGAAAAAAATGGTGTCTCTATTTCCGTGTTATTATTTAGTACCTTCATTCTATATTACCAAGAACTTTTATTAATGACAGCTAAGACAAAATTTAAAAATATTTTACATACAAACATACGTCATATAAACTTCTAAGAATTTAGCTAAGGAATATTTATCATTCACCGAATTTTTTAGGAATTATACTTATGTATTATATATATACGAGAATGAACGCGATCACGAAATAGGTATAGGGTGCCTCTCAGCCTGTGACCACGTTCAGTGAAGAGCTGTCAAAAGATACAATCTGTGAAGTAACAAGAATCCTCACCAGACACTGCAAACGGAACAAACATAATTATGTTTAACCTAAAGTTGGGCGAGAACACAATATGCAGATTCTGTCGAGAGGCAGAAGATACTGCAATGCATATTCTATGCTTTTGTGGCGCACTATTGTGGCACCGAAGTATTAATCTACGGTTGCACATCATTCAACAAAGGACTGAATAGGATCTGGAGGTTTCTCGAAGCCATACGTCTGAGCAGTGAACTTTAAAGCAAGAGTGCGCCACAAAAGACCAGAAATGGTCGACGCAGCACTAGGCACTTAAGTGTGTCCACTAAAATTGTGTCTACAACTTCTGAAAAAGTTGAGACTGTGTCTTAGAAGGTAACTGTTCATCAGTGCTAATAACATCCTAAATTACAAATTCGTGGAGATTCATATAGAGATACGCATAATCGAGATCAGATAATAAGATAGTCTTCTAGGCAAACTTAAAATGGGCAAGAAGCGATACAATTTATATTCAATGATGTTATAGGGGCAGAGTTTAATTAAGTAATACTTAAAATACAAGTATACTTTACTTGTATTTTAAGTATTCAAGTATTCAAGTAAAGTAGCATTTACCAGTCTAGTGGTAGGACTGTAAAATGTCTTATTTATTATTATGTATGATAAAGAGTATTTAAAAGTATTATTATTAATATTATTATTTGATAATTAAAATTGTGTTAATGTTAATATAAATTTAAGGTAACTCATAGACTAGATATCTACTTTATATCCTAAGCTATATAAAGTCCTTAATAAAGTAGTCACAAAAGATTGAGGGTCTATAAAAGAAATCCAGCGATTATAATAATTACAGTTTAGGTAATATAGACGCAATTTCTAGACGATTCTCTCGGCTTGAAAGTCCATAACATTTAAAACTAAGCGATGACACACTGTGGGAAACGATTAAGTCTCTCTTTATTGCTTTTAAAGTGTCCATAGCAGGAAATTATTGCAAGTATCTAGTTTCCTTTAAAAAAAACAGATGTATTACAATATATATATTTTTTTTGTTTCATATTCGAGTATTTTTTTATGTATGATGCGATTTCGTGGTAGCCACTTCCTGATCTAAATTGTTTAAATTATCTACAATGAAGCTAGTTGCCGAGCTAGTCCAAACATTTTTGACACTTTCTAGAAAACTTGGCGAATGTAATTTCCTGTGGACTTCGAAAATCTATGAAGTGTCTGTCTACAAATGTCTGTCGTACGACTGTACGTATACGGAATGTATAAAAAGTATTAAGAGACACGTGACTAGAATGAATTTAAGCCTTATGATAAGTAAACGTAGCTCTATAAATGAATTTAGATTTAATTTTTTTAAGTTGTTTCTTGGAAAAAAAAAAAATTACAAAACTAAAAAAAGAATTTCTTAGATAACTTTTATTTTTTGTGCTTGCTTGTACAGTACTCTCCAAACTTATTGGCTGGCCTGAAGTTGACGCAACCTGGCGGTTGCGCAATGGCTCTCGTGCATTGTACAATCGAATGGAAAATTACGAACCCAAATAATGACTTCGATGTTATTAGTATTAGATCAAAGTTGCTAAATAGATTTTAATTTTATTGAAAACCCAACTGATACGTAAATTTTGCATTCTGCGCACCGGTTCGCGGCTAACTTCAGCCCGGCCAACAAGGGATTGGGTATTGCTGTAGGTATGTAGCGTTCGTGAAATTTTATACAATTAATGTGAATTTTTTTGTATTTTTAGGTAGATTTTCGAAGAAAAGTCTACCTATTGGTTTTGTACCAGTTGTCAATTTTTCCGAAAATTTCTTTACAGGAGGTCTAGTTATGATCCTTAAACCCCAAAACAACCGCCAGTTAAAAAGTATATATATATTTATATATATGTATATGTACGATAGAGATCGCAATTATACACCGTTTGCTTTAAAACTTGGACGACAAATCAATAGGGCAAAAATGAAGATTAAGTTTGTGATTGGGGGATATTCCTCCAAAGAGGGGGGACTGGGGAGCAGATTTTCAAAAATCAGTTTTTTTAGCATAACTTTTTCCTATGGAAAATTTTTCGAACGTTTAAGATTAATAGCATGCCCATAGTAAATACGAACATTTTTTAATATGAACCCATAAATGATTCCATCCTTAACTTGGGGAGGGGAGGGAGGAAAACCAAAATTTGTTGGAAAAAAATTCATAGCTCCGAAACTGTAAACCTTTTTACAATCGGTAATATTTTAAATGAAAGCATTTTTTTTATTTTACCCTACATTGTAGACATTTAAAGTTTTTAATTCGACTTATATTTTCGGAGATAAAAATAAAAAAATCACAAAATCTAACTCTGCGGGCCTGCTGCGGGCCCGGGTTTTTTCTGTTTATTTAATCTGTTTAAATTTGCGCGGACTCATTTCACGTACGTAGTATAGTATTCTTTTTTAATTTTTACAATTAAGAAATTTCTGCGTGCAGGATTGATGAATCCTAACCGATTTCAAGTTTGGCGATTGGTGCCATATCGCACATGTTGTCGTTTATCTTGTGCTGTGTTCCTCTGACCCAAAGGGGGGATCCTCTAACCAGGAGAGGTGGAACCACCCACGTCTGGTTTTAAAGGTGGATTTTGAGAAGTTGTATATACAAAACGGAGTAAAAACATATACATAGAAACATACTTTACACGCAAAAACATTAAAATATGAAAGGAATTTAAAAAGCAAGTTGAATTTACAAAGAAAAATGAATGAGTGTCGGATACTTTTGGAATGACCTCTTTTTAGACGGTTTTCACTTAAGAATTGTAAGAAATTATTACAGCATTGTTACTGTAATAGGTTTAATTTTCGGTCTTCATTTACATAAAGGACAAAAGTAGCAATAAACTTCACGTGGTATTTACTTTGGTCATTTTAAGCAGTCTTTTTGAATTAATACTAAGCATACAAATTATGTCTTGTTACACAATGTATCAAGTTACAATGTAAATAAAAGGAGTACTTGTTTGCGTTAACGTTTAAAATAATTAGTATTTCTAAATAAAGATTTATACTATTGATGAAACTAGTTTAGAGGATATTTGTGATTTTATTTTCAATCTTAAAGGTGGCAGGCGTGCTACTGTAAAATTTAATTTTCCATCTGGAAATATTCCCAGGGCATATCAGAGACAAAATAACAACATGGATAAATTGAGGCAAGTAATTAATTAAAAAATAATAAAACCTTTTTCAGATCTTCTTGACATTTTTTATGTTAATAAAATATGTAGGTATATAATATGTATCTCATCGTTATGAAATGCTGTTTTTGTTGTTGCATATCTTGTACATACAAATCTATAATTACAATAAAATGTAAATCTTCATAGATTTTAAAATTGAATGTCTTTATACTTGACCCATATAATATACAGCCGCGACCGCTGACATGCCATATCGGGAGTCGAATGCACTACAGCCTCACTTATTTGTATTTAACATCTAGTATAGATAGATAGAATAGATATAATTATCTTTATTGTACACCATTAATAAAATACAGTTGAAAATAAATAACTTACAAACTGGAGTACAATGGGCGGTCTTATCGCTAAAAGCGATCTCTACCAGACAACCTTTAGGATGGAGATAATTTCAAAATTATTTAATAAAAACATAGTAGTTGATGGCGTACTATTCTAAATATTGACAAATACTAATTAATTACAAACATATACATATTCACACACATTACAGCTACTTAGTGGATATAATTATAGTGACAGATAATGTTGCTTTACCTAATTTTTAAAAGATGTAAGGGTTTCAGCTTGTCAAATTTGTACCGGTAATTCATTCCACAAACGAACGGAGAGAACCATAAATGATTTATCAAAGAAAGTTGTTGAATGTACCGGCACTTTCAATATCAGATTTTCTGATGATCGTAAGAGATTCGTATGCGTATCTTGAAGGAACTCAAATCGTCCTTTTAAATAGGAAGGTGTATGAGGGTTAAACAGTATACTGTATAGCAAAGAGAGAATATGAGCGTTCCGGCGAAGACGAATAGGTAACCACTTGAGCTATTTTCGGAATTCAGAGACATGATCATATATTATTTTGGGTTTGCTAAACTTGTTATTAATTTTAATTCAGCGTCATTTTCTTATTATTTATACTCGTAAATACAAGTGCCATGAAAACAATATTATAAAATACAGCTTAACTTCATATTATAAAACAAAGTCCCCCGCCGCGTCTGTCTGTCTGTTCGCGATAAACTGAAAAACTACTGAACGGGTTTTCATGCAGTTTTCACTAATAGAAAGAGTGATTCATGAGGAAGGTTTAGGTGTATAATTTGTACTCGTGCGAAGCCGGGGCGGGTTGCTAGTATTACAAAATAATAAAATATATGTATGTATAATTTCCGTTAACATCCTAATTTACTATATAAACGTATGCGTTATCTAGACCAAAAATAGGCACAGCTTAAAAGCAGGCAGTACTCTATCCTAGATGGGGATAACTATATAAAAACTTTATGTTTTTGTTAAATAAAAAATAAAACTGAGGCAGTCTGTATATTAGTCCGCGCAGTTACTTAGGATTCTCGTTCACTCAATTCTCACCCAAATATAATTACAGACACTATCTTTCCCTACATTATGATGGTCGTTAGTGAAAATTAGTTTAGTGAACGTCAACAACCCCAAGGCTGTACATGTAAGCGAATAGTTAGTATATATGTCAGTTTTGTTATATAATGCAGATGAGTTTTTTGGTTTATATGTACTTGTGGCCTGTATTTCTGAATTAGCATCTGCATTGACAATGATGTTGTACATCATTGTCAATGCAGTTAGTTAATAAATACTACTTCAAAATAAAATTGAGACTAATTTTATGGTTGTTAGTCTCTTTTAAACCGAGCTTTCTGGTTCCAAACAAAGCCTACCTTGTACTATGAATCCTAATAACATCCTTAGTTACATTTATTATTAAATTAATCATACACAAATCTTTTCAATTCAAGCCATCCGTCTGTGGAATGCATTGCCACTACCCATCAGGCTCTCAAAAACACAACCTAATTATAAAGTAATAATAAAGGAGCATTACCCGTGTTGTTGAGTGATCTGATGAGGCTCTTGATGCCGTGTACTCTATGATGCCGTGCATTTATATATGTGTATCTTTTTATTATCTTATCGTATTTATCTATTTTTATGTGTATATGTTTAGTTATTTGTATGTTTGTAAATACATATGTGTATATATTATTATGAGTAATTGCAATAATTAGATTATTTTTTTAATTCATTCTTGTTCCGTATCATAAACTAGTCATTGCATTTGTTTAATGATTCTTGTGTCCTTGTGGTAAATACGAGAGGGTAGATAACTGTCAAGCCAAATAAGTATAATTTTGATTAAACGTCAGAACGGAAGCTTCACTGCATTTTTGTATGAAATAGTAAGATATGCACTTTTTATGTTGACTTGACAATTATAAATTAATTAAAAAAACGTTAAATAAAAATAGATCACAATTTTCAGAGCATTTTAAGATGTTGCATTGCCTGATTTAGACGACATAATTTATTTTGAACATAGCAATTTACCCAATTCAACTGGTAAACAGGTTGATAATCGGTGACGTATTTACCAGTACAATTGGGCCACTAACCAGCCTGATTGCCTGCGGCGGGCCTTATCCGTGCTGATTGATTAATTTGCACGATAGCCACCACGTTCATTCATTAATAGTACATTGACAGTTGAGTCCCATAACGAATCACATTTTGCAGCTATTACTATTTATTACTGCTTTTAAAATTATTATTGTTAGATATTCCCATTCTGTCCTTTTAAAACAGCCTATACCTACTGAGCTCTACAGATATTATTTTGTTTTCCAATGTACCTATCTAAAAAATATTTTTATAAATGTATATTATGTAATCCAACAGAAAGAAATCCAAGGACGGAGAAATAAGTAAATGATCCAATGATATCGATAAATAATTCTTCGTTATTTATTTAATATTGTAGAGGGTCGTCCCGCGTGGGAAGAAAACGCAATCTTGAGGGGATGAGGATAGCGTATTTTATTTACGGTACAGTGACGGAATGGATATATGACGGCCGTACGCAGTCCCGTCCACCTTGACCAACAAGGACGAAGGCAACGAATGCGGCGTAGGCAAAAGCAGATGGTAGTGAGTCTCGAGTAAATGTTCCAAGTAGGACGCAATTCTAGAATGCACACTGAAAGCTGGCCTACCTAAATCAATACAAGCTTAGGATAGTCATTACCTTATCGAGACTCTTAACACCGCAATCTAGAATATGACGTCACAAAAGTGGCGCCATCTATTAGCGACTTATAGAACTGATGAGTAACTTTGATTACTAAATCTGTTACATTCTCCCCCTCAGTTCCTGAAGACGTCTCGACGAAAGGAACTGATATTATTGTTTTCTTGGACGTCCACGTCCTCTTCTGACCGTGGGTTGCGTGGAGGGAAGAACATTTTGTTTCTTAGGTCTTCCTCGATGACGTAGCGGTTGTACAGGAACTGGCACCGTAGATTGTTGACCACTCCTGTACCTGGTCAATCCTGAGGCGTGATATAGGCCAACAGGTATATCAGGACTGTCTGGTGAAGCGACCTGAAAAGAAGCAGGGCCGTGTTGCCGCGTGACCACATAGGGCTCGTCTCTTCGCAGAGCAAATTTGGCAGTTATACCCTGAGTTCCTTTACTTATAGGGTGTAAATTAACAAGGACGAGATCGCCAGGTTCATAGGAAGGATGCTGTTGTCGTTGTCGATCGATATATTCCTTTCGAGCTTCCTCTTTCATTTCTTGAACTTCTCTAACTTCCAGCAATTCGTCTGCTAGTTCCCTAAGCTTGGGAGTTATTTCTGGGATAAGATTTTCTGAAATAAGTATATTTCTGAAGTCCACTTCGTTATTATGGGGAGATCTCAATTCCCTTCCGAAGGTTAAGTAGGCGGGACTTTTTTCGGTAGCTGAACAAATACTGCTATTCATGGCAAATCGTACTGCCGGTAGAAGCTCTGACCATCGATTATGGGCTTCTCTCTGTACCAGTATGGCTAACTGTGTTTTCAGGTCTCGGTTCCTACGCTCGACCGGGATACAAGGGAGTGAAGACGTGCTTTATTTTTAAACAGTATGCCACTTGCTGCATGACGGCGCTAACAAACTGGGTACCATTGTCGCTGATCATACGTCTAGGTACCCCATATCGTAAGAACACCTCGTTTATGAGAGTCACAGCGCAATTTTCAGCCGATGCAGTGTCTAGAGCAAAAAGCTCCACCCATCTAGTCGCCATATCCTGTACGATAAGAATCCAGGTCTTCCCAGCGTCAGTTTTCGGAAGAGGCCCGAACAAATCAAATGATACTGCTTCGAATCGTTGGTTCATAGAGGTGGTCTGCAGTAGACCCGCAGGTTTTTGATTCGAGGGTTTATAACGCTGACATTCTATGCAATTTCGAACATAGCTAGTAACGTATTTTCGCATTCCACTCCAGTAGTACCTAGCTGCAATTTTATTATAAGTTTATCTGCACCATAATGACCTGATAAGGGATCATCATGGTAGGCACTTAGAACGTTTTGCCATTGTTGTTCAGGGACCATAAGGTGAGCATCTTCGTTTTCCGAATCGAAGGGTAAGCGATATAGCATTCCATTGTTCATTAAATAGCCTTTATTGCTCCAGTATGAGACATTCTCCGCGTTGGTGGTCTCTTCAAGGTCTTCGACTATTTTCCGTAGTCTAGAATCCTTCATTTGCTCATCACGAATTTCCTTCGGGCTTCTGGTGGGCATATCAACAATTACGGTACATATATCGCACATTGAATTATCTTCACAACACGGTGGTCGGGACAGCCCATCTGCCACGGTGTTTAGTTTACCAGATTGGTAAAAATAAAAAAATCACAAAATCTAACTCTGCGGGCCTGCTGCGGGCCCGGGTTTTTTCTGTTTATTTAATCTGTTTAAATTTGCGCGGACTCATTTCACGTACGTAGTATAGTATTCTTTTTTAATTTTTACAATTAAGAAATTTCTGCGTGCAGGATTGATGAATCCTAACCGATTTCAAGTTTGGCGATTGGTGCCATATCGCACATGTTGTCGTTTATCTTGTGCTGTGTTCCTCTGACCCAAAGGGGGGATCCTCTAACCAGGAGAGGTGGAACCACCCACGTCTGGTTTTAAAGGTGGATTTTGAGAAGTTGTATATACAAAACGGAGTAAAAACATATACATAGAAACATACTTTACACGCAAAAACATTAAAATATGAAAGGAATTTAAAAAGCAAGTTGAATTTACAAAGAAAAATGAATGAGTGTCGGATACTTTTGGAATGACCTCTTTTTAGACGGTTTTCACTTAAGAATTGTAAGAAATTATTACAGCATTGTTACTGTAATAGGTTTAATTTTCGGTCTTCATTTACATAAAGGACAAAAGTAGCAATAAACTTCACGTGGTATTTACTTTGGTCATTTTAAGCAGTCTTTTTGAATTAATACTAAGCATACAAATTATGTCTTGTTACACAATGTATCAAGTTACAATGTAAATAAAAGGAGTACTTGTTTGCGTTAACGTTTAAAATAATTAGTATTTCTAAATAAAGATTTATACTATTGATGAAACTAGTTTAGAGGATATTTGTGATTTTATTTTCAATCTTAAAGGTGGCAGGCGTGCTACTGTAAAATTTAATTTTCCATCTGGAAATATTCCCAGGGCATATCAGAGACAAAATAACAACATGGATAAATTGAGGCAAGTAATTAATTAAAAAATAATAAAACCTTTTTCAGATCTTCTTGACATTTTTTATGTTAATAAAATATGTAGGTATATAATATGTATCTCATCGTTATGAAATGCTGTTTTTGTTGTTGCATATCTTGTACATACAAATCTATAATTACAATAAAATGTAAATCTTCATAGATTTTAAAATTGAATGTCTTTATACTTGACCCATATAATATACAGCCGCGACCGCTGACATGCCATATCGGGAGTCGAATGCACTACAGCCTCACTTATTTGTATTTAACATCTAGTATAGATAGATAGAATAGATATAATTATCTTTATTGTACACCATTAATAAAATACAGTTGAAAATAAATAACTTACAAACTGGAGTACAATGGGCGGTCTTATCGCTAAAAGCGATCTCTACCAGACAACCTTTAGGATGGAGATAATTTCAAAATTATTTAATAAAAACATAGTAGTTGATGGCGTACTATTCTAAATATTGACAAATACTAATTAATTACAAACATATACATATTCACACACATTACAGCTACTTAGTGGATATAATTATAGTGACAGATAATGTTGCTTTACCTAATTTTTAAAAGATGTAAGGGTTTCAGCTTGTCAAATTTGTACCGGTAATTCATTCCACAAACGAACGGAGAGAACCATAAATGATTTATCAAAGAAAGTTGTTGAATGTACCGGCACTTTCAATATCAGATTTTCTGATGATCGTAAGAGATTCGTATGCGTATCTTGAAGGAACTCAAATCGTCCTTTTAAATAGGAAGGTGTATGAGGGTTAAACAGTATACTGTATAGCAAAGAGAGAATATGAGCGTTCCGGCGAAGACGAATAGGTAACCACTTGAGCTATTTTCGGAATTCAGAGACATGATCATATATTATTTTGGGTTTGCTAAACTTGTTATTAATTTTAATTCAGCGTCATTTTCTTATTATTTATACTCGTAAATACAAGTGCCATGAAAACAATATTATAAAATACAGCTTAACTTCATATTATAAAACAAAGTCCCCCGCCGCGTCTGTCTGTCTGTTCGCGATAAACTGAAAAACTACTGAACGGGTTTTCATGCAGTTTTCACTAATAGAAAGAGTGATTCATGAGGAAGGTTTAGGTGTATAATTTGTACTCGTGCGAAGCCGGGGCGGGTTGCTAGTATTACAAAATAATAAAATATATGTATGTATAATTTCCGTTAACATCCTAATTTACTATATAAACGTATGCGTTATCTAGACCAAAAATAGGCACAGCTTAAAAGCAGGCAGTACTCTATCCTAGATGGGGATAACTATATAAAAACTTTATGTTTTTGTTAAATAAAAAATAAAACTGAGGCAGTCTGTATATTAGTCCGCGCAGTTACTTAGGATTCTCGTTCACTCAATTCTCACCCAAATATAATTACAGACACTATCTTTCCCTACATTATGATGGTCGTTAGTGAAAATTAGTTTAGTGAACGTCAACAACCCCAAGGCTGTACATGTAAGCGAATAGTTAGTATATATGTCAGTTTTGTTATATAATGCAGATGAGTTTTTTGGTTTATATGTACTTGTGGCCTGTATTTCTGAATTAGCATCTGCATTGACAATGATGTTGTACATCATTGTCAATGCAGTTAGTTAATAAATACTACTTCAAAATAAAATTGAGACTAATTTTATGGTTGTTAGTCTCTTTTAAACCGAGCTTTCTGGTTCCAAACAAAGCCTACCTTGTACTATGAATCCTAATAACATCCTTAGTTACATTTATTATTAAATTAATCATACACAAATCTTTTCAATTCAAGCCATCCGTCTGTGGAATGCATTGCCACTACCCATCAGGCTCTCAAAAACACAACCTAATTATAAAGTAATAATAAAGGAGCATTACCCGTGTTGTTGAGTGATCTGATGAGGCTCTTGATGCCGTGTACTCTATGATGCCGTGCATTTATATATGTGTATCTTTTTATTATCTTATCGTATTTATCTATTTTTATGTGTATATGTTTAGTTATTTGTATGTTTGTAAATACATATGTGTATATATTATTATGAGTAATTGCAATAATTAGATTATTTTTTTAATTCATTCTTGTTCCGTATCATAAACTAGTCATTGCATTTGTTTAATGATTCTTGTGTCCTTGTGGTAAATACGAGAGGGTAGATAACTGTCAAGCCAAATAAGTATAATTTTGATTAAACGTCAGAACGGAAGCTTCACTGCATTTTTGTATGAAATAGTAAGATATGCACTTTTTATGTTGACTTGACAATTATAAATTAATTAAAAAAACGTTAAATAAAAATAGATCACAATTTTCAGAGCATTTTAAGATGTTGCATTGCCTGATTTAGACGACATAATTTATTTTGAACATAGCAATTTACCCAATTCAACTGGTAAACAGGTTGATAATCGGTGACGTATTTACCAGTACAATTGGGCCACTAACCAGCCTGATTGCCTGCGGCGGGCCTTATCCGTGCTGATTGATTAATTTGCACGATAGCCACCACGTTCATTCATTAATAGTACATTGACAGTTGAGTCCCATAACGAATCACATTTTGCAGCTATTACTATTTATTACTGCTTTTAAAATTATTATTGTTAGATATTCCCATTCTGTCCTTTTAAAACAGCCTATACCTACTGAGCTCTACAGATATTATTTTGTTTTCCAATGTACCTATCTAAAAAATATTTTTATAAATGTATATTATGTAATCCAACAGAAAGAAATCCAAGGACGGAGAAATAAGTAAATGATCCAATGATATCGATAAATAATTCTTCGTTATTTATTTAATATTGTAGAGGGTCGTCCCGCGTGGGAAGAAAACGCAATCTTGAGGGGATGAGGATAGCGTATTTTATTTACGGTACAGTGACGGAATGGATATATGACGGCCGTACGCAGTCCCGTCCACCTTGACCAACAAGGACGAAGGCAACGAATGCGGCGTAGGCAAAAGCAGATGGTAGTGAGTCTCGAGTAAATGTTCCAAGTAGGACGCAATTCTAGAATGCACACTGAAAGCTGGCCTACCTAAATCAATACAAGCTTAGGATAGTCATTACCTTATCGAGACTCTTAACACCGCAATCTAGAATATGACGTCACAAAAGTGGCGCCATCTATTAGCGACTTATAGAACTGATGAGTAACTTTGATTACTAAATCTGTTACATTCTCCCCCTCAGTTCCTGAAGACGTCTCGACGAAAGGAACTGATATTATTGTTTTCTTGGACGTCCACGTCCTCTTCTGACCGTGGGTTGCGTGGAGGGAAGAACATTTTGTTTCTTAGGTCTTCCTCGATGACGTAGCGGTTGTACAGGAACTGGCACCGTAGATTGTTGACCACTCCTGTACCTGGTCAATCCTGAGGCGTGATATAGGCCAACAGGTATATCAGGACTGTCTGGTGAAGCGACCTGAAAAGAAGCAGGGCCGTGTTGCCGCGTGACCACATAGGGCTCGTCTCTTCGCAGAGCAAATTTGGCAGTTATACCCTGAGTTCCTTTACTTATAGGGTGTAAATTAACAAGGACGAGATCGCCAGGTTCATAGGAAGGATGCTGTTGTCGTTGTCGATCGATATATTCCTTTCGAGCTTCCTCTTTCATTTCTTGAACTTCTCTAACTTCCAGCAATTCGTCTGCTAGTTCCCTAAGCTTGGGAGTTATTTCTGGGATAAGATTTTCTGAAATAAGTATATTTCTGAAGTCCACTTCGTTATTATGGGGAGATCTCAATTCCCTTCCGAAGGTTAAGTAGGCGGGACTTTTTTCGGTAGCTGAACAAATACTGCTATTCATGGCAAATCGTACTGCCGGTAGAAGCTCTGACCATCGATTATGGGCTTCTCTCTGTACCAGTATGGCTAACTGTGTTTTCAGGTCTCGGTTCCTACGCTCGACCGGGATACAAGGGAGTGAAGACGTGCTTTATTTTTAAACAGTATGCCACTTGCTGCATGACGGCGCTAACAAACTGGGTACCATTGTCGCTGATCATACGTCTAGGTACCCCATATCGTAAGAACACCTCGTTTATGAGAGTCACAGCGCAATTTTCAGCCGATGCAGTGTCTAGAGCAAAAAGCTCCACCCATCTAGTCGCCATATCCTGTACGATAAGAATCCAGGTCTTCCCAGCGTCAGTTTTCGGAAGAGGCCCGAACAAATCAAATGATACTGCTTCGAATCGTTGGTTCATAGAGGTGGTCTGCAGTAGACCCGCAGGTTTTTGATTCGAGGGTTTATAACGCTGACATTCTATGCAATTTCGAACATAGCTAGTAACGTATTTTCGCATTCCACTCCAGTAGTACCTAGCTGCAATTTTATTATAAGTTTATCTGCACCATAATGACCTGATAAGGGATCATCATGGTAGGCACTTAGAACGTTTTGCCATTGTTGTTCAGGGACCATAAGGTGAGCATCTTCGTTTTCCGAATCGAAGGGTAAGCGATATAGCATTCCATTGTTCATTAAATAGCCTTTATTGCTCCAGTATGAGACATTCTCCGCGTTGGTGGTCTCTTCAAGGTCTTCGACTATTTTCCGTAGTCTAGAATCCTTCATTTGCTCATCACGAATTTCCTTCGGGCTTCTGGTGGGCATATCAACAATTACGGTACATATATCGCACATTGAATTATCTTCACAACACGGTGGTCGGGACAGCCCATCTGCCACGGTGTTTAGTTTACCAGATTGGTATATGATATTAAGGTTATACGATTGGAGTTGTAGTGCCCATCGGGCCAAACGTCCGGAGGGAGATTTTAAATTCATGAGCCATTTTAAGGCTTGATGATCAGTGATCACAATTATTGGCATCCCCTCAATGTATACTCTAAACTTGTCTAACGCCCAAACCACGGCTAAAGCCTCTCTCTCAGTAGTCGAATAATTTCTTTCCGGCGAGGTAAGTAATCTTCTTGCGTATTCAACAGGATGCTCGTCATCCCTCTCCCGCTGCACTAGAACTGCTCCTAGTGCGTACCTGCTTGCATCAGTTTTCAAAATAAATGGCTTTGTCTCGTCTGCTTGCCTTAGGACTGGGGTAGTAGCTAGTCTTTGCTTGAGTTCGTTGTATGAATCGTCTTGTTCCTTAGCCCACGTCCAACTAACACCTTTTTTTGTTAGTTTTGTAAGAGGTTGTGCAATAGCTGAAAAGTTTTCGATGAAGCGACGATACCACGAACACATTTACAAAAAAGATATTAAGTTTTGAAGGTTTTTAGGCGTAGCTCGTTCCAAGATGGCTTTAGCTTTTTCTTGGTCGGGTTTGAGCCCTTCTGGGGTAATGAGGTGTCCTAAATATTTGATAGACGATCAGAGAAATCGGCATTTTTCTTTATTAACTGTGGGATTATATTCTCTCATTCTCTGTAAGACGTCTCTCAGATCGGAAAGATGTTCCTCGTATGTGCTGGACAGTAATATGAGGTCATCTAAATATGCCAGCATGTTCACGTGTTCAAGAGTAATCCGAAATTTATCCACTAGTCGTTGAAAAGTGGCCGGGGCGTTTCGTAAACCGAACGGCATTCGTTTAAATTTGTAAATGCTAAAGGGGGTGATGAAAGCCGTTTTATCTTCATCTTCCTTCCTGATTTTAATCTGCCAATAACCAGCCTTCAGATCTAGGGTCGTCATAAACGGTGTAGGTTTTGCAGCGTGCAACAGGTCGTCGATTCGGGGAATCGGGTGAGTATCAGGTATAGTTATAGCATTTAGACGTCTATAGTCGACGCATACACGAGTCTTTCCATTTGGTTTTTGTATTAGTACTACCGGGAAAGCCCATGGAGAGGAACAGGGTACTATGATATTGTTTTTTAACATTTCATCTAACTCATCTTTTAGGATTTGCCTTTTAGCTTGTGATAGGCGATAAGGGGGGTACAGCTATTGGAACATTACTTGAAGTGGTTATGCGATGTTCTCCAAGTGAGGAAGGTTTATTGTTGTCTATGAAAACATCTTGGTATTCATCTAATATTTTATTTACATTAACCTCGTTTATATCTAAGGCACATAGATTTATGTCATTTGAGATACTGAGGAAGAGACCCATGGAGTGAGGTGACAGTGTTACTTCAGCTTCAAGGACGTTCCGTTCGGCA
This sequence comes from Callimorpha dominula, assembly GCA_949752705.1. NCBI lineage: Eukaryota > Metazoa > Arthropoda > Insecta > Lepidoptera > Erebidae > Callimorpha > Callimorpha dominula. The sequence goes on from OX457005.1 coordinate 6,892,110, forward strand.
TCTTCCATCATGTACTCCGCAAAACGTGGCGAGTAACCATCGAACAGAGTTTTCGGCTTCTTAATGGGGGGCAAATCTAGTGGAACCAATTTATGACCCCATGGCTGCTTAGATTGGGCAGTAGCAGCGCTCTCCTCTGGTATTGCGGCGGCCGGTAAAACACCAACAGAGCTGCTTGCGGTTTCAGGAAACGTTGCATATTCTTCCTCATATAACTCATAAATGGATTGAGTATCAATAAATTCGAACGTGTACTGGGGAAGGTTGAGTAACATTTTGGCATCTTGAATGAAGCCTATACCCAGGAGCGTCCGATTATCCGGAGATTCTGGTAGGACTATAAATGTTGTTGGCACTAGTCGACCTTCAATTTTGACGATGACCCGAATCTTCAAAACTTCTTGAGTCTTCGTAATTCCGTCGGCCAGTGTGACATTCACCTTTTCCTTTTGAAACCAGTGTCCGGCTTCCAATAACTGCCGATACAATTGATACGAGGCGACGCTGGACTTTGCACACGTATCAATGAATGCAGTTCCTCGGCAGCCGTTTATCTCAATGAAGACGATAGGTCGGCTTCTGACGTCCGTCCGAACGTTCAAGGCACAGAACCCTATATCTGACTGTCGAGACTGTAAACGCTTGTTAGAGCAATTGGGGCAGCTACTGCGTATCATGCCCGGTGCAAAACATCCATAGCACTTTACGGGATTCGCCAAGGATGTTGAGGCAGTCGCCTGCGTTGCCGTCGTCCCGGATAATTTCACGACGTTAGGCCGGATGACCTCGGGTAGTTGTGTGGGTGTTGGTATGTCAACCTCCTTTTTCTTCTTTTGAAGTTTTCGGCACTCTTCTACCGTGTGAGCAGAAAAATGGCAGAAGGTGCATTTCTTTTTCTGATGAGATGTGGGTCTATTCTCCTTAGGCACGCTGGCGTTATGGTTATCGGCCCACATTTGCTCAACAGCTCGTGCCGATTCTAAGAGGTCATCATAATTTCTAATGGAAGCACGAGGAATTTTGTCCCGTATACGGCCCTTAAGTTGACCGTATATCATGTCAATCTGGTGTGACTCCGGTATTTCGGGGGCTGGAAGTTGTGCGAAAAGCATTCGCTTGTTGGCTACGAAGTTTTCCGTAGGTGTAAGAGCGTCCTGCTTTTTTCCCACTATTTGTTGGAAAAGGACGTAAGCGGGCTTTCTGGGGGCGAACGCGTATCTGAGTCGTTTCTGGAAATCACTCCACGACGTGATTTGGTTCTTGACCCCTTGCCACCATACCGCAGCTTCCTTTTTTAGTATCAGCGGAATACCCATCAGTGCTGCTTCGTCTGTAATATATTCAATTTGTCTAGAATATGACGTCACAAAAGTGGCGCCATCTATTAGTGACTTATAGAACTGATGAGTAACTTTGTTTACTAAATCTCTTACAATATGAAATTGAACGAAAATTCAAAAACACGTTAGATCCAACAAAAAAAATACCTTAATTAAGAGTGACAATTTAAAATCAAAATATATAATATCGTAGTATTTTATTCTATATGTATACTTATCTAAACTTATCGTAATATTTTTCTTCAAGCGGGTTCGAAAAATCTCTTATGTACTTCCAACGCCACAATCCCTACCAGTAAGGATATATCGGTAGCGAACAAGCGAATACTGTTACTACACCAATGGTAATAACGGTTTCTAGCTAACATACAGTGAGCCTTTCATTGTTAGCCAAATACAATTCTAGAGCAAGCGATAACCAAGTATTCGGCACATAGAGAAAGCCCAATGTTAGTTTACTCTAACCCAGTAATCTACGAAAGGTCGTGAGACTTGTAAGTTGCTAAAGCTAGTTATAATTAAACCCCTCTAGTATTCTCAACTACGTAGATGCCGACGTTTTATTAAACCCGACGCAAAATGGAGGGGTGTTATGAGTTTAGCTTGTGTATCTGTGTATATGGTTGGGACATCATAGCCCCTAAATTGATGGACCGATTTCGATTAAGTTTATTTTTGTATGAAAAGTGAATCGATAGTTTTCTTAGTTATAATTGAAGAAAATCTGTTTATCCGTTTGAATTTTATAGCGGCGGTAGCGTTATGGCTAAGGTGTCGGACTTGCGATCAAGTGGTTGCGGGTTCGAACCCCACCCAGTGCACTACCGGCGTGAACTGACTCCTACCACAAGCATTTAGCTTAGCTGGAGGGGTTAACAAGAATACTAGTAATGTGTTACCCACGTTACTAGTACTCTTTAAAAAAAAAAATTATGCTGATTTAACTATCAGTACCTGGGAGACCGAGATAGATTATTAACCTTATGTTACTTAACCAAACTTTATGTATATATGTAAAATGGACTGATGGTATATCAATTAAAAGTGACCTTTGGTTGGTATAGAAGTCCTTACAGTAGTGGGGCCAAATTTGTATTAATTTATTTGTGTGGGTAAAATAAGAAAGGAATATTTTGTCGAACCATTCCTTTTTCTGAGGACAGTGTACAGACATCTATGTACGGTACAACACAAGAGTAACAAATCTTGATCCTGTGAGTATGTTATGTTAACCACAAGCAATAAACAATCCACCTAAATAAACACCACCATAAACTGTAATTTTCCGAGTCCCATTCCCCCGAAGACACGACAAAACGCTTATGTCCAACCGACTTAACCACACAGCGTTGCCTCATGCCGCGAAAGACACGGTCAGGAAAAAGGTGTTAAATATATAACACTGACTGTGTCAACTGCTTCCGAACAGTTCCAAAAACAAAATAACACATACTTTTGGGTTCGTGTTAAATTTAATTAACTAACTAACTAGCCGACCCGCGCAACATCGTCTACGTTTGTATATTTTCCTCGTTTTTTGAAAAAATTGTCATTGATGCTCCGCTCCTTTTGGTCATTGCGTGATGTTATATTAACCTTTAGCCTTCCTAGATAAATGTACTATTAAACAATAAAATATTTTTTCAATTCAAACCAGTAGTTTCTGAATTAGCAAACAATCTTTTCAGCTTTATGATATTAGTACAGATATATTTAATTTCCTGGTAATCTTGAAACTAAAAATGGTATATGATTTGTGTCGCATTTGTGTGCCTGATAATACCCATAGCCAAAATTTACACTTATGAAGACGCAAGCACAGCTAGTCGTAAGGAAATTGGCAAGTTTGCACCCTGCACCGCAGCCATTTAACCGGTTAACCGCTATGCACGTTTGCTTCAAATAACAAAAGACATTCTAACAATTTCGTACAGAATAACTTTTACTAAAAACCGCGTGTAGTTAATATGTTAGTTTTCCACGCCCAGCATACTATATTTTTTATATCTAAGTATGCCAAGCAGATAGACCGTTCAGAATGAGTTTCAAATCCCATTTTACACAATCCTTAAACACCAATACATATGTCATCAGCCTGCCACTTTTGTCTCCGTTCATCTACTAATTTAACATTTCGCGCGACATTCATTCTTAATTGGATTGAGTAGAGCCTTGGTACTGTTAAGTGTTACATTATTAACATAACGTACATTTCAAGAACTTGCAATTACATAAAGGCTCCAGTCTAAGATGGTCATTAGAGTACAGGAACGTATAATCAACAGAACTGGCTCATTTTATACATAAAAGTACCATTTTCTTAGATGGCGTAATGTTGTGTAAACATATAAAGAAGATAAGTGACTGAGAGAGTAATGTTAGAGGAAACCAAGCCTTAATTTTGTGTGAATATGTGTATGGTGTAGGAACCATATTTTTGGAGATGTATGCAAGACCTTGTGAAGGCTATGGGGCTATATCTTGTACCTTAAAGGCTATATTTATCCCAAGTTAAGACTTTAAGAACATTTACAGAGAGAAATAGTTTGATAGTTTTTTGTTTTTCAAATATTATCTATGCTAACTTTATTTTAAAATTTCAATTTTATTTATAAACATCTCAAAACAATACTCGAAGAACACGTAACTGCGCCGTATGCGATAACTGAGATACTCGTACACTTTAGACCCGGTGTGTTCCAATTTCAATTGATGACTTTATCCTCAACACGGTCTCAGTTAACATAGTATAATATAGCAAAGCTTTAGGGATTCTGAATACTATTTAAAACAAATAAGTTATCATTGACATAAAATTATTCTATTTTAAATTTACAAACCCATTGACCAGCCAACTTGTCTCTTTAATGTGACAACAAATATTACATTTACGTCCTAGTCTCATTGGTTAATGTGACCAAGGACATTAAGTAATCTGGTGGAATTAAGGTAGATGCTTTCTCACATCAGTACAACGCAACGCCCATATAACGCAGATAATGTTGCTCTCAGATGACTGTCGAATCTTCTGAAAGAAGGGAGATTGACTCCCGAGAACGGACACATAAAAACCCGTACGGTACGAATATAATACATTCTCTTTTGACAAAAATCGTTAGTAATCGAACACTAACAATCACAGTTTTATTACATTATAATATACCAAAAATTCCTTATCATGACGTCTTAAATGTTTAACTTAGTTATTTCTGACAATACCCGCCATAGAGATATTAAATGATTAAGTCAGGCTCGAGATAAAGTTTCCTCTTGAGACCTCAAGAAAATTAATAAAATACTTCATACTTTTGGGCAACATTCGGGTATATCCTTATAATAAATCTTGTAACATAATATTTCAAATTATTTCAGGCTCTTTGGTAAATGATCACAATTTGTTTTTACTGCTTTATTAGATGTTATTGGTTTGTGTTTTTATTTTAATGCTGCACGGTGAAAAACAGTCAATGGCTCAATTGGTAATGATGGTTTACCGATGTTTAAAGTCGCAATCTTGAATTGCCAATGATCATTTATTTGAAATGATACAATGTATCCTACAATGTATGTTTTGCTACTGTCCACCAATGTAACAGCCAGACGAGATTGAATACTTGATGATCAGCATAGCGCTTTTTGTGATAGTTAATTCTTTAAAATGGTAGGAGTGTACATACAGTTCTCATTACGAGTGAACCATGGTGCATTGATATTTTTTGAGCTATTTGAAGGCACATTACACTGCTTTTGCTTGCAGCTCTCCTTAGCTGGGTGCTCTACGTTTATAAGAGTTATACAGCAGCACGACCCAACAACTACCAACAACAGCATAGTTTTTTAAGGTCTAGTGTAGAATGAATGATAAAAATATGATAAACTCCATTACAAAACAATACAGTTCAACAAAAAAAATGTTGTATTAATTATTTCCCAAAAGGGTTTTCTGACACACTCCAACGTGAACAAAGTTTGGAATGATTTTCTATCACTACATATTATAAAATAAAGTCCCCCTCCGCGTCTGTATGTCCGTATGTCCGTCTGTCCGATAAACTCAAAAACTACTTAACGGATTTTCACGCCGCTTTCACCAATAGGTAAAGCGATTCATGAGGATGGTTTAGGTACATAATTTGCTAAAGTTTTGTGTAAATTGGTTGAATTGTTGAAAATTGAAATTGTTGAAGATGTCTCTGCTGCCCGTGCGAAGCCGGGGCGAGTTACCAGTGTACGAATAAAAAAAGCATAGCTAGGCTAGTGTTATGACTTTTTATTTTCACTGATGTAGGTATGTGGTTTACCAGTTCGGTGGCTGCTATTTGAGAAAATTACCTTACATATATATGTGTATAATGAGTTTATTTATTTATTAACTACTCATGAAAGGTAACGTATATTTTGTTCATATAATTCCAGGCCTGTCATAGTTAACAGATAACGGAAACAAGGAAAAAGAGCGGTAACAAGAGAAAATAACGGTGTGCAGCTGTTGAACCTCTCAACTGTATTATATATCTAAGGGTGTTGGGACCTACAACGTAATGACCTTTGAGAAAGGCGGAATACATAAGATTTTTGCAAATGATCGAAATACTGCGACTATGGATATTACCGTGCTAACAATATCCTGCAGAAATTAACCTTGCAAGGAACCCTCGACATCTGCAATTGCTTTATATCTGTTGATTTTTTTTAAAATTGGTTGTTTCAAACTATGTATGTTCCACATGTTTATAGTAACAAATTTTGTATCATTTGTGTATGGGAAAGAACTGATTCCCAATATACAGCTAACGCTAGTTTGGGACTCAGGGCTTGCAATTGAATGGTATGCACCTTTTGTTACAATAAATAATTTTTTATTATTATTTTATTAAATTGGTTTGAAAACCGGTTATGAATTATTCTTGATGCGAGTGTAATGAATTTGGTTTGGTAATAAATTCCCAACAGTTTTTAGTTTGGATTTTGAAAATCAATTCAATAAACACTTTAAAAAAAAATTAAACCGACTTCAAAAACCGCCAAGAAGGGGCACTGAAAAATAATCGATTTCCAGCTTAATTGGAAAGACTGCATACATCTGACACTTTTAAAATTATAGGTAACATTATAAAAGAACTAGGTACCTACTGGTGGTCTGTTTGAAGTTACAATTATTTATAGTGCCGGTTGCAGGGTTAATTGATTGTGGGTGACAATCAATAAATCAATAAACCACTGGTTACACTGAAAGAGCAGGCTTTCTGTCTTTCTTCTTTTTCTTTTGAAATATTCATTTTCGTGCTATTTAAGTTAAAAAAGGTAAAGACACCATATCATGAGTCAGTTGTAGGGTACAACGTCATCTATCGCAAGATTAAGAATTAGTTTTAATTACTATAATCTCGTTGAGATTGGGCGTTCGGATTATGATTTTCTAAATCATTTAAATACGTTCGTTTAAGCTATTAAAGATTGCTGCAACATTATCAAAAACTAGAAACATCAATGAAAAATTAACAAAGTTGCAGCACCTTTGTCATAAACTTATCTTATCACTAGCAGCACCCCGCGGTTTCACCCGCGTAAGTCCCGATCCCGTGGGAATATCGGGATACAAAGTATATGTTAATCCAGGTCTTTAGCTATCTACATACAAAGTTTCATAGCAATCGGTTCAGTAGTTTTGGCGTGAAAGAGTAACAAACATCCATCCATCTAAACTTTCACATTTTTGTTATTAGTGGGATATTTGACGCGGCAAATCATTTTCAAACAAAAATCAAGTTAGCGAATCAAGTTACTTACTGTAATGTAAATAACCGAACTAAACTTCATCACATTATATTAACTTTAGTTTAATGAGCCCGATACTTAATTTAAGATAAAGTTAGTGGTAAGATGTTTAGTTTGTTTAGTTACCTGCTGCTCTTGATTGAATAAGTTTTAAAAATAAGGTGCAATCAGCCGAACGTAAAACCTCCTTCTTTTTTAAGTCGGTTAATAGCAATAATATTCATCACTTTAAACGTCAATGTTACTTAATTTAAAGTACAATCAACAAACTACATCTGTCCTTAATTTCTGAGAGTTTCTCTAGTTTTTCCTCAGATACCATTATCAGATACGGACTGGGTGACAATGCGACCATTTGGGGAGCATACCCTTTCAAACAAAAAATATTTTTTTTGAAATCGGTCCATAGATGACAGAAATATCGGTGAACATACATAAAAAAAAAATACATACAGCCGAACATATAACCTTCTCCTTTTTTTGAAGTCGGTTAATAAGTTTACCCTTAACAAATTTTGTTCGTAACAGTACTTCATGATTAAATTTGTCCAAAATTACATTATAATCGGTTCAGTAGTTAGGTGTAACAAACAAAAAACAAACTTACTTTTGCATTTACAATGTAAGGTAGGATGCTACAAAAACTTCCAGGCAATTAGCAAAAGTTGATCAACATATTGAGATTCATTTGAATACCAAATGCACAAATTCTAAACAAACACACCCAGAATTCGCACTCTTTCGTAATAGTAGTAATATCGATAAAAACGTACCTCCCTTTTTAAGTGTCAGCCATAAGATAGCATTTAAGCTTCAAATAGCACAAAAGTCGAAAGTGACTTGCAATTTCTTAACGCTATCGTGTAAAGTCGCTAAGAATTCTAAAGCGTGTGGAATACGAGAAATAGTAGAAGTGTTAGAAAATTTTCATTATAATATTTCAATAGGAAGCGGACAGTAATGTACTACGGTCTTTGGGTTTTAAAGCTCATTTTGTAAGGAGTACGGCTACAGAAATTTTATATTAGGTTAGTTGTAAAACTTGGAGTATTTTAACATGAAAATTTGCCGAATTCACAAAAAGATTTACAGGAGAGAACAGCAGACTTCTTGAAGAGTGAGTATTGGAGTCATTTGACTGGGATAGTACCTCTACCCCACAGAAGACCGCGGTTAAGCATACTAACGAGATGTGATGAGCTTCATGGAGTAAGGTTTGCAGTTCAGGTGCTATGTTCTAAGTCTTGTAAGTCAGTTTGTAGTCTACCTACCAAGAAGGTAGGTTAAAATATCTTCTTCTTTTGGATAATGTTGCTGCCAATCATGCAAAAGGTAGACTTTGTAATTTGAGTCAATCTATTGAATCTAGCAGACATATTACGAGTACTTACGCAAACATTACGTAAATGAAATACTTTGTTCGCGTGGAAATATCATACATTTTTCCGGGATAAAATGTAGCCTATGTGCTATTCCAAATTATAATCTATCTTTGTGCAAAATTTCATCCAGATCTGTTTTGCCGCTTTTGCGTGAAATAGTGACAAACATCCATACATCCTCACAAACTTTCACGTTTATAACATTAGAAGGATAAATCTTGAATCTCGTAAGCGCGGCTCATTTATAGTTACTAGTAATCGCCTGGTGGTTAAATTTCGACCATAAATGATGAAGTTTAAGGTTTTATATGCCATTGACTAGTTTAACTTAAACTGTAATTTTACTTTCCGTACCATGTAATTTATCGGACTACTAGGCGCAGACAGATTCCATCCTTTCGTTGTCGAAACATCGGAAAGACGAACTAAACCGCCAAGGTTTGGAATAAGCTACCTGCGTCTACTTTTCCAGTCAATTATAACCCTGGAACGTTCAAGTGTAGAGTGAATAGGTTTATTTTGTATAGGCGTGTACCATTTTCATCTTAATCGTCACTTTCTATCCGATGAGTTGGAAGAAAAACGGCTATTGCATTTCATAATAAAAAAAACATCACTACCTAGTATAAAACAAAGTCCCCCGACGCGTCTGTCTGTCTGTCTATTCGGGATAAATTGAAAAACTACTAAACGGATTTTCATGCGGTTTTCACCAATATACAGAGTGATTGATGAATAAGATTTAGGTGTATAATTGGTTAAAATATGATGATGATTATTGAAGATGTCTCTACTACCCGTGCGAAGCCGGGGTGGGTTGCTACTGTCTTATATTTTGTTTGATTTATATACTGGAGTTTTCGCAAAAAATTATAACACATCTTTATTCAATATTTTAGCATCTTCTGCAAAATTAAACGTACCAGTAGTAAAGTATTCTAAATTTTACACTCCTTCACTTGAAAAGGGGTACAACGCATGGAGCAGATACAAATACAACTGCTCCGTGGGATAATGCATTCTGTTCATGTATTAATATATACTAGAGATCGCCTTCCACTCCTTAGGTTTATTTTTTTGGATTACTTATTTCGCTTTATTGTACACCTTTAAGTAGTAAATTGCAAAACAAGATACAAATGTTAATTTGTACGGTCACACGGTGATTTGTTTCAGACAACCTTTGTACGGATATTGTCAAATTTAATTGGGGGTAGTCTGTGATGTACTGCTATTTGAACTATCATTGTATGGATTTACGCCCTTTGGCATATCAACATATATACTGAATTCGTGTAGTTTCATGTAGACGTGTGCACGTAATGTTTTAATTTGTAACACATATTGTTTAGAAAACTTATTTCTTTCTGCACATTCGAAAAGTTTTCTTAAAAACACGTGCAAGTAATTCTCTTCACGTATATGCGTATATAGATATTATACTCGTATATAGTAGAATTCCTTCGCAATACGCATACTTATTAATACGTAGAAATAATGGTATCACGTAGTAACTATATAATATATGTATGTACGAGAATATTCCTACCTAGCCTGCTTAAAGTCCTTAATAACTTTTCTCGGAACACCGTATGGCTGCGTTTCTTTACGTCCTATGTTATGCTCGTGAATCGGCTGCTATTTGACTCTATTCTAATGTTATTGTTACACTTTCACTGTTTATTTTATTTTATATCGCCTCTTACATATTTGACTATGTGTCATTCCTTCCAACACAAGGAAAATTTTATGCTGCCATTACACAGTATAGAAGAGTGGATTCCAAAATATGCTTTCAACTTAATTTTCAAATAATGACATTTCATCCCGTTCAATTATAATAACACAATAGATTTTAATAAAGTGCAAGTGTTAACTTAATTGGGATTCGTATCTTGAAGATTCTTTACACACTATATTACGAACCATCTAGAATTTATAATTATAGAAGTAGTCAATTACATCGTTCGTTTGAAACTGAAGAACCTAAATAAAGTTTTGTCTGTCATATAAATTAGGTATCATTTCCGTATGAATTCCCTTTGTTATGAGTTCTTCTTTATTTATGTGGGTTTAATGTAAAATATATTTAAAGTACTTACGTATTTTATTACAAACATCAGTTTTGCAAGTACGTTAAATGTTGTTAATTACTTTTTATTATTTATTAACTTAAAATACAAAAAAAAATAGTCTAGAATATTTTTTATTTCAATTCATTTATTTATAAAATTATACTTACATTATGGTTTCATGTTCAATTCGCATAATTTATGACTTTTCATGCTATTGTATTTTCGTGAATAATACCTAATATTCTTGAAGTAGGCAATAAAAAATCTACTTTCATGGTCTCATTTTGTTTGCAGATTTACAGCCTGCATCTATCTGAATATTTTATAGAATTTTATGTGGTAGCGAACTTTCTAGATGATGATGTAAAGATTCTGTCAAAGAAAAGTTATATTTAAAAAATCTTAAAGATATTAAAGATATAAGCGTATTAAAATATTTCATTTAAGATTATATTTTCTATAAATATGTTAGTTACTACAAATATACTGATTGCGAATAACGTTGAAATGTGTTACTTTACATCAACTTTATGGGTTTACAGGAGGTGAGAATAATAAAATTCATTATGTGTCATCATTTTTTATTTAACAATACTACAGGTAAATATTTTTTTCTAGACAATACATATGAACAGCTTTTGCTAGGTAAGACTTGTAGCACAAGGATAATAATACAAAAAGTTTTGTAGCTGGACATAAATCAATACAAATAAATAAAATTGAAGTGTCGGTTTGTAATGTCAATATAAGGTTCGTATACGTATATATATATATATATATATATATATAGATAAGAATCAAGGTTTTTTTAAAACTCATACAGTTATTTGCACAAGATTTAGGCCGGAACGGGTAGACCAATTTTCACGGGACTTTCACTGTTAGATAGTTGATGTTAAACGGAGTAACTTACGCTACTTTTATTTTTAAAAGTAATTAGGGTTGTATGAATGTACACGCGAGCGAAGCCGCGCGGGAACAGCTAGTATAAAATACTTATATGAAACATAGATAAGTCTGATTGTTCTTGTGAAACACATCGAAAACTCAGTTTAATACTCACGTGTTTATTTTTATAAAATTCCATTATTATTTAATTATTAATAATAAACAAAACCCAACATTAATAAAATTAGAAGAACGGCTGTCGGTCTACTTCCTATTAACGAAAATAATACCTACACGGTGTTGTTCATTTTCCAATATCTATTTAAACTAATATACATTAAATCGTGAAGAACGATTTATCTAATTTCCCGTGACTTTATTTAAGGCGGTAAAGGTCAATTGCCTTCCACTTTCCTTTATACTCATAGCTGTGGCAACTAGTGATATCACTAAGTGCTCCTAAATTAACAGTATTACCTTACTCGGAGTCTACTTAACACAAGTAATGTTGGTTTTTGGAGCTATAACCTTTATTGAGAATATGAGCACTTAAAAAAGGATAAGTATTGTATCGATAAACTCTCAGGACATGGACCATTTTAGTTCTATTTAAGAAAGTAACCATTCCTTTCTATGTAGGTAAATGATACTAGTTTGAAACGGTTGAGTGTCGGTGAACAAGCTATTGTATTTAGTCCAGTTGGCAATAACGGACCTTTATCCCTAATCGTCTAGTTATTTCTTATTTTACTTTACTAATAAGAATATTAAAGGTTTTTTTCAGGGTCTATTATTTTTATTGCTAAATGTACTAAGAGAATCTGCTTTCAACCTTATCAGAATATCCTTTAACCTGAATATTAGTTTATTCACGAATCGATATGCATCTGACCACTGCAACTAAAAGGGTCCTATTTAAATGTACCCAGTTCTTCTTACAGGTCCACGATGTGTTTATCAAGCCTCAGGGAACAGCTGGATCGCGGCCAGATATATTTAGAGTTCCATACCTCATCGTTAATATGCTGGAGCTCTGAGGTAGCGGTGTCAATGGGAATAAGGAGCCGTTTAGTTGGTGTGCGGCCCATTAGGAGCGTGATTGCCACACTCACAACAACTAGCGACCGGAATGGTAACCGCAGTGATACCTCGCTTCAGTGACGGTAGTACACATGGAATGGTTATTCCGCCATTAGTCAGTTGTCAGAGCCTTGTTTGTTATAGGCAGGGTGTAAAGCACGCCGGTAAGGTTTCGATTGTTTGTTTCGATATAAAACTTATTTTATCTTGTTTCTAGTTAAATTAAAAGCGTGAGTAGTAACAGTCATATTTAAATATATGTCTAATTTAATTACCCATTTATTTTTTCTGCTAAATGAATGTCAACCTGAATTTGATGCCCGTTCTAAAATTCATGTCAGTGGACAACCCAGTATAATCACTACACAATTTATGCAGCTAAAAAGTTGTAGTATGCTTTTTGTTATATTAGTTGTAATAATACAAATGTGTTCCATAGATTCTGCATTACACATTTTTAAATTGCAAATGGTCTTCCCACATACTATAATAAGAGTTTTCGTCTTCCTCAGATACGTTTTCTTCAGTATTCTTAAAATAAAACTAAGATAATGTTCCAATATAATACTACAGGAGTAGTTTGCTTAATTTTTGTCCAATTTTTCGAAATTTGTGAGGTGGTTTCCAAAAAAAGAGGAAAAAAGCTGATTTTTATTTGGAATCCAAATTTATGAAGTATGAAATAAAAGACGATGAATCCATATAAACCTACAGGTGTATTCTAACAATTCTTACACAGGAATGAAAGTAGGGACATAACTTGTGTTAACAAGTATTTATATTCCGAGAGCCGATCGTTAGTTTCCTCCAGAGCTCTTATCTCAAGTGCTGTGACTACAAGATTATATATGAACATGAGACGCAATAAAAAAATTGTCAGCGAAAAAAATCATATTCTTCATTTACTTATTTGAGTTATAAAGCTGTGCTGAAACGACTTCTATTTTAATCAATGCTGTAGACAGCACGACACCAAAATCAATATTCCAAGTTCTTTTAATATCATTATAGTGATGGTTAGGAAGAGCTCTGTTAGCCTGGACCTATTTAAATATTAATGTTTGGTAATGGAAATTACATTAAACGGAGCGAAGGACGGTAATTAAGTTCTGTAGATAATTCAATATTTGACTTTCTAAAACACTTTCCTATATATGGCTGATCGAAGAATTGTATATTTTTTGTTTTTTTTTTTCAAATGAAGTGGGTATGTTAAGTTAACCCTTCCACTTAGATCCGGATATTGTCCATGACCAAAGTTTACATCCCACTAATATTATAAATGTGAAAGTTTGGATGGATGGATGGTGTTGGTGTTGTTACTCTTTCACGCAAAAACCACGGAACCGATTGCGATGAAACTTACTATGTGGATAGCTGGAGACCTGGATTAACGTATAGGCTACTTTTTTTCTCGATATTTCCACAGGATCGGGACTTACGCGGGTGAAACCGCCGGGCACTGCTATACTTAATAAATTAAAAAAATCACGTAATTATTATGTTTGGATCAAAATAGAAGGTGTACTAAACTTGCTGAAGGATTGTGTTGGAAATAAAGATGAACGTGATTAACTGCTGAACAAGCTTACATTAAATACAATGCATATAGCCTAAATTAAAAACATTTTATTAAAGCCAACATCGGAGGTAGCTAAAAATCTTTGTCACCTGGTTACAATCGTTTATTAATCCTGTATTCTCTACATCTTTAGAATTTACATGTAACCTTTATCAGCTGACCCGACAGACGAGGTCCTATGAAAATTTCTATAAATATTTTATTTTATGAAAAAGTAATTCCAGTTTGCGCCGAATTTTTCACATATTCCGGGCCCCTATTCAAACTTTTATTATCTTATAAACCTAATTCGCTGTTGTTATTATAATTATAAAAGAAATAATTAGTTTAATCGGTTCAGCTGCTTTCAAGCGATGCGCTCACCAAAATACCAACATTTTTATTTATAAATAGGTACTCGTAACAAGTTGTACAAAGTCTTGTTAATATTATCGTAAAGTAGAAAGTAAACTAAACTTGTTATTAGCATGTTTAAATCAAAATTTACCTAACAAGTCTTCATAAAGTACGGTATCTTAAAAATAATTTTAAATTAAATTCTTATCAACGATGGCTAACTAATTGCAGCAACACAATGGAACTTTGTCGTGTGAGTGGCACAAAAGCTAAAAGAAACCTAAAAGAAGGTTACAACAATTCTTTTGTTCAAAGAAACCCTACGGCTTCAGGATGCAATTTGGCGTAGTGCAATTGCACTTAACGAGGCTACACAAAATGAGATTATACTCGGCCCCAGCAAATGGCGACAATTGGAAGATTCATTTACGCCTTCCAAATGGTTTTGCTCCATTTAGGTTATTCATAATAAGAAATAAAATGCAAATGACATTCCAAACTTATGAAAGTTGCCAAATTTTATTCAAGTTTTCTGTGTCAAATTCTTGAAACTTAAAAAGAATTATTATAGAGGTCAGGCTAAGGATACAAAACTGTACCTATTCATTTGGCTTGTTACTATAAAGATAAGCTCAATATTATTTCGTATTTTGGTCGGCTCATTTTCATCACAAGCTTTTACCTTCAATGCCTATTCTTAAATATTAAAGGGTAAGTTGCATATTCCTGGGTAAACTTCAAAAGGGTTTAAGCCGCCAAGACTGCTATAATTCAAATAATTCACAAACTATTCGCTTCAAGACACAAGAACTGAATGCGAGACATTTATTACGGCTCAATATTGTCAGACGCATTTCGACCGAAGTACAACGTGACAGTTTTCCAATAGACTGAAAATAGTAATACTCCGAGAACATTCAACCTGAGTGAGGTTTTTGTAAAATACTGCTACAGTTCATTGAAGGTAAGTAAGGTAAGTTAAAACATAAAATACCTAATTTTTCCTAAAATAACGCAACCGGTCTCTATTATACGTTGACTCGTTAAGGAAGCGTTCTACAAAAGCGTTTGAGACGGGCCTATGTGAATTATTCAAATATATTCATATGTCGGATGGAAAGCCATGAGACGTGTAAAGGTGTGCATATATTTACTACCCGATTTAAGCGCTATTTTGTATATATTTTACGCCGTATTATACATGCACAATATGCTAATTTTGTGTATATGGAAAAATGTTTTTTGTTATTCATGATCAGGTTTTTTGATATCTGTTTTTTTAAATTTCCACATGACTTAAATTACTTTTATAAACTGTTCAATTTGAGTCTCAGTTCTTGTATTAGTGGGTTAAATTTTTTCTATTAAAGGTTTTGGTTTGAAACTGTTACCACTCGCAAATGTAACTTCAATATCTTAGTTACTAGCCGTCCTTGCAGTTTCACCTGCGTTTATGGTCACTGCTCCACTCCTATTGACAGTAGCGTGAATTTATATAGCCTATAGCCTTTCTCGATAAATGGGCTATCAAACACTAAAATAATTTTTCAATTCGAACCAGTAGTTCCTGAGATTAGCACGTTCAACCAAACTAACAAACAAACAAACTTTTCATTTTTATAATATTAGTATAGATTACACCACCGTGACCGCATTTCAATAGTCAGTATTAAATCATCTTTATTTTAAAAAATCCTTTAATAATTACAGAAATTCAAAATATATTTTTGAATCTAAAAATATATATTGTAAAACACAAATTGTCACCGCAACAATACATGACTATATATTGACTGGTATAAAATGCCATAGGCATTAAGTAAGCGTTTGTACCAAAGGCGTATAAAGTTTAAATAAAAGAAAGTACATAAATTTAAACAATAAATAGCAAATAACGCCATGTTACAAATTTTAATATTTATTAATTTACATTTCCTACAATGTGAAAAATCTCCCGAAATAAAATAGTCGCAACACCTCTTCTTATAGGGCCTTGGCAACCTTATCCCCTAACAGAAATATACAGTCGATGGGTGACCATTGCTGTTTAATAGAAGTGAACCGTCTGCTCGTTGGCCCACTATAGGTATAAAAAGAAAAATCCTTTCAACGATTGCAAATGAGCTAATGATTTTGGAACGGCTTAACAGATTTTCTTAAATTCAGGCTTAGAATACTCAAGATCAAGACACCTTTCAAACGAAAAGAAATTAAATCCAAATCGGTCCACCTGTTTATGAGCTATGATGAAAGAGACTCCTAAAGTCAGGGGTAAAAAATACATCGTCGTGGTAGAGCCATGCTTCAGCACGTATAGGCCGGTTCGACCGGAGTGATACCACGGCCTCACAGAAAACCGGCAGTGAAGCAAACTTATATGTATGTATGGGGGAGTATTTTTGAAACTGCAAAGTTAGGTTTGTCTTATAGAAAAAATCGGCAAAAAATCTTCGAGGATCGATAACGAAGTTGGACGAATTATCTAGATACAAGTTTTTGCTTACGCAACCCTCATACGCGAGTCAGCCTCGCGCTAGTCTGATTTTTTTTTTATAAATGTTATGTACGACGAATTATGCTTACTGCTTGAAACAATACACTTGTAACTTGTTATAATTCATACTACACATTTTCGGGCACTGGTTTCTTAATAATAAATATAACTATTCCAATATTGAAATAAGTTAAAGTGTGTTGACTATTTGTGGAGTTCTTTAATCACTACATATTATAAAACGTCCCCCGTCGCATCTGTCTGTCTGTCTGTTCGCGATAAACTGAAAAACTACTGAAAGGATTTACATGCAGTTTTCACTACACAGTGATTCATGAGGAAGGTTTAGGTGTATAATTTGTTTAGATTTTGTGTAAATTGATTGAAATATGTTGATGATTGTCTCTGCTACCTGTGCAAAGCCGGGGCGGGTTGCTAGTGACAAATAAAATAAAAATTAATACTAATTTCTTAAAGACTACGAGAGAATGGCTTTCTTGTATATTTATACACACGTATACAAGGGTACGTAAATTGCACATTACAATAATACTTTACAATCTATCATCTACTGTTAAAATAATTCTATGGTAAGACTGTAGTGTGACACTAGAATCATTTCAACATTTTAAGCCGGTTCCTTGAACTGTCCTAAAATAACAAATAATTAAAAGCTTATATACATCTTATTTCTTTAAAAGTCTTGCGTAGTAAGCGAAATGTTTAAAGTGAAATTCACATTTGTGACAAGCATTAATCAAATCAAACCAACGGTCACGAGAGACAAAAAGTTATGCTATGAATTTAGCAATAAGAATATATGAAACAGCCAGTCTGCATCTTAGAGGCCGTACTCGTTGACAAAAGGACAATGGGAGAAAAAATCTCCGGAATATTTTCCTTCGCGTCATTTTCTCTCATAATAAGTATTCTTTTGAAGAAAATCGCTGGCACAATGAGCACTGGCGTAAAACGTCATGACGAGACTTGATAATGTAAGTTGCCGCTTAAAGAGGCTTATTAAAATTGAATCACCCTCTCAAATGAAATTCACCACGTATCTCGAGTATTTGTTGAGTCAAGATACTTTGGGTTGAGATTATAGGCGTTAAGTAGATAGATTTCTGACGCAACTCTGTAGTACAGAAATTCTTTTACTACAAACACTTCGGTGCTTGAGCGGTGAACAAAAAAGCCATTTCAGAATATTAAACTAAGGAATAAATGGATAAGATAGAATCTATTATTATTCTTTAGAGGAATAAGGTTTACTAACTGATCGAAAAAATATTAAAAAACTAAATTGCGCGAAAGTAATTGCAAAATTTTAATTAAGGCTAGAAAAAAATCTTTAATAAAATAAATTAATTACAGTGTAGATTTCAAGGAATCAAATGACATATTGAATGTTTATGTAATACATAACCTTAACACATTCAGATATAAGTATTCAAACAGTTTTGACAAATATTGTGAGATATTGATATGCAGCAAAAACCTAAAATTTCCAAAAATAATTCAGATTTGAAGCTTTAGCAATCCATTAGTTATTAACTTCATTGTTTACGAGCAGCGCGATCCCGTGAGAATATCAGGATAAAAAGTAACCTACATGTTAATCCAGGTCCATGTTTAGGTATCCATACCAAGTTTCGTCGCAGTCGGTTCAGTAGCTTTGGTGTGAAGGAGTAACAAACATTCATCCATCCATCCATCCATCCATCCAAACTTTCATATTTTTAATATTAGAAGAATTAAATATTATTTTTAATTGAAATCTCTACAGTTGCTTTGTCTCTTAGACGTTTAAAGACGTTTGTCTAGGTTATTTTGTTACCTTGTTTAAGTTATTCGTGTCGGCTTATGGGAGACCTGGTAATCTGTGTGACAGGGTTTCTTAGTGCAAATAGCAGTCCCTCAAGGGTCATAATTGAATAGGTATTAATATTGACAACTATAGCGTTAAGTTACCTTGTGGAAGAGAACATTAATAATTTTCTTACATTATCTAACTAACATTATCTTATAACCAAGGGTTATAAAAAATTAACTTTAAAAACTAAACTAACTAAACTCACCCGAATTTAGAAAGAATTTAAGAAAGTTATCAGAAGCAATTGCTTTTGAATTGAATTGAAAATGATTGTGGAAATTCCCACAATTATATTAAACAATCATTAACTGTGAAAGTTCTCCGCTCGTAAAACGCTTTGCCAGTCACTATTAGACGAAGGCAATCAATAACTACTTTTAAATTTGTAAACATAATAGTATTATCAGTTTCGTATTTAATAAATCTATGCATAACAAATCATTACAATCATATATACATCATTATTATCAACTCTACTGTCTTTTCGAATCATGTTGATACTTTGTATATTATATTATTAAGTTTGATATAATTATGTAAATGTCTGATACTTGTACTGTTATAATGGTGTACAAATAAAGAGTTATTTATCTATCTATCCTTCCTAAACTTCAGGAAGGATAGATAGAATAACTCTGAAATAGATGACATATGCCGATAAGACCACTATTTATGCGCAATTTATATTGTACTAGCAACCCGCCGCGGTTTTGCGCGCGTAGCAGAGACATCTTCAACAGTTATCATCATATTTCAACCAATTACACAAAACCTTAACAAATTATATACCTAAACCTTCTTCATGCATTGCTCTACCTATTGGTGAAAACCGCATGAAAATTCGTTCAGTAGTTTTTCAGTTTATCTCGAACAGATAGACAGACAGACGCGGGGGCTTTGTTTTATAATATGTAGTGATTAAAGATCTCCACCAATACTGTGTAAATTAAAGGGTTGTCTATCTTTCTATCTGAAACATTTGGTTTTTGTTTGGTTGTTGTAACAAAGACCAGATATAACTGCAAAACAAATTATTTAATATGGTTTTCTTTTGAATGACTGACGATTCGATTAAATGCTGATCATGATACATTTATGAACATTGCCAGGAAAAGGTAGATAATATAATTATTGTCTACCTTTGCCTAATAATGTTCATACGTGTACGTATACGATACGTAAATTACGAAACTTATGAAATAAAATCTTATTACACTTTCTCTACTACGCAGATTGGTAACTCCTTTATTATACTGAGGAGCTCATAAATGTTAGAATAGAATAAACGCATCTTAGATGCCATAATGTCTCCTGGAACTGAAACTATTTCGGCCCAGCTTTCGAGGCATTCTTTATCAATTACTATTTTAGTTGAATAGTAGGTAGAAATATTAGCGAATAAACACAACTAACCTAAAACGAGAGGGAAAAGCAAGTAAGCCAAACAATTTATTGCACCTCTCATCTACATTGTAACTTATTTACACTTTAAATGGAGGATAAATATTCATGAATAAGGTAAAAAAAGTGTAACGTAATCGTCGTTATCTTAGCGCGTTTTAGTCAGGCTTTTAACACTATCTCCAAAATTCAGATTTGTTCCGGTGTTGTTTATTTTTAACATAAAAACAATGGTGTTTTCTAAAAGACTTGAAAAACCGCGGTATATATCTTCTTAATGTGTAGTGAATATGAGAAGTCTAGTCCAAGAAGAGCAACACTATCTTTAAATATTTCACCTATTTAGTAGCTGAAGTTCTGATAGAATTGATGGTCAGTTTATTATTTTTATGAGTTTATGAGCATAAGAGAACAGTATAGAAACGTACTTCAACGAAATGCTTTCCGCAACACCACTATCTTAAGGCACACTGAAGTGTTACAGAGTATATTTTTTTCTATTTAGGTTGCAAGTATTAATTTTAAAATTCTAAATTTGTTCACATGCCACAACCAAAAAGACAATCGATCTTATGAATTATACAAGTCACAATATACACAAGAATTGAACATTTCAAAACGATTTGTGGATCGCAAGGTTTTAAGAACAAAAAGAAAAGCTAACAAGAATATTATGTAGCCGGAAAACTATTCTGAGGGAACGTTTGTCTCATCTTGTTAGTAACGCTTGCCTCATATTTACTAATATTCTCATTAACCCCAACAACTAAAGTAGATGTGGGATTATGTAGACAGCGTATTGTGATTTATATTCGAAACCGCATTGTATTATTTTTTTGTAGCCTCGTAGACGTGTGTGCACTATTGTCGGGGTAATTTTTTTGCTAATGACTTGAATTCATGTCGCTCACTATCGGTTCAAAAACATAGCCATATTTAGTCTATATTTTAAAATGGAAATTATTTCACTATAGTATATATTTAAAAATTTATGGGTTCTTATTAAAAAAATATCAACTTGGCAAACTTAAACTTTACTAACAATATTTGAGATTTTAATAATATTACACACAATAAAATCAAATATTATAAAGCAATACGACTATGGTGAACGTCCTTCTGATCCGGTGGTCGCAGTAAAAGTGGACGAGAGCTACCGCTCGCGCTTCCACTTTCCTTCCGGATCCCCTCCGCAACTGTTAGCTAGCCCCCAATACACGCCACTATGACGTTACGGCTAAGCCCCGCCTACCAAAGTTTTCGTTTTCGCTAACTGTATATATATCAACGTCTATTATGACACATTTACTAAGAAATGTTACTTTGTTATTATTAAGGTTATAGGGGTAATTTACCCGATGTTGATTTTAATCAACTACATAAAAACACGCGAGTAGGTGTTCTCCTAAAAACTTTCAGTCATCCGTTTCAATAGTTAGTAAGTTTGTCGCTGTCTAGTGGCACACGTGGAGGCTAGAGCTGCTTTAGCTTTAGTAAAAAATAGTTGATTTAGCTCGGAAAAAAAGTTTTCTTTTTCAAACAAAGTAAATGGTAATTATTTTTTTGAACGAACATTACTTCTCTAGCAAGCCGTAATTTTTTTTAGTGCTAGCAAATTCTTCTTGATAAACCAATACAAACTACCACTTTAATGAAACCTCCATTTTAGTTATGTAACCCAAAATAAAGTGCTATTAGCCAAAGAGGATCAGATATTTGGCGTTTCGTGGTTAGCGAACACCATTTCACTGTAGACGTTATATTAAAGGGCTCTTGTAAGTTTAGTCACGAAAAAGAAAGGTGGATGCGAATTGGAGTGTAAAAAATATTGGTCTGAGCTCAACGCTGAATATTCAAGTCGGGATCAATAGACACTGAAGGGTTTGGATTGAAACAGATTTTTAGATAAAAGAGCTTTTGGGTGGGTATAGAAGTACTGATTGGTTTTGATAGGGTTAAGCCGATGTTATAACTGAATTCAACTTATTATACGTATATATGCCCAGCCCAATAAAAAAAACAAAAAGGGACCTACTGATCTTTTCGAGGTCAGTGCAAAGCCCGAAACGCAAACTTAATTAAGAACGATATAATTTGTTTTCCTTTTGAAAGGACAACCGATACACTTTCTAGTACTTATCTGCAATTGTCAAATTATATAAATTTACTAGCTGACCCGGCACGCGTTGTTTTGCCATGTTAATTATTTCTAATGAATATTTTGGTCCTAACCCTTCCCTCTCTCTATCTTTCCCCCTATCTCTCCATCTCCCCCTCCTCTCTTACTCCCACCTTAATGGCCGGCAAGGCACTTGTGACTCTCTAGTTGCAGGTGCCCATGGGCGGCGGTAGTCACTTACAATCAGGTGATCCGTCTGCTCATTACCCCCTATTCCATAAAAAAAAGTTTGACATCGACTTGAAGGCAATCGATGATTAAAACAATCGCACTTTCTATCACTGGGTTAAATACTTTAAAAAAATTGTACCAATGAAAGTAAAAGTACTAATATCGCTATTAAAAAACAGGGGTTGATCTTAGTGTACAGTGACATCAGATAGCTAGTGGAGCAGTGGAGGTTTTGTAAGTTGCAGGTGTTGTTCAGATAAAATAAGAGTGTGCTGGAGTTAACGTAAAACCCGATTTATTTTCACTTAGACAATTATCACAAGTTTGCCTAATCAGCGATTTTATACTACTACGCGACGTGTGTTTAGTAAGGCCATCGATCGATATTGCACAATTGTTATAAAATGTGTAATATATATATATATATTATTGTAAAGTGTGGAGTCATCAAATCATGTACGAGCTCGTACACGTAGAGAGTTGAAAATTCAGGGTTGTATGTATTTTCTAATGTTGTATCATAAAAAAAAAAATGTATCTAGTAATTAAAAAATAAATTTAGGGGTGGACTACCCTTAACATTTAGGGGGATGAAAAATTGATTAGAGCCGATTCTCAGACATACCCAATACGCACACAAAATTTCATGAGAATCGGTCAAGCCGTTTCGGAGGAGTAGGTAACTAACATTGTGACACGAGAATTTTATATATAAGATTACCGACGTAATAAAGCTTTCAGTATCATTTGAGACCTGCGTTAACGAGGTATGCCCGTTGGCTTGATTTGTTAAGCATGAAGCCCCTCGCAGCCGCCGTGGTGGCCCTAGCCGATTACACAGACTAGTACGTACCTAGTGCCTATAAAATGTTACCCATTATATTAATGCCGCGTTCCTATAATCAAGAAACGAATTGTTTTGCTTAGGGACGGTAAAACTTTGTTGAATTTTCAACGAAAATTTTACCATCCGGAAGCAAAATGAATCGTTTCTTGATTATAAGAACGCGGCACAAAAGTATCACATGTATTAAACTGAGTTTCAATTAAGGCTTTAATCAGTTATTTTTCATTTCTCAGTGCCCTTTGTTAGTGTTTTTTCGAAATCAGTTTAACGTTTTTTTTAGTGTTTATTTTTTCAATTTTAATGTAAGCTACATACGTACTGAGTAGATAAGGTATTTAGAACATTATTATTTATGTAAGTTACTGACCAGCAATACGTTAGAATATATTAAGTTTAGTCTAATAAGCCCGAAACTATATTGACATAAGGTGGTCAGATATTTTTATCTAGCATCTTGCTGCACTTGATTGAATAAGTTATACAAACATTATTGTCTACTACATACAATCGAACGTGGAACCTCCTTCTTTTTAGTCAGTCAGTCAATAATAACAACATTCATCGCTTCAAAAGTCAATGTTTATTGATTTCTAGAAATTTTAACAAACAACACGTTCCATTAATTTCTGAGGGTTTTCCTCTTTTTGTCTCAGATTCGGACAATGGGGCTCTGCACATTAAAGCGAGGTGGCATGTTTTTTTTTATCATTAACACACCTTGGGAGCATACCGTTTCAAACAAATAAATAATTTTAAAATCGGTCTACAGATAACGAAAATATTGGTAAACATACATACAGCCGAACATAGAACCACCTCTTTTTGCGTAGTCAGTTGAAATGAATGTATTTAACCAATTAAAGGAGAAAGTGGTCGCAGTATTCCTTAACCCTTGGCAGAATTAAATTATGTCTAATTAATTCAATTACATTTTAATAAATATGCTTCAGTCACAACATTAATATCCTAACAATAATTATTTGGCAATTTTTTCTAGTGCTACTTACTGGAAATACAAACTGTAATATCTTTAGAACGATATATAAGGCAAGCTCTGAAAACATTATATTTCCATTTGAACGAAGAATGACAGAACGATACGCATATGGGTGTTCCAAAAATTATGAAATCGCGCAAAAAACTTAAGGGTCAAGCCTGCAGTCCTTATATATCTCGAGCATAATAATATGGATATTCACTGAAATGTCAAAAGATATCAAAGCGTTTTTGTCGTAATACACTCATAAATCTTCCCGCATTATGCATTGTGTTCATAAAGGATATACGGTTTTACTTACGTGTATATTTCAGGCATGCCCGACTATTTTCGGACCCGACGGAGGACCTTTAGCAAAGGGTCAAGCGACCTTCTCCGTCGGTATCAGGTGCTGCACTGGATTGGCACCGTCTTCAGCGAGTTTCATGACGTAAGGAGCGCGCGGAAGCCGACGTCTGCGTTTCTGTTGCCCTGTGTGTTGCGAAGTTGTTTTTATAAGGCATTGCAGTTAACACCGAATTTACTGTATCAGGCTTTCTAAGCAGAACAGGTTGGTGAGAGATAAATTTCAAGGCTGGTCGCCAGGCAGAAGGTAGTCCTCAGCCATTGTCTGTTTAAATTCGAATGAGGTCTTATTGCGATTGTTTTACGTGTTTTTTGAGGTGCGAAATATTTTTCTCTTGCTAGTACGGAAGTCCTATCAAATCGCCGTATATAATAGTGAGCCGTGTCGGTCTTGCAGACGTGTTCAACGACAGCCGACCTTTTACTGTCCATTTTTTTCAGTCCAGCTTTGATGCGACGAGTCTCACCCACATAGCTCAATCTACAGTCACATGGAATTGAATATACATCGGGTGGCCTCCACACTCTTTGGGAATTCACATCCTTTGGGGAGTAGACTTTTCAACTATCCGGGTTGAATGCTTGTATCTGCGGCGTAATATATGTCCGATCTTGTCAGTAACTTCACACATATATATGGGAGGAATACGGGGTTTCATTTTCCTCCAATTGTCCGCCGAGCAGGAACTACAATTGCAGCCTGCAACACACATCGCAACAAAAATGCAAACGTTTTATACGTTAAGAAAATCACTACCGTCAATCAGACACCCAAGAGGAAGGTGGCTTTATCCCTTGATAAAGGTCCCCCGTTAGTTCCGAAACTAGTCACGCATCCCCGAAATACACACGTAAGTAAAACCATATTTCTTCCATAAATATGAATACCACTCATTAAAATTTTGCATTGTGGTTTAATAATTACAGTATCTCTTTGTTTAGCTTTCTATATTTAGACATTTTTGCAGATTCATAAATCGCAAGAGGTTTTGTTAACCAAACTAACACATAAATGACAATTCTATTATTATTGTCAATATATGCAATCAAATGTGGAGTACTGGGAATACACACATGATAAGGATGATTTCACTCTGGGAGATTGTAAAGAGAGCACCAACAAGAACGAAAAGCCACTTACTGATGCACGTCGAATAAGCCCATTATTAACCACGATTTCTCATTCACACTGCCATATATCTCCTTCATTGCTTTCCGGTTTAAATAGCAGCTAATTATCGAGGTTCACCAATCAGTAGTTTAATTTATGGGCTCCATTTTGCAGCTTTTATATTACGCAGTGAGTGCAACTGTTAATGAGTAACATGACTTCGACAATGTGATAACGATAGGCTTTATAAAAAGTATACATTGCGTATAATATCATGAATATAGTGAACTCTGATTCGATATTTACAGTTTGCTCTTAATCAAGTATATAAATATTTGAAGGAAACGGTTTCTTTAAAAAAAACACCTTCTTTCTGAGTCAGTCCTACGCGATTGGCCACATTTGCAAAATTTCAAATATTTGAGTTAAATAAAGAACACAGCTGTTGTAGTCTATCTGAAATGTGCACTTGATGTTTAAAATTGGAATAATATTGTTTTAAGAATGTAGTTTATTTGGTACTTTGGATAACTAATATTAAAATTGTTTGATAGTGTAATTCTTGTCATTGCAATCTGTGGAATGAATACTGCAAAGATGTTTACTATCGAGTGGATTGCTCTTTAATCTTTCCATACCGAGTTTTCCTCCGGTATATATTTTCTTTAAAAGCCTAATAAATTAGTGTAAGCAAACTAGCTATTACTGAAATATACAACTAGAGAAAAAATGAGTCCTTAACAAGAAATCTCTTTTATATTTGGTCAGTGTTTACACTGAAGAAGGTACGTTGGACGTAGAACATATTATTGGTTAACAATATTTTTGAAGTCATTATGGCAGGTGAATGAAAACACACGATGTATTAATTAAAATATTACATTATTCCATTACCATGTTTACATTATCCCTCAGTTTTTCAAAGAGCTATTACGAACGATATTGTGTGTGTAATGTGTATCTTTGATATATTGACCCATTTTGTAATGACGTACATACCGCCTATATACCTGTAATATACACGTTTGTTTCACAATACAGAATCATTACCTTTGATGTATGTTGATTTTAATGGGTTCAAAACCGGCACACAGCCCGCAGTGGTGCGACGATTTAGTTATTCTCGCGCAGTCTTGACTTCACTGTGAAAACACAGCCGAGACACTATGTAATTGATTTCACTATATATTCAATGAGTATTTGTTCCATTGGTACACAGTGTTTCCACAGAATTATCATAGTTACTACACGCTGAAAGCAAGGTATTTCTCATGTGTACTCGCAGTGGTCACACCGTCAACGTATAGTGTATTCACGGTGTATTTAAGCCAAATTAATTGTAAATTAACGATTTTTCTACTATAACATTTAACCTACTCGCAACTATAAAATGACCACAGATGACTCATGTACAAAAAAAAATAATGCTAATTAAAAACAAAACAAGGTACCGCCTACTATTTAAAAAACAAAACAAATTATTAACTAAAAAATAAAACAACTTTAGGTAGAGATTTCCTCTTGGTGAAATAAAACACTTAACTAAAATATAAAAACGTCCTGTCGAAGTTTCATGAAACACGCTAATGCCGCGTTCCAATAAACGATTCGTTTCGCTTACGGAGGTAAAATATAATATATAATTTTCGTTGAAAATTCAACGAAATTTTACCGTCCGTAAGCAAAACTAATCGTTTTTTGTTTATTGGACGCGACATAAGTTGTTTAAAACAAACGCATAACTATTTAAGTGGAGAGACTATCACAGTGACTCTTGTCAATCGAAACATAAAGGGTACCTAATGTTCGCCGACTCATCTGTCATCTGGCTTGACAGTTGCGTGAGACGGAACACAATAATAATAATTAGATAGATAGATAGATAGATAAACTCTTTATTGTACAAAACATACAAAACTGTTTAAAGACATTCTTACAAACTAAAAGTAGTGACCTTGTACAATTGGCGGCATTATCGCGCTCTGCGATCTCTTCCAGGCAACCATTGGATGGAACGAATAATTATTATAACAGAACCATAAAATATTAATAAAATATATTGTAAAACGTAATAATATTACTAATTGTGTAGCTATTTTATGATGTTACGAATTTGAAATAATTTTTGAGATGATTTTGGTTAGAGGCTCATGCTTACGTAGCTCGTACAAATAAGGACAACGAAACGTCAATATCATTACTTTATACGGAAATAATGCGTAGCAATTGTTAATTTACTGTTATTATTTAAAAGACCGAGATGAACGGTTCTGAAAGTTGGCCCACAAAGAGAACGGATGAGAGACGCCTGCACGTAGCCGAAATGCGAATGTTGAGATGGATGTGTGGTTTGACTAGGATAGACAAGGTGAGAAATGAATATATTAGAGGGAGCCTGAAAGTAGCACCAGTGGAGATAAAGCTGAGGAGCAATAGGTTATCGTAATATGGACATGTGATGCGGAGGGATGAGCAAAATGTGGTGAAAAGAGTTTTATGTTTGGATGTTGACGGGTACAAGAGAAGAGGACGACCAAAGAAAAGATGGATGGACTGCGTGAGAGAAGATATGGCTAGAAATGGAGTAAGCAGTGAAATGACGAACGGTAGAGTAGAATGGAAGAATAAAACATATTGCACCGACCCCAAATAAAATTGGGACAAGGGTAGGCAGATGATGATTATTTAAAAGACCGATTGTAACGACCGTGGAGTGATTGTGTGTGGATACTTATTGTGTATTCACCGTGGATTTGGTGTGTGAGTGCCGTGGGTTCTGCGAGAAACTACTGTGGAAACACTTTGTTTGAATGGAACCTTCGTGGTTTACACAGTGTTTCCAAAGTGTTTTCACCTTGAAATCAAGACCGTGAGGGTTACTAGCAACCCACCCCGGCTTCGCACAGGTAGTAGAGACATCTTTAACAATCATCATCATATTACAACCAATTTACACAAAACGTTAACAAATTATACACCTGAACCTTCCTCATGAATCACTCTGTCTATTGGTGAAAGCCGCATGAAAATCCCTTCAGTAGTTTTTCAGTTTATCGCGAACAGACAGACAGACAGACGTGGCGGGGACTTTGTTTTATAATTATGTAGTGATTAGGATGAACCAGGAACGCTGCCAGCGAGGATGACACCTTGCAGAACGTCAGTAGATAAAGAAAATATCTGTCACCCCGACCATGGAGGGTCGATCTATGGGTATGTGGATAGGTATAGAGATCCCTAGTATCATATTCGTTCTCTTCTGGGGCCTCTAATTCTTTTTTCTTTCATGTGTTTTTTAGTTTCTAAATTATCCCTACTAAATCTTACGAGTAAGGAAGAAATAAAAGTCAATCCTAATAGAGATCCTATCTGGGTCAGCGTAAACAACGGAAACATACAAGCAATCGCATTTCAGTATTACGTTGTAATGCTTGTAATGCCATATAAGAATCAATCATCGATTGTCTGATACTTACTGGTATCACAGTGAGCCCACGTGACAAACACGAAAATCATTCACAATTTTTTATTGCCTAGTTGTTTGCCTAGTTACAGAATTTCTTTTCAGATTCTGGCGAACCATCATAACGATAATATTTCACTTGGGGATAGATATGTTTTGTCTCTTTTTCGACGATTTACAACAAAGTAGAACTAAACTCCACCACGTAATATCGAAAGAACTACTCAACAAGATTGGGCACGTCTTGGAGCACGTTTCAATTAGGATATACATAACACAATCCGTTAACTTGATTAATTAATGGTTAGCAGGCCTAAATACGGAAGTTGACTGTCAAGTTAAAGCAGTTGCTCTTTATTAAACGTCAAAACGATACGCTCTGTAGAAATTTGTATGAAATAATGAGTTATGACGTCATACCTATCTATTATAATATTATTTATGTATTTACGGGAATTAACGCGAAAAGGTATTACATACGTCTGAATTGCCTGACGTTTCCACCAGGTTGCACTAGCCGTGCACAGGCTGACCGGCTCAGCCGTGCACGCCCTCCGTCGTCGTGATCGTGAGGTAGAAAGTTCTTCATCCACCCCTACTTTTTTGATATTTTCGTTTCGCCATGTACCGTCCGTCACATACTGTGTGTTAATATTTGGCGTCTAATAACCTGTTCAGCGACAAAACACGTCTATTCACATACATATATACCATAAAATTAGTTGCACGAAATTCATGAAAATCATGAAATTAATGCATGCATTGTAAAACTTGATGTTTACAGTGAAATTGTTAGTGAAAGTAATGTCATGAAATTAATTTTATACCACTAAATTCGTAATGTAAGGCTTTAATGACTCATAATCCAAAGGATTCCTTGCCGCTGATTAAAAATCTTAATGCTGGTCGCGTCATTTACAAGAAGTTTCGTCATCAATCACGTATTTATCCACAAAACATTTTATTAATTTTTAAAGAAAAGGTGTATTTTAGTCTCATATATACATAAGGATATACATAAGGATATACATAAGGATATACATCAGTATATACATAAGGATATAATTAAAACCATCACGTTTGAGAATAGCATATACACCCGCGTATTGCAACATCTAGAAAATGATAAATTATTCCTAAGTTTTTGAATTGATATTAACTTGTACAAACAAATTGACATATTTTTTTAACTTTACTGTACATATTAGTATGCAAAAGAAAATACGATAAAACTATCTAAGTTTACAGCGCCGTCGATCGAAACATTATCGTTATTGGTACACATCTGAAATTCAAACGGGTTAATGGAGCGTCTGCCATTTGGAGCCAACATTGGCTGTAATAGGAATCGCAAATAAGATTTAGATTTGGTATTTGATAGGTTGGTATTAATCTGTGAGTACGGATTTCAAATGTTTTGCTAAAAATACGCTTTTGGTCACTTAGATCAAAATATGAAACCATTGTAAATTAGTAAAATATTTTTTAAAGGAAACAATGTTGTTCAGTAGAATGATTGTATATTAAAAGCATTTCTATGTTTTGCATACTCTTATCTCGAAAAACATGAAACAGTTTATTTTAAGAAAGTAGAAGAATATTGTTAAGGAAGGTATAGACGTTAAATGACTGGTGTTTTTGTAGAAAGATATTTAAACAAATAAACAAAACCGTTAAAAACAATATCGCATGGCTTCAGTACATTGAAAGTAAACAAAAAACTGTAAATCTACATAATGTCATTCTAAAATTGTAACAAAAGACTAAATGTACTATATTTTTAGAAATACTACAAAAAATTAACACAAGTCACACATTACTGGTATACTTGTTAACCTGCTTGCTTCAGGACTGGATTCACGTGGGTGTATTTGGTACGGTCCAAACCCTCAACTTTCGATGCCGCACTTTTAAGGCCTCCTAAAACTTTATGAAAATACAGTAGTTACATTTTATTTCCTTTGAACTAAAGTTAGGTAGAAGTTAGTCAGTAATAGTCCATTCTTTTTATAAAAGTTTATTTTACATGTCTTGATAAAAAAAAACAGCCTCATCATAAAATTCTATAGTTGTATATTTATAATATACAAGTATAGAATTTTATGTAATATTTTGCTGTATATTTTTATGTTTGATTTATAGTCTTAATGCATCTTTATTATATTTATACGTATATATATATATATGTACTGTTAGCCAACAAGGTTTTGATGTAGGTCTACAGCAGACAGATGGACCGACGGGTCGCGTCGCGGCACCATTTTTTGTTCTGTGACAAATGGCTGTTTTCCAACCGTAGTAATTGGTCGAATTTATGATAAAGAAGAAAACTTAGGAAGCATTTTTAGGCTCTGTGCAAAGCGGCTCTTTTTTCTTTGATTCTCCCCAAAATAATCATTTTAGGGTAAGCAATTTTTGTCAAGCGGCTAAATTGTACTTGGTGATTTGTTTTTGTAAGAATTTATTGTGTTTATATATTAGCTATTTCCATTCTTCTGAAGTTTAGTAAGTCTTAATAGAAATATGATGATTTTATATTATTTGATTATTGATTTCTTAAAAATTGAGCCGCTAATATAGTATATAGTAGTGCCATATGCACTGCAAAGCCTAAATTAGGTAAATTGAACTCACTATGTGACTCGAAATATTGCTTTCAATGCATAATTCTTATGTTAGTATCTAACATTCTAACAGAATGAAAAATTCTAAAATAATAAATTATGTACCAATTGAATTCTTTAATGTTGTCGCCACATTAAAAACTGTTATTTATTTTATTAAAAATAGGGACAAACTATAATAGATGATAACACAGTTTACTATTTAATAAAAATAAGTTAATAGACATTATTTTGACATGTTATGCCGGTAATGCAATACTATTGGTCGATTGATAAATATTAACGAGTGGTGGGGTTATAAAAAGGTGTAAATAAGATGAGAACTTCACTTGAGTGCGAACAGAGGTACGAACAACTTGGCAGTTACTGTTAGTTAGTGATTTTCATAGTTTATATCAGTGGTTTCGAGACTATTTCTTACATTAATTTTACAAATTTGACCTGCTTTTATGAGAGAGGAGGTAAAATACCTAGAAATTCATAACGTCAATCAAAAAACGTCATTCAAAAAGTTATAAATTGTAAACGGATAGTTTTTATTTAAAAATTTTGTAACTGCATTCTAGAGTCATGCCTTTTCAGTAATTGAAGTAAGTATTTCATTGTCACACCCTGTATAAACTATTAAAAAAATTATTTAAAAACTGAAAAACCTAGTACACAGAATCAACTCAAACTAGTTTTGCAGACGTAACAAGTATTACTTTATAAACATAACTATATGATGTTAAGATATATTATATGGTGAACATGGAGGGTATATTCTACTGTGAACTGCTTTACAGTGAATTGATGTAATCAGAAAAGTTATTACCTCTGGAGCTAGCTTTGCGAGTAGTGCATCTTAGTAAACAAGATTGCGCAAGGAATAGAAAAATCTTATGCGAAGCCCAGGCTCTATTTACCGTAGGTCGTAGTAACAAACATTTTTCTCAGGTCAATGTAACAAACTGTATAGTCGAGGTAAGCAACAAACGTAACAAAACCCACTTTGGCCGGTGGCAGCCAGTACCTTTCTGCCGTGGTATAACTAGAATGCCGTTATCTACCGAAACCACTTTTTGAAATAAGCGCGAAAAACGTGAGAAAAACTTTAATTTGATGTAACTCATTAATGACAACTTATAACTAAGAATTAAAAATATCAAAAGATAGGTAAATTGGAGTACTTTTAAATGCAATTTATGAATTTTAGTACTTAGAATATATTTTTGTATAAAAAACGTTTTATGCGTTTTAGTTTAATATCTCTAATACAAAGAGTTCAGAGGGTATAAGCTGAAACGCCGCTATGCATAGCGTAACGGCATTTTTGTGTAAACTAACAAGAAATAACAATGTCCAATAATATTCTTATAAAAACTACAATAATAATTGACTAAAACGCCGTTACAACACATAGAGTCGTTTTAGCTAAATAATAAAAGCTCTGAACTTACTATATGTTGGACTTAAATGCAGCTAATGTCATTTTACCGCTTTTAAGTATATTATCCTAGGCATATTATTAAGAAACTTGAAGCATTGTTAAACTTAAACGCAGTTAAGTCAAGAACCTTAAATCTTAACGGCACTATAGCGACGCAATGCCGAGGTGATAAGTGAGCAAATTTATGAAACCGTAGTTAAGAATAAAAATAAAACATTTTTTTTTTTACTAAAATCGTTGTTTTATTAGCCAAAGTCAGTCTTCACACTTTTAAAATTACACTTAGTGGTATAAAAATGAGCATAATTATAATTTTTACTTAAAACTAGCATAATAGGAACATTCAAATGTTAGTAATTTACATTATAAGACTTTAATAAAATAACACCAGTCTAATGTAAAAGTATGTCTAAAACTTATGAAAATTATCACAACCATGGATATCAATCATATAAATTGAGCATAATTTTAATTTTTACTTATTACTAGCATAATAGGAACATTCAAATCTTAGCAATTAACATTATAAAACTTTAAATAAAATAACACCAGTCTAATGTAATAATAGTATGTCTAAAACTTATTAAAATTATCACAATCAAAAATTTAACTAAAACGTATGCATTTGTTTTGTTTCATAAAACTAACTTAAAGAATAATAAAATATTTATCAAGTAACTAAATGAGATCAAAAAAGTTTAATCATAAAAATATTTCTAAAAAAAAATCACTGAATAGGCACTTTTTGTACTTGCTAGTAAATTCGATATATAACTTAAAACGACATTTCCTATAACAATTAGCATTATCCAACCAAAATAAAATCAGTGTCATTTTTTTCCTACACAAAAAACATTAATATTTAATCAGTCTCAAACAGTATTACATCAGTCTGTTCACATTATGGCCAGAACTTGAACCGGTATTTTCTTTTGTTGGTAAGTTCTTCCAGAATAACAATTTGTGAGAGGGAATAATGCTAGACAGTTTTTCAAGAATATCAGCTTTTCTTTTAGGTTCTATACACTTCGGTTCAGTTCTGAATTCAAGTTTCATTAAACGAGGGTTTTTTAAATATTTATCATTCATGAAACGTAGTGAAATATAATCATCATCAAAGTTTTTCTTATACCTAAGATCAGTATTGTTACGAGTAAAGCACACCTCTACCATTTTTTTTAAATAAGCCCTCGGGTTGGATGTCTGGATACTTCTATCTGACACGTAATTTGGTATATTTAAAAAGTTTTCTGGTGACATTGACTTTACTTTAGAGTTATTAATGGCAGCTACACATTCTTCGAAATCATAGAAATCGTAAACTTTAACTTTTTTTTTAATGCCAACTCAACTTGATGGTGCACTTGATCACTGCTCATAAACGTATGCCCCGGTTCAAAATAATAGAGGACAATTTTATTCGTCGAAATGATTTCGCTGTTAATCAAATTCACGAGCATGGAATAAAGAAGCCAATTTTTATTTTGTGAGCTGCAATTGTCGAGCCAGATGTGTACATCAGAAACATCTCGATTTCGTAAAAGAAAATGATAAAATGTAGACATTATGTCTTCTTGCTTTCTTCCAGCAATGGCGTCATGCTATAGAACTGTGAGAGGTTTAGTACCAGCTGTAATTTTTCCAAGTGGTGCAAAAGTCTGATTGTAAACTATAAGACGGGGACAGAAAATTGCAGCCTTGAACATCTCCAATCTTGGGAGCATGATAACTTTCCCCAGGTCTGCGCTGTAGTAAACCTGTGAACTGTTTTGTGGTTCCTTTTTTTTGCATATAGCTCCCGTGCCTTAACGTATCTTTCATGATGGCTATTCTAATCCACACAAACTGCACACTCTGAAATTATTTCAATATTAGCATCATGTGATGTTTCCCGCTTATGTAAAAGGTAACCTTCACACATCTCACACTCTTCGTTGCCCAGATTAGAAAAGGATATGTGCATTTTCTTAACATGAGACCTGTAGAGACTGTAGGAAATATTTTTTTCAGGGTAACTTTTGCAGAAATGTTGATGCATCAAAGTTATATTGACGTCACTTGGCAAATAACGTCGTAGTGGTGCATGTTCGCGTCTGTAATGCGGTTCTAAGGGATTGAACATTTGAACATGTTGGGTGAGTAAATCGCGATCAAATTTTGGGGTTTTCTGGTGTTTACCCCGCTTATCTGACGAAGATTGACCAAAATCATGACATCTCCCAATATGCTTCATTAATGGCTTTTCTATCCTCTTGAGTAAAATGTTCCCCACATTTTTTTTATACACTTTGCATTGCACCCGGGTTTAACTTTATGGTCACTCTTTCTTTTATTTATTTTTTCTAATTTACGTTGTTGTAAGGAGGTGTATATTTTTTTCGTTTACTGGCTTGTTGCGATGTTTCAGGGTCTGGACTAGGTAGAGTAATATTTGCAGGTGAAATGATATGATTATTTACATCAACGGTATTTCTACGTTTTCGTTGAAGTCGTCGCGTGGTTGTTGTTTTTTCACATACATCACTAACTGAATAACTGCGTCTTACCCGTAATGTACCGTTTCGGGCAATTTGTGTAAAATTGTTAGCAACAGTTGACAGGCTGATGTGCGGACGTTTTGTTTTTTTAATTTTTTTAGGTTTAGGCATAGGGCTTTCCGGTATTTCATCTTCTAATGAAATACCGAATGAATCACTGCAAAAACTCACAGGATCATCCCCGACCGCCCCGATCATCACCTCCCCGCGAGATCATATAGCGGCCTTTTAGCGTATTCATTTCGGATAACGGCAATATAGTCTCACTGTTGTTACCACTTTGATTTTATTCAATATGTGAAACATCGCTAACTGGCGCATAACGATGAATTAGTCGAAATGTTTTTACAAAAAAGTTAAACTATAAAGTCGTTAAGTATCGTTAAACACATTTATGTCTAACTTTTTCAGTTAACGGCATTATAGCTCAATATAGCTCAAATTTCTATTCAAAAACTTGAGTAACTATAAAGCAGTAAAAGTACATTAATCACATTAAAGTGAATTAGAATCCGTTAACCGCAATATAGAGAAACAATCTTAAGTTTTTTTTTTGTTAATATTTGATTTTATTGAACTTTAGCGGCTATATAGATTAACAAAGTCACTTTACGGCATTTTTGAATAATACACAAGTAAAATAAAATGATATAACGGCTTTCTTACGTTTATTATTTCAGTTAACTATTCTAGTTAGGAAAATACTGTAAATACAGATCGATAGAGATTTTTTTTCTGACCAAGATAGCATCAAAAAGTAAAAATCGACAAAATGTTACATAACGGCGTTTTAGTTATACCACGGCAGCTTTGTAAAAAAAACATTTGTTATACCAGGCGGTAAACGTGTATGTTTTGGGACAAATTTGGCTCAACTCTAATTCTTTGACTATTTAGGAGTTGACTCTGGGCATGAGCTTAAATGTTAAGCTATTGTTTCAGATAGACAGACACTTATTGTCGAATTCACTTTAAATATTGAAATTTATCAATTACAATATTTAAAACCGCTCTTGTTGAACAAAAACTATAAAATAACGCTAACAAAGACAAATTAATTTTCAAGCACTAATTTGATGTTAATGAAACTTTTTACTACGATTTTAACCATATCTAAGCTGATGTTATACAATAGGCTTCACAGCACACTAGAAATACGTTCCTCTGACAGGTTGTCACACACACACACACACACACACACACACACACACACACACACACAAACAAACGTTGTCACATTATTTTCCATAATTATCCTTTTTAAAATTATCTGTTAATAAAATTGCATTGATGACGTATTACATATACAGTTTATAGGCACTTTTCTTATCGTGGAAACCCCCACGGGTCATCACCTCATCGAGGGTGAAGTGGTACCTATGTCGGACTCACTCGAACCGAGTAAAACCACACGGTGTTCCGTCACAAGTGAGTCTATTGCAGGGGACCCGGGATACCCTAGGAAGTTAAATATAATTATATAATAATAATATAATAATAATATAATATAATTATAGGCACTACCTACTTTTATAACACCGAACACTGTTCCCCGTAACACAGGATTTTCCTAGCACGGGGACCACTCTGTTTAAAAAGCATTTTCATTTTGGTATTATTGTTATGTGATCTATATACTGCACTGTGTTCTTGAAGCCAATAAATTATTATTATTATAGACAGACACTTATCCTGAAAATGACAGCACTGGCCCGGCCCTTCTTTAGAATCTACTTAAATAACTCTTTCTTTGTTCGAGGGTAAGATACGCCAAAAGTGATAAAATAAAATTTTATCGAGAACTTGGCTACCGAACCCCTACCGTACACAAAATTACGTAATAGATTTTTTATTTTTACGTGTACAATTACTTATTGCCATTCTTAAAAAAACTTAAACGTTATAAATTAAACTACTAAAGGCGGACTGGAGACAGACGTTACTAAGACAACGCCTAGGTACTTACGAAATTCTGGTACATGACTCTGCACAAAAACACTAAAGAACTGTATTTTGACTGCTATTTTCTGTTATAGCTAATACTAATCAAATTTGCAAAGCGCTAAATGAGTGCACTAGTTAGAGTACTAGATGAACAAGCGCGGCAGAGTCCATACAATCGCATTAGATTAGAACACTAACTGTTTAAATTACAGAATACAAAATTAGCACACTCCGTCGGTTCTCTATCCATTTGTAGAACATTTTAAAACATAATATAACATGCCATACTTTTGTTTATCATAATTATATTTACGCATAACAGCTTACGCATTATTTTTTAAAGCATAAATTCTCTAATCATAATAATATTTAATCATAACATTATGACTGCACGGATGGCGCAATAGTTTAAGTGGTCACCTCGCCACTACGCCGCGCCGAGTGTTGTGGGTTCAAATCCCACACGGGACAAAAATTTGTGTGATCCACAAATAGTTGTCCCGAGTCTGGGTGTCCTTTGTGTCCGTTGTTTGAATGTTTGTGAAGCCCGCGACACAGCAATATTCCTAATGCGGGACTAAAAAAAAAGATATTAAAATATATTTTTATAGGCATAACAAATACGCATAATAATTAACTCCGAAAATGCTAACATTTTCGCTGCTTTAGTTGGTTGTATAAAATGTGTGTTAGTGTCTAAACACAGACACACATTTTTATACAACCAACTAAATGCACTTAAAGAAAAGGTGAGTTTAGTAAATTTGTTATATGTAAAACATATTAGAAGGGCCACCCCTGCCGCACCTTAACCTATTGGTACACTACATTACACTTGTAAAATTATGCGAATTAAAATGATGCCAAATCAAATTAGGCTAAAAGATAACTACGTCAATATAAACTGTATGCCAAAAAACAATAATGGCAAAGTATTATTATACCAAAAATAAATATTTAAGCCTGATTTGTTTTTTTGTCACGATTTTTCTTTTTATACTACAACACGATGCGATGAGAATTGCAAGTCTATTATAAAACATGCCACGTAAAATATAAGCGTCGTACATTTGCTGAAAGAGACATTCCTGTAAGACATAAAAGACGGGTAGAGAGCCATAACATATATTGTATTGTTATGAGAAATATCTACTATTGGAAGTACATATATTTCGATCACTCGGATCTTGATATGCATTTGAGCAACTTTCCTGATCAGTTGAGCGTGAAATCGGGTTAATCTACTACGGAAGTATCCAAATCGCTTACCTGTATCCCTATTCTGAAACTATTGAAACTATTTATCTGTAAAATAATTCATATCTAAATTACTTTTGCATGTGCCCTCAAGTTTTATATCAAATGAACCTTTTAAGCAATACGGTCTAATACTCTGAATACTACTTTTATTTCCGTTAAAGTGTCGTTTGTTCTATAAACACTTAGAACATCTGGGAGATAACAGTTGAATACAACTTTCAGCAAAATAAATATATTACAAACGTGAAACTACTCAGAATAGCCGTTTGACGCAGAACCCGGCGCACGACCGCAAATATAGATGGACCTAATTAACTTGGGATCGATTTTGCAAACATTCTGTACCATTGTCTTTATTCACTGCTGCTGTTACATATTGGCCTTACTTCTAAACAATTTTTTAAACAGTGCACATATAAAAATTTAAACACTATCTTCAGTAGCAAAGTTAATTTAGCTGTTTAGTTCCCAGTTTCTTTGTAAACGAAAACCAGCCCCAAGCATTCAACATAATACGTTCGTTATTAGGAAATATAAATCAAAAGTGAAGTGGTTAAAAACAAAAGAGAAGAAAGAAATTAATAACGTAGCAGTGTTCTGAAATTGTAGATCAATTGTTGGATACTGTAGTGCCTAATAAATATTTATTATACCTGCTAGAAAATTGCATGAAATAAAAATTTATTCACGAAAATAAAACTTGAAAGTTGCATAAGAAAATGCCTCGATTTTGTTGCTAAAACAGTAAATGGTGCAACTATGAATATTGCATGAAAATTGACGTAAGCGAAGATGTAGTATGAAATTTTAAAATACGAACAGATTTGTGGTCGTGTTGTCATGTCTTAGCACCTTTTGTATTCATTTTGTGTAAAATTTTATTGGAGACCATAAACGTTTGATATTTATTAAAGAGACGTTTTTAACTTTTAAGTATTTACTATTTGTTGAAATACTTAAAGTTTATTTTTAGATATATCCATCATGGGAATGGAGTGATTAGATAATTAAAATGGAGTTTTCTTTTATTCGACGAACACACATGTATTCACTTACAGATCTCTACCGGAAAAATGCTACCATATCTTTATCATATTAAAATATGAATGTTGCCATTACATATTCATTAGAGATTATGCTTATATTTTAGAACCGAAAGCATGACAGGAAGGTGTGAAAGGCAGAAAAAAAAATGTAGAGAAGTAATTATACATACATTTCATTGGATACTTTCTTTTATGTATAATTTAAAACCTCAACATCGTACTCTGGCCTATATTCCAAATATTTATAATTACCGCAATATTTTTTATACATTCAAATATTGCTGGGCTTTATCTCTGTAATCACTCCCTTTTCCCCATATCATCTGTCACAAAGGCCATCCGCTTTTTTACTGGGTCTTCGTTTAATTTTAATGCTGCCCGCATCCATACTTAGAAAATTCTTTTCAGTATTTGCTTTCATATATTTTCGTTACAGTACATAGAGATACCTACATATAAACATATTGTAGTGTACAAAACTAAATTGATTATATATATTTTATTTCGTTATGAGTTGGTTTCACAACAACTAAAACGATCGAACGATTGCCATTATGAATGACACTTCTAATCCAAATTATTCGATTGGATCCGTTACGGTTTAGGCACACGTGTGTGTGTCTATTAAATATTATATTCAATTTACTTTTTCGTTATTTATTTATTTCTTGTGATAATCAAGCACTCTTTTGCTTCTCATGTCACAACATTTTGCATAATATTTTAAATATGTTTATAATTTACCTACTTGTAACATAAATCAAGATATTCATAAGCTACATAAGTTGAAAAGTCTAGTATAAACTTTAAGATGACAGATCAACGACGACGACGCGATAAATTTTATATACTGGGCTGGTATTTTTTTTTTAACATAATTCTTAAATGTATTATTTTATTTATCTCTTTATTGTATACCTGTTAAGTGAGATACAATCCAAACACAATGTAAACATTCAGGTATATCAATCGGCAGTCTTATCGTTCACGACTATCTCTTCCAGAATTTAGAAGACATTGTCGTGTACTTGCAAAGAATTGTCTTGCAATATTAATATATATTATATTATTTTAAATTATAAGATAATGTTAATGTTTTGCAATTTTGAAACATACTAGCAACCCGCCCCAGCTTCGCACGGGTAGCATAGACATCTTCAACAATCATTAACATATTTCAATCAATTTACACAAAATCTTAACAAATTATACACCTAAACCTCCCTCATGAATCACTCTGTCTATTAGTGGAAACCGTATAAAAATCTGTTCAGTAGTTTTTCAGTTTATCGCAAACAGACAGACAGATAGACAGACAGACGCAGTGTGGGACTTTGTTTTATAATATGTAGTGATAAACTCTAAGTACTCCAAATTTTACATTATTATTCACTTTATTGTATATGACACCGTTCCTTCTATTCACGTTAAACCAAAGGTTTAGAGTTGTTTTATAACGAATATAAAATATATAGGTACGTTATTCATTCACAAATTACTTTATTTCTCTTTTATTTTCAACATCGATTTCTTTATATATAATTAGTGTTAGCTTGAAGGCAATAAAGCATTTGAATACGCGAATCTACAATAAGAAGAAAAACCAAAAAAAATCCTTTTATTGCCGGCATGAGACACGACATAAAAATAACAATAAAACACGCTTAGTAACCTTAGTTAAAATTACTTGTTACTTTTAATATTGTAAGTAACCCAAGTATTCATTAACATTTAGCCATCGTCATGAAAATCAATGTTTTAAAATATATCTGTAGATATGATGAGTAAATACCTAGAAGTTACAGCCTGCTAAAACCGGGGTAGATTGTACGAAAACCAATAATCTCGTCAAATCTAAATCGATACTAAGTCTATGTCAGCTTTCTAAAACAGTCTATTTTGTGTCTATCTTTTATTATATTTTGAATACAATAAATAAAAATCGTCGCATTATAATTACTTTTGTATGCCAAAGCTTGTTGAATGTTCAAAGTTATTTTGAAGATTGTCATAAAAAATTACGACTGGGTTTATTAGGAGTAACAGCATTTACTGGGTAAAGGTCTTGTCGCATTTATATTTAAATGAACTTTATTGTGAGTCTGGAATACAAATTTGTGATCTCGACACCCAGCCGACACCGGGGCGTACCTACAGTATAATTACAAAATGCAAAGTTTATACATTTAATTTTATATACCGTCGCGATTTTATAACAATATTTATTAAAAAAGCTATTTTACGCGGTCATAACTACGGTACTATTATTATAATTACATACAAGATATATCTAAGATATGGTTAGACTTCTCGATTTGTGGTTTATCTAACGCTTAGAGTAACTGTTTTTTTTTTTTCACCATAAACAAATAGTACCTTTAATGTACCTTCAATGTAATTTAAATGTCATGCATGCCTGTGATTTGTTTAATTACTCTGACAATGTTAAATTAAGAATGTCTCAACTACAAAACATTGTAATTACACAGTTGGTATGCTTAATAAATAAATAAATAAATAAATAAATAACTACTTTTAAATTTACCAAAAGTTTGATTAGATTTCGTAGGCAATGTTGTTAAAGATTAATTAGCTATTTATTTATTAAATTTTTAATTAAAATCCTACGTGGATTACATTTTAAGTTTCTTAATAAAACTTTTGGTAAATAGAAATAGAAAACTGCAAAGTCTAGACCACGTCTTAAATGAGTTGTGTGAAACGTTCGGGTAATTAAAAGGCTGTATATACAGCCTTTTAATGTTACTCAAACTCATTATAAATTTGATAATATTAATTATCAAATTCAAAAAGTTAATGCAGATACAGATAATATATTATAATCGCAAATTTTGTCTGAAAATTTGTGACTTACATACTTTCTATTATGATTCTTGCATCTTTCTGATATTCCAATTACGTCGTAACGTAACTTTAGTCCAATTTACGGTGTATACCAAAACTGACAACTGGTCATCTA
This sequence comes from Callimorpha dominula, assembly GCA_949752705.1. NCBI lineage: Eukaryota > Metazoa > Arthropoda > Insecta > Lepidoptera > Erebidae > Callimorpha > Callimorpha dominula. The sequence continues at coordinate 6,935,272 of OX457005.1, forward strand.
AAAACACTAAATAGAAAGTTATTATATTAATGGGTACCGTAATACGAGTTGATGTCTTAAGTACTAGATAATTTATTGGTTAACACTGTTGTACTTAATAAAAATATATTTACACTAGCAGCGCCTCGCGGTTTCACCCGCGTTAGTCCCGATCCCGTGGGAATGTCGGGATAAAAAGTAGCCTATGCGTTAAATCAGGTCTCCAGCTATCTACATACCAAGTTTCATCGCAATCGGTCCAGTAGTTTTTGTGTGAAAACATTACAAGCATACACACAAATGTTTCCACTTTATAATATGGGTTTAGACTAGTCCTCCTATTAGTCGTAGCGTGATGTTATATAGCCTATAGAATTCCTCGATAAATGGGCTATCCCACAGTAAAAAAATTTTTTAATTCGATCCAGTAGATATTTTTATTTGAATATAACGAGTTGTAATATAACAGTTTAATAAAACAGTTTCTATACTGTAATTTTGTATGGGCAAAGTATGACAAAATAATGAGTTATATAGTATGCGTTGCTTTAAGATTCCTTATGAAAAGATTCAAATTAACAAGAGTTAGTATCAATATTGTTTCTTTCTTTTTTGATTATAAAAGACAACTCCCGCATTAGGAATTACTCCTGTGTCGCGGGGGACTTTACAAACATACACAAAACGGAAACAAGGACCACCCAGACTTAGGTGGGATTCGAACCCACGAACTCTGGCTCAGCGGTCAGGGTCACTAACCACTAGACCAACAGGCCAGCCAATAATATGGTATCAATATTATATATTTATATCAATCATTCTTGTAATGAGCATCAGTCCGCTATGAACCGTAAAAAATAATGCAAACAAAATATATAGTGCAAGCCTCAATAAAAACTACTGAACCGATTGCAATGAAACTTGGTATGTAGATAGTTGGAGACCTAGATTAACACATAGGCTACTTTTTATCCCGATATTTCTACGGTACCGGGACTTATGCGGTTGAAACTGCGGGGCGCAGCTAGTAGATAATATTACCGTGGTGTAGATATACAATTGGGCCCGTTCTAGGATTCTTATTTCATTTTTGGACAATAAAAAATGAGTGGGTCGTGGATGGTTTAGATTTATTACCGATTTTTTACTACATATAATGATAACTGTTACTTGAAACACCTCACACATGGCCATCTGATCCCAAACTAGGCAGGGTGTACTATGGTAAACAGACTGCTGATAAACATATTATAGATAAATTACACCCAGACAGACACAAAACCAATGATCGTGCTCGCAACTATTTGTCCTTGGTGGGAATCGAACCCTCGACCACTGGCTCAGTAGTCAGAATCACTGACCACTTGACCAACAGGCCTATTATCATAAATGCTTCGTAGCGAAAAGAGTAGTAATAGTTTATATATATATATTTATAATGGATAACCCTTCAGTTACTATCTAATAAAAAGGATTATTCAGATATATTGTGCAACATATTCATACACATCATCATCATCTTCCTGTAATTTTCCCATTTATCATTAGGGTCGGCGCAATGTGTAACATTGCAAACGGTTTTGGTTGGTTTCTTTTATGGCCGGCCGCCTTCCTGACGCCTACCTTCATTGGGAATATCGTTTTAAGGCGGAAAAGAAGAAAGAAGGTAAATTAGTATAAGGAAAGATGGGTAGGGAGAGGAACCTAGGGTAAGGGATACTGCAAGTCTCGGATGGGGAAGGGGACTGAGACTGCAGTAGCTCACAGAGGCCGGGGTCGCGTACCCGAATGTCCTGTATTTCCTGTGACTGGAGAGGCCACTTGGACATGAACACCTACTATAATTAGGAATCTTTTTGAAAGACGTTAAAATGTAGTATATCAATTGTTTATTAGGTGGAGGCACTCTATCACTGTAATTCAATGCACTTCTTATAGTTATATCTTCAAATTAGATTCGTGATACCAATTACTTCCACATGATAATAAATATCACATTTAATTAAGTATTTCATCATTGTCTTACTCCATAACACTAAACTGCAAAATATATTCCTTATGAATATGCAAACCACGTGGTTAAGACACTTAAATTGACTCGTTATTCAGCGATTTACATACATAATAATATTGTTTTAATGAGAAAATACACTGTAGTTTATTAGGAGCAATATCAGAAGTTACATGTGGCTTAGTTTATAGACCAGTGTGTTTATATAACATGTAATAAAAATAGTTGTCCCAATCAGTGAGTTTTGTAAAATTAAAATATTATAGGGATCCAGAGGCCGTGGATTTATAATGCTACCTACCATTATTTGAGGGAGTTATACAAATGAAATGAATACTCGAAAAAAATATTTTGCCTAAAATAAATGTTGCAGGTAACTATGATTTATGGAATAAATCATACTTGATTTATAGGCTAGTTCAGGGTACTCCCTGAACTAGTCTATGTCATTACGGAGTTAATATTTTTTAATTAGGTATAATTTTCTGAAAATATATATCTCAAGGGTAAATACCGTAGTATTTATCCTTGAATACTATTAGGTAACTATAAGAAATGACATCCGACCATTTTTTTTATTACGTCTAGGTATTTAGATTTAAACTTATGATTCCCATTTCCAATATTATTAGGACACGTCGACCAATTATACTTTTGAAATCCGAATTTCATACGAATTGGAATAAATGGGGGAGCTGAAAGCATGTCAATTTATTAGAATTTGCCAAAAAGCATTATAGGCACTCAGGGTGAAGATTTATCTGTCAATAATAGATGTTCATCGTTCCGAATAAGAAAACCAGCTTAAGAAGCACTTTTTCTTATTTTAGCTAACAAAGTAATTACGTGAGAAAAATAATGCCTCAGCTTAACTTTTTAATCCCCGTGGAGCCAAATTTATGAGCAAGCATTGTGACTCTAAATTCTTCTAAACAGATTCCAGCGGTGAAAATATATCCGAAATTGTAAAATAGAGTGGCTAGGGATCTATTTCCAGTCTAAAAGTGTTTTACTGCTAATGTTGGAACAAGTTGATCTTGGAAAATATTTTGTTTTCTTTTTGAACTACATAACCAAATATTTATGGCTTTACTCCTAAATTGTATTGTTATAATATTGAATCTTCACTAATCTGAAAAGGTTTCCGTAATGTTTCGTGGTGGTTTTGACCTCCCGCTGTACCGAAAAGGTTGACTGCGAAAGGCAAAAGGTGTACTTTTAGATTTTTACTACAATATTTCGCGGGTCCACAAAAAGATTTATATTTCGAGATAATTTCAACTTTGGAGCGTTACTTTGGCGGTAAACATACCGAACAAAAGGTCGTTTCTGGAAAGTATTTGTGAAGAAAATTAATGTTTAACATAAGATCAATATCTTGGCTTTGCGCTTCGAGGGTCGTCGTCGGATGGTATTGCATTAAGATGAGGATGCCGTACATTTCTGATAAAATATAAACAATGCGTAACTTTTTATAGTAGATTACAAAATATTGCTAGGCCACTTGGACACCTCTACATATTTTTACATTTATTATTTTTCGTTCAATTGATAGAAAATTACTTACAGGTATTATGTAGCTTGTAAACAAAATTTATTACAGTAAGCTCAAAAACATTTATTCATATTGCCGCGTATTGACCTTCTGATACAGTGAAATTGAATCTGTTATTACCATATTATCTTTTTCTAATTAAGTATTTATAATCAAGCTTCTAACAAAGTAACTTTCTAAACGCTGTTAATAATTTAAACAAAACGCTTGTAAGATAAGTTAGACTCGGCAGCTCTTCACTTATAATAATTGTCAGAATACGGCAAGATCTGGAAACTTTAGAGGCAACTGGTAAGTTGAACAATTTATAGGAAAATTAGTTTCCATAGCTGCGACAAACAAGCAGAGCGATTGTTTTGGTTGCTTGAAGCAGTTACTGCGATCAACTGTACTGGCACCACTTGGATGAATCCAACTGTACTAAAACATAATTACGGGGATTATCGTTCTTACAGAACATGGCGCTCGGTTTCTTGGGTTATAATTCTTTTGTAGGGTCTATATTTTCCCAGTTAATTGCATTATGGGTCTGAGCATTGTGCGGAATCTTAGTTTTTTTGCTGTCATTTGAACTAACCAGGACATGTCAGTTAGTTCAAGAGTACTTGTATCTGTATAACATTTACAATAGAAATAGTTGTTTTAAAACAATGTTACATAATGTTTCGGTAGGCGTCTGCGTGTTCGGGCAAAGCTTAGAGTGTAACTACTGAAAAAGTAAGGAATGGTGTTTTTGTTGTTAGCTTCTACATTTATGTAGAAAATGATTTTTGAAATAAATAAATAAAAATAGAAGTACTACATAATTAAATCTTTGGGTGCAGATTATGCTCATCACATCATCATGGGGGATTTTAATACTAATTTCCTAGCTCATAATTCCTCTCGTTCCCATAAGCTCCATCTCCTTCTAGAGTCGGTCAGTCTACACGTTTTGCCATTACAAGCCACTCACCACAATAACGTTGGCGAGGACACTTGCCTCGACTTAATTATCACTTCCAATCCTTCTCTTGATTCTTCTCATGGACAACTTGACGCTCCCGGATTTTCACATCACCACCTAATTTTCCTTTCCTACGTCCTCAAACCCCCAAAACCCAAACCTTAAGTTCTGTACAGGCGTTGCTTTAAGCGAATGGATGTTGACAAACTGAGCGATGACGCGTCGTGTATTGACTGGGGCCCCCTAATTGAATCTACTACTGCTGACGACAAGGTGTATTTATTTAATGAAGTGGTGACTAAGCTGTACGCTACTCATGCACCGGTTAAAAAGGTAAAGCTTAAACGACCGCTTGCCCCTTGAATGACCAGAGCTATACAGATGGCCATGAGACGTCGAAATCGCGCGTTCAAAACCTACAAGGGGGACCATGTGGAAGTCAACTGGCAACTGTATAAAACTGCAAGGAATCGGTGTAACCAGGTGATACGGAATGCTAAACGCCGCCATATTCTAGATAATATTTCCTCCTCCTCTCCTGCCGACATCTGGAAGTTCCTCGGAACTCTAGGTGTCGGCAAATCGCGACATGTATACTTTCCACAATCTCTAAGTCTCGATTCCATAAATAAACATTTCACCAACTCTCTCATGTTGGACAGTCTATCTGAACAAAATACTCTAAATTACATCAATAGTCTACCGCGCCCTAATTTATGCCATTTTCACTTCGGTCCGGTTGCAGAAGGAGAGATCAAGAAAATTATCCTGTCTATCAAATCCCAAACGGTTGGTTGTGATGGCATTAGTCGGAGAATGATCATCACATTGCTAGACCACCTCCTTCCCGCTATCTCCCATATTGTTAATTTCTCCCTCATGTCTGGCACTTTTCCTTCTCTCTGGCGGAAAGCGTATGTACGCCCGTTACCAAAACCTCGAATCCGTCTCTGCCCACTCACTTCCGTCCTATTTCTATTCTTCCCTTCCTCTCCAAAGTGCTAGAAGCCTGCGTCCACAAACAGTTCTCCCACTTCATTTATGACAACAACTTACTTAGTTCTTTTCAGTCTGGGTTTCGACCTGGCCATAGCACGGTCTCTGCTCTCCTTAAAGTGACTGGCGATATTAAAGTAGGTATGGAGAATACCATGGTTACTACTTTGGTCCTGGTTGATTTTTCCAATGCCTTCAATACCGTCAGTCACGAACTCCTCCTTGTTATCCTATCCCATTTCTCGGTCTCTCAAGAAGCACTTGACTGGTTTTCTTCTTACCTTCGGGATCGTCAGCAGTCGGTCCGTATTGAAGATTCTTCTTCTAGTTGGCGTGGTCTCGCTGCTGGTGTCCCTCAAGGCGGTATTCTCTCACCTCTTCTATTTTCGATCTTCATCAATCTTATCACCCCAAGACTTCAGTGTTCCTACCATCGTTACGCAGATGACTTGCAGTTATATTATCAAACGGAGTTGTGCAATATTTTGTCCGGGGTTTCGTTAGTAAATACAGATCTAGCGGCCATTAAACATTGGTCTGATATGTTCGGCGTATCAGTGAGCGATGGTATGGTCATTCCATACTGTGAAAGTGTGAAAGACCTCGGATTGTATATTGACACAACTCTGAGCTGGCGAAAACATGTTGCATCTATTTGTCAGAAAGTAACAGGGTCATTGCGGGCCCTTTATAGGCTAAAGAACTTTCTGCCATCGAAAACAAAGGTAATGCTTGTACAGACTCTAATACTCCCTATAATCGACTATGGCGATGTGCGCTATTTTGACCTGAATGCAGATCTGCTCAATAAACTTGACCGTCTTCTCAATAATTGCATTCGATTCGTTTTCAATTTACGAAAATATGATCACGTGTCTCAGCACCGCTCTAACTTGAAGTGGCTGCCAATTCGCCAACGTAGACAGACACGAGCATTAACTACTCTATATTCTATACTCTTCTCTCCAAATCCTCCTTTCTACCTAACTTGTCAATTTTAATATTTAGGTGCCAATCATACTGTAAATCTTAGATCTTCACACAACCGGCTTCGTCATTGTCCCACTCATCGCTCCGACTTCGTACATTCCACCTTCTTTGTACAATCTGTCCTGTTATGGAACGCACTCCCTCTCGAGATCAGGATGGCAAAAACTCGGCTTACTTTCAAATACGAGTACATGTTGCGGAGACATGTATTATCCGATTCTTTTTAATCTTAGACTCTCTCCTTGACCAGTTTATATTATATGTTTATATATATTTATTTATATATTATGTATTATATGTAACAGTATTATTATAACTTATTATATGTACATGTGTATGTATTATATTAGCAAGTAGATCATAAAGTACTGTGGGTACTATAATATTATTTTATCTAATTTAAAATAAACAATTCTTAACCTCTGTGCATCTACCTTGTTTTGTCTTTGCATCGCCCAAAGGTCGACTGGGAGAAAATGCCTACGGCATTAAGTCCACCATTGACACATTTTGTGCATAAAGAATAAATAAAAAAATAAATTAAAAATAATTAAAATTGACCTGAAAAATAGTAAAATTAATTTTTCACTCTGGTAAAGCTGCGTTGGGTCGACACAAATATTATATTACGAGATATAGAGTATTGTATATATTCTTTCAGATCATTAGAAACTGAATTGACATACAAACTAGGTAGTTACGATCAATATAACCAAGGAGCATTAGTCAAGTTTCGTCTGGTGGCCCTTATCTACTATAAACTGCAGGCGCCGCATTTGGGGCGCACTCTCTGCTGAGAGCCCTTGACCCGAGGCCCTTTGTCGGATGAGTACAGTTACTAAACCCTTGAACAACATTTTATGGCCCAAACAAGTTTACTAGGGTTACATTTGATCTCCCTTTATTATGCTTGTAATTTTGTATTTCGTGTGTCCTGAAAACTTGTTACAAATATTCTGATTTCTTTGGATAGAAGCTTTGTAGCTATTAGTTATTCTTATCCAAAGTACTAGATATAAAACATCAATTTATTAACGAAATATATTTTATTGTTACTGTAATTTTAATTTAAACATGTCATTTGATTTTTTTACTTAAACTACTTTTTGATTTATAATCATAAATTTAAAACACCGCGATGCGAAATTTCTCTTCAACGATTAGAAAAGAGCTGATGATCTTCAAACGGCTGAACAGATTTTCTTGAATTTTATTTAAGAACATTCTCGATCAAGTCACCTTTCAAACAAAAAAAAATTACTTAAATCGGTCCATTCGTTTGGGATCTACGATGCCACAGACAGATACACAAGCACACGGATACTCAGACACACGGATACACAGACACACAGACACGACAAACTTATAACACCCCTCTTTTTACATCGGGGGTTAAAAATAGAATCTAAGGATTTGTTGCCATATACCACAGTCAAATATATTGATGATTACTTTAAAATTATCTAAATAGAATAGAAGAAAAAAATACACAAATATAAAAAAACACATGATATTGATAATAAACAATTTTTTTTTTAAGACTAAAGCGCAAGTTTCTAAGGCCCAAGTAAAAACTATTCGATGATATAACACTTACACTTACCACATTCAATCTTTGGATAACAATTGAAACACATTTCGTTGGTTAAGTACATATCGGAAAGGCTATCGAGAGACACGGTAATAGAAACAGCCCGTTAAACTGTACCCCGGACACTATTTTGTCACTAATAATGTCGGTTTAAGACCACTAAACATGGTCGTTAAGGGCAACTAGAGCATTAAAATAGTTCTGTCGGTTCGGTAAAGTATAAGCAGACCATTGATCTCACTAGATCACTTGAAATAAATAATAATATTAATAAATAATAAAAGATGATCAGTAGATAAAACAATGAGTACAGGACACATTTCGCCATTAAATAGCATGCAAATATTTAGTTGGTAAGATTGAATAAAAACATAAGCAACGAGACACAATTTGAGTTTAAAGTTTTTAACACAATGCATTTTTAAAGTGGAAAGAGTGAGAAGCAAATGTTTTCAGAAACTCGTAAACGGAATAAAAGCGCTTCTTTAGTTCAACACAAAAGTTATGGTATGGTAAGTTTACAAACTTGTAAATAAGTGGTGCCATGTACACATAAGATATTGTATGTTTTTAAGCGACTTCGGGAAAGGTTCTCAAATTCACTGTTTTATTTTATATCTCCAGAGCGAACTGATAAAAATTCAAATCAAAGTGAAAGTTTCAAATGACATGATTTAGATGCGTTGAAGTATCTTATACTTTTTTATAGATTATTATTTTCAGCAAGATTGGTTTAGTTGGATTCTAATAATAATAAAATACACAAGTATTTTTGTTCATTCTAATAAAGCTATTCTGCTATTATTGAAAATTATAGCAGAATAGCATTCTGTTAAAAATAATGGTTACCTACCGTTGAAGTGCGATTTATAGACTAAGTGCGTGTCGGACTGACACACGCAGGTTTCGGTATCATCGTACAAAAACAGAAATGCCAAAAAAATCACGTTTATTCTATTTTTTTTTATTTAAAATTTAGTTTTTCATTTAATTTTTTAATTATATTTTATTATTTGTTATTACAGTGACAATAAAAATATACCCTCTGTAAAAGTTTCAACGGTCTATACAGGGGCCTTTTGGTAATTAACCCTAAAAACTAAATAATGGTTTACCATCAATGACATCTTCAAAGTAATTAAAATACTTTTATTCGGCATCGGTAGTTGAACTTCCAACTGTGTAAACTGAAAATGAAACAATTATTGTGACAAGAAACGAGCAAAGAATGAATGTGGAGTGATATAGGACTTAATTGAGTGAATGTGAAAGTAATACTCGTATTCGACGACATTGGGAAAGCCCAGTGGGTGGACGGGTCGGGACCCATAATTCCATTTGACAAAATGTAAGTGTAGATTTTACATTGCATTAACTGTGTTCATTTTACTACTTTCAATGACATTCCATGATAGACCAGGATAGTTGATAAAACAGGACCGCAAAGTTTAGCTGAAATATCTTATGGTTGGCAAAGATAAGGTGTGAATTATAAAAAAGGCAATCATCAAGGCAATAATTTTTTCACAACGGCAAAATACACTCACTTCAGAACTTCTAAGTCAAATATGGCTTCACCTGTATAAGCACAAATATTTCAAGTTCTGATGTCTGTTTAATTTCAAGTACTAAGGAGCAAAATTTTAATTTGAAAATTTCCTTTTCACTATTGGACTAGTACTCTACGCCACAGACGGGGAATATTTTACTCATCATACGTGCGCTCGAATGCTTTTATTACAAATTCATTACCTTGTGGTGGGAATTTACTTGCACAAGCCTATTTCATAACACAATTTACAAAATAATTTAGATCGTAGAGCGGCGACTGAATAATGAGTGGAAGAAAAAGGATTTTTAAGATTGTTTTCGGTTTAAAAAGATTAACAGAAATAAATGTTTGAAATTATTTATAGATCTTGTTTAATATGAAAAGAAAATAATTAAAAAAGTTTCTAGGAAAAAATATAATTTCCTGTTTGTTAATATTAAACTTTCTTCTTTCATCCCAGCTCTCATCTACAAAGTCGACTTCAACAACTTTCAGCTTCAAATTATTTCGTTTCACCAAAAACTACACTCAGCTTGGTGCTCAGCATGTTTGTCATTATTTTATGTTGTGGTAGGTGTTGTTTTGCATAATATTAATAAAATTAACTACTTAGTAGATATGATTTTAGTAATTTAGGTTCATAGTCGTATCATAAATCTCTTAAAACTATATATTTCAAATCCAACTTGATCGTATCTCTTGATGTTATCGTTAATCCGATTTTTAACATCCTATCAAAATTTTCTTATGTCTTTATGTTTAAATAATTTTATTCTCATAAAGACAAAGTCACTTACATGAAAACAGTAGATAAGATTTAAGGTTCTCAGAGTAGACGCTATACGATGCAATAATAATTCCAATTTAAACCTACTTAACGCATTTTAGTTCAGGAGACGTTTTATAAAATGTGCTGTGCTAGCTTGGCTTTAATACGTCACATTTTTTAGTAATATAATATTGTAAAATTGCGCTCCTTCATATAAGACACTTTTTAACATAATTTGTTAGTACCTTTAGAAGGACAAGTAGACTAGGTCGGCGGATATTGCGTTTAATAATTTGCGATTTATATATAAAAGAGAAATTTATATGGATGTTGCTATGGGTTATACTTCTAATAGTAATGTGTTATATATATAGTAATGACCAACTCATATATTCATTTTTTTTTTTTGTGTTTTAAAGAATACTGGTAACGTGGTTCACACATTACTACTATTCTTGTTAACCCCTCCAGCTAAGCTAAATGCTTGTGTTAGGAGTGGGTTCACGTCGGTAGTTCACTGGGTGGGGTTCAAACCCGAAACCACTTGATCGCAAGTCCGACGCCGTAGCCATTACGCTACCGCCGCTTCAAGTTGGTTTATAGTAACTTTATTGGTTTCACCACAAAATATCTTTTTAGTGGATGTTAGATATGGGTATTGTAAAAGGGCTTTTACTGTAGTATTTCAACCCTAAGAGTGGAAAATAGGGGATGAATGATTTTTCACCCATTGACTTTTCACCTGTGAACCGATATTGTTGAAACTTAGCACACACATGTAGTTCTAATGATGACAACATGACGGAGGCCTGTAGTTGATTATTTTACCCACAAAAAACTAAAACATAAAAGCTTTTCAACAAAAAAAAATAAACCGACGAAAGAAAGGAACTGTAAAGTGAAAAATAAACTTGTTATAAAGATAATATAAATAATTTTGAGTCGGCACCAAACCTACAAACAAAAAATGAAATTCGAAAACATATCGGCAAAAAGAAGCGTCGCCGTCGCGCGGCTGCCACCCCGCTGCTATCATTTTACTTAATAATTAATTTGCTTATTTGTATGTTTGGCACCGACTCAAAATTATTTAAGTATTTACATTAACGTAGGAGTTTAATTAGGCTAACAAGTTTGTTTTTCACTTTTCAGTTCTTTTCTTCTTTCGTCGGTTTATAATGTAATCTATCTGATCACCCCATATTAAATAGTTGTTTATTCTCAGACCAATATATTTTCCTGCAGTTTTTTCTTCTATTAATATTAGTATTATTAATAATATTATTAATAGTCAGCGATGTGTGCTGCAAGATAGGTTTGTTTCTAGACTTAAAAATTATGTAACAAGTTTTACCAGCATTAAGAGTTAGGAGATTTTACCGAAACCATTCGGATAGGATATCTAAATCTCTTTGTGCTTGTGCGATAAGGTCATGTATATTGGATCCAAAGTAAAATAGACACGTATCGTCTGCATACAAAGTAAGATGACCTTGAAGCCTGAATTATGTTAAATCGTTATGTAAGGAATCAAAGAGGTCTCAGTACCAACCCCTGAGGAACTCAATATTTCACGGATAATGCGCTACTCTCAGAGTTGTCGATCTTAAACTTAACTACTTGCGATCTATTTTTAAGGTAAGACCAAAACAAATTTAGGCACTGCCTTGATACATGAAATAGGGCGATAGTTTCCAGGATCCCTTTTGGGTCCAGATTTATAAATGGGTGCGACCTTGTAAGTATTTGGAACATACCGTCACCGTTTACCATAAGTTTGTTAAAACTTTCGAAGGAAACGTTGCAAATAAAGAAAAAAGCTTCAATTGTTTAAAATAATAAATGTTTAAGAGTACACACAATATAAAATACCCAACTGTATGATAGATATGACGTTATGAATCACAAAAGTAAAAATTAACCAGCTAAGGTTGTGTAACAAAGCCCATTTTCCTTAACTATATGTTACTGTTATTGTCACATAAGAAACGTACGCTGCATTTAGGATTATTTTGATACATTTACAGAAGCATGAGCGTAATATGATAGAATGATAAACATAAATAGACATTAATATTGTGCGAGTAAAATACCTTATAGAGTGCCTTATCTATACTAATATAATAAAATTAAAGAGCTTTTTATTACTACGTCGGATTTGGAAAAAAGTCTTTTTGTATATGATAGCCAGATTTATGAGAAATAGTATAGATTATGTAACATCACGCTACGACCCTTAGAAGTGGAGCAGTGATCATAAACGCCGGGGAAACTGCGGGAAATGGCTAGTAAACTAATATTCAAATGATTATGTATATACATTTGTAAAAGCGATCTATCAAAACATCTATATAAATAACTTTGGTTTTCACTTAATATACTAATCAGACGGTACGTTTTAAAAGATCTTCTGTTCGAATTTTAATTTACATTTGTGTTCAAGAGACGATATTCTGTCTTGATTCATCTTTCGCTTGATACATATACTGTTTTATACTAACTTTTCTGGAAATAACTCATTTTATGATATTATTTATTGTGTATTGTCTGTCATGCAATCAAATTAGTAATTTGGCTGTGTTTCCATCATAGCACATTTTGTCGGAAGGGGCATTTTGCCCGTGATTGTAATCTATTGGCGTGTCCTGGCTACCATTTATAGCAAACAAAAAAAAAAATAAGCACCTCATATTATATCAATAAATTTATTGAGAAATATTAGAAGAAAATCAAGTTTGAGGCCGAAATTTGTCACTGCAGTTTTATTTCATGTCAGTCTAATTTTTACCGGATGAATTTTACAGTTTTACACAATACAATTTTACTACTTCATCAGATTAGTGATTGAACTGGCTTACGAACAAATTTTGCGTGCACACGTAACGACTAAATCGCCAATTTTAATTTCATTTTATTTTCTGTGTCAGACGGACGTAGGTAAGATAGGTAACCGGATACGTAATATTTTTTAGTTTTGCTACTTGTGTTGATCTAATAATATAATATCTCATAAATATAATAACCAAACTAAAAAAACGCCTTAATAATGCGTAATTACACACATCCTTTAAAAAAAATCAGTCAGCTCAGCAATCTAGGCAGACTAAATAATAAAATTGGCCGATTAGCGTTCACACGAACCGATTTGATGTGACGCAATGAAGTCACTAAGTCAGGCGGCCCTGACTACCCAAAGACCTTGAATTCGACAATTTGCGTTCACACGACACGATTCCATTGAAAATCTAGTCAAATTGTGCGTGAAATCGTTCCCTGTGTACGCCGTTTTATCATTTTCAAGATTCACTTTTACAGTACATATATTATTTTAAATCAAAGTACATCTACCACAATATATTTGCAGCAAAAAAGTAAGCTATTTGAATGGAGTATATATATAACTTTATTATTTGTCACTCGGTTTTGATGTATTCTAATTTCAGTATTTTCTGTAACGTGAACTTCTCGTATTTTAGATAAATAATACGATTCTACGCGAAAGACGTATTAGTATTGTAAGCTATTGGTCTATGCCAAACGTGCGGAGACTACCTAATACATTACATTACAGCCTTGAATCGCTCAGAAGAAAAAATAAATACTATTAAAGTTGATAATAGTAGCGATCCAGAGCTGTACAGTTTCTTAACTAGCCTGTTGGTCTAGTGGTTAGTGATCCTGACTGCTAAGCCAGTGGTCGTGGCTTCGATTCCCACCCAAGACAAATAATTGTGTATTGAACATGATCATTTGTTCTGTGTCTGGGTGTAATTTATCTATAATATGTATGTATTTAGAAATATATAAGTATGCTTATCAGCAGTCTGGTTACCATAGTACAGGCTCTGCCTAGTTTGGGATCAGATAGCCGTGTGTGAGATGTATCAAATTATTATTATTATAGTTTCTGAAGTGTTTAGCAACTTATTAATAACTAGCTGTTGCCTGCTACTTCGTTCGCGTGGAAGTTATAGTGAAATCTATCCCAACTAGCAAATTGCTCTTTAATACATCGTATAATGGCTTTGGTCAACGCCATCTTACTTGTAAGCGCACTTTTAAATGCCTTATCAAGATAAATAGCAAAGATCTTCTAAGAAGGTCATAAAAACGTTTAAAAGACTTAATTATATTATGACCTTTATAAGATCAGACTGAGAAATCTACTTATATCAGCACTCGATATGACTTCGCTCTAAGCCTAGCGCGGCTCTATTAAAGTGCGTTTATAAGATTCTTACAAGATATTGGTTTTGGAAACGCTAAGAGATTAATGTAAACTTTGTTGGAAATCTTGTTGAGAACGGACTTGACTGTTTTAGGAGTTATGTGGTTAAAGCTCCTAAATTAATCTTATTGAAGTGAAAACTTCTTTGGGCACGTTTGTGCACTTTGCTATGGGGAAAAAGCACTGAACTAGATGTGTCGTTTGAAGTACTTCGTTTCGTTTAAGTTTTCACTTCTGACGGCAGCCCCATGACTGCCTATTTTTTTAATCATTTACAAAACAAAATTATCACTTTATCAAAACTGCCATACTTGAAGCTAGTGGTTCTGCGTATTTTTGTGAAGGTGAAATGAAAAAAAAAAAGAAGTTACCGAGGAATTATTTGGGTATTAGTGTTATATATTGGGCTGGTGAAAATAACTTAGATCTGGATGTTTGTTCAAACGTGGACTGTATTTTATACATTATGTTCACACATTTATGTATCTTATTATATTAGGTCTGTCGATGGCGACAGCTAGTAGGAAAAAGGATAGACCGTTGGGCAATGTGGCTTTAAAAAATGGGTGACATGACAGCACGTTGACAGGTGTCATTGTCATTGACATTTTGTGACATTCGAATCATTAGTAACCCACAAATCAGTGCAGCGATGTTGAATCCAGTCTAGTCTAGTCTAGTCAGTCAGTATATATATTGATCTCATCTGCTGATCAGGCAGACAGAGTCTGCACCGATTTTCAGAAGCTTCCCTCTTAGGAAATCCTGGGTCCCCTACTTATTTCTGACTGGACACTGTGCGGTTCTAATCCGTTCGAGTTCGAAATACCACTTCACCCTCGACTGCGGTGAGGTGATGACCGGTTTGCACACGAGTAAAGAAAGATACTCGTATATTGATCTTGTCTAAAGATAATTCTGATTCAGATCATGATTCAAGCGTCCAAAGTAAATTTAAAATTTGAGATAATATAATTATATAACATAACTTAGTCTCTTAAGTGTAATATGTTCTCTCGTTTGAAATAATACATAATGCATTCATTATCATAATACATAATAAAATCGTGCAATTTTGGATCTAATGTAATGTGGCCGTTTGTTGGTAAAAATTACTGAATATCTACACCGGACATTCATAACGATTTTTAGTGATTCAATCTCGGTAGATCTATTGGCCAGATCCATGATAGTTAGTATGAAATAAGTAGATTGCCCCAGTCACTTGAAATTATGGCGTCATTTACATAATGGCGTCAATAAGTCTTATCGCAGTGTAAAGTTTCTATAAAAGCAAATGTACAGTACATAAATCTCGCAATAGTCTTAACCTTGCATAAACTTTATTTGTAACAAAAATAATTACAAGACCATTAGTAATCATTTCTGTTATTTAATAGAGGAATCTCCCCACGTCACAGCACTTGACAGACATGCAACAGCCACAAATTAATCCTAGCATGACCTAACACAAACTGTGTTTTACAAATCTAATAATATGTTGAATATTTAAACATTGAGCCTTATACTCAAATGGACTTGAGCTAAACCAGTTGTGTCTCAATTTTTAGATATAATGTGCTGCTTCATGTAAAAAAAACATTTTGAAACTTATAATACAGTAGTAGTTTTTAACAGAAATAAAAGACGTTTGATATTATGAAGAAATGTCTAAACTTCGGACAAGAAACAAGTAATATGACACCAGTAAGTTGTAAGTGTGTCATTATAACATAATTATGCAAAGAACTACACTAACGTAGTTTTACTTTTTATTGAACAATAGCTCTCATCTTATGCGCCAGGGTACTCGAAAAAACTGAACGATCCAACGAATTCTTATTTCAGTGGAGCAGCAGACATTTTGAATTCCAACAATATTGACAAAGACTTCTAAAAACAAAGGGCTTTCGAGACCCTTTCATACATTTGGCAAGACGCCAAAACAACTAATGGAAGTCAATATTTGCTTTTAGTGAATTACTCTTAAAAGACTCACACTCGTTATTTTAATTATCTTAAACTAAAGTTACAATGTACTACACTTTTTTTTTTTTTTTTAATGTGTGGAAACCCCCTCGGGTCATCACTCCACTGGGGCTGCCAGTGAAGTGGTATGTCGGAATCGAACCGAATAAAACCACACGGTATTCCGTCATTAACAAGTCTATTGCCAGGGACTCGGGTATACCCTAGGAAGGAAGTCTTCGAGAACCCTGGCAGACCTTGGTAGCCTCTTAAACAAAAGGCAGCGACGCCCTTGCGAGCGGGGGGCCTTGAACCCCTTCCAGTGTAGAGAGGCGCGCGCGGAACTCGGCGCGCCACCGTCTCAGGCCTGCTTCTGCTAGAGTAACGGGCAGCCTCACCCGTTACCCCCAGGCCAGCGCTCATGGAGGCCGGAGATCGTTCTGCGCTCTCCGGCGCCTGGTGGCTCTCCTTCGGGACGGGAGAGTATTAGCCCTCTCCCGTTCCCTTTCCGCTGCTTCTTTAGCTGACATCACTTCCTCACAAAAAGAGGCAGCGGATTCCCACGCACTCTCACTTTGGACCATGGACAGAACCATGATCTCCAGTGAGAGGCTTCCCACTCCAATAGCCGCCGCGAGGTCACGGCGTTGTTGCGTCCACGCTGAGCACTCCACTAAAGTGTGGAGTGCAGTATCCTCGCGACAGCCTCCGCAGTGATGGCACGCAGACGTTGGCTCCCGGCCTATGCAACACGAGTACTTGCCGAAACAGCCGTGGCCGGTCAGAACCTGCGTCAGCCGATAGGAGAGGCTGCCGTGCTGCCTCTCGAGCCAATCTTCCATGATGGGTCTTACCGCGACAATTGTGGCGTGTCCAGCGCTTGGTCGCTCAAGTCGCTCTTCCCACTCTGCCGTTAGGACCTGACGGAGCTGAGACCGTTGCACCTCAGTTTCCTGAGGTGTGGGTTCCAGGTCCCGCTCCTTGCGCCATTGGTATAACGACGCAAGGGTCTTCGCCCCAAGGTCCCATGGTGCAGTTACAGCTAGGAGACTCGCCGCTTCAAAGGAAACCGTGCGGTATCCCCTTATGACTCTGACGGCCATAGCTCGCTGTGGTCGCCGCAATATGGCGGCATTGCGGGCCGTCAGGTTAACCGCCCAAATAGGGGCCCCATATAGGGCCATGGACCGCACGATACCATTGTAGAGTCTCTTACAGGAGGTGTCGGGCCCCCCTAAGTTGGGCACCAGCCGCGAAAGCGCAGCCGCCGTCCTCATAAGTTTGGGAGCCAGATTCCGGAAGTGGTATCCGAAATCCCATCGACTATCGAGTATAAGCCCAAGATATCTCATCGAAGGCTCGATGCCGATGCGAACACCTCCCACGATAAGGCTAGATCCAGCTGGAGGCATTTTTCGAGGCCCATGGAAACAAATGGCCTCGGATTTATGGAGGGCCACCTCCAGACCTAGCCGCCGGATCCTTCCAACGACTTGAGCGACACCGGCCGTGGCTTTTATGGTAGCCTCGCGGTGCGTCTTGCCTCGCGCCGTCACGAGGGTGTCGTCAGCGTAGCAAGTGACGGCTACACCTCTCAAGAGCACTCCGCGAAGCACCCAGTCGTATCCGATGTTCCACAAGAATGGCCCTAACACCGAACCTTGTGGAACACCGCACGACATCTCTCGCTGACCATATCCTGCCCGACTCGGGTAGATTACGGCTCTCTCCGATAAGTATGCCCCGACAATATGGCGAAGGTAAAGAGGCACTCCGTGAAAAACGAGCGCCTCTCTGATGCAACTCGTTTCGGAAACTGGCCCCTCTCTAAACATGCGCTAAAGAGCCCTATTAGTCGGGGCCCGAGAGCCTTGAGGGCGAGAACCCACGCTCGGCCCGGAATGCCGTCGGGTCCTCGGGCGGTGCTCTTGGCTTGAAGCCGTTGCACCGCTGCCCTTAATTCCACCCAAGTAACTTCGGGGGCGTCGTCGTGTTGGGCGTTGGGTACCTGAGGCAGAGCCAATGGCGGAGGTGTATGCTCCTCCACCCGCGTTGGGAACAGACAGCCAACGTTGCCTTCAAGTAGCTCAGGTTTGAGACTCTGCGTCAGCGGGGGGGCCCAAGGGCGTAATTTGCCCCTTACCAGAAGGTAAGGGCGTCCCCACGGATCACGTTGCAGAGTCTCCAATAACTCTTCGCGGGCCTCTGATTTGGCCCGCTTTATTGCCGCTTGAAGGGTCCTCTTGGCCGTCCTGTAGCCCAGAAGAAGCTCTGCCTCCTGGAATGTCGCATCATCAGGGCGGCGACGCCTCCTGCGGAACCTGGAGTACTGGCGGCGCGCGGTCACGCAGTTTTCACGCAGCCGCGCGATCTCTGGTGTCCACCAATAAACCTGGCGCCTTGCAGTCTTCGGCTGATCGCAGACTTGCGACATGGCCTCCCGGAACCAGTCAGCCTCAACATCTATATCAACAGGCCTATCCGGTGCAGAGATCCAGGCCTGTATGATGGATGCTTCCAGGAGGAGCTCCCGATCCAGGTGCTTAAGTGCCCAACACTGACTAGGGGAAACCGTCCTGATAGGCGCATCAGCGGTCTGGGTGGAGATGTCGAACCGAATATATCGGTGATCAGACAATGTCTCCACCTCCTCCATGACACGCCAACCTAGGCGTGCTAGAGCAGGGCTCGCAAACGAGTTGTCCACAATGGAAGTACCCTGTTGACGCACGCACGTGGGGACGGAACCCCGGTTCAGAAGGACTAGGCCAGATAGCACGGCCCACTCCTCCAGTGACGCACCTCTCGCATTAGTGGCTGGGGAACCCCAGGCCGTTGACTTGGCACTGAAGTCCCCCAGGACCAAAATGGGGCGAGGGTGACATCCTTCGACGACGACTGAAGAAAGGCAGAAGGTCCTGAGCATTGGCGCAGTGGATAATGTTCCTTTGCAAGATGCAAAGATGTGTGTCCATTATTGGGTTTCCATTTCCGCATCCCGCTGCAAATCTTGCTGCCGCTCGTTGGCGTCCGCAGCTACTTCAGTGGGCCTCAGGGCTTTATTTTTGACCTGAGGCCTTGACGCAGAGCAGATTTTGGTGCCTGCCCGATGCTCAGCTGGTTGCCCTTCAGTTTTCCATTTGAAACAGCGTGGCGGGGCAACACAAGAACGGGCTTTGTGACCCAACTGGCTGCACCGGAAGCAGCAATCACCTACGGTTACTTCCGCTGTGCACTTGACCCCGACGTGCCCTATCGACAGGCACCGGAAGCACCTTGTAGGTTTAGGCTGTAGGAGTCGCACCTGTGCTTTCAAAAAACCCCCGAGAAGCAGGTTTCGGCCATTACCGACCTTTTTAGCGGTCGTAACGGGACAGCTGATTATTGTTGTCCCCAAGCCGTCACGCCCGAAGCGAATTACTTCAACCTTAACAGCATCCCGAGGACAGCTTCCTACTTCTGCCACAGCCGCAACAATTTCATCTGCCGTGACAGCATCATCCAGACCTAGTATGCGCATTTCTGCGCATTTGGTAGACCTGGACACATGGACTTCTGTTGCATCTAGAGACTCCCGGAGCTTATTGGCGAGTGCGTCTGCTTTGGGGCCACTTGTGGCACCAGGGATTTCAAGTAGGTGAGCCCCCGTCCGGGGGGATTTAAAGCGGACTCCTGGAATATTGTTAGCCTTAAGATCCAAGCTTTGTTTCGCCTTTTGAAGGACCTTGGCATAGCTCACACCCCTTTCTGCTGCTTCCGCTGACACTGTCAGTACGACGGCTGTAGAGCGGGGAGCACGAAGTCTAGGCACCTTTGCAGTGTCAGCTTGGCCTTCTTCTTTTTCTGTTTCTTTGCCCCTGCTATCTCCAAATCTCCCTGTTTATGGGACTGTGTGGAGACAACTGGAGCAGTAACAGCAGGAGCTGCGACCTTCTTTTGGGGTTTCTTACCTCTTTTCTTTTCCCCAGCTTCCAAAGCACCCGTGCCTTCAGGAGCCTTCGGAGTTGGTGCGTTTTTATTTGGAAGCACCGTAGGACCCGTCTTGGTAGCGGTCGCATACGTTGTAGGTCTAGACGGGGTCAAATCTGGACGAAGCTTAGCACTCTCCATAGCATCAATGCGTTTCATGAGGCGCTGCTCTAGGTCCGAGATAAGTTTGGCCATATTCTGCTCTGTGTGCTGCGCGGAAGCAGGCTTATTTTGGATACTAAGCTGACTCGTCATATCTTCGCACAGAGCACGTATCTCCTAACGTAGCTCTTCATTCTTTTTTCGGAATCGGCCAGTCGGTCTTCTAGGCGGTGAGCAAGGTGCCGAAGTTTGTCCGTCTCCTCGGAGGAGGAGCACTTTAAGAGCGCATCCGTTGCCTCTTTGATTGCTGATCTTAAGAGGTTTGATCTTAAGACCCTTGGAGATTCTCGCAACCTCTTCGATTCGAGTCAACGCCTCTTGACATTTCCCCTCCCATTTGGGAGCAGGATCCACTTCTCGTTGAGGGCTCCTTCTTGCTTGAGCTCGTTCTGCTCTTTTCGCAGCTATGGTGAGGAACATGTTTCTGAGGCGCTGTTCTTCTTCAGCCGTCTGTGCGGCTTTATCAGCGACCCAAAGTGATGCTGCCTCCTTCCGGGCCTTAGCGGCACCGATGTAAGCGCCGGTAGTAGACGGTCGGCCTCTGCCGCGAGGCGCTTTAGGCACCTTTGCGACTGGCATCGCGTCGTCAGCCTCACTCGAAGTGGCAGTTTCTTCACCTGAGCGACTCCTGCTTCGTCCGGTTTCTGAAGCTCTAGAGCGCGGCCGCTTCTCGCCACGCCAAAACTTTGTTCCGGGTGCTGTTGCGCAGCTCGCCTGACTCTTTTCTGACTGACTGTCAGACATTACCACGTCTAAGTGGTCTCCTCCTGTTTCGCGTTGCTTTCGGTGGTCAATTTACAGCTGACCGACGGGCTGTTTGGGCATTGGTTGTTCCCCCCAAAATACGACTGGGAGCTGCCGGAGCCGATTGGCTCCGGGAGGGATTCCCCAGGCAAATAGTGCCTGGGACCCCCCTGGGTAGACGTTTCCGTATTTACCTTTGCCATTTTTGTTTTGTTTAGCGTCCTTCGACGGGGACGCCCTCGGGACTGAGTTCCCCTCAACCATTCATCTCATTGCCGGGCGTGAGAGCGTAAGATTGGGGTAATTTTTATAGGGGTTTACTTCCTCGCGACTCCGAAGAGCCACCGGTCCTGTCAGTTCAGGGTTACGGCTTGGCCAGACGGTGGTCTGTGTCAGACCATGCTCAGCCGTTTTGGACAGTCAGCCCGTCTGCTCTAACCTGTAATTTTTTAAAGAGGTTGTCTTGCTCGCAGCTCCCATGAGCCACCGCGCCTGTCCGTTGCCAGACAGGGTTACGGCTGGACCGAACATTGGTAATACAGAATGAATCCTGTAAGAGCTAACCCGTCGCTCCTTTGTTGTTTCTCCCCACAATGCCTTCTGCTTGAATTAGAGAGCAGGCGGAGAAACACAGAGTGGCCCTCAAAAAGGACCCCTCTTGCCAGAATATTAGCCGTGGGCGATGACGCCCTCTCCGGAAGAAAGGAGAAGACAAACGGAGCGTCACCGCCTACGTTGCCCAGGGTGCACCACGTGGAGGTTTTCTAAGGCCAGCACCCCACAATGTACTACACTACTAAATTTTCAATTCGATAGATTTTACTTCAAAATACACTTTGATATTTGATAACACGGCATTTTGCGGTTACAATTAATCAGTACACCTAAATCTATTTAATTGTTTAAATTAAAAGTGTACATATCTATGAAACGAAAGATATACCACTATATACAAAAGTAGCAGTTGTCAGAAAGTGTTTCGACTAACTTTTCTTATTACTACAGTAACTAACAGGAAGCTAAGAAAAGCTTTAACGGAATATTTCAACTGTTTCACGAAACTTTAAAAACATCGTAGTATTGCTACTGTAATCCCTTATCTTCTATATACATAAACGGATGGGTTAATTGGAATAACTAGATTTTATATCCAGAAGAAATGGCGAAGGAAAAAAACTTTAATGAATGTGTCATAAATTTAAAATTTTTGAGAAAACAACTATAAATTATAAATAGCTACAATTGTCCAGTGCATGGTCATGGTACGGATAGTCTATACAGTGACAGCTCAAGTTATACAGGTCAATGAAATAAAACAAAACAATCTAAACTAATGAATTATGGTCGATTAGACCACCAAGCTATCTCTAGTTACTATTATTGTCAAAGTCTAACTCCATACCTAATAATTTACTATTATTACTGCTTCCAGTACATGTATATATTGTATATGATTAAGTAAGCCATTATTTTATCTATCGATGTTTACAAGCGATCTGAAACAACAGCCAAAGGCTGTTATTTGGTGGAGTAAACAGTAAAATATATTTTGTCAACGAACTGTAAGTTCTGCGTCGATGGATACCAGCTTCTATATCAGTACGCTGTTATAAGTTTAACGTGTATATCGTTGCATTTGTTTGTCTGTGGGTTTGTGTATCTGCGTGTCTGCCTGTGGACTCTGTGGCATCATAGCTCCTAAGCCAATGAATTGATTTTAAGTAAGTTTTTTTTTTGTTTGAAAGGTGACAGTAAAGGTGTAGTCGATATAGTAAATTTTTATTTATTTGATCAATACAATACGTTATATTAGTTGTATCCATTGAATGAGCTGTGACGAGTTTGCATAGGAAAGTTTATTACTATATTTTGTAACGTCGATAGAATAATACTGACTTACTATAAATAAGAGCTACGTATATCTTTGTCCTTATCATTGAGTAATGAAAAGTGGTATTACTAAAGGCGTACCGAATGACTGAATACCTAGGAATTGCTTGACTTCTGAAGAGATTTGCGCCCGCATGCGGAGACAGATTGATGTGAACCGATTTTTCAAATGGCGTTCCGTAACTACGACCCTTTTCCTTATCCACCCATAGAACCTTTAATGTCCTATGAGGATCCCTTTAGAACAAGATGGCTTTACAAGATTGATGTTAATTCACATATCTTAAGGTTTGAATAAGGTTTTTAACGGTCCGTATTGTCTGTGGTGTCGGTGGATAGAAATATTGAGCGAGAATATTTTATGAACAAAGAACTAAGTAATATGTATATAAGTAATAATAATAATAACTTTACATATCTCACACATGGCCGTCTGGTCCCAAACTAGGCATAGCCTTTTTTTTTGTGCGTGTGGAAACACCCTCGGGCCGTCAGGGTCAGCAGTCAGGGTCACTAATCACTATACCAACAGGCCAGTCACAGTGATGTCGCGGTAAAGTAATGAAACAGGCCTACACTTGCAAACAGCAAGGTTGCGTAAACCTGCATTTGGACCCATTCCTAACACATGCGTTTACTATAGCTGGAAGGTGAACAAGAAAACTAGTAATATATGATCTATAAACTCTAAGCCTTTAAAAAAAAAAGATAAATGTATTCCACTCGTACTTCATCATCATCATCATCATGGCGTTGTTTCCCGGTTGCAACCGAAACTTTCGCTTCGGTGCCCGGGGTCCGCCTTCCAACTTTTTCTCCTCCACTTCGCACGATCTTCGGCATCCCTAATAGTGAGTCCATTGCCACGCATGTCACCCCTTGCGACGTCAAGCCAGCACTTTTTAGGTCTACCCCTCCTGCCGGGACTCGGCGGAGGCGGCATGGCCAGACATTTGTTCCCCACGTAAGTAGCCGGTTGCCGTAAAACGTGGCCATACCAGCGAAGACGACACTCCTACAATTTATCAGCAATATCACGGACATGAAGGCTGCCGCGAATGCGGGAGTTCCTAACGCGGTCCTTCCGCGTTACTCCACACATCCACCGCAACATATTCATCTCCGTGACACGCAGTCCCTGCTTGTGTCGCTCCAGCAAGGGCCACGTTTCACAGCCGTATGTAAGGACAGGTCTAATGATGGTTTAATAGACCTGTCCCTTCAACTTAACCGGTACCTTGGGGTCACAAATGACACCACTCGTCCATTCGTACCTCATTGATATGATATACGTGGGCACCCTCTTGTCACACCGTAAAAATTTTTAATTTAAATTGTACTTTATTAGTAATTTGTATGGCATGTTTGTTGTTTGCTTATTATATATAAAACTCGAGATTTTGTAAAAACATTCTTTAATACCGGAAAAAAGCGTTGAGCTGTGCTTAAGCTTTGCTATTAGGTACATTCTATCGAAAGGCGGGTTTATCTTCTATATAATAAAATGATTTTAACTTCTAATAGAAGATGTGTACTAAAAATAATGTAGGATAGTGAAAACTTTATGAAAATTTTCGTAGGTTTTTTTAATCAACTACGTTCTAATTATCTGGTTTTTGCTTATGAGACTACTTCTTGGTAATAATATATGGTAGTGCTAGACGCTAACTTACTAATACTGTACCATTGTACTAAATATGTATATCTATACTGACAAGTAAAGTTCTGACCACTGCCGGGAAAAGTCGAAGTAATAAATGCCTACTGTGTCTTCGCAAATTGGTCTATATGTTAAAATAACGTTCGAAAAAAGACGAGGATTCTTAAAATTGTTAAATTATTCCATAAGATCTTGATTGTAGGTTTTCATTTAAATAACGTAACAATGCACAGAAATGAGAAGACATCCTATAAAGTTAAAGCATCAAGTTCATCTTTGGGGCACTCGAGAGCAACAGTAAGTATTGTCTGATATAATACTCACGTGAGTAGTTTTCAAATATCATTTAAAATTCGAAGATGATCAATTTACGTACGATTAAGCATTAACATCCCCACAAGCAAACCGCTGAGCGCGATCGAAATTTTGCTGATCCGTGAGTCTACCACCACCTGTTCCATCTTGATAAGGTTACGGAATCAGTGAAGCAGCACTAGTGATAAGTTTGTGGCCATTATAAAACCCTGGTATCTTCAAAATATATTTATACATACAATAGTCAGAATTTATAGAAATACGTATAATTTTAGGCTAATAAACATTTGAATATTTATTTGTCTAGATTCGTAGAACTGCAAAATAACAGTGTTCTTTTATACATTCAAATTAATTCTGGACTGAAAAACTGACCGAGCTAGATAGACTAATCTAATAAAGGGACCAATGTGATATACAAAGTTAGTGAATCGCAAATATCAAATTTGAAATTATGCCTAATTAAAATGAAGTCTTAATAGAAAATACTATTAACGAAATGAACATCACTTAAGAACCAATCGCATGAACTCCTTGGTGACTAAATATTGTAACGCTTCCACCACGTGTAAACCACGTATAACGTGGAAAGCTTGGGGCTTTAGGGTATCGGGAACGATAGATGTTAGCTAGAGGATGAAAATTAAAATAGCAGGCAAACGCACTATGCGATATAATCAGGATCAGATTATTCATATAACAATTATAACTTCACACAAATTGATTATAAATACTATTTCTTGAATTATTCCGTGCACCTTTGGCACGACAGTCTTCCAGACCGTCTTCTGTCTGCCTGGCCACTCTTTTGTCTTCAACCTTTATTCTTCATAAAATATTTCGAACGTGTTCTAAATTAGAGTTTGGTGCCACCAGCCTGTGCCTCTCGCGTAGTAAAGAGTTATTCTTCCAATCGAAGGAGTATATAAGCTGTGCGAGAGTGCCGTCGCTACAATATCTAGTTATAAGAAGTAACAGTACGTATACCCTGTAAGACGGTAAAAGTCATGAGATATTCAAAATTAAAATTTTTTTCTAAAGACTAGACTTAACCAATTATATATATTATGTTATTAACAAGGAACGTGCAAATTCAGAATAACTATCAGCTGTTAATTATACAAAATTATTGCTTTAATTGACGATTCAACCGATGGCACTTTACGCTCTGGTAGTTGGATTCGTCACTCTTTAAAGTACTGCATCAATGTTTCAGTTATACATATACCCTTCCTGGGTCGCAAAACGCTCGTTAAATTTTATTTTCCTAGAACTACTATTACTGAAATTGATTTCTCTATTGAACTAAATCACGCCAGCCTTTACCATTCATCTGTAAGCTTCCGAACAACTAATTGATATGCAAAGGGGAGTAAAGTTTAAATTAATTCCAAATAGTGATAAACTCTTGCCAATATGACGTGTATTCTTGGTACCGATAGCTTAGTACTCAAGGAGCTTAACAACTTTAAAGTTCATCTCCTAAAACAGGTCTCCTAATACAGGGGGTGAGTTTTTCGGTTGTTGTTTCGGCAATGCATAGCATTACACGGAAAATAATTGTATTAGTTTATAATCTTTAAAAAAGTACGTAGGTAGTACATTAATACTCTTGGAACTTTTATTAGGTCAAGTCAAGTCAATCAGCTAAGTTAAAATAATAGATCAACACACAATGTCACCGCAACAACAGGTTGCTTTGTCAAAAGTAAAATTATTATAACAATAAATAACAAATAAGGTTGTAAATAGTTATCTGCCAGTCTCGCTCCATAACCGCAAGTTTCCAAATAGTTAAGCCTGGTGTGAGAAGAAATCGGTTAAAGAAACTGACGGCCAATCTTTTAGATCATCGGATAGTTATACAATATTTAGAGAAATGTATTACAGCACTGTTTTGTTGTGCGCTATTATGTTATTTCGATTTAAAGTAATAAAACTAAAACTAAGCTGGGATACTGAAACTAAACAAGATAAAAATTAAGATAAAACAGGGTAGAAATGAAAAACATAAAATAAACAAGTTAGCTCACATTTCATTGTTAGTAAGTATTTGAAATAGCCTTTAAATCAAGTTATTTTGTCACCCTTGTAGTTCTGAAGATATAACCTATCCAATATTTGAATTATTATTTTCAAATCTAATGAAGATATTGCTTAACATACTCCCAAAAAATACAGCTACATTAAGAACCTTCCCCTTTTTTATACGTATATACATACTACGGTACCTGTAGGGTACAGAATCGAATAGCTCTAGCGTCTATACTTTTGTGGTAGAAACTGTAAAAATATATAAAATAGCTGTATATAAAATATATATGTATACTGTATATAAAATAACTGTAAAAGTTTTGGTATTTCTGGTTACGTATGTTGTATGCTGACTGTACTCGATGTTTCGTACGTAACGTAGTAAATATTTTGATGAAATATTAAACTTACAGTTTGACCAAAAATATTTAAACCCTTTATTTCTTAGATTGCACACTCACAGGCCTTTTATAGAGATTTATTTTTAAGAAAACGTAATAGGAGCACACATTACAAGTATTTTTGCTAACCCGTCCAAGTAAACTCAATAATTGTGTTAACTTTAGGAGACGGTTCATATCAAAAAAATACGTAGTGGGTGGGGTCAAACCCGCAATCTCTCGATCAGAATTCAGGAGTTTTGTGTCGCCGTTTTCCTTTAATTAAAAGTGTGGTATTTCCAATCAATAAAAAAATATTCTGGCCAGCAATGTAAAAAAATACATACCAGGTTCTGTTGGTTTAACCTTAGGTTTATATTCGTGGCTCAGCACGAAAATATGCTTTTACCGCGTCGTTTATTGCATTTACTTCCATGTGATCGGGTTCAGGTTTCACTGGAATACAGTGGTTATGGCGTGGTTAAACCGTTAAACCGTGGTTTCGACGGGTGCACTGCTATAATGCGCCAACGTTGCGCTTCCATGCGCGTTTGCGCTCCTCCTCCAACAGCATCCTGAAGGTTTCTTCAGATAGGTAGGACTCCCCCTTATTCACAGGCGGATCTCAATTCATACACAATGTAAATAATTTGTTAAATAATTTTATTCAATACTAACACTAGTTCAAGACACTGTTACTAACATAATATGGATTTAGTCCGAAATAAATAATTTGAATTGAATTGGATTGAATAAAAGCATAGGTACAAGGTTACGTTACGTAGGTACATAAGCTAATGATAGTATGGAAAAAGTCAAATAGTAATATATATACCACAATCTTTTAGTATTTATCAGAAAAATATTTCCATTTCAATGTTTGTAACCTAATGAAGAGAAAAAAACTGTCAGTCGTGGGACTGCACGTTAGAAGTAAAAAGATAACACACACACACACACACATCTATATTTGTACGTGAGCGTGACGGTCACGCAAGTTCAGTGCTTTTTCTTATACCAAAAGTGCCCAACGTTCCTAACGAAGTTTTCACTTCAAAAAGTAATCACGACAAATATGGCACCTCCATTTGTTTTAATTCGTTCGGCAATTTGACAGCTTTAATTCAATTTTGAATTATATTTCGGTAGAGGTAAGCAATAAGAAGTTCGGCAAGCTCCGTCGTATGAATTTTCGATGGGGACGGACATCAATGTCTGACATCAGGGTCACGTGTCCTGACGCGAGTTTAACATTTTAACCCATCTTAAAGTGCACAACGCCACTAAAGAAGTTTTCACTTCAAAAAACCCTCTTATATTATTTTAAACTATCACTGACTGTCAATAATACAATAAATTTATGAACAGACCACATAAAGACAAAATCCCCATCTGAAGATCTACAATAAACGTCACAACTGAAAACAGTAGGTCTTTGGTTTTAATAACTTCAATTGTCATCTTCTTCAAATGATTGTTATATCACGTTTAAAAAGCTAGGTATCACCACACTTTCAGCTTATAACCACATCCTGAATTCTGCGGATAATTTTAGTAGTACGTCCCTCCGTGCATCCCTCCGTTTGTATAAAACAGACCCGAACTGTTTGCACACTTAATGTCGGTGATCTGAATTAATAAAGCAAGTGTAACTACTGTATACCTATGTATAAAGAAAGAAAGAAAGAAAGAACAAATTTATTGCCTCACAGTACAGCCGCGCAATGCGCAATCAAAATAAAATGTTACTTAAACCTAGGAACACGTTTTACACACACAGTTACACACATTATACGTTGCATTGCCATTGCATGCCCGCAGGTGTGGCATCGGGGTTAATACTCAGCTTAATGCTGGCTGTGACGCAGGCCACAACACAGCGCTGGTCTTCCGTATTAACCCCAAGTGACGCACAGAGCGAGAAGCTAAGGGCAAAAACCGTAACACAAGAACTTAAAATATAAAAAAAAACAAATAAAAAAATAGCATACAAATAACTCATGGCATTTAATTAAATAACTGCATTTAAATAACTCAAAGACAAGTTCAAGTTATCAAAACACAGATAACAACATATAAAAGTTTTATCTCTTTTTAGACCTCAGTCTCAGTGTCATAAACGATGGATGATGTCGAACAATAATCCAATACTGAGATCTCTAAATTTAAAATTGGAGATAGATTGTTTTTTTTTTGGTTCTGTATACATTTAATAGATAGATATCAAATGCCAGAGAAACTAAAACAAAATAATCGGTTGGTATAAAATATATGGGTAACTACCTAAAACCAACAAAATCTGTGCCATTAAATCATGTATTATCGCACAAGTTAACCGAGGAAACGTGATAGCGGTAGCGATGTATCATTGAGAGAAGATAAGTAAATGATATTGTGAAATAGAATCACTAATAATTTTTTACAATTAGTTTGGTTTTTCGAATTGACATTTGTGACAGTTGACAGTTGTTTATGAAAATTTAACATTAAATATATTATACTCATATTCATAATAAGATAAAGCTCTGTATTTAATTCGTTTGCGATCTACGTTGTTTTTCCTTCATTCTACCTTTTATAGTAGTATTTGTACATATGTATAATTGTATATAGTATAACTCTGTACTTGACGTCATGGATCTTCGTGAATATGAATGTTGAAAAATGTGCATAAAAATCCACATACATTTAAAAGTTGGTGTCATGGTATAAGTGATTACATTGATAACTGATCTTGTATGGAGTATTTTGAGTTTGCCAAATGGGAAATTTATTAGTACGATTTAGATTTTTGTTGTTCATGTGGAAAATTGTGAAAAGTCTGCATTTGTAGCCGTCGCCATGCAGAATCTCACTGAATCACGCTTAGTTATGATTTCTGACTTCATGATGCTTTTGCAGAAAAATAACTTTAAGTCAGGTCATAACTTAGAGGCTAATTTCAAATTGACTACAAGCCCCTAAAGTATATTAGAAATAAAAATTAAATTCTACACAACAGCGTGAAGTTATCTTCATCGACAAGAGCGCTTACACTGACGGATGCCGGTTGAATATTGTTGAGCGTTATACTAGGCCTTTTAAACGCTAAACGCTAAAAATGGAAGCCAAGCTCTCATATTCATTTGAAAAAAAGTGAATGAATACATGTATTGGTATTGGTATTGGTATAGGGCTCTGTTTCCGCATTTAGACTCATAAGCGGTCCATTATGCGTACAGGTGGGCTGACTAGTTGAGCCAGCCTAGCTCCTTCCAGAAGCGCAGAAGCCTCCTGGGGCAATCACAGGCTTCTAGGAGCGACCTCGCTCCCGCGAGGATACTTGCCCGTTGTGTGGCCACTCCCTCGCACTCCAGGATAACGTGGGCGGCCGTTTCCTCCGCGTTGAGACAGCCTCTACATAGAGGACTGTTTGTCACATTGATGGTGAATAGGTGTCGGTTTAGGGCCAAATGGCCCGTAATAGTTCCTATCACTATTCTGATGTCAGGTCGGTTGAGACTGAGCAATCTGCAAGTCAAACGAGGTGAGACCTTCGTCAGCACCAGTTTGGATTGTCTACAGCCGGGTGTGTCGGCCCAGCGGTTGTTGTGTGTTTCCCGAGTCCGTTGTCTTACCCATGAGCGAAGTTGACTAAAGGGAAGTGGCAACAGTGTAGTTGGACCTGCTACTGTCGTTGCAGATCCCCTCCTTGCCAGCTCATCGGCGACATCGTTCCCGAGTGAGTCACTATGCCCCTTGATCCATTGGAGGATTAGCCCGTTGTCGGAGGCTAGACGTTCCAGTGTCTGGTGGCATTCGTATATAAGACCGGAGTTCATGGTGTTGCCCTCCAGGGCTTTTAGAACGGCCATACTGTCTGACAGTATACGGATGTTATACTCCTTTATACATCTTGACATGACCGCAGTAGCGGCGTAGATTATCGCAACGCACTCGCATTGAAATATGGAACTGTGCTGCCCTAACGCCAGTGATATTGTTATGTTCAGGTCTTGTGAGAAAATTCCGGCTCCAGTCCCTGTCCCCATCTTAGAACCGTCCGTGTATATACGGACTTCATTTATGCCAGATTGATCTCGGTCGTTTTCATATAGCTGTATTCGGTATCTCCTTTCGAAGATGTGTTGTTTGGGGATCCTATCGCATGGGGCAGCTATCAGTGGTTGATAGTCCACTAATTCATTCCATAGTCTGGAATGGGAACCCTCTCGGTTGTACCACAGACCCAGGTGTTTGAGTCTGATGGCTGCCACAGCTGCTTCCTGCTGTATAAATAGGTCTAGTGGTGCTAGGTCTAGAGCTACTTCCAGGGCAGCTGTGGGAGTCGTGCGCATGCATCCAGTAGCGGCAGCACATGCGAGTCTCTGGAATTGCTGCAACTTGTTACTGACGGTGCTGAGTTCTGTTCTCTGCCACCAGGCAATAGCACCGTACGTGATGATAGGCCGTATGACCGTTTTGTACAGCCATAGGGTGATTTTTGGTGATAAGCCCCAGCTTTTGCCGAGGAGTCGCTTGCATTGGCAGAAAATAATGCTCGCTTTGTTCAGTTTCATGTCCAGGTGCCTGTTCCATAGGAGTTTGCTGTCAAGTATCACTCCTAGATACTTGACCTCCTTGGTAAGGACTAGGCGGGTGTTGAATAGTTTAGGTAGTCTTAATTCTCCTAAACTACGTTTATTTGTGAACATAATCAGTTCCGTCTTTGCCGGGTTCACTGTTAAGTCGTGTTTCTCACACCACTGTTCGACGACCTTCAGTGCGGTTCTCATTAGGTCGCATACCACTCCCTCAAAGGGGCCACTGATGAGTATGGTCAGGTCGTCTGCATAGCCTACTGTGAGGAACTTGTGGTCATTGAGCTGAGTAATGAGCTCATTGATCACAATGTTCCACAGGAGAGGTGAGAGAACTCCGCCTTGCGGACACCCTCTGGCCACCACCCCTCTCGTTGTATTATTCACAGTAAATTGTATGGCCCTGTGTCTGAGCATGCTGTCGATCCACCCGGCAATTGTGGGATCGACCCCATGTCTTGACAGAGCCTGGCTGATGCTGGTGAAGTTAGTTTTGTCGAAGGCACCCTCGATATCGATGAAGGTTCCTAAGGTAGACAACTTGTTTTTTAGATTGCCCTCTATGTATGAAACTACTTGATGAAGGGCAGATTCTGTTGATTTGCCCATTGAATAAGCATGTTGGTTGGGGTTCAGAGGGTAGTTGACTAGTGCAGTACTCCTGATTTCCCTGTCTATTAGTCTCTCCAGTACTTTAAGTAGGAATGATGTGAGACTGATGGGTCTAAATGATTTCGGTTGTGTGTAATCTCCTTTGCCGGGTTTGGGGATGAAGACTACTTTGACCTCTCTCCATTTTAGGGGGACATAGCGATGTGCCAGGCAGCCTTCGTAGATGATCCGAAGATGATCTATGAGTGCCCCATCACACCATTTTAGCAGGCCTGGGAAAATGCCATCTAGTCCTGCCGCTTTGTATGGAAGAAAGCTGTTGATCGCCCAATGCACTTTAGCATGATCAACGATTTTGCGGGCAGTTAACCAGTCAGAATCGGCTGGTGTATACCCCTCGTTAACCTCCCATGTGTCTTCCATATTTGATATGCGACATCCTGGGAAGTGAGTTGTCATTAACAGTTCTGAAGTCTCTGAATCTGTTTTTGTGTAAGTCCCATCTGGTTTTTTCAAGAAGCCAAGATTGTGCTCTCGTTCACCACACATGATGTTTTTGACTCTGTTTGCCTTATCGTTATTCTCTATGTTAGTACAGAAGCTTCTCCAGCATTCAGTTTTATTGATTCTGATCCGCTTCTTGTAGTGATTTAGGGCCTGCTTATATGCTTCCCAATGATGGTCTAGTCGGGAATTTTTTGCTTTATTGAACCACTTTCTAACCTTGCGCCTTTGTTTCTCCAGTTCCGGTCCCCACCAGTGTTGTTTACTGCGTGGTCCAGTTCTGGGTACCGAAAGTGGGCATGTCTGTTCGAAGCAGGTAATTAAGGTGGTTGTAAGGTTATCTACATGTTTATCAATATCCGCTGTGGTCCCATGAGCAGTCGGCATATCGGTATTTTTCAACCTTTCCGCAGTGACTAGCCCATACTTACGAACGTCTATCTTACGAGGATTCCGTCGGGGTTCAGGCGGTATGAGAGTCATCTTCAGGTCAAATTTGATCCACCGGTGATCCGAGCACGACGCCTCATCCGAAACATGCCAGTCCGAGATATGTGTCGACGCGTGCTCACTGGCTAATGTTAGATCTATGATTGTTTGGGCTCTCGATGTGACGAATGTCGGTTCGGAGCCAGTGTTAATTACGTTTAGCTTAGTAGTGAGTAGAAAAGAAACAAGTTCCTTACCTCGTTGGTTATTGTTCTTATTACCCCATAGCACGTGGTGCGCGTTGGTGTCAGCGGCGACGATCAGCTCTAGCCTCTCTCGCTCGCAGTAGCTTGCAAGCGCGGCCAGTTCCGGGGTGGGGATGTCTGCGTCGCCCGGCAGGTATGCGGACGCCATCACCACTTCTGGTAGGCCTGAAGAGGGTTCTTTGAGTCTGATGGTAGTCAAGTCTCTGGAACAGAACTCGGTCATTAAGGTGGAGTTCGCGTGTTTCGGTGTAAAAATACATGTACGCGGTTTATCAATGGTCGTGTTGAGAAGTAGTTTACCTCCAATGTTGTTTAGACCGCAAATCCTGCCCTTCCTAATCCACGGCTCCTGGATTAGGGCTACGGTCGTGGTGTTGACCTCCAGCATTCTGCGAAGGCTAGCCGTTGCAGTTTGGCTGTGCTGGAGGTTGATTTGTATGGCTTTGAGGTTAGGGGGAGCTGGCAGCGCCATCGTCGCTATCCAGCATCGTCTCGTCCAGATCGCTGTCAGCCTCTCCGGAGAGGCATTTCTCGGGCGAGACTGCTTTCGCCGGGCTGATCTGGACGCCTGGCCCCTTGCTGGGGTCAGGTTGAGCTTCCCCTTGAGTTTCGCTGCTTGGGTCTCCGGAGACCTCCTGGGACGCAGCTTCTAAGTTCGTCGGCGGTGGTTGAGGACGGTCGTCAAGGAAACGGATGTAGAGGTTTCCAAGTCCGTAGTGGACCCTACGCTCGCTCTCCCTGAGCCTAGACACGTCCTCTTCTGGGATGCCGAGCACCAGAAAGAGAGCCTTTTTCTCTTCTTGGGGCTCGGCATGGTAGAGTGCCCAGTTGGACACCTTGTAGTCACAATTTTGACACGTTAGCCGCCTACGGATGTGGTCTAACGTGTCCTCAGGGCCTTCCTGTGGCACCAGGAGTCCCGCCTTGATACGTTTGGGAATCTCAGATTGGCGTTTGACTACCAGTCTGGTTCCCAAACATGGTGCTTCAATTTTGACCACGGCCTGGCGCAGCCACTGAAGGGCAAAGTCATCGCGGCACCACATCTTAAGGACCCCTTCGCTATGGAAGGGCTTTCCCTTAAAACGCGGCGCCACGAAGGGGACGCAGGACGTGCTGGGCGCAAAAATTTCAGCGTCCAACACGCCAAGCAGCCGAACCTCAATGTCCTGCGCCTGCTCCTTGGTCAGGTCGTGGTAAGGCTCCTGCATTACTGCGACGCAGTAGTCATTCGACTTTAAAGCGTCGGAGTAGCTCGTGGAGCCAGTGGTGGTGGGCTGGGGTTTTGGGCGCTTACCGCCGCCCTGTGGAGTCAAAGACTCATCCGGCCGGTTTCTTTTTGCGGGTTTAGACGGGCCCGAGGGCCTGCCCGCCTGCTTCGCAGTCCCCGCTTTATTGCCCCGTCTTGTGTGACCCTGCCGTGGGGTCGCTTTCACAGCAGCAGGCCCCTTAGCGTCTAGTGGTGTCCCCATAGGAGCTGCTGTTCCCTCGGCTAGACTATTGTCTTTGCCGTGGGTTGGCGCATCGCTAATAGGGACGACGTGAGTCTTTGCAGACCCTTCAGCAGCTTCACGCTGCTTACTTCCACCTGACGCCAGAGGTCGCGCTTGTTCAGCTTCCGCCCGGGCTTTCGCCCTTTTGGTCCTACGGTTCACCCTGGACGGTTTCGGTTTTTGTCCCCTCTTCTTCTTTATACCCACCAGGTTCCAACAGGGTTCAACCTGGCTGGAGCCTGCGGGCATAGGCATTGCTGCCTTCAGAGAAGAAAGGTCGATATTTGACTGTGGCGCATCACTCTGGTTATGCACCTGAGGAGCTGCCGGTGTCTTAGGTGGCGCTACACTCGGGTTGTCCACCCGAGGAGCTGCTAGTAGTTTAGGTGGTGCTCCTCTCGGGTTATCCCCTCGAGGAGCTGCCAGCTTGGGGGACGACGCTGCACTCGGGTTGTTCACCCGAGGAGCTGTCGATTTGGGGGGTGTCGCTGCACTCGGGTTATCCACCCGAGGAGCTGTTGGTGTATTGCACAGGGCGCCGCCTGGGTTATTCACCCGGGGTGCCGCCTGTGCAGGTTTCCTGAAAGGAGAAAAGTTTTTATTAAGTTTAGAATCCATAAGTGTTAGTTATTGAATTCATCCCTCTGTTCTTCCACCCTCCTTGGAGCCCTCAAGTGGGGACGTCGCGGCAAAAGGCACGCAGACGCCAGAAGTAACAGAGGGATATAGAGCTCCTACCCTGGCAGAGAACAGGCCGAACTAGGCAGAAAGACATAGTCGTCCCGCCCGTCGTCTGCCCCCACCAGGAAAGAGTTCTCGCCTGACTGCCCTCTGACGGGTCGTCACAGCCGATTGACAGAGGGTGGCTAGCCTCCTGCCTCCCGTGTCAGGAGAAATCAGGGCCAAAGCAGTGTGTTGCCTTTCGGCTCAACTACCAGAACACCTTCATCCCCCCATACGGGTCCCCGCACACGGCACAAACATGCGGGTGGTTGACCCGCCCCCCCCTCACCATCAGTCATAGTTGATGATGAGTCCGCAAGTATCAACCACGTACTACCCGCAGTAGGTTTTTGGGAAGGAAAAGTGGGATAGGTGCAATAGGTAAGGGATAGAATTGCGACTGGATGTTTCTGTTATCTCTGTTTCGTAGGGAACCAGATCAAAAACAGGCGGCAACCACGGGAAGGATAACTCTCCAGACTTGACATGGGGATCTACACGACCTGCGCTCGCTCCCATGGCCGTTAGCCGTGCACATCCTCCGGACAGGAGGGCATGCCAGGGCTGTATCTGTTCCAGGCGATCGAGGCCTCTTGGAACAAACCCAGCCCCGCCCATGAATACATGTGTAGCTATAATTATCAACGTCGTTTCAACGAAGTATTCACCTTGTCAGAGCTAGAGCTTTCGAGAGCTATATTAAAGATTTACGTTAGCTTTGAGGAAAATTTAGTAGCGTATTAGCAGTACACACTAGTTTATTTAACTTAGTCAGCGAGAAACGCTTTTGCTTGCTTGCAACTAATCAAGCGTTACGGTTTGACATAGTTTTGAAAGATTGAGCTAACCCATTTTTGTTATATTTTACGTTTCAACAACAAAATCCCAACCTATATACAAAATCCAAGCCTAAACAAATTTAAAACTTTAATCAAATAACAACTTTGTTGTAAGGCATACTACACTGTTGTAGACTATATGCATGATGAAAATGCTTGGAATTAAGATGCTCTAATTTCTTCGCATAGGTGCATTTTTTACATTTTGTATACTATCTAGAATTATTACTTTGTTTTTTATTTCTTTTTACTTGTATCTATAGGTATATATACAGTATTATATATTCTTTGGTTTTTAATGTTTGACATGTTATTATTGCCGCCACCATTTAGCTTTAAAGAAGAAATCGATGTGAAAAAGTGTCTAAAACGACCTATTTGCAAAACAAATTCATTTATCATTCATTAAACCAAGAGAGGAACAGCAGATGGATCAACTTCACTTTTTGTTAACGAAAGCATGGCGTAATCTATTACGACGTGGATTATGATCAGATTGCAAAAAGAGTTGTCACTTTTTCTGTCCTGTAGATGATACCGATCTTGATGAACCTTGAAAGTACAGATACTGACCTAAGACATTTTGTATGTACCTGAACTCTAATTCTATTTATGTTCTATCTTCTACGCCACAGAAGCATAATGTCGCACCACAGCGTTGCAACATAGGGGTTTCAATGATGATATGCGCACTTGTCGGCTAAGTCACCACAGCGTTGACAAGTTTGTAACAAGTTACTATTTACTCAACCCGTAGTACACAGAGCGATTGAATGATCTATATAATATTTATAATCATGCATCCAAAAGGACTAGATAATATGTTCATTAGTTACGGTAGTAGACTGAAACAAACTCCTTAAGGATAGGTCAAATTAAACCACATGAGTATGGTAATATAATATTGTCAAGATACTATCTTACACTGCTAAGAAAAATTAAACCACTGAAAGCTTACCTGATGTAGAAAAGGAATGTCCTTTCCAAACATGATGATTCAAAATTGCATTTAACAATTTTAGTCCGCAAGCAGACGTTGTCGTTTCATCTCGGACCCTTAATAGCTTATATTTACTTTTATGGAAGTTCAACAAAAAGTTTGTAGCCCCCAAAATTAAAAGCAACGCCCTAAAAAGGAGAAACAAAATTAAGGCGACGGTGAACATAGATAATAACTCCCCTTTGCCCCCGAGTGCCTTAAAAAGACAAGCCACTTTCATAAATCTCCGCGGTGGTTAACGCCTCGTCCGCAGTTCTAGAAACAGGGAGCGAATGGCTTCGAGCGACAACGGAAGGGACCAAAGTTTTAAGTACTCTTCTGTAAAATGTTTTCACGGAGTGATCTCTTTCGGTATTACGCGAATTTACTTGTTAATTGTCTAAGATGTGAATTGGAGTTATAATGGTATAGAGATCGGGTGTTATAACCTTAACAAAGTTCGTAAGCTCTGAATATAATCGCAATATATTACGCGAGATAATGAAGAGCGGAATATAATATCTTGAGCGCTAAATAAAATAAAAACTTTCCAACGTTTGCTCTTTTATAATAAATTCTCTCTTCAAGGATTCCTTTCACTACTTTTTGTGCCAACGAGACTATAAATAAAACCGCTAAAGAAGTAATCCTAACTAACGCTACTTTAATAAAATTTCTTATAAGTGGTGTCCCACTTTTACGACGATTTTTACCTTCTCCTTTCTTTTAAGGCTTGTAGTCGTACCTTTATTTACTCCCGTTGCTTGACACATCCCCTTCCATCTTTTGATGAAAACATCACCAATGAAACGTGATGATTACCAGAAAATGCTTCAAGATAAATTGAATACAATAAAATCTGTCAGACCTCCGCAATATGACAGCCTCACTATAATAACGTTCACAATAATAGAAGAACAATAAAAAAACACATTTAGATAAATGGGCTCTCATCTAACTAGAAATAAAAGCTGATATAGTGTCTGATGTTACACTTACGAGGTTTTATTGATTTGACGACGCCATCCATCAAGACTGTGTGAGCGGCAATCCGTAAATGAATTATGCATGAGGTTAGACGCGCTCGCGTCTTTTTCTAATGGTGGTTTTAGTGAGACAAGAGCCGGCTAAAGGCACGGTAACAAGCTCTTATATATCAAGAAAGGCGTATAGCGTATTAACCGAGATTACTAACTACACAATAATATACACATTTAAAAAAGTTGTTCTTATAAAATGTATAATTGTTTGAAACCTAATCCTCTTTATTGAATTCACATTTTTTCTTATAACATTCATAATATATATTAAGAATACATCATTCTTAATAAACAAAACCTTATGGCAGAAAGGGTCGAAGGTCTTGAACGAAAAACATTCCGCTTTAAGCTATAAAGTGCCTGTTTCAGTAAACCCTAAGATTTCCACTGTACATATGTATGTCTAAATATATAGCTTTATATAATTTAATCCGGGAATCTTCATAGTAGTACCTAAGGCCCGGAGACACACGGAGAAAAGTAAATAAAAATAATATTATGATCCTTATGGTAGTATACTCAAGCAATATTATCTGTGTTTATATAGCCACTTTGTTTGGCGTGACATTTTGTTAGCGATTGTTTTAATGATTTTTTATTTCAATGATTATGTGTTGTTTAAGAACAATCACATGGTTTAACAAGTTTTGTTTTTATATAAATTGGTCACTGAAAAAAATTTATAAGTCAAAAGTAAAACAAACATATATGTAAAACATCAGTTTATAAAAATTTATAGAGGTATACGACATAGCTATAGAATGTTGGCTTAAATTGTAATGGGTCGCAGGTACTACCTCTATTAAGAACATAATCTACCCTCCCTAATTTTAGAATTAAGTTTTTTGTTACTCATTATTTAATATTGTGAAATTATTAGATATATGACCACTTTATGGGGTAGAGAAACAACCTGAGATACAGAAACCTTCCTAGTTCAGGTGTCAACCCACCTTAATCTCTTTTTGAACTGTAATTTATATAATTTTACTAGCTGACCCGGCGAACTTCGTACCGCCGCAATAAATTAAAATTGCGACTATAATTTGAGATTTAAACTATCCTATCTCTCAAGTTGGATCGAACTGCACATGGTGTGCGAATTTTATTATAATCGGTTAAGTGGTTTAGGAGTCCATTGAGGACAAACATTGTGACACGAGATTTATATATATTATAATTAAATTAAATTAATAAAATATATATAAGATATAAGATAAGATTGTTACTGTTTTATGGTGAATAAATCAGTTATATTATTATATTTATCACTGCAAATTATACACAGAAAGAGACACCAAACACTGTCTAGCAATTATTCGCTCGTGATTATTTTATACTTCTCACTCACATACATTCTTTGGCATATCATACATATTATGTACTTCTAAAGACAGTTTATTTCAAACAATAAGATTACTTGTGTCGGCTGTCTATGCTCTTGACGTGAATCAAGCCATTCAAAATGACTGAACCTAATTCTACTATAAGGTAAAAGTTTCCTTATTTTCTCACAATTCATAAGAGTACTTTAACTCCTTTGGG
Source organism: Callimorpha dominula (assembly GCA_949752705.1). NCBI lineage: Eukaryota > Metazoa > Arthropoda > Insecta > Lepidoptera > Erebidae > Callimorpha > Callimorpha dominula. Next base: position 6,976,021 of record OX457005.1, read on the forward strand.
ACGACAAACATTCTGTGTAAGACAAGTATGTTTAGCCGACATTGATGCGGGTTCTACGAATAAACATTTCTCTTAAGCCAGTTAATATCAATTACAATAAGTACCGATTTAGTGAGAGAATATAATATAGAGACATGAGATTCAATAAATCGTCAAAGAAAGGATCATAGTTTTTCTGTTCGTCGTAATATGAAATTCCACTCGTCATAAAAATGGTTGCCATCTATGTGACGTGAATGTATGGATAGTAATAATTCATGACAATATTCATACGTGTCAAACAAATCGTGAAATGTGCCCGATATCCAGGTTCTGATCACAGTCGAATGTTTTTAACAATAAATCACTGGCACTTATAATGGTAAGGGTGCTTATTCCATGTGAAAATATTTTTTTCAAGGTGCCTTGTTACTCAAATATTAATGTCTCTCACTTGTTAAAGGATTATAATAATGATAGGAGGAACCTAAAAGAATTATAATAATGATAAAGAAATTTCAAGTGTACCTATATGGAGGAGGCTAGTGTGTTTGCGTTTATGTGTTGTGTACGTGTTTGTTTTGTGTGGCTGTATGTGTGCGTGTGTGAGGTTGAGGGGGGGGGGGGGGGGTATAAGCCTTATGCTGGAGCTGGTGCTTCTGTTTGTTCATAGTCTAGATTTTGTAAATATAATTTGACCTTGATCACATGATGGCTTAGTCCAATTATTTGAATGATTTTACATATTTTCTTATAAATAAGAGTACTTAAGTCATAACATTGGCGATCGGCGAATGCAGTTATACAGTTTTCTATTGTACGATTTGAAACTAGCTACGATTTGGATTTCGTACAGCGGTCATTGCAATTTGAAATGTCGATAGAATTCCCGAAAGAGGTACCGTATTATCTGTTTGTTCTCTATTTCTGGTATGTACCTATTGATTCTAATATTATGTTACATTGTCCTCAAATTAAATTGCGCTTATAAGCAATGTAACAAGTACCTTGTAAAAAAACATGTTAAAAAAGAGTGCCCTTAGAGTTTCATGCCTGTTCGTTTTCATAGGATCTACGTATTGGAACAGGCAGCTAGCTTCACGACCGACTTTTACTCATTGACTCTTACTCCCAAAAGTTCAAAAATACGTATAATGGGTTTACTTCAAATAAATCGTTTTGATTTTGATTTATATGAACTCGGTAGCGTCGCCGAATCGCCTCGCTCGCAAGCTGTCCACGCGCGGACTGCGAGTGGACCACTCGGTGACAACTCGCTGTTCGCATGCTTGCCTAGCAGCCTTGCGTTGACTACGCATTGCAAACGCACGGGTCCCGAGTGAATCGCATGCTGCCCGTGAGTGATTCACGCAAAGAAGGTGCGTTGGTGATGCGTTCCCCACCTGACTTCTCGGAAATTCGAGGACCACCCAATGTCAACTCGTTGACCACGCGATATCCACTCGTTGATCACGCGACGTTCACTGGTGACGCCCAACGACGAGGTGGTGCTGGTCCGGTGCCGAGTGGCTCTGATGAGCACCTTTAGTATTTTTTTAGGGGATCATCGAGAAGTTGTGCGCTCTGCACAGTTCATTTTTTTTCCATTTTCGAATAGTAAGGAATTCATCTTCAAATAATTAAGTTAGTTTTGTCAAAGCAAAAATAATTCAAAATCCTTTTAAAAAATGTTGTGATAAAGAACAGAGTTTAATTTAAACTTATACTAAAATACAAAGTTATGTTTTTACTTTTCAAGATAAACGTAGATTGAGGCATTTCTTGTTAAGATAGATATATAAAAATATGATTCTTTTCATCCTTATCTTTTACGACGCCGAAGAAATCTGCTTGTTGACCTAAAAAGCTGAAACTTTTCACATTTAAGATGAGTGACTCTGGTATCTAAAGTATGAACAAAATCTTAAATAATACACCCGTTATTTTAAGTCTTCACTTAATAGAAATTCTTTGAAGTACGGCCTTTTTGTGTTAAATAATATCGTCTTAATTTAGATTCTATACCGATTTTTTTTTATCCCATTGACTTTATGAGGATGGCCTAAATAAACTAAAGTTTACGGTTATGGAATATCTATCAATAACCTGAATGAAAAAAATATTTTCCTAATTGTACCTACTTCTTTGGTATTCATTATGCAAGCCATATATTACATAGGGTTCTTGTCACACAAAAAAAGCTGTATGCCAAACTAACTGCCTGAAATGAGTGGGTATTTGTGGGTATAACGTGGGTATAACGGCCTTCACGGAACTTAAAGATAAAATTACTTCTATTTAAGATACATCCAAATACACAGGAGGTCACTCCTATCTATATTTATAAATCCTGTTTATATACATATCAAATATAACATTAATTACTTAAGTCCGGTTTACAAAGAATAAGTATTTTGTGATCTATTTGTTTTTGTGATTGACTGTATGTGCTAGAAATAATAGGTGCTTACTAATGCGATTCGAACAATTTTGAATTAAATTTCTTACACATATACGGGAACCGGCATCTACGCAACGAAATATATAATCATGAAAAAGGAATATATTGAAAACGCAAAAAGGGCGGTACTTTTGTATAAATCAAAATCTTTTGTCCAACAACAATAGTTTAACCCGTGTCCAAGAAAAGAGGAAATCTCTTTGCATCCTTTATTCCACGCATTCGTAGATAAGGTATTTCTCAGTCCCTTTCACGTTATCCATTATGTTAATGTAATGTCACCGTGTTATCGTATTTAAATGGATTAGACCACAACGTTTCGCTTTTATCTGTCCCTGAAAAGCCCCGAGTTTTGAATAAAAATTAAAGAGAAAGAGACAGAAATAAATAAAGTATATATATTTCTGTACAAACGTGAGTGTTATACTAAATCACGATCAACCCTACCGAAACATTGCTTTAGCATTTCTATTGCTGCACGCTTATTTTCAGCAACTTGCACTGTAGATTTATAAAGATTATAATTACATTACATTGTTGTATTCTTTGAGAAAAATAAATAAGTAAATTAGAAGCAAAAAATATTTTTAAGTTTTCATATCATAGATTCTATTCAGTGTCAATTTTTTATTTTTTTTATTTGATATTTAGTCACCAATCAATTTAAATTTTCCTACTTCACAGTTTTGTGGCACCTGTGAATGGCAATCGCATCGAAATGCTTGTCGCAATATTGCGCTGGCATTGCGATCCAACATTATAAGCTTTTATTAGATAGACCTAGAAGTGGAATAAAAACATAAGGCAAGGGTATATAGAAATGTAACACACAGTAAATGGTATTTTTGTGTGCTGTAGTAGCGGCAGCAGTGTAATGGTTAAAGCGTCGGACTTGTGATCAAGTGGTTGCGCTTTCCAATCCCACCTTCGTGCCCTACTTACGTGAACCCATACCTAACACAAGCAGCTTAGCTAGAGGAGTTAACAAGAACACCTGTAATATAGATAGATAGAACATTCTTCTAATAAACAATTGATAATATAAAAGGTGGTTAGTACAGTGGACGGTCTTAAAGCAATGTCTTCCAGACCACCTTTGTATGGAAACAACAGAGGGAAATAAGCGGTAGCTGGTTGTGTACTAAAAATATTTAGAATGGAAACAATAAATATAGTATCTAGGTAAAGCGATAATATTACGACTTATCTTAGAGTCATTAAGGGTGTGAAAAGCAATACCTGAAATATTTGCACACACATATATATATATATATATATATATATATATATATATATATATATATATATATATATATATAAACATGGAGTCTATTCCACAACGCAAGAGTTGTACACCACTTATAGTGTTAGATAGTACTCTTTTACAAGTGCTTAAAAAGAGTTTAAGGTTTTAGCTCGTTTATTTCATACAGGTAATGGATTCCATAAAAGGGTTGCAGTTACTGTAAAGGATTTATTTTAAAATGCCGTAGAGTGTGCAGGCATTTCAGTTGCAAACAGTTACAACAGTTTCTGATGACCTTAGAGATGTGGATGGATGGACGGATGTGTTACAAGAGATATGTGTAATCTATTACATGGATAGCTAGTCTTTCATATACATGTTGTAGGTGAAAGAGAGAGGTTTTGATTTCAGGCTGCGGAAGGGTGAATATTACAAAGAGGATCACATTTTGTGTTTTCTTTGAAAACTTATCAGACTGTGTATATCGTTTAAAGTGTAATGTATTCAATTTATTTGAGAGGGTTTCGGTTTATCTTTGTAGTGTTGATGTTTAGATCCAATATCATCAGGGGTTTGTGGACATTTCTATGAATTAAACTCAGAATCATACGCATAGTAGATTTATGTGATTATTGTATTGTATGATATAGAATATTGTATGATTATTTGTAGTAGATTTTTTAAAGTTAAAAATAATGACAGTGCAAGTATTGGTATACATGAATGTCTATTTACAATGATGTAGGCATTCCTTTGTAAAATATATATCTAAGTTTATTGGTGATGATGTAGAACGATAGCGTTGTGGAACTCGTATCGTATCGTATAAGCTATGCTTGGTTTGTGTTTATGTGACGCTTTTAAAGGTGGTGCCCGCGCTTTTGTGCGTTTGGGGTTCGGATGTCTTAATAAAAGTAGGCTGCTCGCTGGATCCCACCTAGTTTAGGCGGCAGTGCAGCACACCGTGTGGTTTTAGTCGGTTCGACACTGTTCCACTGAAATCCCCGGTGGGGTGACGGCCTGAGGGGTTTCTATAAGCAAAAAAAAAAAACGCTAAAATAACGCTTTATAATAATGTGACAGAATATTTTGTTTATTATATTATTACTATTGCGTTTAGTTCTGTATTACTGTTTTTTAAAATCCTATTTTCATCGTCTGTAATATATATTTTTTGTTTGTATTTTCTTCTTTGTGAGAGTGTCTAGATTTATTATGTACATGTATTATATACTATTTTACCTATAGTACTTTATTAACGTTGCATATTTTACTAAAATTATAATATTAACTTGCACAAAATGCCTTAAGACATTCAAAAATACATAAAACCACTTTTTATAAACCTCAATTACCGTACCGTTATAACAAGGATGATCTTAATGTTAAAGAGTTCTCATTTCAATAAAAACAGCTCTAAAAGTTCATCTCATTTCATAATATCTCCCGTCATTTTCAGTGTAACTTCGGCTATTTGCCAAGTTCTCTTAACGCTAAAGGTTTGGTTCACCGCACCGCAGTGTTTTGATTTCTACACAAAACTAAGTATTATATTATGTAAGTAACCTATTCAAAAGGTTTAAATTTTGAAAATTATTATTTTACCAAAAAATGTTCAAGTGTATAAATTAATTAACACCCATGGGTAATTGGGGAATAGGGAACTTCATTAAATTAATTGTTACTTATTTTTATTGCGTGAATTGAAGGAAGTCTTCGCTCTTTATGGACAAGCAAGGATATTATATCGTCTCGCCACGATGTCTTTCTGTGTTTAGGGGCGCTCAAAATATCTGAAGGCACTGATTCCTTTGAATACAGTTTTATATGTTTAACTCCTAATTTGGTATGAAACGCATAGTAAAGTGGTTAACACTCAGTAATTTTCCAAAACTTTAAACCAATATATAGGACATTGCAAAAAAAGTTAAAAATTTTAAACTTTAATTGACATGTAACTTTAATTTACGATCTTTCCGTGACGTTAGCTGTAACAAGTAACAACAGTTAGGGAAAAAAATGAAAGTAGTTCGATAAATATGATGAGGACAAAAGGATTTGGTAGTACCTACTGATAAACTGAGTAAAGTATATCGTATAAGAACAGAGATTTATCAAAGTCATTGTTATGCAACAAATAATGCGAATATGCATATCTCTGTATCTAGGCGTACCTATAGCGATATAAGAGCCATTGTACGGCTGTTCGCTTTACAACCATAAATCAAATGTGAGCAATCAATGGTATCTGCTGATTTAGTAACTCATTACATATTCTGAATTCACAAGCGAACGCAGCTTTTGTTAAATTTTATAATTATATACTGTTGATGATTTCAAATTATGTATAAATTCTATACTACTTTTAATTATAAATTTAATAATATTATAAAGGCGAAATTTTGTGAGGATGTATGAATTGATGGATAGATGTTCGTTACTCTCTCACGCAAAAACGGCTGAACGGATCTGGATGAAATTTTACCTTTGCCTTTGGAGTAGCACAATGCTAATTTTTATCTCGAAAAACTTCAACAGACACGTAACAATAAACATAATAAAAAGTGACAGTAAGAAGGACAAACAACCATTCCAAATAACTCCTTACGGACATACAAAAAATAATTGTTACCAATAAAGTGGTAGACATAATATATGAAATTAATACTATCTACCTTTTTTTAAGTATGTAAAACTTAACTGAAAAACTATACTAAAAATACAAGGCAAAAATAGCTTTTTTGTAATTCAACCTATAAAATTCAAAACATGCGATTGTAAAAAAAATATATATATATACGGTCGAATTGAGAACCTCCTTCTTTTTCGTCGGTTAATAATACAGTTGAAGAACTGATTTCAACAACAACTTAAAGCAAGAAACAGAAAATATAGAAGTAAATGCAGAAGTAAAATATTTTTTATGATTAGGTAGGTATACGAGTATATATAGATTTCCGTGCCGCTATGGGGATGACCGCATGTGAAACGAATCCGTACGGCTATTTCATGCGTATAAACCGCTGTATTATGTCGGTGGGTGGTTAATGCCATACATTTGCGGCGCCACAGAGTAATGGAAAGAGATACATCACAAAGTTTGACGGAACTCCGAGTTTAATGGTTCTGTTTATATTACTCTGTGGTTAAAATAACGTTCTGTGACCTGGAGAATAAATACGTCAATAGTGTTGTTTGTATTGTATAATATAGTTTTCTTCGGTATTCAAATATTTAATACATTCCAAGAAGATCGGCGATATTCAGACCCAGACTGGGTATATTTTGTACATACATACATTGAGTTCTAGAAATAAACATCGTAATATAAATTTTTGTTGCAAATAATTTGGATATATCCACGTACGGGTGTTATGTCCCTCCAACACAAAGGAGGACACATACATACATTGGGTTCTAGAGATAAACATCGTAATATAAATTTTTGTTGCAAATAATTTGGATATATCCACGTACGGGTGTTATGTCCCTCCAACACAAAGGAGGACACATACATACATTGGGTTCTAGAGATAAACATCGTAATATAAATTTTTGTTGCAAATAATTTGGATATATCCACGTACGGGTGTTATGTCCCTCCAACACAAAGGGAGGATCCTCTGACCTGGCTAGGTCATCATGCCTGGCGAATTGCGGCCCAATATTTAATGTTGGTAAGTTGTATATATACTAATCGGTGCGAGAACCTACATTGCGCGATGCAGGATTACTAGTTATTCCGTAGTTCGATGTGTCTTCGTTAGATGACATTGAAGTATAGGTAGAAACACCCAGACCAATGCAAAGAAACATACAAGATTTAGACTGAGTGAGAATCGAACCCACGACCTCTGACGTTACCGTCGGCAACTATACCATCGACCCAAAAACCCAAATAGGTCGTCAAACATACAAAATATGAATCTTTACATTACACATCACTGTTAAAAAAATGAAAAAGCGAAGAAGAACAAACTTTTGAGCATAATGTCTTGTATCAAATATTGTATACGCTTACCTAAAAGCATTCGGTACGTGAGGGGTGGCTGGAAATATAATTAGAATAAATTGTTCTCATTACCAAGTTGAGAGGAACTGGCGCAGCGCCGTGAACCATGTGCAAAATCACACATCAAATTACACGGATGTAGGAAGCGGAGTACTCAGATGAATGAAACGTAGTGAGGGTGAACTCAATTGAATACATTTTAAGTACAAAATAGGGTTTTGGGACTGAGGTTTTTAGTTGAAAACCGTTATAAAATTATAATCGTGTTTGAAAATAGAATTCATAGACCTTTTGTCGGTAATGCATTAATGATACCAAAACACAGTTCGAGTGTAATCTTGCTAAACAAATTATATGGGAAACTTAAGCTGCCCATTTTATCATCAAGCATTTAAATGACCCTTCTTTAAAAAAAATACTTTGAACTAAATGTGTAAAGGTAAAGTTAGTTAAAATTTTCCAAAAATAAATTTTCATTTACAACTTCACGACTGCCACATCCAATGCCTAACGATTTGATCAAAATACTCTAAACCAATTTCCATTAGCTGCTTTGAAATATTCGACACCCGGCAAAAAGTTGGCAGTTTGGCTGCGTAATGAAGGAACTTAGCCACTGAAAGGGTTAAAACTGTGAAAGCTTCGATTCTCTTATACGAAGAAAATTGGTTATTCATTGCTTAGGTTGACTTTCTTCAGTAATGCGCGTATTGGAAAAAGTTTCGCGACGGTAATAAAAACGTATGACAGTTCTAACACTGGTAATGAGAGCCAGTATTTCAGATGAGGGTGAAATATTACTTTCACGTTTGAGAAACCTCTTTTTAGACATTTCTTTTTTCTTATATTTTTGCACATGTATCTTGCTTCTACGTCTGATTTCAAACTTATTTATAAATATAAGGAAAATACAAGGGTAAGAACTTTGATTTGTAATAGTTTTGAGAATGTTACGATTACGGTTTCCTAATATTGTAGTATTGTAAACTACTCACATAATAAGCATAGTATTGAGTTATATTAACATAATATTTATAATACGTTGACTCAATAAATAATAATACACTTTCTAATGAATCATCTCATCTCGCATCTTTGAATCAACTCATTTTTATCTCAGTTAGGGCACTAGTGGTACTTAGTTTCACATATCTAAGTGTCAGTCACTATATTTTAAAAATAAGTAATTTCATGCAATATATCTGCATGAAGTGTTAATAAACGTGAAATAATCTTACTTTACTTACTACAATGTATCTATCTGTAACTATCATAAATGCGAAGGTTTGGATAGATGGATATTTTATTACTCATTCACAACAAAACTTTTTAACGGATCTGGATAAAACTTAGCACTGGCATAGGCTACTTTTTATTCCGGAGAAATATACGATTCCCATCAGATATATTTTAATTTCCACGTGAACTAAGTCGTAGTAGGATACATTTTAAAACGTTTGTTTTTAAAACATAAGTTAGACAAAGTATTTAAGAAACATTTGAATAAATGTGCCACGTTAGGATAAAAATCATGACACTCAGCAAGTTATCAAGATGTCCAATTAAACCGCTGATTTCCGTGCAAAACTGCGCCTTTGATAACTTTTTATAAAGCATTTAGAAAAACCAAGTTGTGGCCCGCGTAAAATAATGGGATAAAAATTCCTATTTCATAAAATTGTGGGATATAATTTATTAATCGTATCATTTCCTACAGTCTAAACGCTTATTACGATGTGTGATGTGTTGTTTTATTTTTTGCTTTTTTGTATAGCTATATACTGACAACAGCTCAACGCCATGGTGAAAATGGGTACAAATTAAGACTGATATGGCAATTAAAGTGACTCGGACGGTAATTTGATCTCTGCGTCGCGCGTCGGAACGGTGTCAAAGGGCATTTTCCCTCGTCTAAAAACATCTTATATAATATATATTTAGATAACTGACCGGTTCTTATTAAAAAAATATCAACTTGGCAAACTTAAACTTTACTAACAATATTTGAGACTTAAATAATATTACACATAAAATAAAATCAGAAATATTAGAAAGCAATACGACTATGGTGAACGTCCTTCTGATCCGGTGGTCGCAGTAAAAGTGGACGAGAGCCACCGCTCGTGCTTCCACCTTCCTTCCTGATCCCCTCCGCAACTGTTAGCTCCCCCACATCACGCCAATATGACGTTACGGCTAAGCCCCGCCTACCAAAGTTTTCGTTTCCGCTAACTATATAATATTTTAAACTGGTAAAGGTTAAAAAGGTAATGAGTGTTTCAAAACATTTTTAAACAACCAAGAAACCGTTACATTAATTGTGATAAATATGTAGGCATATGTATATTATCTCCTGCAAAATATATCGTCGAAGGTTGAAATGTCATAAATCTACATTATACAAAGAGGAACGATTTGTTTGTCTGTAGTCGAGTAACCCTGAAACTATTGAACCGATTTTATTGATTTCAAGCTTATTTATCCCGAAGTAACATCATTCTCCGAGCTTTAACCAACTAAACTGGGATCGGCTTTCAGTCTAACTACAAAACGGCCGAACTTCGATATTCTACGTTAAGCGACTGGCATCAGACCTCCAGAACTATCAAAGTACTAGGTGATATCGAAGTTCTGTAGTTAGACCAGGTTGTCGGACTTTTTTTAGGGCTCCCACAACCCGTAACGAATGCCACGATGTCCGTATGGCAACCGGGACCGACAGCTTACCGTGCTCTCTGAGGTACCTAAGACTAACCTGGATAGTATTAATTAATCTTGCAATGTGCTAAACCTACTCAGCTACCACTTAGAAGTAACATAGGTTATAGTTTATTTAGTAATAGTTTTAGGTAAACACGGGGAAAGTCGCGGTCACAGCAAGTAAATTTTATCCATGTACATTTTTGATCAAATCAAATCGAATCAAAATCATTTATTTCAACTAAACCATTATGGGTATTTTTGAATTATCAGGAGTAGTAGTCAGTCAGACTAAGTCAGTCGTGCAGCTAGTTGCCTGTTCCAATTCGTAGATCCAGTGGAAAAGAACAGGCAAGAAACTCCAAGGACACTCTTTTTCAACATGTTTTTTACATATCACTGGTTACATTGCTTATATGCGCAAGTTAAATGTGAGGACAATGTAACGTATTGTTCTAAACTATAAACAGTCACGCAAACTACTACTATATGTAAGTAATAGCAGTTCAGAAATGACCAGTCCCAACCAACGGCACTCGTTCACGAGCATGACGCACGCGCCAGCCATCGTCCACTTCAACCATATGATATCAATTGATATCAAAGGGAGTCGAACGACCCGACACGCACGCCACCATCGGCAGGGCGTCTAAGGGGACACGGCATAACCAGAACTGCCATAGCAAATTAACTTAATATGTTAGTGACTACACAGTTCTCACATGTACAATTAAAAATTTAGTAAATGTAACATATAAATTGGTGACAAAATAAAGGATAATATCAATGTTTTGCAAAGTCAATGATGATGATTAAATTATTAATAAATAACATGTCAGATAAAAACTACTAAACATGTGAATATTCATATTTCTTAAGACCGCCACTCATTTACAGTGTGGCTGTGGAGCAGGACCAGCATTTACCCAAGCATTTTTATCAGCTAAATAATCGTCTAGTTTATAATATGCTTGGTTGCATAGTGTGCGTTTAATGCAAGTTTTAAATTTCTTCTCATTTAGTTGAAGAATATTAGGAGGTATTTTATTATAGAATTTAATACAGTACCCCATGAAAGATGTTTGCACTTTTGTTAATCTAAATTTTAGTAGTACAAATTTATTTCTGTCTCTAGTAATGTAATTATGTCTTTCACATCGTTGAGTAAATAGGTGCAATTTTTTTCTGACATACATAATGTTTTCATAAATATACTGACAAGGCACCGTCAGGATGTTAATTTTATTAAATAGTTCCCTAAGGGATTCGCGACTGCGTAGAGTATAAATTGCTCTGATAGCTCTTTTCTACAGAATGAATATAGATTCTATATTTGCAGCACCACAACAAAATACGGTAGGACATGATACTGTGAAAATAACTATAATAAACAAGTCTTGCAGTGCCTATGTCTGTTAATTGCCGGACTTTCCATACAGCATATGCTGCAGAACTTAACCGCTTTGAAAGCGATGATAAATGAGCGCCCCATTGTAATCTAGAATCTAGCGTAATCCCTAGGAAAACAGTTTCATTGACAAAATCTAACTTTTCCTTATTTAATAAAACTTGGCATTCATTGTGTCTAACGTTGGGCAACGAAAATCTTATACATTTAGTTTTTTTTCCCATTTAACACTAAATTGTTGGCAGTAAACCAACCATATACTAGATGAATAATATTATTTACATCGTCAAAGCTACTGGCGCGTCTATCAACTTTAAAAATTAATCATGTGTCATCGGCAAATAATACCATTTTAGTCTGGCTATCCAGTAAATGGGGGAGATCATAAATATATTATTATACAAGAAAGAGAAACGGGCCCAATATCGATAAAGATACCGAGAGCATCCTTTGCTTCCTCCCATGCGGTGTAAATATGCTGTAACAAGGTAACACCGGCGTCAGTTGTACAACGCCCTTTAGTGAAACCGTATTGTTGATCGTGAAGGATGTTGTTTGCATTAAAATGAAGTAGCAATTGATTAAACATAATCTTTTCGAAAACCTTACTAAATACCGGTAGGACTGAAACAGGCCTATAATTATTTGCATCTTTACTGTCTCCGGATTTAAAAAGCGATATTACTTTACTATTTTTCATGAGATCAGGAAAAACTCCTTGATCTACACTTAAATTAAATAAGGAGCGGAAGTTTCAATAATGGATTTGCAAGTTTTGATCGACATTCCCCACAGATCTTCAATAAATTTTACCTTAATACCCTTAAAAGCTTTTATTACTACTGCAGGGTTTACGTGCTTGAAACTAAAATCTACGGGACAGCTAAGAACATTTTTTCTAAAAATACTGATAGAGTGAATAGGAGAGGAGTCCAGAGTTTCAGTAGTTTTTATTGGAATGTCAGTAAAAAAATCAACAAATTCCTGAGCTATGTCCTTGTCAGAGCTTAAATTACCACGCCGTGTTTCTAGCAGATAGATAGATAGATAGATAACACTTTATTTGTACATTAGCAATACAGTAGAAGATACATTTTCATAATTACAGTAAACAGATAATGTACAAAGGGCGGCCTTATTGCTAGATGCAATCTCTTCCAGGCAACCTTAGGATGGATCAAAATGATTCGGAGAGATAGTGGCAGTTGGTGTTATATTTAAAATTTTAATTATTAGTATTTTCTAATAAATATGAAAAATAAAAATATACAGATATTAAATATTAACGTACTTTAAATACCAATAGGCACTTATACATACATAAACCTAACTATAGTATATACAATATATATATAATTAATATACCTTACAATATATAATATACCTCAATACAGTATACGTTAAGCGATCAGTAGTAACTACATACATACATATTAATGAATCCTAAGGTGAAAGATAGTGTTCATGAACCATTTTTTTAAAAATGGTTACTGATTGTGCTCGCCTAATATTTAATGGTAACGCATTCCATAAGCGTACAGCTTAAACAGCGAAAGATTGGTCAAAATATTTAGTGGAATGCTGTGGCATCTCCAGTCTCAAATCCTCAGACGACCTTAGACATTTTTCATGTGTGTCATGAAGGAACTTAAACCGTTCTTTGAGGTAAAAAGGGGCTTTAGGGTTGAATAAGATGTTATAAAGCAAGAAGAGGATATGAGTACTCCGGCGAGAGCGAATTGGAAGCCATACTTTTCTAAAAGTTTTCGAATAATTAGCAAAGTACCGTTTGAAAGACTCGCTCTTTACATGGGGCCTTAGGCCATAAAGTTCGTACAACCTATCTCTACTTTTCCTAATGCCTGTGGTTGCCCAATCACTAAAAACAAATTGGGGGTACACATCCTTAGTTTTCTTTTGAAAGATATTATCGAATTCATTATGCACTACTGAAAAGAAATCTGTGTAGAATTCATTTACGTTATTTACGTTACTATCAAGTGAAGCCAACTTGTTATTTATACCAGAATCAAATTTCATTAGTTTTCCCGATGTTATTTGTCTAAATTGTATTTGCATCTTCTGCAAGGGTGTGTTACATCTATAGATGACACTCAGTCCACTATGATCTGAAGGCAAATAATCATCAATAGCTTTATCTAAATACTCACAATTACAGAAAACATTATCTAAGTGGCATATGTCTGAGTTACACGAGTAGGTTCAAAGAAAATATTGGCTTAGAAATTGATTAGAACTTAAATTCTCTTCCAAAATATTTATGTTAAAATCACCGCATATTATCACTGATTTATTATTAGTAGAGACTTTCACCATTACGTCTTCCATTATAGTATCAAAGGTAGAATAATCCTGAGAATTTGGGGGCCTATAAACACACACTATGACATGCCCATCCAGCTCAACACAGGATAACTCAACACAGTGTTCGACCGAAAGTCTAACTATGTCTTTTCCTTTGTTTACATTTAATACAATTTTTGACTAAGATTAAGGATCCTCCGTGCAACATAGATTTTCGGTTAAAACAACTGGCCACAGTATATAGTTCTTATAATTAATTAACATTTGTTCTTCCTTCAACCAATGTTCTGTAAAGCACATAATGTCATATTGTGTTTTTTCCAAAAGCATTTCTATTTCTAGTGACTTACTAGACAAACCTTGAATGTTTTGATAGAAGAACTTCAAAGTATTCTGCTTAACCCTAGTATCATTTGTAGACTGTCTAAAGCTAGAAGATATATTGTGACATATTGCTTTAATCCTATCGTTAACAGTATCTTCTATTGTCATATTGACTAGTTTAAATAATTATCCGAAGCATGGCTCTGGACTATGTCATCACCAGGTAACTAATGTTCACTGCCTGTACCTGTACCCATAGTGTGACAGCCCTCCTTCGTCCTAAAACTACTACTATCTAACCTTGAAAATTAATAGTTACCATGAAGTGCAGACTACTTTAAGTAATATAATTCTAAGTAAGTGTTAGTAATGGATCATTTTATTGCTAAATAACTAAGTGCAAAAATTACGTTTCTTCAACATGACGTAGGTAGATTACAGGCAACAAATACATCATTGTTTCTTTCGACACGGGCCGTCGCGTCGGTAGTTTCCTGTAAATGTGTCGACCCATTAACATTCCTGTCGCATTGGAACGGAATTCCGGCTTCATGAGACGCCCCAGATTTGCTTTTCGGGTCATAAGCTATTGAGGAGCCATAGATCGTGGGCCATTGTTTATAAACTAATATCCGGACAATGCTATTAGCGCTACGCAGTAAATGTAAATCGTTGTATATCTTATTTGAATCTTTTGTGATGTTATAAAAGGGAGCGATTTTCTCATAACCATCCTTCTTAGGGGAATATTATATTACTTTTGTAAGGTTAAGCTGAAGATAAGTAGTTAAGATTGAGGGTAGTTATTTTGCAAATTTTGTAGGATTTTTTGCGTTTTACTTTTCTTTAATCTCAAATGTAATAAAAATACGAGTCCTGAGTACAACATGATATTCTTATTTTAGATTGGTGGATTTAGATTAGAAAGAAATAAAATACATTTATTAAACACGCAGCCACATATTGTATACATTATTACATTATATTTTATTATTGGTGGATTTAGATTAGTATATTTTTATTTAAGGGATTGGTTAATATAAATCATTTTTAGCGAAATATGTATCACATACCTCTGAATTACCCAACGTTTGCTCCGGTTTGGCCAGGTTGCCCTGGTCGTGGTAATGACGGTTTAGGATTTAAGTTCAGTAATCACTAATCATACCTCGAACTCGAAGGAGTTTATGTTATAGCACAACGCCATCGGTACGTAACTAATTTTATGAACATCCATTATAGCATTAACATTATCGCTATTTCCGACCGCAATATGAAGATCATGGCACTGCAACAATTCACAGTCACTATGAAATACGTGTATCGACATAATACATAATTATAACAATGATTAAAACACAATCTTTAGAACACCTATTTGAATTTGAAATGACTTCATTTCAATTTAATTTAATAACTAGGTATAGTTTTAACTAATAATTATAAATATTAAAATCAATTAGGTATAAAATATTTATATTCTACAAAATTATAACTAATATAGTGCAGGTCTTATTAAAACAATGTAAAATAAATCCTCCAATATAAAACTAATCCACTGGTGGATCAGTTTTATCATATTTTATTTTCTATTTTGGTTGTATCCCCCATGGAAGGGATCAGAAATACATTCTCATCCCAACCATTATCTCATTTCGCTCCTACTTAAGTTACTTAAAAACATATTTTTGCACAATCAGCAACAGAATGTGTTTCTAGATTTTTCTGTAAAAAGTAATCGTTTTATTGTGACATATCTACAGTTATTTATTTAAAAAGTAAAATTTGTTTTTTAAATAAACTCAAGATGATCAACTGGACTGATTGAAATGGTGTGTGATGACGTTTTTTAAATAGTATTATAAAATATAATATTTTGGTTTTTAATATTTTGCAAAACTGGTTGTCCTTCATAGTGGTTACAATGAATATAAGACAGATTTCTCTGAAAATGCCTGCCTAACAAGAGAAGAGTAAATAGAGAGAAAGAGGCCCTAACCCTTCCCTCTCCTCCTCTCCCCTTCTTCATCCCTTCTCCTACTCCGACCCTAAAGGCCTGCAACGCCCTTGTGACTCTTGAGTTGCAGATGCCCATGGGCGGCAGTAGTCATTTACCATCAGGTGACCCGTCTGCTCGTTTGCCCCCTATAACACAAAAAAAAACAGGTATTCGCCAGAGTACGCAGAAGGTATACAGGCAAGAGAAGTCGGCTAAGAACGGACGAAGCTAAGAAAGGGTATGTTGTTGCCTAGACCTACTGCAGAAACCTTCTTTGTTTCTTGTCGCTGAAGTTAGGTTCTTTTTTGCATTTAAGTATCCAACGATTAGATTTATTCATATCTACAATCACAACACAACCATATTCCAAAATAAAGTGTTTTAATATAATAAGTATTTATAGCGTACGAAGCCGCAGAAAATAGCTGGTTTTTAGTCTATATATATATAAAAATTAATCCTTATTTCCCTTCGCCACGCCATTATTTTTCTCTCTTAATTGGTGTAAGTGGCTAGGAGCCGTTCTGATTAAGATGAAATAAATAATTTAATGTATGAATATAATATATAGTATATATAATATATATAGTATAAATATAATAAATAATGAAATAATAATAAATAATGTTTTTTTTTCATCATCAGCTTAGCTACATGATGTGGTGATTTCTAAAGGCAAATACCTGATAAAGTAATGAAAAGTAAACAGAAACACTATTCGTTCCTACAATTTTCGAGGGTTTCTCTCAATTTTATCAGGATCCCATCATCAGATCCTGAGTTACTTGACATGAGACCACCCTTGAGGTATACCCTATCCAACAAAAAAAGAATAATCAAAATCGGTTCATAAATAACGGAGTGAGGGCTGAACATACATAAAAAAAAATATATATATTTATACGGTCGAATTGAAAATCTCCTTTTTTTTCGTCGATTAATAAATAACTTGAAAACGACTTTATCTACCGTTTTCATTCATCCTTTTTTTTTGTTTTCTAATACTGTGTATTCTTACGGAACGAACAATTAAGAAAATTGAGCAGAAAATTGGTTCCCGTGGGATGAATTTGAATTTCCACGCGAACGAAGTCGCGGGCAACAGCTGGTATGTTATAAAAGTAATCACAATAGGTTGTGCTTAACTGTTCTATAACACTCGTATAGCAATTCATGATAATAATAAAAGTAATGTACACACATACATTCCTACAAATATAAAGGATTACTGATTCTCTCGCAACCTTATTTTCACTTATAATTTTTTTTTTATCTTTATTTCCTACGTATAATATAACTTAGGCTCCTTGAATAATTCAGCTGGTACTTATTTTAATGAAAAATCATGTCTTCGTAGTAAGTTGTCCACTAATTTGCATAAAAAGAAACCATCCACAGAACTCAGACACGCAATAAACTTTCACGTTAACGATTTTCTAAAGCCAAGAATAATGATTTCACTAAAATACTTTATCATACGATATTCTTCGCGGTTTCCGTGTCAAAGGGCAAACTAGGAAACGAAAGAAGTCACGTATGCTTAATCTCACGCATGCTTGCGTGGAATATCAATCTCAGAACACTTGAAGTGTGACTTTGATAAGTAAGTCTTGTCGTTAGTTTTTTGTTGTTATGAGATATCATCCGTTCCTGTCATAAAATGTTATGATATACAGTTGTCACGAGCATCCTTGAGAGGTTATTATACAGTGTAGCATAAAATCATATGAATTTTATTCTGACACCTGATATGTTTCAAATGTGTACCTAATAGAGTAAGTCCTACAACTATCCTAATTATATAATTTTACGAATAATTAGTGTAATATGTAGTTAACGTCTTATAAGTCTCTACTTACTTGCCTGTTTAAATGTCCGAATATATTTCATGCCTAATATCACTTTTATTTTATTTATTTATTTATTTAATACATTATCCACAAAATGTACAGAGACGGAATTAATGCCAAAGGCATTCTCTGCCAGTCTACCTTAAGGTGGTGTAGAAAATAATGAAGTAGGTGCATTGGGAAGCATACGGATAAGTGTAATATCAGAAGAAATAAATATATATATACGAAAAAGAAATAAATAAATATTTACATAGATATATACATGAATATATAAATATAGTTATATAAATAATGGATACATAAACATGTTTTTTTTTGTACTGTTCTGATGATTCTGCTAGTTTACTGAAGAGGAGAGCACGAACCTTTGTTTTAAATGATAGGCACGAATAATTCCACTACTAAAAATAACGACATGCATATTTATGTTTTGTGAGCCGGTAAGCACCGTGGTATAAAGCAAAGTTACTAATATATGCAACCAAGTTTTCTGTTTGATACTTTTATTAATGCTCACTATTATCGTAGACCGTACATTAATACTGTTTTATAAACCTCTAAGCTGAGCCAAACGTGTAAGTTCTGCTTCTGACCTGACCCGCATATAATCTATTATAAATACGATGCCTTAAGATTAGTATTACTACCGCTTCAAGTTTAATATCTGACATCAAAGAAGGAAGTGTTTAGTGTTTATGTACAAAGCGATCTCTGTATTTTTGTCGCTCATACTTATGCGGACAAAACATTGTCATTATTGAGGCCGTTGTTGTAATCCCAGAATTGATTTTAATGTTTCTTATAATTATAATACAATTAAAATTGTGCATACACCCTCATTTTATTTGTATAAATTAGTTAGCAATATGACGTTAAGCAATAAAGCAAGAGCAATATGAGTTGTTCATAATTGAAATTCTTATTATCTTTGGACGGTCATCTACAATACACTTTATTGCCCAATAAGTATTGGCTCAGTCAAACAGTTCCCTTAGCTGAAGTACTAAAGCTGAATTTCCCAGATCATAAATATTACTGTGTTGAATTATTAATTGTGACGTAAACATTTTAATGCTCAGTAGGGAATAAAATTAAATTGTACCCTTATTATAAATAAATACAACGTTTAATCTTAGGTGGTACCTCCATAACTACCTCTTGAAATAAAGTGGGTGAGGATAAAATTAAAAATAACAAACCTACTGGGAAATGAGGCACCTTGAAAGCGGCCTCGTTATCTTGGACGCAGAAGCCTAAAGAAAATAATCAGCGAAAAACAAAAGAAAACGCCAGGTAAGTGGAACAAATTCCAATCTTTTTGAATTTAAAGATATTTTACGGGGCATTTGAAACTGTGATCTGGCCCTAAGACATTCTTAAGGTTCCTTTTCTCAAAAGAAAAACAAGGAACCCTTATAGGATAACTTTGTTGTCCGTCTGTCTAACTATCTGTCTGTTTATCTGTCAAGACATAGTTGGAATTAACATCAAATACTAATGTCTGCGGTCTATTGTAGCTATAAAAATCAAGCTTCAACGCAATAAAAATATGGCTATCTAAGCCTTATATTTTAATTTTAATTAAATTAAAAACTATGGGGTACTTCCCATTGACCTAGAATCATGAAATTTGGCGAGATGCTAGTTCGTACAACACAAGTAATAGAAAAAATCGGAAAGTTGTTAATTTACAGTTATATCACAAGATAATTTTTTTTGCTATCAAATCTTATTGGTTGCGCTAGGAAAATTTACTGTCCGGATGTCTTAATAAAAGCTGTTCCCGGATCCCACCTACTTAAGGCGCAGTACGGCACACCGTGTGGTTTTAGTCGGATCGCTCCCGACACACCGCCCCACCGAAAACCCCGGTGGGGTGACGGCCCGAGGGGGTTTCCACACGCAAAAAAAAAAAAAAAAAAGGAAAATTGACTGTGGCGTATATCGAGGTATGGGAGAGTATTTTTGCACGGCAAAATTAGGTGTATCACTCGGAAAGAAACGAGCAAATCTTCGAGACTCGATTCCCGAGATAGATAAACTACAAGTTCGTACGGAAGACTCGGTCTGCGAGTCAGCCTCGCACTTGTCCGGTTTTTCTTTTTCGACAGAATTGTCGTGTTATTTTAAACGAGGAAGAAAATTATATTCCAGAATCGAAACTATGTTGTCCGATAACATATTAATATGTTTGTATTCGTATCAAAATGAAACAGCTGACACAGCTTTCTACTTCCTAATATTCTTCATTAGTAGGGTCTAAGTTTTAATTAAAATTGCAAGAAGGTTTCGGAACGTTTCGATTGCTATGCAGTTTCGTTATTTTGCAAACTTATTTTCATTCAAAATATATAAAAATAGGAAAATAAAGTTATTAAATTTCTTAAACTTAAATTAAAACGTTGACATTCATTCAAGCTAATAACTTGGAATAACACGTTTCTGACACGAGAGCAGAAAAACGTGCCCTGGATTTTGAACGCAAGACGAAGTAGAGGAGCAGTTTAAAAAAGTTTGTTTTGTACCGTTTGGTAACTGTCATTACCAATCGCAAGCTATTTATCTTAAGAGATTACATTTCGAAGATTTATGTTGTGGCATTGATTAAAGATTGTTTTATCGTCCGTAATAATAGGTTTACCTCAGTTAACGATCGTGGAATGATTTTATTTGTTTTGTTCTAATTCGATTATCATAGGAAAGGGTAACATATAGTTGGAAGGAGGGTTGACAAGGTTCGTTAGGTTTATTTTTATAAGGGAATTTATTGTCATCTTATATTTTTTAGGTTAGAAATATTTTGAAGCTATGGTGACGCACCATGGCTTAGGCAGATTATGAATATGACTGAAGTAAACCGACTATTAATACACTTTAGTTATTTAGTATTATAACACATAGTTATAATGGTAGGAATGAGACAGCTGGACACACCGTTGTTTTGGACTGCTTGTGTGGCTAACTACAGGCCCGAATCAGGTAAGTTTGCTTGTATGAAAGGAAGTTTCGGTTGCCTTTTTGGCTTTTAACAAAACCCAATAGTTTAGGGCGACCTACCTCAATAATAGAAAGGTATTATAACAAAGAAGAGAAATATAAATTATACACAGATTTTTTGAAAGAAAATCAGTAAAAATATTGAAATTAGTATAAAAGTTTGCATAGTCATAGGTTGAGAAAACAAAGAGTTTTATAAAATAAAAGGTTTTAATATAAATAAAAAATAATTACGAGTTGCTACCATTTTCCGACTTCTTACATGTATTTTATCGTTTTATCGCAATGTATGTCTACATTTTTATATGTTTGTCTCTAAATGTGTTAATATTTATATAAAAGTAAATAAAATCTGTGTGCATTGTGCATGCACTGTTTTTTTTTATCGTCGTTTTATCGCAATGTATGTCTACATTTTTATATGTTTGTCTCTAAATGTGTTAATATTTATATAAAAGTAAATAAAATGTGTGTGCATTGTGCATGCACTGTTTTTTTTTTTTAAATAAAACGGCAAAGAAATCCTTTCACATTAATTTAGAGTAAGTGCAATATCCTTTGTTCTTGGTACTACTTTGTGCAGCTTGGGATTCCGAGAAACCTTCCTACACGATGCTAATTTCCCAAGAGGACAGCAGCATTTGTCACACTCAATTTGTTACCTACTAAAACAATTTATATCACAGGACAAAAAAAGATACTGTTACTGTGGTAAGTTGTACGTAATACGTATGCACTCAATCTAAACTCTTGATTAGAACGGTCCGTATTCTTCAAATCGCTGAAATTATTCGAAGAGCTAGAGAAAAACTTCTCGCTGGAGTGAGATCGACTCAATCAAATTGACTTTTACAACTTTTACTCCGGAGTCTTTGTAAATTATCCAGTACACTCACAGCTGGCGCTAGAAAACTATTTTGCATTAATATGTTCCGACTTTTAAATTCAAATTTCTTGGCACTGGTAGACGGGATTCGGAGTAGAAATTCGATAACCCATACTTTTGTGTTATAAGTTATAACTGCAAACTTTGGTTTCAAATTGTCTTCTTTTTCTTTTGCAGAGATTCTTTTTTCGGCTCGTTCCCAATTTATATGAACGCAGTTTTCTCGCTAGATGTTTCGTCTGTTTTTTCCACAAACGACAATTTACATAAACAACATGGCAGACGCGATATTTTAACATTTTTCTTGTTTTATGAATCTTGTGTATCTTGTTTTGTGAATATTCAGTGGGTAATCGCCAAGGTATATATGTAAACATTACTTAAATCAAAGAGCGGTAGCCAAATAGACGCTAAAATAATATTATTTTATAACTGTGTAGAGATAAGGTAT
Organism: Callimorpha dominula; assembly: GCA_949752705.1. Lineage (NCBI taxonomy): Eukaryota > Metazoa > Arthropoda > Insecta > Lepidoptera > Erebidae > Callimorpha > Callimorpha dominula. The sequence goes on from OX457005.1 coordinate 6,998,662, forward strand.
TAACTACGATGAATTTGGATTACATCGTACTAGTTACGCTCAATATATAAATATTAGCTGTTCTATTGTTCCGGAAACACTTCATCTGTGTTGTGGTTTCTAATAAAGTAAAGAGAGTTAGGACTAACTGGAGCCACGAGTTGTAAATGACGGGTAATATAATTATAGAGGGTTGAAGGTTGATAAACTTAAGCTATGTTGGATGACTACAGTATCTACAATGTCAATTTACATACTAATTTAAACCAGAAGTGGCAGATAATTTACTAAATGTGCTGTGCGGTGCGGTGCTTCTTCATGATGTCTGAAAAAGTAATGAGATATTTAAACGACGGTTTCCCATTTGCTGAGGATTGATGAATTCTCTGTAATTCAATTCTTGATAACTGTTATTCTACACGTAAAAGAGGCTTAAATAATTGTTTTCCAAAAAGTTGAGAAACGATTCTATTGTCTTGGTGTAAGATACAAAGTTTGATTATTAATATGTACGATAGTGTTTGTTAATAAACGTATTATATTGAAAACACTAAGAGTTAAATATGGTTATTTTCTGAATTGAACAGAAAATTAGTTATTCCAGTTCATAGTATATTACTTACATTCATAGTAAGTTTTTAATTAATGATTAGAAAGACTGCTTCACATAATTGTGTGAGTTGCAGGGTATGTGAGGACATATAATTATCTGTTGATGTAGTGCATTTTATTTGAGTCAGTAAAAGTACAGATGTATTTTTATGGCTTGAACAGATTAGATTTTGGTAACTTTAAAAGTATTCTACCTCAACCTAACTCAAAGGCTTGTTTAGGCTAATGACACTCAAATGAACTAAATTGTTATTTTTATTGTAGCATATTTAAGCACAAATATATAATTAAGGTATGATGGAAGAGATATGCACAATGTGTAAAAGTCCCTTAAAATTTTAAATAACAAAAAATGTGGTTACAGAAAAGTATAATACACTAGAATAGTTTATACTTTTGAATATGATGTAGAATTGTAGGCCTATTATAATATGAAATCATGAACTACTTATTATGAATATCTGGCAGCTCCGCCTAAGCATTTATTCCAGTCACAGAAATGTAAATTCTAAATTTATTTAGATAATTGTGTGTGAGTGATAAACGGTTGCTATTGAGACTGTCATATTAGTTAAGTTACATTGTTAAGACCAACGAGGAGTTGTTGGTATATTTCTTTCATTATTTGTTCTTTCATCAAAACTGGTCTCACTCTCATGGAACCAGGTCTGATTAAAGCGACAGCGTGTGTTCCAATTCGATTGGACTTTCACATTATCACTCCATCGTAGCTTCAGAAGGTACGATGTGTGAAGGTGCCTATTGTGTGTCATTTTTATTGACACACAATAAAAATATTAATATTTTACTTACATTTACAAATAACAATCTTGCTTTTTTTTTAAAAAAAGAATACTAGCAACGTGGGTCACACATTACTAGTATTCTTGTTAACCCCTCCAGCTAAATTAAATGCTTGTATTAGGAGTGGGTTCACGTCGGTAGTGCACTGGGTGGGGTTCGAATCCGCAACCACTCGATCGCAAGTCCGACGCCTCACCCATTACGCTACCGCCGCTTTTATTTACCAAGTAATAATACAGGAACTGCCTACATTTATTTTCAACAATAGCTTCATATTATCTCTACCATATTACTTCTCACAATATACCCAACAAAGTGCGGCGTATGATTTTACGTGGTTTTAATTAGCCGGAATAGTGGAAGCTAGCTTTAGAGAATGTAGGTTACTCTGATGTTTTTATAACGTCATAAGCCCCTTGTTCATTCTACATTGGTGTGCAGCTTTTTGGATTGCAGGTGTGCTCGGCATTTTTCGTGCTGCTTTTATAAACCGGTAATTTTTGAAAGATTATTATTATTACAAAAAAAAGCGTTTTGATTTTTTTTTGTTTAATTCAGGTTTATATAAATTAGAGGTATACATCAAGACTTAATCACTATTTTTATTGGGTACTGGAATAGGCGTTTTTTTTTCAACTAATATGATTGAAAGTGATGATGAATTTATAAGATACGATATTTGATCAGTGTTAGCAGAAATTTCCAACAAATTATACCGATGTCATCGAAACTGTGTCGAAATGTCATCTAACGAGAGCAATAGCTTATTATTTCTTAAAGATTTATAAGATCACGTAAAAATATATTTACATCAATAGTTACCATGATCATTGTTCCAGCTCTAACAATAGTGTGTCTGTATTGGCAAAGAATAGAAACGAAATTAAGATAAAACCTATACAAATTTTAACTCTATTTAACGCAAGATACTACAGATAAATGTGTGCTACAAGCTGTGGTGTTTGTACCAGAGCTCATGGAAAAAGGAGAAATTGACCACATCAAATCTCCTTTGGGTAAGCCAATGCATATGAAATAGTCTTCTGACCAAGACCCATGTTTAGGCATCTTGAGGTCTTAGGATATTGGGCCACTATGATACGGCACCTTGATGGAGATGGAGAAGAAAAAGATGAAATAACCATAGTCTATAAAATAAAAGTACAGAGAGGTATTGGAAACTTGATTTTACACGAAATTTTAATTCATGTAATTCAAAATTTCAGGAAGTTACAACTTTTCACCGTATGTCGATCTAAAGTGATCAGTTTTTTTTTTATAACTCTTATTTTTTTTTTCATCCCTCTAACAAATCCATTTTGAGCTCACGATTGACGGTGCTGGATTACTGACCCGAGCGCTTTGTTTGATGTTTCCCCAAAAATTGTCAATGGAATGCTCTGAGCTAAACACTGACCACTCCGTGGTCTGAATACTTAAATAAAAGTCGTTTCGTAAAGTATCCATATTTATTAAAGACCCACGTGTGTATTGGCTATCTCTGACAAGTCAGTCACAACATAACGAAGGCCCTTTATCAGGCAGTTGGCCTCTGTGGTGCCAAACACTTTCATGGAGTGGTACTCGAAGAACGAGCATTACACATTTAGCACAGCGACAAAGAAACAATTATACCGGTGGGGATACGTTGATGATATCTTTGCAGTTATCGACCGCAACTCACTAAAGGAGCAAAGCAGGCATTTGAACACGGCTCATAAAAAAAAACAGTGCATAGTCGAAGAAGAGGAGAATAAAGTACTACCGTTCCTGGAGGTATTAGTTCTATCCGTGGCTCGAATGGTTGACTAGTGGCGCCTTGGAGCGGCTCCCATTATCACCTTTCTCCTGTGCCTAGATCAGTAATAAACCGATCTCTCAACATCTGCGAATACCACCACCATATACCACAACATCTGGTCAAGGAAATGGATCACCTACGCCACACACTATAGGATAATGAATACCGGTGGCGGGAATGTACCCGGGCTGCAAGTGTATTTGGCAAACGGTAGATTTCCGGTGAGGAATTATACTCCGTGTTTTGTTCGCTATATTTGCTTAGTAACTGATAATATCGGATTCATATTAAACCGAAAGTATGGTAGCAGGACGATCTTACGCCACTCATCAGTGTATACTCGATCCCGTGCGACTGTGGCTTGAGCTATGTAGGAAAGAATCATTGTAGCATTGCAGCTAGGCTGCAGGAACACATAATCTGTATGAAGGGAAAACTATTTGGTATCACAGAAAATACGTGAAGGAATCAAGATTTAGGCATCGTCCAAACTTCAATGGAGACAGTGCCTGGGCAATCTGTATACTTGCAATAGTGTAATAATTATTAATTTCTTTTTGCATTTGCATTTTAACATTTGGTTGTTTTGTTAACATGTTTACCCAATATACTCATACTAGCATCATAGTTTGCCTGTTTATTTTGAATCGTCGTGAAACCTAGATACATAAATTTTACATAGTTGTTTGTTCTTAGTACTTTGAAGACGAACCGCTGAGGAACCTCTATAAATATGTCAAACCTTACGTCCATTTGTCGTCCTAAGTTTCTAATCTCTAAGACAATTTTAACATAGTGGAGATTATTTTGAGTAAGTATCAAGGTATGTAGGTAGAAAAACCACGTTAGAAGTACACAGTCATTTAGTAAACAATTAGCAAGTAATTTAAATAGAGAGAAATAGATTAAATAAAGAAGTGTTAGTTCCGGTTCAATATAAAATTAGATTGTCATGGTTTCTCTAGAGGTCTGTACTGTAATAATAGTTTTTGTAGGAGCAAATGGTTTTCTTTTTTTAATTAGAACATTCCTCTCTCTGTTTGTTTTTTTCTTATAATGCGGACACTTTATTACATATAAAATCCTTGTAATCTAAACCTTTTCATGCAATGTAATTGAGGCGAAAAATCCCGTCGTATTACCTTTTTGACGATCTTTTCCTGTTTTGCCAAAGTCTAGAGATATTAATTATAATTTCAAAATAACTTGTGATGCTTAGGAAAAGTAGCGTGTGGTCACACGTATAGTGGGCGCGTTAGTTGAATGCAGAGCCCAGGAATGCGTAGTATAAAGAATAGCACTACACCGGGCGTGGGAGGAGATAGTTGCTTCCGCCCTTCACTTGAGGCCCTGCACCAACTCACCACTGCACTCAAGTGGCCCTCGTATGCCACGCAACCTAAAATAACTAGTCTATAAGCATTATACTGTGTTATAAGTCAAACAACTCGCTTATCTGCGTTTGTAATGTCACAGATAAACTCCAGGGATAAGTCATCTTTGTTTCTACAGTAATCTTAGGCTGACAAGGGCCTTGAATCGTTACTTTTCCTTGACTAAGACCTGAAGCACCTGGAGCGTGATCGCTCGAGGGGCCTAAGAAGCATTAGTTATATATAAAAGAGGTGACATGAGATCCATATTTTCCGAAATGAGAAAATGTACCAATCTGTAGATTTTGACTTAATAAGAAATGCATTGCTCAAAAATATATGAAAATGTAAGATGTATAATACTTGATTTTTTATTTCATAAAATGAACTTATGTATATCATATTTTGTGCGTTAAGTTGGTCTTAAAGTTGTTCGTTATAAATAATCTTCAAATAATAAAAGAGTAAGTTTATGAATAACCGATGCTCAACTAAAAATTACATACACTGTAACTAATTATATAGACTCGAATCAAATTGTTCGTAGAAACATCTTAATCACTACAGTTCAAAATTTCCTGTACAGAATCCGCAACACTGGCTAACATTTTAGAATTCTCTTTCCCTCGTGCAAAGTTTGCATGTTTGCATCAAATGCGCGTAGAATAATTAATAAACATAGCCACGCTTGCACTGAAGCCGGAAGACTGGAAACTGGAAACCAACATAGAGTAGCAAATTTACGATCTCGCAGACAAAAATATTCACTTCCATTTACTAGATAGGAATTGCTATGGTTTTCATCAAGTATTTTTTAAATGTGTATATTTTTTTAAACACGTTATCTGTTGGTAATCGATTTTTGGATAGATTAGATTTGTTATCCTTCTCGTAGCAAAAATACTTTTAAATATTTTTCTGCACACCCACGTGGAAAAGGATTTACACTGCTATATGCAGTAATGTTATAAAGGCTCAATTTCTTACCTCCTCTGTCACTTAACGTTTACATGTTTCTATTAAATGCGTTAGTTTCATTACGAGTGTTTCTCATGCATGCATATAATTATGCACATTGAAGTCAGTGATACATTTTTTTTAAAAGATAATTATGGTAATTGTTGTTTACGCAGAAAATATGTTCTTAGATTGGAATATGATACAATAATTTAAGGTCTATCGTCGAGCAGTGCAGAGCCGGTGTGAAATGATGGCTGAGCGGATATCTCTATATAAGTGATAAGCTACATGTACATACGAATAGCGGTACGGGACGCTGGAAGCGACCCCAAGAATAAATAATAAATATGAATTTTATATACTCTTGATTTTATTTTTATTCACCTTCCGTAGAACAGCCTGTTTCATAAATAATTAATTTTATTATAATATTAATTAAAATAAATATTTTTTTATTCACTTACCTATAACTGGAAGAAATCGCATCTAGCGATAAGACCGCCGATGGTACCAGTATTCAATGTTTCTGTTTTATGTTTTAATGTTGTCTATTGTGTCCAATAAAGAATATTGTATTGTATATAATAGTTATGACGTAAAACTCAACTTCTCAAAGAAAAAAAAAAACAAAATTCTAGAACAAAAGAAGCCCTTGAAAAGTATTTTTCTTATAATTTGCACTTTAGGAATAGACGAGGCATGTAGAAAGACGTGCCTATAAACTTAGTAAAATATTCAGTTTCAAGTTAGGGGTTGTTACAAAATTAGGCCTTATTTCATAATCTAGAATGGGGTTAGCATTAAACTTGGCAAAGTGTACATACACTTTATCATGGCTATAAATTTGCATAGTTGAAACGGCCAGCACGTCAGGCACAGGGTTGTTGTCTCTATTCGAAAGTGCCTTATTGTTCACTATACATTGTATGAATCGATATAGATGTTCGTCAATGCATTCGAATAAGTGGGTCCACAACAGCCGTATTCAATTTCAAACAACAGCAAACAATTGCGTGTTCTGATGTTGGTATTGTTTTCGATATACTACTTGTGGATATTACTGTGTACACAAAGACATATATGTACATATTGTATATACAAGTACATATGTATACCAGTAAAATCTTGTTTCTTTACAATTAAATATAATGGTGCAGAAAAGAATAAAACGTATGATTTAAATATGAGTAGAACTTACTTCTAATTCAGGTTTTAAATTTTTATCAAATACTAATATTATATTTTACATTAAACTTTTTTGCAAAATCTAACTATATTGTCATCCAAGAGTGTCTCTGTTTTCAAGGGTAATAAGTATGTGGTTTAGATTCCAGTATATTGCCCTTGCCACACTTATTACAGTGTAATTATGATGCTTGCTGAAGGCTAAGACGTATTCTTTTTGGTTCGTTATTTCTGTATCAATGTATATACATACGTATATGTATATAATGATATCATAGCAAGTTTTGTGCTTCATCTAGGTTACTCATTTTACGGTGCGACAACTATTCATACTAAGTTCTATACTCCAGCAACACACTCAAGCTCCACACACACATGATCACACTAAAACTAAACGAAGAATAAAAATGTATACCACACCTCACCCATACTTTACTTCACAAAACGATTCTTTTACTACCTAGGGCCATTTCTGTATATTAAATTAAACCAAATCTTTCTGATACACAAATCCTCTTAGCTTTAATAAAAACTCAAATTACTCAATATCTCTTCAAGAAAAACTATATAGAAACGGAAAATTTAATGACACCAATAGCGTTTTATAACTCCATAATTCCATAGACACACACACATCCTCTCACACACACATACACACGCACACGCAGACGTACGCGCACGCTCACGCAATCGCACATGCACACGCACACGCACGTGCACACGCACACGCACGTGCACATGCAACGTATCACCTCCAAATATATGATCATTTGTTAAACTATATTGAAGTGAAGTAAGGGCCTATAAAAAGTTTGTATAGAAAATATTTTGACTAGAGCAACCTAGCTGAAAAGGCGACAATGTTTCTCATTGTCGTAAACAAACAATTTATTGAGTCTTCTTTCTATGCAGCATGTAAATAGGACTCTGTAAGGTTCTCTAATATTGTATTTTTAGTGAATAAACAAAACATCCCTTTATGAATACAGATAAACTGTTTTCTAGAAACCTCCGCTTTAGCCTATACCTTTATTCATTCAATGATACAATATAAGGCTACATTCTTAAAGCATATATGCTTTTGAACGATTGCTTTAAAAAAAAGTAAACTGACTCAAATGCGCCGAAATCATGTTAATTCAAATAAGAATAGAATAGAATGAAACAGAATATTGTACACCAACGACATATTGCTTATAAAATATATACAAAGTAGATATGTACAATAGGCGGTTTATCACTAAGAGCAATATCTTACAGGCACCCTTTGGATGGCCAATTTTGATTTTTATACAAGACTGCAATATTTACAGTGTCGTTTTGGATAGTATAGTATCCCGGACGGACGCCGGCAGATTTTTTTTGGATACCATACTATCCGCAGACGTGCAAGTGGATCAAAAAATAACGTGTAGTTATCAGAATAAGCTCTATTCTTCATCACTTAATGTTTCACCTTTAGAATTAGAATATTTAAAAATGAATTAAAGACGCACTTTGAGTACAGCCAATTGCATCGCAACCCGTTTAATACTTATATTTACTTTGTACAAAAGTGGAAAACAATGGAAGCTGTGTGTATATACATATCTATTGATCTGTTAATTGTATTAAGTTAAAATTTTGTCAGTGGTTTTCGTATAACTGAATAGACGTAAATTTTTGAGAATGTGTTTTTGTGAATAGTTATACTAGATAGAATATATAGATTTTTACTAATATTTTATTACTTAAAGTATTTCCATAGTTTTTATACTATCCTGGGACATATAACTGACGATAGATTTGCCTGTACTGCTGTCTTTATATGACGGACAAACATACTATAAAATATTTTTATTGTGAATAAAAATCTACATATTTTTGCATATAAATATTTGCATTGAATAAAAATCGAATCCGCGAGTCGAATGCACTATCGCCGCGCCACAGGTCATCCATATAATTATGACAACTTTTATCTAATGATTAAATTTAAGTTTTTCTTTCCTTTGTGCCTTATTCAATCACTACAAAGAATCGATACGTTTCCATAAAATAACGATTATCAACACCACCCGTTTCCTTTGCTTCCAAGTAGGTAAACAATTTTTAATAGATATTAAGTTTCTCGCATATTTCATCCCAACAACTATCTTAATGAAACTCAATGTGTAGTTTTTAAAGCACGCTTCTACAAGATACCAAACTAGTTATTAACAGACTTAAAGTAGTTCAAAATGAGTACAAAGCCCAGATATCGGATGAAAGAGTTCAGAACAAGTTAGGATATTACATGAACCGGGACGGCTTCTTGTAGCTAATTGCAGTTTTTCTTCAGCGTATAATGAATTTAATAAGCGCTGAGGTACTAAGTAAGTTTTTAATTTTCGTAGTAAACTGCTGTATGAATTATACGACTCTTAAAACTTATTTAAACCAGATTAACTTCAATATTGCAGTCGAATTTGTGAACCGCGCGTTTAATTAAAACGTAATTTGCCAAATAGAAAACACAAATTGTATGATAGGAGTTTATGAATTATTATTTCGTTGTTCTTCGGTCGCCTCGATGTCCTTGTAGACAACTATTGCTGTATTTGGAGTGCTTGGGTAATTTACTGCCGAAGTTTGTCTAATGGATTATTTATGAAATGTTAAAAGGGGAACAAAGTCAGACTGTAACTTTCATTATGTTTTTGTTACACGAAGATTGTTCCACAATACCTTATGAAATAAATATGTAAGTACTATACTGTTATTGTCCTTCAAATTTTATGTTAGGATAAGTGAGTGAGAAAAGATTTTTGAGTGAAGAGATTTTTGAGTATTTGTTTGTCATTTAAGTGAAACCAAAACTTTTAAAAATATTAATAATACTTTTATGAAGGCTAGGCAGAAACGGATTTTTTTATTTGATTTACATAAATCTAACTACACATTATATGTATTTTTATTATTTTTAATTCAATAAATAGTACATCCCAAAAATGAAAACATTTAAATTAAATTAAAATAGTCAAAGTAACCCGTCCCGCATTTATTTACAGTTATTGATAGTCAAGTTATCCCTGTAGTGAAACTTATGTTATGAATATGTATTCCTAAGATTGGGTGTACTTTGTGGCCTGTAGGTTCATGCTTGTAATTTCCAGGGAGTGATCAGGGATGCAATCAGGAAGTGTATTTGTATGTACTACGGTACATAATTGTATTATGTTGTTAAAAAAATTATTGACCCACAAAATGCTACATTTTATAGTTATTCTATATATATTCATAGTTGTATTTTATCAATTGATTACAGCCATTCATGTTTCTACTTGAGTGAAATTGTTTAAAATTAAAAAGTTATGCAAACCTTAAAATAAAATATTTTTGCAGAGAACGCAGAATATAAGTAAAAAAAAACAAATATATGGCCAGGAATCTCAGACTGATAAATGATTAAAAACAGTGAGTACTACATTTACAGAGACAAGAGAAAGCCTCAAAGAAAGATGATTAAAAAGAATCAATTTATAATTGTTTGTATACTTGGAGACAACATCGAAATAATAGTTGAAAAATTGAGACTTAAGATTTCCTGAAAACATTAGGGGACAACAAACAAAAACCATATAATTTCCATCGTTATTCAAATAAGCGACTTTGGAGTTATTCGCTATAATTGCTACAGCTCTGTATGAACTACCTACGTTCTGATCTTCTGGGCAAACGGAAGCAAGAAAAAACAAAAAATAATTTTACTTAAAAATATTAATGCTATTATCTTGGTAATATTATAAAGGCGAAAGTTTGTGAGGATGGATGGATGGATGTTTGTTATACTTTCATGCAATAGCGGTTAAACGGATCTTGATGAAATTTGGAACAGAGATAGATTATAGTTTGTAATAATAGCACATAGGTTACTCTTTATCCCAGAAAAACGTACGATTCCTGTGGGATAGATTTCATTAAAATTGCCACGCAAATGAAATCGCAGGCAGCAGCTCTCGCACTAAATATTGCTCATGATACTCTAAAAATATTAAACAAAATAAATTCCCAGATTCGGGCAGCTTTAGGCATTGGTATGATTCAAGTACAAAAAGTCTTACATGAACATTTAGGCGTCAGAAAGCTTTGTACTAGATGGATTTCATAATTAGATTAAAGATCAAAAACACCGTCGTTTGGATTGGTGTCGCTCAATGCTTGAAAAGTATAAGGAGGTGCCTCAAATACCGTATATGACATCATCACAGGTGATGAAAGCTGGATATAATGTTACGAACCCGAAACCAAAAAGCAATCTGCAAAATAGATGTTTCCATTTGAAGATTTTCCGAAAAAAGTAAAGAGAAAATAAGAAGAGAAAAAAAAGGCAGAAGTCAAGTGAAAAAGAGGATTGCCTCATTCTTTGGACGGACGGGTCATTTCACAACAATCATTCTAGAAGATAAAAGACTGTTACTGCAGATTGGTATATCAGTCATCGTCTACCAGTTGTCTTGGAAAATGTTAGATAGCATCGCCCTAGAAGCAGGATCCTCCTGACGACAACACTCCAGCTCACCCCACCAGACGGGCTATCGAATATTTGTCTATCGAAGGTGTATAGTTAGTGAGTCATCCTCCTTACAGTCCCCACCTGGCACCTTGTGACTTTTATTTATTTAAAAAAATAAAAGATAAACTTCGACTAATTCGTTTTTTGAACCTTGAAGATGCCGTGGCTGCGTTTGAAAAATGCGTGGTAGAGATACCTAAAGAAGAGTGGGCTCACTGCTTCAATCAATGATTCCATCGTATACAACGGTGCTTAGAAAAAAACGGAGACTACCTCAAGCAATAAAAATATTAACAGGCGTCTATATTGTTTTTATTTTCTAAAAACGTTCAGTGTGACCCCGTATGGCTAGGTAATATTCAAACGCACATTGCGTAAACATTATTCTGCAGGATGCTACTTCTGTTAATTACGTATATTTAATAGGACCCTCTTTGGATCCTTGAATAATCTTCTGTCTGTTATGTATTTAGGACGTATCAACAGTGTTACATAATAATAATTTCCATTGCGCTATATTATTAGCTAGTAAAACACCGTATAAACCTCGGACAAACTTCGAATAATCGAAGAAGTAAATAAATCCTGTTTGGACGGAATGGGTCACAATCTAAAGAGTATAAGTACATAATTACATAATTTGTGGTATTTAGTTAGTACCATTTACTGTGCTAAATATATTCTATTGCAAATTATTTATACTACAAAAAAAAAATATATATATATATAAAAAAGACAAGATCCGTAGGGACCTATGAAAATTAAACTCAAATCAGATTACAGATTAAAGTTAGAAACAAATTAAACACCGAGTACGAAGATAGCATTAGTTCTGCGAAAATGATAGTCACTCCCTTTAACTTCTTTCTTTCATTTATCAACAAATAACAATTGGCACTACTTAGGTACATTAGTATGGTCCATCCCAAATATCATCAATCACGAAATGATTAATTTCCGTACCCATAAACCTACACCTAAGTGTCTACCATAAATCATTATCTTCATAGCAATAAACCTTTGGAGTATCGACTGTAAGGTCATCATATAGAGCGTGCTTGTTAAGTCCATCTACACCTACATACACTCATTTGTTGCTACCCTCCAGTATTTGTAGTCAACAATTGTATGTATTTTCACTAAAGTTCATTAGGAGCTCGGTCTTCCTGGCAACAGCCGGTTTGAATTGAAAGTAGCTCTGACCTGCTTAAGATATTACTTACACTTGGCAATCCATCGGTCTATACATTATCCCTTTTATTCGATTACCTTCCTCCTTGCCTGCATTTCGCTTTCAATATGTTTTCAATTTTCGATTCTTTAATCACAAAAGTGCCCGGTTGAAGGCATAGGAGGACCAGGAGAAATATGACGTGACGTCCTACTAAATAACTTAAACAAATTTTTACTTAAGGTATACCTAGCTATAGCAATGAATTATCTAAATACAACAGAAATTAAAATGACGATGCTTAGAAAGTGACTGAGGCAATGCTTCCGTAACAGAATATATAAAAACCCGTATAACACGACCAACAGCTTTACCGAAACACAAAATTGTAACACATAACAAACCACACGAAGTCCAGTTCCTCATTTAAATACAAAACCTTTTTTTTAGGAAAAGTTAGAAAAGTTATAATTAATTACATCTACGTTCGTTAACTGACACGATATATTCCGGTTGCAGTTCCGTGTGAACACTTTATGTTTATGTTGTCAGATTTGGTGACCTCGTTAGGAAGTCACTAATCGAATAGTATATCCGCTTGTCAGAATAGCACAACTTATCACAAAAGCAAACTGCAAAACGGGACATTGTACGGGAAATAAGACGGAACATTACACGAAAATTTTACCTAAAAAAAAAATAATATTGGTAGTAATATTGGTAGTGGTAGTAGACCTAGGTCAATATTTGCTAACCCACTGTTTTAAATAAAATCGTTAACAAAATTCTTCCTGCAAAGTGTCCTCTACTGCCACGTCCGCCCACTCCGCTGCAATAATAGCAGTATTTTTTCACGTGGACTGAGCTGGGGACTTTTAACGTTTTGACATATTCTCCGTAGTCCGGTTTAACATTCAAATTCTTCTTTTAAAAGTTATAAGAAATAAAAAAGTTCCTTAGCTAAATTAGATATAAACTTCAGTCTATATACAACCCCGGAGTATGAAATGATGGCGGTAATAAAGAAGACTTTAGAAATTGCTTTTCCTAGTACTTTGAAAGCATGAAAAGCGAATAAATTGTCACATAAAATACGTTAAAAACAATGTCAAGCTGTATGGTCGTGTAATACTGTTAGAAGATTCCTCTACTAGTCTCCTACTTATACTACTAAGGTTACATCAAACCTTAATAACTTTCTTCTCAATCTATATCCATATAAATATTTCTAACTTTGTCAATAAAATTATTGTTACTGTCGATGTGTGTATATACACATCAGAGATTTATGAAAAAGTCTTTATGAAAACGACATACGAGTATCTATTGTGTAAATAGATTTTACGGAACATCAGTTCAGTTCGGAAGTGTTATATCCGTTATATGAGCTTTGCTGTAATGCTCGCGCCTTAGAGAAGTTTCACTTCAAACGTATGTAATAACTAAGTCTTAGAATATGAAGCTGATGTGAATGTGCCAGTTCATTTAAAATGAGCTTTTGCACTTTTGAGCGTATAATTTTTGGTCGTGATTTCAAAATGCATTTAAAAGAAGAACAAATTGATGATAAAACAAGAACTCAGTAGTATGAGAAGGATTTATTAACATGCATATATTTTGGTCACAACGATGATGTTGTTATCCAAGCCTTTGCCCAGAGCGGAGATCTTTTACTTACGACAGGAACAATAATATCTTTTAATTTTGTACATATTACCGTAAATATCAATCAATTTGCCACCCAAGTTTTAATTTATTTCGCGTACATAAATGTACAAAAGGGTATTCGTCCACTACGAAATTAAATTGTTATATAGAAACCGTATTGTAAAAATAATATGAAATGTTTACACGAAACTCAACCGTAACTTCGACATAATGGATCGAACTAATAACGAAACACCAATATATATTGACATAAATTTTGCTCATAAATCACAAATGATTAATATTTCAATTAATTTGAATAGTATTCAATCATGATATTTTATAGTAGGTACGGATCAAGATCATCATCAAATTAGGAGTATGAAAATCTGACATTTATTTTAACAAAGTAAACAGGGTAAGAATAACCGAATTCTAGACTTTGGTTAACCCCTAAGTATAATATTTATACCCACAGCGGTAAATAAGTAGTGTCCAACTTATACTAAATTAGAAGAAAAAAAATCTAAATATTTTGTTTTTTTACTACGCATTAGTGTATTTATGACAACACCAGCGGATAATGGATATGACAGACGAACCAACCCCGATAACTTCCGGTTCTTCATCAAGATGGTGTGGAGAAACGGGTGGTATGTCCCTCCAACACAAAGGGAGGATCCTCCGACCAGGCGAGGTGATCATGCCTGGCGGGCCGCGGCCCAACGGTTGATGTTGGGAAGTTGTATATATACTAATCGGCGCGAGAACTCTCATAGCGCGATGCAGGATTAGTAGGTTGTAGATGTTTTTTCTTGTTGCTGTATGTGGAAGTCGCCACATCACTCCCCTCCAAGACTGGAGGTCGATATCTTGATGAGTCAGCTGTCTATGCTCTATTAAGGAGCGTGCCAGGGCCAGTAGTGAGTAGTTCCGGTGAGTCGGAACTGAGTGCCGCAAGTTCCAGTGAGTCGGAACTGTATTCCGCTAGTTCCAGTGAGTCGGAACTGAATGCCGCTAGTCCCAGTGAGTCGGGGCTGAAGTCCGCTGGTCCCAGTGAGTCGGGGCCGCGTGCGGTGCTGCGGTGCTGCGTGCGGTGCTGCGAAAGTCCCCAGTGAGTCGGGGCGGTTGCTGCGTAGTGGCTGGCTGCTGCGTAGACGGGAGAGAGATGCTCTTCTTACGTGGACCGTAGGTGCAGTGAGCTATGCCTAGACGCTGATGAGGCCGTAGGGGTAAACCAGGCTGGAGCGGTCGCTGCAGGCGTGTGGTATCCCTGTTGAGGCCGAGGATGCTGGCTGGCTGAGACTTGATTACCGCTCATTGCTGTAGGAGTGTATATACGATGGTGTCGATGATGATGCTGCTGATCTGCTCCATGAAGGCTGCTTCCAATCACGTCGGGGTCACCACTGTGGAGAAACGGGTGGTATGTCCCTCCAACACAAAGGGAGGATCCTCCGACCAGGCGAGGTGATCATGCCTGGCGGGCCGCGGCCCAACGGTTGATGTTGGGAAGTTGTATATATACTAATCGGCGCGAGAACTCTCATAGCGCGATGCAGGATTAGTAGGTTGTAGATGTTTTTTCTTGTTGCTGTATGTGGAAGTCGCCACAATGGTTTGTTTTGTTTAATTAATTACAGTTGAAAAAATCAAATTCGCCGCAGCATACGAATATAATACTAAGTTCTAAGTAACTTTGGTTTAGGGTTTTTTTAATAAGATTAGATTCATTTTACGATAGGTAAGAAATTATGATCAAGTGGAAATAGTAAACTAAACGTTCAATATTCTAGCAATGAGTCATGCCCGGTTCCTATAATCAAGAAACGATTCGTTTTGCTTACGGACGGTAAAATTTCATTGATTATAGGAAGCAGGCATAAGCAATTTCAATTTCATGAAGCTTCTTCAAATAAAGGAAGTTCAAGGCACTGCAAAAGTTTAATTCTATGACATACTCCTTACAATACAACTTGCTGCAATCCACATCAATACAACTCGCTGCAACAAACTGCTGCTCGAACAATCATGCAAACAACATTAAATTTGTTCGTTTAGGGTTATTTTACTAAAAAAATGTTTGCTCTTTTCTGGGATTCTTTTACTACTTTCTTTCTTTCCTTTATAACTAAACTTTGCAGCACATTTTGTTAGTTTTAATTTCTACCCGTTTAAGAATAAAGGACCTAAATATCTATTTAAGGAAGAGCATATCAACCATAAGAGAGCAAATAGCAGCATCTCATAGGCATAAGTGTATCCAGGGCAATCTAAGTGTCAACTCTATTCCTTCGAGGGAGTTGTTCTTTCAACTTACAAACAAACCTCAAAAACAAAGTCTCGTCGATGACTTAAAATTTACAGAATAGTTGTTACGGCAAGAAGTCATCTACTTCTTACCAATTTTGGAAAGTAGTTACGGAACAATTTGTTTTAACAAACAGAACTGGAACTTTTCATATTGGTTTTGATGACAAAAATCTTGGATTATTAAGATTTTTTTTTTTTCCTTATGATGTAATCGTAATTAAACAGTTACTCATCACAATTACAATCTAGACCTTAAAGGCTAATAAGTAATTTAAATTTAACTTAATTTGCTAAAAACTTACAAAGTTAAGAATGTGTCCATTGGCACTTTTCTTATGGTCTCTATTATCATGGAAAGACACTTTGTTCTTGTGTTCTTTAAGAGTAACACTCACTGCACTACTTAACACTAACTTCACTAAACTAACTCAAAGGGCTTAGTTCTTTTTAGTCTTCTAACTATGTCCGTGGTGTCAAGGAGCTGGATAGCCTCAACGTTCACATGTTGAAGAAGCCTTTGTTCATGTGCTTCGGCGTATTGTTTTATTACTTCACTAATCACCTACTACTAATATTTCAAAAGATAATAATTAAGCCCAGTCATAACCGAGTGGCCTAACCATTTGCGTTCTACGCTGGTGGCAATCCAAGTTTGATAAACAGTGAACGGTTCTCCATTCTCGAAGGTTTGTGATTTCTATAAACACGCTCTTAGTCAGCCTGGTGAACGATGGCCTAATAACTGTCATAAGGACTCGAAGCCCGCGTCTTGATCTTACTACATATTATTAAATCACTCCCATGCAGAATGCAGGTTTCCCAATGATATTTATTAAATTATAGTAGTGCATGGCTAGGATCGAACTCAAGCCTTGGGGTCAATAGTTAAATCACTCAGCTATTAGCACTATATCTGGTCTAGTATCAAGCGGTTATTTATTTTAGATTTAATATGTAGACAATCACAAAAAAAAGTTTAGCACTGTTATGCTGCAAACGTTTTGCAGCATAACAGTGCTAAACTTTTTTAATTAATACGAGTACACTGAAACTTCGTTATATAAATAAAAAGTATTTAATGATTTTCTGCGTCCAGAATTCACTTTTTTCATTAATAAACCTACTGGATATCGACTAAGACATTTTTATTGTTTCTGTTAAGCCGCGAAAACTAGATGATTTTAAGTCATGTAGTATGTATTCATAGTAATGTTCGCGATAAGTATAATAATAAACTATACCTAGATCAGTTAGTTTTTGATTTATTGGTACAAATGACCACCAGGCTATATAGGATATTATGTTTTTGTTGTACGTTTTTAGGGTTCCGTTGCTCAAAAGGAAAATAGAAACCCTTATAGGATAACTTCGTTGTCTGTCTTTCTATCAAGCCCCCTTTTTTGGGAGCATCTACAGATATAAAGATCAAATTAACATCAAATACTTGCTGCGGTCCCTTGAAGCTGTAAAACAGTCAAGTTTCAAAGTCAACGCAATCAAAAATACACCTCGTAATTTAAAACGAATAGGGTACTTTTCCTACCTACCTAATAGGGTACTTACCTAGAATTATGAAATTTGGCGAGAAGCAAGTAATTGTAAGATCCCACAGTGCAAGTAAAGGAAAAAATCCGGAAGTCGTTAACTAATAAACAACAATGTTAATTTATGGTTATATTATATACATTTTGTCAAAAAGTGTCGGGAATTGATAATTTAATTCTAATTCCAAATTAAATTCAAATAATTATTTTTGTGGTTAAGTTGGCACAACTGTTTTCTATTTTGGCGAAAGTTTGAGCATAATCTATCATTTAGTTCGTTTTTAGTACTGGATTTTAGTACTGGATAAGGATAATAGATAAAAATATTGAACAAAGAAATTGTCTCAAATTTTGCATTGCAAATGGAATTTTATGTTCAGAGTCAAACGTTCAGATGAAAACGAAAAACTAAGACAAAGTCAATCAAAAGTAAAGTAATTTTGACTGTTTTCTTTGACTAACACCTTGAGGTGTTGTGCAGTCGGAATTCTTGCCAGAGGGTCAGACTGTAAATAAAGAATATTATTTGAGCGTTATGCGGAGTTTGAGAGAGCAAAGAAAATTCTTGAATATTACACTAGAACAACATCGCACATCTTGAATATTACATCGCACAAGGCCATCACTGTGAACGAATTTTTGACCAAAAACTCAACAAATACCACCGAATAACCACCACATTCAACGGATATGGGTCGGGTCGACTTTTTTCTCTTTCAAGAACTCAAATTACCACTTCGATGTACCCGTTTTCAGTCGATAGACGATTGAAAACGGGTACCTCGAAGTGGTGAATATCAAAGAGAGTTCGCGGCAGACTGAAGTCGATTCCAGAAAATGCATTAAAAATATGTTTTGATAACCGGATTATTCGTTGGCGTAAGTGTATTATTTGAAGTGTGAAGAACAATTAACATTTTGTTTTTATTTTCCCGGTACTTTCTTGGCAGTGTATTATATTAAATAGTTTTTTGCGATTACCAACTTAAATATATTTGGAAATTTTACCGTTTCGTATATCAATGTATGAGAGTGTTAACAGCAAAGTTATGTTTGCCACTAGAATAAAACGGGCAAGAATCTCTTTTTTCTAGATAGGCTATATAGAAACATCTATATACAAGTGTGTACGGAATCTTCGGGTGCGCGAGTCAGACTCGCACTTGTCCAGTTTTTGCCAATTTCACCAAGTAGTTCGTATTTGCTTGCCTGTTCGTGGCCGTTTCTTGACAACCTCATTTCCTAAACCTTTCTGCCGTTTTATAAATTATGTCCTGTGTCTGAAATAATGATGATAATGCCACACTTCATTAGTACTTCTTTCATGAAGTAAACATCACGTGGAATTCGAGTATGACCTTTCAGTACTTTAAAATTACGAGTATCTTATCTCTTAAAAAGTATTTTCTTTGTCTTCAAGTTTTCTGAAATAACTGTTTAAAAGAAACATTTATTAACAGACGTCGTTTTGCCGAGGCGCATATATTCCATTGAAACTATTTAGATCCTATGCTTCATGAATGCCAAATGAAGTAAAGTTTTGGGTATAAGTCGAAGGAAAGTTCTTTTGAAACGTGATGAAATAGGAAACTTTCCTTTGAATATATTTAGTGACTTTAAATGTGTTATGTCTTTGTGTATTCGATGAAGATGTGTGTTATATGTAAGTTATTGATTTGACTGCAATTCAATTGACCAGCAATTGTATTGCAATCATCATTATAAAAAAAATATCAATTTTCGTAAAACTTTCAAGAAGATTATTGTTCATGTCAATATAAACATTGTTTTACTATTATATTATTCACCTGTCGAGTACCTATACTCAATACATTTATTGCGTTCCATAATGTGCTATAGATGTCAAGCTTATAATTAGGTTACAGTTATGGACCCTGTCGGGCACAGCACAATGTTAGGAGAGAGGAAGAATTTCTTACAATTATTATTATTAGTGCATAGACAAAGTTTATACACAATTGTAAATAATAATAATATTATTCTATATTGTGTCAATATGGTATATAATATCATACACATAGGTATATATACATTCAAAAATCATATTTATTTGTTTTTAGTAGTATTTATAATTTAGTCAATATTAATTAAACCTAACTGCATGGATGGTGAAATGGTTTAAGTGGTCACCTTGCCACTACGCCGCGTCGAGTGTTGTGGGTTCGAATCCCACACGGGACAAAAATTTGTGTGATCCACAAAATGTTGTCCTGACTCTGTGTGTTCGTTGTGTTTGTTGTATAAATGTTTGTGAAGCCTCCCGTGACACAAGAATGTTCTTAATGCGGGAGTTGTCATTAAAATATATATACAATTTAACACTTTTTGTTAATAATAGTAAAAGAGATAATACTTGTATAAAGATTCGTGGTAAATAGCCTTTAATTGCTTTAATCATGTGGTCCACAAACATAAATAATATGTTTGGTATTAAAGAATTATCAAAGTTATTAGTTGTTAAACTTCAATGAGTGAGACATTCAGGACAATCCTTACATCCTTACAATAGGATACTCGTAACCTATTGTACAGATTGAACTGCAACAAAGGCAGCCTCTTTTTAGTTTTAATTTTGGCGCATTCAGATCTATGTAGTAATACTAGAAATTAGTAAATAATATAGTCACACATCTAAAAATGTTAAATGGCTTTAAAACCAAACACCATATCCACAATTTAAAGTTTTTTTTGTCTCCTAAATAATTCGATTTAGTAATTTGTTTTTTTTAGAGTGGTAATTGCAGTGGTGTTGTTTGAGTTTAGTTCGTAAAGATGTGTCATCTTATCTTTTTGCAATTCGACTTTGTTTGAGGTTATAATAATGTAACTTTTTACCAATTAACCTATTATTGCGGTGACATTTGCGGAGTTTAAAACAGACGATTTAAAGCAATTTCTATCCATTCGCATTAATTCTCGTGAGTGTAATCGAATACACATTTTGTAAGTAACTTTTAATGTATTTCACTTCTTCGTATTTCATATTTTATAGTGTCACAGAGATAAAACATCGAGGTAACTTTGTAGTTTATAGAATACGTGCGAACTCTCAACTACATATTTCTCTTGAGACTGTTTTACATAGTCCTGTCCTACTTTTAAGTATAAAATTGAAAAAAGATAAGATTGTATAGTACTGTAAGTTGGTTTTAAAATTCAGTTTTCAATTCACAAAACTATGACGATAAGATTCATCCCACCAAAAACATTCTCATGTATAATGTTGCCAAGATGCAACCATATGGCTCGCACTGTCAAAAAGTTACCAGATCTCATGTAGTGCCAAGCTTCTAACAGTACACGCCCTTACTCTACAAGCCCTAAGTTCACAAACTCTACACCTTAGTCAAAATAGGTGGTCTGGCCGTTTCATTACTAAAGGAACTATTGTATTTATTTTTTTTTTTTTTTGTTAATTATTTACCAGCAATATAAACTTGCAGTTCACACCAAGACGGTTATATGCTGCAAAGCTATAATATACAGTACAATATATGTATGACAGAAAAGTAATGACCAGTGACAAAATTTTTTACTTTCCGCCCACGTGACGGTAGCGAAACGGGAATTACGCGGGTGAAACTGGGGGGCCCAGCTAGTATATAATAATTTTAAATCCTACTAATATTATAAACGTGAAAGTTTGTGACGGCATGGATGTTTGTCTCTCTTTAATGCAAAAACTACTAAACCGATTGCAATGAAACTTGGTGTGTAGATAGCTGGAGACCTGGATTAACATATAGGTGAAACAGCGGCTCGCAGCTTTACATAAAGCAAAAGATTCAATAGAGAGAACATAATTAAAGACACCGATGTTGCAAATATTTTTATTTTATTTATTTATTTAATACTTTATGCACAACATGTACAGAGGCGGACTTAATGCCAAAGGCATACTCTGCCAGTCTACCTACAAATATCGTGGTCTTTGTACAACACTACAAAGAGAAAAAGATTTTCAAAACACAATATTGTTGACAATTGATCTGATATTCACGCCACGAACTCGTCCTCCAATTTACTCGACAAAATTTAATTACTTTGCTCCCCTTTCGGTTCGATATCTTTCAGTGTTGTAAAATGTTTAAGACCTAAACGGTACTATTCTCTCATTAATTTAAATTATTTTCGTGGAAAGATTAAGAATTTTGAGGAAATGTTTTAGCCATTTAAACATAAAGCCCGATTTTAAAGCAAACTTCTATCAAAAATATATAATGACTGAAAAAATAACGTTAAACGACAGACCAAAGGATATATATTCATTTTATACGTGTATTATATTTAAGTTTCCATTTTTTTTTTCCATTTAAGAATTATTACCTGACTATGGCGAAGCAGAAAATAGGGTAATGATTTTGATTTTAAATTTATATTCTTTGTTATTCTGAAGAATTCTTTTCTCTTAGTTTAGTATTGATTCTAGAACCAAGATTTCTATTAATATCAGATGTAGATGATGATGATAGATGACTTCTATTAGATAGATATTCCTTTCACGGCTTACCCGTTGTCACAGGTGAACGACAAACACAAAAATATCAAATAGTCATTCTATATCTGTTTGTGTCCTACGTTGTCGCGTTAATGAGATTGCGCGCGACGCGACGAAGTGCGTGTTTGTTTTTTATCGCGACGAAACCCGATGCAGAGTGATGACTTGAAGTATTTTCAAAGGCGTTTTAAAGAATATCAATTGATACTTTGATTGATTGATACAAATAAATAAATCAACGAAATATAGTAATTTCCTTCCAATCCCGTATGAAGTGGATACACCTAGACTGAGTAACGTCTCTCTTACCTGAGACCGACGTCTACTAACTTTTAAACTTTTCCTCTTAAAGTTGAAACGCAAACGTGTTTTATGATAAAAAAATATAGCAATAAGAAAATTTTGTTAATTAGAAATGAAACTGAAACAAATCTAGATAGGAATTAGTTAGATAGTAAGTTAGTAACGGCTTGCCGAGCACAGCAAGTACAGATGCGATATTAATGATAAAGTAAAGGTTTTTTGGCCATACCGCGAGGGGCTTCATTATATGGATTAAACTAATAACCATGAACGCTAATAAAATAAACCAAATACTTATTACCGCCTTCTCTATGAACTAACGACGATGAAAACCTTAGCAAAGATGATATCAAGCACATCTCCTAAATCATGGACCCAACAACGTTGACCATATATTTCCAACAACGCCGTACCTCCACGAGTGTTCTAACCATTACTTTTTACAGACCCTTTTAACTTCACTTCACATTTCAAGACATGAGATCCGCTAGAAGAACTATCGACCGCTATAACTCACGTCAAGAACTCGGGATCCTGCTTTTATTACTCACCTTATCTTAGGTACATTTTAAGGTTTGTTCAGACGAAGGT
This sequence comes from Callimorpha dominula, assembly GCA_949752705.1. NCBI lineage: Eukaryota > Metazoa > Arthropoda > Insecta > Lepidoptera > Erebidae > Callimorpha > Callimorpha dominula. Next base: position 7,021,998 of record OX457005.1, read on the forward strand.
GTTAAATCGTTATTTCTTGCTGACTGGACTCATAACATAGTGCTTAGTAAAGTTCTGAAACTTATGTAGGTAGTGGTCATTGTAAGGAGTTGATCTTCATAGTCGATACTGTGCATAAGACTTTACAAACTGTATGTTTCTAAACTTCAGTAACAAAGACAGAAAGCACCCAGACTCAGAACAATTCAATGTGAAATAGACATTATTACGTATAATATTGTATCAAATTATGATCGAGGCCCAAAGGCCTTTGTTATTTGTTCTCATGAAACCTTCACGTTGCTAAGTCAGCTTGTCGACGTCGATACATGTTCTAAGAAATCCAAGAGGTTTGAACTGTCAGTTATAATTACAAGGTACCTCTAGGAAATAATCTAATTACAATTAACATAGTACGGCAATAAATTAAGAGGCTTTATACAAATTTATATTTATCAGTATCACAATATAATTTGTCTGACAATGACAATGAAGTATATGTTATGGACCAAGTGATTAATATGGCATTATTCACAATTCAGAGGTATGTAATACCTTTTCGTGATCGCGTTAATTCCCGTTTAAATACATAATTATTTTATTCATACTGTCCAGACAGTTTAAAAATTACCAATGTGAGTGGGCAATATAAAAAAAGACCAATTGAATTAAGCGAAATGTCCCGGCTGTATGAATAATATCCCCACCTATTGGGAAATGTTATAAAAATATGTGTTTTCTTTAAAAGTTAAAGTTTAAAACTTTAAGCTTAGTTAGCCAGATTTTTGTTTTATAAGAAAAACCTAGAAACTTGCGACGGAGCAATAAATCGTGTGACCACACGATTACAATTGAACTAAATCCCGGTAAGGTGATGTCACGTCGTTATCACTTTGATGGCATTTTGGGGTTGCCCGAATAACTACATCCGCCAAACTTACACCACTTTTACCACCATATCGACTGTATTTTAGACCTCTTCTTCTTAATGCCATTCTAACACACTTTCATTATGAAAACAACTGCGCTCTTTAGTAGATGTTGGAAATTGTGTTTGTAAATGATCATGGTCCTTACATGTATATTCTTTGTCCTAGCGCACTGCCTAATGTACCTTAATAATCACATTGCCCAACAGTTATGTAGCAATATTCATAACTAGATAATGTGATAAATAATGAAATTACACACAAGTCGTATACCAAGATTTAACTTGTCATTGTTCACTTACCATCAGGTGATCCGTCTGCTCGTTCCGTGTAAAAAAATACGTTGTTACACGTTGCCAGGGATACAGAGAGAGGGACATAGGGTACCTTTAAAAGTGAAAAAGTTCTGTTCCTGAGGGATTGAAAAAAAAAAAATATATATATATGTATATATATATATAATACGGGCCATTTTTCATGCATGCGTCATAAAATTCCTCCGCATCGTCGCCTACTGGCAGTGTTCCCAGATTAATTTTTATATGTTTGACATAATGTTTGTATTTCAAAGATGGTCCACTCTAGTTACAGGCCCGACGGAGGCTCTTTGTCAAGGGGTCCGCGGCGTTGATGTCCAGCACCATGCCCTGACACGGCTGGTCGCTATGTCTACTACATAGGCTGCATTAAAAGTATCGGGAATGGAATATTTCCACTGTTTCAGTCATTTTAAAATCTTTTTAATTGAAAACTCCTTGGTTTTAAAAATCGAATACCATTTATTTATTTAAAAAAAGATTCTCGGTCATATCACAAGGTTTTGTCAAACTTGTTTAGTCGTTGAGAAAATGGAATTGACTCGAGAAAATTCAAGAGCGACGATTTATTATGACTTTCGAAGTGGTTCAACGCAAAAACAGTGTGTTGACCGGATGATTTCTGCATTTGGTGATGAAGCCCCATCCAAAACCACAATTTATCGCTGGTTTGCTGAATTTAAACGTGGACGTGTCAAGCTCAGTAATGATCCCCGTCAAGGTCGTCCAAAAACTGCAGTCACCCAAGAAAACGTTGATGCTGTGCGTAAGCTGATTGAGGAAGATCGACATGTGACATACCGCGAAATTCAGGCAACTTTAGGCATTGGCATGAGTCAAATACAAATAATCTTCCATGAACAATTAGGTGTAAAAAAGTTGTTTTCCCGATGGATACCGCATTCGCTCTGTGAAGAGCAAAAAGCGGCTCGCGTTACTTGGTGCGTCAGAACTCTCGAAAGATTCCACGCAGGATCCTCAAATGCTGTATACAACATCGTGTCAGGTGACGAATCCTGGATATACGCGTACGAACCCGAAACAAAAAACCAGTCACGAGTTTGGGTGTTCGAAAATGAGTTAAAGCCAACAAAAATTGTTCGTTCACGGAGTGTTGCAATAAAAATGGTGGCCACATTTATCTCCAAAACCGGCCATGTTGCGACTATTTCTCTTGAGGGACAAAGAACGGTTAATGCAGAATCGTATGCTAGCATTGGTTTGCCACAGGTAGTTTCTGAACTCCGTAAAGAGAACTGCAACCGCCGCATCATCCTCCATCACGACAATGCTAGTTCTCACACCGCGCACAGAACAAAAGAGTTTTTAAAGCAAGAAAACATAGAATCATTAGACCATCCGCCGTACAGATCCGACCTAAGCCCTAATGATTTCTATACTGTCCCTAAAATAAAGAATAAATTGCGTGGTCAGAGATTTTTATCACCTGAAGAAGCTGTGGACGCCTATAAAACGGCCATTTTGGAGACCCCAACTTCCGAATGGAATGGTTGATTCAATGATATGTTCCATCGTATGGAAAAATGTGTCAAATTTCGCGGAGAATACTTCGAAAAGCAATAAATACATTTTTAAATATTAATGTTGTGTCACTTCCTTGATTCCCGAAATTTTCTGTGCCGCCCTCGTACTAGTCTTTATATATTATTATAGTATGGTACAAAGGATATGCATACGATTGTCTATCAGTTGCGCAAGTGTCAGGATTTGTCATAAAATGATATCACTTCAACTAATACTTGTTATTAAACTAACAATAATTAAACTAATTACGATTTATAGAATGTTTAATGATATTTTTTTTTAACTTATGCAAACTGAAGTGATAGTGCTTAATTAGTTTTACAAAAGAAATATAGGTCGCTTTTATTATCAAATCTGTTTAAAATAATAAATAAGGTTTATTCTGGTTATTTCTTACTGCAATGAAATGTATAGTACGAAGAATAAGTACAGATAGGAGGTCATAAAAAGTAACACATGAACATAAAGATGAGTGAGAGTAGTCCATAAACAATTTTATGTAGATTGTTGAGTCCTTTCGGGAGATATCAACTAACACTATTTCTAAGGAAAAAATAAAACTGTTATCCTACTTGAAATTCCACTTATTCTTCAGCCAACTATTGTTGTAAGTTGTGAATTCACTAGACACAATTAAAAAAACATTACTTTTAAAGTTCTAGTTTTCTATTATAATTTATCCGCAATTAATTGCTGCTACAAAATATTGAAACCGCAGATACGTAACGCCAGCATTACGATCAATTCCAAAACTAAATGAACCGACTATTTTTGTCTTACATACTATACATACCTACTATTATATCAATATTAACCTGTGTTCAGTGGAAGCACTGAAGGTAGTCATTGTTGCGTCATGTAATTCTGCCTGTCTCTAGCTGGAACGCAATTTTTTCCTTTCTTAACGTCATATTTATTAGTCGTGTACTAACTTTCAGCCAAATTTTAGAACAAGGTATGTATTTAAACCCTTGATTATGCAAATCAAGGGTTTAAATACATACCTTGTTTGGACTATGAATTAAAATGTTCCATTAGTTACTAAATCAATAATTTAATTACATATAGGTATTAGAGGAAATTAAATACCTGGTATATATATAAAAGATAATGGAACCGTCTATTCTGAACACAGAATAACGCCTGTCACTTCGGTGCTGGATAAATGTAAATTCTTGAATGAGTCCTGTGACTTAGAACTGAACGTAGGGTTCCATAGATCATGGACCGTAATAATTATTCATTCCGCTGCCGTTTACAAGACTCTAGATATTCAAACCGATGTATTATAGCTAAGATTTAGTTGAATTATGAATATTTATCAAGGGTGTCACTCAGTTCATGAATAGTCATCAGATCAATGTAAACGTGAAGCATGTCTAAATACTTGAATATTGTTATTAGAATATCTTAAAATATTTTAGGAATCAAGTAACACAAAGCTTAGTAAAAAGCCTAAATCATATTGTGTCTAAATTTTTAACAAGGCGTTAGATGTTAAGAGTAGATATTTGAAATTTAATGTTGATTTGACTCAAAAATATTTTGAAATGTAATTGTTGTTAAATTAGTATAAATTTTATACTTTATAAGGGTCTCGCAACTAACGGTTTGGGTGTAGTAAATAGGTAAATAGTATATCTTCAATAAGCAAACCTCATAACTTCTGTTTAACTGACTTGACAAAAGACGTATTATCTGTCCTACACAAATTAATTATATTGAATATTTTATATGTCATTGTGGTATCTGTAGGGCCAGGGCTCTTTTAGTCTAAACCAATATTATAAAGAGGAAACATTCGTGTTTTTGTATGTATGTATGTAATGTTTTCACACAAAAACTACTTGACCGATTGCGATAAATGTAGATAGCTGGAGACCTGGATTAACGCATAGGCTACTTTTTATCTCGACATTCCCACGGAATCGGGACTAACGCGGGTGAAACCGCGAGGCGCTGCTAGTAACTTGTAAAGACAACCATGTTTTTGAACGTACCTATGTAGGTGCGTAATTATTTAATCAATATCAGATGCAATCCTAAAGCATATGTGGTGTGATGTGAGATCACGTACCACACATACCGATCTCAGATAGATAACATAAGTTAGAGATAATGACCTGTATTATGACTGGCCTGTTAGCCTAGTGGTTAGTGACCCTGACTGTACGCCATAGGTCGTGGGTTTGATTCCCACCCGAGTCTGGGTGTTCTTTGTGTCCGTTGTTTATATGTTTGTAAAGTCTCCCTCGACACAGGAGTCATTCCTAAAACGGGAGTTGTCAAAAAAATAATTGATAATGAATAGATAAGTTATTATTATGTCTTTAAGCTATAAGCACGTGACATAAGTAAAAGTATATAATCGTAACGTCATACTTGAATAATTATTATCATTCAGAGTTATTCAGAGAGAGAGTACAGGTAATAGTAGTTAGAAGAGTCACTTGGTGGTTTCATTTGTTAGACCTACCCTTCTTCTTTTTCCTTTTTTTTTACAACAACTCCTGCATTAGGAATATTCATGTGTCGCGGCAAACATTCAAACAACGGACACAAAGAACACCCAGACTCGAGACAACTATTTGTGCATCACACAAATGCCTGCCCCGTGTGGGATTTGAAACCACAACACTTGGCGCGGCGTAGTGGCGAGGTGACCACTTAAACTCTCACTCACTCCTCCTTCACCGCACATGTATAATCGATCATTACTAATTAAAAGCACGAAGTAGTCAACGTTGACCACATTGATAAAGAAATGCAACATTAAAAGACAAAAAAATATAAACAGACTACGGTAGTTGATTGTCCCTCAATAGTCGAGCCTCGGCTGTATTGGCACAGGATAACCTCCAACGCCAATCAATCAACGTTGTCGTTACATCATCATTAAAGAATCCTACTAAACACGTTCCCAAACCTTCAGAAATAAAATATTCTTTTTACAAGGAACCTACACAAATATGATCCAGTAAGGTTCTCTTACTTTATTACCTATATTTACCATATCTTCGAGGCTAACACACCGAACTATAAAAGCTCTGCAAACTAAATTGAAGCGGAAACTATCTACTTTTAGGTTCCTGTCACGTACATAGAGGGCGCTGCGAAATCGACCCTATGTTTTCGGTTTATTTAACGAAATCGATTATGATTTTTTTTTATGTTCGTTGACAGGATCGGTTCCTTGTTAGAATATATTTCATTCTGAAAATGATTTAAAGATTTTTTTGTCACTAAGTCGCATTGACTGTACAAGTGGTTTAACACATTTTACAGAACTGTGTTTTTTTAATACAATATTATTAACAAAATTGAATACGAATACTGAACTTACATTAGCTCTGTCTATGAAAATAAGAATTACAAGATCACAATCTCCAAAGACCACTTGTAACTATTTTAGTTGTTCCAGGGACTTACCAATCCACGTGGCCGCTATTAAATGCAGTGCCATGTCTGCTTCAAAATCAGATCTACCTTGAGAAACTTTTTTGCCTCGGTCACGCCAGTTTTTTACAGAAATTTTCTTCCTCATAAAACCAAAGAAACGCTGAAATCGTCCGTTCCATGATGTAGTTAACATAACTTTAACGTATATAAATGTAAAAGGTATATTGTAATATATTTAATAATAAGAATTTACCAATAATGTGAAATGCCTATTTTGTTAAACGCAAGCTCAAATGTCCTTAATGTGAGTTTGACTAATAATTTTCATTTGGTCATTGAAGATTGGTCAGTTAAGGTTAGCACTTTTCTAACCAAAATAAGCAAGTGATACAAGTGTAGCATGGTACTCGCGCGAAATAAACTTTCTCACAAAACGATATGAGGTGAAATTTGTGGAATAAAGGATACTCTTCAACTCTACTTAGATTGAAAATCATTTAAAAATTAATTTTTCATAACCTTTTAATATATTCAGTCCAACACAAAGACGTTAACTAATACTGCAGACGGCTATACATTCAAGATCAACAAAATATACATTTCAAATCTATTAGAATATAAATTCTAAATCAGTTGTTAGCTGATCTGTGCCACTATTTATTTTCTTAATAAATAAATATCTTTGTGAATGCTATATTTTTATAAATAGACTAGCCATCCCCGCAGTTTTACCTGCGTTTATGGCCCTATTGGTCGTAGCATGATGTTATATAGCCTATAGCCTTTCTCGATAAATGGGCTATCCAACACTAAAATATTTTTTTAATTCGAACTAGTCGTTCCTCAGATTAGCGCGTTCAACCCAACAAAGAAACTATTCAGCTTTATAATAGTAGTATAGATATTTCTTTATTTTATGAAAATAAACAGTCACACATCTGTGTGACTATTATCATCTGATTACAAACAAAACATATGGGGATAAATGTTATTTTGTACTCCATTTACTGTTCAATTATTTAACATAATTTTTATTTGCACCTACTTCTTCTTTTCTCTGCATCACCCAATGGTTGACTGGTAGAGAATGCCTTAGGCATTAAGTCCGCCGAAGTACCAAATGTGCATAAAGTTTAAATTAAAATAAATAAATAAATAAAATAAAACATTGAAATAAAGTAATACCTTTGTGAGACCAACAACATTTTCCACATAATATTTTAACATATTTTTTTAACTGTATGCGTAGTTCTTAAACAACTCAAACGAACTTACTAATTTATACTATAAATCTAAACTACCTAGCGGACCCGACAGACGTTGTCCATTTGCGCCATTTACCGGGCCCAATTGTAAATCTAAACCATTCTCGAATCCACCTGAAGACACACAAAAAATTTCATTAAAATCGGTTAAGCCGTTAAGGAGGAAAATACATGAAAATTAATCGTACTATAATTTTATTATTATGTTCGATTGCTATCTTGCAACCCTATTGCGGATCTGCGGATGGAACAGAATAATATAAAAATCGCGATTAAAAAACAGGGGTTGATCGTAAAAGGGTAAAAACTTTAAGTGTATGTATTTTTCAATGCTAAATGATAATAAAATAAAAATATTTTTTTTTGTCAAAAAAATAAAAAATATTTAGAGGTGGGTCACCCTTATCATTTAGGGGTATGAAAAATAGATGTAGGCCGATTCTCAGACCTACCCGATATGCACACAAAATTTCATAAAAATCAGTCCAGCCGTTTCGGAGTAGTTTGGCAACAAACACCGCGACACGAGATTTTATAATTAGATGTTCAAATGATTCAATCTTTGTGCCACAAGCTTTTAATATTTACCCAATAATCATAAATCTCTAAAAAAATATAAATATTAGCAATTTTTTTATAATGTTAGAACAGCCAGATTAATTCAATTTTATATAAAGCCTTTGTACAAAAATAATAATTTATTACAAGCGCAAAGCCATTAATGTGTCTAGATTCTTTAAACATATTAGGTAGGATAAGCATTATTTTTTTTATAATCCTGTGCAAACATTACTTTCTAAACCTACCTTAGTTTAACCCGGGTTTGTGTGGCTTTGACCGCGGGGTGAAACAATATTCACTTTGTATATAATATGATATGGATTTGTAAAACATTCTCTTTACATACATTTTCATGACTAGGTATAAACTTGTAAATAGAGATGCACTGTTATTTAATTTACTCTCATTGTCATCGGTAAGCTAGCAACGGCCAAATTCCTTAAATTTTACATTTTTTTAAATAATAATAAGTCTTATTACATCTTATTACATTAGAATGTAAATGTATGTGTTACATATAAACGTGACCATTTATTAGAGGAATAAAAGAAATTCTTAAGTCATCCTAAACAAACTGCTTACGTATTTCCTATTTTATTTTGGGAGGTTGAGTTAATAATAGGTTTTTTAATGATTTTCTGGAGTTCTCGTGCTTGACCATGTCTAGCTGAATAGACAGCTGGTAGACTTTGTCAGATGACTTTCACAAATTTTCATTCCAAATTAAATGACACACATTTATTATATTTACTGAGTAACTTAAAGGTTTAAACTTTGACCACAATCCATGACAAAAGAATAAAAAGATTGTTTATATGACAGAGAAGATGCCATAACATATAAAAAACAATACTATTGTTAATTACTGAGTTTTGCAATTGATTAAAAGCAAATTAAGAACGCCTAAAATTATTTATATAAAATCAGAACAACAACATAAATCTATTACGTCTTTGAATCTGTTTAATAAGTAAACTAGGTTAAAGAGTTAACAAATTCTCAAAAAGAAGTTTCCTAACCCAGTATCTGAAATAAATATTACATTATCAACTTTTATACATTGATGGAACGTCGCTGGCGTTTGAAGGAGTCTCGTTAATTTGGCAGCTTGATTAGTTGGCGATTTAACAAGTAACGAAAAAAGTTTGGAGAAAAAATCTAGCCCAAGGAAATACTCTTAAAACGACTTTTCTTATTTTTTTAGAAGGTAACGTTATCAGTTTTAAAGGTTTCATTAATCTATCACAATATATACTTATCACAATGCAAAAGTCAGTTCATCATAAAAATGCGAGATTAAGGATTTACAGTTAATAGTTTAATTTTTAACTACGCAATGTAACGCGATAAGCTTACGTTGTACGGTGAATGACCTTCAGCGCACGGCGCCGTCGAAGCAGCTGCTTGCATAAATGTTTTACATTGCTGTGTTTGGCCGTATGGGGTATTTACTGATTTTTTGTCAGTAAAATGTTCTGTTTACTCATTGTGATATCACGTTTAAGCAAAAAAAAAACATTAAAAAAAATATATAAATTTTCCGTCAGAAATTTCCAATGATTTTCCACGGTACAGTGTCTCTTACACCCTGTATAATTCATCTTACACACTCAAAATTCATTTTGTATTTTGTATCCATAACAATGGAACCAATGTAATTTTTACTAAATAAGTAACGGAAAATATTGGATATTGTAACTATTTTACGTTTGTTAAATAGATGAGACTTAACAAGTATAAAAAACAACAACAATCAAGATCTAGTTCAAGACACGTGACCACTAAAAACGACTTATCATTATAATGTTACTAGCTAGATGTTTCCCGCATTTACTACACGCAAAATCCTTCACTTTAAGAAAATGAAATTTTGGAATTTTAATGCCATGTGTTTTTCTTTTTTTCCAAGACACATAACTGAATAAATTGACAGCCAACTTGCAAAGTTTTTAAAGTTGATTGTTTTGTGAATTGGACCACTATAAGATATGGAAATATCTAACCAGTAGATAATGTAGGAGGAAAATGTAAACGCAGTGGTGACAGAAATACAAAGAAAGTTTCTACATAGCTCTAAGGTAAAATATTTTTAATAGACATCCCCTGCTTATAAACTACATGGTGCAAATACCAGTTTGCCATTAAAAAAAAACAAATATTTATTGACCACCTTCAGCTGTCCCTGTGAAGAAAAATCGTACCATCTTATTTTTTATTATATATTAATTTTATATTGTTAATCAGAATAACTAAACCTATACCTCTCTAGTGGTCAATCTATGAGTGTTTAGGCAAATATGGCTAAACACTCATAGATTGACGTGACTTTAAGTGGCTTTTATTTTATATACTATGTTTTAGAAGCGTAAAATATATAACGCATTTCTTATGCCATAAAACCACCAACGTATCTGTTAAAAGTAGTTTCATTAGTGTATTTTGTGCCAGAACTGCCCTCAACCTACCTTTGAATAGATTTCAAAAGCTCAATTGAACTTTTGTCGGTGGTATCAGAGTTTACTTTTAAAAAAATTAGGGAAGCGAGTTTGAAAGGGTTTCCAATATCTCGGAGCTTTCGATGAAGACAGTATCAGAATAAAATCTATAAATGGCACAATGAATTTATAAGCAAATCTTTCTTTGTGATTTTAGAGCAATTTTTTATTAAATTTAACATTGAATTATATACTCAGAAGCTTTTTTAACCGTCTACTCCTCTAAAATTTCAGACCGTTGGGTTACTATAGCAAATGTTAAGATTACTAGGTATCTTTGTTTAAGTGAGTAGTTCTGCAATAAATAAAATAATTTTATTATACACGTATTTAATTTGTTTTTAAAACTTCTTTTTTACAATTATTAATTTAGTCACCGCACGTTTTGCGTAACAGTAATTTGTTTTGTAACGTTGTGATTTACTTTTTTATCATCTAAAACGACGGTTTACGTGTCTTGGTTTCCTTTGCATCAAGAAAATCTCACTGGATACAGCTGCACTTGCAAACGCTGGGTTTAGCCAGCGTCTGATTTGACCAATGCTTGGTTATCCGCGTGTCACCATACATGATGCAATCCGACATTACAGAGAGGCCGGTTTCTACACAAGAAGACCTAGAAAAGGTTGTAGAAGGTGTACATCATAAAGAGATGACCGTTATATCGTCTCGAACGTTCTTCGAAATCGGTTCACAACAGCTTCTGAGGCTCATCAGTGCTTGTTTGAAGTACGAGATGTAAGTGTAGGTGTAGGACCAATAACTAAAGTTTTGGCAGAAAAAGGTTTGACTGCATTTCAGCAAGCTCCAGTTCCAAAACTTACCACAGCTCACAAAAAAATTAAACTTGAGTTTGCTTGAGATCAATTAATTTCGACAATGGAACAATTTAAGGCAGTTCTGTTCTCAGAAAAATCAAGAATTGCTTTACATTGTCGTGATGGACGTCAGCGCGTGTATAGACATCGTGGTGAACGGTTTGCTGAATGTGCGGTGGTCGAAATAAAAATGGACTACGATTGGTGTTTAATAATGGTGTGGGGTGCCATTTCTAATGACGCTCGTATGAAGCTAGTCATCTTTGACAGAAGCAGTGTTAGCTCACAGGTATCTGTAAGAAGTTTTTTTTTTTTTTTTTTTCTTAAAAAAAGGACAACTCCCGCATTAGGAATTACTCCTGTGTTGCGGGGGACTTTACAAACATACAAACAACGGACACAAGGAACACCCAGACTCAAGTGGGAATCGAACCCACGACCTGTAGCATAGCAGTCAGGGTCACTAACCACTAGGCTAACAAGCCAGTCCAGAAGTCTTAGAATTACATGTGTTGACTCTGTTTATTGGCAATAATTTTGTTTTAATGCGCTACACACCGTACGAGTTATCGCTGAATACCTGGAATTCCTGGACCAGGTCAATATTCAGCGATTCGATTGGACAGCTAGTAGTCCTGACCTAAATTTGAACAATTCAAATTTCCAATTGAACTCGTCTGACACAGTCTTAAAAAGCGGATTCGATTACAATTTAGCATAAAATCTATATTTTAGACATTGTTGTTTTTGTAAGGAAACGCTACCTTAACATTTTTTCATATTTTTCAAAAATAAACCATTTCATATCTTACTTATGTTTCGATTATATTATATATATAGGGTTCAATTTAGTATTCTAATAAAAACAACTAATACAAAAAAAAATACATAGGAATTGCGAAGAAACCTACATGTATTAGGGGGCCGGTTAATTGTTGTGAGAGTTTATAAAATTTTTACACTAATGTGAACACCTAAAAATTTTAAGTATACGACAAATATAAAAACCAGCAAATTAATTATCACGTAAAATGAAATGATGGCAGCGGAACGCGCAGCGTTCGACGACGACTATCTCATTGCCGAAATGTTTTTTTTAATTTCATTTTGTTTTTATTCTTGACACATTAAATTGAAGAATTCCTGTTTGTGGATTACTAAGAAACTATAGGAATTATGTTTATTTTACCGAAGCATAGTATTCATATTGAATGTAACTTTTTTAAAGCATTGTATCGTTCTACTCACCATACGGTGTTCATCCGGATCCAACGGCTTCGATTTTCTTTAAGAGATTCTTCCCCAGCCTGTACTGCGATTACAATAGTTACCTCACTATTCATTTCCATAGCGTTAGAGTTTCGAATGTATTTTCTAAGGCGCACTTTTCTAAGGCCTTTTGTTATGTAAATTTTATATATCTGTAAGATTTGGCAATAAAAGTGATGCTACAACTAAAGTTTTCGTTTCAAAGGAATACTGAAAACAGTATTTTCTAGATTAAGTTTTCAAGGAACGTTCATAAATATGATGAACACTATCAACTGAAGCACATTTATTTTTCCTATCGAAAAGTGTTAATGTCTATGAAAAAGATATATTTTGAATATTAATCTTAGAGGTATAATTAAATTGTACTGTAGCATTACCTAAAATATGTCTCGTGCAAAATCAAAAACATAACATATCTCATTAAATAATTATCTAAAAACGTGTATAGTTTTTTTTAACGTTAGCTTACTTATTTTATAACGAAAAATAAGAATTTGCGTACGAATCGAAGTTTTATATTTTAACATTCACACTTAGCAAGGTAGTCGTGGGACACGACCGGAAACTGCATAGCGTGTCGCTTTATTTAAGAAATATTTAATATATTAAGCCATTTCCATAACTTTAAAATAATATAGTTATTAGGATAATAGCTATATAATATAAACAAAACAAAGAAAAAAAAAATATCTGAATAAATAACTATCAAAGTCACAGAACAAAGTCACGAACAAAAGTACTTTTTTTTAAAACACTCTTATATTGAAAATAGACGAATTTCTTTTAATTGAAAATTTATACATTTTATTAGAAATGAACTGACCCGCGCAACTTCGTCCGCGTTCAGTGGCATAACTATACCATCCGAAGCCCGTGGCTAATTCATTAATACATTTTATAATTAGGGCCTTTGGTGCCCGGGGCTCGTGGCATTTTACCTTCTCTGCCACTCTATTGTTACGCCACTGTCCTGTCCACGTTCGTAAATTTTCCCGGTTTTTCAATATTTTTGATTTTGTATAAACCTATAGCTCTCCTCGATAAATAGGCTATCCAACACTAAAGATTTTTTTCAATTCAAACTAGTAGTTCCTGAGATTAGCACGTTCAAACAAACAAACTCTTCAGCTTTATGATATTAGTATAGATAATGTCGTAAAATGGAAAGCGGAGATAAGCATGTGTTGTCCCCCGCTAGATAGCCGGACAACCTAAGTGCAGCAGCCCTCAGGAAGTGTTCAATTCTATTTTCATCTTCCATGGTTTAGATTAAGTAGATTGGATTAGATTTAGAGTTTGAAGATATTACCAAGTCGAGTTGCTCCAAAAGAGACATTTCACGTTGGTATTGGATTCCGGCTATAAACCGCACCGGGCTGGAAAAAACTGCTAACAATACGTATATTTTGTAAATAAATATATAGAATCCACGTTCCATAGGACTTGTTAGGTTTAAGAGTGATATTTCTCTTTCTAAATCATACATACATATACTCCTAAAAACATAACCTCCCTTGCACAGTAGGGTAGATAGACCTACCACACTTCACAATTTTGCATCAGGATTACCTGACGCAAACTTGAACAGAATTTACTCAAGTTGTGGTAAATGGTGTTGGTGACACATTAATTAAGATATATTTATAAGAAAACTGTACGCTCTATTGTGTTACAATTAATATAGCTAAACACTAAAAAAAACTTAACAAGTCAAAATTCTTTTGAACACATATGTTTTCCAATAACAAAAGCCACGCCTCTATTTGACACTTCGTCAAAGTTCGTTAAAGATTTATTTATATTGAGGAAAACGTACGACATGGTCAACAAGAATTCAATTATAATAAACTAAATTTTATTATAAATGTGCATGTCAGAGTATTACTGTAAATGGTATTGTAATTCTTTTTTATTTCTTTTTTTATGGTATATGGGGCTAACGAACAGACGGGTCACCTGATAGTCAGTGACTACCGCTGCTCATGGGCATCTGCAACTCAAGAGTCACAAGCGCGTTGCAGGCCTTTAAGGTGTCAGTAGGGGAAGAGGGGGGAAAAGTGGAAAAGGGAAAGGTAAGGGCCTCCGGTAACCTCACTCACTCTAAATTAGATTTTTCATCACCATCTCGAATATGAGATGTCCACTTTGAAACATAGACCTATCCCAATGATTACTGTAATATACTATTTATTAAGCAAATTTGGTGGCTACGTTACATTATTTATTGTTAGGTAAATAATATGTTAATGTCGTAACAAACAATCATGGAACTTACCACAAATCAAACGGTCAACGTAGCTAATGAAGCATAATTTGCGTTTTGCCACCGTTGTAGAAAAGCAACATAAACATCGCAATCAATACGATAAACAAAGACGGTTTTTTTTTACTTTTCATACAGTGAACTGAAACAGTAAACTAAATAAATATAGGTACTGATTGTAATGTTATCTATGGTAACGTATTTCTGAAATCGAGTCTCTAAAACTAGAGCACTTTCCGTTCCTTAAAAGCAAACACATACATTATACTACGTAGAATATGCTATGCAGTTATAGGATAGCGAATAATCTACTATATATATTATCTTAAACTATGACTTTAGGAGGTATTTTATATATGTGCTAACTTATTCATCTTCATAATTGCTATTTTAACTATACCACAGATTACTAAGTAGTTGGCTATACATACCACCTACTACCTGCACAAACAAATTCATCTTCCTAACACTTCTTTAATTAACGCTGTTCCACCATCTCAGCTCAAGCTCATAACCAAATTTAATATACCTGAAAATTATTAACAAATTTAATATACGAGTACACGTACATCGTCTTGTTAAATCAGATTAAAGATTGTTCCACATTCCAATCATGTCAGTACGTAACTTACTCATAAACACATTAAATGTATTAATGACAAAGCGGAGAATAATATATTTGATATATAAACAATCAATACAAATAAATAAATTTAAGTGTCTGTTTGTAATGTAAAAATACTGACTGTTTGTTCCACTAATCTACGGAACGGATGGACCGATTTCCACGGGACTTTCACTGGTAGATAGCTGGTGTTATAAGGAGTAACTTAAGCTACTGTTATTTTGGAAAAACTAATTAGGGTTCCGCGCAAAATGTTATAATATGAACTGCTAGTAATATAATAAGAATATAGCCTTTATGTCCCGAAACTTCTTATTTTGTATATAATACTACTCTTCTTCTCTTTCTTTTTCGTATGTTTATTTTATGTGTTTTGTTATAATATGTCCCGTAGTTCGATGTGCCTCCTGGCAAAGGCCTTCTCTGACGATTTCCACTGTTTTCTATCCTTCGCAATTCTTCTCCAATTGCAACCTACTGTTAATTTGAGTTCGTCCTTCTATCTTTTGCGAAGTCGACCTCTATTTCGTTTCCCCTTTCTAGGGTAAGTAATATATTTGAAATACCATTTAAATAAATAAACATCAAATATATATTTAACCGTTACAGGATCTGTTACTGTTAGGTTCACGATAGAAGCAATCACGGCATAAAACCGTAGACCAAGTTATGAAAATAAATACAGATAAAGCCCGAATAGCAGCACTTCAATTATATATTTACATAAAGCCCAGATAATCTGACATAATGTAAAAAATCAAACAGAAAAATACCTCTTTTACTTGCTTGTATCTTAAACAGACATTCACTTGATATGCGATGCACAACACAACTTTTATAGGGACTATGAACCGAGCCTTGTGTATGCAATTCTCAAAAAAATTTAAAATATTTGTACCTAAATATATTAAGTGACTTATTATAAAACCGAAAAAGACCTAAGCATTTGCTTCTCTACGATTTACCTACTAAAGACAATAAAATCAAAGTTGAATATTTTTCTGGAATTAATTAGGATCGTTAAGTAATTTCTTAGGGTGAATCATTTTTTATTTTAATAATACTTCCTAACCTACAAATTGTCCTTTATTTAAAAATTTGTCCTTTATTTAATCACCTCCTACTGATTTTTGTAAACTAGAAAATAAATAACCAATATTTTCAGATGAAAATAAAACCGCATAACGGGATAGATGCCTTCACAAGCGGTATATGTGTGAGAGGGGTTAGACCTACCTACAAAAATATAATCATCGTCAAAAACGACTATCAAAACTATTAAATTTGCTATTTCTGTTATAGCTGCAGCCAATGTATCCTTGGTCCCTAGTAATGTCCATTTCCAAATTCATATAAGTGGTGTAGGGGTAGATAGGCGCATTTAGGCGCGAATATCTCAAAGCATATCGCGGCATACATCCCCTTTCCCGTAAGACATACTTTTGAATGCTCGGTTTCAAATTTATCAAACGTCAACATACACTTTTGCAGGGATGCAGCTCGGACAGTCCTATAACTCCTTTTATTCGAATAAGTTTTTTTTTTACATTATTGATAAGTTAATAAGTTATTCACGCAACAGTGTGGTTAGTCAATCATTTAGCTTAAATATGATTGTTGCAACTTTAATAATTAGAATAAAAGTGTCTAAAAATGGAGGCCCTGGACACGTGCCTCGTGTGCCCTTAATGTAAATACGGTTTGCCTATTAATAATAATAACTTCACACATCTCTCACACGGCCGTCTGATCCCAAACTAGGCAGAGCCTGTAAAATGGTAACCAGGCTACTGATAAACATACTTATATATATATATATATATTTATATATATATATTATATATATATATTTCTAAATACATACATATTATAGATAAATTGCACCCAGACACAGAACAAATGATCATGCTCATCATACGATTATTTGTCAGGGTCACTAGCCACTAGACCAACAAGCCAGTATTGTCCTACTTAATGTTACAGCCTCTTTTATTTAAAATCTATATGTGCTGATTCGATTTGTTTAAAATATATTTAACGTACATGTTTGTAAATACTCTTACATTTTGTGGCTTTATTTAAAAGCGTGTAAGTGAAAGATATGTGTGTGCCTAATTAAATTGTTCAAAAGTTTTCCTCTCCTTTTATTTTAAAAGCGAAACTAATGTTTGTTAAAGTTGCTTCGTATTTTATAGACAATATTATTATCGAAGTTAAACCAAGCAGTTAAACAGACATCGAACATCAGCTGTAGCGAGAAGCATTCTGAACGCAATTGGTTTTTATTGCAGGCATTAAAAACAATGTTTACACGTACTAAAGCTATAGTAGAGCTGCCTCACAGTTTGGAAGACTACACTTCTAGCTATATCAAGATTGGAAAATCTGGAGAATAAATATTTATTGTTCAACCACTTTGGTTTTATAAATATGAAAATGGGATGAGTGGGGAATCTTACGTGCACGCTTTTATTATATTAAGCTTTGTAATAGTGTTGTTACGATAGCAATAGTCTATCTATAGTATCGTGATACTGTCGTCGACCTTCAAAATCGGTCGTACTATCGATAGTCATATCGAAATTATAGATTATGGTTTATACTCTCGATAGGATTGATGAATAATATTAAGAAAATATTGTTACTAGTGATTAATATTATCGTAACGAAAGAATTAATTTCAATAATTGTTTTTCATCTGTCGCGACTATACATATAATATGTCGCAAGTCGGGACTTAATCGCGATAATAAATACATATATTTTATTACCCAATATTACTACCACGGTGCAATTCGATCGTAAGTTCGGGTAACCAGATAAGGTACTCTGCCTTGTGATTATTATCGCCATAACGCCCCGATTTACAGATCTGCTAAATAATTTGAAGTTCTCAATATTTCCTGCGCAATAGATCTTTTACCTCAAGTATGTTAAAAGCATCAAAAGTCATCATGAAGTCATAGATAGTGTTGGTATTATTGATCCGATAGTATTGACAGTATCGACACTTTTCGATACTTTCGATACTTTCGATAGTATTATTCTTCGATAATATCGATAGTATCAATGCTATTGAAAATGTCAATATTTTCTCTGATACATTTCTTAGTATATTACCAGCATAGAAAAACATCTTAAGCACATGTATATTCCCTAGGTTTAGAATAGAATAGAAATAAATTTACAAGAAATATTTCTGGAGAATATGTACAAAGCTTTGTTTGAACAAAAGCGACAGTAAATAAACGAAAATACTAGTGATTTATTGTACCTCTGTCGCAAAGACTGTATATACATCCAGTTGACGGATACAAAATAAATTGATATCAATAACAATCAATAGCAACTATCAGTGGATCACATAAATATTCGCCTAATTCTAGTCCAGATCACCACTTAAAATAATGCGCAATCCGTTAATATTTTGGTACAATATAACAGCATTCATCTAAACTTCTTAACTTCAATGCAGAATCGTATCCCTTTAAATGCCTAAAAAAATCTACTTAGATACTAAATCAAAGATAATAACAGCAAAAGCAATTCGTTGCTAATAGAAACATCAACACCACTTTGTTTGATACACTCTGAAGTCAGCTGTATAATTGATTTTCTACATCGTCGACGCCCTTTCCCATTTTCTCACTGGAAGTTGAAGATAATATCGTCCGCTTCGAATCACTACGTATAATACAAATCTCAGTATATCGCATTTCATAAGGCGCCTTCAAAGGGTTTATTCAGAAGAGTGTTTTCGCAGATAAACTACCGACCCTAGCAAAAGGTTGGACAATTTTTGTTGCACGGCAATATTGCTGAAATGAATGACGGTGATCTTAGAAAGTACGCAAATTGGTGTAAAGGTTTGTAGGGTTACCAATTTAGTTGAAAGCAATGTACACATATGTAATGTGTATACATCACATGTGTATACATAGAAGATATATATTGTGAAAAGAAGTACAGTCGTATACTTCTTTATTTAGTGACATTTCAAAAAGGTCTGACCAGATGTGCTCTCAGAATGACCGGCAAGGCAACTTATTTCATTTGTAATCCAGATATTATGTAATACTTTTACGTACCGTTCAACCACCGCAGCGGTGTATTTAGTCTTCACACTAAAAACATGTTGTCTGTCTGCTTCTGTACTTAAAATGTTCTGTATGAAATGGAACGATGGCATCACAACTTCCACTAACTGCAAACTAAAACTGGGTTGCTGCTCATAAATAAAATTTGTTTTTAAGTATATGTTAAGTTTAATTTATAGTTTTACAGTCATTTAATACATAGTCTTTTTTGGTTTACAGAGCAAAAATTTGTGTATTATTAACAAAAATGTGCAACAACATATAAAATATCTTAATCATTAATGTTCTCTTTTGGCTTCGCCTGATTTTATTCCTATTTATAATACAAACAAGAAAGGTATCATCTATATCTTATATTAAGAGATCGATAGCATTAACTGTACATTTCGTAATAAAATACATGTTAATATTATAGTCTACAGATGTTACACGGGTCTAATTTATAGTATTAAAATCAAATGGAATCCATTATTTACATTTATATCTAGATTAATACACTTTGTGTAATACTTCTTCATAATAAATTATACAGTTAAGTTAATTATAATCCTCAACCTCAAAAATAATTCATAACGCCCGTATTTCCACCATATAAAGATTAACATAATTACTCTTTTTCTGCTTATTCTTAAAATAAATCATTATGAGCTGGTTATGAACCAGGCATTTTATCTAAAGATTAAAAGAAGAAGAACAAAAAGGTTACACGATTTAAGATTCGATTCGTGGAACGTTCTTCTGAACAATACTCAGCAATGTGTAATAATACATTTTTACGGGCATTTTATGCAATGTTATGAATTAGATTACATAACTTGTAAACAAAGAGTACATCACCAAACAACTGCATATTTAGAATGCCGTATAATGAGCACTTAATTTCCATTTAATCAGTATCCTAAAATGCGATTGTATTTTACAACAGATTTTAACATCACCTTTCTACACTAAATACATGAGTCGTAGTTAATTTTATTTTATATCTAAATCATGGTCAAATGTTTTTATACAGTAAAGATTCGGCTGATTCTTTTGCACTTTTAATTGATTTTTTTTAATCTAAATAAATTCAATCGCGTAATTTTTTCGCAGCCAATTTTGAACAAAAAAAAATTGGATGGATATAAGAAAACATTGGTTTGCTACAATCTATTCTGTCTTAATTATAATCACATTTTTGATCATTTTTTTGACAGAATACGTATTTTGTATTTTAATTTATGTTCACGGATAAAACAATAGTAAAGCCGCAAGAGATACGAATGTTAAGTCTTGTGGTTGCCAAAAAAGTGTTCCTTTGTTCCCCGTATTATGTTGTACTGCTGCTTGATTTTCGCCTGATGGAAAGTAAAATGTGAATTGTTAAATTTATTTCAATACTTTTATTGTTTTGAGCAGAAAAATATTAACAAAGAGAAAAATATTTCGCATAAATAAAAGGCTTCTGAGATATAGGGGAAAATGATGTGTCCGTGCGATATCTACGTTTTCAGTATACACATCTGCGCAGTATCAAAACACATTATAAGTTTTATTTATGAAAAGAAGAATATACGAAGCGTCTACTAGGTGTTGTTCCCTTATTTTTGAACTCGTATAAAAAACCTGGCAACCAAGTTGGGACCAACGATTAATAAAATATGTAGATTGTGTATTAATTTAATATATAGGCTTTCACGGAGATTTATTCTTAATGCCATATATTCTGCAAATTATTTAAATAAAACTTACCAATTAATACATGTACATTAATGGTAACTTGGGAGTGATTTTGCAAGTGGCATGAATACGTCCCACTATCATTTTGTGATGCTGACGCTACGCTAATCGTGGCACTGAAAGGCAAGGTGATTTTAAATCAACAAATAAATCAATTTTGTATCATATGTTTTTTTTGCGTGACTTCCGCATTAGGAATATTCCTGTGTCGCGGGGGCTTCACAAACATTGAAACACCGAACACGAAGAACACCCAGACTCGGGACAACTATTTGTGGAAACATAAATTTTTGTCCCGTTTGGGATTTGAACCCACAACACTCGGGTGGCGAGGTGAGAACTTAAACCATTGCGCCATCCGTGCAGTCATTATATAGTTATCGTTTCTTGTCATATATAGGTTGTGAATATCAAATTATTAATTACTTTGCTAAAACTATTTACCATACCTTACTAATGTATTACTAATTATAACTAACTAATACACTTATAAATACTAATTATAACTGCGAATTTAAGTTTGCTAGTTTGTTACGCTTTCACGGTATTACTATTCAAACGATCATCATGAAATTTTGAATACAGGTTTTCAGGAGTACAGAAATTCATCACATTCACATTCATCCAGAAAAAATCCATACATGGGACTACTAGACGAAGGCAGAAGTTCCATCCTTTCATTACAGACACACCAAAAAGTATAACTAAACGCTTTGACAGCTCCTTTTTGGTTGGCATTCATTCATCGGACTACTATTATTACTAAACGAAGGCAGAAGTTCCATCTTTTTATTGCTGATACACCAAAAAGTCTAACTAAACGCTTTGACAGCTCCTTTTTGGTTCGAGTCGCCAAGGTCTGGAATAAACTGCCTGCTTCTATTTTTCCTAACAATTATAAACCTGGGATTTTTTAAAAATAGAGTGATTAGGTTTCTCCTGGACAAAATCTACATTATCGTGGGCAAAAGTTAGTAAATAACGTGCGCGTTAACGAGGTCTCAAATATCGGTTCCTCTGTGAACTATAGGTAATTATAACCTGAAATATGTCAAGTACTCATTGATTTCGTTATTGTAAGAATATACTATGTTCGTGTAGTTCTCCACACAAACATAGTATATTCTTATAAACTTTCTATATACAGCACACACAAAGGAAAAAATCGAATTTATTAATTTATATTAATATATATAAATATTTTTTTTGAGATAACAATCTTTACTACTTTAGGACCGGCAAAGTTAAACTTGTCACTCGGAAAAACGGGCAACAATATTTGAGAGATTCTATATATGTATATACAAGTTTGTTTGGACCCCTCGATGCGCGAGCCAGACTCACACTTGTCCGTTTCTTATTTGTAAAAAAAAACATTATTGTTTCTGTATGTGTATACTACGAAACAACTCCATAAAATAGTAAATAATGAAGGATATTATTTCACTCTTATCTAAATATTTAGTACTAGTAGCTAAATTTAAAATCTTTAATATTCAATTTTAGTAATGACATTTGTATCTAAAACTCTGAAAACGGAAAAAAATACCCTGAAATTACATACTAAAATATTAAAAAATACGGAATTAAAAACAATTAAAACGTTAAAATCTTACCTCATATTCCGCCAAGTAATGTTATCAAAAAACTCCTTGCCTTGTTTCTTCCAAATTAATCCGTAAATATTGTTTTCGACTGGCGGCTCTGTCGGTTTAACTGTCGTCGACTCAGTCGTGGTTTTTAATTCTGGTACTTTTTTAGTGGTAGTACTTAAGCTAACTGTTGAAGTAATCGTTGTCGTTTCAACGCTCCAACTCTTATTCATCATAATATCTATTCTATTGAACATTGTACTCATTTTTGTAGTTAATTCTGTAGTGGTGGTCGTTAGTGGAGTAGTTGGTGGTAGGGGTGTGGCGGGAGGTGCTTTTGTAGGTAGTGATGACGCGTATAATTCTGATATGATACAAGATAATTTTATAGAACTACCAGCTTTGTAAAATCTATCTTTTGTATCGTGTGTATCGTCACCATTTATTGTTATAACGGGAGCTGAAAAATAAAATTTATTTAATCTGATAATAAAATTGTCTGTAAATGAATTTTAATGTATAGATTGTCGTTATGACGGTACATAGATGATACTTTTAATGGGACATCAAACATAACTTGAAATATATTATTAGCAGAATATACTAAAGGGTTCAGTATAACAATGGGCTGTTTTATTGCAGGCGGCGATCTCTTAGTCTTGACCTTAACTTAGAATTGAAATATTCTTTATTACAACCCATACTATGCTAATAACCTCTCCCAACGTCAGCGATGTCAGTCTATTGAATTTAATGTCTCGCCCCCTCGGTTCTTTTTACCAGTTACCCAACCACCCGTTCCTACGGATCGAAAATGTATGTACTGATATGATGTACATTTACAAGTTTTGTAATAAAAGGCGAATTTTCGAAATGGTTTGCTTAAGCTATGCGGGGCGAAAAATAAGGGGGAACGGGTGTGAGCCCGAATATAACAATTTGACGGTTAGACACTCATATTAATTGATAGTGTATTTCTTTATTTCTAAATCATCTGCAAAAATACGAGACTATGGTTGTAGCTCTGTCTGAGCATTTTCTATAAGTGTCAGTTTTACATAAATTTTACGCAGTAATTAAATTTCCTTTATTTAGGAACCTAATTATGTTAATGTTTAATGTAGAAAAGAAACAAAGAGCCTCATAAAAAACAGCGTTGATTTATGTCAGTTGCCACATTTTTACTTGTTCCAGACAGTGTCACTAAATAAAATTAACGTGTTCACGTTTTATTATCTTTTCATTCATTTAGATTTTACTTTACACGTAGATACGGGCGGACGTATTGAAGTTGGTTATAATTGTAATAAAGATATTTTAATGACGTTTTATTGAACCTTTTTGAAACACTCTGTGTAAGTATACAATAAACTCGTCTTGCATTCTTAACCTGTCAAAATCAGTGATCTGATTTTGGTATTGTTTATTTAAATGATTTGAATTCATTTCAAACTAACATTAAAGTCACTTCAAATTGTCTGTGTAGATGTAATGACATCTTACATATTTATTGTAAAACATACATTGGTTTAAAATGAGGCTGTCCAAAATATAACAAAGTCATTGCATTCTGTGCGTAATACACGCAATTGCGTATTATACATCAGAAGTTCTTTTTTCCAACATCACTATTTAGATCCAAACTAAGCAGGGCTTGTATTATGACTGAGTTACATAATATTTGCCCTGTTTCTCAAATTTCTTACTGACTCTCAGATTTGCTTTTAGTATGGACATCAATGCATATTTACTTACTTAATTCGCTGCGGAGACAGAGTACGGGTTGTCAGACTTCACAAACCTAAAATCTAACTTTTTGAATGGCTATTTGAATCGCAGCTTTATACGCGGTTTATTTAACGCAAACCTAGATATAATTACTTTCTGATACCCACAAAACATTGAAAAGTCAGATATTTTTTTATATTTCAATATAAAAATTAGTGCACCAAAGCTAAGGACTTTTATACATATTACTGCTGCGATTTCTTGGCAATTAATGTATTTACTCATTTATAATTCACGTGTACTTACGAAGGACAGTCAGGTTTGTGAATATTGTTCTGGGTGGGTGTGTGGATATTTGGCACATGTAGTGGCCCGCATCAGAAAATTTCACTGGATTCATGCTGAGCCTCCAATTGTTAGGATACTGGAACTTTACTGCTATCCTATTATCTCCAGCGTACAGCGCCGGTCCTACAGTCAGAAGTTGAGCTGATTCCGTTGTGTTTCGTAACCACATGACCTATAAGAAAGTTCATTTCTCAGTATTGATATATTTGTAATAAATAAAAAGAGATTACATAAAAAATAAAAAATATGTACGTCAGAATAAAAAAAACAGAATTATATGGTTCTTCATACAATACTAAGTTCTATAATAGGCCAGGATTATTTTATCAGATTTTCTTCTTAAATTAAAATCATTTACTATTTTTTCTTAATTTTCTGTTACCTATTGTTGTGGTAATGGATATATTTTGCTTAAATTTTATGGAGAGCTGATACATAACAAATTTATCAGCTCTCCATAAAAAATAAATTGTGCTGATCCCAGACTGTATAAAGAAAATTGTGCACTGGAGTTCAAGTGTACAAAATTAATAAAGATTTTTATAAACTATAATAAGTTCATAGCAGATCACAAGAAGAGTTCGTAAAAATGATTTTTATTTGGTTTCAGTGTCCCCATACATTTCCATATAATAAGTAAGATAAAGTGAGATGGTAGAGGTGGTAAAATAAACACTACAGCTGCCACCATAAGTAGCTTATAGCGTATAGTTGAAGCCATCAAAATCAAAATCTTTTATTTCAATCAAACCCATTATAGGTATTTTTGAATTGTCAGGAGTAGTAGTCAGTCAGACTAAGTCAGTCGTGAAGCTAGTTGCCTGTTAAAATAAGTAGACCCTGTGGAGAAGAACAGGCAAGAAACTCCAAGGACACTCTTTTACAAGTTTTGTGTTATAATATATATAACTCTCTGTCAGGATTAAAAAAAAAATATCGTTCTGCAATTGGAAGTATTATAAAAATAATCGATAATGACAACAACGTTTTCTTACTATATTCTGTAGCACAATAAATAAATATGTATTATGGATAAAAATTCTGAAATAAAAGCCTTATTATTATTATTAATAATTAACAAAAGAATATTAGATCTCAAAATTACCTTAAAACTTTGACAACACACCTTGTTGTGGCTATCAAGTATCTACTTACAAAGCCTTTTAAAAGTTTTTGACACTCTGTATGTAGTTGGCAGTAGTTTCGAAGTTGACAGCAGATAGTAGTAACTTAAGTGTAAAATCACTTAAGATTGGCTTTTACGGGTATGCATCAAAACAAAAATTTTTTAGATTTGTTATCGTCGGAAACATGTAAATTGTAGCTCATTTCGCAAAAAATTATTAATGTTACGAGAAAATTACCGTTTTATCCTTGAGCATGACAACTCTACAGTTTAAAAGGGCCTCAGCCCCGACGTGAGCCGTCACTTGAGTGTACTTCTCCTCCTCGAAGTACGGTCCCCAGTGGTGCTCATGATGATGATCGTGGTAACTCTGATACGGGATATAAGGACGTGTCTCCTCCGGCTTGTCTGTCAAAAATACATTTTTAAGTAAATTAAAAAAAAAAGTGAGTGTTTGAAAAATATTAAAAATTCTGTATTTTGTACTAGCTTTATTGATAAAAAGTAAGCTACTGCAGAGAAAATTCCGAAAAATATTTTTCAATTGTAATCAGGCAACAGGCTCTACCAAAAATAATGCAATTAAAGCTTATATTGGCGGATAATTTCAAAATGGATGCTTGTAAAAAAAATTGTAAACATACAATGCATAATAGTAAAGCTTACTTTACAAATTAAACTATTTTAAACTTCTTATGTTAAATCGTAATCGTCTCATCTTTATTTCCTTAGCACTTTATTGCTATCATTTTGCGGAGTGACGCACAGAAAAAGAACCGCAAACTATTATCTGTTTCAACTTTGGTAAAATAAATTGTTTTATGGTAGCACTCGGGTTAATTTATACAAAAGGACGTAAATTACTCTGATAAGGATCGCGGTAGATTTTAATTACAATTCTAAGTTGTATAGTTACAACTTAATATTTTGTAGGAATTTATTTGACGACGTTGGTGAATGATAAACATTTCGATGAACTTCTTAGAGATAAAGTAATTAACGGTTTAGGTATTTAGCCTAAATTATTTGTTATTTTGTATCCAATTTCATCTGTTCTAGTTTGAAGTAACAATAACTCTTAGTACTGAGCTATAAACCCCTAGAAGGGTTTTATTATCGCAATATTATGAATTAATTACAGTCCAATAATGTTGATATATCTTTTGATACGGATAAAGAATATTATTATTAAACTTTCTGGAACAAAACGTTTAATAACATAATGGATATTAAAACTTGGTGAACAAGATGTCTGCGTACGACAGGTAACCGAAAAAGCCCGCTTTGAAATAACATTTGCTTCATCTGATTTGAATCAACGAGCATTTTTTTATCTTTGTTTAGAAAATAAATACGAAACGTCATTCTATACAAGTAAATAAGTCAAGTTAGTTCCACCGGGCAAATGTATTGTCCTTGTGAAAGTGAGAACACGAGAATCCAAAACTTACACAGCAGACGCGAAAATCGATACTCACTCTGTAACAAATGATCGTTCCTGTCAGTTGCTCCTTCACGCTTGATATTTTCGCGGAGTTGCTTGGTGATGTTTTTGAATATTTCCCTGGATAAAGCGAGACTGTCTTTCTCATCGCTCCGACGCCTCCGAATGATATTCAGTCGGTAATCTTCAGGAAAGCGCAACGGTTCTGCACAAAGCAATTCCTTGCTTAAAAAGAAGTATTCTTTTCTATAGGACTGGTGGTTTAGTTTTTTTGTGTTTGTAATGCACATTTTTAAGTGATAAATTTTGTTGAGACGTTTTTATTTACCAAAAAGTCAATATTCATGTAACAGATAAAAAAAAAATTAAAATACCTCATTACAAATTTCATTTCATTTCATTACTCAAAAAATTCTTCAACTATTAGCAAAGAGCGGATGATCTTCGAACGACTGAACAGATTTTCTTAAATAATAGGTAAGAACATTCTCGATCAAGTCACCTTTCAAACATAATGAAACTAAATAAAAATCGGTCTATCCGTCCAGGTGCCACACACGGAAACACAGATACACACGTTAAACTTATAACACACCTATTATTTTCTTCCTTAACCACGAATTAAATTCACTAGCACCAGTAGTAGGTAGTCCCTTTCTGTTTTAAGATAAACCATGTTAGCTGTTACTCTAGTCCCGTCAAACACAAATCTTCCAACGGGATCAAGAATAAGAGGGTGTTAACATATATCCGATATTCGATATTATATTGAATCGCAATGGAAACAACACTGGAGTCACTATTTTATTGTTTTGATCAGTCTTGGTATCATAGGCACCTTTACATTGCCACCTAGTTACCTTTTAAAGATATAGGTAATAATATACTGACGCTCTGTTTTGATAGGGTATTAAGATGTTAGTAGTTTTTAACTAATTCTTCTGTTAAGAATATAGGATTTTGGTAAACCAGAACACAGTTTTTAGTATCATAATAATACAAACAGATCAGAGCAAAAAGTAATAGTAATTTTACGCTATTTATTTCTGAATGCTTTTTACTTTGTGGTGATTTTGTCCACAACTTACACCTAGCGTGGTAAGATTTAAATTATTATAAAACTGAAACCGTTCTACGTTGCTTATGTTTTTCAAAATTATCCTTAACACTAGACTCTAACCGAAACGCGAGCATTTCAAACGATGGACGAGACAGGTGATTCTAGAAGTATTTCAAATAATAGGAAACTGTAAATCCTTAAATCTGGACTAAAAGTTGTATGGTATAAGGTAAGACTACTATTATCAGTAACACGCACGTGCCTGGTTTGCAATCAACTTTTAACTATTTATCTAATCATTTTTACTTTTTAAAGGCTAATCATCGGAGCACATCACATTCAAAATAATAGATAAAAAATTTGAGGTTCCCATCGTAAAATTCTTCAATCCAATTTCTCAAATCAATGCTTGTACTCGTATAACAATAAGTGTGTAAATAACTCTTGATATATTGAGCAAATAACATACCTACAAACTTTACTTACATTTATTCAATACTTAAACCTTCCAAATTAAAATGTAAAATTTTATCACTGTCTTAAAACTGTATATTTCTTCTTCAAATTTAAAGATAGCCTATAGCGAAGTCACAAAAAAAAAGTAAAAATTAAGACACTAACTACAGCATTTATTTCACATCTTATACTGCCTTGTTTCCATAAAAGGTTTCCTTATGGACTGACATTTTTTTTTATGGTATAAGGGGCAAACGAGCAGACGGGTCACCTGATGCTAAAAGACTATCGCCGCCCATTGGCACCCTTTAAGGTGGGAGTAGGGGAAGAGGGGGAGGGGGGAAGAGTGAGAAGAGGGGAGATGGGGATTGGGGGTTAGGACAGGGGGGAGAGAGACGCTACCGGCTGTCATACGCTCCATGGCCGGTAGCGACAGGAATTTTACCGCGGTCGCTACCTTCTGTGAGGAAGTCATCTCGCAGAATGAGGCGGCGGAAAGGGTCCGGGAGGACGACCTCCACTCGGACTTAATTCGCCGCCGGCGAACCATGCCGCCCTGAGTGTGGCCGCGGGTGGACGGGATGGGTTTTTCCCCTCCACCCGCTATAGTGGCCCCCCGCGAGGAGGCGGCGTCCGCGTGTGCCTGGACGTCGCCTAATTGAGAGGTTCTTCACCCGAAGGTGGTGCCCGCGCTTTTGCGGGGAGGCGCTAGGGGTCCGGATGTCCTAATAAAAGCTGTTCCCGGATTCCTCCTACTTAAGGCGCAGTACGGCACACCGTGTGGTTTTAGTCGGTTCGATTCCGACACACCGCCCCACCGAAAACCCCGGTGGGGTGACGGCCCGAGGGGGTTTCCAGGGTTTCCACACGCACAAAAAAAAAAAAAAGGGGGAGAGAGAAAAGACGGGAATATGGGAGAGGGAAGGGTTAGGGCCTCCAGTAACCTCACTCACGAGATGCATTGTCAAAAGACTGTAATATAAATAAGTCAATGTCCGTTTTAACGTTCTTTGTACTTTTTTGCTAAGAAACGCTGCAAATATTTAGATTTTTTGAGGTACTAACTTTGTAACGTCGAAATCATGAAGTGCTTATTTCCGTCTATTTTGAATGGGGCAAGAACGTCAAATGCCGATTTTGCCATATTTCAGATATCGTTAACCTTTTTTATTCAGACTGTGTGCGTACTGTTTTGTGTAGTGTAGCAATGGATAACAATCAATTGCTACAAATCTCAATTGAAGAGTTGCCGCTGCTAAAAGTAAAACGCAAATACAACTTTTTTCCAAGACAAAGAGAGGGTGTTGGTATAGGCACTAGGTGTGGAATCATCGCTTATGACGATCTTCTTATGTTCAAAATAGGAGAACAAAGTAATAAATAAATAAAAAAGGAAAAAAAAACATGAAGTGATTTAACAAACAATAACTCTCAGTTGGTTCCTTTTAGCATTTTAATAAAGTTGATTGTTTAATTTTCAAATAAATGTTTACAATGAAAATGAGCATTTTTAATTTTATACTTTATGTATTTCATAAAGTAGTCTAACAGAACAAACAAAAATTGAAAAACCGTTGGAAAAATTAAAGTAAATAGTACCTCAATAGTAGTAGTTATCTACTATTAGTGATATCGTTTATTTATAAGTAAAATATTCATTATTATCAGAATTAAATTACTTTTAGAATTACGTTTTGAACTAAATTGCAACATTTAATGACGTGCTTAAAGTATTTCATTAATTTACTAAAGTCCAAACTACTAAAACTTTTACCTATCAAAGCTTATTACCCTTGCCATCTTCAGTAAATCGGAATAGCCCCAACACAACCAAGACTTTATTTTGAATATTGGATAACTTGTAATTGTCTGTCTTTCACTAATGCGTGTATAGATTATGTGTATCCTTGAAAAACTAGCGATTTCTATAAAACCTTGTTAATTGACGGAATTGCCCCATGCAGAGGGGAAAATCCGTCTAGTGGCCAAGTGTTTAAAATAAGTTAAATTAAATATGATGACTGTGTTTGAAATTTTAATACATCCTTATTTGTCTGATCCTCTACCATTGCCAATAAAACGAAACATTAATTGAATATGGGCCATCAAACATAAGCTTAATTAATTGATTATAATAAAAGGCTCAACCATTTGGAAACCAGGGGTTTGTAGATCGAAACAGGCAGATATGATATAATATGTTAATTTTTTTTTTTAATAATTTTACATTTTACAAAGCAAACTATTGTTGCGGTGCCTGTGTGTGTGTGTGTGTTGATCTATATTTTTTAAGTATAATAACTATTTTTTAAATTGACGAAAAATTGATGATACATTTTATGAAATAAAGATGTTGAATTCGACTTTGAGTGAATTTTACTGTGGGAGAGCCATGCTACGGCACGTATGGGCCGGTTTGACCGAAATGATACTACGGCTTCACGGAAAACCGGCAGTTAAGCAATGATTGCATTGTATTTCAACCAGTGAGTGTGCCCTAACTCGTTCCTCTCCCCCTTTTACCCCCTTCACCTCCTCTTTCCGCTCTTCCCTCCTCTCCCCCCTTCCCCCTTAAAGGCCGGCAACGCACTTGTGACTCTTGAGTCGCAGGTGCCCATGGGCGGCGGTAGTCACATACCATCAGGTGACCCGTCTCCTCGTTTGCACCCTATACCATAAATTCCATGAAAAAAGCTTTACAAAAGCTATGGTGTAATTAGCAACCCCGCCCTTACATAAATTTCATCAGTAAACCACTTTGGTTATATTCACTTCAGTAGTTAATTGCGGGGATCGATCGGGTTTTATTGGTATGAAAACAATAAAAGCATATTGTTTCAACCAAAACTAAAATAAACGTATTTTCAAATACTACTGTGGATTGTGGATAGTGGAACTATTTTTTAATCAGTTCTTTTTATGTAAGATACAACTTACAACGTCACCTAACTTGTTTAATAATATTCGGCAAGGGTTATACTAATAAATGTGGCTAATATAAGTTTGATTACATGTTGATACTAGTTACAGTTAGTGAAGCTTCCTCTGATATTGGCAGTATAACAATCTGAATTAATTGTTCAGGTATTTGTAGCCAGTCAATAGCAGTAACAGAGTAATATTATTAAGCCGCGTTCACGCATTCAACATGCGTGACAAGATGACATCTAATTCTTGGAATGGTCACAATGCGGTCCGTGATGTGTAAACTCCAAGAATTGGAAAAGGTCAAAGGTGATGATGGGTGGTGCTCATTGTGTGTTAGTTTTACCTCCCTGTCTCTTCCTAATATAGCAATACATGAGTACTAAAGAATGTTTTATTTTATCGTCATCTTAACCATAGCACGTCTAATGCTGTACATAAGCCTTTTCTAAAGCCTTCCACAAGGAGCGATTTTACTTTATATTGAGCAAAATTGCAATAATTTACGCTTTTACTGCATGCAATGCATGCATCATAATCATAACAAATGAGCAACATGGAAATTTAAAATCGATATTTAAAAATCACTTTACGCCACTTGTCGATTGAATAAATGAATAAATTTTGTTTATTGGGTCGTTAGGATCAAATGAAAACATTCAGAACAGGGTGTAATACCCTATTATGAAAGTTGTCCGTAGTAAAAATAAATACCTTTATACCTTAATTGTAAAATTTTCCAACTTTTTAACTTGACTACGATGGAACTTTGCCGTCTGTGGAAACCTTTCATTATTTTTACTTTCTGTTAGTTCAGCAAAAATGCAATTGCGTGCCGACTAAAGTTCTAATAAGTTTCCTTATTTGCTGTAGTTTTCGTCATGATACTAGGTGCATAGTCTAATGTTTATTTTACTTTATTTGATAGTGTCGCAAACAGTGAAGAAGCAATTTGCTTGCATCTAAGATTTTGAGTGCTTTAAAGTGTTTATTTATTTATTTTATATTATTTATTAAGCAGTTATGTTAGTTTTATATTTATTACTTAGTCTATACATAAGATAAACGTTGAAATATATTTACCAGAGGCAGTATGAAGGCAGCATAAGGCTAGAAACACGAAGTAGAGGCCGTCCCACT
Organism: Callimorpha dominula; assembly: GCA_949752705.1. Classification (NCBI taxonomy): domain Eukaryota; kingdom Metazoa; phylum Arthropoda; class Insecta; order Lepidoptera; family Erebidae; genus Callimorpha; species Callimorpha dominula. The sequence goes on from OX457005.1 coordinate 7,055,101, forward strand.
GCATATTAGAGTCATCACAGGCGAAGGCGAATTACGCTCGCCCCTCACCTGTCAACAAAATGAAAACATGCCTTTAATTATGAGCTTATATCAGACGCTCGCATTTACAACTTAAATTGAGCTGGAGTTGTGAGGGGTGCAATGCACAATGCACCCGGTGTTGACTGTAGTTTTAATGGGAATAGTACAATAATAATGAACCATTGAAGAATTACTAGAGACATTAGACATGGTAATAGTCTCCGAAATAATGTTGCTATCTTCTTAAACTAACAAGTGTGTAGGTAACTAGGACATCACTTCAATACATCACATCACACACATAAACAAGTAACACAAAAATGCAAATAATGATTAAACATTTCATGGCTTGCTTAACAATCATGAATTTAAATTTTTTCTTAGTTTCATTACAAATAATTTAGGTTAATAACAATATACTAAATCACTACAAGATGGAATTAATCCTTATTGCTGGCTACACAAAAGTAAAGAGAACTTGTACCTAGTGCACTATAAATATAAATTGATTTGTAATAAAAAAACAGAGTAGGTTGAAACATGGTATTGACAAGACAATGAATTCAGGAAAATGGACTATATCAAATGACGACTTGTATTGGACCAGATGTACACACGCGTGAATTGTATTTATTATTATTATTGGAACATGTGAACCAAAATGTGATGGGCATCTTTAGGTAAGCTGATTTGAGCAAGCAGATTGAAATTGCCGACCGGTTCGCCGCAGCAGCATTAGCAGTTAGTAATTCACTTGAATTGAATGTTAATAATTAACAAGTATACTCGTTACATAACTGAGGTATAAAATGTCTAACTCAATTTAAAATAAAACCGGCCAAGAGCGAGTCGGACTCGCGCACGAAGGGTTCCGTACCATAATTTATACAACATTAGACACTTTAATATTCTGTAAATATTACAAACGTCTACCTGTAGCCGTTATTAATACCGAGTAAAAAACGGCAAAAAAAAATCAAGTTTGTTGTATGGGATTCCCACTTAAATATATTTTTTTTCTATTTTTAGTATTTGTTGTTATAGCGGCAACATAAATACATCATCTGCGAAATTTTTTTTAATTAATTGTCTGGCTGGATACAGCCTGGTGACAGACAGACAGAGGGATAGTGGAGTCTTAGTAATAGAGTCCCGTTTTTACCATTTGGGTACGGATCCCTAAAAAGAAACAATTTTAGGGAAGTAGGGAACAGCGAATTAGTGCTTGAACTCAAGTGGTTCGGCTAGTCCCATGCCTCTACCACCAAAAGACCGCATTTAGATACCAATTTGCTAGTAAAAGGGTTATCAAAGCTCCACGAGAGATGTAATAGGGTTAATAACACGAGCAACACGACACGTCAGGTTGCATCTTTTTACAGGGTGAGACTGGTAGCGCAGGTAGGCAGGCCTTGTATTCCTCAGCTTATTTGTACTTATCTAGCTAATCTGTACCAGCAGTTTTATCTTATCTGTACCGCGCGGCTTCGCTCGTATGAATATTTTTTATTTTTCCAAAATAATAGTAACCTAAGTTACTCCTTATAACACCAGCTATATACCAGTGTAAGTCCCGTGGAAATTGGTCTACCTGTTAAGGAGATTAGCAGGAACAACAGACAGACAGACAGACAAAAATTAAAAAAACTGCTTTTTAGGCATAGGTATCGTGCTAATAAACTGTATGAGCTTAAACTATTATTTTGACATTACAAACAGACACTTCAATTTTATTTATTTGTATGTACCTATTGATAAAAAATACTCATATCATTACATGAAAATGTAAAGATCGTATCTAAGCAATTACAGATTTGAGTTGTTATATTAATATTGTGGAAAGTATAACTTATGGCATCATTCCTTAACCTATCTTGTTGCTCCACAGCGGACGTGACTTGATGAGGCGATATATTCTTCGACGATACTATCGAGGAACTACAGTAATAATTTACATGGTTCAGCCATAACCTTATATCCTGTGACTTGAAGCTTCAATCATAAAGATGGTAATAAGACTCATATTGACACGTCTCATGAAAATTATCAATTGTCACGATTGATATTTTGTGATTTTTTAATGAGTTTATCATCACTGCATATTATAAAATAAAGTTTTATAATATGCAGTGATTGCCCCGCCGCATTTGCTTGTTCGCGATAAGCTATAAAACTACTGAACGGATTTTCATTTGGTTTTCACTAATAGACAGAGTGATAAGATTTTGTGTAAATTGATTGAAATATGTTGATGATTGTTGAAGATGTCTCTGCTACTCGTGCGAAGCCAGTGTAGGTTGCTAGTACTCAATAAAATATTAGTACTAAAATAACGTTTATGTATTCTTTGCGAAACGGTTAACAGAATTTCTTAAAAAAAGAGCTTGAACTGTCAGCGAGGAATATTCGTTCACTTTGTGCTACCAATTTGAGGAAAAAACGTTTCCGATTGGTAGAAATCAAATGCGAGAAATTGCTTTTAGACAACACTTAACATTATGTGCCTATCTATCACTTAAAAACAACTGGACCGATTTGACTAATTTGTATGTTAATTATGGTTAGATTAAGGTATTTAGGAAAAAACAATGTACAATTTTGGCATTTTGAGGTTAATGTAAGACAACTGACTTCGTCTTGACGACAGTAGTCTACGAACGCCAGCAACAACACGCATCCCGAGAATCAAATAACTTCTATCGGTTTCTATGATACAATGTGCTTATAATAAAAGCTTACTATATTATAAACAGTGTACTTATTTGTTACATAAGTAGTTTAAGAATAATAATTAAGGGGTAAAGGGACTAAAGCAACTGTAGCATTAATATTCAGTTTCCGAATGAGTTGCCACAGCGTGACACTTCGTGTTACATACATAATTTATAGTCAGATCGAATTAGCTTTTTGGTCAAAACAATTTCTATTGGAGCAGAATTTGTTTTTTTTTTATCAAGATTTTGATTAAAAAAAATTATTCCGCTCTGATAGGAATTTCATGGATTATAGAGCATTTCTTCACTAATTCGATCTGACTATTTATTAATTTTTATTTAAAAACTGTTTGTATAAATAGTAGTTTATGGTGTAAAGTTTAATACTTGTAGTCCTTACTTGTAAAATTGCTGATCTTGTAAACAGTTAGTTTGGGTACTGTGTAAAGATCGATATCTTCTATGTTGTGTGAATTCGAAATTTAAATTAAGTAAATAATATAGCTAATTAATATTCACATAACTTTAAAAAAACAATAATAATGAATATTTATATTTATATTTCGTAATACACAGCTTAAATGTGTAAGTAAAGCGAGGTAATCGGGAAAATCTTTATAAGGTACCTTACCTTTTGTGTACCCGACGTAAATTCCACTAATGACCATGGACTGACAGTCCAACCGTAAACATAATCAGTGCAATTCAATCGAAAGGTCAAGAAACAACAAAAAGAAATCCGGTCCCGCGGCAGGCCCGCAGAGGTAGATTTCGTGTTTTTTAAATTTTTATCTCCAAAAATATAAGTCACATTAAAAACTTTTAGGCTACATTGTAGAAAAAAAAATTAGCTTTTAGTTTACAGTTTCGGAGTTACGAATTTATTTTCCAACAAATTTTGGTTTTCCCCCCTCCCCAAGTTAAGGATGGAATCATTTAGGGTTCATATTAAAAAATGTTCGTATTTACTATGGGCATGCTATAAATGTTAAACAGTCCAAAATTATTCCATAGGAAAAAAGTTATGATGAAAAAACTGATTTTTGAAAATCTGCCCCCCAGTCCCCTCCTTTGGGGGAATATACCCCATTCACGAACTCAACCTTAATTTTTGCCCTATTGATTTGTTGTCCAAGTTTATCTCTATCGTGCCGGTATAATTGAGGTACATACATATATATTTTCAAAAAAAAAAAAATATATATATATATAGGCGTATGTTTTTGGGTTTTGGAATCATAACTAGACCTCCTATGAAGAAATTTTTGGAAAACTCGACAACTGATACAAAACCAATAGTCTAGCTATTGGATTTTCTTCGAAAAATCTACCTAATATACCTTGAGAATATATAAACTACCTACGAGTTGCTGTGGCTAGACAATTTGCAATGAAAAAAAATAAAAAAATATATCCTATCTCTTAAGTCAAACTGCACACATTGTGCAAAATTTTATTAAAATAGGTTCATTAGATTAGGAGTTAATCGCGAACAAACAACGTGACACAAAATTTTTATATTTCCAAACTCTTCAGCTTTATTATCATTAAGGTTTATGCTGGGAATAAAACTGAAATATACATACATATATATTTTACGTATTATCTGTTAACGTTACGTTAACTGTATTCACCAGTTGTCAAAATTTCATTTTCTCATTAAATAAGTCGTAATTATGTTTTTATTACAGCTCGGATGAAGTAAAACTAGACATCATTAAGCAGGTTTATAGCACTCAAAATAATAACCAAACTTAGATTAACCTCTCAAATAAGTTACGAAATAATTTAAATGCACGTATGTAATTGGTTTGTGTGTGTTTGTAAATAAGAAATGCTTCCCTTGGCTAACGCTAAACTTTTGAGGCTGCGGTTTATTAGGACGGAGTTGAGGCTTACAAGGACGACATTGCACTGAGCGAACAGTTTGTGGCGGATTTCGTGCTTGATGATTCTGACAAATTTAACTTTTACGATATGTGCATCCCTATGTATGTACATGTATATTAGGTAATGAAACGAACATATAAATCACACCATAATCTTTCCCCAACTATAAATCATATGCACCCAAACTGATGAATGTCTAAATGAACTAATCGAAATAAATTGTTAAATAAAATACAAAATTACTCAACTGAAAGTTTGCCTTCTTTAAATTCAGCTGCAAACGATCTGCTCAGTGTAAATTTTGACGTAACATAGCTTATAAATTGTACCAGAGCAATTTTCATTTTATATCACAAGGGTTTGTAGGTATATGAGAAATTAAGTAGGCACTCTACTAGCCGGAGGTGCTGGAGGTAAAGCCACAAGCGACGGTTAGTGTGAGATAGTTCATGTTATATCTCGATATAATACTTCGTCGATAAGGGATAATGGAGTTCGGTGTATATCGGAAACGTGTTAGGAATAACCTATTACAAATAGGTGCTTGTTTCGAATTGATAGGTGTTGGAGAGAGAAGTGAATATATTGTTTGAAGGTGACTGTTCTGATAAATTTCCAAGACATACTAGCATTGTGTAACAGTCAAAATAGCACAAATTGCAGCGGAGAACAACGTCTTGTGTAAACCGGATACACGAACTTAGTGTAGAGTAGATTGAGACAAACTTCTTCCCTAGCAACGACCTTGCTGGCTTACCACGGTTATGTAATTATTTTGAAATATGGTTTGATATTGTGGGGAAATTCTTTAGAAATAAGCAGAGTCTTTATATCCCAAAAGGGCTTCATTAGAGCCATAGCGTTAACTCTTCCCTACGAGTCTTGTAAGCTACTATAAGAAATTTGGTAAATTATCTGTAGCTTCAATGCACATTTACGAGATAGGTATATTTATAAGAAATAATGAAGGATTGTTTACCAACGCAAAGTACAAATACTGTCGATCACAGACACTCTAACAGGCTAGTACTTTTTTTTTGTGCGTGGTGAAACCCCCTCGGGCCGTCACCACCGGGGTTTTCGGTGGGGTGGTGTGTCGGAATCGAACCGAATAAAACCACACGGTGTGCCGTACTGCGCCTTTATTAGGAGGGATCCGGGAAACAGACTAGTACTTACCTTAACCCCTAGAACAACAATGTACCAAAGGATTTGTTGCGCTATGTGTAAAAAAGTATATAATAACTTGCCAAATTGTTTTAAGGACCTTCCAACAGCTCAGTTCAAAGAGTAAGTTAAAATATGACTGTTAGAAAAAAACATATTGCAGTGTAAAATAATTATGTAACTATGCACATACTTTTCAACTAACTGCAGAATAATTAGTTCTAAGATATGTTTGTAAGATACTTTATAACAAGTTTCAAGCTAAAAACTTGCTTGACTGTTTATTAATAAATTTATATGTAATTAATTATACTACTTTACTTTCACATACCACTCGCAGGATTAAATTTAATTAAATAGAAGTACTATATTTTTAACACCAGAAGCACCTAATGCACTGTATTTATGTGAAATAAAGTTTCATTTAATTTCATTTCATTTTCTTAATTAAACAATAATTGTGAAGATAATATAAAATATTCGTTCGCGTCAAAATACAAATATAAAATATATAGCGAATCGTACATTTTCCAGGATAAATGTAGCCTTTGTGCAATTCCAGACTATTTCTCTGTACAAAATTTCATCCAGATCCATTCAGCCGTTCTGACGCGATTAATGAATTAACAAACACCATTAAAATTTTAGCATTAGTAGAAAGATAAATTATTTATAATCCACTAAATGTAACATACTCGTATGTAATGTGTACCATTATAACCGGTGTAATGGAACACAAACCTTAAATACATTTTTTTATGATCTTTTAATGTTTTTATGTCAAAGAAGAAATACAATTTTTTTTTTTATTAAAGATCAATTACGTAAAACTAAATACTCTAAACAATAAGATTATTATATTCGTCGCAGGCGTAGAAAAACGGCGGATTTGATTTTTTGTCGTTTTTTGTTTTTGACATAAACATTATACTTTATCATAAAACAAAACATTTTTCGAAGCTCATACATACAGTAACATTTACAGAGTTCATTAACAGAAACAGCCGTTTCAAAATATTACGTAAAACATCATTTGAAAACTTTAAAGTGCTCTCCTGTAAAGTTACTAAAAATCAAATCCATCGTTTTTCTACGACGACGACATATTACGAATTGCATACTCAGTTAAACTTGATAAGTAATATGGTAAAACATGGTTTATTCGGGTGTATTAATTTATTGCTGCACTTATAGACAGTATTTTAATTGTTTTATATTATAACTTACGATAACACACCAACAAATTCCAATAACACCTGAACGTGTATATTGTACATAATAACATGCATATTAATTAATGGTTGGAATTATATTTCTGGATGAAGCTATCAGGCTAAATAACATAATAAGAAAAATAAACTGAATATTACATTATGATGTAATATTCAGTTTATTTTTCTTCATAACATAGCTACCATTGCTTTTCGCCAGGTGAGTGAGATTACAGGAGGCCCTAACCTTTCGCCAGGGGGGGTCCGGATGTCTTAACAAAAAATGTTCCCGGATCCCTCCTATTTAAGGCGCAGTACGGCACACCGTGTGGTTTTCACACGCCCCACCGAAAAACCCGGTGGGGTGCAGGCCCGAGGGGTTTTCCACACGAAAAAAAAATACCCTGATCCTTCCCACCCCCTCATCCACTCCTGCCTCCACACCTCCCCCTCCTTCACCCCTTCCCCTACTCCCAACTTAAAGGCCGGCAACGCAATTGTGACTCTTGTGTTGCAAGTGCCTAAGGGCGGCGGTAGTCATTTACCATCAGGTGATCCGTCTGGTCGTTTGCCATAAAAAAACAGTATTACCATGAGAATTAACAAAGTTTTATTCCAATAAGTATTAGAATTTTTTAGACAGCAAACAGTGCTTGAAGCCTGTGTGGTTGAAGTGTAAGGTTTACAAATAGCCTATAATCAGTGACCGAAAATATTGGATTACCCTTACTTTTTCTTGGAAAGTTTGGAGGGTCCACTATATTTTATAGGTTACTTTTGTGTTGGGTCTCTGAATAAGAGTGTAATTTATGACGTGTTGTAAATTGACTTTAAGTAGCTCATATACCTTTTCATGGCTTTACTTTACAGTGATTTTGTTGGTGGAACTATGGTGTATTAATACAAGTACCTGGATGACCGCTTTAAAAATGAAACCTAGCTAGATCGATTAATCGCCCCGGAAACCCCCTGCATACTAAATTTCATGAAAATGGTTGCAGCCGTTTCCGATATTCAGATTATATGTATATATATACATATATACAAGAATTGCTCGTTTAAAGGTATTAGATAAATGTAGTGTAAAATGAGTATTTTTTTATTTTGTTAAATTTTAAGTAGAATTGGATAAATTTAAAACACCAACGACTCGAACATCCCTTCAACGATAAGAATAGAGCTGACGATCTTCAAACGTCTGAACAGATTTTCTTGAATGATATCTAAGAACACTCTCGATCAAGGCACCTTTCAAACAAGAAAAAACCCTTAAATCGGTTCATTCGTTTGAGAGCTACGTTACCACAGATACACAGACACGTCAAACTTAAAACACCCCTCTGTTTGGGTCAGGGGTTAAAAATAAATATAAACATTAATACCCTATAAACTAATCCTATTATCTGATTTGTTTTACAAATTATGTTAACGGGAATCAACACGATCACGTATTTAAAAGGTATTACATAACTTTGATTTGCCAGGCGTGATTTGTTTTTAACACCCTACGCAAAAAGACGAGTGTTATAATAAGTTTGACGTGTCTGTGTATTTGTGTGTCTGTCTGTGGCATCGTAGCTCCCAAATGAATGAAGCGATTTAAGTGCTTTTTTTTTGTTTCGCCTGGTGGTTGAGTTTCCACCATAAATCATTTTTGGTTTTTTCATGGTCCAGTATAACTTGAACTGTTATTGTCTAGACCACAGGTCAACAAAAAGACTTATATACTGGACGCGTGTAGTTTGATGTAGCCGTTTTTACGTAATTTTTTTATTAATAACACATTTTGTTTAATTTTTTTGCACTTCTATACATGAACATTAAGTATTCCAAAGATCAGGTAAATTTCAACCATTTATTTATATAAGAACTAAAAGTTAATGTATTTCGTCCATCTGAATATGGCCTAAAACAACAAATGAAATACAAATAAATATCAAGTTTTAAAACAGTTAGATTTATTTACATGTACATAATTTTAATCGTCTCATAGTGCGCTTGCTTTATTAGACTGACGTCTATAAAACTCTATTGATTTGGTAATATGTATAACTAATATTCAAGAATTACAAACTTATAACATATTCGCAATGGTATATATCGCGCTCAACTCATTTACAATTCTCATGGAGAATCCTCCAATGTAATCAGTCTATCGGATCGAGACAAATTACGAAATCAAACTTGAAGATAGCCCCGACATCAAGAGCTTCATTGAGTTACTGAACTCCTTCTAAGTAAACAAGACACATTTTTATTCCGTATTTCATATTCTATTTCTCTATGTTAGTTTAGTTATCATTAGACCGGTCCCATTTGACTTTTTATTTATTTAGGATCTTATTCGGATCCAACTTTACCTTTTGAATAATAACTATATAATGGAATATAATTTGATTGTTCCATTCTTTAGAGACGATTTTTTGAATCTGTAGTAAATTTACGTGACTCATTATTTCACTACAAGGGCTCTTGGTAACCGAGTAGGTTACCATATTACAAGGTTAGATAACACTAGCCAGGTCATTCTAGGATGGGTGACCATTGTTAACACATTGAGACCTCTCCCTGCCTCGGAGAACACGTTAAGCCATCGGTCCCAGTCGCCATATGAATATATGTGGCATTCGTTACTGGTAGTTGGAGCCTTGTAGATCTGTATGCCTGGTGTGACTGTAGAATTTTGATTTCGCCCAGTTCTTCGGTTGTCAACTTAGGTGAAGTCACTATAAAATTATACTAATTACTACTCTATATAATCTTTAAAGTTATGATAACGATAATGTTTTGGAACACATTTATATCACAATTTTTGTATACAGATATATTCCTTATATAAAAATTATGTATCTTCGCTTTGTTTTCCTGTCTTCTAAAACGCATAGCACTGAGAGGCAATCTAACCTGCGACTCCTGAATGATGACTTAACTACCACTATGTTATAGTGGCAGTCAAGTTCCAAGTTGATCGTCGTCATAATGTTACGGTATATGATACTTGAAATGGAAATAGAAAAATATATTTCATTTTTTAATATTGGTGATAACATAAATTACTAGAAACTGTTAATTATTAGTCTTCTCTATGAAGACTGCTATAGCCAAGAGGCCTGATATTAGTTTCATAGGCTGGTAAAAGCTATGCTTGAGATTGGCAATATCGTTTGTGAGAAAAAAAAATCAAATTAATTATCTGGAGTACCTTTTTTTTTTTTTTTTTTTTTTTTTTTTGTGCGTGTGGAAACCCCCTCGGGCCGTCACCCCACCGGGGTTTTCGGTGGGGCGGTGTGTTGGAATCGAACCGACTAAAACCACACGGTGTGCCGTACTGCGCCTTAAGTAGGAGGGATCCGGGAACAGCTTTTATTAAGACATCCGGACCCCCCCTAGCGCCTGCCCGCAAAAGCGCGGGCACCACCTTCGGGTAAAAACCTCTCAATTAGGCGACGTCCAGGCACACGCGGACGCCGCCTCCTCGCGGGGGGCCACTATAGCGGGTGAAGGGGAAAAACCCGTCCCGTCCACCCGCGGCCACACTCAGGGCGGCATGAGGCGCTGGTAAGCGCGCCTCCGCCGCCCGGTTCGCCGGCGGCGAATTAGGTCCGAGTGGAGATCGTCCTCCCGGACCCTTTCCGCCGCCTCCTTCTGCAAGATGACGTCCTCACAGAAGGTCGCGACCGCGGTAAAATTCCTGTCGCTACCGGCCATGGAGCGTATGACGGCCGGTAGCGAGAGATCCCCTCCGATGACTGCAGTGAGGGCCCGACGCTGCGTCGCCCAGGCGGAGCAAACCGCCAGCGTGTGCTGAGCCGAGTCCTCACTACAGTCGCAGTGGTGACAGGCGGGACTCAGTTCCCTCCTAGCGACCGAGTGCAGGTACTTCCCGAAGCAGCCGTGCCCGGAAAGAACCTGCGTCAGTCGGAAGGAAAGGGTCCCGTGCTGCCGCCCTGCCCACTCGACGATGACCGGCTGGAGCGCCTCCACGGCGGCAAAGCCAGCACGTGGAGCCTCCAGCCGGGACGACCAACGAGCCATGGTGGCTCGGCGAGCGGCCTCACGCCATTCGCGTACCTCTTCGGGCGGGGGCCGACTGCCGCTTCCCGCCCGGAACTCAGCCGTTCGCCGATATACTTCGGCGAGCACCTCCGCCTCCAAATCCCACGGGGGAGTCCCGGCCAACGCGCACGCCGCCTCCGTCGACACGGTGCGGTATCCGCGTATGGCTCTAACCGCCATAACCCTCTGAGGGCGCCAGAGGCGCGCCCTATTCTGGGCGGTCAGAGCTCCCGCCCACACCGGTGCACCGTACAGTGCCATTGACCGGACAACCCCCGTGTACAACCGTCTTGTAGCGACGCTGGGTCCACCCAAATTGGGCAAGAGTCGCCCAAGGGCGGACGCAGCGCCGACCAGCTTCGGAGCAAGCTGTCGGAAGTGCTCGTCGAAGAGCCACCTACCGTCGAGGATCAGGCCCAGATACCTTATGTGGGCCCGAACCGGTACGAGAACCGAGTTGACTACGATGGAGGCGCCAGGGGGTGGACCACGACGAGGCCCATGAAATAAAAGGGCCTCCGTCTTATCCAGGGCCACCCGCAGACCCAGCGCCTCGATGCGACCGACCACCAGAGAGACACCTCTGGTGGCCAAACGCGCCGCCTCTTGGAAGTTCGCCCCCCGGGCTGTGACCAGTGTGTCGTCGGCGTAACAGATTACGCCCAGCCCGGGGGGGAAGTCGCCTCGAAGGGCCCAGTCGTACCCCATGTTCCACAGGAGTGGTCCAAGGACAGACCCCTGCGGAACACCGCACGACATGGGCCGACTACTCAAAACTCCATCTCGGTCCTCGCACATGACGGTACGCTCCTCTAAATAGTCTGCCACTAGCCGCCTCAGGTACTGTGGCACCCCATGATAGAGGAGTGCTTCCCTGATGCAGCTGAATGGCAGACCATTGAATGCGTTGGCGATGTCCAACGACACCGCCAACAGCACGCCGCCACAGCTCACTACGTCTTCGGTCACAGCCCTGAGGCGCAGGACAGCACCGACCGTCGAACGCCCCGCTCGAAAACCGAATTGGGCGTCCGATAAATCGGGGCCGACCCCGCCAAGGTGCCGAACGATGCGGGCAGAGAGGACCCTCTCAAACAATTTACCCGCCTCGTCCAGCAACACGATGGGCCTGTAGGCCGCGACCGAGTCGGTAGGCCGTCCCGGCTTCGTTAATAGCACCAGCTTCCCGCTCTTCCAGCAGTCAGGGAAGCATCCGGACGCCAGGCTAGCGTCGAACACTTCCCTGAGGCAGTCCGACATGTGGTCGAGGGCGAGGGCCAAAGCTCGGGCAGGAATCCCGTCTGGCCCGGGGGCGGTGTTCTTGGAACGGATCCGTAGAACAGCCGCCCCCACCTCCGCCTCTGTGACGGGCGGAACTTCCTCATTTTCGACCTCCGCGTCGTGTCCAGCCAATACGGCCATCGACGGGGGTATGTGTTCCGCCCGTTGCGGGAAAAGGCCCTCAACCACTCCCTGCAGGAAGCTGGGCTGGAGAGTCTCCGTAAGGGGGGGGCCCGACGCGCGGAGCTTTTGTTGCGCCGCGCGATATGGGCGACCCCAGGGGTCACTATCGAGACCCTCCAGCATCTCCTTTCTCTTCTCCTCTTTGGCGCGGCTAATGGCCAGCTTCAGAGTTTTCCGCGCCTCTCGGTACTCCTCATGAAGCTGGTCCTCTTCACCCTCCTCGCGGTGACGACGCCGGCTGCGGGTGTAGGACCTCCGGGCACGAGTACAGGCCCCACGAAGGTCCGCCAACTCCTGGGACCACCAGTACACCTCCTTCCTTGGAGGCCGACGACCTCGGACGCGGGGCATGGCCGCATCGCAAATCTGCGTAATCGCATCGCGAAAGCGGCCTGCCCCCATGTCTACCTCCTCAGTCAGAGGCTGCGGAGACAGCCATGAGTAAATGATGGCTGCCTCCTCTAGTAGGTCCCTGTCCATCTTCGTAACAGCCCACCGCGGGAAGCGGGAAGAACGCCGCGCCGTGTGACCCCTTCTGGGGTCCTGGGTCCGGGAGAGCTCAAATCGGATATACAGGTGATCCGAGAGCGTCTCAACCTCTTCCAGGACACGCCAGTTCCTTACTCGTGCGGCGAGAGCAGGGGTAGCGAACGAAAGGTCCACTATCGACCCCCCCTGCTGTCGCACACACGTATTGGTGGAGCCTCTGTTTAGGAGACAGAGGCCCACCGATGCCGCCCACTCCTCTACGGCATCGCCCCTTGCGTCCGTCCTGGGGGAACCCCACGCAACGGACTTGGCGTTGAAGTCCCCCAGCACTAGGACGTGCCCAGACGCTAGTCGCCGCATCGAGGTCTCTAGGTTGTTGAGAAAAACCTCGAAGTCGCTCAGACTCCGATTGGGGGAGAAGTAGACACCATATATGGTGATCCCCCCCCATTCGGCAGCAACATATCCAGTACCCTTGTCTCTTAGCGACAAGGGCGGGGAATGAGCCGCCGTGGAGCTGACGACTGCCACGGAGCCGTCCCGGTCACCCAGCCAATTAGGACGGGGAGGAACGTAATAGGGCTCCGCGGCTACGGCCACACCTATCGACCACTCCGCCATGGTTTGCAGGAAAAGATCCTGCGCACCGGCAGAGTGGTTTAGGTTCGTCTGGACAAGAAGGTTGGAGACTTGGTCCATTACTGGACTGTCTCTACAACCTCCTCCATGGGCGACGACGACGACGCAGGATTGACATCGGAGGCAGCCTGGGTCGATTGGCTAGCCCCCGAAGTTTGCCGAGAAGTGCGAGGTGGCTTGCAGCCACCCTGCCCCATCTGATGGCTGGCGGGAAGATTTCCCGCCGCACACGCTGGGCAGTGAGGGGCGGCGGAACATTCCGCCGCCTTGTGCCCCGGTCGACCGCAGCGGAAACACAGTCCGCTGCAGTCAAAGCAGCTGGCGCACCTGACGCGGGTGTGTCCCGCGGCGAGGCATTTAAAACACCTCATCGGTCTCGCCGCCAGGAGTGTGACTCTAGCGTTCACGAAACCGATGAGGATTCTTCCGGCGTCGCTGATAATCTTGGCCGATGCCACGGGACAACTGGCCCACACCGCGCCAAGGCCGCCTGGACCGGGGCGGATGGTGCCGACCCTGATGTTATCCGCGTTGCATCCGGCCTTCTCCCGAATTGCAACGCGGACATCCTCGACCGTCACTGAATCGTCCAGGCCCGAAATGCGCAGCTCCGCGCACTTGGTGGGCCTGGCGATTTTGACACCATCCGTGGCTGCAAATATCTCACGCATCTTCTCGGCAAAGGTGTCCGCCGTCTTTGCGCCTTCAGCCCCAGGGAACTCGAGGACTCGAGCTCCCGTTTGGGCGAGGCGCATCCTCACACCCACGGCCCCAAATTCACCGGCCAGACTATCCCGGGCTTTCTTAAAGACAGCCGCGTAGGATAGCCCGCCGTCCCCCACCGCCGGCGACAGGGTTACAACCACAGCCGCCGTTTTGGGTGGCACCAGTTTCCGTGGCTTTTTGGTGGCAGTCGCTGCCACGGATGGTGCCTGCGGCGGAGACGGTGCACTCTTGGCAGCCTTCTTATTTCGGTTTCGGGAACGCTTCTTCCCTCCCCTGACTTTCTGCCACCCGTCACTGGAAGCGGCAGACGTGGAGGGGGCAGATGCGGACGGGCGAGGCACCGGCTCAGCACCAATGACAACAGCAGTCACATTCTTCTCCTTCGGTGCTGGAGTGGGAAGCGGAGGGAATTCTGCTGCCACTTTTTTTACGGCCTTCGGCGGTTGCCCGGCCTTTGGTGCAACCGCCTTTGACGCGGCCTTAGCCGGTCGACCAGCCTTCGGTGCGGTTGCACACGCCGGTGCAGACGTCGCCGCGGCATACGTCACTGTCACGCGGCCATCCGAGACGGGAAGCGGCGTCGAGACGTTAGGCTTGGCTGCGGCGAGTGGTGGCCGAACGATAGGCGCCGGAGGCAGTCTTGCCTCCAGACCTGCGAGGCGCCCATCCATCATGCGCCACACTGCGTCAATAACTTGACGCAAGTGGGCATCCGGAACGGGGGATGGGGAGGGGGCAGGTTGCCGGGCAACCGGGTTCGGCTGCTCAGGGCAATTCGCCTGTGCCCGAAATATGGCGAACTGAGCGCTGAGCTCGGTGACCTGCCCCGTCAACAAATCGTTTGCGGCCTGGAGGCGCGCCACGTCCCCAATGAGGGTCTCGACGACCGCAGAGATGGCGGAAGAGGAGTCCTTAAGGGCCCTAACAAAGGAACCCTTAAGGTTCGTGGACTTGGTGGCCACTTTGTGGATAACGGCCACCGCCGCGTTTGCTCTCTCCTGCATGGTCGATGGTGTTTGGGGGACAGAACCCCCTGCCACCGGCTTCTGAATTTTTAGCAGGAGATCTGCAATCTCCTCCTCCGCTACGCTTTCGCCCTCCGCTCTGGCTCGGACATAGGCTTCCCTCCCAGAGAAGGCGGAGCCTGACGGAGCCGAGACCGGCGTGCGCGACCTCCCTCTATGGCTACTAGCCACTTTGGGAGGTAGCATCTCCTGCGACGTGTCGACATCGTGGTCCATGGAGTGTCCGCGTTTACGACTGTCATTGCGAACCTCCACTTCCATCGTCTCTTGGTTGTCTCCCGTCGTAACGGAATTTCCGTCCGACGATACAACAGATCTGGAACGCAGGCGTTCCGAATATCTTCTGCTCCCAGAAGTCGGATTGACTTCTGGGAGCTCGACCGAGATAGGCGTCTCGAGCAAGACCTCCTCTTCGTTAGACGAGGTGTCCACCTTCTTCTCATTCTTCTCCTTCTGCGACTGCTTTTGTTCCTTCTCCTTCTTTTTTTCGTCGTTTATTTTATTATTATTATATTTGTTTAAGTGTTCCATATCTAAACCCACGAGACGGGGAGAAATAAAGGTCGACCCGGGCAGAGATCCCCAATACCCGGGCAAGCGAAGGTTTATGCCCAACCGAGGAGTCCGCAGGTGCCCCGGCTGGGAGTGCGCTTGCGACTGAACTACCCATCAGCCATGCATCCCCTGGTCACACACCAGAACACGGGATTCGGGGTGATTTTTTAGAGAGGTTTTCTTCCTCGCAGTCCGGGCGGCTAAGCCAAGACCCTCGTCCCCGATCGGAGTCGCAAAACATGACCACGACTCCTTTCGGGATTACGATATGCCGACGGTGGCAAGGAAACCAAATCCTCCCATGCCTGCTCGGTGGCAGTGTGAGTGCACGCCGAGCCCGCCCTCTTTCTCCACTGACGACAGCGGAGAAACTACGACCCATGGAAGGGTCCCTCCTTCGTGATTTTTTACCGAGGTTTTCATCCTCTTAGCTCCGAAGAGCGAAGAGCCAACAGAGGTATCGACAGACACGCCCGCTCTGTTGGGCCAAGCCTCAACCAAGTGGCCGAAGAAAGATGGCCTCCTCTTCATACTAGAATATTAGCCGTTGGCGATGACGCTGTCCTCAAAACTGAGGTACAAAAGGCAGCGTCATCGCCAACGTTTCCAGGGTGCACCACGTGGAGGTTTTCTAGACGGCACCCCAATTATCTGGAGTACCTAAGCTAGCCAGATTATCCACGCGTGGAAAGTTGATTGGAAAATTATTGCCCAGATATTTGCCACTGTCAGTGTACTTATTGCTAAAAGATATCACTGACCCCTAAGGAATAAAGCAGACAGCAACACTACTTGATGCGAAATGTATTGTAAGAAAGATCGTCAATCTGTAATTAGGAAGTAGTCTCTTTATGTTTTTAATTTTAAAATACTACTGCATATAAATCTATATTTTAATTTACAACTTTCTTTTCAGTGCATTAATAGTCAAGGGATTTTTATAACTTTATTTACGTAAATTGCGTTTCGCATAAGATTCTAAGCATGACATTCATTAGATTTGAAATGCTTGAATAAAACCTTAATGAAATATTTCCAGACCTATAGAATAAACTGAGCTAAGAAATTTTCACGTTCTCAGTGAATAATATTTCTTTCAATAAAATTTAAATGAAATACAAATATATAGAAAATATTATATTTATGTTCTATTTAATGACAATGGTTGAGTAAGATTTCAGTTTTTAAATAACACGAACGATGAGACTTGTATTTCCATTTCGTCTTGATACGCAAGACTGATGGAAGTACTTGTTACAACATTAAACATCCGTTTGAATGTATGTATGTTCAATTTCGCCATTTCGTTCGGAAATATTTCACATATTTGATAGAAAATATCCATGTTGTTTTAAGACCTTTTTTTATGATACACGGGGCAAACGAGCAGACGGGTCACCTGTAGTAAGTGACTACCGCCGCCCATGGGCACCTGCAACTCAAGAATCACACGTTGCCGGCCTTTAAGGTAGGGGAAGGAGGAAGAGGAGTAGAGGGGAAGAGGGGAAGGGTTAATGCCAACGGTAACTCCACTCACTCGGCATGCAAACTTTGGTTTTCTGTGAGGCCGTGGTGTCACTCCGGTCGAGCCGGCCCGTACGTGCCGAATTAGGCTCTCTCACGGGAACTTTTTATCCCGGAAAATTTGTTTGACAAAATCTACATTTACACAAGCGAAGCTGCGGGCGAAAGCTAGTAGGACATATATAAATCTACAATGCATCAATAGTCTCTTGCATAATCATTATATTAATACGTGAAGAGAATTCTTTGTACCCCTTTTTAAGAAAATTTCGCGAACGTAGTAACGTGAATTTTGGAATATTTACAGTTTATATATAGAAGAACTGCAGAAAGCTAGATTTTTTTAACAATAAGTCTTACTAGCTGCGCCCCGCTGTTTTACACGTGTAAGCCCTGATGCCTATAAAAAGAAGCCTATGTGTTAATCCAGGTCTTCAACTGTCTACATACCAAGATTCATAGCAATCGGATTAGCAGTGTTTACGGTAAATAGTAACAAACATTCATACATCATACAGTAGTATATATAATATTAGTAGGATTATCCTAATCACAGAATTTCTGAATAAGTTTAAAAAGTAGACAAGTGATGGTAATAAATTTATTTGAGATTAGATTTTATTCAACTCCATTGGAAAAATCTACCAATGCAGTCACTGGGATACCCTTATATCTTACTTGATAGTTCTGTAAGTTAAAAGGGATTTAACAAATCCTCTAAAAGCTATTCCAGACGTATGCTCTATACGATCAAAAGATTCAACCGTAAGGGTTGTTTGATCAACAGCTTTTTCTTGGCCCTTTTCATATTTGCTAGCAGGTTTGGCAGCAAAATTGTATTTACTTTTAAACAATGAATAAAAGATAGAATAGAAAAAGTAAAAGTATAGTACACATTGTGTTAGATCGTGGTTAATTTTTCAAACAATGTTTTCCTGTGGGCCTTTAAGAAAGATGAAAACATTCATATATTATGACGCAGAGAACTGGCACTACATAGCGGAGATTGCGATGTTGAAGTCGCGTAGACTGTCAAATTTGGCAAAGTATGGTTTTGAAGATAGAATACCTTTTTATTATTTTCAAACAGGTCATAGAGAAAAAGTTTTCTTGCAAATATTATTACAGTCTGAAATAAAAGTGCAATGTTAAATGCAGGAAATATTAAATAACACAAATATATTAATAACTGAGGAAACCAAATCCTTATTAGATAAACTATTTTAATAAGGAAAAAAATAAAATCTACTATTATGATAACAAGCGATTTATCTTTTTCGTTCTTCTACAAAACCCCAAAGCATGCGATAATTTCGGGCTGCTAAATCATTTGTCGTCTATTGTTCAGGTTTTGGATATGATGGCCAATTTATTGAATTATTGCTTTTGTTGTTTTAGCTGTAGAAGTGGAATTAAATTTATCTGTAGAAAGATGTAGAAATTGTGTTCCAACTGTAACTTACATTTTTTTGGTATGCGAATTTTCTGGCTGTAAACTCCGCCGAGTCATTGTGTATAGAGTGCCAGAATAGGAGTGAACTAGCCATAGGGCTAGTTCGCCCGCGTTAGAGGATAGCCTCTATCGCAAGAAACTAGGTGTTTTAGGGCGTTGCACCATAACTTATAAATCGAAAGCATCTTTATTATTTATGACACAAATAGTAAAATTAAATACTTTAATGCATACGCAAAATTGATGAGTTTTCCTCCTGCTCAGACTTCCTATAGTCATCAAAGAGAACGGAGACAGAAGACAGAAATTTATTTTGACATCATGCCACGAGGTCACTTAAGCGTACGTGCTAGTTGGCGAAGAAAAAATATGGAACATCGCTAAAATAAGGGGTGATACATGTGACTTTATGTAGGATCTTTTTTTATTTACTTTACTGAGTTATGATGAAATAGATGATGAACATATGTAATTTCCAAAGCAGCCTGTCTGGTAAGCACCCGTATCAGAGCACGAAACGAACCAACCATTGTTCGCAAACATACACCTTTATAATTTTGTATATTTGTTAGGAAGCCCTTAGTAAGTAAGGGCGGTAAACCTGCCCTTCCGACCTTAAAAGTGGGCATGAAGTCACCTTCCTTAATTTCTTAATTTATATAATTCCTAAACGAAGTCATATGAAAGAAACTATTGCACGTTTTCAAAAAATGTGCATACAATCGACGAATGTCCATCAAAAGATTTTGTATCTGTTGTGTTAGTTCCTATATATTGGGAAGAATCACTTTGCTGGATGCACAGTACACACCGTACGCTTCATCTATCCATGTTTTGTATGGCACTTAGGGCAAATCTTACTCATTCCTGCAAATTTACAGTAGTTTGGATCGTAACTGAAAGCCGACCTATTACTGTGAGCTAAAATTCAACTGCGCGCTGTAGATGTCGTCACTTGTTGTCTTTCTCTTTGTACCCTGAGCCGCTATGGACGGGCGGCCGGTGCTGGATTCGCAACTTCTTAAAATGTTGTGCAGTGGAACGTTGTGACCGCTCAATACGCAGAGAGACGCATTTTGACTGTCCTACACTGGGACAGTGACCGATAGTCATACGGGTAACTAGCCTCAATTAGTGCCGGCGCCATGGCGTTGGAGGTAACCCCTGCCGTACAAAGGTCCCTGCGTCCCGGGACCTTGGTTTGGGGAACGAGATGCAGGTATACTGACCCTACTTTTATAACGAATGCGTTGGTGAGGTGGGGGCAGTATAAACAAATTACGTAGTGAAGAGAGAGAGAGGGAGCTGTCCTACACTGGGAGTTCTATTTAGAAAGTTCTAACCTTCTTCTACGTATATTACTTACGTATCTATTGAAACCATTAAATTAGGTCAACTGGTAAAGCGTTTACAGGTACGGTAAACAGGTTATAGAAATACTAAAAAATAAGAATTAAATAGTTTCTGATGTAACTATAATTATAGTAATGACGTTATAAGAAAAGTAAAAGTACTAATTCTGAGAAGAACTTTTTATTATAGTATTGTAGTATTGAAATGTTTATAAAAAAGATTTTTTCAAAGTATTTACAGCTCTCAAAAGAACTTTAATTTTGAAGAAATGTGCAAGTTGTCGTTCTAAAAAGAACTCTTTAATATAATTCAAACTTTGAAATCTCCGATATAAACAAAAGACCTACATTCACACCACATAACAAACAAAAATAATGTAGGTTACCATTAACCTACATTATTTTTGTTTGTATATTTGAATAAGTTTTACCTACTCGATGATGTATTACTTATTAATGAAAGGACAGACAAGGGAGAGATTTTGATTGATCGATAATGATCGAGCGTGAATTTATTTTTGTTCACATTTTTCCAATCGGGTATAAACATCGACAGACATGTTGGTGTAAGAATAGTTTGACTAAATTATTTGAACTCAAAACTAGCCTTTAGTTGTTTTAACTTCAAACACAAAAAAATAATAGTAAACCTACCTAGGGCTGTAAATGATTTTGTCTTTTTCTAGTAATATTGATCTAATTTTGTTAAGAGTCACTTAACAAAATTAGATCAATATTACTAGAAAAAGACAAAATAAAGAACACGAATTCTTTAATAATAATTTGAGTATTTTTCTGTATTCTGGCAAAGCTGGCTGGCTTATTCATCTGGCTATGTTTTGAAATAATTCAATTGATCGGTCTTTAGGCTTTGTGTAGTTAATTGGGTACGTATGTAAAAGTTTGATGGGTTATTTGGAAAAATAAGAGTTTTATTCTTCTAATAACGAACGTCTACGTATTAAATTTTCCAAGTCAGTGAAGTGATTAAAAAAATATGTGCATACTAGGTGCTAACGTACGACTAAGTATTGTACCTATGGTTGAAGTGATACGAACTCTTCTGCAGTTTATTTATTTCTGTTAAAACTTAAGATTACATGAGATTTATACTTAACTTATAGCCGCTCAATTTAGAAAGAGACTCTTATGTAACAGACCTCGGATCTCCATGCCCTGTTTTCCTTATTTATATACTGCCAACGTGGAACACTTGCTTGATAATAAGAACTTACCGCTCCTTATAAACACTCTACGTATCTTACAGAATCTAGTTTTTCAACTAGTCGATAACACAAAAAATAATGCCTTAACACGTTTTTATAGCAAGCCTGTCGTGAGAAAATTATTATGATAATTAAATTATGTGATGACCTAAGTATATCTGCCAGCTTACATGTCGTCTAATAGCGAGGGAAATCGTATGTAGCAGCTAGTATTATAAATGTTGAATTGTTGTTTAATGATACAGTGAAAACAAAGAACTATAAATTGTCGGAGGCACAAACTTGCGAGAACAGAGTTGGAGTATGTATGTATGTAAGTATGGCAGTAACGATAAGGCACGCATGGTACAGACCGAAAATATAGTGGATATACAACGAAATCGTACTGTACAAAAGCACACACTTCACAATGTGAAGTATAACGGTAAAATAATGATAAAATTTACACCACAGTACCATAGCAAGAAATTTAAATATAAGCAAAATATGCACTTTGGTGGTGTGGCTTTCAAAGAACGTTCGATCGATTCTGAGAGTATTGAGAAGTTTTATTCAAACCAATTTAAATGCAAGGAAAATAATTTATAATATTTATAAATATGGAATGAATGAAATGAATGTTTAAAGAAACAACCTTAAATTTATGTCACTTTGATGTCAAGAGACGTGCCGAAATATTCTTCAGTTTTGTGAAGTATTCTCATAGAATACTATTACCCTGTAAAATACTACCACCAAAAATGTACACTGGTCAAATAAAGAAACAGAGTACTTTCGAAAAATATTTTGTTATTAAAAGAACACCCCTAATCGGTGGTATCGCTCACATACCAATTAATATGAATTGTAGTAAAATATAAGAAAAATAATATGAAAACCCGCACACAATTTTATAGGTGCTAGCCAAGCATGTATTAAGATTGACATTGCTGATTAATATCACACAAGGCAATTAGTTAAGGGTAAAGCCGTGCGACGGCCAATTTATATTAGATTAAATTTTCTCTTTAAATTAATTTATATAGATTTACATAATGAATCTACTTGCTTATTTAAATAAGAAAAATTTAAGAGGAAAGCTGAAAGAAAAGAAAATGGGTATACACACCAAGTATTAAGACAGAGAAAAGAAATTAAAAATAAGTTAGTAAGTATATTAAGAGTTCAAATAACGTTTTGCTATAATTTGCAATCAAATACTTAATTCATTATTGTTTGTTATTATTACGTATTATATTTAAACAGTATTATTGCTAAGTTGAATGTATTAAACGATATTTAAACATTTTGTTTAAAAAAAGATTTTTGGATCTTGAGGTACTTAGTACGGTACGTAACTAAGTAGTCTAAGTACTTAATATGAATGTGAATTTGGCGTCGGATCAAGGGATGGGGTGGGTTTACGTAAGCAAACACGAGATTGGATAAGGAGAAACGAAGGTAAAGGAAGTTTCCTTCACACAGAATGATAAATGAACAATTATGGAATGATTAATGAGCTAAAATACATATTCATTCGTGTGAATGATGAAATAACGAAAAATATTATTATGAATGAAATCAACGATGAAAAATGATGATATCGAAGTAAACAACACTAAAACTTTTGTTACTCGGTAATTTTTTTCAACAAAATCTTAATAATAGATAATAATAAATACACAAAATAATCGGTTTGTGTCATCGGATTTTTTTTCAACTTGATACGAAGTTTAGCCTTCTAAAACAAGTAAAATAAAAAAAAATTAAAATAAATACTTAAATCATTATGACTAGAACATTACTTTGTTTCTGTAAGTAATTTGTACATGTCCATTCAATGTTGTTCCATTATTTTTAAATTGATTAAAAAAAATAAAAGGTTTAGAGATATCTGTATTAAATTGTGGCTGCGTTTCTTTTTCCATTTCAATTGTCTAAGCATAAAGATACGAAGTTAATCAACGTCAATAGGGGTATAGACTTTGGCGAAAGTATTGATATTTCAAGAGCGACGACCTAGCCGAACAACATCGTCGAATCAAGGGGATTATTGTTTCATACAGTTGACAACAAGGCATGTACTTTGACCGCTCTAGAAATCTGATTATGGCAATCAGAGTACGGCTGTTTCCTTAAACTGTGATGAACCTGTGTCTGATGTTTAATGAAGTGCATGGCTTACGTCTCGTCAACTTGCACGTTGTCCTATTTGACAAATTTGATGTGTTAACACTGACAACTGCAACAACACAAGTTGTGTCAGATATCAAACACATTTAGAATCCGTTCGTTCGTCCACAAGTTCGTTGAATTGAGCAATTAACAATCCACTCTATAAACATAAGAATGATCGTATTTCGTTTCCTGATAAATTGGTGCATTAAAAATATATTAGAGTTGTAAGAGCTCTGACGTACAAAAACGTATTGAATCGATTTAGGCTAAAATGTGCTAGTAATGTTATAGAGTGTACAAGATCGAGCTCACAAAAGGTAGGTACGTACCTCGTAACGTAATAGTTATAGAGAAATGATCTAACATGGGTATCTTTTGTCCTCCTTTTATAGACCCTTGTGAACTCGATATACGAAGCCATTATAAAAAAAATATATTGCCTCTAAAGATTTCTGTAACATTTGTGTTTTTATAATCCCACTATCCCACTAATCCCACTAATATTATAAATGTGAAAGTTTGGATGGATGAATGGATGTTTGTTAGTCATTCACGCCAAAACTCCTGAACCGATTGCGATGAAGCTTCGTATGTAGATAGCTGAAGACGTGCATTAACCAATAGGATACTTTTTTTCCCAATAATTCCACGGGATCGGGACTTACGAGTACGTATAAAAAAAGGTAAAAAGAAATCAAAATAATGGTCTTCTTGCTATCCCAGGGATTTTACTTATGTTTTTTTTTTGTTTTTGATGCACGGTTTTAAGGAATATTATAAGTCATAGAGATGTGTAACATAGGACCAGAGGAGTATCCAAACAATACGTACATTTAATGCAGTTGCAGGTGAATACGCAGCACAAACCTATTATGTAAAACATTGGTACCCTCTAAAAATGTAGCTTAGAATAACTTTAGCTGTATTCAAACATTTTTCATCAGTTACCTACAGTACCAGCTGATGGAATGTTTGAATTATATTTTTTAAAATATTGTAAAAACTCGACAAAAATGTGTGATGTATCTAATCTCATTTTCTGAATTTCCACCGAAAGTCTATTGCCATATTTACTCAGCAAAAAACTTGGCAATTATTTTTCAAATTGCGTCTTCACTTTAAATCTTAAGAATTAATGGAACAAGTCATTCAGTTAAATGTTCGATTAATTGAATTAAGGTTTATTAAATGTCAATGCGATTTTATAAATAAAAAAATATAATTAGCAAAAAATTAAAGTAAAATGTAGTCAAATATTATTTAAAGTGAGTTGCCAAGGTCGGATTTAAAACAATACTGTAAGGTTGAGTTTTCTCAAAATCAAGTCTGTGATCAAGGATGTCGCGTTGGTAAATAACCATTCTTGATTAATGCTGCGTTCCAATAAACAAAAAACGATTCGTTTTGCTTACGGACTTTAAAATTTTTGTTGAAAACTCAACGAAATATTTACCGTCCGTAAGCTGACACCGAATACGGTAAAGATTTGCGGACCTTGAGTCGACCATGAGTTTTTACAACAGATTAGAGAGTACGTACGTATCAATCGTTCACAATTGATTTAGTGAGAACACATTATTATCGAAAACATAATTATAAGGATACCAGTGTATTAGCCGTTTTAATATGGCCTTACAGCAGTCACGACCTATAAGTTCAAATGAAATTTTAATTGGGAAAGTGACTCAAACAGATATACAGAGAAGTTACAAATTATTGCACCTGAAGTGTACACCTCTGTCATTCGACAGCCAATGATTGTCTACAAACAACTCGTTGATTGTTTAGTCAACCGGCTATACATAGATATATGCTGTTAGATATCTTATCTAAATACAAGTTAATCTTATTCTGGGTCCCAGAGTTCATCCTAAATACTATATAGTCCGTGAAAAAAAAAAGAGTTAATGTCACACCGGATCTAGGCT
Organism: Callimorpha dominula; assembly: GCA_949752705.1. Lineage (NCBI taxonomy): Eukaryota > Metazoa > Arthropoda > Insecta > Lepidoptera > Erebidae > Callimorpha > Callimorpha dominula. The sequence continues at coordinate 7,080,698 of OX457005.1, forward strand.
GGATCATGCATTAACCAGGGCCCGGTAAACAGTTTATAGCATCCTCCTCCTCAGTCGTTCACTCTTAATATAGTGGTCGTGGTTTCGTGATGATGCTCTGGTTTAGATAATGCAGCCCTCGCGATGCATTTCCACTTGTTGCGGTCTTCAGCTTTACTGGAACATTGGACTATGGAGGTTAGTGTTGCAGCTTTTAAAATGTCTGTCCAACGCGTAGGTGATCGACCACGTGACGGCTGCCCTTCGACTTGTCCTTGGACAACAAATAGTTCCATGGAATATCGGTTTCGAACAATGTGTTCAAAATATTTGAAGATTCGTATTTGCACAGTCGACGATAATCTCTCCTTAATTTTGAGTTCTTCCATGATCGAGACAGTCCAAGGAATCCGCAGCCGTTGCCGCCAGCACCACATTTCCAGTGCATTAATTTCGCGTCGGAGTTTCAGACGAAGCGTCCACGTTTCTGCTCCATACAAAAATATTGGAAAGACTAGGCTTCTCATCAGGCGGACTTTCGTGGCTTTGGTGATGCTGCGGTTGCACCAGACTCTTTTAAACTTATCAACTGCAGATCTTGTGATAGCACATCTGCTCCGGATCTCCGCCTCACACCCCCCAGAGTTTGTAATCGTCGAGCCTAGGTAAACGTAGCTTTAGACAACCTCACAGTTGGAGATCATGGCAATATCAGTTTGATTTATTTCAGCTCGGTTCTTATTTATAGTATACTGTTATATAAACTGATTCATTTTACTCTGGGAGAGTTTTTGTCTCACGGGCAGGGCACGAATGGCATTTGGTTTGTTTATGTTGTGGTAATGTATAACATCAATGTGCACCATTTTTTGTTGCACCGGAGGTGCCGATTTTGACATAAATTGTGCAACCACGACCTTTTTTGTTAAAAACCGAAATGAATTTATATTGCCGTGCTCAGCAGTATGACTAACATTGTAAACCAACTGATTCGACTGCTGGCGAAGGCTTGAAATCTAATCTTGGCTTACAGGTAATTATTCGTAAATCAGTGAGGCAGTATTGTAATATAAGGCCGTTCATCATACTCGTAGTTGCGACAAGCAAGTACGCGATAAATGTTAGGGCGACAGTATTGTATGTCGATCATCAGTGGTGCGACAGCACATCACCTCGACATACGTTACAAATAACAAATCCTAATACTAATGTTTCAGTGCAATAAAATAATTGTTTTCTTATTATTTTCTTTTTAACTGCTTCGAGAGCTTACTTATTCTCTATTTAGAGCTACATTACATAGCTATAAAGCTTATGTTGTAATGTTTTGCCTTTAAAAGGAGTTTGGTCTCATAGCAAACAAATATTAAGAACAATACATCACTTTTATAGCCGTCATACGCCACTTTATAAGCCGTAGACATGTGTTTACTCTCGACATTTGACACGCTTTCTTGTTTATCATTTATAAGGTTTGACTTCGACAAAACAATCAATACGAACGTTTTACGAGGTACTCGTACGTGTAATCTTAGTTCTTTTATTACTTATCTCTTCGGTACTAGTTTCCAAAGTCTATAAGGCTCTTCTTTGCTTAGCAGAATAAGTTTTGCTAGAAGCAAGCTAGTTTTGCAAGAGTTCTCCTTACACATACATACGTATACCTAATGTAAATGATCTCCCCAACTTATCATGAAACGATTTTATTTATGGACAGTACAATCGTTTTATTAAGATGTAAAATTCTGATTCGGAATTACTGCTACAACGTTTCAAAAACAATAATTCACATGGACGCTTAAATCAATAAGCTAGATACGATAATGATACGATTCAGCTGTTAGGTAGTTCAGCTGACTTGAAAATGTGTGAGAGTTATTTGTGGAACTTGATGACAGAACTCTTTAAATATAATATTTATGTTCAGGTATGTAATGGTCAAACAATTATCATATTATTTTGACAACGACTCAGGAGTAATAATTAGAAGGACAACAACCAAGCCTAAACATAAGTTATATTTACATGCGCAGACAAGAATTGTCAAAAGGAAACTCTCATGTAAATGAAATTAAAATATTACGTAAATCAAGGAATAAATACATTATGTAAGGTCTTACCTTCGCAAATATTCAAAGGCAATTTATCAGTCGCACGGACTGGAAATGTGCTTGTTAGACGGCATAGGCTTGCCCAATATTCGGTGCGACCGAAACCATACTTGATAAAATGTTAGTATGGATTACATTTAGATTACATTCTGTCTGTATAAAATGAATAAAAAAAATTTCAAGAGGTATCTTGAAAAAAAATTATTCATTTCAAAACATTTGGTGTCGTGTATATTATAGGTTGTATTAACTATTGATCACTTTTATTTTGTTTTAGATTAGAAAGCATATTCAAATTCAAATTCAAATTCAATTTTAATACTACTCTGTCTCGTCTGTCACACTAATATTATTATAGAATATACCGACTTTCTTGCAATAAACGATTAATATTCTTGATCTTTTCAATTATATTATGTTTACCGAAAGAGAAATCTAACGCTTATCAGATCCGTATAATATTATTTGTATTACTAAATATTATTTTAAGTAAGTATATATATAATAAAAAATATTTTATTATATTTAAAAAAATAGTTTTTTTTTTTCATTTTAATTTTGCTCAAGAAAGGACAGTGTGAAAAGAACAGTCTCAAAATCAGAAAGGATAAATTCAAGTAGCCAAAAGTGACTTAAACAAATTTGTAATCAAAACGGATTTATGGAACATAATTCATCTTATTTCCTCAGTCTGTGAAGTGCGTGACAGTTCATTTGTCAACAACGGAAGTAAAGGGAATTACTGAAACTTATGATCAGATTATATGCAAACAGTTATTTTGGATATGTCATTGGATACTCAGCTTTTGTAGTTTTCTTTCTTGTATATATTTGAGCATTACAATAAATTTTCCGAATGACATATCATTTATCAAACTCGCAATATACACAATAAGAAAATCCATCACTGATTTAGTCTTTTATTAATGGTAAGATAGAAATAAATATTTTGTTTGATATTATTAAATGGGAAAAGGGCAAGAAGAAAATGACGGTGATGATATTATTATTAAATTAATATAAGAATATTTTGAAAGGACTTTTTTTTGGCTTGATAAAAAAGATACTCAAAAGCCTTTTCAAAACCTATATTCATTAAATTTCATAAAATATTAAATTTCAAATTCATAAAATATGTGTTAAATTTTTGAACCTGGGTAAGGACACGGGTGTTCGTGTAAACGTAATTTATCCAAATTAACCAACCACACATTAGGTTTATGCTTAGTAGTATTTATGCTTGTTTTATTTTCAAGTTTTAAGTTGAAGTTTGCATAAACTAGTTTGGCTATTGGTATTGGTATTGGTATAGGGCCCTAAGCGGTCCATTATGCGTTCAGGTAGGCTGACAAGTTGAGCCAGCCTAGCTCCTTCCAGAAGCGCAGAAGCCTCCTGGGGAATTCACAGGCTTCTAAGAGCGACCTCGCTCCCGTGAGGGTACTTGCCCGTTATGTGGTCACTCCCTCGCACTCCAGGACAACGTGGGCGGCCGTTTGCTCCGCGTTAAGACAGCCTCTGCATAGAGGACTGTCTGTCGCATTGATGGTGAATAGGTGTCGATTTAGGGCCAGATGGCCCGTAATAGTTTCTACCACTATTCTGATGTCAAGTCGGTTGAGACTGAGCAGTCTACAAGTCAAACGTGGTAAGACCTTCGTCAGCACCAGTTTGGATTGTCTACAGCCGGGTGGACGGCCCAGCGGTTGTTGTGTGTTTCCCGAAGAAGAAGAAGAAGAAAGAAGCTGTTCTTAAAATACCTTAAGATACTAGGTATTCTTCTTCTCATTCGTGTTCTTTATTACTGAAAGTCATGTCGTTGAAATTATTTTATGGCTTTGTCAGTTACATCTTTCCATTATGCTCTTTTAGCATTTCTTATCTATAAACTAGTTATAACAGTAACTTGGTTACACATTGATAACATTTCATATATCTTCATTTAGAAAATCTAAGATAAATAAAACCCAAGTCAAAGTGTAAGTACCTTCTTGAAATTTTCACATCACATTCGTTATTTCATGTACATGACATGTTTAAATTGAATTGCTATTCATTTTCTAAGCTATCTAAGATAATGCTACGTCATGAGAAACTGGCAAATGTAGTATGATGTGCGAATAATAATAATTCAAATATTGCATAAATGACAAGTACTAACAGATCCCTTACTTTGGAACTTTTTTATTGCTGCTAAGAGTTTCCCAAGCAAAAAGGTCTTAATATACATACATCTACATATCGAGTACGTGTTTGTTCCATAATTTTGTAATATGTGAGCATCGTGAGTAAAATTTCAATTTCGATTTACGTCACGGAAACTGAAATGGGTCAGGGACTAGTGTGTAAAAAGCACGTCTACTTACTACGTAATAAGCAAGATGCGGTTATCTGCTACCCAACTTGGCATAATGTATAGAAATACTGGGTCGAGGTGGTTTATTTCCAACTTTTATAAGACTAGGACTTCGTTAGACTTGGGATTCAAAACACGTGTCTTTTTACAACAGGATTTAGCTGCTTTGTAATTTTACTCTTTTGAGTAAGTATTTAGTTTATTGTGCAACTCGAATTTTTTTTTCGCATTTATAACAATGAAATTTTACGAAAAGACCTAGCCTTCTACTTTTTAGTTAAAATATGGAATTGTTTGGATGAAGAAACAATGCCAAAAACGAAATTAATACAGTGAACTACTGATGATTATATGTGAAAACAGGAGACGTTTTTATTGTAAGCAATTAATAATCATGACAGTGAATTCTTTTTAGGATCATTTTCATAATCATGATTTATTTAAAAAGGTAAACAGTTAAATACTATAAAATATTGACCTTTTTTATGAACTCCTTATTTTTAATTATATTAATGAAATGAAGCTTATAACTACTTCAAGCCCGAGGCAGGGCGTGGTGCAACGATGCGTGCCTTTTAAGAGCACTGGCAGGGAGGAAACTACTCTGCCACATTGAAAGTGAACTTGTGATAGGTCAAAAGTTTACTTACAACTACAACATTACCTCTGGTAAGTATACTCGAAAATGTAATGTATTAAAAATAAAAATTAAAGTGGTTTTTATCTTAGGTTACAACAAAGTCGAATTTTGTTAATTTAATTCCAAATCCAAATAATTTGATATAACAAACTCAAAAAGTTGTGATTTTAAACAGTTTACTCAAATTTGGGAGGCGCAAATAAATGTGACTGTATTTTATTTGTGAAATAAAAAAATGTTATGGCTTTGGAGCCAAAAGTATGCAACGTAAAAATGTAGATGGTCTTGGTGGCTATGGCAGTGGGATTTAATATTGTCGTTGAAGAAGCGCGTAACTTATGTACATCTGCGTAGTATTATATCATTCACTTATGCTTGCTTATGATGATAATCAAATCCTATGTGTGTGTTTTTAAATCAAATCTCAGAACTAGTCGTAGCCACCGTACATTTTAAGGATGTCACGTTTGGCGTATCATGACGAAAGTCGGCTGTTCTGTCGCTGCAGAGAGAGAGAAAGTATCAATCAAAAACACAATTGTCATTTAGTAAGGAAACTATATCGAAGACATACTGAAAGTCAGTGTCGATAAACAGACAACCAAGTGCTCATAACGGAGTCTAAGTTCGAAAGTTTATATATCGAAGGAACAATCAATTTATAATAATATATTAGTGCACACACAAAAATATGACTAACTTATTAAAACAAAGTTCGTTAATAGATAAACTGTTAGAAGTAATTGCTTATACGTCCTCAACGGCGCAATGCATACCGAATCTTGCAATTAATTTGAAACTGTTCCACGGCTACTAATATTACGTAGTTAGCTATAAATTTCTGAAACCTTGTCTAACACACGAATACTAAGTAGAATATATCATTTAGTATGCGTGTGCTTAACTGTTTGTGTATGATCTAACCAAACCTTTCACGATTAGTTTACAGAGGACTATAGTTAATTGTTCGACTTAGACAACTTGGAGAAATAAGACCTACGTTTATGACACAGTTCCTTAAGAAATATATTTACTACATAGTAAAACAGTAGACCTAATATTACTGAAAACTCGCTTTAATAGAACAAAAATAAAATATAAAATACATTTTTCCAATTCCGGTTCATGGATGAGTATATGGTAATATTTTACTTAATTGTCATATGAATCTGACCACCGCAATCTTTAAAAGAAATTATAGTACGAGAGCCCACGACCACAACCATTTGAAATAACAAAAATTTGATTCCCATTAGTCAGTTTATTTAAACGTTCGGACAAAGCCAATTATTATCTTTTATAACATGTGTTCAACAAACCGTTTGCCCTGTCTGACAGCGCTGGTGCGATTATCTAACAGTCCACGTTCCTAACATCTGAAAAATTTCCCGCTCATAATTTTTGTGAATCTGTATAAACAGTCCAATTATCTCAACAGTAGAAAATGTAGCCCAAACGCTCATCGTGTATTTGTAAACAAACTATGTTTTATTGATGTTTAATTGGGATTAGGGCTGGTCCCAAATGAATTGTTTAGTTTATTTAAGTGGGTTATTTGAGATCAAGAACCGTTTATTTTACATTTGGTTAAAATTATTGCCAGAACTGCTTCGCTCTTTAAGGCGGAAGGTAAGTTAAAAATCATTTTAAAGTTCGTTAATAAAAGTTTTATTTCGATTCCAGAAAAGCGTAAAAGAGAAGAGATGATATTAACAGCTGCCCCAGTTGCTCAGGCGGTGTTGTTAACCGAACAGGGACGAACACAATCGGCAGTAGCTATAATTCCAGACGCACCACGAACTACCCTATGATTTGTACTCCGGAGATACCGGCAGGCCAGTCTATACAGGGTATATATGAACAATGGAACACTATCTTAAACCACTGAAAGGTCATGACTAGCATGCAGTTATAAAAATATTTTTTTGCAAAAAAAACTATCCGTTTACAAGTTATGAATGTTTAAAGTGGCTAGTATTATTACCTCATTGAATCATAAAAGCAGGTGAAATGTTTAAAGTTAAAGATTTAAATAGTACATATTTTTATACACAGCGATCTGGAAATGCCAATGTTAGGTGTACCTCCAACCGTGATGAGCGATACATCATCTTGACAGTGAGTGTTGAGAAACAGCTTCCTCGACGCCTCGTACTCTTTTAATTGTAGTACATGACGTAGGTCGTGACATAGGCTGTGACGTATAATGTTATGAATCGGAAGTTTATACATTCCTAGCATTCTTATAAGTGAATAATACTGTGATGTCATAGATACGTAACAGACTACGTATGATAACCTAGGTTAATTCCTATATAAGCTCATGTATTCAATCAGAAAATATAGTTATTCTTCAGTTCTAACAAGAAGTGGTTTCATTCTATAAGGAGATAATCTCCACGTACTTCAGTGGCGAACCTGCCAGGGGTCGCCACTACTTCATGGCGAACCTGCCAGGGGTCGCCACTACTTCATGGCGACCCTGAGCCAGTCCTGGAAAGTGATATAAATTTTTATAAAAACATATAAAAAGTGAAAAAATGAAAAATATATATATATATATATATTAAAAAGTGGGAAAAACAATCAAAAAGTATAAAAGTGCTAAATACATCGAATCGAATTATGAAAATAGTGACATGAAAACACCAAGTTAAAACCAATAAATAATAGAAAAATTCTAGAAGAGAAATTATAACCCAAATAGGAAAATTAAATACTTTAAAACAACATAACCCATCAGTACAGGGTGTTATGGATATATCTATCCGTCTAAGTGTTAGTAAAAGTTATTGTTATGACAACCCGGTATTTCCTAAAGAGTGCTAACAAAAAGATAGACCGGAGAACCCCTGGTCAAATGTTGGAGTTGCAGCGAGTCAGTGTTTAATAGTATCAACGCCAGTGAGTGTTAAGTGTCCGTAAAAATAAATAAATCTAAAAGTGAATAAAAATAAACCGCACAGGTACAACAGATAGACTGTAAGTTATTTTATATTAGAAGTATGAACTATAAGTATTGATTTATATTGATATGGCAAATAAAATTCAGGTATTTTATGACGAGCTAAAAGATATTTAGTTAGGTATTATTATTAGGTAGTTATTATATTGTTAAATGATTTCATGTATTCTGATATATATGTCTGATAAAATATTATTTCTAATGCTGACTCTTTCGACATCACTCACTTATATTCTCTGTTCTATGGATTTAAAATCTGAAAATAAACGCTTTATTATTATTATTATTATAAAAGAAATCAGGACATATTAAAATTGGACCAAGTAGGAGACAACGTGAAATTATTGAAAAAAATCGGGAAAGCCAAAACAGTGTACAACAAATATAAAAATTTTATAAATATTTTGACAGAGCAAGTTAAGCAAGGGATATTAGAAAAAAATAAAAAGTAATACAAAAAAATTATGAAATTAGCGGGAAAGTTATTGAATTATATAAAGAGATAATAGGATTGTGTTAAGAACCCATAAAAATGGAGGTATTCGTATTAAGAACCGCATTGGGCTTATTGCCACAAATGACGGATGAGGAGACAAGTATTAAACAATTAATAGATAATATCGAATATTATGCGTACACTAAAAAAATTCTAATAATTTTGATCTTAAAAGTAGGTTGTCGCAGAGTGCAAAATTGAAATTAAATTAAGCTTATACAAGCGTAAAAGATTTGATACGAGACATAAAAAGTAACTTGTTAGCGAAAAAAACCGGCTAATACGATACAAATAAAATTAAAAATATACAATAAAAAGTAATTCGGTAGCGGACGCGTTATCTAGAATTAATGTAACATCAGAAGAGTTGAAATAAATGAATGAATGTTTATATGTTATGACAAAGAGTAAAGGTATAAAAAAAAATAAACAAACTGGAAATGACAAAAATATGTCTCCTAAGAGGGACACTACTCAAGATAGGTCTGATCAACCTAAAGGAGTAGAACTTACTAACCGGATACGAAAATCAGCTGAAATGAAATTTATAAATAATGCGCAAATGAATAAAATAAATAAGGATAAAAAGCAAAATTAAATAATAATAATGAAGAATAAATGTATGATGAAAAAGAAAATATGTTATATATTAAGCCAGTTACTCCATCGCAAATGACGCGAGGTGCCTTTGTGCCAGAACTTGGTATCCGACATACATTGTGGAAAATAAATAAAATAATAATAATGAAGAATAAATGTATGATGAAAAAGAAAATATGTTATATATTAAGCCAGTTACTCCTTCGCAAATGACGCGAGGCACCTCTGTGCCAGAACTTGGTATCCGATGTACATACATAATGAAATATTTAAAAAGAACTTTGAAAATGAAATAAATAATAATAAGGATTGGACCGATCCCCAATTATGTACCTACTCGTATAATAAATGACGTAATGAGAATAACCGATAAAAACGAAAAAAAGGCTAAATGATATCCAAATACATATTACCAACAAGTGGACAAGTGGGAGAGAAAAATATGTATTATAATATAAAGAAAAGACAGTTCTGGTTAAGTTTAGAAAAATATATTAAACAATACCTACGTTATGAAATGTGAAAAATATCAGAGGGACTTTATTTGTTTCTTTGTTTTTTTTTTAAATACAAAGTTGGAAAAAGGTTAACAAGTAAAGTGAAGGGAATAATTACTTGGAAAATCAGATAGAGAACAAAGATTACATCATATATCAAATAAGGAGTTCCATCTCTTTTATCCAGAAATACCTTAGTACATACTCTTAACAAATACATAGAACAAAACCCGCAAAATTTAAGATGAAATGTATCAGCAGCAATTTAATGTATCAGCGTTAATAAACAATAACATGCAACTTACACAAGTGTAATGTTATGGAATGTAACTTATTATGTTTCAAATGTAACTACCGAGATTATAAATAGAAATTATTATAAACGATAATGTATAAAAGTATTAAATGGAATATAATCATAGTAAGATAAATATCAAATAATGAAATGAAATAATATAAATTGTATAATTAATATTGTAACTCGTATTAAATAATCCAAAAGTGTAATTGAAACTGTTATTATTAAGGATTAAATAAAAGGCTATAATAATAATAATAATCATAGTAAGTAAGACTAACTAATTATCAAATTTTATGCAAAAGCCAAAAATTTCTTGACGAATTTTTGTCTTTAATAATTACGGGGATGATGTAGTGCATGACGTAGGTCGTGACGTAGGCTGTGACGTATAATGTTATGAATCGGAAGTTTATACATTCCTAGCATTCCTATAAGTGAATAATACTGTGATGTCATAGATACGTAACAGACTACGTATAAAAACCTAGATTAATTCCTATGTAAGCTCATGTATTCAATCAGAAAATATAGTTATTCTTCAGTTCTAACAAGAAGTGGTTTCATTCTATAAGGAGATAATCTCCACGTACTTCAGTGGCGAACCTGCGAGGGGTCGCCACTACTTCATAATAGTCACGATGTGTTGTTATTAGTAAGCGTGCGATAAGAAGACGTATGTAGGATTTACTATAATTTACGAGCCGTTCATTACCTTGTTCCATAACCATTAACAGTCGTAAGTAAAAGTTAATCTCACTAATAAAAGGCATGAGAGTGCTATACTTGAGTTTAACAATAACAAACAGCCTTAAAATCCCACTCACAACTTCCTAACTTTAAATATGACGGATATTAAAATAAAAATAAACGGGAATACATGTTGGCATGTGGTTTGTCGTTACACGAGGCGACATCGAGATTAAATGTAGAGTATTACTTTTTCAGCTTACAGGAACGCACACACCTGAACAACTGAGGGAATTTTTAGAAAAGTTTTTTTTTTAATTGACAAGAATGAAAGGCAATAGAATTTTTTTACAAAAAGTGGCCTTAGCACTTATATCCTTTATGATCCTACTTCTTTTTTACTAATAAAGTTATATCACCGTCGATGCTGAAATCTGGGGTTGACTAAATACAGGACAGTAAGTACCGCCTTTTTGCGTATGAAAATCAGAAGTTACCTCTTTATACTGCTACTGCCGCACTTTGAGCCAAGAAGCCATATCACACAGTTTCGCCGAAGTAAAACCAAAAATCAAAAAATTAAGACCTTGGTGGCTTCCGTGTCATTTCTAAACTTAGATATTTACATAAAATTACTAGGGTTTACTTTGTCACTTTAAATAAATATTTACCATCATATTTACATAGTAACATATAAATAATAGTATAATATATAATTATAATGCCTGTGGAGCCCCACCATTTGTTGCACTGTACGCACATAGCTTTTATAAAATACTCAAACGAAACTGGCAGAATATATATTATATGCATACATTCTACAATCTGTGTCTAGCAAACGCGCTCTATAAATCTTTGACATTTGATGTCGTATGACTCAGTTGTCCATTAGTGCGTATTTTGAATCTATATCTATACTTTCTGCTTTATGTCATTATTTGTCGAATTAAATAACCATTACGTGAACCTTTTTATTTCTAAAGCAATATCCAACTAATACCAAAATAATTGAGATAGCCTTAATATTTAAAGATAAAACAACTGTCTTTTACCCTGAAATAAAAATCCATTATTTCACTGACGTCTTTGTTGTTGAAATTTTATTAGATTAGATAAAGAGTTTTTCCTAAGATAATTTAGAACATGTTGAACTAAACTGAAATAAATACAAAATAAATCGTTCGGAGGTATTTCCACTACAGACGGCCAACCTTCGATCAATATAAATAATTGAGAGGGAAGATATTTGAGGGGGGAGAGTGGGAGAAATGCGTTACACGGGAACAATTCACCATTGTTTTGTTGTAAGTATTACTAAAACGTCTGATTACCATCTTAAAATCACGATTCTATCCCTACAATCTTAAAAAAAAAGCCCGTAATCTGAGTACCTCCATATTTGTAACATATATATGGTTGTTTGCAACTCTTTACATTCCACTGTCAACTCAAACAAACTTGTGCAGGAAAGACAGAAAAATTTATAGTTTGGTTGACAATTGACACAATAGACTTATTACGCCAATTAACGATAAAAAATCTACGGTACTTTTGGTAATAGAATGCCGTATCCAATGATTCTTATTAATCGTCCTTAGAAAGCAAAACGGTGCATCAAAATATTAAAAAGGACTGATGCACCAAAGCTTTCACGTTTTAAAGTAGAACGAATATTTACAAAATGACAATTTAATTTGAACGATTATCTGTTAACCCCCTTGCTTCCCTTGGGCGTCATTAGAATCGATTGAGGGAGGCTAAGAATCAAAGAATGATTATTATCATTATATAAAGATAAGTGACAAAGATAAGAAAACACATAGAAAGTTTATTTTTCTGTTTTTAGGCAGCTACGTAAGCTCGATAGTACAAATCAATTTGTAAGCCCAATTTAAGCAATATAATTATCCAATAGCCTAGCGGTAAAATGAATAGGTGACAAACAAAATGATAGTAGGTACAGAAATCTACCTAATATTTCTATGATGGTAGGTAGCCGTGACTTTGTCATTCAGTATCAACTCTGAAGTCGACAGGGATTTTTTTTATTTTTTTTTTTCTTTACAAAAGACAACTCCCCGCATTAGGAATTACTCCTGTGTCGCGGGGGACTTCACAAACATAGAAACAACGGACACAAAGAACACCCAGACTCAAATTGACTGCGAGTCAAATGACCTGAACAAGTTGCCCGTTAACAAGATGTCGCTACCCCTTTGTGTCAATCCACAAATAAAATATTTTTTTTAGATTGGAGGGACCTATTAAAATATATATATTTATTTAATGAACTTAAATATAATTGTAAATAATACATACGCTATAAACATCGCGGTTTTGATATTCATTCAGTCTTTTCAATATTTTGCGAATACTACATACACACAAAATCTATGCTATTCTACGGTCAGATTGTGAGACGTATTGTACAGTTGAATTATCTCCTATAGCGAAGAGTACAAAAGCAGTTTTGAGAATAATCAAATGTTGGCAAGTTCTAAAATTATACATTTAATAAACATTGATGAATGTTTATATTATTAGTAGTTCATATTTTAGTATACAATTTTACATACAATTTGATCTATTTACGACACAATTTTCTCAGTCTGTCTCATAATATTCGTGATAAAAGTAGATCTCTACCGTGAGCCGTCGTAAATACAGACTATGTAAAATTTTCATATTTCGTAATAAACTCAAAGCATGTAAAATTGTAGTTTAGCTTTTGTTATTTGCCTTTGTATTGTGATATAACTGATACGTAAAGAAGCGCTTGAAAATAGTTAGGGATATCTATACTTATAATAAAATCGCAACAAAGTAAAAACTGTACGTTGAATATTTTTATAAAAGAATACTTGCTGTGTGTTACATAAACAATACCGAAGACAAAAAGTAGTTAATAGAATTTTTGTCTGTTATTTTAAAGATTACTAGTAACGTGGGCCACAGGTTACCACGGAGCCAAAGTCTTCCAAGATGTTTTTAGAAAGACGTCATACTCATCGGGTTTTATCAGGCTACATTTTTTTTTATAGAAATTAATAAGTTAATCCGTTAACCCTTACTAGTTCCGAAATTTTAAATATGTAAATATATTCGTCGATTTTGATGATGATGGTAATACTGTATATTTGATCTCTAGTTTTTACCAATTCAACCACACCTCACACCTTGGAACCTAAATAATAAGCTCCCTGCCAAAGTTTTACCGAATGACTACAGTATGGGGTTCTTCAAAAAAGAGTTTGCGTAGGTTTTTAAAGGTTCGCAACGTGCATGCGAGTCTTCTGGAATTGCAAACGTCTATAGGCTACGGTAACTACGGCTTACCATCAGGCAGGCCGTATGCTTGATTGTCACCGACGCGGTGTAAAAAGAAATCGCAAGACTACCAGCTGGTGTCTTGCTAGGTTATTGGCGTTGAGAAAGGAACAACAAATGCTCTTTAGTTATAAGAAAGCCAAAAACAATGTATATTAATACATTGTTTTTGGCTTTCTTAATGGTCCAGAAGCTCTTATAGCATCCTTATGAGCAGATTAGGGTGGCGAGAACTGGTATATGTGCCGTTTTTTTTTTTAATTTAAACTTAGAATTCCGATTCCATTAATTAGTTAAGTATTTATTTAACGCAGTACTTCACACACACGATTGACGGCAATGACTCTTTACGACAGGAGAGAACAAAACCTCTCTTGTCATAATGAAAACACACCGTCTGTTGAAATTTAGTACTCGTAAAATCTACTGTGTTTCGATATTATCAGTGTAACTATCAGAAGTATATTGGGATTGATATCAAAGGCTGACACTAATTGCAATGACTTTAGTTTAAACAGTTATGTTATGTATTTTTTTCCTGAATTTTCTTCAAAATGGTCTGCGCTAAATTGTTTGTATACAGTTCAAATATATTATAATCGGTTAAGCTGGTACTGAAACATCAGGTAAAAAAACATACACGGCAAAGCAATGACTGAATTTTGAAATCGCAAAGAGCAAAAGCTCAATGTGTTTCGCTTGGTGGTGATATTTTTTTCACATCTAATAACAACTATAAACCAGTAAAAAATTTTGTATTTCAAAGAAAACTCCTACAGGTTACTGTTTTTATACCACAGTTGATGCTGTTGGGGAGTGGTTGTAAAACAATACTTAGATTTCTGATAGACTATTCACGCCTACGGAGAAATTGTTGTGCATGCAGAAAAACGTTTATTCTATCAGATTGTTTAATCTATATCGATTGGCTACCTGCTCTATGACACCTGGAGTGCCTTAAATGACCAACTACGTAATTTTTTATTCATTTTAAATTTTTTATGGTATTTTCATTGATTGGCATTGAAGACATGTTTAGTTTTGCAGATATAACTACTTTGTGTCAAATTTTTATACATGTACCAAATTATAACGCTGTAATTTATAACGCTTTAACAAAATTTATAGAATTGACAAAAAAACAAGTTTATTTTGTTAATTCAACTATTCCTTTTTATTTATTTATTCTATTCGTCTAACCTAAAGTTTTAACCTAATAGAAAAAACTAATCCGTATTCTAGTATATTTTCTGATCAATCAGTTTAAAATCTTCAAAAATTCAAAGGATGAGGCTTCAATATTTCTATAGCTATTATATATTAATGATTAATTTATGAAGTTTTATAAAAGTTAAATAGATTGCTGACACTTTGTTGGTAGGTGTTTATTAATACTACAACCAAAAGTAAGGCTTAATTTAATATACGCACGAAACGTTTTACTTAAATCCATTTCGTTTTCTGCCCAACTAATTCATAAAAAAAAAATTATAAAGTATCTACAATAATATAGTACATTTAAAAATATATTTTACTACTTTATTATTGTAGTCTTCAAAAAACTGTTACATTAAAAACTCCTTAATTGTACTTCAGTAGAAGCCTTATCTGAAAGAAATTTAGAAAAACAATTGAAAGTAAAATTAATAATTAAATTTGAAATTTATCCTACTAATATTATAAACGTGAAATTTTGTGAGGATGTATGGATGTTTGTTACTCTTTCACGCCAAAACTACAGAACCGATTCCGATGAAACTTGGCATGGAGATAGCTGGAGACCTGGATTAACATATATGCTTTTTATCCCGATATTCCCACGGGATCGGGACTTACGCGGGTGAAACCTCGGGGCGCTGCTAGTCTAATATATATATATATACACCAGAGAATTCTTTATACACCTTTTTCAGCAAACGCGCACTGGTTTATGTTAAATTTGGAATACTTGAATGTTTATAAAGAGAAAGAGTATAGAGCTAACATTTTTAAACAATACGAGTTATAGAATTTAATAAATAACTTAAACCAGCTATAATACCAAGCTACACATGTCCTGTACATATGTTGACCTGTCTTGTCACGAAGAGTCTATATTATGACAGTTAAAGTTAAACTGGAAATTTATAGCTAGCTCCATTAATTTATTTAGTTATTTATTTATCTATATTGTACACCTTTAAATAGTAAATAGTGCAAAACAAGTTACAAATGTTAAGGTATAACAATCGACGTTATTAATGTTACAAATAGGTGTAAAATTTTATAATTTCTGGTCAAAATTTTGACTACCGTGCGATCTCTACATTAATTATAAATATACCAAATCTGTATTCATGGGATTCTTGTTTGAGATGCTTGATTTAGAGGGGCAAGGCTATATTATAATTCGGATAAGAATTAATAGACTTCATAAACTCTTGAGAACGTCATATAGGACCGTGAAGTACACATGTTCCCTCATAATGTTGTCCTTCTCTCCCTTTAAGATAAGGATTTAATTATCTGGTACGTAAGTCAACCCCAAAATTTATATTAAAAGCGTCGGAGATCAAACTGAAACTGTTGGTGTAACATGGAAGTGGTTAAAAGAAAGTATTTGCTGACTTTTCTACTTAAGACCACATAGACAGAACATCCATCATGATTATTCTCGTATCAGAAGCTGATCACGTAGATTCAACCCATATATTACATGAAAAAATTGATAAGTATACCTAGCAATAATTAAAAGATACCTGAATCTCTTCTCTTTGGTTCATGCTCATAACTTAATTTCTAAAGTTTCAAAATATTTGAAAAGATCCGAGCATCTTTGGCACAAAGCCGATGTGGTAGCAAATTCTTTAAAACGATGTGTCTCAAATAATAACTTAATTCATAATGTAATTTATTAAACGCAAAGTAAGCAAGAGGTTATGAAACGGATTATTTAATTGTATAACTGTTCACATTAGAAACCGAATAATTTCGTAATGATTATGGTGCGTTGATTAATCATAATTCCGGAAATACTGACGCTACTTTTGAAATAGATTTTAATATTATTAATTAATTCTTAGTTTGAATTATAAATGAATTAATTAAACAACCTTAATTGTACTGAGTGAAATACATTTACCGTATGCCAAACCAACTATGGGCTAAAGTATAGTGGAAAGGATCCACAAGATGCAAAACGAAATTACGAAGGACCCAGAAGTAGATCGTGAGACGAGCTCGACTATCACCGAAGTGATTGGTTCAAGCTAGCGTATTATAAAAAGGATGGGAGGTTCTTTACCCTACACTGCCACAGTATAGACCAAAAATAAAGTAGTTCCTTTTTTATACTAAATATGTATGTATGTATATATGTACCTACTATATATACCACTTATACTTACTTACTTATATATATACCACTTCCATATAAATAATTTAAATTTTAAAATATCAACATCGTATTATATAAAACAAAAATAATAAAAGTATAGTTTTAGACAAAGTTGCGCCATCAATTGTAGTAATACTAGTAATAAATATAGAATATATTTATAAATTAATTTTATATCGTTTATTATAATTATAATTCATAAATTAAGATTTAATTAATTAATTAAAAAGATTATGAAAAAACAATTAGTTAAATCACATAAATATTTATTATTTTATGCAGTATTATTTCTTTAAATTCAACCTATTTAATATACTTACATTTTTATTTCACGAGTCCGTTAATAACTATAAGTTTTAGGCACTACCACGTTTATTCACTGCACTCCACACGTCAATACGGGGATGACCGGGCCGGGTGTCAAACGCGATGTTACCCCTACAAGAGGCTGCGTGGTACTGAATAGGGGGCGAACGGGAGCTTACTAACGTATACGTCACTTTGGACCGCGGATGCGATACACTGCGTACAACTGACGATGTAATTATAGACTACTGAATTTTGTGTATTTCTGAAATGAATTTTATGTTGTCCTGTATGTGGTGTGGTTTTGTTACTTGTCTTATAATAATCAACCCGGCTGATTGCGAGTTGAAAGCGTCGAGAGGGTTCCCTACGATGAATTGCAAATGAAGGTTTTAAGCACAATATTGAGAGATTTACCATGCTATTTTAAGACCATAGACTTTGCTGTAATTTTTAAGTAAAGAAGCTAAGAACCGTATTTTGTTATTATTTTTTTAATCTTAGATTCAGTAGTTTCGTAGATAAGGTGAGGATTTTCATAATTTTTTTTCAAATAACTTAAAAACTATTAATCTTAAAAAAAAAAACATAATTAAGACCCTCACAATAAGCCCTTTCATTTGGTGTGTCAGCAGGTAAAGGTGAGATGGACAGGAGGTATGCTTTTTTTTTCTCACTCTTCTATCCAAATACCACATCCTCTGAATGTAGCAAATGTGACGTGATATATATCATACTAGCCTTTGCCGTTCATCAATCTGTCTCAGAAAATAAAGGACTGTAGGTTCGTCCTTTTTAATCCCCGACGCAAAAAGAGGGGTGTTATATGTCTGTGTGTCTGTGGCATCGTAGCTCTCAAACCGATTTAAGTTCGTTGTTTTTGTTTAAAAGGCGACTTGATCGAGAGTGTTCTACCAAATTATATCTAAATATAATTCAAAAAAATCTGTTCAGCCGTTCGAAGATCACCAGCTCTTTTCTAGTCGTTGAAGGGATTTCGAATCGAGGGTGTTTTAAATTTTAATTGTTTTTCTAGATTAAAGGTACCATATGTCGATTTCTGTACCACAGTGGTATTCCAAATTTCATGAAGATTGTTGACATAAATATTTCCTTTATTTTACTTTTGACGTTGTTCAAATATAATATATTTCCAATTGATGCTAATTACGTGAACAATGTCATGACAAACTTTAAAACTACTATTTACTTTTTTACGCCCTCTGAAGGGATGTGTTTATTTACACGTGCTTTTGTTTCACCACTGTAGTTATTGAATTTTCTAAAATCTTTTCTTGGCAAAATGATGTCTACGTGATAATTATTATTTGGGTTCCAAATTTCAAGCCAGTTCGTTTATCGGTGTGAGCCATGCGTTGATAGATCAGTTAGTCACGGATTCTATTTATATAATTACTAACTGTTACGATTTTATACGCTTTGAATACGTCGCTTTGAAAACCTACATTTGTAGGTTAACAGCCTACTTGTAGAGTATTTAAAGTTGGTTGTTATGTGAATTAGTCCAATATGAGATATGGAAACATCTAATTGTTAAATACTGAAACACCAAAACGTAAAGTAGACTTTCTCTATTACAAAAAACCAAGGATTTTCATACAAACGTGTAAGGGCCCTTACCGAACTCCATAATCCTGCCCTGACGCAAAATCCATTCTAAGCTCAGGTGGCCTTTCTATGAACTATCTCCCTGTCAAGTTTTAGGTTTCTAGTAGATATAAAAAACCAATATCTTAAGTATAAACTTTTGAGAGCTCTTAATCTCATTAATCCGGCCCTGTCGGAACATACGTTCTTAGCTGACGTATCCTATCTGTAAACTAATTCCCTGCCAAATTTCAGATATCTAGTTAAAGAAACTATGGACTTTCATATAAACTTGCGAAAGTCCTTAAGAAATCCTTAATCCGGCCCTGTCTCAAAATCCTTTCTAAGCTGATGTTTCCTATCACAATCTTATAACTTTACAACAAACTTTTTAACTGACACTGCAATCCAGAACTATAATATTGAGAATATCCAACTAGCTCAGAGCAGTCTCGAAGAAAGCTTTTCCAAGAGGATAGGCGAGTTGGAGGCACCGCTGCATTCTGAAGGGAACACCAAGGAGAATGTTGCACAGGTTTCAGAAGAGTATAGAACATTCCGGGAGCTGATGTTCAAGATATTAAGTCTTCTTCAGAAACAAATCAATGAGTGCATCAAAATGGTTGATGTTATGGAGACAAGACACTCCTAGGATGATAAGTGTCTTATGTCGATAAGACACTTATCATTCTAGGAGTGTCTGAAGTAGTCAAAAAGAATTTTAGGAAGACTCATATTATACTGAGATTACAGTAATCATCAAGACCTTCGAAAACATTCGCCATAAAATAACATCCCCGGACAAGTTAAAGCCTTTAATGACAAAATATCCGAAGACAGCATCAACATACAGGAGCGATTCCGGAAATGTGAGTTTGGGTATAACCACGGAAACTTTGCGAAGACAGTAATTATACGTGACACTAGTGCTTACTTGTTTATGCGAGTGTTAGATAACCATAATTAGTTTGTAATGATAAATATGTTAATTGTTTTACCAATTATTATGTTGTATGTAGGTTACATTAAAATTATCGTGACAAAGGCAATTAAACAACTGTCAAGTCGACGCAATGTTTCGTTCGTCTGGTTTTAATTTTGCTTCTATTACTTTTATTAATATTTTTCTTTTCACTTCGTTAGAGTTGCATTAATATTAGATACTCACTGTTAAATTGTTATAATGTTTTTATCTTACCACTCGTTCTACATATTATTTATTAGTTATTTTTGTGCGGGGGCTGGCTGGCTGGGGTAGTGTAGAGATAAACTCCACATAAGCCGGAATTTTTATAATATAGTATACATTTGTGTGTTTGTATATTATTTTAATTAATATAATATACATCACTATCATCATCAATCATTATTACACGATGACGTGGTTATGGCGGACTCGAACCTATTAAAATCACTCTCGGTTTACGCCACCTTTTTTCACGACATCCTATAGTCAAGAGTCCAGGTATGCCCTAGGCGGATTATCACTCCATCTGAAGACTATCGACTTCTTATAGGTTTTCGTGTAATCTATAAGTAAATAAGTTTTTTCTATATTTTTTTTTTAATTTTAGGCTCAGTACTTACAGAGACAAAAGAGTAGGGAAAGGTTCATTTTCAGATTTATTTATTTTCTTAAATATATTTTCTTCGAAAATACTAATTTTAAATTTATAAATATATATATTTATATTTGAGACCCACTGAACAAGTCTTTTTATTTCATATGTCATACGGTTCAGTTTGCTAATTTTTTTTTTGTTTTCTAATGTATCGTGACACTTATATTCAAAATTATTTATTTACGTTGCTCATCTGTGTTTGGGTTACAGGAATTGATATGTGTAAATGTTTTTAATTTAATCGATCGATCCAGTAGATTCGGAGCAAATTGACATTGACAGTGACAGACGCACGAGTGATCCCATAAGGGTTCTGTTTATTTCATTCGGACGTAAGGAACCCTAAAAAGACCATGTAATATGCTATGCTCAGCGGGAGCATGGTATAGCTATTAAAAACTAGGTATGAGTACTTTAGACTGCGTTGTAAATCTGGGGCCTAGGTACTAAAATAGTTTTATACAATTTAGCCATTTGTTAGCCAGTAAAGTAAAAATTGTTACTTTATGGTAGGTATTGTATTGTAACTATATACTCCGATAATAACAGTTTATACGGTATAATTTTACATGAGGGTAAAATGGCTGAAAAAATTTGTTTAAAATAATTTACCTAAAAAATTATTTGGAGGTCCTTAGGAACAAAAGCGAAAACGATTTTTTTTTTGGCATAGCGGGCAAACGAGTAGACTGGTCACCTGATGGTAAGTGACTACCGCCGCCCATGGGCACCTGCAACTCAAGAGTCACAAGTGCATTGCCGGCCTTTAAGGTGGGAGTACGGGAAGGGGGGAAGAGGGAGAGTGTGGGTAGGGGGAGAAGAGGGAAGGGTTAGGGCCTTCGGTAACCTCACTCACTCGGCGAAAAGCAGTGCTTTACTGCTGGTTTTCTGTGAGGCCGTGGTATCACTCCGGTCGAGCCGGCCCATACGTGCCGAAGCCATGGCACTCTCACTACAATTATTTTGTTTTGAATTGAATTATTTTGTTACAATATGAATTACCTATCTATACTAATATTATAAAGCTGAAAAGTTTGTTTGTTTGTTTGGATGAACGCGATAATCTCAGGAACTACAAGTTCAAATTGAAAAAATCTTTTAGCGTTGGATAGCCCATTTATCAAGGAAGGCTACAGGCTATATAGCATCACGCTACAACTAATAGGAGCGGAGCATCAATGAAAAATTTTGCAAAACCGGAGAAAATTTACAAACTCGTACGAAGTTGCGCGGGTCAATAAAAAACAAAGACGGATTCCACATTTTTCTTTAAGGATTCTTTACAGACCTATCGTAAAAAGAATGTGACTAGACAGTATTCTTTATATTTTATGACTAGCATTATGCAAATAAGTTTTGTCTGCCTTCGTTCATTTAGGAGTACAAGATTACTTTTGTAGCTTGTCACCATGTCATCGTGTAAGTTATCGGTATTATTATATTATTTCATATATTTTATATAGCTCCGAAATGTAAATGAAATTGGGGTAATTCAGCGTGTAAAAAGGAATATGTACAGTACTCTCCAAACTTATAGGCCGGCCTGAAGTTCGCGCAACCGCCATCTCGTGATTGTACCATTGAGTGGAAAATTACCCAAATATGACTTCGATGTTAATATAGTATGAGATCAAAGTTCCTTAATAGGTTAATTAATTACCTAAAATTAATTAATTGCCTTAATTTTGCATTCTGCGCACCGGCTCGCAGCTAACTTCAGCCCGGGCCAATAAGTTTGGGGATGGCTGTACATAAATATAACTAGCCCTAAAAAAAAAATTGGGTATAATAGATACCCATTTTTTTGGTCACTGCTCTGTTTCCACGAGTCGCATCGTGATGTTAGATAGTCTTTACCTTCTTCAATAAACAGGTATGGTAAAGTTTTCCGCAACCTATTTTTTGTTATGTTGTATTGTTTATGTTTTTTGTTTATTTAGATAATGCTCGTATTTCAGAAATAAAATTACATGTTCAGGTGCAAATTGGCATAATTTATTTTTAAATTAGGTTTTTACTATGATTATATTTTCTTTTTGTTTCATAGTAGATTGGTAATAAGAATGTATATATGCAGAGAATGCACCGCATTGACGTGTTATTTACAGTGAGTAACAATGTGCCACACTTAACCTGGCTTATTTATCATGGGCACTGATTCCAAGGTTTTATTTGAATTTCTTTTATGGAAATATCTGTTACCACAGAGTGTGAAAGCTCTCTATGTAAGGTCCATTTCAATTAAAGAGAAGCTTTTTTTGCTTACAATTCTTTTTTCAGACGTTTGCGAGCGGCTGAAAATGACATGACAAGGTGGATTACTGGGTCTCACCCGCAGTTTCTCATCGATCACGGTGACTTTATTAACAAGTTATATTAAGTCGATTCACCGCTCTGTCAGTACTCAATACATAATCTTAGATATGACGAACATTCAAGGTATTATGACGCTGAATATTTTACGCAAGATATATTATGTTGCGGTATACTATAAAAACTTAGTCAAATACTTGAGTCTTTTTTTTTTACTGACGTTGCTAAATGATTCACGTTCAGAAGTGATAATACCGCATCACGTTACGTTGATAAGAGGCTACACATGTGCGTTGGCTAAAAAAGCTTAACTTTATATCGAACTTGCACGGTATAATGGTCGTTGTTGGCGGGCATCACTGTTGTGGATCCTGGCAAATACGACAAATGCTGTTGGAGCTGCATGTAGTTGATGTTATTTTTACTAAAAAAATTACCGATCGTTTTGAATATTAAAAGTGCCTATATATTACAATAACGTCAACAAAATTTTATTTCAATTTTGCTTTATTTCAATGATATTTTAACCTTCACATTAACTATTAATACTCTATTGAAATTTAACAAAAGTCTTATTATTATCTTTTTTATTTTCTGTATAAAATAATTAAGGTTTCAAGTGATTTCATATTAAGACGTAAGCAAGCACTCTTTAGAATATTGATGAGCACTCTTAAGAAATTATATAATAAATTAGGTAAGTAGCTACTTAAAATATTTATTACAGGTTGACATGGAGTAAAAAAATACGGGAATCATATTTTTTTATAATAATTGTACTGCTCCAAATAAGTGTACTATCTTTATCTATATATATAAAAAAGTAGGTAAGCAGGTAGGTTGAACAAAGAAATTAACTGTCATTCGACAACTTTTACTGAGAAGCTCAATAGTACAAATATTAAAATCACTGAAGTGTGTTCATCCATTAATCTAGAAATGGAATAAGGATCTGTTGATAGTTGTTAAATATGCTTGAATAAATATCTTCTTACATAAATTCTTACCTAGATTTCTAGGACATCCCATTTACGCTACATTAACGATATCCCTTCAATATATCACAATGCTACAATATAGTATATTCATATAAGATTGAGTACACATTATTATGATACTATTCCCTATCAGCGAACAATCTAGTTTGCGTACCAAATGGTCGCTCAAGCGTCATCTACGACTAATGATATGTGCTTCTATACTTATTACCTGTGGTCGGTCTGTTATATACCGGATTGTGACACAGTGGAGTGGAATACAATAATATTGATTGTTCAGTAGTTTTGTCTTAAATTTATTTAGTCGGAACTTTGTGCGCTTTAGTAATCTGAAAAATATGGATAACCGATCCACCCACCGACTTCATTGTTGTACCTTTTTTTTTTTTTAACGCGGGGAATGCTTTTCGCACCATACCCTCCGTCGGGGATACGAAGGGCGTGTGTGGGACTCCCGGCGAACCGGTCTACCCACTAAACCACCACGGCGGCCTACCTCGGCAGTCGGGAGGAGCTCCAGGAACGCATCGGCGGCTTCTGGAGTCCCCCCTGCCGTACCTCACGACTGAGGTACATCCCGGGGTGACCAGAGTCACCCCCGTGGCAGGTCGGTGTCACGCCCCTCACCGCTTTACACAGTAAGACGCGGAAAACCGACCCGCCTTAGACGACACCCCCCGGCCGCACCGGGGTGTCACTGTTCTCGGGTCGCCTACAGCGGTCACATCTTCCCCAGATGTGGCCACAAACGACCCTTAGGCGACGATTGGGGAGCTAGTGGCCTCTACCGCGTCCCCTTCGTCGCCTTCTTCGAGCGGGATCGGCCCTTTCCCGATCCCGCTCTGCGGACTCCTTCTGGAGCATAACGTCCTCACAGAAGGAGACCGCGGCTTCCCAACCCTCACTACTCGCCAGCATTGCCGCAATCAATGCTGGTGGTGAAAGGTTTCGTCCAATTTGTCCGACCAGAACTCGACGCTCGGACTTCAGCGTGTGCTGGGCGGAGTCCCGGTCGGATCCGCAGTGGTGGCATTGTGCCGTAGCCTCTCGTCCAATCCTGTTCAGGTACTCACCGAAGCAACCGTGCCCGGTGAGCACCTGAGTTAATCGGTAGGTGACACAGTCGGTCCTCCCTACCCAAGCTTCGAAGTTCGGCAGAACAGCTCCAACAGCGCGTTGGCTGGCACAGCCAGAGAGATCGTGCGGTAGCCCCGTGCGACCCGTATGGCCATCAGCCGCTGTAGACTCCTGAGTTGAGCCTTACAGCGGGAGGAGCCCGCCAGGTCCTTTGACCAGACGGGCGCCCCATAGGGGACCATGGATCGCACGACACCCATGTAGAGGCAGTGAACTTCTTCCCGTGGTCCCCTGAGATTGGGCAGCAGACGATGTAACGCCCCTGCTACTCCTCTTACTCGAGGGACTAGTTGCCCGAAATGCTCTTCGAAGCTCCACCGACTGTCCAGGATGAGGCCTAGGTACTTCATGTACTTGCTCACCTGGACTCCAGTGTCATCAACCCGGAGGCATGAGCTGGGTGGTTCTTGGCGCTTACGTAGGCATTGGAACCATATCGCCTCAGTTTTCTGAGGCGCTACCCTCAGGCCCAGCTCACGAATCTTTTCCACGACACAAGCCACCCCTTGCTCGGCGAGCCCAAGCACCTCCTCGAAGCGTGACCCTCTAGCCATTATTAGGGTATCGTCCGCATAGCAGACGACACTTAGGCCAGAGGGCAGACTAATGCGAAGGACAGCGTCGTATGCGAGGTTCCATAACAGTGGGCCCAATACGGAGCCCTGAGGAACCCCGCAACACACCTCCCTTCGATTCGCCACCCCGTTCCGATTGACAAACTTCACCGTCCTGTCGCGCAGATAGGCCTCTATGACGGCACGCAGGTGAGGCTTCATTGTTGTACCTACTCCTAGACGCCTTAATTGCAATTAACTTTAACGTACGGTACCTACATCCCACTAATATTATAAATGTGAAAGTTTGGATGGATGGATGAATGGATGTTTGTTACTCTTTCCGATTGCGATGAAACTTGGTATGTAGCTGGAGACCTGGATTAACATATAGGCTACTTTTTATCCCGATATTCGTACGGGATCGGAACTTACGCGGGTGAAACCGCGGGGCGCTTATAATAATATAAGTGCCTTTAAAATATGATAAAAAGTGTATGTATGATTGGTGGCAATATTTGCTATCTCTGTTATTGTACCAAACGTAAGGTCATGCAACACCATGTCAGCTAATCACAAAGTACGTCTTGTCGGTTCCGGTCGGTACCAATTAATGCAGATAGATTACATTCCTAATAGGTACCTGCAAATTAGTTCTTATTAGAAGCTGCAGTACCAGTATGTTATCAGATAAAAGTCCTTGAAAACCATTATCATGAACCAAAATGATATTTAGAAGTAGTTTCTAAACTATTTTCAAAACAAGATTGGACTAAATAAAAAGCTCTACTTGCACAGTTGAGATCTACTTTCCAGTTGGTAAACTAATGGAGAAACACTTTGGAGGTCTAATGGGTATTAAATTTCAGTACTTCTTGTGCCACGAAAAAAAGTAACATTCAAAGTCAGTGGCGTTCGTATAGACAGTTTGTATAGCGTTGGATTTCACAGTTGCATGTCGTTAAATTAGCGTCGGAGTGAGTGAAGCTGAGATATCTTTAGTTTCAGTTTCACGCGCAGTAATAAGTTCGACTTGTCACCTAGCGTGCTTTTAACAACCTTATTCGTTTTATTTAAAGAAGGCAACTTCAATCCAACTAATTTGAACCTTTTCTCCATAGGAATACGGACGCTAAAGGCATATGTTGGCTTGTAATTTTTAAAAGCTTCCAAAAACGAATGTTTTTAGGAAAGCCTTAGCTTACAATAAATAACATGACGAAGTCAAATTACTTTGAGTAAATATAGATATGTAATAGTCATACTTTTTATTAAGTATAATAATATGCAATAAGTATAAAAAATTAATCAATTGAATTAAAAAATGTTAGAACAGCCTGTTCAAATGATGAAAATTTGCAATTGGTTTATAAGCTTGACAGCTTATAAACCAATTGCAAATTTTCATTAGAAAGGCTTATGTAACCTGAAGTTAAGATATTCACTAGCCGTGGCACTTTTAAAACAAAAGTCCGTGAGTTATAGAAACCAATATCTTCATAATCTCATGTCAATAATCTACGTACATGTATATGTATATATATATATATTATAATAGATTATTGACATGAATATATTTCGAATCTATACATATTTGTATTTATATGCAAATCAATAGTTATGTATTATAGCAAATTACAGATTAAGAGAAAAATCGGTCTGGCTAAAGACCCTACGGCTCGACTTAAAAACTTATGGGGAAAGAGGGGAATTACTCTCACCACCAAAATGCGCCTTATTAGATATATACAGACCATTCCCTATTTTCCTTCATGGTGTCGAGACATGGACTATACTAGCACACATACACATACTCAAACATAATATGTTTAATGTTATCGTACAAAATACCTATTGTGCTAATATGGATGTTAGTAAATAGTAACATATGTGAATACCCAATTAAATCAGTACTTACGCAAGGAGGAATACGACTTATAAGCGAACATTCCGTATTATATTATTATATAAATAAACTTTGAATACCAAGAATCGGCGCTCCAATTAAATCTGAACGTGTGAAATTAATTTTACCTTTTGATACTAATGATGGTTCTCCACTATGGGATTGAATTGAACAGAGTTTGAAACTGAATATTAATAAAGAAAGTGATCTTGAAAAATTATTTACGTTTATCAAATTATATTATAGACATTGTATGATATCCGTGTTTAAGAAAGCAATAGTTCTTTGGACAAAGGAACACACATATAGTATTTAGGTAAGGTGTAAAAATATAAAGAGGCTGTCGCTGTAGTGCAGAATCTCAGTTGTGTTTATGCGTATCTCGTTAAGATATGATTTAGAAACAAACATAGTTTCACGATTCGGTTCTTCCCCTCGCACATGCATGCAAACATTCAAACAAATGTATATGTTCGTTTTTTTCGTTATTTAACTAAAATATGAAACAAATGAAGTGAGTAATCATAATTCCGTTTTAACTTTCTATTTCTCAGTAAAAACGAATTATAGAGTACACTACATCCTAAAAGTATCTTCTGAGTGGGGGCTATTTTGTTGAGAGGTGTGTACATTCTGTTGTGCTTAAGTGTTCACTGGGTGGCGAGCACTATGATACTAAAAAAGTAGCCACAGACATTATTTTCAATAATTTCATAAAAGAAAAGCCAAACACAGCATAAGACTAGAAACAACATTACAGGACGATAGGACACGCATAGAGAGGAAAGACATAGAGGTTCAATACCGCTTGAGAATTAGGATGACAGTCAATCTTTAAGGCTCGTTTCTGCAGCGATTCAAAACGCTGTATTGGTTTCCAATTGACCTGTCATATACCACAGCAAAAGTACATCTTCAATAATAAATAAATAATTTTAATAACTTTTACTTTCAGTTATTAAGTAAAAAGTTGGTTAATTAATCTCAACACACAAATTTCGTAAATTTAATATAAACAAATAGAACGTTAAATTTCAAGCGGTTTACCTGGTATGAAAACCTTACGATGCACCTTTAATGAAGGAAGCGGAAAAACCTCTTTCCGTTGGGGAAAGCGTTGCTGCTTCCGGCTTATGTTATGCCTAAGTGGAAGTGGCCAATATGTTTGAGGTACTCTGTTTCACCAAGCCTTTCTCTGTAGCAGCAGTGGAACAATGGTGAGTGGTTTGCCCTCTTTGGATTCTTTCTGAGACGTAGATGTGAGCTAGTATACATATTTTTCGGCTTAAACTATAACTCTGACCAGAAACTGGCTGCAACGGTGTATCTCTATGTCGCTGCGAAAAGAAAACATGTTTTTTAAATACACATCCCTGGCAAATGGTTTGATCTAGTTCCCTAAATTTTTTCAAAGACAGTGTTCGAATGTCTCTCGAGCGCTTCTCGAGACGAAATCAGAGGTTTTGTTCTACTGCAAGCGAAAGTGGTCTCTAATAACGGCTCTAGTAGCAAGAGCCTGCTAGGAGCTAGTAGGTACTTCCACGTAGCGATAAGACCACCTCTTCCAACACGTTAAATATCGGTGACGTCGTGTTTTGTTACTCAGTTTAACTAGGAGGTTATCAAACAATTAATAAACGACTGACTTAGCTAAGCAGCGTTAGTCAGACTATTGCTTTGGTTAGACACTGGCACAGGTTTGAGTACTGTCGTAATAGTAGATTCCTTCCAAATCTTAGAAGAAAAGAACTACACCTGCATCAACATATGTGGCTATAGGAAACACTTCATTAGAAGTTGTTAAGACATGGACTAGGTATATAACTAGAAATTTGCAACATTGAAGAAGAAACGTGTGTATAAGATTACGGACAATTTTCTTCTATTATAATTAGTACTATAAGACAAACCTTTTTAGCCCACCTTTTACGTTGTGTCTAAAGGAGATCCATAAAGGATTTTTTTGTGAAACCAACTCATATGTCTTATGAAATTATGGAATAGATAGATACATTTTAGAATGCTGATTAAAAGTTTCGAAGACAATGCAAAACAAATAAAACGCAATATCATCGAATATGATATGGTAGCCATAAAAATGGTATCAATCTCTCGTCATCTCGGCTCAACGAAAAAAAATGTAACTACGAAACGTTTGGCCCGGTCATCTTCATTTTTATTTTATGACTAGAACGGTGCGCCAATTTGTACGCATGTAAGAGAAATAATTAAAGGGTGCCACTGGGTATTTATTCGCGTATTTTTCCGTCGAGATAATCCAATTTGTTTTGCAATTGTAGCCTCACATTACACGCAGACAAACGTATTATATACCTTTATATTAAAACAAACAAAAAACTACAATATGAGCAAATTCGCAAAAAGAAAGAAGAGAAATACACAAAAATGCAAATAAAAGAAAAACAAATGTCTTTTGAGAATGGAAACCAAATGTATAACAGGCAAAGACAAACGACAATAATTTTACCATGATCCGAAAGCGGTTAAAACGCCCCGCTCGGGAGCTCATGTCAGCTTCCTTAAACGGGGCTCCCCAGCCGGACAGTGAGTTTGAACCGCCGGTCTTTCGTAGGCGGCTCGCCGGACCCCTCTTCGGAGGGACGTCCGGTGGACTAGCCTCGAGGCCGGCGACCCAACCCCAGTGACCGGCTCATTGTTGTGAGCTGCGAAGATGGCTACTATAAGGAGCCCGGCGCTCCAAGTATCATCCCCACCCCTCGTCTACAGGGGTGAGAAGAAATCGGTCGGGAAATGCCACGTCATTTAGGTTATTTTGGTGAGGATAAATACAAAGTTAAAATTTTTAATAATAAAAAACTACAGCTTTAATAGCTATGAATATGGATGGACTGAATATAAGGGGAAAAAAATAAGTCTTTGTTATAAAAAGGTTCACGTACCGTCCTTCGTCACCGCGAATGGGCGTCAGAGGCTTTAAAACGTAACCCAGTTTGTTAAATGTCTGTAAAGTTGGGATAGAAACCTTGATGTAAAACTAGTGTGGGACCAGTTATACTACAACAGCTGGGACCTTTTGAGGAACAGTTACAAACACTGCTGAATTAAATTGAGGGGGAGGTATTTTAAAAACCTCGTTTAAAACGATATTTATTTTATTCATAGGTACCTTTATTAAAATGTAACAAACATACATTAGTTTTTTTTTAGTGTAAGGAAATGACACGGTTCAATCGGTTCAATCAATTGTTTAAAGTTAAATTAAAAAATTAAAAATGCGTTAGATGTCTTTGAGACATCCGATTGGAGCCAAGTTATATAAATATATACAATATATATTATATATTTTATGGATTGAATGAATTGTATCAAAATTTAGTAAATATTGTAAAAACTCAAAATCAAAATTGCGCCACCTGTGAAAGTTGCCCTAATACATGAGTAATTGGTATATAACTAACATCAAATTACAGTATACAGATATAGTACCACGAAGAATCAACAGATGGCGTAAAAATAAAATAAATATAGGTCAGCATTTTAGTTGCGCTAACAGTTTTTTACGGCTAGCCCCAATCCGTGCCGAGCGTCTGAAGTGTAACGCTCGATAAAGGAAATTTGTTCCAAAAATTCCTCTTTAATCTATCTAAGTGTACATTTAATTCCTTTTAAAATAATTAAACAACTTAGACAACTTAAAGTAAATATCGTAAATTGTAAGATGCAAGACTATGCACTTTATTTAATGGCAATGTTTCATTCTGTATTTTTACTACCGAAATATCTTTGAAGTTAAACTTTACTGCGTTTATCTCAGGAAGTAGTTCTGTCAATTACGCTGTGATTTATTTACAGCTTTATTTTAATTTCTTTTCTATAATAAAGTGAAATAAAATTTCCGTTTGTAAAAATACATTTCAATCGGGCATCCCCGAAATAGAAACGTGAATAAAACCGTATAGTTTTTAATAAATATGAATACATTTCAAAGCATAAAAGAGTATTTTTTACTGTACTTCGAAAAATTCATTCTTATTATATTACTGTGCATTCATGAATTTTACGTCGTTCATTGTTATAGTCGTAAAATCCTCTATATCGACCATCTGTCAAAGGCTTTATATGTTTAACTAAAAGTAATTACATATGTTTAAGTACAAAGAACAATTATAACTGTAGTGTTTATTGTGTGTTCTCTGGATTTTTTGTAAAATATTCTTCTGAATAGTTTTTATATTCTCATTTAATTATGAAGTGAAATGTTCAAACCAAAAAAAAATGTATAATGAACTGAATCAAGTTAATAAATTAGTCTGTTCAGTATATATGTAAGTAAAGTGTATCACAGTATATTAAAAATTAAAACAATGATATACGTTTATACATTTGAAAGTTACTGATTTCTATAAAATATTTTGTTTGCAAACTAAACTCCGCCCATATTTAAGGTAAAAACGCATGCCTAGTTTAAACACTACGAACAATGGTTACCAGATTAAAAGTTTCGTTTCGAACATGGATTTCCAAATGTTGTTAATTTACACATTTACAGGCCCGATTTAGGTAACCGTTAAACAAATAGTCCTAAAAGTATTTTGATGCTTTACACTAATTCAATATTTCATTTTTATAAAGCAGCTTGTAAAAACAAATTTCTTTCACAACAATCTTCGCTTGTAAATCTTTTCAATAAAGATTATTGAAACGACTACATACATAAATATCACTTGTCCATCAAGATTGACAGATTACGGAGTGAAAATTGTAAGCAACTGTACAATTCCGAAGTTTTATTCCGTACCCGAGCTCATATTTCAACTTGGGGGTTACAATATCGTGCTCGTTTTATTTTGTTTGCGGCCATTTTCAGTTGTATTAAACTCTTTAGAAATTGTAATGGAATTTTTAAATCCGTGTTACTTAGATGTTTTACACATTGAGAAAATAATAATAATATGTATTTTAATAAAAAAAAGTATTTCATAAAAATTCCATGGCACCGGTTGAAACGTCGGGTAACCACTGAATTATTATTTCTAGCCTACTCAATAATGGTACTGTGCCTTGTAGTTGTTATCGCGATTAAGCTCCGATTTACGCATCTACTATGTACGTAAAGTCACGAAAGTTTAAAAACAAATATTTTGATCGAGTGGTTTGGATTTGGAACCCTATCCAGTAGGTACACTAGTGACGTGAATCCAAACAAGCATTTAGTAGCTGAAGGGGTACAATCTGGAAAACAAAAACAAAATAATTAAAGTAAATGACTTAAAGGTCAATGGACATTAATAAAAAAAATAGTTTGTGGTCAAGACCAAACTTCATAAGCTATTAACTACATACGGATTGATTAACCAGGCGTTGAATGTGGTATAAGTCGAACTAATAAATAGTGTGTAAGATGGTAATGTGTGATAGTGATAATATAGTATTGATAGTAAATTAGTGTTAGTGTGTACTGTATAAGATGACCCTGATATGATAAGCGAATGCTCAACTAAATTTTAAATGAATTGAAAGTGTTACTAACCGTAGATAGTTTTAGTGCATTCTGGTAATAATAATAATAAAATTCTAGGACATTTTACACAGCGCTTTCTACCTAGATCCAAACTACGTAGAAATGGTACTATGGAATCAAAAACACGGTAAAACATACTATAGAAAAAAAAACACCTATACATACATAGAGAGTTAGAATTTTCCTGGTTAACTGTTTAATTAACCTGGTGGTTTTGTGCCGTGGACCGAAGACAAAAATGCTAGAAGGCTGAAATCTGAAATTTTGCGAACGCCAAGACCACCCAAATGAACTGGTAGGGATGCTTGGAGCCAGCCTCAGTCGTCCAAAGCCACATTTAAAATTTTGCTAAGGGTGTTTTGAATAATTTTGTAAATTTTTTCTAAAAGTGTTAAATGTTTCCAAAGTTGCGATGATCAAAGCGCGGGAGTAAATTTGGGTACGACAAGACAAAAACGGAGTATAGTAAAAGCCGAATGGACAATAATTTTAAGTAAACGATCCGAAAAATCACTAAAAAAAATTATTTTGTCTTCTATGAAAGATTGAAAACCATCTTCCATCAGACCGGGGACCCAAGAAGGCGAAGAGACGTTTTTTCTAAAACTTTATTGTTAGGTGCCAATGAATTGAATTTCTGTACAGTCGAGTGTCTGTCTGTCTTGTCACAGAGAAATATTTCGCATTTGTCAGAGTTGAGTTCTAAGCCTATGGATTAATTTTTTTTTTTTTCCCAGAGTTCCGTCCCTTCTACTTCCTAGAGTTCCGTCATCAAGGTACCAAATATTGAATTTTGACTTTATCTCCTTAATAATGGGGTGTATCGCTAAACTAAAGATAACTGGTCCCTGGGATGTTTACTCTTCAAACCCGTGATTGTATCGGGCGAGTAAGGTGTTACCACATCGCTGCTAAAAAGCAACCTAGCTGCCCCTCTTATGTCACCTTCCCTCAGTTTTGTTTCCACAAAAGTAAAATTATTGCTTTTATAATTACAAGAAAATGATAATTTTGGGTCGAAACAAGTCGTAGTATTAAGACAATTCTCTTTAATTTGGGTTGTCATAGATTTTTGGGTACTATTATGTTTTTTTATGTTTAAAACTCTATAAGGGAAGGTAAGCAAATGTTCCCAGGCCGATATCGAATTCTCCCGGATAATGAGACCTAAGACTCGCATTATGTATAGAAACACCGAGACCAAAGCAAATACATATATTCATGCATACAAATATTTGAACTGACTGGGAATCGAAAACGCAACTCTCGACGTAGAACGCTATGTCTACGCCACAGAGATCGTCAAATTTTAAAATAGTATGAAAATAATGTTTTCCTTATCTGTTTCACAGCTTTAAAAAGAAAGGTAAAAATGCAGCAATAAGCAAATTGTAGCAGATGTTTAATTAACTGGTATGACAATGAAAATCTCTTTCAGCGTAGCGCAGGGGAGAATTTACTACATAAAATTACGAAATCTCGGCTTAACTTAGCAACGCGCGACGTTCATAACTAACATTTGGCACTTTGTGTATATTATTCCGCTGCTGGATACTATCTTTGTCTTACATTTACACATATCTGTTAATTAAAGAAACAAAGCATTTTCTACAGACTTTGCCTCAGAAATTTTAGCAGTAAAGTCACCTAGATCAAGAGGTTTATAAATGTTAGCTTTGTCTATGTGTATCTGTAGACTGATCAAGGAAACTTATTTTATATTTATGTTATTCAGTAGAATATAGAAATAATACTAATCACTTTTGATAAGTGATGTTGTCTCGCAATGTAATAAAATCTTTTTAACAAAAACTTAAACCGACGAAAAGAACTAAAAAGTAAAAAATAAATAAACCTTAAGTCTTAAGTATTGAGCTCATTTACATAAACTATCAAATTTCATATATACTTATTTTGAGTCGGCGCCAAACAACAAACTTATTAATTATCAAAATGTAATATGTACCTACGTAAGTAATTAATCATTAAAAAATTGATAATTCCGGAGGATATTTTTTCACTCCACAAATATGTCTTACTTCTTAAATCAATGATATAAATTAAGAATAGGATGATACGGTGATAATTATACGATATACGATGATGATGATGATGACAACATTATTCATCATTAATATTTATTAAGAAATAGTATTTAATAAACTGAACTATAATGTAATTCTTAATGATCTGTTGAAAAGTAACTATTACTTTGATTTATTAAGCAACTGAAATATCTTTAAACTTAAAAAGGGTTAACCAATCTGTATGCCTGAGAAATGATGTAACTTAATAAAACTTTACTTTCTCTTTAATGAACGTCCAAAAACTAATCCAATTTGCAATTCCCAGTCGCAACAACTTTTATCACGACCAAAATAACATTTCGAGAAATTGGCTATTTTTTTTGGTAAACAAGTGGGTCAAACCTCGGTAATTAATCTGGACAGATGTTGTTAGGACAATAACATTGTGAACAAATAGGCTGAGGAAAATAAAATCCAGTTATAAAATAGCAGTCAATCTGGTTTATTCAAAGTTTTGATATATAACAACAGGTAGAATACAATGGGGCATTGTTTTCCCTAATGTTCCCATATATCGTGCCTCGCTTTTAACCTCACACAAAAGGGATTCTAAATGAAAAAGCATTTATTCGTACTTCTTTCTCTGTTACGTTTCCCTATCTGTGTTTGAGATGTTGAATGTTAATCAATCCATTTCTTGTTTGAATTTGCCGTCATCAATATAAATCAGTCTTTTCAATAAAGATAAACTTGTGGCTGCAATATGACTGTTAAATTGAAGGAAACAGAAAATAATCTCCTTATAGCTTTACTTATGTCCTTAAATAATATGGTATCACTTGCTCAGTTTATTTTCCTGAGAATTTTATTGGCTGTGGCATATCTCTTTCCATAGTTTTTAATTTCTTAGGGAGTTTTTGGTGGAGTGTGCAAAATATCGAATCGCTAAGAATGTCTATAACTATCGTCCATAAGAACTACGTTTTCTAACATTGTAAATAATAGCGCAATAAAATTCTTGATAAATAATTTTGGGATAGATACAGAGAAAAAAAAACTAAGTTTTCCGAAATTTAAGTAGTCGATATACCGCACCGCAACAGAATTTAGTCTCTTATAGACGCTCGTTGTAAAAAATATTTATTGAACGAGTATATTCAGTAGCAATAGGAATAAATGATGCCGATGATGGAGATGATACTCTAAGGTCAAAATATTTCATAATGAATATAATTTCAATTGAAATCTATGGCATGTATAAACCTTCAAACGGCTATCTTTATTTCATATTATTATGTCAAATCAAGTAATCAAGCTGTAATGAAACTTCTGAAATTAAAGTCTACTTTCAGTAATCATTTAATTTCAAATTACAATCTTGGTTTAATGGTTATAAATATAAATTATTTTCATTTAACGTATTTAATTCACCAGTAAATATTGTTAATTATTAATAATCAGTAATTATTATTCAATAAATATTAACGATGCTATCTATTATGAAATTAAAGCCGTGTCACTTACTTTTACTCGTATACGTTTACACGCATATTTAAATATCTCTCATTTTCAAAGAAGTTGCTACATTTCATTAATACAATCCGGTTCTTCAGTGGGTCATTTAAAAATGTTTTTTTTACTTACCTATAATTTCTACCATTTCTTGTAATTTCCTGTAATTTGACACAATATTATATTTTATAAGAAATTACATCTTTAAATAAAGTACAACAAAACTCAGTAAAATCATAAGTTCTCTTTCATATGCTTATACAAATATACATATATCTTGGTACCAAGGTTGCTATTTCAACCAACCATTTACATGTTCAACGGGCAGATCAGCAGCTTTCATATTGATTCTCGATATTCAGCCGCTTCTTTATGAGATCTAGAGTTTATTTTATTTTTTATTTTGCCAAGACTTCACATATAACTGGTTCCGACTTTACGAACTATATTCAGTGGTATTTATGGTTTGTCGTTATTTTTTAGTATTCTGCGTTCCATCAGTTCATTTACTTCAATAAGTATTTTTATATTGCGGAATGAACATATTTTGTTTAACGACATCTGTGGCGTGGCGGTAGTGTGTACGACTACAACGCTGGGGATTGTGGACTCGAGGCAATAATAAATAGTAACCATGAATATTTGTATGTATGTTTATCCGTGCGTGCAAGCTCTGCGTAGTTTGAATCTAAGTAGCGATGTGTAATATGTGGCAGTATATTTATTATATTATTATTAAAATAGAATCCCATTAATAATATTTGTTTGTAACAAATTTTGCTAAACAATTGAAAATATTCTTGTTATCTACGTTATTATAGGTGTGATAATTTTCCCAAAGGCTTAATGTAAACGCAATGCGGCGGAATAACATTCCATTATAAATAAATTTGTCTATTATTAAGATTGAAAATTAACTACAAAGATTCCAGGGCGCAAGTTAATTGTGTTTAGTAATATATTTACCTAAATTCAGACCTTTGAACAATCTCTCATAACCTCTAAGGTGACCTTAAGATCGTAACTGATAGTTTTATAAAAAAATCTATATTTGGAATAGTAGATAAGTTTGATAGCATAAGCTCAACCTTTTACGAAATAAAAACAGTAACGTAACCAGTCAATACAACTATTAGAATCGAGTTAAATAGTCACAGTTGCACCAACGGTCACTATATATTTATTTTATAGTACAACCTCATCATACTTATTAATATTAAAAAAATATATATTATGATAGTGTCTACATACATATCAAAATATGTATGACACTTGCGGTGAACATAACATTGGCTTAACTAGCCAATGTTATGTTCTAGTGGAGTGCTAAAGAAAAAGGAATGAGTAAATAAATTAAATAAGCTAAAGAAATTAAATAATTTATAAACACATATTAGTTATTTGAGCTACTATAAAATATTTTTTTGAAATTTATTCTTTTTATCAAGTAAATCACCAAAGATGTCAATGTCTTGATTATGTGTTTGTAGACTATTTATGTATACAAGGTCTTAAAATAATCACGTTTGTAAATAGTCTACATAATAATAATAACTTGATACACCTCACACACAGCCGTCTGATCGCAAACCAGGCAGAGCCTGTACTGCAGTAACCAGTCTGCTGATAAAAGGTAGGTATGTTTATCAGTAGACTGGTTACTAAAAACAAAGATATTGGTGCCGATTCTATTGAACACTCGACTAAACTAAAACCTGACTTCATTTTTTCATATGAAATCAACCTAGTGTTCTTCGTAATAAGGTCTATTTGTTACTAGCATCTATTTCTCAGCGCCGCTAAATTTCACTAAAACCTGTCAACGTATACCCAACTTTATTTCCACGCAGCGAGAGTCTTCATTTATTCAAACGCTGTATAATTGCCTTATAAAAACTTGTTCAAAACGAACAAGAATGACGTGTATTTGATCTACACCTACGAAGACGCTTACTAAAAACACAGAGCAAAAGAGATGGCATTCAACGGATAGCGGCTCTCGTTACGTGGTATTAAAGTTTATTTAAGCGTATCAAAATTTAGTCGACAAATAAATTGCTTATTTCGATAGCGACATATGTTACCTACTCGTTTCAATTTGAAATAAGACCTTGTTTCTAAGAGTACAAGGTTTACTTCTTATATGAAGAAAATTTAGTGAATTTCAATTTAGCGAGTGAAGTAACAGAATTGGGGCCATTAAAGATAAATCACACCCAGACACAGAACAAATGATCGTGCTCATCACGCAACTATTTGTTCTAGGTGGGAATCGAACCCACGACCTCTGACTCAGCAGTTAGGAACACTAACCACTAGATGAACAGGCCCGTCAACATAAGAATATACATTCTTGTCAGTAACGTAATTCATTTCTGTTGCTGAGTAGGTGCTAGGGGTAGAATATATGTGAAAAAAGTACTAGTTCATGAATGTCTCAAATGCAGATATCTCTTTCAAATCATATACAAAGTAAAGTTTTAAACTCAGAAATATATGTTCACATAAATTATGAATATCTTGAGTTTCTACCAGCCAGCCTAAATCTTTGAAATTATCGAAAATCTACTCGTAATACTTTTTTTTTATTTTAAATTTTACTTTCACGATAGCTTTCGGATATAAATGATACCATTATTTAATGGATTTCGGATATCATTATTAATTAACGAATTTATAAACGGTCTGAAAATACAAAAGTTAAATAAAATAAATGATAAATTAAATGAAGTTGCTGGATTGTTTATTATTATGTAATTAGGCACAATTTTGGAACTATTTCAAAATAGTGCAAACGTTCAAGTGAAGAGTGAATAGGTTTCCCTTTGGATAAGTTTGTACCATCATCGTCTTTATCGTCTCTTTCATCAGGTAAGTTGCAAGATAAACGCCTATTCTATTACATAATAATATAAAAAAAAAAAACATAATATAACAAGATGACAATTAATACATAAAAACTGCATGCAACTTGTAGAAATACTTAATCAATGCTTTGTTACAATTTTGTCACCTCGCTACTACGTCGCGCCGAGTGTTGTGGGTTCGAATCCAATTATGATTAATCAAATACTAAATGTTACACCGAATTACACACAATGCATGTGTATAATACGTTTACATGACAATCTACGAATTAAATTATTTTTTTGTCGGAAAGGACGTTCTTGCCAACAAAAAAAAGAATGATTGCAAGCGGACTACGCGTTAATGAATTACAACGAAGTACACATTTTGCCTTTATCTTCCCTCACAAGGAAACTGTCCTGAATTTCGTGATAAAAAGTATCCATGTCCTACCTCGCAGTATGAACTCAAATCATGCCAAGTTTCTTTTGAATCCATTCAGTAGATTCAGCGTGATGAGCGGCCATGATACGAACGTCTGTTCGTATCATGGCCGCGCATCACGCTGAATCTGAGACAGACACAAAAATTAAAAAAAAATAGTTTTGGATTCAGTATCGATATCTCCAGTGTACAGAATTGAATCTGCTACAGTTTTATTATAAGTATAGAATCAGATAAGCATTGATACTTTCTAGTGCACCTAATTCCCTCTTTTCTGCATCACCCTAAGGTAGACTGATAGAAAACGCCTACGGCATTAATTCCGCCATTGTACAACTTTTTGTGTGCATAAAGTGTCAAATAAATAAAATAAATAGATATTTTCAGCCACAGATACTTTCTTAACTTTACAGGGGAATGGTATAATATCTTCATTTAATATTAAATTTGTTCCGTCTGAGTGAATAAGTACTATTATTCTAGTTGACTTGCTGTGAAACATAGGCATTGAAACGAACGCTATATTTAATAAATTTAATATAAAATACCAATGTTCTTACAGAAGCAAAACTCACAATTCTGAGACCTATCACAAGTCATGTGTAATAGAGACCCAGTTTTCTTCAAGAATTCTTTACGATTTCAAAATTGTGTTCAAAATTGATTACAAGCAATATTCTTAAACACAAAGAAAAACTGACTAAAATAGGTATATTCCAAAACCTAAAATGGAAATACATTTATTTACGCCAGTTGGGAATAACACTGATATTATTTGTCTACAGCAGTAAAAACAGAGGCAATAAAACTGTACAGGTTTGTGCAGAAGCTTAGAGCCAAACTAAATCTCAAAACTGTTATGTTCGGGTGACGAGGCGTACCACGTCCACGATCCATTAATGAACTATGATCTAAAGTTTATTAAAGTTCATAACTACTTGGCACATATGGCATTAAAAAAGAAAAGATTCGAAATGATTAATGTATTCTTTGAAACAAAGGTTCATACTGCCATGTGAATTATTTGACTTGGCATTCGCTAAAATACCCTTCTGGAACTGGTTCTCGATATCTACTTATGGCCGGTGCTCTAACAGGAGTCAATTGTTACCGATAACTTTACTGTGGAAATAAATATAATGGGGCTTATGCTGCATAGAAGGTCACATAGTCATGGGCAGATAACTGAATGCGGCACAAAAACTTTTTTGAGAAAGTCTTTACGGAAGCCAGCAATATTAGCATTTAGCTAATGCTGCTGACAAACTTAGCCATGTGTTCAAAATTTAAGAGCCAATTGTTATTTGGTCAAGCCATGTAAGAGGTCAACTGCTACAATGATGAATACTATTTCAATTATTAGATTTTTGTCCTGAACACATTTCTTTGACTCAGTAAATGCACGATAGGCTGCTTTTCCTGCCGCCACTAAGTCAGAAGAGTTCCCGATTATGTCCGTTGCCTGTGAAGGTTGGTTTGGCTGTGTAGCAAATCCGCCTCGTCTCTCCAGGTCTTTACATAGGTTGTCTTCAATGCGTCTCGAAGAGCTAGCGTTCCAGTCAGAGATATGCCTTAGACCGCACTGAAGTCTATATCAGTCATGGCCCACTACTCCAAAAGAGTTTAAAATCGAATCCGTCCGCCTTTTCACCACTGTACCCTACCTAGAACAAACCGACCGACCTAAAAAGTATCGACTACTCTTGTCACTGTCGAGCATTAACGGAATGCTATTATTATTTTTGTGGGCTCGGTAAAAGCCAGCAATAAATAATTATTATGTTTATATAGTCCATCGAGTTGATTGTTATACAGATTGTTTGTCCATTAGTATATTAGGGCATTGTTCTTCTTTGATGATCAATATCGTACGAGAGGGCACTCATCACTTCACAAAATAGTAAGTATCTTATAGCCATCAGTAATTATTATTATTATTTCTGGTTATTAATTTTATATAAATGTTGATTCATTACTATAGGTGAAGATATTAAAAGTTTCTTTTTAACACGATTTTATTAGCTTGGTCTATTAGGGTTGGATTTTATTACAGGGGTCCTTCGATTGTCAAGAAATTACCCGCGGCCTTTCCGTTGTCAGGAGTACTGTACTCAGCAGCCACCTTCAGAAACTAAGTTGGGACCCTTACGTCTACATTATTAAAATTGAAATCAGACTCATTTTCCCAAATATAGACTCCCCAGCTAACAGCTGATAATTAATAAATGAAAACATTTACTAAAAATAGACATAGTGTAGATTAAATCAATTTTGTAGCCTATTAAAAAAGCTTCAGATACTAATGTACCTATTTAAGCCAGCTATGAAACCTTATAAAACGATACGACTTACTCATTTTCTTAGTATTGGTAGAGATTGTGAAGGTATGCATACCTGCTAGCTTGGACCGGAGGCCAATATTCAGATACCAAGTGCTAAAGTTATTTATTCATCACATTCGCATTCATTATAATATCATTGATCACTTTTTAAAGCTGAGTGCTGATTTTTACGACACATTTTGTTATTTAGAAAATAAGTAAGGTCTGGAGGCCCTTGGTCTATTAGGACTACCATGCAGCTGGCACATACAAAAATTGGTCTACTGCTGATAAACCTAGATATCCAGCTGATACTCTCCTCTGTACATGAGATCTCTGCATATAAAGATTATTTCATGTTTGTTTAGTAAATTTTTCTTTGTGACGTGTTTTACTTATAGACTTTGTAAAAAGCAAATAATTTGAATAAATCAATAATTGATTTACAATAGTATCTGGCAGAAAATAAATACTTAAACCATTGCCAGAGTGTCGGTGATACTGTAAAATTTATTTACAGGCTTTTCATACAGCTGTGGTATGCCTCGAAAATTTTAAAAGTAATTATATGTTGAAATCGTCATCATTATCTTAAATGGTAAATGGTTGTCAAGTACTTATAGACTTTTGGGCATTTTATTTACAATTATGTAATACGTCATTATTGACTGGTATGATTTGTACGCATTATTTTTTTGCCTTAGATAAAAACACTAGGTATTATATTTTGTTATAGCATAATTTATCTCAAAAGATATTAAAAATTTATTATTATTTCCTAGTTATCTATAAACACAGACATATGGTAACAATTGTATAGGGTATGCATACAAACTAATACAGTGTACGTATTTATTTGATTAGTCAATTCATTCCAAATGTTCCCAGGCTTGTTTTCATTATTTCGGAAATCACATAGCTCCTAAACACAATGCTTAATTTGAATCTTTGGTAAACATTTGTAACAAATTGGAGCCGAGTTGCTGCATAAACATGAAAGACCCTAAAGAGTAGAATACTATATACCAATGTATATGTAGATGAAGATTTATTGCCAACAAACCACTGAACCTTATAAAATACGACAGTACCCTTACTAACTTCGCAGACAAGCAACTTCTAATCACACGAAACACTTCGACCACAATCGTGGCCAACCACAAATAGAACAAGCGAAGGCGAAAACGAAAACAAAATTTGAATTAGTTAATGACTAATTGAAAATATTTTTTATTGGTTTAAATTAAAATTTTCTTTTCAATTTGCGGAATTAAATAAACGTGCACAGTAGAACTATATGACTGTTTAAGTATTTTATTATAAATTTTGTTCTATTTCTCAAATTAATTTAAAATCGGTAGTTTGCAAGGTTTCATATCACAGAATGGCATCGGACAATGCTTGCAACATCGTTCGTTGTTCTGTATTATTTTTCACTCGCTATCGCATGCG
Organism: Callimorpha dominula; assembly: GCA_949752705.1. Classification (NCBI taxonomy): domain Eukaryota; kingdom Metazoa; phylum Arthropoda; class Insecta; order Lepidoptera; family Erebidae; genus Callimorpha; species Callimorpha dominula. The sequence continues at coordinate 7,124,580 of OX457005.1, forward strand.
CTAACGACCGTGCCTCGGTTTCAATATTAAAAAATAGTTTACAAGTTTTGCTTTTAGGGGTTCCGATCGACTTTTATGGGAAAGTTAAAAAGATTTACTCATATGCTGAATTACAGTAGGATTTGTATATTTTTAAGCAGGTGGAGTACAAAAGATTTCTTTTTGAATTGAATTTGTAATTTGAAATTAATTTATTGTTATGTTATTTTACTTTTTACTTAATAATATTATGATTTAGTGAATACATATTATGTTCTTTATTAAATTAATTAGTCTATAAGAAAAAACAAAAGAAAATTTGCATGTCATCTCTAAGTAACAAAATTATTTTTAATAGTTTTTATTTTTCTTTACATTACAATAATAAAGAAAAATAAAAACGATTAAAAACAATTAAAACCCCTTTCATAGCAAATAAAGCATTTGCATTTGTAAATAATTCGAATGGTTCAATACAACCTAAAGCTTACAGGAAACCGCAGTTAGACAGGGTCACCACTATTAATTTTGGGAGTGGTTACAGGCACCTGTGCTTTTAATTTTTAAATGTCATTAACTTTTAAATGTTCCTTAAAATTCAGCCACTTAAAAGAAAGAATTTTTTTTTGAGTTTAAGACATCATAGCACATTAACTAGGTATTAAGCAAACTATTGTTGCGGTGACTCTGTGTGTGTTGATCTATAATTTTTAATTATAATAATTATTTATTAAATCGACAGTTTCGAATAATTGATGATAAATTTGATGAAATAAAGATATTGAATTTGTATTAAATTAAAACAATTTATTTGATACTAAGCTATCCCACGCAACTACATATATGCCATAAATTTTATTTTCAACTTTCCGTTATACACCGTGATTTTATAGTCGTTTTGGAACCGAAAATACTGTACTCTATATCAATGATAGAATTGATAGATATTACTGTTTTTATTTTATCGTTAAAATTTATATCGTTTACAAAAAATAAATGAGAACTCGTGGCTACATGCTACTCATTGTTCATATTGCGGTCACTACGTTTCACTACCATCATTGTCATTCAATGTTTTACACATAAAAGTTGCAAAATACCGCAGCATTAGAAATTAACCAATGAACGATCGCCAACGCCGCGCGGCGCCATTATATTGCCTTCAGCGCCGGCGCACCTTCGGAGAAATGTGAAAATATTATTTGTTTTTAGTTTGTGTCTCGAACGCGTTCGAAACGACGACGTTCGAAAAAAGAGAATGCTTTGGTACAAGAAAGTGTAAATTATTTGGTAAAAAGCTATAAGGTACATAACTTGGTTATTTTGTAAAAAACTCAATATTTTTAATGCGCATGCAATACTTATAGTCCGTTTACGTTATGTTTATTTTTATTATTAAAAAAATAATGTTACAACCAGTTACCTAAAGCCCATGTAAAGTATGAATGAGAAATTGGAGTATCCATTTTCGTGAATAGTTGTGATGTTTCATAATTGCTAGTGTTAATCTTTGACAGCAATTCATCAGCATCAGCTAATTTGCGGTGCACCGTACTTAGTTTACCGTGTTGAACGATGACACCAACCAATACTAATAATTTTGTTGCCATCACAGTGTGATAAGCGGCGGTAGCGTAATGGCTAAGGCGTCGGACTTGCGATCAAGTGGTTGCGGGTTCGAACCCCAGCAAGTGCACTAACGTCGTGAACCCACTCCTAACACAAGCATTTAGCTTAGCTGGAGGGGTTAACAAGAATACTAGTAATGTGTGACCCACGTTACTAGTAGTCTTAAAAAAAAAATTAAAACTTTTTAAAATAAAAAGTACTTGTGTAGCTCCTACATTCTCCTACATCCTCACAGAGATACGCGCTCGCACTGATTGCCTGTACCCTCAACGAGTAGGAATCAACTCACACGTCGCCGCCTTCATGGTGCTTCATATTGTAGCGCCACATCTTTGAGAATTTATTGTCCGAGCGTTACTACAGATCAACTTCTTTATTATAATCAGAACAATTTTTTTTTTGGTACTGCTAATTATTCTACGTTACCTGGTTCCGGTTCTAAAATACTATAAAATTATCGTGTATATATGTATATCATTATTTTTTATAACTTTATCGTTACATTCTATTGCCTTCGATCATAACTTCATAAGATATTTTTTTAGTTCGAACCGAGTAAAACTTTTGTAACATACTCATAGACGAAGAATGAGTACGAAGAGCAGTTCTTTTGTTCTATTTGAAGTAGTTTCAGAAATACTGTTTATTGTTTTCAGATTGTAACATCCGAAATCGCATTGAAATAATAGCTGCCCGCTGAGGAAATACCTTGTAGAGAATATATTATTTACCGTTTACAAAACGTCACTTCCATCCATTTCTTGGGTACAAAATATATTTTACTAATATTAATCATATCTCTTTACCGTATAAATATTTTTAATATATACTTTATTAGTTAGCAAAATAAAAACGAACATGAAATGCTTCACGAGCAAAGGTAAGTTGCTTTTGTTTGATACATTTACGTAAATTCTATGTACGCTATCACACACATCCATTACTTTCAGTTTTGTTAACTCCTACCTCAGAGGTTTTTATCCAAAAGACATGAAAAACGTCTATCGCCCGAATGAATCTCGGTCGTAAAACAAATCCGTGCCATTTTTCGGAGTACATTACACGCAAACCCACTTCTTTGGAATAAACATAGATACTCCGGTTAAAAAACGTTTATGTAATTCACATTTCATGTATTGTATCAGCTTTATGGAAGCTGAATTGCTCATGAATAAACCATTATTACTGTATCCTACGGTGGAAAAGATTTTTTTTTCGCATCTCATGCACTGAACACTCGATCCCATTACACTAATGTCACGAACAGGGTGACACGTCAAAAATAAAACGGTGTCTCGTAATTCAAAGTACAGTCACTAGGAAAAGCACTTTTGCTTATCTACTAGAGAAGAAACAATCATGTTATATGAATGTTAAGAACAAACTCAAAGGTTTACGTACGTGGAGGCCAAGAAAAAACTCAATAACGCTTTAACTTGTAGTTCTTTCAATTTCAGTTTTATTCATTAGAATTCTCAAATCGATGTCAGGTAAATCGTTGCATAAAAAGCTAGCCTCATTGATTCACGACATTCAAATAATATTATATAAATAAAGTTGTAGGTTTAATTTGTTAAATGGGTTCACACTACAAATATTCTGGAAGTAGTTAATATAAGAATAGCTTTATTGCTTATAATTACCCAAATTAGTTATACCACTATAATTTTGTTATTGTAACTTTGATGTTATCAGAAAATGGAATTAAAGTATGGAATTTATTAGTTGACCGCTGGTGACCTTATCGGAGTGTATTAAACACCTTGTGTGCAATCGAATGAAGAATAACTTAATAACTTCGCCCAAGCAAGGTGTCATGTGCAGAAAATACATATTTACGTATTATTATTCCAGATTTTAATAATACATAAATTTTTGTAGTAAACGTGTTAAACCTAAGTAAAAACTACATCCCAGTTTTAAATTTAAAAAGCGACCGTCTAAGTTAGACCGTGTTCACTGTTTTTGTAAGAATAAAAATACTTCGTATTCACCCCACCCGATGAAATATTTTTAAACAAGTCTTCTTAATCTAGGTCCTGAAAAGACATCGTTCCTGTCCGTTGCTGTTGATGTCCTAGACGGTGATGATAAATATGATAATTTTCTTCGAAACTTCTTAATATTTATAACAGGAACAATAGGCTGGCACTTTATCGATATTGAGAAATGCAAAAAGGTATCACTTTTGCCAACGTCTGTACTTATATGTATGTGTGCGTGTATACGTACATCCTTGACTCACGTGAGTCAAGGATGTACGCATAACTTTGTCCCAAAGGACGGGTTACCATGATTTGATGTAGCTGCTTAGATTTGGCGGGTTCTGCGTCATTAAACGGACGCAGACTTTCTCGTTGTTCACCCTTAGTTTTACCCGTTCAAAGTTACCCTTTTGACTTAATGAAATTAATATAACAAATTTCTTGTTTAAAGCTAATTCTGAATCTACATTGCCCATTTGATTAGACAGCTTTGACTACATTGTTTTGTTAAAATCATAAAAAAAAAAATTTGTCACATAGTATTGATACCCTAGACTGTAATGAGTACTTATTTTCCAGGGTTATACAACAACAAAAAAAGTTTTTATTTTGAAGACATTTTTACCTGACAAGGAGGACAAGTTTGATTAACAATACATATTTCATACTGTCTTTCATTGTTTACGGTAAATACAACCTGTCCTTATTTTATCAGTTACTTAGAAAAAGAATTCACTCAAATAGTTGGCCAATAACAAAGTAATATGATCGGACAACAAAGAAAATCTATATCGGTGCTTACGGGCCTGCCAGTTGTTGTTAACTGGAACATTTCTTGTCGACGGTTTCCTTCAGCTGACAACTATCATAGTAGTTTGCTAAACAAGAGTGGATTGCGAGGTACCAGACAGTGTTCAGTGTTTATTAGTTGTTGGGACGTTCTGAAGGAATGGAACTAACGGAGAAATGCTCGATTTCGATAATGTGTTTGTGCTGCTTTTATTTATTCTACATTTTCAGTTTACCTTCAAAGACTGGTCTGTTAATTTAATAATATTTTCTTAGATTTTCTTAGCAGTTACTGCAAAAAGTTTATTAGTGAAGACTTTGTTATTTGAGATAGCAAACTGCCTTTGGATTTATTTGGATTCATTCGTCCAATCTTGTTTGTGAAACTCTATATATAGCACTGATGTCATCTTAATTCCGCACGCAGAAGATCTAGTGCTTTAGGTTATTTTAACCTTCGAACGAGTTTTCTGAAGACATACAAAATACGTACTATGTGTATTTGGGACATCTGTACTCAAAGTGCCTTCATATAAAGGAGGTCAAATCAGGTTTTATGTAGCTAATCTAGACAACTAATCACTACACTACAATCAGGGTATCCTACTAATATTATAAATGGGAAAGTTTGGATGAATGGATGGATGGATGTTTGTTACTCTTTCAAGCCAAAACTACTGAACCGATTGCGATGAAACTTGGTATGTAGATAGCTTGAGACCTGGATTAACATATGGGCAACAAAACATATAATTACTTTTTATCCCGATATTCCCACGGGATCGGGACTTACGTTCGGTGAAACCGCGGTGCACTGCTTGTTAGTTATATAGAAGGATAAGACAGCTGATAGTAACCCCTTATATTCCGCGTATAGTGTAGTCTCTAGTGAAATTTTTTTCAAAGTTACTGACGAACAGTATATAATTATATTTAAAAATAAATAACGAATGAAAGCGCAGTTTACTCGCGATTTCCAAGAAACTAGTTATTGTTCATGTACCGTATATACCCTCACCTACCTACCACCTACCTTGTCTAACCGCATACAAAACATCGAAAATCAGGTAAACCTTATTCTTATATATTCTTACCTTATTACCAATAAAGAACTTGAACATCTAGTGCTGAGTAAACTCAGCACTAGATGTTCAAGTTCCTTATTCGTTGAACTTGAACATCTAGTGCTGAGTTTACTCAGCACTAGATGTTCAAGTTCAAAGAATAATCAGGATGTACAACGAATAAATTCGTATTGTGGAACATTCTTTTTCATTGTAACAAGCTGACGGCAAGGATTATCACTTCCACATATATAAGTTCTCTTCTGATAATGGACCTACGTCTACTTCAAATGTTTAATGACTAAAATTACGTCATTAACAATGCCACGAACACCAAATGGTTTTCTACTAAAAATGTACATTTTATTTACCCGCTTTTTTGTTTTTACTAATAAATAGATACTCCTGTGAATCATCAGTTTAACTTTTGACAGGCATTGAAATACAGATATGAATTCTAACATCAAAACTACACAGTTTGAATATTTTTCCATTGAAATATGTACGAACGAACTAGTTTACAATGTTGATATATATTTAAAATAAATAAAAACAGGTTTGATTGTACTGCTATGTTGGAACCAGTTAACACAGCTATGCACTTTGTGGTCTATATATATTGTATACAGTTCTGAAACTTTTTAGTAGAAGTTAGCTATTATAGGAGATTGATATTTCGTGTTCAGTGTCGCAAATATTATGATCTCGTTTATTCGACATGTGACATTAAATATAGTAGTATATCAGTATGTTACATTGACATAAAGGATATATATATATTATTATACAGCAAGTTTGAATAGAAGGCATAGACGAAAGTATATCCAATCTTCAAGCATGAATCCATAATATCTAGATGGACTGTGCCACGAAACAAAAAATAAACAGTAATGCATACTATTAAAAGATGTTTCTCTATGAAATGTGTTATTTTAAAAAACGACAAACAGACGTGAAAGTGACTTCGGGGAATCCGATAAAAAAAAGTAATAAAAAAATGTATAATTTAAGAAAATACGAATGTACATAAATTAGTTATACTAATTCATCAGTTTATACCCAAGTGGACAAAGAGAAACAGGTTAGGTTAGGAAAATCTGAGGGCCACTATTTATTAACCTGAAAATTGTTACCTGGGTTTATGGGTTTACAAACTATAAACAACTAGGTCTAGCCTGCGCTTTTAACAGCATTGCGTTGGAATTATACTGTTTACCACATGTGTAGAAGTTTATGCTATGCGACATGCGTACAAATAGTCATCATGCTTAAAAATTGTTTGCTTTTGATGCTTAAACTAACGCATCAAAAAACAAAAATACAAACAATGTCTTCAGCTTTACATGGTAATGTAAATTGGATCTATTGCTTGTATACATAAGTAGCATCAAATTGGTGGCGAGCAATGGCTATTTCTAGCTTTTCGAAATTTATGTGTGTATTAGCAATTCATTCTCAGCGGTAAATAAAATAAAATTAAAATTGCAGGAAAGCAGCATACATATTCAAATTCAAATTCAATATCTTTGTTTCATGAAATAGATGATCAATTATTCGAAATCGTCGGCTTAACAAATAATTATTATAATTAAAAATTATAGATGAACACACACAGATTCATCGCAATAATAGTTTGCTTCGTCAAACGTAAAATTATTAAAAAAAAATGAATAACATAATATCACATCTGCCTGTTTTGATCTATAACCGTCATACCTATTATTGCCCCAAAATGTCCTAGAAGATTTTTAGTTCCCTTAAATTTCTTAGACTATCCTATAAACTAACATCTCCTCTCTCCCTCCTCTCTTATCTCCTGTGGATGAGTTGGCAGAATTGTCACAGTTCCTACATGACTCTCTGACTTCATATTCATGGTGTATGTATATGTATGACATATTAGTATATTATGTATTAATGACTCATAGGAAACTATGTACCTATGTGATAGTGAGTATTTCATGTAATGTGTATATTTAGTTTATGACTTGATCAACCAAATTCGTATTTCTCTCTCTTATAAATAAATAAATAAACATATTGTAGAAGGGTAAACCACAACAGTTCCATAGTGATTAAAGTATGTATTTGTTGTGATAAAAACATGTGATTTGGCTTAGTGGCAACTAATTTCTGTAAAAAAAAAATTGTATAGGGCTTTTTTTTTATTGGAGCTTTTATTTCAGATGTTTTTTACTACTCCTCTACTTAAACCCCTATAGTATTAGTAGAGATTTTCGATTAGCCAATGAATTGCTTTTGAATCAAATGAATTACTGACAATTATCAAAATATTACTTCGACTATACTACACCAATGTATGTGGAGTAATAGAAAATCACGACTTTCGTAATTGGCAGTAAAACTCCAAAATTACGCTTTGAATTTCTGAACGTTCTCTATATTTCGATATATGCGTCGAAAGTAAAATCCATGCTAATTACGCAACAGTTGAGTGTTGCTGGGTATTACTCCATTCCACGTTTCGAAAGATACATCTGAAACGTTAATTGCTAACTTCGCAATACCTGCCTCTGGCTTGTTAGGGCTTTCGTTGATTTTCACGCGATATGAGGACTTTAATATCAACTTTCGGTTATTTACAATAACAATTTTATATCTATAAGTATACTCACCCCTGTACCCCAGAAGGGGTAGAAAGAGGGGTATTAAACACCTACCTTTTAATAACTATAATTCGGTCCCGGGCACGGGAAAGTATACGGTAAAACTAAAAGTACATGAAAGGAAACTCACCAACTCTCATTATAATTTTAATTTTATAATAAACCTCAAAATTTTATGAATTGTAAGTTAACTCGTGAGTTGCAGGGTCCATGGCCAACGGGGAACCTGTCAGCTTGTTTGAAGTTTCAATATTTTCTTTATTAAATATTATTTCAATACTATGCATACATAAAATAATACGGAGATATATAATAAGGCTTAAAGCATGGTAACAGTCAACGCGACGTTTGAACGTCACTGATCATTTTGAATTAAAATTAAATCTGCATGTAACGTAATTAAAAATAAAATTTGTTTTCGTATCAATAAGAAATAAGTATTATATAAACCACATGCTATTTATGCGTAAAACATAATATTAAATTAATGAAAAAAACCCTAGGAAGTTTTTAATTCGTACTATTGAATGGCATGCTTTGAGCCAGTTGTCTAGCCATGTTTAGAGATTTGCCACTTTCGATAGACTGTATGGACATTAACACTAAATATCCATACAGTATCAACGCTACATTATGCAATTATTTATGTAATCACTTACAACATTATCATTCTCGAGCCTTTTAAGTGATTCCGTGTTCGCAGGTAGTGCCTGCAGTGCATCGAAGATGAATCAGAATGACTATCGTCTTTTAAAACAGAAATCTCAATTAACATTGAGTTTCATGAGCTTTTAACAGTCAAAACTCTCATGTATCTATCCCACGGACCGACCAAATAAGAGTCACCTCACCAAACAATATATTTCTGTTTTTCTAAATGACTATATAAAAATCATTAAAAACGTAACGGGAATCTGGAAAACAACAAAAAATATATATTTTATTTATAACACAACATCAACAACAACTTACACAAACAGGCGATGCCCTTATTAGTATACATGTACTTGTAAGTGATTAGCATTTGAACGCTATGAACTCCAATGACACGACAAAAACATAACCTTATTACGTTATAACAGTCACGGTACACGGAATATTTTTGTAGGTAATCCAAATCAATACTCCATGTCACATAATCTAAGACGTGGCAGATAGTAATAATTTATTGAGGTGTTTGATCAACGTGACTGAAACATTTTTGGGACAGTTTGATAGAAAAGCTGTACTTGTACTGAGAGTAAAAATGTATATAAATAAATGTGATAATGTAAATTAATGAAAGTAATAATTTACTATTTTCCGTAGGGACTTCTTTTGATTGTGACTGATAATAATCAGTACTTACACTATAAATAGATTGATTTAAAAATAACATAAGCGTGAATTTGTTTCGAATTAATATTATATTATTTCCGTAATACTAGTTCGCGTCACGGTGGATTAGATTTGGTAAATGAACTTCACTTCCAATAATTGGTAAATTGAGGCAGAGTCCATCTCTATAATAGGCAGGAACAACATTGTGATTGTTATTACCACAAGGAAACCACAAAACAAGGGACAATTTAATACTACATTTCCACATCTCATTATGTAGTTCGACGTCATCGACAACATATTGGGCTCATCACTCCTTTTATTACTTGTTTACAGAATCAACATATAATAGTTCTGATTAAGTGTGGCATTAATGAATAAATAATTTCCTAGAGGAAGACAAATGTCATCATTTTAATCGCCACTGAAGCAGCTACATTTTATAGACAGTTTGACAACCCTGAAAAGGTAAGCGCGGCGCTGCATTCACATGAAAATATCGATGCAATGATAGCGAGAATTTTCTGTTTCCAACTCATTGTTTTGAATAGACAATAGAATGGTTAGATTTAACGTACAAAACTGTGATATAAGAAAAAATCAAAAAAATAAATAGAGTCAATGCCACCTTTTAAACATTGTATGCGCAAAAGAAGTTTATTGCATAGTCATTGGCTTGTGATAGGAGTCATAAATCTAGATTTTACAGCGGTTGTCAGATGAACATACTGCAGTACCTACTTCAGAGTTCACTGACAAAAAAAATAAAACGTTTTATGGTAGCATAAAATGATAGTATCTATATAAAAGGTTTCATTACGAGTTAACGAAACAGTGTGTAAGGTAGGGGTAAAATATTCTTTCAACACAAGGGAAATGTACTCATCGAGCTGACTGAGCATCACGCAAGGCTTCAAAGATATTTGAATATTTGATGTAATAGGTTGAGTTTAGATAACACGCTGTGATGATGATTTTGTCAGTAATAGATGCATTCCTTTTATTTTCGGTGTCGGAATTAAAAAAAAAATCTATCCATGTTTATAAATGACGTCCATAACTAAGTCTATAAATATATCTATCTATAAATATGTCGTAATCAAGCTGCTTCCGAAATGCCTGCGCCACCTGGTGGCGTTCGATGGACATGGGATCAGTATAAATATGGTTTCAGTCTTCAGTTAGCGTTGGCGGACAACACTAAAACCATCACGCGTTTTATGCCAACCTTCTTTGAGAACTGTACCTACTGCTTATTGAACGTAGATAATTTTGAAATTTTAGAATCTCTCCATAACTTGACTATTTATTATTCAACGACCCGCTTCCGTGTCCAACAACATTACGTGGCGGTGAAAGATCAAGCGGCAAGAAGGAAGGGCTAGGGCCTTTTTTTTTTTGCGTGTGGAAACCCCCTCGGGCCGTATCGGCTGGGGTTTCGGTGGGGCGGTGTGTCGGAATCGAACCGACTAAAACCACACGGTGTACCATACTGCGCCTAGTATAGGAGGGATCCGGGAACAGCTTTTATTAAGACATCCGGAGCCCTCCTAGCGCCAGCCCGCAAATCGCGGGCACCACCTATTAATTAGGTTAGTTAAAACCTTTTAATTAGGTGACGTCCAGGCACACGCGGACGTCACCTCCTCGCGGATGGCCACGATAGTAGGTGAAAAGGAAAAACCCGTCCAGTCCACCTGCGGCCACACTCAGGGCGGCATGAGGCGCTGGAAAGCGCGCTTGCACAGCCCGGTTCGCCGGCGGCGAATTAGGTCCGAGTGGAGATCCTCCTCCCGGGCCCTCTCCGCCACCTCCTTCTGCGAGATGACATCCTCGCAAAAGGATGTGACTGCGGTAAAACTACTCTCGCATACCGGCCATTGAGCGTATGACGGCCGGTAGCGAGAGATCCTCTCCGATGACTGCAGTGAGTTCCCGACGCTGCGTCGCCCAGGCGGAGCAAACCGCCAGCGTATGCTGAGCCGAGTCTTCACTGCAGTCGCAGTGGTGACAGGCGGGACTCAATTCCCTCCTAGCGACCGAGTGCAGGTACTTCCCGAAGCAGCCGTGCCCGGAAAGAACCTGCGTCAGTCGGAAGGAAAGGGTCCCGTGCTGCGCCCTGCCCACTCGACGATGACCGGCTGGAGCAGGAAGGGTTAGGGCCTCCGGTAACCTCACTCACTCGGCGAAACACAACACAGTATTGCCTCGCTGCCCTTTTTGCTGTGAGGCCGTCGTATCACGATTCGACGATTTAACGTCGAATGCCGAAGCATGGCTCTCCCACGATATATATTTTTTGGGATTAACATGGTTATTCTTTTAAAATCATATCTCATATTTGTAAAAGAAAGCATCTCAATAAATTAACCAAATTATTTGTTTTACTGTGACTTGTATGAAGTATACAGTTATCTCTTTTTAATTTACGTATATAATAATGTACAAATAATCGATATTAGTCAGGAATGCCTTCCTTTTGAATATACCCTGTTTAAAGTAATACAACATAAATTTAAGTCAAGAACAAAGTAAAAATAAGCATGATTGAGTAGGCAATTAAGAATTACTTAGCAATTCCACAATCCTCTTTGTGAGTGAAGATAATATTTTAAATTAATTAGCTCTCATTTTCTGTGGAGATAATGTTTGCTGCGATGATATTCTTTGCTTAAAAATTGCACAGTTACGAACTATACGTTGTTCAAAATAGGAGCTTACCTTGTTCTCTGAAATTATGTATTGCACACATTGTTTTTTCTTTAAAGAGTTGACAGTGAATAAATAAATATGTTGAGTTAAAGAATGTTTTTGTATGTTGTTATCATTCTCATTGTTCTGTATAAATTTAACTATCAATCTTTACATACCGTATAAGTGCTCGTAACTTTAAGATATAATACTGCCGTTTCTACTTTTTACGCCGTAACGATACACGTACTCTCCATCATCACAACAATAGTGGTCTTCATAATTTGTAAAAAAAATTGTGAACTCTTTCATCAATATCACTTAATTTTTTTGGTTTGGAGGAGTCCCAAACTCGCAATTAGGATCGGCGTATCCTAACTGAGGATCTATCTAAGTGAAAACTAGAGAGAAATATTCAATTATTTAAGGATGCAGATTACTGCAAATATTACTGGCCATGCACAAAATTGACTTCTTAGTTTACCCGCAGCTGGTGACGCATATGTCTGTAAGACCAGGTGGTTTTAAAAAAAGTAGAATAACTTTTTCTAAAATGGTCGGAATTGAATTGTTGGTTATTCGCATTGAAACATTAGGTTTTCATATGATAATCTTATTCTCAAAACTCTAACGCCGGCATTTCAATGAAAATTTAGGTTTAAAATGAACCCAGCATAAATGTAATAAATAAATGAGCAGTGATTCATAAAAAATATCTTTCATTTATTGGAAAACCCTTTTTAAGAGAAAACCTACTGGAAGAAGTAGGCTAAGTTATATTTGAAGTATAACGGTCGGATGGTTGTGGCTGTGGAAAGGGTCTTGCAGGAATTCCCGACCGGCTAAACCTTAACCTGTTACCGGTAGCATCACTATCGGGTTAACTTCAACATAGTCAATAGGCAAGTTATGTTCCACGCGGAAAATAACCATAAAATCATAAAATATAAATCGCTGGACTTTTAAGAATAAAAGTCGAAGTCCTGCACTACCATCATGCAAGCCAATTTTTTTACACTATTTACAATTTAAAAATGTTAAAGGACTTACAACATTTAAAAGCATGCAAATGGAAACCTTGCGTCACTTCAGTTCTAACTTGAGATCAGTTAAAACAATGTTATCTACATGCATTGATATGTAGAAAAGGTTTCAATAAAATTCTCAATAAAAAATTAACATCTTCCTAGTTAAATAAAGATATACTTTTGAAACCAGTTTCGGGTACTTTTGTTTAACTTTTTTGCTTTATGAAGTCAATTTCGTTATACGTTGTACTCAGCTGGGAATACACTCCACAGAAGTAACTTGACCATTACTTTTATTAAAAAGAAAAATATTAAGTTTCTTTTTCACTAGCATAGAACGTGATGTTGATGCCATATAAATTTTCTAGAAAAATATCCAAATCATTGTGACAGTTGTTATATGGTGCAGTATTTTGCCACTGAATTATTCTTATTATCTTCCTACTTAAATACACCTTATTTTAATCAAATTTAGTGAATATATTATATAATTACGTAAAGGTCGCACATCGATATCTTTGCTCAATTTTTTTGATTTGATACTGTGCTTATAGTATTTTAAAGATATTTGCAGCCCCAATGGGACAATTCTTTAATTCTATAGAAATTCGTAGACGAAATCTTGTTATATTTTGTAACGAGTGAAACTACTCTTTCAATAACGTTTATTCAAGTGACCACGGGTTCCCGTGTTTCCTCTAGCTAGATACCTGTAGTCTGTTGTAACATTACGGGGGTGAAATAATTGTAGCTGCATGTACCTGTCAGGGTTTTGTAGTTATTCATCCGCGCCGCAAGTATAAAGTATTTTTCTGTTAGAGGCTCGACTTTGATATCGTGTAACTTTTAATCTTAAATTCTGACTGAGATATTTGTACGGTTTCCTAGTAAGCAAGTACAATGTATTTCTTTGAAATACAATCATTAATTAATAAATACTATAGAAATTCTTAACAAACTAAGTACGTGCTACGAAATAACATTTTCGGTATTATGCATCTCCGACGCAAGTTATATATGCCCCACTTATATATTTGATGTAGTCTGAAGTTATCATTTTTAGTTATCATATTAATCTTCCTCGTTTTATATGTGTGATTTTTTTATCACTATATATAATTTACAAAATGAAAACAAAACGTTACGGTTGGGGAATCAGTAACACATCAGGAAGCTTTCGATTCAAGACAAACTGTTTTATTATGGAAGAAAATAAAACCGTGAATCAAAGAAAAACATTTCTCTCGCATATTCGTGACGCATTTGGCAAATATCCAAAGGTATATAAACGATGACAACCTAAAAGTACTGCTTTATTCTAAGACAATTCAATAGTTACGTTTTCGTAAATAAAAGTCAGATTGTTTTAGTTAACACCTGTGAGTATTTTAATTGACACGATTCAGTTTACAAAAACGCTGCATATAATGTTGCTGAATTCCTGTAATTAATTCAAGCCAGGTAATAAGTTATTGAAATGGAATTTCTAGATGTATCCAATTAGTCTCATTCTTCTACTAAATAAATATTTTTGCTATTCAATATAGCAGTTAGTAATATGGGAGCCAATAATATATTTTGCTTACAACCTATCTTTTTTTTATTGTGTGCTACATTTCATATATAATATATGAATAAGTAAATCATGTCAAAATAGCCTACGAAATAAATGACTGTCCAGAATAGTAAATTTTATGCAATGTGTTTCATACTTATATTTTTTTTCTTAAAAAAGTATACTAGCAACGTGGGTCATACATTACTAGTATTCTTGTTAACCCCTCCAGCTAAGCTAAATGCTTGTGTTAGGAGTGAGTTCACGCCGGTAGTGCACTGGGTGGGGTTCGAATCCGCAACCACTTGATCTCAAGTCCGACGCCTTAGCCATTACGCTACCGCCGCTACTGAGCCTATTATTTAGTGTTCGTTATTTAGTTGCTGTTCGTTTGGTTGATGACCAATAATGGCAATAATTCTCTAGAGCAATTTGTCAACAACAAAAACATTCCAAAACAGTCTTACAAGAATAGTTGATAGGAGAATACTTACCAATACTACATAATTAATAAATAATACTAAATAACATAATTAGTGTAATATTATAATAATAATTTATTAGCATCAAGAATACAGTACAGTTTACTTATAGATTACATAAGAAAAATAATAATCTAAAATGCTAATTAAACCCCATGTTAAATGCGCTACGGCGAACATAGTACCGTGTTATACATATAATTAGGTAGTATTTTTTTTTATAGAATTGGGGGCATACGAGCAGACGGGTCACCTGACGGTAAATGACTACCGCCGCCCATGGGCACCTGCAACTCAAGAGTCCCAAGTGCGTTACCGGCCTTTAAGGCGGGAGTAGGGGAAGGGTGGAAAGGGGGAAGGGCGGAGTTAAGAGTAGAAGAGAGGGAGAGAAAGGGAAGGGTGGAAGAGGGGGAGGGCTTAGGGAAGGGTTAGGGCTTCCGGTAACCTTACTCACTCGGCGAAAAGTAATGCAAGCATTGCTTCACTGCCGGTATTCTGTGAGACCGTGGTATCACTCCGGTCGAACCGGCCCATACGTGCCGAAGCACGGTTCTCCCACGATAAGCATGGGTCTTCCACGATAAAAATTGACAAATAATCTATAAATATTAACACTATGATATGACTTTAATGCCATTTTTAAATTACAGAGAATGTTGAAAAGGAAAAAATTAAGTAGCAAAACATATAAATATTTGTCGAACTGTTAGTGCTCTGTACTTCGTATAGGTACAATCGTTATGTAGGGTACCTAAATGGTTAGTATTAGAGGACTTTAATCACCGCTCGTTGGGCACGTTATGCTGCTATAATGTGGTTTTAGTGGCACCTCCCCATGCCATGCGATGCGGTATCTAAGTACGGATTCATATAGAGCTTGTAGATCATCCTTATACCATCGGTGTGCAGATAGTCTCAGTTTTTTAAAGAGATTGATTCTGGCAGCTACTGTTTATATAGAGGCGTTCCAGGTTAGACAAGAATCTATCTATAGCCCAAGATACTCAATAACTATAATTCTAGTAACTGCTTCGAAAGTGCATCGAGTGCATCACATCGCACAAATAAGCTTTTTGGTGAAGGAGTGGTTGCACATTGGGAGGAGGATGGTCCAGGGCCAAAGGTGTAAAAGTTGGTTTTACTGAGGTTTAGTGTAAGGCTATTCTACTAAACAAGTCATTATGATACTCGAAGCTGTTTCCACACTACCCCTTACTTTTGATCAGTCGTGGCCTTTTGTCAATAATCTGTAATCAGCGTAGAGTACTCGTAGTATACGCGTAGAAGGGAGAAAGAGAGTTGACATATCTCATTAACATAGATTTTTAATAGACGGTTCTGTTGGCTGAGCATACTACACTGGGGGAGGCCAAATGTTAGCGGTTTTTCGTTGCTGATGCATTTGCCTATTTTCACACACTATGTCCGGTCGGATAGACTAGTCCGGTCACTAGTGTAAACCTCAAAATCTGTTTAAAAACACAAAAGCATCATACTATGTTTTTTCAGTTGTCGGTAAAGAAACCTAGGTCAATATTTTATTTTGTTTTCTGCAACTAACAAATATAAGACCCACTTACACGTTGCATCTGTATAGGTGATATTAAGAAACATCATAAATTAACCTTTGTAAAGCTAGGTCAATATGTTACTTGAAGTTCAACTATGAAAGCCTGGAATAGTAAAGTTCGGTGCACTGTTGAGAGTTGCAAGTGAGAAACTGGGCCACAGAATGTGTCACACACGGCTACAACTATGACGCTGATTGTGTGGCCCTGCAGATATATAAAATTTAATTTTATATATTCCCTTACTGATCAGTACATCAACAGTTTAAATAATTTTTTTTTATTCATGCACATAAACTGATGTGAATATTTTTTAACGTAGAATTTGGGACATTGATTTTTTTAGTATTAAAACCAGCCAATCGCAATAAGACCCGTTTTTTGCCTGATCGCGTAAAACGTCTTAAAGAACTTCATTATGTTGTTGTTGTAACCGTTTAATCATTAAAATATTTATTTGAAAATACATCATTCTTTCATTTCATCATCAATAACATTATTTCAGCTATAGGATGTCGACTGCTGGAAATAGGCCTCCTTTATGACTTCCAAGAAGACCAAGACGCATAATCGGTCGGGAAAATAGTCTTTTCGTATTTTGTTTGTATAAAATTGAAGTAAAATCTATTGTGTTTGTATCAGGCTGATTATAATATTAATAAATATAGCAAATTAAGAAAAAAAAGTAAAAATCTGTTTCCAGCCATTTTTTAAATTGTTGTTCTGTCCGCCAAAATGAGTGAATCTAAGGAGGAAATTCGATCCATTCTAAAGTTTTATTACAAAAAACGTCACTAAAACCTTGACGGTTATGGACCTAATGCAGTGTTAGTAAGAGTAGCACAAAGTTGGTTCAAGCGTTTTCAGTTCGAGAATTTAAATGTCAAAGATGCAGCTCGCTCCGGTCGCCCTCATAGTGGAGCAAGATCGGCATATTAGTAGTAGTTAGTAGTATTAGTAGTACTTAGCCGAGGAACTGAGGATTGACCACAAAACAGTTTTGACCCATTTGAAAAAGTCTGGCTATACCAAAAAGCTCGATTTTTGGGTGCCACACGAGCTCTGAAAGAAACCTAATAAATCGTGTACTCAATTGCGATTCTCTATTGAAACGTGATGAAACCAAAACATTTTTGAAAAGATTGTTCACTGGTGATGAAAAATGGATCACCTACGACAAGAACGTGCGATAAAGATATGGTGGATATGGTCAAAGGGTAGTCAAGGTCCACAGACTGTAACGAAACCCGGATTAACACGCAATAAGGTGGTGTTGTATGTATGGTGGGATTGGAAGGGTATCGTTCATTATGAGTTTTAACGCCGGGGCAAACCATCGATTCACATTTTTACTGCCAACAACTAATGAGACTCAAGGAAGTAATTACGAAAAAAAAACGGCCGGAATTGATCAACAGAAAAGGAGTGGTCTGAAAAATTTTGATTCGTTTCTATTTTTAAGGTTTTTTACTATTTTTTTGTTGCCAAATCATTTATTAAAGTATATAATATGACATTAGCAAAGTGTGACCTAACAGGTTATTATTTCATACAAGTTTCTACAAGACCTACAATTTTGACGTTTACTTAGAATAAGTTATTTTGACTTAACAGTTATCTACCGAGTTAAAAAGATTGAGTAGTTATTACTAATGCGTTATTCAATTCCATATCAAAAATGAATTCACTAGCGATCCAAATCAATATATTTTGGTTAAAAAAGTCTTCTTTTTTACACCATGCACTTCATATTGTAAAAAAGAAGAAAATAGTAAGGCAAAGACAACGCTACTGATCTGCAGGCAGTTGTGGCAAAAAAAATGGATTTGGATAAAGTTTATTTATATAAGATACTTTTTATCCCTAGAAAATTCTAGATTCTTGTAGGATTATAAAAAAAATACGGGACGTATCCTCTTGAATGTTGGTTCTAAGGAACATTATTTCGGTATAAAAGTATCCTTTATCTTAATCTAAGTAAAGCCCACGCCAACTACGAGTAAATAGCGGGCAGACGCGAGTATAAAATAAAACAAAAAATATAATAAGACAATAACTAAGAAATTAAGATAAATGAGAGATATTCGTAATAATAAGAATAACATTAGTTCATTAAATGTTGTATAAATATTAAAAAGGTTATAATTTAGACTATACGTAAAAATTAACTAGCCCTAAGAACTTCTTAGAGCTAAATCACTTTATAGGAACACTTACCCGAACATGGCTGCTAAAATTCCAGACCGATTCAAATTGTAAAATTGTAATAACATTGACAAAGTTTTACATATAGACATACATTTAAAGTATGAAAATACCTTATTCTCGTTCAAGGTAGGCAGAGGCTAAAGATCGCCATTAACCACTATCTTGACATACAGTTTGCGCCTTTACCACATTCATCAGACCATTCACCGTTTACTTCCATCATCGACGAATATTACAACGAATATTCAACCGTTCACGCATAATATGACATTGATAATTTGATTTAAGATAATGGGATATTTTATAAATAGCGATGTGTTAGGTCCATGTTTCATTGGAAATTTAAAAAATCTCAGCATTTGAACTGAATATTATTAAATGAAATCCTTGTTCAATACGCTTCTTTTTTGTCCTCTCAATCTGCCCAGAAGTCACTTAATTTTTTGAGGTATTTCATTTTAATGCGGATTTTATTTAATTTCGCAGTAATCATGTATACATTTTAAAATAGATGAAGCTTTAAGCGTCAGCCGCAAACCAGCAAACGTAATTTAGGGGAAATGGTATAATTTAGTCATTAATATTAATGAAGGTTGAAGCCTCGTAGAACCTACTGATCGCAAACCTACGAAACGCTTTTAGGAATTTTCAATCCGTATCAGAAATCGGACTACAAAATGCTTATTAGGCTTTTAACATACTATTTATTTAAATAGTAAAATCCCAGGCCCAGGTGGTCTAGATTTTTCTGAGGGCTAAAGTTATTCTTTGTGACTGTGATAACAATATGCGTGTTACTCCTGTAGACCCAAACCAATCAAATTATTTATAAAAGCAAACAATGACTTTTGGTGAGTACAAGTACCGAGTAAAATGTGAAAATCTTCACCATCAATCAAATCAAGTTTATGTGATGTCGTCGTCCGTGGTATGAATTAACGCTGAACTGTACCGAGGTGCTTCTGTTCTCAAAATCAGTCAATTAATTTCCTACTATTTACATATCGGTATATACAACACGTTACATTTGCTCCTTGGCATAGGAAAAAGGTATATATGCACTATTATTACAACTGTCATTCATTAAATTATAGAAGACATTTAATATCTGTAGAATGTACAGATTGTAAAGAAAGACATAGACAATCCGTACATAAACAATATCGTAAAACAAACAGAGGTAAAAAATATTCAATTTTTTTTTGGAATTAAGCACAGTTTACACAGTTATTGATTAATAATCATAATAATGTACACATTTACATATGTCTAAGGATAACAGCGTCACTTAAAGTGCTATAAAATAATCATCATAACTGCAGTTGCGTGCACTAAACAGTGTACAGTGAAGCAAACTGCATTGCGGATGTAAATGCATATTTGTGGGTGGCGAGTAACACAGCCATTAGTGCGAGCGTCATACCCACTTCTGTTTAATCTCCTATTGAATTACTGCTACGGGTGTTGTTTCTACAGAGGTAGAAATATTTATGTTAATAATGTTACACTAACATTACTCACTTTTATTTAATTTAAGTAACCTAGTTTAGTAAGAGTGAGTGATGACATTATCTTATAACGATAAACTTGTATTTCTCCAAGGGAAGGAGACGTTCGTTGGAAGGTATGTCTATAGTGCTATAATAACAAGTAAATTGTTATTATATTATAATAAAGTTATGAAAGCGGGAATTACAGTTAGTTACTGTGTGACTTAGTTATGATAACGCTTATTGGGAATCACCTCCATCTTGCATAAGGGTACTGCGGTATTTCTCCTGGGAAGTCACAATAGCTCTAAGGCCATAGTAGTTAGAGCTCCTAGTAGGAAGAAATGTTCACAATGCAAAAGTCACTTGCATTACATACTTGCATTGTGTCTTAGGTTGTCGCCACATTAAAAACTCTTATTTATTTTATTAAAAATAGGGACAAACTATAATAGATGATAACACAGTTCACTATTTAATAAAAATAAGTTAGTAGATATTATTTTGACTGGTTATACCGGTAACGCAATACTATTGGTCGATGGATAAATATTAACAAATTGTGGTATTATAAAAGGGTAGGAATATGTTTAGAACGATTGACTTGAGTGCAAACAGAGGTACGAACAACTTGGCAGTTGCTGTTAGTTAGTGATTTGAGACTGTTTCTAACACTTATTGCTTTTTAGTAAAGCCTTCTTTGCACCATGATTAGTGCAAGAGAATTAAAATGGAGTCGTTTGATTTCTTTCCTTCAAATATGAATACCACGTGTGGTGTTTTCCAACAACAAGCTACCAGTGAACTATTTATTACTTTTCACTGGCATTAAACGAAGTATTAGAATAGAAAAGTAGTGACAAAATTAGGGAATGTTTTATTCGTTTTAAATTTTCGCTTAAACTTATTTACTACGAAAACCTTTTAAAATTTATATTTCATGGTAAATCTATCAAAAGAAAAATCCATTAAATTAAGTTACAGTTTGATTGAAACAGAAATATACTCTAAAGCAGCTCAAAAAGATAACTACTTACGGCAGCTTGATAATTTTTTATTACCGTTTTTTATGATCGTAACGTTTAGGATAAATGTAGGCCTTTGTAATAGCGAAGAAAGAAAACTAACTATTTCTCTCTAAGCTAATTACAAATATACGACAGATAACCTCAGCAAAAAGGTGTTACCTATCGTATAAAATAATTACTTAGAGGACATAAATCATGTTATCTTCGTGTGGTCCAAGACAGCCAATAAGCGTTTTACGCGAATTACGCCAAGATAAATTGCTCGCTCTTGACATTAATGCGAACTTTCGCACGGAAATAAATTACGTACCTGTATCAGTTGGATATTGAAACGTCGTGTTCGAGATGAGTTTTGGTATAACAGGACAACTTTGTCAACGTCTCTCTTGGTGTAAAGTATTGTTTCGTAAAATAAAAATAGACAATATCGGTTTTTTGCTGGCATATCAAATAAAAATATGTAAATTTCATTTACACTTCTTTAAAAAACGGTTTCAGTAAAATGATTAAATAAGTGTATGAAAAATAATCCGATAGTATTTCTATATTTTTTTATGGTATAGGGGGCAAACGAGCAGACGGTTTACCTGATGGTAAATGACTACCGCCGCCCATGGGCACCTGTAACTCAAAAGTCACAAGTGCGTTGCCGGCCTTTAAGGTGGGAGTAGGGGAAGGCGGGAAGAGAAGGGTTAGAGCCTCCGGTAACCTCACTCACTCGGCGAATAGAAATGCAAGCTTTGCTTCCCTGCCGATTTTCTGTGAGGCCGTCGTATCACTCCAGTCGAGCCGGCCCATACGTGCTGTAGCATGGCTCTCCCACGAACGTATATGTTTTGTTTTAACAAATTTTTTAAGTATGTCTCGATATTCTTTTATTAATGGAATAGCTATAAAAATAAATGCCTAGTATATATACTTATTCTGAACAAAGGTAACTGTGCCTCATTTTATTACAAAGGCTGTTGACGTGAACGTTATTTTTTGTGATAGCGTTGTTTCGTAAAATATTATAGTCTTGATAAAAATAAAATACGAGGTTATTTACTTCGGTTGTCGTTGTAGCCCTTCATGGACAGAATAAGTGTTAAATTAATCGTCTTGGGCATAATACGGGTATTACTCAATAAAACAGTGTCAAAACTTTTAACTACAGACGATTAGGAACCCGATGGCAAGAAGATTATAGGTTTATGACACAGTAAGGCTCGTTAAGCTTTACTGTATTATATAATGATGTATAACTATGCTTAGCAATAAACCTAGATAAGATTAGATTAATGAAATACCTTAAGACGCGTATTAGTTTTTTTTTATTTAGTACATGCATTAAAAATAGCCAATTGGTAAATGCAGGATCGTTTGTCTTTGCATATTGGTATTTGATTATACTTTTTTAACTTTATACGTTAATTTTGCCTGTGAATCCTCTGATTCCCAAAAACGTCTAACCGTAGAATAGAACCCATACTTTATTACTTTCTAAACAATACAAAACCTGAAAGGAGTAAAAGTTTACCCATTCGACATATATGAACAACGGTAGAGCCTTTTCTCATAAAACAAGCCTTATTATTATTATTCTATATTCTATATTATTCTTTGTTTACAAAAGAAAAACGGTCAAAAATAATATTAGATAAATTTCTTTTCTCACATATCTACCAGTCATTGTCTAAATACAAGTTTCCTTAGTACATAAACGTCTATACGATAGTCATTTAAACCAAGAATAGCGTATATTTGCCCGATATTGCTGTTCCCTTTCTTCTATTGGATATAAACAGGAATTATCATCAATATCCTTAGAGACAATACTGATCGACGCTTTATGGTATTGAACCAAACAGTGCGTTCCGAATCCAATTTCTTAGAAACTGGGAAATGTCTTTTTCGTTTTTATGAACTCAATATACCAGCCTAGTATTTGCTGTGTGAATTAAGTATCCATTGGTAAAAAAAAAGCATACGCTGTTCAAAATTTAAATAATATTGATATACCTATAAAAATCAATGATCTATTTTTTTTTGTAAATATTTATTTGTATCACTAAATTTAATTATACAATGTGTAAACATGAAGGGTCTTGTTCTGTAAAGTATATGCTCCTGGTAAGAATTATAGACGCCTAGTACTATCTCTGACTCTTCAGGGTTTTCACATTTGTTTCTTAGGCAGTATAAAATATGCAAATTAAATACGCATATTAAATGTGAGGATAATGTAGCGGAATATTGTTCTTAAATATTAACAATCACAGAACTGCTAGGCAGCATAGAAAATTAACTTAATAAGTGACTACACAGTTCTCATATGTACAATTAAAAATTTTCAAATTAACCAAAAAAAAAGAACCTATCAGAAGTACAATATCAACAGTGTATAAGATAATGGCAATGTTCTATAAAATGAACTATGTCTTAACAATCAAAATATCAATAAATATAATAAAAGCAGATTTTTTAACATACATGATGTTCTCACAAATATATTGACTAGATATCGGCAAGATATTAATTTCCTTAAATAGATTCTTAAGGGATTTGCGACTACATAAATTATAAATGGCTTTGACAGCTCTTTTTTACTCTTTTTCTTCAATTCTATATCTGCAGCACACACCCATGATAAAATACCGTAAAACAAGCATGGACCAATATTTGAGATAGATTTGGGGCAAAATGAAGCAAAAAGTTACTGAGAAAATTTTAAATAGGCCTGCAAATGATATTAAATCATTAACAAAAACAAAACTCTTACAAGTTGGTGCAGACGAATGGTAAAGGTGTTGTCAACATGTAATCGAAAACAGTTTCACTGATGGAATAATTGAAAGGCTGGGAGAGAGATTTATCATAAATATCTATTAATCTTCATCATATTCTTCATCTAATGAATAACAAGAAATTTAATGCAAGTAGAGTTTTTGGTTTTTTGTATAGTTTCGAATTAAGTTTCTTGAATAATGTGAATACGCGTTTTTTCTACTAGCCTGCCACTCGCGGTTCCGCCAGCGCTCCCGTAGGGAATCCTTGAAATTTGGAGATAAAATGTAGCCAATGTCCTCCTTTGTATATTGTATTGTATATATTATCTACATTTGAAATTTCATCTAAACTGTTCAGTAGTTGAGCCGTGACAAGATAACAGAGTTACTGTAACATGTATAGTATTAATAATCTAAACATATAATAAAATCATTGCTCCAATATGTTCATCCTAGAAATTAGTTGTGTTTTTACATACCTTCTTACACCGAAATATTAGAGTGATGTAATTTTTCCACTAGCGCAATCTTCTGTTCTAATTTCTTATTTTGAATCGCGCGTTTTGCTAATAAATCCGTTGGAAGCCGTTAAAAAAAATTAACGCGATCACGAAATAGGTAAACCTTGATAGGTTGTACTTGCCGTGGTCACAGGCTGACTGTGACCACGGCTTGTGCAACCTCGTTGAAACGTCAGACAATTCAGAGGTATGTAATACATATTTTGTGAAGGTGTTAATTCCCATGTAAGTAAATTTTTATTTAATGGAACGCGAAAGATTAACAATACAACATATGTATAAATATGTAAAAATGAATCAGTGTCAAGATCGTTCAGTCCAAATTCCTAGGTATTGCTTTTTTAGTTTTGATTTCCTTATTTGCCATGTGATTCTGCTAGACCTATACACATAGGTATGTATTGTATTTGTAACTATAATATCAGTATATAGAATTTGTAATCACAAACTGCGACTTTACATCGGAAATGTGTAACCCACATCTGTTACCCCGAATTGTGTAGCAAGTTCAGTTTAAGCTGTTCACTTTAGCCACAACGTCGACGTCATACGTAGAACCTACCTTTGTATAGTCCGTAACTAAGGAAATGTACGATAATAAGCTGACTATATGTGTACATGTTATGGACCAAGAGATAAAATATTGCGCTATTTCTTATGCCCGGAAAATATGCGTAATGACAAGTGAAATTATAAAACAGTGATTGACGTAGTCGTCAATCACTGTTTTAGAATTTCACTGACACTGACACAGAGGATATTGATTGCTCAAAATATGTATATTTTGTTTTTACATCATGCAACCATCAGTCATGACTTTTGGAATTGAATGAAGCTTGCATGAGTGTGTAATGGATGCTTAAGAGTGAATCCAGAGACCTGCCCCTACTGTGTATTTTTTGGAGATATTGTTAATACTCACCGCCTAATAGAACCTTAGAACCTTTTCCGTCTGTATTCAGCTAGGGTTAGAATTTGGGGCAAAGAGGGATCTAAATTAGACAGAGTCCACCACTTTAAAGGATCTAAAAAAGACGAATTCAACTGTTCTTGCTTCCCGTTCCTTCTATGTACCCTTTGTGAAAATCAGAAAAAGAAAAAAAAAAGACGGCTGTCATGAGAAAAAATGCACCATGTAGTATTTTTCTATTAAAGTATTTCTTACTCCACACTCTGTATAATTATTTCCCTCCAGCATTTTTAGGTTGACAGGTAGAAACACTTTTGTATATTCTCATCATTCATTAAACCTGCTTCTGTAAATCGTGTATTAGGAACATAAAAGAAAATCTGCTCAGCGGATTGTCGTTTACCACAAACCTTTTTTTATATTCAATTCAATTTAGTTCTATACGTACACAATGATCCAACCGTACTTGTCAAGCCTGTGTGACCCACGTCAAGAACAGGAATAGCTGTCGAAGAAAAACATAGTAAAGAAACTTTTAGATACAAGAACGGATGAAAACAAGGATATGACGAAAGGAAAACCTTATCAAGGTCTACTTAGTTTTAAAAATAGAATAAACTTTTGCTGACTTGCTGACTGTTATTCCTAAGTTCGCTGTGAGCAATGATCTATTACCGGATGCTCGGTTGTCCAAAAATCTTGTAACTTGTAACCTGTTTTATCTGTAATAAGCATATTTATATTTAATATGAATTTGATTCCCAGACTGAGTTAAGCGTTATTCCCCAACTAGATTCACTTTTGGGTGTTACCATTTATTGCCGCTACATTTGGTATTGGTTAAGTTCCATTTATAGAGATGTATGAAAACCTCAGCTCGTAATTTACTTGACGATACAGCAGGAATTTTCAACATACGCTTTACTCCTAGGGTTTACGTGGCACCGTCACAATATTCAACAATAAATATACATTACTAGCTGTTGCCCGCGACTTCATTTGCCTGGAAAATCAAATTTATGCCACGGGAAGCAAGTCTCTGCAATTTTTTTCTTATTTTTCGTTCCGTAAGAACCTTCAAGAAGAAAAGATGAATAAAATCGGTTAAGTCGTTCTCAAGTTTTGGTTGCGTTCTGAAGACAATGGTTTTCAGAACGCATAGAGGACAAACAAATTTAATTATATTGCTTTTTACATATGTAGATATAGATATGGATTTCTTGTTTAAATAAGCAAATGAACATTATCAGTGTAAGTCCACTTAATACTACTTATCCTTCTTAGACTCAAGTAGCCCAACGCAAATTTTATATATATATATATATATATATATATATATATCTAATAAAAATGTACAAACATAGCACGAAAAAATCTATATTATCGGTTTTATTTATATTCAATTCATACTTCCTGAAATGTATTTCTTCAAGTATGTGACATTATTGATTTGGCTGTTTAAGAAAGATGTGGGTCAACGCAAACTGTGGGATTGTGTTATCAGTACAATTGTATTGAAAGTATTGGAGTAGCAAAATGGTCATTCGTGCGTTATACGTACTTCGACAACATATTTTAAAACAATATTTTGGTATCATTTTTTTTTTATTTATTTATCATATAAAAGAAGAAAAATACAAGAATTATATAAACATAACACTGTAAACCACTAAGGTTTGTGGAGTGTTACACAGACAGCCAGTATCGCACAGTTACAATATTTTTTTACATAATTATACGTCTATCTAGGCAAGGTTTTAGCTTATTATAACACTATGAGAACTAGAAATAATCTCCTAAATATCCCTCAATTATACTTGGAGGTGATTACTGCAGTTGTTTAAGAAATAGTCTTTTAGTTTTAATTTTAGTCGAGGAATTAATGTAGGTAGTAGTTCTTTCGCCATATCGTGTTGTTTGCGCGCACCGTACACAACTGGTTTTGCGCCACCGCTCGAGTATACACAGGGTGCTCTTTGACTTTTCTTAAATTGCTTTTAAAAAAGTTTTCTTTTAAAATGGTAAATTTAAATTTAGTATGAACAGGCAAAACCTTACAATGTTTAAGAGGCCAATTTCGTCGTTAAAAACTGATAATTGAATTTTTTGGGATACAATATTCTTCAATATTTTTAATTGCAATTTGTAGATTTGGTTGATATAACTGTTATAGGTTCGGCCATAACTACTAAGCCCATACTGGATATAGGATTCCGCTAATGAGTGATACAACATTATTTTGACTTTAAACGGAATTCTATTTTTAAGAATAATAATGTTGGCCAGAAACTGCCGCCGTTTATTGCGAACATATTTAATATGATAACCCCAGTTTAATTTATTGTCTATTACTAGACCAAGGTACGTTTGTGATTTGACTACTTCTACTGCTGGACAGGTACACGTATCTTTACTAGATTTATGCAAGCAGCTATGAGTGTGAGCAATCAGCGTAGAAGTGACAGTTTGCCGTTGATACGGTGATTTAATAACCAACAATTTAGTTTTGTTCGAATTTATTACCAGTCCAGCATCATGGCACCATCTTAAAAAGGTATTAAAATCGGACTGTAGCTTCGCAAGTGCCTTAAGAGGTTTTATTTAAGACAAGAGTAAAACACTAACTTGAAGGCATTTGAGCGGAAGAAGTGCCTTAACGTTATTTTTAATATTGCTGATGTAACAAACACGGATAAGGCCGATTGCCCGTTGATAAGCTTGGTCAAGTAGTGGATTCTGGTGAAACATCGCACAATGTTTCTTGATATTTCTCAGTGTGGTGACCCCGACGTTATTGAGAGCAGTCTTCAAGATAATCATCAATACAATATCAATCACATGTAAAGCAATAAGTACCACCTATTTAGAGTGACCGCTCCAGCCTGCACACTGCACATCTGTCTATATGATTCCTCAGTATATGAAAGGCCAAATTTTCATAGTGATCTCAAGCGTTTAGGTCTTTACTAATGAGGCGCTGCTACCTGGAGAAATAAGGAGTGTCTGATTCTCTCTACGTAAGGTTGGAAAAGTGAACACAGTTTTGAACGTTTTTTATCATGGATGATAGCATTTGAAACCTTACGTGTTTCTATTTACTGATAATCAAGTTCAGGTAAAACTTTGAATCTTATAAGAAAACAAAAAACAATGAAGCTAACTAAATTTAAGATTAAAATGCTGCTTTTCAAAGACAACTTGTTTATAAAGACGCTTGTAGGACAAATTTTGGAACAAATATTTGAAGTTCTGTATAAAATTTAAAATATAATTTACCTTAAAATTTTGTTTTAAATTTCAATTCTATTTTCAATTTAATTTGACGAAAACTGTTAATTCACTTGGAACTTGTTCCATAGAAATTAAAAATTTTCGTGAAATATTTACTGCTCTCTTTCTGTAGCGGAAACATAATGAATTGGCGAAAATGTTAATGCAATATCCAATGTTGCCTGTTTTTACGTTAAAATTTTCAGTGACATAAGATGTCTCTAAAATTAAACATCAGTTCTTGTGGGTACTAAATTAAAAGAATGTCAAGGGAAAATATTAAACATTAACAGCCGGTTTTGATTACGTAATGGCTGGGAAATTGTGATGCAGGACATACATTGACATACAACCATTAATGTTTTCATTATATTGCATTGCATTATATTTCACGTTTTGAAGTTAATATTATACTCTAAAATGGTAAGGCAGACAAAATTTATTTAGATTTATTCAGTGTATACTAATGACCTTGAATGAAATACTGATTACGTTTTAAGACTGTAATCTTTGTATTAAAATATGTATAAATACCGGTTCTTGTTGAGTGGAGCTCTAGTTATACAAGTAGAAATTACTCTGTTTTAATATAAACTAGCAACGCGCCCCGGCTTTGCACGGGTAGCAAAGACATCTTCAACAATCATCAACATACTTCAATCAATTTATACAAAATCTTAACAAATTATACATCTAAACCTTCCTCGTGAATCACTCTGTCTATTAGTGAAAATCGCATGAAAATCCGTTCAGTAGTTTTTTAGTTTATCGCGAACAGACAGACGCCGCGGGGGACTTTGTTTTATAATATGTAGTGATACTAATGTGACTTATGTGTTGAATAAACGTTATTTGTTTAAAATATTGCTACTAATTGGTACTGCAGTTACCTACCTACTCTAGTTTCTATTTAATCAGCCAGGATAATAGTATTAGCGTATAATATAGTATAATAGTAGACTAGTATAATAGGAAACTCTTTTGAGAATACATAACCAAAAAGTTGTGGACCTCGATTTATATTTCATCATCAAATTTAGACCGATACATTTATCATACTTAATGACACTACTACTTCAAAAAACGTTCACATTATTTACTCAATACTGTAAACAGATCCAAAATATAGTCTAGAAACGTTATCCTACTTAATCCCTTTAATTTTCTGTTATAATCTTTTAGTAAAACGAGCTGCTCCGTCTAAGTTTTCCTGCTTAAGTTTGAACACTAAAACAAAGAGTCTTTGAAAATTCGCAATCTCCTCAATTAACAAGTTATTCTATAACAATCCTTGTTAGCTCATGGTTCTTACAATTTTATGAATTCTCAAGTGTCATAACTCAATAAGTTAACTTTATGAACTACTAGCAGCGCCTCGCGGTTTCACCCGCATAAGTCCGATCCCGTAAGAATATCGTGATAAAAAGTAACCTATGCGTTAATCCAGGTCTCCAGCTATCTACATACCAAGTTTTATCGCAATCGGTTCAGTGGTTTTTGCGTGAAAGAGTAACAGGCATCCATCCATCCATCTATCCAAACTTTCACATTTATAATTTTAGTGGGATTGATATAATTGAAGAACGATTAACAATCCATGCATGAGTATTTTATTATTAAAACTTAATTTTCATAAGTATTTCTTGTCTTTCAACTACGTTTTGTGTGTTAGCATTTTGGAATATTAATTTGTGTTTTTTTAATAACACCACAATTAATGCAGTGTAATTATTATCATAATAATCTAATTATGCAATTTTATTTGTAAATTCAATATTAACATGTTTTCGAATGTACTGCGTGTTGTCATTATCATCAGCAATTCTATTCTATCAGTTTCAAGTGTAACATTAAATCAATCGATCAATCTGTGGGTTATCTTGTGTAAAATAGGTAGGCTTATATTCCAGTAATATACGTGTGTAACCGAACCGAGTGCTACACTGACTGGCTAACGCCTGCACATTTCCAATGAAATCAATCAGTCTATTGCAATGCTTTGTTAGAATAGGCCTCAAAGTGTGCCAGAATAGTCAGTCCTACGCCTTCTCCATCCTCTCCATCCTAGTTAAGTGTAGCTGTTAGTTATAATAAACTTATGGATCTAGGTTTCGTATCGTTTTGCAGAATTATAAATTTTAATATCAATAAATTACAACATGATAATTGGTCAGGCGTGTAAATAGCCCGACCAGGGTGTGATTGCTCAACAGTTAGCGTACGAGGTGTAGGGAAGTAAACCACTTCTATCGATCAAAACAATCATGCCAGCACTAACCTGCAACACCGACCAAGTCCCGATCCTCCAGAAGGCAGCGAGCAGCGGCGAGGTTTCTACGGTCTCTTGCAAGGTATTGACCGGCCGGTCACGTTCGTAGACAGGAGCACTCCACATACACCTTGTAAAGGTTACAAGCGAGTCCAAACACTACACGGCTATAGGACTAACGGAAAATCAGCTTCTTTTCACGAGAAATATAACTGATGTCCGTGGCGGAACAAAATTTTTATATTAAAGGCGTCTTCTTAGCGAAAAGCGATGAGAGCAGGGTATGTCCGTTTTTTCTTGCACCAATCAGGTGCAGCGCGTTTACATTATTTGAAGACTGCTAACGCCATCTCTTGAGATCGTCGAGTACATTGGCAATATTACAGCAGTACCAGCACTAATTGCATTCGACAAACAGAATGTGGTTTACTATAAAGACTATGAAATTTATAATATAACGAAATATATTATGGTGCGATTATGTATGCATTTTATAAATATATTGGCGCTCCACCATGCACCCCGCCTTGGAACATCACAAGATGTTTCAAAACACGCGAATTTTCTAACTGACCGAGAGTAATACATGCATTATGCGATTAAATAATAAATATGATAAATATAGCGGCCTAAACTAAAAAATAAGGTTTAAACTAAGTTGAATTTATTGTGTAGGAATAGGATATAATTTAGTTACAGCGCGTTTGTAAATTCCAGTTTGCGTTTTAACTATCGCCACGCGTACAACGTTATCAGAGCCTCTGAACACGTCCGTAATTACTCCTAACGGCCAATGCAACGGTGGAGAATTCTCCTGCTCAAGAAGAACAACAGTTCCGATTTCTACCGGTTTGTCGGGAGTAGCCCATTTTTGCCTAACTTGCAACGTGTGCAAATACTCTAAGTGCCATTTCTTCCAAAAGGATTGGACCATACTATCTAACAACTTTTTACGTTCTAACAGACTCAATCGTTGATCTGACAAATCAGCAGCGGGTAAATATTGCAACGGAGTAGACATCAAAAAATGCGCGGGAGTTAACACCTCAGGATTAGGGTCTGACGATAATACGCTCAATGGACGAGAGTTAAGAATACACTCTATCTGAGTAAGAACAGTTTGCAGTTCTTCGTATGTAAGTAACTGACTTCCTATTACTCTATATAAATGCGTTTTCATGCTCTTTATATTCCCTTCCCACATCCCACCAAAATTTGGTGATCTTGGGGGAATCATCTTCCACTCTATGCGTCGAGAGAGCAACTCATTCGACAGCGCGTTTTTGAAGCTAGAGTTCAATAAAAAACTATACAGCTCATCTAAATGTGCCTTCGCACCGATGAAAGTAGATCCATTATCGGAATAGAGACATGAAACTGGTCCTCGACGGGAAATAAAGCGTTTAAAAGCGGCTAGAAAGTTTTCAGTAGTTAAATCACTGGTCACTTCAATATGTAGACTACGTGTGACCATGCAAACAAAAAGAACGATGTACGCCTTTTGCGCATGTTGACCTCTGCGGCGAGAAAGGATTGTCCTTATCGGACCAGCGTAATCTACACCAGTGTGACAAAATGCCTTGGCCTCTGAAACACGGTAATCAGGAAGATCAGCCATTATAGGCGTTGGATGCGTTGGGTTGCATTTAAAGCAAGTGTTGCACTTTCGCAACTTGGACCTGATAACAGTCCTGGCATCCAAGATCCAGTAGCGTTGTCGTAGATTAGACATAAGAAGTCCAGGTCCGGTGTGACAATTAACAACATGAAAATGCTGTATTATTAAGTCAACGACATGATCGCGTTTAGGGAGAAGAACCGGATGTTTAGCTTCGAAAGGAAGCATTGATCCAGAAAGTCTTCCTCCAATGCGTAAAATCCCTTGTTTGTCTAAGAAGACGAAGAGGCTTTGCAGCTTTTTTGAAGGTAATTTATCAGCCTTGATCAATTTGATATCTTCACAGAAGTGCACAGATTGAACGGCGAGAATTAACGCATTCTCAGCACTTGTCAACCCTGCTATAGAACGAGGTTCGACCTTAACTTTAGGTCTTGCGAATTTTAATACATATGCGGTGATACGTAGCAACTTTTCCCAAGAAGAAACACGTTGTGCTAACGTACACAGCAACGGCGGCTCTGTGTGAGTAATGGCAGCCAACACATTTGCCTTGAGTTCAGGCAAGACAGAGCAATTATTAAGCGAGAATGGCTTAATCGGCCACTTCTCAGATGAGCTGCGAATCCACGGAGGACCTTTCCACCACAAATCGTGGGTCAAAAGTTGCGATGGAAGCATACCACGCGAAAGACAATCACTTGGATTACTAGCTCCGGCAATATGATAAAAATGTTTAGAGTCCAAGTTTTCTTGGCACTGAGCGACGCGATTACCGACGAAAACTGACCAACGATGTGGTGAAGAATGAACCCATGATAAAGCAATAGTGGAATCAGAAAATGCGTATATCCCGGCAATGGTCATACGTGTTGCATATGTGTCTCGCACAGTTTTTATTAATTTTGACATAAGTAAAATAGCGCATAATTCTAAGCGAGCGAGCGTAGTGATTTTTGTTGGCGAAACCTTTGATTTAGCGCAAAGAATGCGAGTTTGAATGCCAGACGGGTAGGTACAATGGGCATAAATGACACATCCCAGACCATTCATGCTAGCATCACAAAAAGCAACAAGACGTAATTCACAACCAACTTCGACGCCTACATGACGTGGAATCCTTAAAGTGTCAAGCATTTGAAGTTCTTGCGCAAGAGCGAAAAAACGGGTGCGTATGTGCTCCGGTGCAGGATCGTCCCAATCACACTTGCTGAGCCACAGTTCCTTAATTAACAACTTGGCATAGAGAATCACAGGCGCGACCAATCCGAGCACGTCAAATAGTCGTGCAACCATCGAGAGTATGTTTCTCTTGGTGCACCTTTCATTAATTGCGGCGCATGTGAAATGAAAATTATCTTCACATGGTTCCCATGAGAGACCTAAGACCTTAGAGACATTATTGTCAACATCAAAATCAAGCGACTTGCGGTGAGTGTCGGGAAGCGAGTCAAGTAGCACTGGTGAATTGCTAGACCACTTCACTAAGTCAAAGTCACCCGATTTGAAAAACTTAATCAAGTTGTGAGCTAATTGCGTGGCAGTATCCTCATTTGCAATAGAAAGAACCAAATCGTCCATATACAGACAGGTCTCTGCCACTTTCGCGGCATCAGGATAGAGCGGACTCATGTCAGTAGCCAGCTGTCGCACAGTGCGCATAGCTATGTAAGGGCTTGACTTGAGACCGAAAGGTTGCCTATTAAAGGCATAAGTGCGAATTTTTTCCGATTCGTTGAATCTAAATAAAATGCGTAGGTATTTATGTTGGTCTACTGGTACACCAATCCGTAAATAATATTGTTTTATATCAGCGTTCATTGCAATAGGAAATAATCTAAAACCTAACAATAATAAAAACAGATCGGCCTGTAAATTGGGTCCAATATGTAATATATCGTTAAGCGAAAGTCCTGTATGCGTTTTAGCACTCGCGTCCAATACGATGCGTGGCATCGGTTTATCAGGTCGGACTACTGCGTGATGCGGTATATAATAACCATCAGAGGACAGCTCAGATTCTTTAACAGGACTGAGGTAATTGTTATCAATATAATCCTGAATAACCTTGTTATAATTTTCGCGCACTATCGGTGCCTGACGGAGCTTACGCTCGAGTGAAACGAAACGGCGATAAGCGGTAGCGTGCGAATTACCTAATTCCGAAGGGTCCCTACAGAACGGTAATGCAACTGCATAACGACCTACGTCGTCACGGGTCACGGTAGCCGTGAAAATATTTTCGCAATCTGTCTCCTCTGGTGACAACAAGCGTTTCATGGGTACTTCTTCAAGTTCCCAGAACTTTTGCACTATATCATTAAGCGCTAACGCAGAAAAAGACGCGGCAGTAGGTATTGGTATTGGTATTGGTGAAGGGCTCTGTTTCCGCATTTAGACTCATAGGTGGTCCATTATGCGTTCAGATAAGCTGACTAGTTGAGCCAGCCTAGCTCCTTCCAGAAGCACAGAAGCCTCCTGGGGCGTTCGCAGGCTTCTAGGAGCGATCTCGCACCTGCGAGGATGTTTGCCCGTTGTGTGGCCACTCCCTCGCACTCCAGGATAACGTGGGCGGCCGTTTCCTCCGCGTCGAGACATCCTCTGCATAGAGGACTGTCTGTCGCACCGATGGTGAATAGGTGCCGGTTTAGGGCTAAGTGGCCCGTAATAGTCCCTACAACTATTCTGATGTCGAGTCGGTTAAGACTGAGCAGTCTGCAAGTTAAACGTGGTGAGACCTCCGTCAGCACCAGTTTAGATTGCCTACAGCCCGGTGTGACGGCCCAACGGCCGTTGTGCGCTTCACGAGTCCGTTGTCTTACCCATGAGCGAAGTTGATTAAAGGGAAGTGGCAGTAATATAGTTGGGCCTGCCACTGACGTTGCGGATCCCTTCCTTGCCAGCTCATCGGCGGCGTCGTTCCCTAATGAATTGCTATGCCCTCTGATCCATTGCAGAATCACCCCATTGGCAGAGGCTAAACGCTCTAGCGTCTGGTGGCATTCATAAATGAGACCGGAGTTAATGGTGTTGCCCTCCAGGGCTCTTAAGACGGCCATACTGTCTGACAGTATTCGGATGTTGTACTCCTTTATACCTTTTGACATGACCGCAGTCGCGGCGTAGGTTATTGCAACACACTCGCATTGAAATATGGAACTGTGTTGACCGAGCGCCAGTGATATTTTTATATTTAAATCTTGTGAGAAAACTCCGGCTCCAGTCCCTGACCCCATCTTGGAACCATCCGTGTATATTCGCACTTCATGTATGCCAGATTGATCTCGGTCGTTTTCAAGTAGTTGTATTTGATACTTCCTCTCAAAGATATGTTGTATCGGGATCCTGTCGCATGGGGCAGCGATTAGTGGTTGATATTCCACTACTTGATTCCATAATTTTATATGGGGACCCTCTCGGTTATACCACAGACCCAACAGTTTAAGTCTGATGGCTGCCACAGCTGCCTCCTGTTGTATAAACAGGTCCAGTGGGGCTAGATCAAGAGCCACCTCAAGGGCAGTTGTGGGAGTTGTGCGCATGCAACTAGTGACGGCAGTACATGCTAGTCTCTGGAATTGCTGTAGTTTGTTTCTGACAGTGCTTAGCTCCGTTCTCTGCCACCAGGCAATAGCACCGTATGTGATGATTGGCCGTATAACCGTTTTGTACAGCCATAGTGTGATTTTCGGTGATAGCCCCCAGCTTCTGCCGAGGAGTCGCGTGCATTGGCAGAAAATAATGCAGGCCTTATTTAGTTTTGCGTCCAGGTGTCTGTTCCATAGGAGTTTACTGTCCAGTATCACTCCTAGATACTTGACCTCCTTGGTAAGGGCTAGACGGGTGTCGAATAGTTTAGGTAGCCTCAGTGCTCCTAAACTTCGTTTATTTGTGAACATAATCATCTCCGTCTTTGTCGGGTTCACTGTTAGGTTGTGTTTTTCGCACCACTGTTCTACGACCTTCAAAGCCGACCTCATTTGGTCGCATACCACACTCTCAAAGCGGCCACTGATGAGGATGGTCAGGTCGTCCGCATAGCCCACTGTGAAGAACTTGCGGTCATTGAGCTGGGTAATGAGCTCATCGACCACAATGTTCCATAAGAGAGGTGAGAGGACTCCACCTTGCGGACATCCTCTGGCCACCACCCCTCTCGATGTGTTATTTACAGTAAATTGTATAGCTCTGTATCTAAGCATGCTGTCGATCCACCCAGCAATTGTGGAATCGACCCCATGTCTTGACAGAGCCTGGCTTATGCTGGTGAATCTGGTTTTGTCAAAGGCACCTTCGATGTCGATGAAGGTTCCTAGGGTTGATATTTTGTTTTTTAGATTGCCCTCTATATATGAAACGACTCGATGTAGGGCAGATTCTGTTGATTTGCC
Source organism: Callimorpha dominula (assembly GCA_949752705.1). Taxonomy (NCBI): domain Eukaryota; kingdom Metazoa; phylum Arthropoda; class Insecta; order Lepidoptera; family Erebidae; genus Callimorpha; species Callimorpha dominula. Next base: position 7,161,770 of record OX457005.1, read on the forward strand.
CATCGAATAAGCATGTTGGTTGGGGTTCAAAGGGTAGCTGACTAGTGCAGTGCTCCTGATTTCCCTGTCTATTAGTCTCTCCAGCACTTTAAGTAAGAATGATGTGAGACTGATGGGTCTAAATGATTTCGGTTGTGTGTAATCTCCTTTGCCGGGTTTGGGGATGAAGACTACTTTGACTTCTCTCCATTTCAAGGGGATGTAGCGGTGAGCCAAGCAGCTTACGTAGATGATCTGGAGATGATCTATTAAAGACCCATCACACCATCTTAGCAGGCCTGGGAAAATACCGTCCAATCCTGCCGCTTTATATGGAAGGAAGCTATTGATCGCCCAATTTAATTTTTCATGATTCACGATTTTATGGGCAGTGGTCCAGTCTGAATCATCTGGTGTATTTTCCCCACTGTCTTCCCATGTGTCCTTCTCATTTGATATTCGACATCCTGGGAAGTGAGTTGTCATTAACAGTTCTGAGGTCTCTGAATCTGTTTTTGTATAAGTCCCATCAGGTTTTTTCAAGAAGCCAAGGCTGTGACCTCTTTCACAGCTCAAAATGTTTTTGACTCTGTTAGCCTGATTGTTGTTATCTATGTTAGTACAGAAGCTTCTCCAGCATTCAGTTTTTCTGGTTCTGATCCGCTTCTTGTAGTGATGTCGGGCCTGCTTATATGCTTCCCAATGTTGGTCAAGTCGAGAGTTCTTTGCTTTATTAAACAACTTTCTAACCTTGCGGCGTAGTTTCTCGAGTTCCGGTCCCCACCGGTAGTGTTTACTGCATGGTCCAGTTCTGGGGGTCGAAAGTGGGCATGTCTGTTCAAAGCAAGTGATCAACGCAGTAGTAAGGTTGTCTACATGGTTATCAATATCCGCTGTAGTCCCGTAAGCATTTGGCAGTTCGATGTTTTTTAAACAATCTGCGGTAACTTGCTCATACTTACGTACCTCCATCTTGCGAGGATTTCGTCTGGGTTCGGGCGGTGTGAGAGTCATCTTTAGGTTAAATTTGATCCAACGATGATCCGAGCACGACGCCTCATCCGAAACATGCCAATCCGAAATATGTGTTGACGCGTGCTCACTGGCTAGTGTTAGATCTATAATTGTTTGGGCTCTCGATGTGACGAATGTTGGTTCTGAGCCGTTGTTGATTATGTTTAGTTTAGTGGTAAGTAAGAAAGAAACAAATTCCTCACCTCGTTTATTGTTGGTCTGGCTGCCCCATAGCACGTGATGTGCATTGGTGTCAGCAGCGATGATCAGCTCTAGTCCCTCCCGCTCGCAGTTACTTACTAGCGCGGCCAGTTCAGGGGTGGGGATGTCTGCGTCGCCCGGCAAGTAGGCCGACGCCATCACCACATCGGGTAGGCCTGAGGAAGGTTCCCTGATTCTGATGGTAGTTAGGTCTCTAGAACAGAACTCGGTCATTAGGGTTGTGTTCGCATGTTTCGGTGTGAAAATACATGTACGCGGGTTATCAATAGTAGTGTCAAGAAGTAATTTACCTCCGATGTTGCTTAGACCGCAAATCCTGCCCTTCCTAATCCACGGCTCCTGGATTAGGGCTACGGTCATGGTGTTGACCTCCAGCATTCTGCGCAGGTTAGCCGTTGCAATCTGGCTATGCTGGAGGTTGGTTTGAAGAGCGAAAAGGTTACGGATGAGGGGAGCTGGCAGCACCATCATCGCTGTCCAGTAATTCCTCATCCAGATCGCTCTCTTCCTCCTTAGAGAGACTCTTTGTTGGCGAGTTCTCCTTCGGTGGGCTGGTCTGGACGCTTGACCCTTTGCTGGGGCCAGGTTGGTCTTCACCTTGCGCGCCGCTGCCTAGGTCTCCAGAGACCTCCTGGGACTTAGCCTCAAGGTTCGGCTGCGGTTGAGGGCGGTCATCAAGGAAGCGAACGTAGAGATTACCGAATTTATAGTAAACTCTACGCTCGCTAGCCCTGAGTTTTGACGCGTCCTCTTCCGGTATGCCGAGCACCAGGAACAGACTCTTCTTCTCCTCCTGGGGCTCGGCATGGTAGAGTGCCCAATTGGACACGTTATATTGGCTGTTTTGACACGTCAGCCGCCTGCGGATGCGGTCCAACGTGTCCTCGGGACCCACCTGTGGCACCAGGAGTCCCGCCTTGATGCGCTTCGGAATCTCGGACTGTCGTTTGACGATCAGTCTGGTTCCGTCGCGCGGTGCTGGTACCTTGACCACGGCTTGTCGAAGCCACTGAAGGGCATAGTCATCATTGCACCACATCTTGAGGACGCCCTCACTATGGAAGGCCTTCCCCCTGAATTGTGGCGCAACAAAGTGGCCGCCGGATGCACCGGGCGCGAAGATATCGTCGTCCAGTACATCCTGCAGCCGACCCTCAACGGCTTCGGCCTGCTCTTTGGTCAGGTCATGGTACGGCTCCATCATTACGGCGACGCAGTAATCGTTTGACTTTAAGGCATCGGAGTAGCTGGTGGAGCCTTTGGTGGTGAGCTGGGATTTTTGACGCTTGCCACTGTCCGGTGGAGTAAAGGAATCGTCTGGACGATTCCTTTTGGTGGGTTTCGACTGGCCTGAAGGCTTACCCGCTTGGTTAGCGTTCCCAGCTTGTTTGGCCCGTCCAGACCGATCCTGCCGTGGGGATGCATTCGCGGCAGCAGGCTTCGTGGCAGTCGGTGGCGTCCCCGTAGGAGCAGCTTTTCCCTCGGCTAGGCTACTGCCTTTGCCATGGGTTGGCGCATCACTAACGTGAACATCGTGGGGCCTTGCGGTCCCTTCAGCAGCTTCAAGCTGCTTACTACCACCTTCTGCCAGACGCCGCGTTCGCTTTGCTTCCGCCCGGGTTTTCGCCCTTCTGGCCTTATGGGTCTGGTTGGACGGGGTCTGTTTTTTGGGGACCCTCTTCTTCTTCACGCCCACAAGGTTCCAGCAGGGTTCATCCTGGTTGGATCCTATGGACATGGGCATTGCTGCCTTCAGAGATGAGAGGTCGATGGTTGACCCTGGCATTTCACTCTGGTTGTTCACCTGAGGAATTACCGGTGTTTTGGATGGCGCTGCATTCGGGTTATCCGCCCGAGAAGCTGCCGGTTTGGAAGGCGACGCTGCATTCGGGTTTGCCCCCCGAGAAGCTGCCAGTTTGAATAGCGGCGCTGCGTTCGGGTTATCCGCCCGAGAAGCTGCCGTTTTGGAGGATGACGCTGCATTCGGCTTATTCACCCGAGAAGCTGCTGGTTGGCTATTCGGCGCACCACCTGGGTTATTCACCCGGGATGCAGCCTTGAAAGGTTTCCTGGAAGGAGAATTAATATTAGTTTTATTATCCATTAGTGATTGGTTTTAGATTCGTCTCTTCGTTCTTCCACCCTCCTTGGAGCCCTCAAGTGGGGACGTCGCGGCAAAAGGCACGCGGGCGCCAGAAGTAACGAAGAGATATAGAGCTCCTACCCTAGCAGAAAACAGGCCGAACTAGGCAGAATGACACATGGTCGTCCCGCCCGTCGTCTGCCCCCACCAGGAAAGAGCTCTCGCCTGGCGGCCCTCTGACGGGTCGTCGCAGCCGATTGACTAAAGGTGGCTAGCCTCCAGCCTCCCGTGTCAGGAGAAATCCGGGCCAAAGCAGTGTGTTGCCTTTCAGCTCAACTACCAGGACACCTTCTTCCCCCCATACGGGTCCCCGCATACGGCACAAACATGCGGGTGGTTGCCCCTCCCCCCCCCTCACCATCAGTCTTAGTTGATGATGAGTCCGCAGGTATCAACCACTTACTACCCGCAGAGGGTTTGCGGAAGGAACTGTAGGATGGGTAAGGTATGTAGAGGATGGAATTGCGACTGGATGTTTCGGTTACTTCTGTTTCATAGGGAACCAGATCAAAAACAGGCGGCAACCACGGGAAGGAAAACTCTCCAGACTTGACATGGGGATCTACACGACCTGCGCTCGCTCCCATGGCCATTCGCCGTGCACATCCTCCGGACAGGAGGGCATGCCAGGGCTGTATCTGTTCCAGGCGATCGAGGCCTTTTGGAACAAACCCAACCCCGCCCGACGCGGCAGTAGGTAAAATATGTTTACGCGGGTAATCTCCCATAAGTACGTAACCAAATGTTGTAGATAAAGCACACGGTGCGCGCGGCCCACACTCGACCATATTTCCTAAGTATATAAATGGGAATAGCTGGGCACCTAACAATAAATCAATCTTGCCCGGAATATTCCAGCTTAAGTCAGCGAGCGGAAGGTTACGAAAATCTAGGTCGCGATCACAATCGATAAATTTCGAAGGCAATTGATCCGTAATGCATTCTACAACAAGCGCATGTATAGTGTATTTCTGATCCGGATAAATACGGGATTCAATGTCTAAATGAACATAACCGATTATCGGACTTGAAGCGGAACCAACACCTTTAACATAGGAATTATTCAACGGTATTATCGGTAAATTTAATAAACTAGAACAAGCAGATGTTATTAGATTATTCTGCGAGCCATTATCTATCAAACACCTAACTACAGATTTGATACCAGCGCTACCCTTAGAGCGCGCGTATACCTGAGCGGTTGACAAAAGTATATCACCCTTATGACAAGAAGTGTAAGACTGTGTATGTGTAACTGGTTCTGTAGCAAGCGGGGGCGCTCGAATGCATGACGAAGTCGTGTGAGCGCGATGAGAAGGCGCGGGCGAAGTAACTGTCGCTCGATGAGCGGGTGGCGGCGAGTACGCGACGGCGGTATTTACCATAGCCGCATGCGATTGCGAATTATTACTATCAAAATGCAATAACCTATGGTGTCTTTTATTACAGAAACAGACTGACGTACTCTTACAATCCGGAAGTTTATGTAAAGTGCTTAAACAATTAACGCAACCGTACTTCGATTTAATAAACTCATATCTAGCCCTTGCGTCTCGCATATTTTTAAACTGAGCGCAATCATATAAATGTCGATGGTTACCACTACACAAACAACAATTCGCGGTAACTGCTGCGGGCGCCGAATATGTGAGAGTATTTGCATTATTAGCGGACTCACTGGCGACAAAAGATTTGGAGGTGTGATGAACGCGCCGGTCGCGTGAGGGCGACGTAACAACAGCAGCGGGTTTCGTATATGACGAATTTCGCGGGTTTGAGCGCTCCAAAATCTTAGCCTGATCTTGTATAAAAGCGATAAGCTGTTGTGTCGTAGGCACTTCCACATCCCGAATCGAAAGTTCAAAGGCTTGGATGGTTTGAGGATCCATCCTTCTCAAAGCGCATTGAAGAAAAATAAAATCAGTTAGATCTGTTATGCCTAATTCTTTTAGAGCTGAAATCGAAGCGGAGTATTTACTAACAAAGGTATCAAGAGCGTTCGCAGTGTGCGAGCAAGTTTTTAAGTCCAGTATATTATTGAGATAATATGTACCTAATGAGCGTTTGTCGTGGTATTTCTTAACCAAACTATCCCACAGTATTTTATATGTTTCACCAGACGAAATAATACCGGAAGTGAATTTTAGTGCGTCGTGGGTGAGTTTAGAAATTAGATACTGTACACGTTGCGAGTCAGAAAGCTGTTGATTCAAATGAATATTAGCTTTAAAAGACTGATAAAAGGTATTCCAGTTTTCAGGGCGTCCGTCAAAACTCGGAATTACTAAAGGTTCTAATTTCACTACGGACTTGATCGAGCTACTGGTCTCGAGTGAACGCACCTTAGAAGTGGTTAATATTTTATTTCTAACGCGTTTAACTCTCGAGTATAAATCATCAAATGAATCGAGGCAAGAATACTCGGGATTGACCGTAATCTTTGATAACAAATTTATATTATTTATTTTATCAACAATGGACTCAAATTTATCGCGTAACTCATCTATTATCTCCGTTTCAGCCAGAAAATTCTCGTTAGCTCGCGTTGATGAATCGAAAGAAATTATACCTTTCGACGATGTGTACATACGATTAATACGTTGAAATAATAATTCTTTCTTTTGATTCAACATAACCAACATGACTTCGCGGCTTGATTCGCTTTCCGTCATGTTTATAAAATAATATCACAATACAACTACAAAGTGATAGGTATATCTACCTAGTTAGTGTAAAAACACAAGTTAAATTTAAATCCTAAAATGACTTAGCGTAAAGTACAGTGGTGGAGCGGTTAATAAGTGGGTAGGTATAAATAAGTTCAACTAAATTGAGTATAATGGATATTATTACCAATTAATACGTAATTCACCAAATCTAACAATTAATTATATTTAAATACGAGTCTACCAATAATTACGTAGTTCTCGTGCGTTTTAAACACAGAATTTACCAATTTTACGTAAATCTGTGAGCGAGGAAAAATGGCGGCAAGAATTCACTAGAATTACGTGAATCTTTTTTATGATATGAATAGAAAAGTAAATTCACCAATATTTACGTGAATCACTGGCCTATCCGTACTCGTAAGGACCAAATTATATGGTCAGGCGTGTAAATAGCCCGACCAGGGTGTGATTGCTCAACAGTTAGCGTACGAGGTGTAGGGAAGTAAACCACTTCTATCGATCAAAACAATCATGCCAGCACTAACCTGCAACACCGACCAAGTCCCGATCCTCCAGAAGGCAGCGAGCAGCGGCGAGGTTTCTACGGTCTCTTGCAAGGTATTGACCGGCCGGTCACGTTCGTAGACAGGAGCACTCCACATACACCTTGTAAAGGTTACAAGCGAGTCCAAACACTACACGGCTATAGGACTAACGGAAAATCAGCTTCTTTTCACGAGAAATATAACTGATGTCCGTGGCGGAACAAAATTTTTATATTAAAGGCGTCTTCTTAGCGAAAAGCGATGAGAGCAGGGTATGTCCGTTTTTTCTTGCACCAATCAGGTGCAGCGCGTTTACATTATTTGAAGACTGCTAACGCCATCTCTTGAGATCGTCGAGTACATTGGCAATATTACAGCAGTACCAGCACTAATTGCATTCGACAAACAGAATGTGGTTTACTATAAAGACTATGAAATTTATAATATAACGAAATATATTATGGTGCGATTATGTATGCATTTTATAAATATATTGGCGCTCCACCAATAATAATAACCTCAATATTCTTTTAAAACTCTTTTATGGAATATTTCTCACTGTCTCATCTTTCTACACACACAAATTAGAGAAATACTGTAAACCTATTCAAAATATGTGCTAACCAGTGAATTTTGCGCGTTTTTTGATAAAATTAATCAGGATTGTGTTAATTCTCATAAACATATAACTTTATAGCGTTCTTATAATCTCCTTCTACTAAATATGTAAAACCATTAGGTATACTCAATCATTTTGACGAATAATGTAAGTTGCTGGCTGCAGGCTAAATTTATAAAAAAAATCACAAGATGTAAAAGATTTTAAAGTACTGGAATTATTTATGCAGATTGGGATATTAAAGATTTTTAAAAGTTTTTAAGTTACTTAGTTTTAGTTGTAAATTCACATATCAAATGGCAAGGTTTTCATTGTGGTATCGTTTTCATTGGGTGAATAATCAATGCTGGCGTTGTTTTATCATGATTTATTCCAGTTTGATTTATATTTGTTTCTGCTGCAACATCCCTATTCATAGACCGCTGAAATTGTAAAAACATGTAATGTATGCATTGGTGCCCCAAGCCTATAACATAGAATATATATATATGTATAATGGTTCGTCATGCTTACTAAAATGTCATTGCTTGCGGCGTCGTCATGGGGAGGGTAATTTCTTTCCCTCTGATATGGCGAAGGAGATGATGGCTGGTCCATGCGTCATACTCGTGAACGGGTGCTGCTTGGGGTGACTGGTCGGCCTAGTCAGCGATGCTTTAGCGTATACTATTATTTTGGTTCGATCAACTGCAACTCTAGCCTCTTAATCCAGTCACGAATTATTTTTAACAGTAGATTTTGTAACTGAATAAAGGTATATGTGCACCTCGAATGATTTCTATGTTTAATAGGTTCAAACCTTTAACGGTATCACTGAGTGATTTTTATTTTTTAGTACGTTAGCTTTTGGAGCATTTCAATAAAATGAAATTTAGGTGGCATCAGCTTGCATCCTGTTTACCTTTCGTGTAACACTAACACTATTACCTGAAGTATATAACCTGTACCTGAAGATCTGACTTTTAAAAAGAGTGGCCATGAGTTTCTGTGCCAGTATTCTTCTCATAAGGCTCTACGCATTTTGGAAACTGGAAGTTATAGATCGACACAACCAGGTAGTAGATTTTGGTGTTTTCACCTAATTTACCTCGACAATCCAGTACATGCTGTGGCGTCTGATTGCGCCGATCTATGATTTTAACTCTAGCTTCAATTTAACGTTTATAAATGTCACTTAGTGCCTTAATTGAATAAATGATTTTGAATTTGAATTTGAATAAGATAAACGCATAGGATACTATAACCTATATATCCTTAAAAAGTTTGGCATGCTGCTCATGAATGGGTTTAAAAAAAATTGCTTCTTCAGGAAACCTAGTTCCTTTTTTGCTATAGTACTCTACAAAGGTAGGTTCTTTTGTACAACCACTTTAGGTAGATAGAACCACTTGAATAATAATACTAATGTATCCCACTAGTTTCAATGCACAATTTATTACAACACTTGTTTCTTGTAAACCTAAAAAGATAAAAGTAGCCTTTGCGTTAATCCAGGTCTCCAACTATCTACATACCAAGTTTCCTCGTAATCGGTTCAGTGGTTTTTGCGTGAAAGAGTAACAAACATACATCTATACATCCAAACATCCTCACAAACTTTCACGTTTATAATATTAGTAGGAAAAGTCATTTTTAAATAATAAAAAATAATGTATCATTGTTAAAGTAATAAATAGTTGAGATCGAATGTCATGGAAAATATGATGAAACTTTACATGTCAGTTTTAATTGTGGAACGATCAGAGGATTATGGAACACCATGATCAGCAGATGAACACGATCTCAGCAGAAACTAGATTAACTACATATAAACATGCGCACAGCAAAACAATTACATTCCATTTATCCAAATATTTCGTCCTCGTTGTGTGCAGTTATTTAATTACCAGTCATTAACCAAGTTACATGTGTTAAACTCACATATACTTAGAAGCCTATGTCAAATTTTAATTTGTGTTATGTTGCAATTTTATTTGAAAGGTGTCAGGTATTGCTTTTCGTTTATACACGTTTTAAGCATACATGTTTTAATTTTGTCACGTATGTTATTATTTTTTCTAATCTATGTGTATTCATCAATTTCTCGACATCAGCATAACCGATTTTAATTGTTAGAACTCTGTTTGATGAAGATAGCGTTGAAAGGGGAAATCACAGTCACATGGTCATAATAACATCAAAGTGCACGTAAAACATTTTATTTAAAGCAAAGATAAATACTGTAAAATCTGTGAACTGGAAAGTTGAGGGGATGCGAAGACTAGGAGGACCCAGATCTATTTACCTTAAAAGGAGTAGACATGGCACTTTGTGATACATAATTTTCGTTGAAGTCACGATGTTGCGTATAAACTTCAAGTCTAAGTCTAAAGTAAAAGCGATGGCAGTTTAAAATCATAATAGATTCATCTGGTATACTAAGGCCTTTAACAGATCCGATTTCTATATTCATAAAATGATATACGATTCAACGTTTAAATGCACTCCTTTATTATATTATATTAAACTGCATTTCTTGTATAAAGTAATTTATAGTGGTACCTGTGAGTTTAAACTTTGAAGGTAAAACTAGATTGCTTTTGGTCGGTGTAATTGAATCTCTGGCAAAAGCGACCTGCTATTAAGTTGTGTAATTAGTGTACTGCTGATTGTTTCATTATTTCCTGATTATTTTATGTGAAAGTCGAGCATTGCATAATGTTATATCCGTAGGGTAATACAATTGTAGTAGATGGATTAAATATAATAGAATTAAAGGCCGTTCAAAGAAAATAATGCCATTAATATATACCGTAACAGTCGAATGAAATCAAACGACAAGCTTTGTCATGCATTTTCACGTGCTTTTTACTTGCTACGAATAAACTAGTCAGAGAATAAATAGTATAAGAGCTATTTTCTGTTTAGTTTAATGTAACTGTAAGTCATCATGTTATTATTTCATCATTTTAAATATTTTCGAAAGATACGTTTTATTTCATGGAAGAATCTAGGCACTTGAAAATGTATATTTTTTTAAAGTCAACTTAAATTCGATGAATCCGAAATTAATGAAGCGGGTTTTACTTATATAGATTTTACCTTCCTAAGAACATATAATGAATACGTTTGCAACTTCAAAATGTATCAAATAAACTGAATAAATTTTGGCCTAAACAGTAATCATAAAAAAAAACTTTCCAGATTGGTTCTAATCGCAAAATTATTGAAAGCAATTAGCTTTTAGGCAATCTTCGAGAAATTTTGTACAATCTATAAATCTTTAGCCTAAAGTTACTATTTTGTGATTAAAACTTAACTAATTAAATACCAATTCATGAAATGTCTCCTCTCAAAATTAAACTGAATGAAATCAGTCTGAAATGAATCAAAATGAATAATAAATTTTAACAAAATAATATTTACCACTGTCGTGAGTGTGTATTGATATAACATATCGTGGGACAGCCATGCTTCGGCACGTACGGGCCGGCTCGACCGGAGTGATACCACGGCCTCACAGAAAACCGGCAGTGAAGCAATGTTTGCATTCTTTTTCACCGAGTGAGTGAGTCTTCCCTCTAAAAAAGGTGAAAAGAGTTTTATGTATGGATTTTGACGGATACATGAGAAAAGGACGACCAAAGAAAAGATGAAAAGATGGATGGATTGTGTGGAAAAAGGTATGGCTAGAAAGAAAGTGAGCAGTGAAATGACGAACGATTGAGTGAAATGGAAGAATAAAACATATTGCACCAACTCCAAAATTGGGACAAGGGTAGGCAGATGATTATGAGTTTGGATGACAATACTATGATTTGGCATCTTGAATTCAGATTCAAGATGGCAAATCATAGTATTGTCATCCATCCATTTTTTTTTTTTTTTTTTTGTCGTGTGGAAACCCTCGGGTCATCACTCCACTGGGGCTGCCAGTGAGGTGGTATGTCGGAATCGAACCGACTAAAACCACACGGTGTTCCGTCATAAATAAGTCTATTGCCAGGGACTCGGGTATACCCTAGGAAGGAAGTCCCCGAGAACCCTGGCAGACCTTGGCCGCCTCTTGAACAAAAGGCAGCCACGCCCTTGCGAGCGAGGGGCCTTGCCCCCCTTCCAGTGTAGAGAGGCACGCGCGGAACACGGCGCGCCACCGTCTCAGGCCTGCTTCTGCTGGAGTAACGGGCAGCCTCACCCGTTACCCCCAGGCCAGCGCTCATGGAGGCCGGCGATCGTTCTGCGCTCTCCGGCGCCTGGTGCCTCTCCTTCGAAACGGGAGAGTACTAGCCCTCTCCCGTTCCCTTTCCGCTGCCTCTTTAGCTGACACGCTGAGCACTCCACTAAAGTGTGGAGTGCAGTATCCTCGCGGCAGCCTCCGCAGTGATGGCACGCAGACGTTGGCTCCCGGCCTATGCGACACAGGTACTTGCCGAAACAGCCGTGGCCGGTCAGAACCTGCATCAGCCGGTAGGAGACGCTGCCATGCTGCCTCTCGAGCCAATCCTCCATGATGGGTCTTACCGCCACAACTGTGGCGTGCCCAGCGCTTGGTCGCTCAAGTCGCTCTTCCCACTCTGCCATTAGGACCTGACGGAGCTGAGACCGTTGCACCTCAGTTTCCTGAGGTGTGGGTCCCAGGTCCCGCTCCTTGCGCCATTGGTATAACAACGCAAGGGTCTTCGCCTCAAGGTCCCATGGTGCAGTTCCGGCTAGGAGACTCGCCGCTTCAAAGGAAACCGTGCGGTATCCCCTTATGACTCTGACGGCCATAGCTCGCTGTGGTTGCCGCAATATGGCAGCATTGCGGGCCGTCAGGTTAACCGCCCAAATAGGGGCCCCATATAGGGCCATGGACCGCACGATACCATTGTAGAGTCTCCTACAGGAGGTGTCGGGCCCCCTTAAGTTGGGCAGCAGCCGCGAAAGCGCAGCCACCGTCCTCATAAGTTTTGGAGCCAGATTCCGGAAGTGGTATCCGAAATCCCATCGGCTATCCAGTATAAGCCCAAGATATCTCATCGAAGGCTCGATGCCGATGCGAACACCTCCCACGATAAGGCTAGATCCAGCTGGAGGCCTTTTCCGAGGCCCATGGAAACAAATGGCCTCGGATTTATGGAGGGCCACCTCCAGACCTAGCCGCCGGATCCTTCCAACGACTTGAGCGACACCGGCCGTGGCTTTTATAGTAGCCTCGCGGTGCGTCTTGCCTCGCGCCGTCACGAGGGTGTCGTCAGCGTAGCAAGTGACGGCTACACCTCCCAAGAGCACTCCGCGAAGCACCCAGTCGTATCCGATGTTCCACAAGAATGGCCCTAACACCGAACCTTGTGGAACACCGCACGACATCTCTCGCTGACCATATCCTGCCCGAGTCGGGTAGATTACGGCTCTCTCCGATAAGTATGCCCCGACAATACGGCGAAGGTAAAGAGGCACTCCGTGAAAAACGAGCGCCTCTCTGATGCAACTCCAGGGCAGGGTGTTGAATGCGTTGGCGATGTCGAGAGACACCGCCAACATCACCTCACCCCGGGATACTGCTTCCTCCGCAAGGGCCCTTACGCGCATGATTGCATCCACAGTGGAGCGCCCATTGTCATCCATCCATGCAGTTGATTATTGGATTTAACATCGACATTGTTAATTCATAGTAAAACTCATTAAAAAAATAACATAGAAACATAATTAATGAATTATCTTCATTACACCTCATCACACTTCGCTATCTCATCCGCGTTTAACATTATTAACTCACAGGTTACTAAGTATGCAAAGCTTTATAACTTAATTATTATCAAGGCGCATAGAATTATAAGAGGACTCTGTTCATTGCTGCTTAAATGTGTGTGATGAGAATAGATTATTATTGAATATATGACGTGTACGTACACGTATGTATTCAATTCATATATTCAATAATAATCTTTATAATTTTTAATCTGGCTGGTAGATATTTCAATAACTCAAATAACAAATTAAAATCATGCCAGTGTTCCGAATGCGAATCTATGACAAAGGCACTTTCTATTGACGATAAAATTTCATATGAATACGTACGCATAGGAAATTTGGAGGGACGAGCACTGGCGTAACTTTAATTTGTGATTTGAGTTTTTTGTGTAAATGACTACCGCCGCCCATGGACTCCTACAACTCAAGAGTCATGAGTGCGTTGCCGGCCTTTAAGGTAGGAGCAGGGGAAAGATCGAAGAGGGAAGAGGGGTGAGGACCTCCGGTAACCTCACTAACTCAGCGAAAAGCAATGAAAACATTGCTTTACTGACGGTTTTCTGTGAGGCCGTGGTATCACTTCGGTCGAGCCGGTCCATACGTGCCGAAGCATGATCCCACGATTAAATTGTTATTTAATTCTGTACCAGTCAGATTTAAAACTATAAAATGACATAAATTTTAATAAAGACACACGTTAGCCTTTTCTCCTAATTGCGAGAAAGTTAATATGTACTTAGAAGAAATATTCAAGATTTATTATTGCGACTTTGCAATGATATACGAGTTAAGTAAATACTAGAATACTATAATAACTAGACTCCTGAACTCTCTCTAACTCTATATAGTAAAATGTTTTCTTATATACTAAATAACATAAGATATTTTAGAGCACATTGTACATGGACGGGTGTAAGCCGGAACATTACAAATTTAGTCATATTTTTTAATAATCAAAAATTAGAATGTAAGGGACCAAATGCCAATATTAACTAACAAATAACAACAAACAGTCATATTAGATGTGTAAATCGCTACTTAATCCGATAAACTATATGTTTCGATCGAAATTCAACGATCAAACCTCCGTCGGGTAAATAAAACGGTATCATACCTTTTGAATATTACCGCGATTAAATCTCAATTTACACATCAATTTGTATACGAGTCGTGAAAGTTTAAAACCAATTAAACAGGTGCATTGTATAGACACCTTTACATAACATATTATGTAACATATTATGTTAGTAACATTATCAAAAATGTTATATATAGAATGTTCATTTTGCTAATTCAATTAGTCAGTCATGTTTGAAATAAATTTAACGGTTCTTGTTCAGGTATTAACATGAAAATAAATTTTAAGCCATTATAAATGTTAAATGTCGTTTATTGTTCGCGTTGTTCATCAGTAATTGACACATGGAGTGCAATGAATTTTTGCCATGTTAGCATGAAGTACACTTAATTAACGCTGAACTTGTGGTTTTATTTGTAACTAGCAGTTCCGGCTTCACTCGCGTGTACATCACGATGTCGACGGCAGAGGGCGTGCACCGCTGAGCCAGTCAACCTGTGACCACGGCCAGTGCAACCTGGTCGAAACGTCAGGCAATTCAGAGGTATGTAATACATTTTCGTGATCGCGATAATTCCCGTTTAAATACATAATTATATCATGGAACGCGAAAGTTAAGTTAGTATATTTATATATTTTGCGCGGAATCCCAATTCTTCATCATCTTCTTCTTCTTCTTCAGCTATCTGCCAGTGAAAGTCCCGTGGAAATCAATCCACCAGAAGGGTAGTGGGAGGCCAGATCCCAGCAATTACAGACCCGTTGCGGTTCTTAGCACTACCGCGAAAGTATTCGAGGCCACCAATCACGGCTACCTATACAACCTGGTAAGTGCCCAGTTATCGGACGTGCAGCACGGCTTTCGTACTTGACGGGGAACTACGGATAATCTGCTTCATCTAATGTCGCATTTTGTAACTGCGGTGGACGCTGGCCTGCAGGTGGATGTAGCCTATTTCGATTTCAAGAAAGCTTTCGATATGATCGATAATGTGCACCTCATACGCTGGCGTTCTTTGCAAGCTACCTGCGGGGCACATGAAAGTACGTGGACTGGGGTGGTTTTGCGAACCACGAGGTCTGGTGTGAGTCAAGGCAGTAACTTAGGTGCTATTCATTTAGCAGATCTGGATTTATACGTTTAAGAGTGAACAACGATACGTAACATATGTGCAGATAGAATTAATTTATTCAATGACATCAACATTTTCATTAAACAATATGTGGAATAGAACAAAACGGTATACATTTTGAAGCGAGTATGAACCCCCGTGGGGTTCTAATAAAACCAGAACACGTTTTCGTACTAATTTAACTTGGCCTAACGTTACGAAGATGTATCGTCAACGAACGGATGACTAGATACGATATCTAGTGAAATCTAAAATCTACAATGTATTTGCAATAAAATTCTAAATTCAACCTATACACATATCTTTACATGATAATAATAATAATAACCATGTCCACAAAAATAGTCCCAATTGTTTTATCAGTCAATGTCTTTATCCCGAGGAGCCTCTCAATCCATCTTGTGAGGTTCGGGATCAGTAGGAAATCGGTGGTGGCCAAGATACAGAGAGCAGTGTTGCTCGACAATGCCCGAATAGTCCGCCGATTCCTCTCCCTATCGCCCTGACGCCCCGGTCTACTGTTACTCACCTCGCCGTGGCTTAGCGAGGCAGTGTTTGAAGCATATCTAATACCTTTAAACGAGCAATTCTTGTATATGTGTATAAATATATAATCTGAATCTCGGAAACGGCTCCAACGATTTTGATGAAATTTTGTATACAGATACAGTTTTGCATTTTAAATTCAACTGCGTAGTTGTATTTCCTGTAGAAACGCAATTTTACAAAAATAATAAATAAAAAAATAAAAAATATGATTTACAAATGCGAATTACAAAAGCGAAGCTCGGTCTGCCAGGTAGTAATAATAAAACTAGTAATACTTATTACTGTTAGCATTATTGGTTTGCAGATTATACCTTTTTGGTTCTGGAATACAGGTTTGTAAATTACTAAAATTAGACCACGTTTATCTCTTTTGCCTATGCATAAAAGAAATATAGCACTGGTGTGTACCGATTTGCGGAATCGCTATTGTCTGATTATTAAAAAAATAGCAAAGATCTTAGTGATACACACTCTATTCTCTACTGTGTGGCTGTTGCAGTATGTCTAGTAGCGAGAGTTATTTTTTTTGTAAATATATAATAATAATACTACTACTCGACCCAAGCCTACTGTGCCAGCCTGGTAGTGTAGAATCGAGCGTAGTATTGCTGAAAGTAGGACACTCATTAATGAAATGAAAGTAGGATTGGGCAATACACAGCCAAAGGTGATGCGCTTTGTAAAACAGGCATTTTTGGGACTGACATTAGTCCTCAACAATACATGTCATGAGGTACAGACCGACATAGAATTTCTAAAGCTAAAAGTCTATGCTTGATCGGTATAATCAGAACCGGATGTTTTAAAGAAATGAGAGATGGGATTACCGAAAATGGGAACAAGCGGATCCATATGTGATGTGTGGCACTTACCGGATGATGATGTTACAAATATATTTTGGCGTAACATCTGGTCGGTGCCTGTCATTTTTACAGAAGGTGATTGGATGCGAGATGTTAAGCGGTCATGCGAAAATATACAAAAAATAGAACCCATTGATAAAACCACAGAGAACTTATGTAGTACAGTCCGTTCATAATCAAATTCGAAATCAGCTAGACCAGACGGACTGCACAACTTTTGGCGTAAATAGTTCCGAAGCTCGCATGCTCGTTTGGCATCTCAATTCCAAGCAGCTATATTCTGGATTATTGCTCCATTTTATGACCACTGGCATTACCCACTTACTCTATAAATCCGGTAAAAACTATACCCGTTCTTTATATGTCATAAATTCATTTAAATTATGAAAAACATTTTACTGCGAGCCACAATGTATGTTTTTTTTTTAATAAATTCACTGGTAAGTTCTTAAATTGATTCGGTAATTTGAAATATAATTCCAAAGCCTTTATATACATATTTTTCTCAAAAATATCCAAACGACACCAAGGTCGGTAAAGCTCAAATCTATTTCTATCATTCCTGCCGGGTGCAGTTTCACAAAAACACATAGTTATCTAATATACACGCAGACCAGTGGTAAAATATGGAATTTTTGATATATGATTCGTAGGCAATCCTAACACTAAATGCTACCTACGCCTGTGCTACGATTTTAGACATCATGAAACTGCTACAGTAGATAGCCAGCCAGTACATATTTTATATCGTGGTTCAATAAAAGCTGTATTGAATTTATGTAGTTAAGTATAAAAAAAATACTTGTGGTTGTTTGCTTTGTAGTCGTTCACCATACACAATAAAAAGTGAAGAAACCATAAGTCAAGTAAGTTTATTCGGTGAACTTCATTAACAACATAGTAACTGGAAAAGATTTCGGTTCAATAAATTTTAGACATAAACTGTAGTTGTCAATGTTTTAATAGCTTATCCCACTAATATTATAAATGTGAAAGTTTGGATGGATGGATGGATGGATGTTTGTTACTCTTTCATGCAAAAACCACTGAACCGATTGCGATGAAACTTAGTATGTAGATAGCTGGAGACCTGGATTAACGCATAGGTTACTTTTTATTCCGATATTCCGACGGGATCGGGACTTACGCGGGTGAAACCGCGGGGCGCTGCTAGTTATATATATATTATTTAATAGTGATACCACATATAAATAATAATATACACATTAAATGATTAAATTATTTTCACTAACATTATTTTACCTCCACGCAATTAGTATCATGGTGTGCTTGAATGTAGTTTTCGAACCTACATTTAATATTCCCATCAAGATGGTGGGAATAGATAGATAGAATACTCTTTATTGTACACAAATAAAACACTTCAGGTGGCTATGTACAAAGTTATGTAATAAAGGTACTAAGTAACGAAGTTTAGTTTAACGCATTTTTATCGAGCCATTATGACAACATTGCACGTGTAGAATTTACAATGATAAATAACGAAGTTATGTAGAATTCCAATATAAAGTACTTATTACTCAGTATTCAAATAAAATTCATTTAGAATCGGCTTTAGAACAGATTTTTGAGCAGCTGTTAACGATACGTATACAGGTTGTATTTAAAAAAGGAACACTTACTTAAATCACTGAAAGGGCATCACTCTAGCAAGTTTTGACCGTTTGAATTTTCAGGTATTTTTGCCGTTTTACATAAAAGTTGTAGGAATGTGTAAAGTTAAAAAGTTTAATAGCACATATTTTTTTTTGAAATTTTATTCCGTTAGTAAGAAAATCTATAAAAACTAACTTCTAAATTTTTTTAAGTTAGTTTTTATGGATTTTCTTAATGACTGAGTCATAGTTCAGAAGAAACGGAAGTAAAAATACTTCATAACTTGTAAACGGATAGTTTTTTTTTGAAAATTATTATT
Source organism: Callimorpha dominula (assembly GCA_949752705.1). Taxonomy (NCBI): domain Eukaryota; kingdom Metazoa; phylum Arthropoda; class Insecta; order Lepidoptera; family Erebidae; genus Callimorpha; species Callimorpha dominula. The sequence continues at coordinate 7,180,232 of OX457005.1, forward strand.
GTAACTACATGTGTACTTTTAGTGATTTAAGTAAATGTTTCTTTTTCAAAACCAGCCTGTATAGATTTCAACGGCGTAGATTCCAACAACGTATTGCCCAAGTTTTTCTTAGTGTGCCCAAGGCACACTAAGAAAAACTTAAATTTAAATTTGGTCATTGATAAAAAAAAAAAATTTAAATAATATATTACAAAACTTTATCATAATTTATAATAATAGTCGATGCTTAAAACTTTTTTTTTTTGATTAGTTAAAATTCAAAATTTATGAAATTTTCAAAAGAATTAGGTGACCATGATCGCGCCTCGATTTGTCGCCATGTTTGTTGTGAAGTAATCATATTAAAGAAATGTCGCGATAGTACAGTGTCATGCTTCTACACTATCAAAACTCTGTATCAGCTGTGTGCTACGATAAGTAGTAATTAACATTGTAACGTCCCACGAGCTCGGGTTTTTTCGGGAACTGTTGGCGTGTTTTCGGTAGGTACTTGATTTAAACATTTATTATTAATTTGTTATAACTTTTTAATTATAGAAAACAAAAATCTAAAAATAGTTTTTCTATAGAACGTTTATAGGATCTTTCCATTTATTACAAATTTTATTACATTATTACAATTTATTAATATTTAATTAGAGCTCTGATTTCAGTTTTGTCCGTGTATACAGATATAAGTGGATTGGTGTGTAAACAAAATATCATAGAAAAATAATTATTAGATCAATTGTAAGAAAACTTAATAGGCAATTAGCTAATATAGCCAGTTAAAAAAAGAATATAATTGTTTTACTTACTATCCTCAAATCTAGTTAAGTTCTAAAAAATTAAAAAAAAACCTTCGTATGTGTACCCTGTCTGATTGAATTTAAAATTCGTTGAACACAAGCGTATGCATTTCTAGATTATGCTTCGTGTATATTATACTCAAATGATCAAAAAGTGTATTTTATTTAAATATATATTTTTTGTTTGTTAGCTACAAATACACAGATGGTTATTTTTCTGGGGAACAAGATTAAGAAGATATATAAATGCTGTCTTAGGCCTCTTTTCATGTTAGGAGAATCCCTTTTATAGATTAGATTCAAGATTTGTTGAAGCATAACATAAAGTGTAAGCGAGTCTTTTTATGTATCAGTATCATATAAGCCTATAAAGCTTAGGCTATTCATCTTTATATAACTAAACTGAAGACAGGGAAGAGTGTGAGTAGGGTTCCGTATCTACGAATGAAAAAACGGAACAGTTATTGGATCAGTCGTGCGTCTGTCTGTCCGTCTATCACAGCCAAATTTAGATTCAGAAATCTACTGCATTGTTTAGGTTGAAATTTAGTACAACACATATGTACAATGTAAATAAAGAAGTTTTGAATATGGGGTCACTATTTGGGCCCAAATAAAAAAAAAATCAAACTGTACCGTGCGACATATCAATTGAAAGGGCCTGTTGTGAGGGTCTCAAATATATATATATTTATATATATATATATATATTTCATGGTTTTAAGATTATTATTTTGAAGTTATTTAAGAATCTATAGGAAATGACTGCCCTCCCCCCCCCCTAATCGCCAAAAGTACTGAGCCTACAATTTTGAAAAATAAAAACAGAAAATAGCTTTTTTCTTATAGATTTAGAAACCTTTTAGAATTCTATGCTCTTACGACAATGTGGTAAATGTCTCAATATTGTGTGTACAAACTTAACATTGCAGTTTGAATGTATTGGAGAATATGCTCTTCAACTACAATTACTTAAGGAAATACGATATTTCGGTGATGCCCGACTAGTTTCGGACCCAACGAGGGCCCTTCATCACGGAGTGAAGCGTCCTATCGCGTGCGTAGCAGGCGCTAGTCTTTAAGTTAAGTAACATACGTTAAGTTTGCTTAAAATAACATGGCAGGTACACATTCATCGTACGGAACTCTGTTTAACTCGCAATTGGTCTTTTTTTTTGGTTGAATGCACTAATCTCTGAAACTACCAGTTGGATTTAGAAAATCGTTTTTACATTTGATAGCCCGATTCTTGAGGAAGATTATAGGTTATTTAACATCACGCTACGTCCTTCAGGAACTCAGCAGTGACCATATAAGTGGGTGGAACTGCGATGAACCGCCAGTTTCTAATATGTTTGTACATCTTACGCATTATCTTATTAATGACTGGCTTGTTGTTGTTGGATTAGTGACCCTGACTGCTATGCCATAGGTCGTGGGTTCGATTCCCATCCGAGTCTGGGTGTTCTTTGTGTCCGTTCTTTGTATGATTGTAAAGTCCCCAGCGACACAGGAGTAATTCCTAATGCGGGAGTTGTCTTTTTTTATAAAAAAAAAAATGACTAGCAGTTTAATTAGATTATTTTTCGCGGAACTTTCTTTTTCCAAAATAAAAGTAGTAAAAGTACTAAGTTAAGTTAAAATTATTACAAACTTAAAATGCTCTTTTTTTACCCTTATTCACGAAAGCTTTATTTCGTTTCAACCATAAACACAGTAAGTCCATCAATATTACTCGTTAATTACGTTTGCTTCCGCCAATATTGTAGCCTCTTCCCACAGTTCCAAACAATGTGCAATAAGGCAAACTTCCAAAGTACTACCAATTTGTTTGTAGCATGTCAAACCCAAACAATTATACTGCACATTTTCAACTCCATACATCTTGTATGATCTATTGCTGTTTTACAACTAGTTTTGTGTTGTATTTATTCTCTATACAATTTACTTACTAAGCCAATGTTCAAAAGCGTGGTTTGTGTGTGTTTTATTGCAGTGACTGCGGCGGAGTCAACTTTCAACAATCGGATTAAAAAAAGTAATATCGCGGCTGGATTCTTAATTTTGAGTTCCAAGGTTGCATGAGTTTGAAAGTTCGTATATAGTTATTTTGCTTGGATATGATGCTGCCATCTAGACTCAAACTAAGCTCAGCTTTTACTATGGGCTGTAGAATACGCATAAATGTATCTTCAAACATTTATAGGGTTTTTTTTAATACATACATATTTTGCATAGAAATAGCAATATTAATACAAAAAGTGACTTGGCCAGTCGTATACAACCAACAGTCGATAAAAGTAATATACATAGATTGACTTGTGCAGCTGTCCCACCTGGCTAGTAAAATAGTACAGATTCTAATTGACCACCTATTGGTAGTAAACATTTTAAACGGGTCTCGATAGATAACGTCAGTACAGTTACTCGCCTACTCGCTACACTGTATCTGACGTAGCATCGTATGATCTGATGCATCGTTGTATCGTCTACTACTCGCTACAGTGCTACCTAAGAAATCGGTTTAAGTACTCGCCACAGGTTCAGTAGGTACCTAGTTTTTTTAAAGCTTATAAAAATTAGTAACTATGTTATCACATCACTACATATTATAAAGTCCTCCGCCGCGTCTGTCTGTCTGTTCGCGTAATGAAAAACTTCTGAATGGATTTTCATGCGGTTTTCAATAATGGACAGAGTGATTCATGAGGAAGGTTTAGATGTATAGTTTGTACCCGTACAAAGCCGGGGGCGGGTTGCTAGTATTGTTAATAAAAGATCTACTACTAGTAACCTTTGGGCTGTTTGATTTCTGAGATGCTCGATTTTCTGGGTATTTTAGACTGATTAATATAATCAAACTTATCTAACAGTGAAACACACAGTTTATTGTGATGCCTATTTATTGGCTTATTAATAACTGCTATAACTAGCTATATAAATTAGTAGAAAGTTATGATTCTGTAAGTTTTTGTCAAACACTGTTACGTGAAAGTATCAAGACTCAATCGCGTCCGAACTACGTTTGCACATGAAACACCGTCCGTCACTGATAGAAAAGTCCGGGAAACCAGATATTTATCGGATGTCCGAAGCCACGTCTGCGACTTACTGTTGCACTTACAGTTTGAACGTTTAAGTGTACTCTTTTTAACAAACAGCATCAGTTGTAACTTGTGGTTGCGTCTTATATTTTATATTCAGCTAAAATCCTTTACACACCATTTACAGGTTAGCTATCGTTTCCTGATGAATATAATTTAATTACTGATGACTCTTCGAACTTAACTTCAGTAACATTCATGAAATCTTTGTAAAAAATTTTTTTTGGTTATTTTAAGTCTTTTATTTTAATTTTCTATTATAGTCAAAGTTTGTATTTGAAAAGTTAATAAACTTGTGATTTTTATCATTGTGAAATAAATAATTGTAAAATTTACGAAACCTACATGTGATTTAATTTGTGATACAATTTTTTTTACCTTTTTATTTGAATATACCACTTTAACTGCATTTAATAGCAAGTTAATATAGACCAGATAACTTGTCGGGGGGAAACGAGAACGGGGGAATCGGCACTAAATCCCCATTTACTGGTAGTGTTAATTATGTCTTTCCCGTAGCTAGAGTTGGGACCTTTTAAGTTTATTAAAAAAATATTATATATATATATTTTATAGTTAGCACCTTGTAAGTCATAAAAAAACATTTGATAATATAATTTAATAATTGTGCTTGTGTCGGCCGTATAGTTAGATGAAAATCACTACCTAAACCACATGTGTGGCAACTTGACAATACAAACTTCTAAATTCCTTCCCACATTGTAATGTAATCAACGGATCATTTTAATCTTTCGTCAAGGCATTTGAATTCACGGCCTTCTATCACCTCGTAACAATAGCTTAAGAGCTACCACACAAAAGCGACGATGTTCCATCGGATCTTACAATTATACCTAAGAGCACTTTACGTGATCATTCTCCTAACTATTATATGCTAATATAACTACTGTATGTGTAGGGTGACTACGATATTCTGTTTGAAACCATATTTAGTGTTCACATTTATTTTTAACGACGATGAGGGGGAGTCATTTTCACTAGAGAGATGGTTTAGTAGTGAAAAGGTATTATATCCAGATCTTTACATTGTTCTTTATGTTGGCCGACTGCCAACTGATGAAGACGCCATCACAATCATTATTTTTTTTTTATTTGTTTTTGTAGAAATCTCCACGGGTGGTGTGGTAAACTCCATTTATATGTAGAATTCGAATATACTATACGAATACAAAACATTAATGATTACTACATTTTCTGTAAAATTGCTATGGCATTTGAAAATACTTTTTTAACTAAAAAGTAAAAAAAACGACAACTTGGAAGACGTCAAACTTAACTTTTTCGAAATAAATTTATATTATCTTTTAGTATCTTATCTTATTTTAACACTGAATAGTTCATGTATAGCGTCGATCTGAGGTACTAAAACACTGATAAGTTAAATAAATATGTACTTTAATACCCAGGTCTCCCACAATATCCGAACTCCTTAATTGCCATAGATCTCGCTTCTGTCGTGTACCGAAGATTACCCAGAATTCAAAGTGCATCGCTTCGGGCATTTAATGAAATATTTAAATACCTCAATCTAATGTTTATTTATTTTCCAGAACACGTTTGCGAAATCTGTCCATCGATTCTCCGAACTATAAAATATTCGAGAAAACCAAGACGGACAGTCATACCGTGTTTAGATACATAGTGTCTGTGTAAATGAACGGCAATACGATTATACGTAGCAATTATGTCATCTTGTTTACCCTGTTCTAATATAGGTACTGTAGGTAGGTTCGTACGATATTTTTGCTTGAATTGTTTTAAGGAGCGGATTAGTTGACTACTTACTATCAAACAGGCCGTGTGCTTGTCGTGTACTTGTACTTGGGGACGACATAGGCATAAATTAATAAACACAAGATGGTAACTACTAATAGGTATATAAGGATGGTTTTATAGCAACAAGTGGTAGTAGTACCTACTATGTCAGCATACATTTTCAAGCTCATATAGATTTCAAACTCATACTAACGCCGTATTAAAAATCCTTCCCTGCTCTCACGTTGGTATATTAGTTTAAGTAGTAACCTCGGACAAACTTTTATGTGAATCGAAAAAAGTTGGTCTACGCCTGGTTATACTTTACCTATATTCGTGAATTGCATGAGATTAATATGTCTTTTACAATTCTTCTTTTATTTTAGATACTCAAAATGTCTTTCTTTTTCGTATCCCATTTTCTTGAAACATTTTTCTTGTCACAAAATTTTTAGACACAAGTGAAATGACTTTTATAAGTGTGCAGTACTCACTGTGGTTGTAATTAATACAAAATGCTGAGATAATGCAAGAAAAAAGTCTGAAAATTAATAAAAGTGGACCGATGCACGGTAAATTTGAGATATGAAAGATTTTTTGCTAGTGGCAGGGATCGACATTTATACAAGTAAAAGTTGGATTCGTTCCAGACTTGGTCGTTTGCGGTCAGTTTTCCATCGGTTATTTCGTGTTTGAATTGTCGCCACAATTTGTATTGAGCGGTTTGAACTTTTACATACGTTTGTAATAGACAGTTTAAATGGAATGTCCGAGGTATATTCTAAAATGAAGTTAAATAGAGTTTTGACATTGTTATTTAATATTTTGTTTCTTTGGACTTTATGTTATGAGAACAATGCATGAAAAGAGTTTTTGTCACGTGGTTGTTAGTGATGTATCCTCACTGAAACAAAATAATTCATATCATTGTCATTGTGGTCACGATCTCGTAAAAATGTAAGTGTGTACTATGAGGAAGCAATGATACAAAAGAAGGCAAGAAAAAGAAAGTCAAGTTGTCACGCGTCATCCTGCGCCCTCCTGTCAAAACCTTGCGCCAGCACTCCCCAATAAGCCCTGAGATGCTCCCCCGCGCCGCATCACGCCCCTGGGGCCTATATACTTGATTTCTAAATTCATTTAAATGTTTGTACTACGAGATCAATTATAAACTGTAAAAGCGTTTTTCGTATATAATTTCTCTCCTAACTTTAATTTAACTACGGGGGCCACGTGCAGACCACGAGGCCACCCTCCACGTTACAAAGTTGAATTAGCTTTACCGAAAAAGAACTTCACTCTAAAGAAGAAGTTTTTGTTTATGGTCTAAGGCTACTTTAAGAATTTCACTTATACGCAATCCACATAAATTTCTAATATGTATGAAGCATTAAAGATAAACACAACATTAGGAAGCGTGACATTATGAACAACTCTTTTAAACTTGTATATACACAAACACCTTCAAATCTTTGGTTCAAAACAAGTTATATTAATCGTGCATCGGCGCCTTATGGCCAATAAACACTCAAATTCAATTTACCTTTTGTTTATCTTTATTTAAAAAAAATGGTTATCAATTATTCGAAATCTTCAATTAAAAAAATATATAATTTAAAAATATAAACCACACACACAGAGTGACTGCAACAATACGTTGCTTTTCCAAATGTGAAATGATAATACAAAAAAAAATTATAACAGATAACACCGTATCTGCCTGTGTCGATCTATAACCGCTCTTTTCCAAATGGTTGAGCCTTGTGAGAAGAAATCTTGAAAACAAACCCACGGCCACTCTTAAATCACAAGATAATTTTAACAATATTTAGTAAATTGGAAAACATTACTTTTTCTTGTGCTCTATTACGTCATTGACATCAAAAGTAATTAAACTAAAATTAGGCTATGCAAATAGGGAAACTAAGTAAATTAATAAAAAATTAATTAAAGAAAACAAAGAAAAGAAAAACATAAACGATGAAAAAATTAAAAAAAATATTCAAACAATGCTCCTCGAAATTTCTTGCACTTATGTTAGTCATTAACTTCTTGCTACTTACTGCTACATTTTCCCACAATAAAATTTCGAAGAATTAGTTTTTCATATCCTTTGTTGGTGCGGAAAGGTTTATCTTGTCAGCTTTTCCCAAAAAATACTAGAGCTTAGGAGACATCTCTTGATTAATGGTCTACATTTATAACAAAAGGTTGACCGAGTGACTGACGGAAGGTCGAGACTTGAGGGTTGTAAACTCATAAAACGATATAGGGTTCTAATTTGTCTCACGTGTTATAACTTTCATTTATTACGCTTTGAAATTCAATCTTAACGCATTTTACAAATAAGAGGTTAAATGAGTCGACGCCATAGGAATTTTTAGAGTCATTTAAAAGACATTTGGAATTTTTTTATCCACGATTACAATATTGTATTCACTGGTTTAAATTGAAGGCTTTCATACTTACATCTTTATATTTAAAATTTTCGTGTCCGCGATGAACTTCTAATGATGAGTGTGCCGTTTGATCCGACTTGAGAGATACGGTAGTTTTTATCTCAATTTATAGTAACAATATTTTTTATTGTAAACGTACCCACAGCAACGCGTAGCCGGGTAACTAGTTATTCTATATACTGTGATTAGGAACATAATCCTGAATTATTTTCCTGATTATTTTAGGGTAATACCCATAACCAGGTTTCAGTCATTGTCACTAGTACAGCTTTTATTTTACATAAGAAGTTTCTTGTTAACCCCTACCAAAAAACAAAATAATTTTGTTAGCTAAGGGTTTACATGAATAATGTACAGGACGGGGCTTGAAACAGCAACCAAATAAATTGTAAATCTGACACCTTAGCATAATAATACAACCGCTATATCGAACAAAAAAATATGTAAATAATCTTTCTTACGTTTCTAACTAGTAAAACAAAATGTAATGGAATATCAAACAATTCCTGTTTTGCAAAAAAAAGAAATTGCTAGACCATTTAATGTTTCTTTCAATATAGCCGTTTTTGATTCAATAGCCGAAGAAAGCTTAGAGACAAATAGAAAATAAGTTTCCAGGCCACGTTTGGGGTATTTGCGATCACTGAATAGAACGCTGACTTACAAATATATATCTTATTGGTATCCTTTGAATTACACCTTCATTCAAAGTCTGATCACTAATTAAGACACATCTGTGTCATTAAATGACTGTTTCTAAGCGTATCTTAATGCTCTGATACTGCAAATTCTATATAAATCTTTCTAATGACTTAAGCTGAATTGATTGATTGTGAATGATGATTGTTTGAGTGAATTTTAATAATAAAATTTATAAAATAAGGGGTAAGCCTATTGCCGTCAACCAGCACTTTGTAAAATGGAAAAATTGGGAGTGTATTGAAAGGGAAAGTAGGTAAGAAGGAGAGGCAATGGAAGAAAAAAGATATCATTATACGGATGAATTAGGGAGTGTAAGCAGCTCAAGCAAGTCTAGTAGCTCTGTAGCTCAAACTAGATGTTGCAAGGAAGACCGAGCCCTCTAATCTTAATAATCGTTTTCAATTAATAACGAACCCTATATTATTATATATTACCCTTATGCACACTGTGTTGACATGCAATGCTTTTAAAACTAAGCTTAGTTTTCAAACTGTTTCAAATTATCACTACATATTATAAAACAAAGTCCCCCGCCGCGTCTGTCTGTCTGGCTGTTCACGATAAACTCAAAAAGTACTGACCGGATTTTCATACGGTTTTCACCGATAGATAGTGCGATTCATGAGGACGGTTTAGGTATACAATTTGTTAAGGTTTGGTGTAAATTGGTTGAAATATGATGATGATTGTTGAAGATGTCTCTGCTACCCGTGCGAAGGCGGCACCCGGGGCGCGGGTGGTTAGTTAAAACAATTTAATTTATTCGAATTTTAAGTTAATTGAAATTTAAATTATTTTAAACAATGAATGTGTCCTCTATTGTAACTTAACTTATTTCTAATTAGTTTTCGTACATGCAGTGCTTTTCTATAAGTAATTTACACATAACTTTGTAAAGTAATGCTATGTAATATATTATTTATTCTTAAGTACTTATGGATGTCTACACTAACGCATTAGGTATATAAAACCTTTAAAGATAGTTGCATTGCCTGAATAAATAATAAATAAAAATAAATGTTTTAAATATTTACATATTTGTAATAATTTAATTTGTTTGTAAATTTTCGATGTGACTTCTATACTTATCAGATGTATGAATTGGGACTTCATTGCAGTAATTAGTAATTTATTAGGTACGATACATTTTGTTTACTCGTTGTTTATAGCATGGGCACTGTTCTTGTTGAGATCAGACGTCAAATGAAGGTTATCTTGGGTGACTGAGCAAAAAAAAAGCTTTTTGTATCAAGGTTTTTTGACTATTTGCTACATCTCATTCAATATTTACTTTTTAAAAGATACTCGGTACTCATTCCATTTTTAGTTGTGAATGGTTTAGGACGCTCAAGAAGATGATTAAACGTTAGATTTGAAATCATCAAACGGTTAACTTTCTTAAAGTATTAATGGGTTGGCAATTTCAGTTTGAAGTTTTTATTTGTGGAACGTTATCGACTCTAGTTATCTACCTGGGGGTGTATAAACTTTAAAAGAAATAAATAAGATACACTGAATAAATAAAGTGTTAAGAAAAACATTTTAGACCTAAAGTATTTTTTATAGTACAGTAGATCTAAGGATTTTTTTTTTTTAACGTGTGGAAACCCCCACGGGTCGTCACCCCACCTGGGCTAAGCGGTAGGGTGGTATGTCGGACTCGAACCGACTAAAACTACACGGTGTTCCGTCACAGTAAATATTACCAGGGCCTCGGGTGTACCCTTACGAGGAAATCCCTGTGAGTCCTGGCAGACTTGGCCGCCTGTTAAACAACAGGCGACCCCACTGTGTTGTGGGGGATTTTATCCCCTGTCGGTAAGAGAGGCACGCGCGGAACACGGCGCCACCGTCTCGGGCCTGCTTCTGCTAGGGCGCCGGATAACCCTGTCCGTCGCCCCCAGGCAAGCGCTCATGGAGGCCGGAGATCCACTTGCTCTCTCCGGCGCCTGGTGCGTCTTCTGCGGGATGGGAGAGTACTAGTTCTCTCCCTTTCCCTTTCCGCCGCCTCCTTGGCATACATTACCTCCTCGCAAGACGAGGCAGCGGAATCTCACGCGCTCTTGCTCTGGACCATAGACATAATCAATCATGGTCTCCAGCGAGAGGCTACCCATACCTACGGCCGTCGCGAGGTCAGCACGCTGCTGCGTCCATGCAGGGCACTCCACTAGAGTATGGAGTGCGGTATCCTCGCGGCAGCCCCCGCAGTGGTGGCACACAGGCGTTGGCTCCCGGCCTATCCGACAGAGATACTTCCCAAAACAGCCATGTCCAGTAAGTACCATCCGGTAGGAGAGGCTGCCATGCCGCCTCTCTAGCCAATCCTCCATGACGGGTCTTACCGCCTCGATCGTGGCGTGCCCTGCGCTCGGTCGCTCATGTCGTTCCTTCCACTCAACCATGAGCACCTGGTGGAGCTGGGACCGTCGTGCCCCGATGTCATAATTGACAGGTATCAGCTCCTGCTCTTGCGCCTCCCTGCGCCACTGATACAGAGATGCAAGAAAATCGTGCGGTATCTTCTTATGACCCTGACGGCCATTACCCGTTGCGGGCGCCTCAAAATTGCTACATTGCGGGTCGTCAGGATCGCCGCCCAAATTGGGGACCCATAAAGGGCCATGGATCGCACGATTCCAACATAGAGTCTCCTACAGGAGACGTCGGGCCCCCCCAAGTTAGGTAGCAGCCGCGAAAGCGCGGCTGCCGCTCTTGTAAGTTTTGGGGCCAGACTCCGGAAGTGAGGTCCGAAGTCCCATCGGCTGTCGAGTACGAGGCCTAGAGATTTCATCGAAGTCTCGACGCCGATTCGCACACCTCCCATAATAAGGCCAGATCCACTAGGTGGTCCCTTCGAGGCCCATGAAAACAAAAGGGCCTCGGATTTGTTTAGAGCCACCTTGAGACCCAGCCGCCGAATCCTTGTAACGACTTGGGTGATCCCGGCCGTGGCCTTAATGGTCGCGTCGCGGTGTGTCTTACCTCGCGCCGTCACAAGGGTGTCGTCAGCATAGCACGTCACAACGACACCACCCAGAAGCACACCGCGCAGCGCCCAGTCGTAGCCGATGTTCCACAGAAAAGGGGCCCAACACCGAGCCCTGCGAAACACCGCACGACATTTCTCGCCTACCGTATCCTGCCCGGCCTGAGTAGAACACGGCTCTCTCTGATAGATACGCCCCGACAATACGGCGGAGGTATAGAGGCACTCCATGGTAAACAAGTGCCACCTTAATGCAATTCCAGGGCAAGGTGTTGAAAGCGTTAGCGATGTCAAGCGACACCGCCAACATCACCTCGCCCCGAGACACTGCTTCCTCCGCCAGGGCCTTTACGCGCATGATCGTATCCACAGTGGAGCGCCCCTTGCGGAAACCAATTTGGTTATCCGCCAGGTCCGGTCCCACTCCCGAAAGGTGCTCGACGAGGCACCTTGCAATGATTCGCTCAAAGAGCTTACCCACCTCATCGAGCAACACAATGGGCCGGTAGGCGGATCGTGAGTCCGCTGGGCGCCCCTCCTTCTGGATGAGAACCAGTTTTCCCGTCTTCCACACTTTCGGAAACTGGCCCCGTTCAATACATGCGCTAAAAAGCCCTCTTAGTCGAGGCTCAAGAGCCTGAAGGGCAAGGACCCATGCACGGCCTGGAATGCCATCGGGTCCTGGGGCGGTGTTCTTGGTTTTAAGTCGTTCCACCGCCGCCCTCAGTTCTACCTGAGTAACTTCGGGCACGCCGTCGTCATCATCAGCGTTGGACGTTTGAGGCGGAGCCATCGGAGGAGCAACATGCTCCACCGCCTGCGACGGGAACAGGGAACCTACAACTCCCTCAAGCAGCTCTGGTTGGAGACTCTGTGTCAATGGAGGGGCCCACGGGCGTAGTTTGCCTCTCACTAAAAGATAGGGGCGCCCCCACGTATCTCTATCCAGAGGCTCCAGAAGCTCCTGGCGGGCTTCTCTTTTGGCCCGCTTTATCGCTACTTGAAGGGTCTTTTTTGCGACCCTGTATCCTAGAAGAAGCTCCGCCTCTCGGGCTGCCGCATCATCTGGGCGGCGACGTCTCCTGCGGAACCTGGCGTACAGGTGGCGCGCGGATACACATGCTTCCCGCAGCCCTGCTATCTCAGAAGTCCACCAGTACACCTGGCGCCTCGCAGTCCTGGCCTGAGTCCTAGGCATAGCCGCGTCACAGATGTGCGACATGGCCTCCCGGAACCAATCCGCCTCTACATCGACATTGACAGGCCTGTCTGGTGTAGACACCCAGGCCTGTACGATGGAGCCTTCCAGGAGAAGCTCCCGATTCAAGCGCTTGAGCGCCCAACGTGGACCGGATGGAACCACCGCGACCGGCGCATCAGAGGTCTGGGTAGAAACGTCGAACCGGATGTATCTGTGATCGGACAACGCCAGTCTCGGACACGGCGCGCTAGAGCAGGGCTCGCAAACAAGATGTCTACGATCGAACTGCCCTGCTGACGCACGCACTTAGCGACGGAACCCCGGTTCAGGAGAGCTAGGCCTGATGATACGGCCCATTCCTCCAGTGCCTGACCCCTCACGTTTGTAGCTGGATAACCCCAGGCCGTTGACTTAGCGTTGAAATCCCCCAGAACTAGAACAGGGCGAGGTCGACCTGTGTGCCAATCCTCAAACTCATTCAAAACATGGTTTGGCGAGAAATAGACGGCCACGACCGCAACCTCGTGCACAGTAACCGCCACGCATCCTCGTCCCCTTGTGATCACCGCAAAGGGGGAGGAGCCAGCGGCGGTACCTCGAACTATGGCCGCCAAGCCGTCAAGGTCCCCGGCCCAAATATCACCAGGAGGGACAAAATAAACAAAGCGACGTTGATCGACCACTGCGCCATGCTCTGGAGCAGAAGATGCTGAGCATTGGCGCAGTGATTTGAATTTCCCTGAAGGAAGCGGAGCTGTGGATCCGTTATAGGATGTCCATATCCGCACCCCGCTGTGATTTAGGCCTCTCTTCGGAGGTACACCCTGATGTTGCTATCGGCTGGGGGGCAGATGGTTTGCCCCCTGGCTTTAACCTTGATGAGGCGCAGGCTTAGGTACCTGCCCGGTGATCAGCCGGCTTACCTTCCGCTGTGCACTTAAAACAGCATGGTGGGGCACCACAGACACCGGCTTTATGACCGGGCTGGCCACAGCGGAAGCATCGGTCTCCCACGCTGACTTCCGCTGTGCATTTGACTCCGACAAGCCCCACCGACAGGCACCGGAAGCACCTGGCGAGGTGCCATTGGCGAGGCTGCAGGAGTCACACCTGCGCCTTGAGGAGGTCTCCAATTAATAGGTTGCGACCATCTGCAATTTTTTGGGCAGCCGCAACTGGGCAGCTGATAACTGCCGTCCCCAGACCTCCGAGACCGAAGCGGATTACCCCAGCTCTAACTTGATCCGGGGGACAGCCTCCGACATCTGCAACAGCGGACACCATCTCATCCGCTGTCACAGAGTCATCCAGACCTGATAAGCGCAATTCTGCACATTTAGTAGGTCTGGACACGCTCACCTCATCTGCATCCAGTGATTCCCTCAGCTTGGCCGCTAGGGCGTCAGCTTTGGGGCCGCTAGTGGCACCAGGGATCTCAAGAAGACGTGCCCCGGTGCGGGTTAGTTTGCACCGAACCCCTCCAATCTCCAGGGCCTTAAGATCCACAGACGCCTTAGCCTTTTTGAGGATGTCTGCATACTCAACACCCCTCTGCGTTGCTTCCGACGTCAAGGTTAAAAGAACGGCCGTAGAACGTGGGGCACGAAGTCTCTTAGGCGTCTTTGCTGCGGCGGTCTTGGCGCCTTTCTTAGCCGTCTTTTTCTTTTCTTTCTGTTTTTTCTTCCTTGGAACCGCTACCTCCCATTCGCGTTCCTTGGAGGGTTGCACGGAAACCACAGGCTTGGCCGGGAGGGTCGCGCCTGGATTCTTTCCCTTACTTTTTGGGTTGGAGGAAGTAGAAGAAGCCGCAAGGGCCTGTGGAGCAGCTGCCTTTTCACTCAAAGGAGTTTTGGGACTCGTATTGGCCACGGCTGCGTAAGACACCGTTTTGGGTGGTGCTAAAAGTGGACGATCTTTTGCATCCCGCATGGCGGAGATACGCCTCATAATACGCGCCTCCATCTCCGCCATTAATCTGGAAATAGCGGCATCAAGGGCCGTCTCCGCCCGCTGTAATGGTGTCACCGTTTCACTAGTAGCGTTCACATTGCGACGCTCATTACGAATTTCCTCTCTCTTTTTCAGATTCGGCTAAACGGGGTTCAAGACGGTCAATGTATTGGCGGAGCTTGGCCGTCTCCTCAGAGGAGGAGAGCTTAAGAAGTGTCTCCGTTGCCTCCTTAATCGAAGAGGCCGCCTCCATGAGCGTCTTCTGAAAAGTGCCTTTAAGGCCCTTGGAGACACTAGCGACCTCCCCAATACGCTTCAAAGCGTCAATAATTTGTCCACCCCATTTGGGAGCAAACCCATCCTCCGATAAAATTGAGGGACTCCTGCTGACTGACCCGCGGAGTCTTCCCCTCTGCACCTCCTTATTTGCGTAAATGTTCAGAAACAGGCTTTTCAGGCGCTGTTCTTCTTCTTCCGCCTGTGCAGCTTTTTCGGCGGCGCGGAGAGCTGCTGCCTCCTTTCGAGCCTTAGCGGCGCCGATGTACGCACCGATAATTGGCGGTCGGCCTCTGCTACGTTGCGCTTTTGGCACCTTTGCGACTGGAAATGTGTCATCGCTCGAAGAGGCCGTTTCTAAATCAGAGCGACTCCTGCTTCGTCCAGTCTCGGAATCTTTTGAGCGAGGCCTTTTCCCGCCTCGCCAAAATTTTGAAGCCACTGGTGCTACGCCGCTTGCCTCACTCTTGCCTGGCAGTCGGACATGACCTCTTCTAAGTGGTCTCCGTCCACTATCTCGACCCTCGCGTTTCTCTCGGTGGTCGATTTACAGCTGACCGACGGGCATTGGTTGCTCCCCCCAGAATACGACTGGGAGCTGCCGGAGCCAACTGGCTCTGGGAGGGATTCCCCAGACGATAAGCATTTGGGACCCTCCTGGGTAGGTACTTGTATATTCACCTCTGCCATTGTGTGAGAGTTTAAAGTCCTCCGACGGGGACGCCCTCGGGACTGAGTTCCCTTCAGCCATTCATCCCATCGCCAGGCGTCAGAGCTTGAGATTAGTGTTATTTTTTATAGAGGTTTTTCTTCCTCGCGGCCCCGAAGAACCACCGGTCCTGTCAATTTAGGGTTACGGCTTGGCCGAAAGGCGGCCTGTATCAGACCACTGCCCACCGTCCTTGGAAAAATCCAATGACGGCGAACCCTTCCGCCCCGCGTTAGTGATTTTTATAGAGGTTTTCTTCCTCGTAGCTCCAAGAAGCCTCCGTGTCTGTCCATTAAAGGGCAGAGTTACGGTTGGGTCGATCGGTGGTCTATGTTAGACCTGTGTCCACTATCTCTGGGTTAGTTCAGTGTTTGCGAACCCGTCGCCCCTTTTTTATTTCTCTATACAATACCCTCTGCATGAATCAGAGGGCACACGGAAAAACATAGAGTGGCCTTAGAGGCAGGCGAGGGGCCCGCCTCTAAGGCCACTCGCCAGAATATTAGCCGACGGCGATGATGCCCCCTCCAGATGGAGGAAACAAAAGAAGCACCACCGCCGACGTTGCCCAGGGTGCACCACGGGGAGGTTTTCATAGCCAGCACCCCACAGTAGATCTAAGCCTATGATATAATCTATGAAATAATAACTTTTAACCCTAGTTCAGCCATAAAACCAAATTTTTTATTTATATATTATGCTGAAACTTTAATTTCATTTAACTTTGATATTATAATCGTCAAAAGTGTTTTAGAAAAATTCAAAGAAACTGTTCAAAAATATCCTTTCGTGAAGTTTCATTTTATATTTTAGGTGTTAAAAATGTTTTATTCTACAAAGTACAGACACTAGCGAATATTTATTTAAATTTTACTATCGGATGCGTCGTACATTTTATTGTTTTCTGCTCGTAAGTGCCGTCTTGTGTAAAATTTTGTTGACAACGAATTCTGTTATTTCGGTCTCATGTTATGTTATGCCTAAACCTTGTATATCAGCGAATATTATTAAGTAAAACAAATTATCCATTTTCTTTTTCACTAGTCGTCTTTAGCTTTGTGTAAGTGGTAGATAGATCCAATGGATACTCGATATATTGAAAATACACTCCATAGATTGGTTACCAGCTTTGAAAAAAACTAACTAAATTAGCTGTACTTTCACGTGTTCGAAAGAGGTACAGAGCGATACTGTTAAGGAGACCTACACCTGTTTATTACCGAATATTTATTTATTGTGGCTCTTTAATGTACAACTTATACATTTGGGTGCTTATTCAAGTAAATGTAAGGTTTTATCAGTCAGATGTCAGGTATACTAACGTTTTTATGAGGTTTTGTGAGTTTAATGTAATAAAAAATTACAGTTTGCAAAGATTGTCCATAACATTAGTTGCACTTCAATATTTTTACCGTTTTACCGTCGTGTAATTTAAACAGTGTCACGATTATTATTTTGGTTATCTATCCGACATTTTATCGTAGGAGAGCCATGCTTCGGCACATATGGGCCGGCTCGACCGGAGCGAGGCCATAACTCCCCCTCTACCACCTTTCCCCTACTTACACCTTAAAGGCCGGTAACGCACTTGGGACTCTTGAGTTGCAGGTGCCCATGAGCCGCGGCAGTCATTTACCATCAAGTGACCCGTTTGCTCGTTTGCCCCCTATATATCATAAAAAAAGACAATGAAGCTGTACGATAATTTATATTATAGTAGCTGCCTATTTCTCTTTTTAGTACAAAAATGTGTTCCAATTCATAGCAGATCCGTTAAATTAGTTCTAATGCTACCATACAAAAAGTAATAAATAAAGACCGAAATATCCAAGACTTGTTAACAGAGACAATGCTTTGTGAAAGTTACCATTCCATCAGATTAGACCTCTCCATTCATAGCTACACAATAGGCGTACCATGTCAAATTGTCAAGATCATAATTGGATGTCAAAGGCATAAAAACAATCCTACGGCAGTGTATTTGTGAAGTTAAATATACGTATTCCAAAGTGATTTACCTTCATACTATGTGAAGCTGATTTTTGGTTAGATGGAAATGATCAAACCTCACTTTTTAACCGACGAAAAAAAGGAGGTTCTCAATTCCACCGTATATTTATATATATATATTTTGTTATGTTTGTTCAGCCCTCTCTCCGTTATTTATAAACCGATTTTGATTATTCTTTTTTTGTTAGATAGGGTATACCTCAAGAGGGGTCCCATGTCAAGGAAGTCAGGATCTTATGATGGGATCTTGGTAAAATTGAGAGAAACTCTCAAAAATTGTAGGAACGAATAGTGTTTCTTTTTTATTTTTCATTACTTTATCAGGTATTTGCGTTTAGAAATCATCACATCATGTACATGCTGTGCTGATGATGAAAAAAAAACATAAAATAAAAATCTTTTTAACAAAAAATTAAACCGACGAAAAGAACTAAAAAGCATAAAATAAATTAACCTTTTAAGTCTTAAGTATTGAGCTTAATTACATAAACTATCAAATTTTATATAAACAATTTTGAGTCGGCGCCTTTTTTGCCACTAGAAATCTGTGTTATAGGATTTTGAAATTCATGGTGAAGGCGACCTTTTTGAAGGAACTTCCAGAGGCCGTCACCAGCACCGGGATTATCGGTAAGCACTCGGTGTGTATCTAAACTAGGCAACGTCCAGGCACACGTAGACGTCGCTTTATCGCGGTGATAGAGAAGAAACCCCGTGCCGTCCACTGAAAGCGAGGGGAGGCGCTGGAAGGCGCACCGGTTTTCCGTCGGTGAATAGAGTCCGAGTGGCGTTCTTCCTCCCGGAGCCGATGGCGCAGGCTACCTAAATTTATGATAAACTAGCAGCGCCCAGCGGTTTCCCGATACCGTGGGAATCAATATTCCCACGGTATCGGGAAACCGCTGGGATTTGATCCCTATGGATCAAAAGTATCATATATATCAATCCAGGTCTTCAGCTATGTACCTACATAAAAAGTTTCATCGCAATCGGTTCTGTAGTTTTGGCGTAAAAGAGTAACAAACATCCATCCATCCAAACTTTCACATTTATAATATTAATGGGGTTATAAAACAACACTGAATTTACGGTATTTTCTTCATAATGTGACACCTGTCTGTTTTTGCTGTGTGAGGAGCACCGGACCGATACTCCTAACGTTGTAAGTGTACGCTTCAGTAGTTTTCCGCACGCAACACAAAACACGTTATATTTATGTGACTTGGTCTGATAGATCAAACAGCAGCGCCTACTCATTATTATTATCGATTACTCGTAGTTCCCTATTATATCATATACGAAATAGTATTTACTTGCGAGTCAAGTCTACACGAGCATGTCGGCGCTTTGTTTGTCTGCAAACACAGAGCCCAAACAAAGCGTATGTCCCCGTTTTCTATGTAGACAGAATTTCTGATTAAGGTATGGACAAAATTATAGTATGAAAGAAGTTTTATACTGTTTACATGGAAGCAACTCTTTTCAATACAAAATACTAAAATAAAATAAAAATTGTTTTTAGCTGTTAAAACAAAAACTTATTTTGCCAAACAATAACCTGCCTTCATCATCATCGGCCTTAACGTCTATAGCAGATGATTTATTCATATTTTTTGGTGGCTGTAAAAACCAATAGGGGAACGACACACCCTACCACAAGCACGATAGGAAAAGTTTGCGGTTGGTGACGTTGAGCCCCCTTGATGTCGTCTTTGTCTCTTGTCAGCTAGTGCATCAAACCAGGCTTCATCGCAAAATTTACGACCCCCAGCAACAATTCCTCGCCATTCCGTTCGATTCTCAGCAAGCATTTCGCATTTTTGGTGGTAAATTTAAAAGGAGCCATGTCCTTCTTGGCATAATCTTTAAAGCGAAGCAATGCCCTCTAAGAATACCTATTTATCTAAAACATATTTGAATAGAAATCGCTGCTCCAACATTTTGATATCGTAACATACTGCTGGGTTTGAATTTGTTCAACGGCAATGGATGCGATCAGGCACAAAACTATAACCGGTTAAATTATAAGCTGGACCGGCAAAGCCTAGAAACACTGGCTCTTCAGGGCTTCGAGAAAGAAATACTCTATAAAAATTACTCAGATGCAAAGGTCGTAGTGATAGGGTGAAATACTGGTTCTTGCTATTTAGCACCCTAGTCGCTTATCAGAGATTGTTTAACGGTGCTTTGTACTCTTATAATTCTACAAACAAATTTGCAAATTGTATTTACAGTAAAAAATACAATGATATTGCCTGCGGACGTCAGGTGACACTCTGACACACGATGGTTGACACTAAACAGCAGTACTGGGATGATTTTTACCTATCTCAGTGTATGCTGATTGTCTATCTAAAATTGGCAGGCAGCAGCGTGCAATGCAAGATCATTTTGCTCAAACAAAATCATTCATTCATGAATAAGTAAAGAAAAAAAAAAGCAATAACCGCCACACGTTTCCACGTCAAGAATGACATGCATAGACATGTTATCTTCACAGATTACCTAATTTGTAGTTTGTGAAGTATGTATTATGTTACTTTTTCCTTTTGGTTTGTGATGTACTAATCAAATCAAATAAAAAAAATGTAAATATTAATTTTACTTAGATACTCATATATTTATTTATTATCTATGTTTATTTATTTAATAAATCTTCCTCACTCTCACTTTCTTATACCTATTGTACAGAAACCTGTCACTGAAAATAATGTAAAAATTTGTTGCCAAGACCTTATAGGATAGGATTGATGTCAGAGACACTGTGTAGTTTTAGCGAGTAAGTTAAAGGCGGTTTGACTTCAACATATTAGCTTCATCGTACCCATGGACTGTTAGTACTCGGAGGTTTCCACACGGAAAAAAGGTAATTCACCCAATCATTCATATCATTTCCTAAACATTAACATCTATATCAGCATTCTACAGAAAATGAAGATCGTCGTAGCTGCAAGAGTTAAAGAAATTGGAAAACAATATAGAAGTAACAGAAATATCTATGTAGAAAATTATCGATTCAAAAATTTCATTTGTATGAGAGCCGCCGACCTGAAGTTACAGTAAAGTTAGACAATAGACTGGCCGTGATTAAATTTTGTGAGATACCATTCAAATCCTCTTATGCAATCCTGAGTTCATAGATAGTGCTAACTGTATTGTTGGCTAAAATAGGCAGATGATTCAATGGGCCAGGAACTGAGGCTTGGATTCTCGGAAATAACTGTTCTAAATCAAATGGAAATTGTACCGTATCTCGCAGTAGAATAAAGATAATTAAATTTTGCAAGCTGGCTATATGATTTTTATCCTGTCAGTGTATCCTATAGGTATACTACTACTATAGCGGTTTTGGTATAAACGTGTCACTCGAAAGGTTTCATCGGGTACCACAAGTAAGAAACCATTTAAGATTGTTATGCTGAA
The DNA here is from genome assembly GCA_949752705.1 of Callimorpha dominula. Classification (NCBI taxonomy): domain Eukaryota; kingdom Metazoa; phylum Arthropoda; class Insecta; order Lepidoptera; family Erebidae; genus Callimorpha; species Callimorpha dominula. The sequence goes on from OX457005.1 coordinate 7,201,619, forward strand.
ATTGGATATCGGTATAACGAAGTTCATAGAATTAATTTGAAATGGAGACAACATTTTGAGGTAAATTATTAAGAATGTATTGTTGTATGTATTGTATGTATGTAATATTATTAAGTTTGTATTTTACACAAAATATGTATGACGTAGTATCTATGTGTGTGTAATTTTTTTTCATGGGATAGGGGCAAACGAGCAGACTGGTCACCTGATGGTAAGTGACCGCGGTCGCCATGGTCACCTGCAACTCGAGAGGCATAAGTGCGGTGGCAGCCTTTATGGTGGGAGTAGGGGAAGGAGGAGGAGGGTTAGGACCGCCGGTAACCTCGCTCACTCGGCGAAACAAAAGCCGAGGCCGTGGTATCACTCCGATCGAGCCGGCCCATACGTGTCTCCCACGATTGAGGTATGTATGTAGCGACCTTATATCCTGCTATAGGTCATTTTGTAAGAGCTAGTCTATTGCCATCAATCGGATACGTTTGTGAATTAAAGATGGGAAAATTAGGAGGATGCGAGGGAAAGGTAAAAGAAGGGAAGGTATTGAAAGGTGAGAGATATTGCTAATACGAATGGATTGGGAAATGTAAACAATAGCTCGAGCAAATTAGGTTGGCACACTTGTAACTGGACTGGACCGTAGCCGAGAAATCTGTTTTTTTTTTTTATTTGCATTGAATGGTTTGTTTTTCTTAATTATTTACTTGAATATATTGTTATAATAACAAATGACTTTAATATGAAAAAATAAGTTAAGTTTAACAATTTTTTTTTTTATTTTTTTTTAAATGGACACAAAGAACACCCAGACTCGGGTGGGAATCGAAGCCACGACCTATGGCATAGCAGTCAGGGTCACTAACCACTAGGCCAACAGGCCAGTCGTATTTTCCAACTATTTTCAAGACTTGAAATGTCTGTAATGGTTGTGAATTATTTATTACTCGTGGTGTCAACAAAATGAATCAACAATTATAACTTAAACAAAACGTACCAGCTTAGATAAACCTCTTCCGAGTAAAACAGGTATTTAAATAAATTATGTCGCAAAAACTTCCTTTAAAGGGCACATTATACTCGCTATGCTAAAAGAGCCCTTTCTATTGGAGTCTATTAACATAACAATGAAAGTTCCTCAAACCAAAACAGTCTTTTAAGGTCATAATTTTAAATGCAGCGGCAATTAAAGCAGTAAATTACTGAAGTAAAGTCATTATGAAAGCAAACTCATTTAATGATTATTTAATATGATAACGTCTCGGCCAGAGCCTTTTAATTACGTTAGTTAACTGTGCTTTATTAAAAACCTATACCGTCTTATTGCGTTTGCTGCAGGGATTAACAATCCCATGGTAGTGGCTGAATAATAGAATTCAACTATTAGGCACTCACCACTAAATTCGGATTTTGAAATGTAGTTATAAATTCTAGATAGGGATGTAACACAAACTGCTACAAAAAGGTTTCGTCATATTTTAATGTATATTGAAGCAGTGTATTCTATTTTATTTGCAATATTTAAGTATTTTTACAAATTCTGGTACACAAAAACGTCATTGATCTTCATACCCGTTTCGTAACATCAAAGAAATAGAACTTCCATCTAACAGCTCATTTCCTAATAGCTAATTTGTTCCGCTATAACGTTGTATTACAACGCCTAGTACCATAAATTTGATCTATTACTCTCGCGGGAAAAACTGAAGTAAAGCAGTATAAATTACCTTTAAATACTGAGATATTTAGGATAGATAAATATAATAACATTAATTTCTTTAGAAAAGACTTTCTCGGTTTTCTTTTTCTAGAATAAAGTTTTATTCATTTGATACATAGAAATATTTTATTTGAAACGAAACCAATTTATATTATATTTATGTTATTCGGTAATGCAGTAACACTTTTAATATCAGAATAATGCATCAGAAAAAGCTATAGTAGTATTTGTTTATTTGCGATGATTCAAGATTAAATTATGTAATATTTTATTCAAAGTCCTAAGTTTCGAATGAAGCCTGGACGCTATTTGTCCAACCTTATAAATATCATGAAGCTGAAGAGTTAGTTTGTTTGGTTGAACGCGCTAATATCAGGAACTAATAGTTCGAATTGAAAAGGCAGAAAGACAGACAGACAAACTGACAGATGGACAGACGGACAGACAGACAGATAGACAGACAGACTTACAACAAAGTAACCCTATAAGGGTTCCTGTTTTTCCTTTTGGGGAACGGAACCCCAAAAAATAACCCTTTCATTACTAATACAAAATAGAATCGCATAGTCTTATATTAAAAATAAGATACGATTCCAAATCAAAAGCTGACCTGATTTTACTTCGAACTACGGAGCCCATTCTTCGCACCTGCCTTACTATAGGATGATGGAATACAAACAGGCGCTGCCTTTAGCCCGACAGCTTCTTCATTATCACTTCAATAAGAGACTTTAATAAGACGCTCGCTTCAATGCTTTGTTCCACTTACGGGTAACAGAATTACCACAGCTATAAAATCGGTACTAATATTTGCACCGAATCTTCTTTAGAATCGTAGTGATTAAAAAGTCACACTAAAAAGAGACATATATATTTTTAAATAGGATATAGCCTGCGAGAGAATGAGATATAATACAAGTATACAGTGTTTTCTTTAATCTTTCTTTGCGTCTGCCTTCAAAAACTGCGTCATAGTCAACGTGGTGTTTCATTCGCGTGTATAATTTTTTGAGTGATTAAAAAGTCACACTAAAAAGAGACATATATATTTTTAAATAGGATATAGCCTGCGAGATAATGAGATATAATACAAGTATACAGTGTTTTCTTTAATCTTTCTTTGCGTCTGCCTTCAAAAACTGCGTCATAGTCAACGTGGTGTTTCATTCGCGTGTATAATTTTTTGTGCATTTGCGTATTAAAATTCGTTGGTTAATTAATGTGTTTAATTATTTAACACATCTAGGTTAAGTTGGCCAATGACTTTTATATAAATTATCTAAAATTTAATTTATTAACATTAGTAAATGTTTTGTGTTGATTTAACTTTTTATTTCTCATTATCTCGTAGGCTACTTTTCTAAAGTTTCACTTCTGCCGCGTGTGAATTGCACACACATACTGTTTTTTGTTCGTAATGTAACATTTAACACTATAAAAAGGTTTAAATATCAATAGAATTTCTTAGATTCGATTAATTTATATAAGTAATTATTTACAACATAAGGTTTATATACATTTTAATCTTAGCTGTTTTCTATTTAAGTTAGTTTTTGAAGCACCATATTATTTATAATAGGAAACAAAGTTGTGCCTTAATAACAGTCGGGTTGGAGTTTACAAACGAATCAAAACTAAAGTGGAACGGACTCTCAATGAATACCGGCTGAGAAACTGACGTGTCCTCTCACTGAAATTCCAAGACGCTGACTTGAATGCTCTTTCCTCATAAGCGCTATTGCATACTGTTACCATAAAATTCAAAACTTGACGGAACTATAATAGATTCATTATTATTAAAAAAAATTATTGATAGAACTCAAAATTATGAAGAGGCACTGCAAAACAGTTATGGTGTAAAATGCTTGAAAACCAAGAGAAAAATAAAGCAGCATTAAGAAGCTTAAAATTACTTTGACTTTATTTTTGTGGGTGGTAAACATCTTTTTATTGCAGTCGACAGCATTTGGTTCGGTTGGTAAAATGGTATGATTTATTTCGATATCCGCACGTTACCATAGTACACAAATTCTGTATTACTGTATTATTTAGGTACTTTTTGTTGATACCGCTCATACATTACTAGTGTCCACGTGTAGGGACTAATTCAAATAAGTTTTTTGGTGCTATAAAGTAGGCTTGTGACTACTTTATAGCACCAAAAAACTTATTTGAATGCTGTTATACAACAATAGACATTTCTTGGCGATATGCAGCCATTTTATATATATATAACTAAATTGATTACTCAATAGGTATAATATTTGCACATTCGTTTTGTTTTGTGTGCACATACCCTAAAGGTTTGCCACCCACTGACACCCCCGTTTGTCCCCCACTGACACCGTCAGAGCTTAGAAACGGCTTCAATTGTTTTAGATACCTGCATCAATCTTGAAATAATCCACTGCGCCTTATTAATTTATACATACAATTTTCTCGTATTATTCCTCTATTTCTAAGGTATGATCGGAAGATTTCCGCATCATTGTGTTATACAATCGATCCTGACTTTTGTTATGTTGCGGGTTCATTTTTAGAGTTTCATTTCTCTAAAAGAAAAAAGAAACCCTTAAAGGATCACTTTGTTATCAGTGAAGGACCTTTTTTTCAGGGACCCGTGGGAGCATCAAGTTGAAATTAACATCAAATACTTATGTTTGTGGTACCTTCAAGCTGTAAAAAAATAAGCTTCTAAGTCAACGCAATCAAAACCTCTAAGGTACTTTCCATTGACCTAGAATCATCAGACTTAGTCAATACTTGTGCTATGAGGAGTAAGGTCTCACAGCACAAATAAACGAAAAAATTTAAAAGTCGTTAATAGAATATGCTTTATTGTACACCTCATACATAGATCTATAAATTATATGTATATTAATGTTAGTATTAGGTACAATGGGCGGTCTTATCGCTAAAAGCGACCTTGTTAATTTGTTGTTATATCAATAATTTTTTCTTTATACACACAAACTTATAATACTATATTTTGCGATTGGAAAATTAATTTTGTCGTAAATCGATGTTTGAGAGAGTATTTTTAAAACTACAAATTTAAGTTTGTCTTTCAATATAACGGGTCAAGAAGAACGAGAATTGATTCCCGAGATGGACGTACACATTTTTATGTTGATAACATACACATTTGTTTGCTTAAGGAACCCTCGGCAAGCGAGTTAGCCACGCACTTGACCGATCTTTTTTTGTATTTTGTGATATTCTACATACCGCTGTCTAGAATATCCTAACCAAGCATGCTTATATTATATGTACTAGAATTATAAATCAATTGTTTTTTTTAAGCACCTACGGAGACCTTTAGACCAAAATTCAAAGCGTAGACATACTCATGCATTCAAACATTCAATCGAACCTGCTTCAAATCGAATTTTTCGAGTTTTTTTTATGTAACGATTACAAACATAAACTCTATAATTTTGCCAAGCCAAATGGATGTATAAAAATAGTGAATGTATAGACAATTAATTACTTTAGATTATTGTGTCGCGCTTCTGGATATGTTTTCATTTAAATATCAAATACAAGAACTTTTGCGTTACACGTCCATCAGTCCAAAGCATTTTTTGCAAATTTTTAAATAAATTTTAGTCTTAATATTGTTGGTCTATAACATATAAGTACATATATAACTAGTTTCACAATACCTATGTAATAATTAAGTATTATAAATCATCAAAAAACTACTTTGAAAATGACATGGAAATTTATAGCTAATTTGGTTTACAGTGGACTGTATGTATATATTATAATTATAAAACATCAAAACGGCGAATTTTTGGCGTCAAAAGTTTTTTCTTTCAAAACTATCAAGTGGGTTATAAAAACGAAGGATTTTAAAACATTGTTACAAAAATATAATATATATATATATATATATATATATATATATATATATATATATATATATATATATATATATATATATATATATATATATATATATATATATCTATTATATATATATATTTTTTTTTTTTTGTTTCATTTAACGATTTCTTGTGTAACAGTTATGTAGTATACTGATAAAACCTAATACATAATTATGTTTCAAGATAATCTTTTTCTTTTGTATATTTTTTGTCATACAGAAAGGTTGTTCACCTCTAATCTATTTCGAAAATAAATTGAAGGGTCAAAGAATTTGTTGGCGCCTTGTCCAATAAAGCCTGAAGGCTAAGTCTATTGTTAAGGTCTGTGTGGCGTACGCCTGATGCTTGATCAACAGTTTGGGTAGAAATAGGTCAGCACCCTTATAATCTATTCCCGACACAATCCTATGGCTTTGCGAAAAATTTAACGCTAAATCTTGGACATAATTTATAAAGCCCCTCAAGTATTTTTGCGATACACTCAGTTACAAAATGAATTGGATATAAAACTTATTACATTCTAGTAAGTAACGATGCGTTTTTTACTATTTTTCTTAGTGTACTTGAGATTTTTTTACAGTTACAGTTGCTATAGTAAATAATCATACAATTAAACAATGTAGTCTCTCGATTCTAAATTCATTATCGTAAATAAATTCCCTAATTTTCTTCTGCACAAAACAGAATCACAGTTTGAAAATATGAAGTGTATGTAGCGAGTTAACTATGAGTACTATAATCATAGTTCTCATGTTACCTCCAGGACTTATTTGTAATCAACATTCTCATACGAAAAGCTTGAGATGAGCTCAACTCGTCTTAAGAAGAAAACAGATTAGAAAGTGCTCTTGCCTTTAGAAAAAAAAAAGGAATCAAAGACTTTGTAGAAACAGTATGTAACTAGTAAGTATATACATAGGCTGCACTAAAAGTATCGGGAATGGAATATTTCCACTGTTTCTGTCATATTAAAATCTTTTTAATTAAAAACACCTTGGTTTTAAAAATCGAATACCATTTATTTATTTAAAAATAGATTCTCGGTCTTATCACAAGGCTTTGTCAAACTTGTTTAGTCGTTGAGAAAATGGAATTGACTCGAGAAAATTCAAGAGCGATGATTTATTATGACTTTCGAAGTGGTTTAATGCAAAAACAGTGTGTGGACCGGATGATTTCTGCATTTGGTGATGAAGCCCCATCCAAAACCACAATTTATCGCTGGTTTGCTGAATTTCAACGTGGACGTGTCAAGCTCAGTGATGATCCCCGTCAAGGTCGTCCAAAAACTGCAGTCACCCAAGAAAACGTTGATGCTGTGCGTAAGCTGATTGAGGAAGATCGACATGTGACATACCGCTAAATTCAGGCAACTTTAGACATTGGCATGAGTCAAATACAAATAATCTTGCATGAACAATTAGGTGTAAAAAAGTTGTTTTCCCGATGGATACCACATTCGCTCTGTAAAGAGCAAAAAGCGGCTCGCGTTAGTTGGTGCGTCAGAACTCTCGAAAGATTCCACGCAGGATCCTCAAATGTTGTATACAACATCGTATCAGGTGACGAATCCTGGATATACGCGTATGAACCCGAAACAAAAAACCAGTCACGAGTTTAGGTGTTCGAAAATGAGTTAAAGCCAACAAAAATTATTCGTTTACGGAATGTTGCAAAAAAAATGGTGGCCACGTTTGTCTCCAAAACCGGCCATGTTGCGACTATTTCTCTTGACGGACAAAGAACGGTTAATGCAGAATGGTATGCAAGCATTTGTTTGCCACAGGTCGTTTCTGAACTCCGTAAAAAGAACTGCAACCGCCGCATTATCCTTCATCACGACAATGCGAGTTCTCACACCGCGCACAGAACAAACGAGTTTTTAAAGCAAGAAAACATAGAATTGTTAGACCATCCGCCGTACAGCCCCGACCTAAGCCCTAATGATTTCTATACTTTGCCTAAAATAAAGAATAAATTACGTGGTCAGAGATTTTCATCACCTGAAGAAGCTGTGGACGCCTACAAAACGGCCATTTTGGAGACCCCAACTTCCGAATGGAATGGTTGCTTCAATGATTGGTTCCGTCGTATGAAAAAATGTGTCAAATTTCGCGGAGAATACTTCGAAAAGCAATAAATACATTTATTATATTATATTTTTAAATAGTAATGTTGTGTCACTTCCTTGATTCCCGAAATTTTCAGTGCCGCCCTCGTACTTATACGTAGGGTACGGAACATGTGAAAACTCCCTCGGGCGATCACCTACCGGGGTTTTCCGACATCCGACGTCCGATATGCGGAAAAAACATGCGGAATGGACAGGGAAGAACATATATTCGTCTGCAAGATGAAATCCTAGCAGAAGGATGCGACCGCGGTAAAACAAACATCTTCCACTGCGATCATCTATGATTACTGACTGTATGTATAATACTGGTTATGAATATAATATTACACGAAGTTTGCTTTCAAGCAATGGCACTACTATAAAAGATACTACTACATAGGTACATGTGTAATAAGCAAAAATTATCATTATTTACTACTGAATTTTATGCGATACAATTTTGTATTCAAAGGTTTTGAGTTTGCAGAAACGCGAGGGACGTGTTTTACGTCTCAATTTGGCAAATTACAGTCCTTTATGTTGGGTAGAACTCAAGATTTTCTTTTATAGATATCCAAGTAAGGAAGGATTTTGGGGAAAGCTGACAAATTTAGATCTGCCTCTGTTTGTGGTTTGCTTCACACATCTAAAAGGAGCTTTCAGAAAATTGTTTTTTGATGTAAATTATACAGATTTTAAATTACTTAGAGATTAACTTTATAAAGTAAATTCTTGTGTTGAAAAAAGGAACTCTTAATCCTAGATCATTTAACAATACTAGTAAAAAAAACTGTACTTTTACTGGTTATACACAATAGACCTAAATTAAAAAGGTCTAATTGGTGTTCTTCTGGGTTACGTTTTCAAACCTGTTTTCTGTAATATAATAAAGATTTCAATGACGACTTAGTTAAGCATGAAAAGTAACATTATATCTGCATTATGTTACATCATCTTTTGGGTATGAAGAGATAGCCTGTAAGTTACTGAAGCACTAAAAATACTTAAACAACAAACCTTCATTAATTATTACTTAATGAGAAAGGTTCAAAGGCTTCTTGTCATGTTCAAAGGTGATCATTTCATAGTTACCACATTTAATTGTTATAAAAAGGTAGATTCGTTTCTAGAGTTTTGTTTATTTTCGTAGGCACTTTGCGTTCATTATGTATGTAAAGACCGTTGACGATGACCATCGACTTGGATAGTAGGTAAATAACATTATTGTTATATTATTGATGATCAGTTTGTGTTTGCTTACCGTCACACAAATTGACAAGATAGATAGATATACATTAACTCTTTATTGTACAAATCATGCGAAATTATACAAGATTGCATATACATAATCTTACAAACTATAAACCTACAAGAAGTGCGTAAAGTGAAAAAGTCTCTAATGAGCATTTGAAATATTTGCTTATGATGCGAACGGCAATAGCTTTTTGCCCACGCTTCTCAAATGCCGATTACTTATTGAAATATTAGACATCATGTACTGTAAAATTTAAATTTTGTTAGTAAAGTAATAGAAATTTTCATTGTATCGAGCAATAGTTTATAACAATATAAATAGATGAAATATTTATTCAGGTACGACTTGAGGACGTGCGGGTTTTAGGTACTAGGAAAATTCAACCAAAATTAACTTCATAAAACTTTAAGGCTGAGGGAGTTTCAGAAATTTTAGTTTAAATGAAACATATTCCATGAATCCAAAGTCTATAGTATATATCCTAGTGCACTGACAAACGATGATGTAGGTTTGGGTTTTGTGATAAGTGATGTTCGCGTAACATCAAAATAGGCTTTAACAAACATGTTCGTTAACACAGAGGGGCACATAATGGTTAATTGAATTACCCTAACTAAATTTTACTTAATATAGCTCTCGCTCTCACCAATGTTGAATTATGGCTGACTTTACTACTTAAATATACTTGATTATTTAATTTTTAATATACGAAAACTATCCCTCAGAGTGGATTCCGTCTTTACTATTTATTTTACTGATAAAGTGATTTTTCTTTTCTCAAGAGTTGTTTAAACCACCCTTAGGTGTCTGACATGGTAAACCGAATGCTGACATCTGACAACAGCCAGGGGCGACTTTTTACATGCCCTTCCAACCACCTTGTCTAGTTAAATATTACTAAGCGGTCACTTATACATAGGATGTGACCACGCTTAAGTTCCTTTACTTCATTGATCGTTTACCGATTAGCGATTACAGCTGGCTATGAGAATCTATGGTTTTAATAATGCGCGATGTTAACGATAAATAACCGTTTTACTTAGCTCTCTTATGTCGGGTTCGGCTAGTAAAATGAAGATCAAACTGTATGTACAGTTATACTTAACCCAGTTAGATGAAACTTGCAGCAGTATTTAAGTAAGAATATTAACTTTAAACCGAACTGAACCGGATTCAAAAACCCTTAACTAGTTGATCTAGGTTAGTTTTTTTTTAAATATCCTCAACGTACTACAGCTTTTACTCCCATTCCAAATATGATAGTAAAATAAATATCTAATATTTCAAAACATTATTATAATAATTTATTTACTTCAAAATGCTACTTGAAATGCTCTCGGCATTGTAAACTTCATAAGTTAAAACAACAAAGTCCTTTTGAAGGTATTATGCGTTACTTCTGACGTCTTAACATTTGATCTTTGTAAGTCTACTAAGTTTATAATTAGCATTTGTTATAAAAGCATTGCATATAAAACATTTTGTACCAGTCATGACTATGAGAGACTAATGACTCAATTCTTGTTAACTCTCTCTTGCAATTGACCTATGTGTATAAAAACCTTATAATTGGATTGAAATAGCAAAGACTTATGCTGCGTGCGTGTAAAACTTCAAAGCAATATTTTTGTTTTTACGTGGGACAGCCATGCTTCGATACGTATGGACCGGTTCGACTCCGCTCGATACCACGGCCTTACAAAAAACCGGCAGTGAAACAATGACTGCATTGCTTTTCGTCGCGTGAATGAGGTTACCGGAGGCCCTAACCCTTCCCTCTCCCCCCTCTAATCCCTTCCCCCTTGCCCCTCTAATCCCCCTCTCCCGTCGGTAGTCATTTACCATCAGGTGACAAGTATGCTCGTTTGCCCCCTATACCATAAAATAAACTCATTTTATCTTGTTTTTCTTCCTATCAAAAATTATTAAAAAAAATATATATCTTATTTAATTTTACATTAAATCAAAGTATCTCGACTACTTAAAGTTTGTGTTCTCACAGCAACTAAGCCCTTCAGACAAAAAGAAATAGAAACCTTACAAAGTAATTACTTCGTGGAAATGAAAGAATAGTTTACACAGTAGCAAAATGAACTACAATACCCGTTCAATCAAGCTCACGTCAAGGGAATGCTTTCCTCTGCCGACATTCCAAACTAACCAAACGTTGAGTGGACAAATGGGAAATGGCTTGATCGAGTGCGGCTCGATGCCCTCTACATCACAGAAAGCAACACCTTGTGGCTATTTATCAGAATATCATTCCTCCCGTCCTACTGAATTGACCAACTGAGTCTCGTCTGATATATTATGGAAGTAGGCTCAAATTTGCTGAACCAATGTTTTTTATTGGCTCTCATGAATAAAACAGAGGTTGTCATTTACGACCAAGTTCGTCCTTCGAATATATTTTAGGAAATGTGTAAGTTTTATTGCGTTCTTCAAATAAAAACTGTAAAACATGATTAAAATTTACAACTACTTCTCAAGATTTTTTGATGAGTTTTTCTTCAAAATAGAGAACTATGTTAATTTATCATTTCCATTTGTTTAATATAACAATAAAATCTTATATCGTGGGTAGGACATACTTAATATTTATATAACAGCATGCATATGCTGTTATATGAATATTATGTATGAATAGTCTGGTTGAGATAAAAGAATAGTTGAAAAAAAGATAAGGTTTTAGCCAAGATTCAGATGGGCTAAGGATATATTTTGACTGACTATCTTGTGTTGCAGCTGTAGAGCTGTTTGTGAGGACAAGCTTCAGCGACTTTAAATAGGAATGGGAGAAAAACAAAACTGTCACAAACCACCGTCATCAAACATCAGTGAAAAGACAACTGTGTAAAACAATAGGTTTGCCCAAGTGTGGTAAAAGCCATACCAGGATCGTTCATCCTGGTATGGCTTTTACCACACTCAGACCAGATTCAGGATGTGCAGGTGAAATGCAAAGCCTAAATCCTGGCCCGGATAATGCAATCTCAAAGTATCTTAAAGAAAGCTCGAGTGGTGAACGACGATAAAAAAGGGCCTTTATTTTCTCCAAGCATATTCAACGGATTTTTGTTACATATTATCATTTACCAGTTCGACAAACAGTTAGAGCTACCCTTTATACAAAATTACTATTACTATCTGATTAACACCTTAAGCCTGATGAGATTATTAAAATTGAATTTCTAATAGAGACAACCAGCGAAGTGGTAATTATTCAGGAAAGCTTAACACATATAAAATTAATGTCATGCTATCTAATTACATTAGAGGGAAATATCGCGATGGTTAGGACGTGAACAAAACTTTGAACTGCCTGATGCTTTAACCATGTTACAATTCCATGGTTGCCAGGTTGACTAGTACAGGAATGTCTGTCTTTCGTCGTTGAGTACGTGTGATGGAAATGTATCCATCGTCCAAACTAGAAAAAGTCATAGAATAAAAATCTTGATTTCATGAGGTGGTTGCTTGTTTTGTTGAATATGATGCTCATATTGATGAATATGAAAAACCAGTTCCTTCTTTTCTACATACCAATCTGTTCGACTTCTGTGAAATAATTTTGACACTGTAAACTTCCTAAATTACAAAATATGTAGCACTTCCTCAGAAACAAAATATTCTTATATGTTGCGGAACGGGAACGGGAGAGGACAAGCACTCTCCCATCCCGCAGAAGACGCACCAGGTGCCGGAGAGCGCTGAATGATCTCCGTCCTCCATGAGCACTGGCCTGGGGGTAGCGGGTTGGGCTGACCCTTACTCCATCTGGCGTGGCATCTGGAGGGGGGTAGGGCCCCCCCTATCGCACGGTGTGGTCGCCTGCTGATCAGGAGGCCATAGTCTGCAGGGGTTCCCGGAAGCTTCCTTCCTAGGGTATCCCGGGTCTTCTGCAGTAGACTCACTTGTGACGGAACATCGTGTGGTTTTAGTAGGTTCGAGTCCGACATACCACTTCACCCTCGGTGAGGTGATGACCCGTGGGGGTTTCCACACGATAAAAAAAAAAAAAAAGGTATTGATCTATTAACCCGAAGTATTAGTGAATTTGAACATACATCTTCTAAATAAAATAATAATTACGTGATAATTTTATTATGAGATGAGTGATAAAGAAGTATTAGTCGTAAAGTGACTTCTGTTTTTTTTTCTATAAGAAGAAATCTGTTTTTCTTTATAAATATCATTACACTTACTTGATTGATCCTTATTCTGAACTCGATTCTATTTTCATTGAACCTTATAACAGATATCTATCTCTTAGCTTGGAAGTTTTCCAATTATTGCTTCTAAGCATTTAATATCTCGTTATATTTATTTTACAATTTAATTGTAGTAGTCGATTATTTTTTAAAGAATAGAAAGGCTGGGGGTTATCATAACTGAATAAGACAGACACAGTAAAGCATAAGACTTAACAAAAATTTACGACAGTTGTAAGTTGAGCTAAACAAAAATTCTGAAGAGAGGTGACCTACAGTAGTAACAAATATTGTTAGTGAAACGGGTTGCACCAGTTTAAGATAAAAAATAACGTGTCTTCTTTCAGAAATTACAAGTTTACTACTGTATATTTCTGGAGGTAATTTAATATATTTATTACCTACGTACTAGCAACCCAGCCCGGCTTCGCACGGGTAGTGGAGACATCTTCAACAATCATCATCATATTTTAACCAATTTATACAAAACGTTAACAAATTATACACCTAACCCTTCCTCATGAATCACTCTGTCTATTGGTGACAACCGCATGAAAATCCGTTCAGTAGTTTTTCAGTTTATCGCTAACAGACAGATAGACAGACGGCCGCGGCGGGGGACTTTGTTTTAAAATATGTAGTGATTGAAAGGTATAAATAATATGGTTAAATAAGCCTAATATTCTTGTTTCTCTAACACTTATTCCCTGAGTCTTCTTTTGAGGCGGAAGTAACACAATCTTAGTAAATATTTTTTCATCCACGATTATAATCTATATTTATAATAAAACTGTAACAGGTCCCATTCTGTACGTTGAAGATATTTTGAAATTTTTTTTTGGGGGGCACTCTATATCCATACTGAAAATTCATTTTTTTTTAATTTTTGTCTGTCTGTCTGTATCATGGCCGCGTATCGCGCTGTAACTACTGAACGGATTCAAATGAAACTTGGCATGATTTGAGTTCATACTACTAGGACATAGGATACTTTTTATCTCGAAACTCAGGACGGTTTCCTTGAGGAGGGATGAAAGTCAAAATGTGTATTTAGTTGTAATTCATTAAGTCGTAGTCCGATTTCAATCATTCTTTTTCTGTTGATAAGGAGATACTTTGAGAATTTTCAAGTAATCCACCTTTTTGTATTTGTATATGTATAATTAACCTATAGACGTTTTTGATCGCATCACGTAAAAGTACAAAATAATAGTTGAAATGTTTTATGCACAAGTATCGTGTATGATTGGATGTAAAGTATTTGATTTATCATATCATAATTATCAATAAAAAAAAATCATTATGTAAATAACACGTAACGACATCTGTTGGCCTCAAATAACACTAACTATACAGAATAGATATTTATTATAACCATTACATAATATGCGCACCTACTTTATAAGATTTCTTCAACACCCAACGTTGACTGGTAGAGAATACCATCATCGGCATTAAGTCCGCCTTTGTACATATTGTGCATGAAGATTTAAATAAATAAATAATACCCATAGGTTAATATTTAAAGTGCAATATTCATCATAATTTAATAAAAATAATACAATCTACGCATACCTACTTATTATATCTACTATGTTTATATTTCCAAAAATATTGTGGGAACATTGTAGGGCAACTTGCACTGCATATGTCTATAGTTATAAATTTTTCATCTTTTTTGTATTTAATCCCTGGTGTGTACAATAAAGAGTATTTTTTTTTTTTTTATAAATCAAAAATGTTTCAGAAGAAACATAGCATTATAATGCTAACTGCACTGTAATGATATTATGTTTGTTACTTTATTAGACCAATAGATGTCGATACATTCTGTTATTAGCCCAAATGTATGCAAACGAATATAACGATAGCTATTTTTTTTCATGACATGACAATAATTTTAAGTATTCCTTTATTATGTTAAACAAATCTTTTCGAATAATAATAATAATAAATAATATAATAGATATATTATGAGATAATAGAAAATATGTATTTAGGGCCAACTTACTCGTAGTTACGTACTGCGTAGTTTCTTAGCCATCCCTAGTAGATGTGGGCGTTATTTGACGTCACTAGTTACGGTAACTGGCTACGTAACATGTAACTGGATAACTAGTTTCTAGCTAAGTAACAAACTAGTGATTTACAACGACGTTATTTTTACTATGACGCACAACGCCTAGTAATCTTACTAGTATTATTACAAGTTTGGAACCTCGTTTGGTTGACGCGTCATACGAGCGGAATTTCAATGATTATGATGATAGACATAAGACGTTACATTTCGTGAAATTTACGTAACAATCCTATCCTGGAGGGATTAGGTGTACCTAATCCTTTTTTTAGTCGATTACCACACACCGCCTCACCGAAAACCGTGGCGGTGGTAACGGCACGTGGGGGTTTCCACTCGCATAAAAAAAGACCATGTTCTTCTTAACCACCTCAGTTGTACAAATTTAAGTAAAACATGTATACAAGCCAACAATATCATACGAAGTATAACCAAATATATCAGTATTTAAATATTCCATGGTATGAATTACAACTTTCAGTTTATCGACACCAGAAACAGCTTGACACGAACACAATGGATGCGATGTTAATTGCCTGTCAAGAGCAACGGTCGCCAAACGGGTATGCGTGGGTGCTGTCTCATACCCGAGTTTTGAGAGATGACAAATATAGGAAACATTATAATGTTTACCTAGGTAATGGCTTTATCTCATCAGTGCCGACCGCTGTGGATAGTGGAGAGATGACTGAAATGAAATCAATTAATCATGTTATGAAGATCAGAATTAACCTTTGGTGCCCAGTCCGTTAAAAAGAAGAATGTATATAGTATGATAAGAATCTTACTTATATGTTTCTTTCTGGAACATTTAAATGCTTATTACTATGGATAAAGTGAACTACACACAATATTTTTGTTTTCAGATAAGGATAGGATTTCTGTTTTTTACTTTTTACATGCACAACTAAACAGACACAAATTCCAAATATGGTAGAAATGTTTTCAGTTGGTTATCCTCTAACACTCCTACAATTTTTTTGAAAATATTTTAGTGTACCTACAGAAACGCAATCTCTACAGAACTATACATCGAATATACTAACTATAAATATAACTAACTACAAACTATAAATCGGGTGGTGGTCGAATTTCGACCATGTTTTTTTCATTGGGCAGTATAACTGGAGCTGTCATTGTATAGACTTACTTACCATTACAGATAAACACATATTCTGGACGCGTGTAATTTCATTAGCTGTTTGAATGTAATTTTTAAAGTTTTAAGACATTTGTTTAAAAAAATTTAGGTTTCTGCACTTCTTCTATATATAAAATGTAAATATTCCAAAAGTCACGTTACTACGTTCGCAAAATTTTCTTATAAAGGGGTACAAAGAATTCTCTTCACATAACTATGTAAATATTGGTTGTATTAGTATCTACTAAATTATCATGTACTCATATATTGCACTACAAACATTTACTGAAAGGTATAATGTATATGTTTATATTATGCACGGATGATGCAATGGTTTAAGTGGTCGCCTCGCCAATACACTACGCTGAATGTTGTGGGTTCAAATCCCACCCGGGATAAAACAATTGGGTAATCCACGAATAGTTGTCCCAAGTCTTGCGTTCTTTGTGTCCGTTGTTTAAAATGTTTGTGTAATACATTTCGAGTGCCCCAAAAAAAAAAAAAAATCTAAATATCTTTAATGTACAGAATTGAACCTGTTACAGTTTTATTAAAATTAAGTATAGATTGTCGTATAAATCGGGAAATACATAAAAAGAAAATTAAGAAACAACACAAAGAGAATAATAAAAAAACGCATACGCGTTGATCGTCTTGAAGCACCTTTTTGACAGCTTTCTAAAAGTTTGATTTCTTCCTGGAAGTCTCTATGAGTTACTTAGCAGTTTATGTACCAGGACTAAGATAATAATGATAAATAATGGATAAATATGAAAAAGTAATAGAACTGCAGTTACAAATGCTTCCACAATAATAAAATTTAATTTAAATCGTGTATTTGATTTTAAAATAAAACAAACATTTCACCGCTTAAAAGCGAACGCGTATTGTCAAAAATGCTAAGAGACAATATTTGAAACGTTTGATCTAAGCGTTTTGGCACTTTGACACATCATTTTAATCATAATATTAATGTTCCTAATTTCTTAATTCTTTTGGATATCAAAATGGTTTTAGAAGATACTGTACTGCAATTATTCTAATAAACTTGAAACCCCTGTCTGGACCAGTACGTACACTATAGAACACCACGCGATTAGATACCACGTCGTATCTAAGAGGGTTTACGAGAGGGTTATAGGGTTGGCAATGCACAAGTTATTATCAGATCCAATTTATGTGTAAAAAAAAAAATACTAAGATATTTTTTACTAAGTTTTCTTATAGCAAATTTAGTTTATTTCCTCTTTGATTTCAATTCTCATAGAAAGTACAATCACTCGGGTGCAGTCTCTCGTGAAATGTAGTGCCAATTACGTAGATGCACTTATTTTAACGAGGACTCCACTTGGGGAGAGATTTACCAAAGGAACTTAGAGATTTGAAGTGCACTCTAATTCTGGCGGTTGAGTAATGCTACCTTGTATAAGATACTGTGTATTTTTTTGCCATTCTCTAAGGAAGCTTATTTTTACAGACAGAAATACAGATTTTTCCGCTACCAGAAGTTAGCGAAAGCTGTCTGTAATATACCAACGAGGTCGGTACACTGTCAATCAATCAATCAGCCTATCATAGTTCACTCCTGGACATAGGCCTTTCACAAGGCGTGCCACAGCACCTGGTCCTTTGCCTTCCGCAACTCCAGGCATAGCTCGCTCTGCTGCTTGACTTTTAGTTGGTGGATTAGTCCTACCGTTAGTGTCCACGTCTCGGCACCGTATATCATAATAGGTAGAATGCATTGATCGAAGACCTTCGTTTTGAGGCATTGCGGTAATGGCAAAGAGAAAACTCGACGTAGTTTGCCAAATGCTGCCCAACCTAATTGGATCCTTCTGGTGACTTCTTTCTTAAAGTTGATTCTACCAACCTGGATAACCTTCCCCAGGTAGACATTTTCTTGAACAACTTCGAGCGTCAAAACTTTGATGTCAATCGGTCTGAGTTGACATGACATGTTCATTGAACATAACCTCGGTTTTGTCCAAGTTCATACCACACGTGAAGATGCTCCATTCAGGTTGTGCAGCATCTCATCTTGTACACTACAATATTTAATAAAGATATAATAAACAAACATTTTGCTTGGAGGTCACCTTAGCATGCCGCATCTTTTCGTCTCAAAACAACAGTACAGAAAATATATAAAATAATTCAAAAATAAGCTACTGTCGTAGAAAATATAAAGCGTACGTCAAGGTAAAAACAATATTCATCAAAAATAAGGAAAAAAAATATTCATCTCGCTACGCTACCTTAACGATATATCATAACTTATTTCGTACGAATAAATGGAAAAAAACCTATAAACGATGAGAATTCCTAAAACTTTTGCATATAAATATATGGTCCAAAGGTCGTATGTACGATCCATCATTTATTTACTAATAAAATAATAAGTTGGCAATTAACAAAACTTATTTTTCAACGGCTGCTCGTATTACTAGATTAATACTGCACCAACACCTTAATATGTTCGTAGGAATCTATAGAAATATCATTTTATTCCGTCATTTTGCTGTCACCATTTTACCAAAATAGTCGCTATGGCTCCCAGGGGGACGAAAAGTCGGAGTATGAGAAGCCAATATTCAGTAATACACCAGTGTCGATAATTTTTGAAACCAAAAAAAAATAATAGTAGTATGAAACCCATTGGAAAAGGAGGAGAATATTATAAAAATGAAAGGAAAAATAATTTACGGGCGATCTGAGGTCGGGAAGGGGAAGGGGGTGAGCTTTTAGGGGAAAAAACGGTTTATCTCGATTTCCGGCAAAACTACAAGTAATATGGAAAAAAGTCAAATCGCAAAGTTGTAGGTAATAAAAAGATCTACAACTTGTGTATTTACACTTTTTCACAGAACCTCAAAATTTATGTAAAAAATTATAAAATTCAAGTTTTTGGTTTTTTATTTTTATCTTCTACAAAATATTTTTTTTTTCACGAAATTTGGTGAAAGCTTACCTTTTTATGTCCCAAATACACTGTAATTTATTTGATTTGAAATATTTATTTTTTTACCTTATTTTGACTTAATATCGAAAAAGCATTCTAATTTTCAATCGAAAATTCACCCATCAAAATATCAGCTTTTTTCAAAAAGTAGGTGTGCTTTCTGTTCGTTGAAATCTCTTCTTTTGGATGGTGTAAAAATATATATATCTTACCATAGTGAATCTTCTCAGAAAATGCAAAAAATCGAATTCAAATTAAAATTCAATTTTCAATTATTATATACAATTTTGAGCTATTTATTAAAATTTACACTTTAATTACTCGAAAAACGTAAGACTATATGTTACATTGATAAACAAGAAATTGCAAATCGAAATAAACTATAATCAACAAACAAATAAGTTCATAAAGTTATTATTTAATAAGACATCTACAATATTTTGAGAAAGTTGTAGAATCAATATATATATATCACTTCACTACATATTAAAAAACAAATTCCACCGCCGCAAGTCTGTCTGTCTGTTCGCGATAAACTGAAAAGCTACTGAATGGATTTTCATGCTGCTTTCACTAATAGACATGAGGAAGGTTTAGGTGCATAATTTGTTAAGATTTTGTGTAAATTGATTGAAATATGTTGATGATTGGTGAAGATGTCTCTGCTACCCGTGCAAAGCCGGGGCAGGTTGCTAGAATAATATCGAAAGACGCGTTAGGTGTTGTCCATAGGTTACAATGACATTATGCTTGTCGCCTTAGATAGATCCTTAAAAAAGAAGAGAACCTCTTGGCAAAGAAGGATCCTTGGGTTGTTTTCAGTAGCAAAATCAGTACTTTGCTAATGGTGCTGGCAAAAAGCATTCTTTTCATTTTCCAGGTTACAACTTGAGCAGAAGTATGGTGTGCCCTACCTCTTAAAGCATCTGAATTAGACAAAACAATAGTAATAGTGTTTGGATGCTATTAACCATACCTATCGGCTGGCTTTATAGAACAAAAAAATAATATAATTGCATTTGGTTTTGCTTTGTTTTAAGTAAATAATGGTTTTCATTTTCATGTTCCTAATTCAAAGTGATTACTCTTAACAAAAGTCCATTACGTTCAGTGTATCTGTTTGATCTAGAAAATGCTGATGATTTCACGTAAAATACAAAATAAAAGACAGCCATATAAATAAACTGGGCCTATTACGGAACCCTTGAAAAGAGGCAAAGCAATAAAAAGCGTCATTACCCTTATATTTACAGGGGTAATGAGGATTTCAATTCAAATTATTTCTTTTTCAATATATTTGCTTATTTCACTTTGCTTTTATTTAGTGCAATTATATTTCGGGTTCAAACAAAAAGAACCGTCACGTTTCAGTGAAACAGAAAAACAATTTTCAAATTTTATTTCCTACCAAATGAAGCAAAATAAATATATATAGCATCAAGCACGAAACGAAATTTCAAACGAAACATTTATTTATGTAACGTACCCGTGCGGGTTTTGTGTAAATATTCGCTTGCTTTTTTATATTAACTTACCTATATTATTAGGTATAGTCAAAATTTGTATATCTATGATACTTTTATGAGTTATTAGTACCTACATATCTTTTAGGTTCTAACTTTGAGCCGATCCAATATGTAAGCCTACAAAAATACAACCACCTATTTGTCTTTATATTTTAAATTTATTTTAACAGGTTACAATTAATAACAAAATACAAATGGTTCAATGAAACGTATAAATCTATCACGTTCAAATAACAATAAATAAGGTAAATGGTTTTGGCGTACTTATTATTAGTTATAGGCACAACTACCAAAATTAAACTGTTTTTAATTTTGTTTATGAAATATGAAAGTTTTATTCATTGTTATTGAACTTTCATCAGTTAAAATGTTTAATTGCTTCGTCCATGAAGATAACTGTGGTACTGCTTTTATCACTATTGCTGCACATATTATTTACGATTAAACAAGATCAATAAAAAGCTATGAAAAATTCGTTGCGATTCATAAATTAGACCAAATTTTGTTGTCAAAGAAAAGGAAATCAAGTTTGGTAATTAATTCATTCCATATGAATACTTATTACTGTTAGTAACTTTTATAACGCCTATTATAAATGTATGTTTATTTCTTAAGGAAAATTTTAAATATAGCTTATATTCGTTTGAAGAAAAACTAAATAAATTAATTCCTTTAGTCAAAAATAATAAAATATACAAGGCCATTATCATTAAGGAAATCTAAAAAAAGTATTTCAATTGCTCCTGTTAACAAGTTCAGGTCCTTGAAAATTTTCAAATTAAAGACCAAAAATGTCTAACTAATTATGAAAGGAATTTTGCCTTTCACTAAGCCACACACAACGTTCATTTGAAACCAAACAAGATCAATAAAAAGCTATGAAAAATTCGTTGCGATTCATAAACGCTTTTGGCCCCAATCTCATCAATATAAGGTTAGGCATGAAATGAACACAAACAGTTGTACTGGATTACTGACATTGGGAACCGCTTGAAATGTTTTTGGGTATACGTTTAAATCCTTTTTTTGTTCGGTGAGATTATTCGATATAGGGATGAGATTTTGTCCTAGATATTGATTGAAATGTTGACGTACGTATAAATACCTACAAATTTTAAAATATTAGCTAGGAAGTTGATGTGTGTCATGTTTCTTTGAGATTACTGCAACTAGTCTATCCTGGGATGAGTTTAATGAGGTTACCATTCCTACTGATCCTTACTGATCTCAAAAGTTTATTTCCTTTATTGATTACTCGTTGTCATAGGAATAACATAATAGGATTTCCCTTAGAGTTTATTTTCAGTATCAGTTAATGTTAATTTATTTTTTAATTTTCTCCTGTGAACTAAGATTAAGAATTATCAGACGTTTTTTAGGGTCATTTTTCTTAGGGTTGATTAGTTAGGATCTTCACATTTTTTTTTCTCTTTTATGATATTGAAGCAATACAATTTTTTTTATTTAAGGACGTTTTTGTGCGATATTAAAAATAACTGCAATCAACAACAATGTGTCTCAAAATCCAAAGGTCCCAAAAGGGTCCACGTATGTACAGTTACGCAAACTTCAAATCGTATAAAGTTAACCAACACAATACATAATGGTCGTCTAATCATTGGCTGAAACAGGTGGATGAAGTTCGATCTCCCATCTAATGCTTTGAAGTTATTTTGTTATTAGCTATAAGTATTACATAGAAGCTAAATATCACTACCCTTGACAGAACATCCACAACTTTTATATGTCTTGCGTTAATAAGGCTGCCTAAATTGGAAATCTGTTTAAATATTAAAGGCATCCAAAGGAATTTTAAAGAATGATTAGGACATAAACATAAAACAAACACAATTCTAAACACCTTGACTGTAGCTGAGTATTCTTTGGTCTAAAACCAGTAATTGGACTCTTGAGCTCGATACAGCAGTCATATAAGTACATTAGGAATCGCACCACCGAGGCAGTATCTTTATTTATTGGCTTACCAACAATTCGGTACACTGTCGGTGACATGTTAAATATGAAGAAAAAAGAAATGGTTTAGTATAACGACTTCTTGTATTAGAAAAACTCGATTTACAATTGAAATAGTTTTCACGTAAAAAGAGGTAGTAAAAGTAATAACTTCGTAATATTATCCAATAGAATAGAATAAGATATTTTATAGATGTTAAGTATGACTCTATTAATTATGCGAAGTAAATTATTCAAATGCTATTGTACAAAATCAGATCACTATCGAGCATACACAGACGGTTATAGGCAAGCTAGTGCCAAAAACAGTACTGGAAAGTAGAG
This sequence comes from Callimorpha dominula, assembly GCA_949752705.1. Lineage (NCBI taxonomy): Eukaryota > Metazoa > Arthropoda > Insecta > Lepidoptera > Erebidae > Callimorpha > Callimorpha dominula. The sequence goes on from OX457005.1 coordinate 7,224,806, forward strand.
GATGCAAATTCGAGCCCTCACAGTTTAATACAATTAAATTACAATTACCTGCTATACAGGAAGTAAAATGTCATTTAAATCATGAAAGGATTTTCTTAATGCCTTCCCGTAAGCCACATACAACGTACATTTACCCAATAGAATTCCATTACATATTGAAACCACGTTAAATCATTGTACCTATTATTTTAAACACAATTTTCATCAAAGATATTCTAGCCGTTTTTAAATTAGAAAATCAGCTTTAATAAAAATACAAGATACTAACTTTCCATTTGAGGAGATAGAGTTTTTTTGTCTGAATTAGAACAGCGTGTCTAGGGACGAACATTTACCGGAGTCGCCAGAGCCCAATGAGACCAATATTTTAAAATGACTGTGTTCTATATGAAGTACATAGAGCATCAGTACACAGTTCTTGGTGTGACATGGCACACATACATTTATGCATTACCTATTTAAATACTTTTTACCCAATATTAAATAAACTTTTTTCAGTAAATCAAATTTCACAGCAGTTTTTAATAAGGGCCACATTCTCGCTTAGAATTTTTGTTTTGTTCAAATACTTCCGATGAAAAATTTTGCTCCTATTTTTTGTTCGAAAGTTGTACCAACTAGATTTAACTTCAAGTTTCACTTACGTGTATAAATTAGATTTTACAGTAAATCAGCATTTTGTGGCGCATACCGCCGCTGAAAAGGCAAAATGTATTAACGGCCACTTCTATGTAATGAGTTAAGTAGCGTTATCTGTTTATTTACATACGAGTATGTAAGATGGCTTACATTATTATATGACTAGATTTGGCTCGCGGCTTCGCTCACGTTAATGTAAATTCTGCCCATCAATTTACTATCTTTCGGGAACATAATTATAATAAATAATTCTTCCGTGTGGTTGTATAAAAGTAAGTGGCGATGGAAGTAATGACAATTTTGTATAGCACGTCAGCCTCAGTGAGACGTTAGCCGAAGGAAACAATCCAAACAAAATTACCAATTTTTAATTTCTCTATTTTAAATCGTCATTTTGGTAGGGTTTTTTACTGAGCTGTTGTCATTATTGGGGTCTACAAACCGAGGGTTAGATTTAGGTTTCACCCTCCTCAATAACAATCACCTTACAATTGTGGCGGCAAGACCAATGATGGAGGATTGGCTGGAGAGGCTATGGGGAAAGCTCTCGCTAAACGCGCGTTTTGTAAAGAAGTGATATCCATTTAAGGGATATCACTTCCAAGGGATGTCATTACATCACATGACAATAAAATGTTTTTTTTTTCTTATAACGCTGGTCTCACATGGTTCTGATCTAATGAATCTTAATATGTTTCTGTTCTGACCTTTAACCGAAACTGGCATACCCAAGAACGCTTAGTACGCAAGTGTACCGTAAACCTTATTAATAGCATTAGAGGTGCACAGTCATGTGGAAAATATGAAACGAAACATTATATTGCGGTTGGTTCGGTTCAGTAGTCATAATATTGCCTTGACAGGTAAAAGCAATGTATCGACCATACAACAAACTATTTTAACGTTTCCTATTTTATATTTAATGGATAAGGGTAAATTACCTGACAAACATTGAATGCATGCCAAATGCAAACTTCAACTAGTGTGCAGCTGCATTTAGAAATATAATGAATATATATTTTCTTTCTTAAAAAAGACAACTCCCGCATTAGGAATTACTCCTGTGTCGCGGGGGACTTTACAAACATACGAACAACGGACACAAAGAACACCCAGACTCAGATGGGATTCGAACCCACAACCTCTGGCTCAGCAGTCAGGGTCACTAACCACTAGACCAACACGCCAGTCTTATACATAATATATTCGAACTAGTCAAATATATAAATATCATAAATTTATTGAAATAGAACCGAAAATACTTTGGTGCACTAACTATACCAGTGTTTAATTAATTTACTTATTTCTGATACAATATTTAATCAAACACTGGTTATACGAGTGCAAAGTAAGACTGAACAAATCAAACTTCAAGGTTTAAAGAGAAAATCGTTGAGCACATTACTTATTTTTCATTTCCGAAAAGCAATATCCCGTATCAACGGATGTTTGGCTTAGCTTTTCCAATTTCCTTCTGAATAGGCACTGAAAGTTTCAAATTTTTCGCAGCATACTGCTTAGCGCCTACGTTCAAAAATGGAGAGTTGCGGAAAATTCGATTTGAGTATTCCAATACCAATTTCCAGGAAAGGTTTTAAAATAATATTTATACCTATCTATTTAAATAATACTTTCAAATAAAAAACATTTTTTTAAATAATGTTGCAATTTAAAAATATATAGTTTTCTTTTTTTCTACATTTGAAATCGTCATATCGTTTTATAACACACTATCAGTGCCTCGCGGTTTCATCCGCGTAAGTCCCGACCCTGTTTGAATATCGGAATAAAAAGTAACCTATCCCTTAATCCAGGCCTCCAGCTATCTGCATACCAAGTTTCATCACAATGGGTTTAGTGATTTTTGCGTGAAAGACTAACAAACATCGATTCATCCAACCTTTAAATTTATAACACAAGCAACGCCTCGCGGTTTCACCCGCGTAAGTCCCGATCCCGTGGGAATATCGGGATAAAAAGTAGCCTATGCGTTAATCCATCTCCAGCTATCTACATACCTAGTTTCATTGCAATCGGTTCTGTGGTTTTTGCGTGAAAGAGTAACAAACATCCATCCATCCATCCAAACTTTCACATTTATAATGTTAGTGGAATGGGATTAGTGAAATTATAAGTTTAAGTGTGTGCTAGAGGCTTTTAGCAACTTTACAACTCATTGCAACAATTCAACGTCATTACTATCCTGCATACATTATGGCATACTCGCCATCAACTCTTCAAACTAGGAAGTCATGAAATTTCACTTTTATAAAAGTAAACTCGTAAACAAACATTATGAAGGAAATTTCTTCGATCGTGTACATTGAGACTTAGGACAGACTTCACTCGATGTCACAAGGAACGAACAACTCAAACCTTGCTTGAAACCAATGTTTTGGATTTCATAAGTACTATAAGGAAATGGTTCGGTCTATACCTCAGCTCGACATTGAGTCTCTCAATTCTTTGGAGCGAGTAGCAGCTTAATGTTTTGAAGTCATTGCGGAAATTGTTAGGTTCGTTGCCAAAGAGATTAAAGGCTTGTGTTAAAGGCAAAGTAATTAAATAAAATTGTACAAAATGCATCGACCGTGTAAATAAGGTCGCTATATTTATACATGAAGATTAATCCCACTAATATTATAAATGTGAAAGTTTGGATGGATGGATGTTTGTTAATTTTTCACGCAAAAACCACTGAACCGATTGCGATGAAACTTGGTATGTAGATAGCTGGAAACCTGAATTCATGCATAGGGTACTTATTATCCCGATATTCCCCCGGGATCGGGACTTACGCGGGTGAAACCGTGGGGCGCTGCTAGTACAACATATTCTTTTTTAGGGTTCCGTACCTCGAAAGGAAAAAACGGAACCCTTATAGGATCACTTTGTTGTCCGTCCCCCGCCGCGTCTGTCTGTCAGTTCGTGATAAACTCAAAAACTACTGAACGGATTTTCATGCAGTTTTCACCAATAGGTAGAGCGATTCATGAGGAAGGTTTGAGTATATAATTTGTTAAGGTTTTGTGTAAATTGGTTAAAATATGATGATGATTATTGAAGATGTCTCTGGGGCGGGTTGCTAGTATTATTATAAGTTGTAGCTTTTTCTTAAGATATGTCACGGCCCCGTGAAGAAACTTTATAGATTTTAAATTTAGTTTGTATTTAATGTCATTTACACCATTTACTCAACAAACTTCTATGTGTGTATATGTTCATATAGACATGAGAGAAGATTTGTTAAAATAAATGAATAACGTGTATGTATGTGGTTTTTGTTAATTCAAATTACACAGAATCACTTTGACGTGTTATTGTGAATGTGGTTCACGAATGTGTCCATAAATAATAACAAAGTTTTCAACAGAAATATCAAAAATTATGCTATGGTTCTATTTGAAATTTGACCAACTACAAAATATATCCTAGAGAGAAAAGTTAATGAAGATCGACACATTCCATAAAACTTACGCGTCTGGCAGATTTTTTGTTAGAGTTAGTATTGTCTGTCGATATCACACTGGCATAAAGCAATCATTACTAAAACTGCAAGAATAGTTGAGTTATAATTTTTCAAGCACTTTTAATATTTTTATTTTTCCGGTCAATATAGTCTGTTTTGTCCAACATTATTTACTTTGAACTACAGCAAAACCTTAACATTCATCTCCTCTCAAAACATTTTACCAAATACAAACATACCTTTTAATTACATAATGGGATCAGTATCTCATCATCCAATCCATTATCACAAATAAAGTATTTCTGTGTCTGTCTGGAGTAGTGATACAGGTTAGTTGAATGATTGGCTTGTTTTAGTGTAGACAGTTTTCAGACAAATTCGAACACGGAAAAATCGCCTGCCTCATTTGTCACAGGGCTCAACGCCTTTGAAAGAATCCAAAGATGGTGAACCCACAATCGCCTACTGAATAATTTCACAGAGTAGTAAAAGATAATTCTTCCTATACGTACATACACCGAAGAAACTTACTGATTAACCGAACGAAGGTCTATGCTTTATACAGGGTTCACGGCTCACGGCCCTAAAAAACACCAAAAGTGGTCTACCAACCCCAATAATATAATCTTCCTTGTGACATTTCTTAACTATACACGCTTGGAGAGACAATGGCCGTAACTTATAGTTAGTAGTAATTTTTTTTATACTTTTGCATTTTTTAATTTAATAAGTTTATAAACCTTTCAAAATATAAAGTTAATTTAAAACATATTATGATTCCTAACGATATATTGTTTTATTGTTCTAAGCATAAAACTTATAATAGCGAATACATATGGCTACACAATGAGAATGTAATACTGGTGACCTAGATTTTCTTTGTTCTCTAAATACTGTAGTTTCAGATGTTGCAACTTTAGGTCTTACAGTAATGTTAATCTCTACATTTAAGATGTTCTAGAAACACTAAGTTTAAGGAGAAAAAGCGGGTATAACGCGAGGGTAATTGAAATCACCACTAAACTTCAGTTCAGTATATTGATAATGCTTTATCTTATATTATATCTTATCTATTTTCTATATACATAAAGCGAAAAGATACTTACTCACTTATCTACTGACTAATCATGAAATCTGAAATACCACTTAAACTATGAAGGTGAAACTCAGCAGGGAGGTAGTTTTTGAGAGGGAGACGTCAGCTAATAATGGATTTTGCGACAGGGATTTAAAGGTTCTAAGGGCAAGTTTGTATGAAAGTATTTAAGTATAAGAGACCTGTAATTTGGCATAGAGTTAGTTTATAGGACTCTTCAGATTACTATGGATTTTACAACAGTGCCGGATTAAGATGTAAGCGCTCTCGTAAATTTAAATAAAAGACGTTGGTTTCTTGTACTAGAGGCCTGAAATTTGGCAGGAAGGTAGTTTATAGGTAAGACATTTAAGTTAATAAAATATTTTGCGACAGATCGAAAAGTCTAAAGGCTTTGGCCAGATTAAATCAAAATCCTGTTTTTTTTTTTAACTAGAAACGGGAAATTTAGCAGGGAGGTAGTTTATAGGTAGAATACTTGAACTAACAATGGATTTTGCGACAGGGCTGGTTTCAGGAGTCTGAACTCTTGCTACTAAAGACATAAGGTTGAATTATTCTGCTTTAGAAATAAAAAACAATAAATAGGGTTGAAAGATTTTTCTTTACGGGGACGGCTGGGGTGGTATTAGTTTCTTTCGGATATTCATTTGATTTGGGGATAAATATAATGACCACCAAAACGGACGTTGTAACCATTACCTCTATTACCTAAATATATATATATACCAATCAGCAAAAAAATTGAATCTAAACAAAAAAAAAAACCTAAAACCTAAAATTACAATGATTCTAGTTATTTTAGTCATGACTGCACTTTAAATTGTACTATGAAATCAAATTTAGTAAATGAGCAAATTATTGCGCTATTTCTATACTACCAAATATATATGAACACTACATATACGGTACATATGAAACCGTAAATGTCCGAAGCGCAGTGTACGTTAACATCCCGTAAGACCAAGCTAGCTGGTGAATGTCCGTGATTTATTCTCTTCGTTACGATTTCGTTCATTCACCAGTGAATGTAATAATACACCACAACGACTTGGTGTATCTTCATTATGTGCGACGGTAATATGAAAATATGATTTAGAAAAAGTTAGTAGGGTTAGGTTAGGTTAGAACAGCGAAGAGGGTACGGCGCGGTTCTTCCCACGCGGCACGTGGTGGCCGAGTGTACTACTAGAAGAACCGCGCCTTACCCTCTTCGCAGAGATCGGAGGAAATCTCTCACTGTCAGCTATTGTTCAAAGTATGGTTGGCAGTGAGAGTTGTTGGGACGCGGTGATATCCTTCTGCGAAACAGTGATGTCGCAGAAGGAGGCTGCGGAAAGGGAAAGGGAAATATCAACTACCCTCCCGATCCGCAACAGGTGCACCGGGCGTCGCAGAAGGTTTGATAATGCCCTCTTTCGGCCCCCCTAAACTGACCCGTGAGGGGCGGATTTGGGGAAATCCGTCTCTCTGTAAATGGGTCCGAGGTGGCAGTGCGACGTGTTCCGCGGGCGCCTCTCTATGGAGGATGGAGGAAACGAGGGGGGATAACTGTTAACCCCCTCAGAGACGGAGCCTGCACAGGCGGGCCAGCACCGCCGGAGACGCGGACGAATTGGATTCCCGTATCCCCGGCAGAAGATGTGAGATCGAACACACTTTTGGTTTTAGCCGGTAAGAGTCCGGCACACCCCTCTGCCGCACCCCAGGTGGAGGATAGTCCATGATGGATTTCCCCAGTAAAAAAAAAAAAAAGGTTAGAACAGCGACCACACGCCAGAACCGAAGGTTATTGTAAATTCGCAAATTTGACGAGAAAAGTGTATGGTTTTTTCGTTTTTCCAAGAAATACTGGTAGGTGTTAATATTCGCGTATATTGTAAATCGCTAAATCTAAGATTCACAGAATCGGCTTTATGTATGTTAACATTCACCGGTGTATGTGCGATTCAAATAAATTAATATAATAATTTTGAACTTAAACCATCGCAATTGCTGGTTATCAACATACACCGGTGCAACTTAACATTAGTACACAGTAACACATATATATACAGACTCCAAAATTTAGGGGTTTATTTACTATTTTTAAGTATATCATGATTTATCTGGAATAATTTACTTCTATAGGATAAGAAGATGTTACTTATTTGAATGTAATTTTATATTAAAATACTGTAATTTTTTTTATGGTTATTAACTATTTTAGGATTAGTGAATTTTTGCCGTTACATTTTACTAGATCTGGTGGTTAGTTACACTTAAACTATTTGATTTTAGTTTAATCCAAAACTAGGTAGGTATTTGGCAGACAGGCAAAAAGGTAGCTAAACGCTAATCTAAGAACAGTTATATTTGCTTAGACCTACTGCAGGAACCTTAGTTGTCGCTCCGTTTACTTTGTACCGTTTCAGTCTCTAACAGTTACATTTTTCTAAATGTAATAAATAGTCTATTAATTCAGAAAACAAACAACTTTAAATACTCTAGAAGCTGGCTGTAAATTTACGAATGGCGTTATAATTTAAAAAAATATCCAAAATTCTTTTAAAATATGTTTTAAAATGAAAGGTCTCAAGTTAGTAATAATTTTCTGCGTATGATGTCTTATATTAAAATCAATGTGATTGTTTGTATTTTATGCGCTGCCGTACTGTTCATTGCCAGGGGTACAGAGAAGAACAAAGGGTAACTAACAACCAAAAAAAAAAATCCAAGGGATGTATAAAAATGTTTTTCGAACGAAGCAAAAGCTAGTTTTTATAAAAAAAACACTAAATTTACAATTTATTGATGCCTACAAAGACAAACAAATAGCGGACGATCCCATGTGATGTATAGACCAATTATTTATAAATCGTTGTGATTTATAAATAACTGCTTGCGACCAGCTAAAATCTACTAATGTATCCATACGTATGTGTATTTGCCGGCTTCGCTCTTTATAGATAGCTATACATGTATGTTGACCTGTATACTGGTGTAGTAGCCGGTCACTTGTGATGCGTCAAAGTCGAGTCTTTTACGTCCTAAAAAATCTTTTTGCCAATGAAAATTTTAGTCAATTCCATAAATTATTGATACCATAGCTAGCCTTAAAAAAAATGTTTGTTGCGAATGCCACTGAAGTAAAACGTAAACATGTGTGCGTGTTTGTGTTACTATAATCTATGTTAACATTGACGTGATATGAACATTTAATGTTGGTACTATATAAATAATAACGATTCAACAATACACTCAATTTAAACATTTTATATTCGTCTAGTAGACACGTAAATCCTCGGTTAACTGTTATTTTAAAGCTTTTCGTGTAGTATTGCGGTCATGAAAAATAAATATGGAATCAAAATATTGCTAAGTGTATAATAAATAAACACTAAAAAGTGCAAATATATCTAAGGAGTCGTCTTCAAATGACTTATAATTTGGTACAGATCAGCTCATCAGATTTCAACATTAGTTTTTTTTAAAGTGCGTTGATTAACTTACAATTATGATTTACTAACCATAGATAAAGTAAACTGTTACTAACAAAATGAATATATGGTCTGAAATAAATTTAATATCATTATTATATAAATAAATTCGGTAGTATAGTATAAGGGAAATTACTACTTATTCTTTTATTACTTCGGGAATATAGAAGGAAAACATAGAGCCAACATAAAAGCTCCACAGGCTATCTTAAAACATAAAGAAGAAAGAAGTAACACTAAACCTGTCTGTAAACCACGCGTGTCGCAATACTTATATAAAACTTAAATTACTTATTAGCTTTTACACTTCCCAGCTGAAGGAAAAAGGCAACTTTCGACGCTAGCTGATTTTGCACCGATCAATCAAGAATGTAATAATAACTAAAGTTAAAAAGATGGCTATTGTTGAGTCCGTCACGGACTCAACAATACGGTCGTACGAAAAAAGAAAAAATATCCCATTCTTGCCCTAACATATTTGCTTTACTATTAAGAAAGGAAAGGAAGGAGGAAGTCATCAGATGTGCGATCAGCCCTTAGATGTAAGCCAAAAAATGCAAGCAATCCGAACGATCTGTAAGGAAAATAGTTTGTTTTTCTTCGTATATATATATATATATATATATATATATATATATATATATATATATATATATATATATATATATAGTCGGGTTACTTTAGTACCGGTTCTGCCTACTTTGGTTCAGACGACGTTTAATATATGTTTTTTTAATTATGTTAAACCGCTGCAAAGTTACTGGTCAAGAACTCACTCAATTTGTATTATTTAAACATAAATAAATAAGTATATTAAGCATTTGTTTTATATGCTTATATTTGTAGCTAATTTGATTTTTAAAATAAATCTTCTTACTTGAAGGTTAACTATTGGCCGACAACAGTTTTCCAGGTAGAAACTTACCCTTACATAAGCGATGAAAAATAAGAATGGAAAAGAAATTGCCCAGCATGGCTTCCCGTAATGCTCCATAAAATCTAACGACTCCCTTATAACGCAGAAACAGTAAGTTTAGCATAAACAAATATCCTGCTGGTATTATTTATAGACGGTTCTACAGATTTTCTAACAACATAAAAACGAAGGTTTGGTTGCGATTTGCATTGAAATGTCTGACGGAGTTGATTTTGCTTTTGCAGAAATTGTCGAAGATGTTGTACGGTTTTTTTTTCTGTGAATCATAATAACATAAAGACCCATGTAAACACCTGTACCCCAAATATGAGAAGTCAGAGCTTCTTATATACTCGTAAAATCAATTCGGATAAGGCTCCTAGTCTATAGTTTGACCTAATCAGTAAAAACAAGTCTTTTTTCGTCAAAGGCCATCTGATCTACAACTAATACGATCTTAGTGCGATCTATATACAGTCTATATTTAGATCGCTGTATGGCAGTCGTTTTTAGTAACTGACCATAAACGTCCATAATCGTCAAGGTAAAACACATTTTAATCGGAAAGAATTCTTTGAAACTTGGAGATGTCAATGGTTTTAAAGATTTCCTTTCATAAGTATTTTATTTCCATTATAAGATATAGGCGTAAACCGCCTTTCAAAAGGTTTAAAAGGTTGTTTCAAAGGTTTCTTAACTATTGTCAAAAGTTATATTACATAAACTAGTATCGTAAGTACTTAAATTTTAAGAATAACTAAATGTCATTTAAGACTAGAAAAATTCAGACGTATCCTTTTACAACTATAGAATCAAAATAACTATATACTACGTTTTGCACGATTGCCTTCTCAGTTTATAAGCGTAAAAGAGATTCGCCTTCTGTATTCAAGAATGGAGAACGTGGTCTAATAGAGTAAAGCTCTCTCTTTGGCCCAAACTATAACCATAAAAAGCAGAGGCAACTCAAAGTCTTAAAGCATATGATGCCTTAACACTTTTCTTAAATCAACCACAATGACATACCATGTTGTTAATGATATTAGATCCTCAGTGTCGCGTGACAAGAGTACGAGAAGTGCAAAGTTCTTTGCATATCAGTACCGGCTTCAAAATGCTTAGTTGTTTTGGTACTTTCAATATAATTATTATCGAATTCTATTGCAATATATTTTAGGAAATATTAAAAACGTGTAAAACCTTTCAGTGTGTGTAAACAAAAAAAAATGTACGCATAACTTTTTCGTGATTAATTAAACTTCCGGGTACGCATATATCGCATTTCTACTTTTAAATACATTTTACTAGTTTTTTAATAGTTTTCATATTGATATCCGTTATATTATGCTGATTTTCGCAAGTAAAGTAAATTCAAGGAATTGCCGAAAACTTGCCGGGTCGTTTTTGTCATAAAACTCATGACCGGTGAACCGTATTGTCTGATTTACGAGTATTTAGACAGAAACCATAACTTTAAAAACGGCTATTTCACTAAATTACGAGTGCTACTTTGAAAATAATTAATACGTGCATGTGTAAAAAATTTGATGAGTTATATCTTATAGTGTGTACCTAGTAGTGTAGTGTCTATTAAAATACCAAGGCTTCCTTAAAACGAACAATAAGTGATGCTGTACCATCGAAACAAGGGGTTCAGTGTACATTGAATATAAGAAGTCATTAATTACATGTATTAGGTACAATAAAACTAAGTCAAACTCCACTTTGCTAATTTCTTATTGGAAATGATATAGTTTCCTATACATTTATGGGAGCTTGACGGTGACTTTTTGCAGCGATGCAATCGCAAAAAGCCTGCGATACAGTCGCGATGCTGTCGCTGGCAGTGCACCTTCACCCACGTTCATGATTCTGTTTTGCTACAATTGAGATATTGTTGCGCGTCGGCGTTGTGCAAATGTGCAGCTACGGTGCCACAACTTTTATAATGGACTCCACCGAGACTACATGGATCAAGTTTCGTTTACATGGATGCTGACATGCGTTGTAAATGTACGTGACCAAAAGTAGCAATGCAGAGCGCGTTACCGAATCGCTGCAAAAAGTCGCCCTGGCCACCTACCTATGATAACAAAAGAGTGGGGGGGGGGAGTACATTAATTAGTTCTTAAAATATGTATTGTATATTTTTTTGTATTGGTTCATTGGCTAGTATTCAGCTGGTGCTTTCGCACATTTGAGTAGTTTTTATTTCCACATATAAAGTGTACTCTCTGACCCCAGCTAGATGAGCAGTCCGCTACTAACTAAAACTGAATGTATTTCATGTACCTACACGAACATTTTAATATAGGTATATAATATAGTTACATTGATTAATTACTAATTAAACAGTACCCAAAGATATTAAATGCACACTCTCACTGTCAATGATGGATGAAGAATTCAGCTCTAAAGAAACTGCTCCAGTCCTGTTTTTTTCTATGGATATATACTACCAAAGCATAAACGGAATTAACGGGCTACGCAGTAGGCGTATCTATTGAAAGTTTATCCATTAAAATCTCATTTACCAAGTTTACCCAATTTAATCAAGGGGTTAAGTACCATTAAAGCACTTTCAATATTTGATAATGGATAATTTTTAAGTAAGCAAAAATATATTGGCAAGACATTAAATGAATTATTTAAAAGCAGATGTTAATTTTCTCTCTGTCTTATCACGTCCTATAAGCAATGGACTAAGAACGCTGAAAACGTTAAGTCTAGTTTATTATATCTAAGAATTCTTATTTATGTTTTATTAAAAATGTTAAAGTACTGTTACACTTTGTGTACATCTGCCCCATCATACCCTTATTAATAATAGAACAACACATTTAAGATAGTTAGAGGCATTATTATGACAATGAGTTTAATCATAGAAATAATATGAAAAATAAGAAGCTATTGCTCTCACTGCTATTTGACATTGTTTACCCAGAACATCATCTGCTTCTATTTTTAATGGACTCGTACAAAGAAGTAAAGTACAAAGAACTCGTACATTGCGTAGCATTACAAAACCACATTTATAGAGACAAATATAGTCTTTATTAATATTGTTTTTTTTAATTGGTATAGGGGTCAAACATATAACAAGATAGTAAATGACTACTGCACAATGGGCACCTGTAACTCAAGAGTCACAAGTGCGTTGCCGCCCTTTAAGGTGGGAGAAGAGGGGGAGGGGGGAAAGAGTGGGAATAGGCGAGAGGGGACAAAGGGGAAGGACGGGAATAGGGGAGAGGGAAGGGTTAGGTTAGGGCCTCCAGTAACCTCACTCACGCGGCGAAAAGCAATGCAAGCAATGGATAAATATCTAGTCCAGTTGATGACCACAACTTCTTTCTATACTACTGACCGGAAAGTGCAGCCCAGGACGTCCACCAACAAGATGGATAGACGTATCGTTGGTGGATGCCAGCAGCTTCCAACCGGTCTTCTTGGAAGTGAGTGAAGGAGGCCTATGTCCGTCAGTAGACGTCTTAAGGCTGAAATGATAATGATGACGACAATCAAGCACAAGCCGTTACCAGTGCCTGTAACATGGTAGTGACTAACACTACTGATAGTGGTAGTCGCCTAGTAGTAAAGGCAGGGGGTTTCACAATACAAGTTACTGCGTCGTAAGATATCATGTAAAGTCTGCAACGCACAAGTGTGATAAAACTTGTGCGTTGCCAACTTTACATGATAACGTATTTAACTTTACATGATCATGACTAATCAAATCACTATGATTTCAAACCTTGAGGGACAAATCTAATTTGAGTAAAAAGAAAGCAGTGTGATATCATGTATATCATGAAAAAATGTCGCAGAAAATGAAAAAATAATTAAGTGCGAATTTAAATCCAGAAACAAAAGCGTACCAATTAAATTTCTTTTACTTAGATAATACACCAATTACTGTAGGTTGTATAATAAAATAAAACTAGTATTTATTAATAATCATATTACTTAATACAAAGATCTTCGACCATTGCGTCCTACCTGTTACGATCTATGGTGCCGGGACGTGGACCCTAACGGTGGGTTCTAATCCACAAACTTAAAGTCTCGCAGCGATGCCACGGAGCTATGCTAGGAATTTCTTTCACTATCTTCCTGTCCTTTTTCCAATTTTATTTGGGGTCGGCGTAACGTGTAGGTAAAACAGGTATTATAATTATTTTACAATAATTTTTTCAACATTGCAAAGGATTTGGTGTATTTCGTTTATGGCCGGTCGCCTACCAGACCTTAATCCTCCTCGAGAACGTAGTCGCTTTCAGACGGGACAAAGAAAGAAGGTAAATTGGGGTAAGGAAAACGGATAGGGCGAGGGAGCTATGTTTGGAATTTCTTTGAAGTAATGAGGTCATCCGACAATGAACAAAGTTACCGAGTTTACTACGACAGACGTTACTGAAGTGGAATTGGGCTGCCTACATCTCCTCATCCTCAATACCTCATCAAAGACCGATGATCATATGAGCAAATGAACGTAGATTGGAGACCGCAAATCAGTGAACGGAAGATGGGTAGCCCCGCAACCAGATGAACAGATGACCTGAGAAATGTAGTTGGACTGGATTGGATGCGGAAAGCGGAGGACCGGGTGTTATGGCGCACATTGAGTCTTCAAATTTACCTGATGGAAAGTGACGATAAAGACGAATGCAGTACGTCACATAGTCGTCAAAGACAAATGTAGTAACCGTATAAATCCTCGTATTATAAAGAGTTTACGAATTTGAAGTCAAGGCAGAGTTGACTGTGTAAATCCGATACTACACTACTAACACAATATCAATTATCATTTTAATAACACATATTGAGTTATCTTTTTGGTAAAAATACAAAGCCTGGCTTAGGTAGGTTGAATTTGAAAAAATTTAACGGTCATCTGAACATTTTAAAATAATGTTTTATTAACGTCGTTCAACTGAAACGTGTCAACGGAGAAAATTTTATATGTGAGTTTCAAGTTTAACGAGATCAAATCAATCTGTCATGCGTCATATTTTTTTCGATAATGCTTATAAATGTCCAAAGTTTTCTTGAAGCTTTTCTCCACTGACACGCTTCAAGAAAAGTTGATCCAGGCAGGTTCTATTTTAGATTCTTTATGAACGTGCAAGACTTTTTCATTGCATTGTAATCTGGATATTTTGTTCTGGGAGAGAGATAAATTGGTATTGGTTTTGTGAGCTTAATTACAGATCTGATCAACTGTTAATATCAGGCGTGTATAGAAATTATCTCACTCTACTGCACTCAAACCCATACCACGCACACTAATTTGAGGACTCCCTTTATAGTTAAAGATTGCTACTCTAGATGTACTGTATAATGGTATTATACTATAACTATCATACCACTCCAAGACAACAATTTAAATTTAGTAAACTTAGTAAAGTAAAAAGTGCAAGACAATAAATCAATCGTGAATCCTGATGCCAATTATGGTTATTTATACAGTGGTATAAATAACCTTTATTTTAGTGTAAACTTCTTTTGAATCGTTGTAATTTGAAAATTCGATGAAACGAAAAAGTCATACTAAAAAGAGAAACATTATTCATAAATATGATTTAGCCTGCGAGAGAATGAGATAGAATACAAGTATACAGTGTTTCCTGTAATCTTCACTAGCACGTGTCTTTCCGCTTGCGTACTACGAAGCCTTCCAGAAATGCGACATGCATTGCAATTGTGCATTTGCGTATTAAAATTCGTTGGTTAATTACTTTAGAAGTTCCACTTCTGCCATCTGTGATTTGACACACACACTTTTTTTTATGTACGGATCGTGGACGAAGTCGCACGTTTAAATATACTTAAAATACTTCAGAGATAGAGGTCTCGCACTTCCCGGCACGAGTTAGTTCGATTTTAAGGTATGCGTTCACCTTCTCCATAACAATGCTTACGCTAACCAATGCATTGATATAAGCAATATCTCTTTCCTTCCATCTTACTTTCTTTAAATAAACTCCCAATTTTCCCATTTTTAATTCCCAAATTACCCGGTGGATGCCAATAAGCTTGCCCCCTAAATAATAAAAAAGTGAGTTGGCAAAATGTTTGATACGGATATACCCTTCAGGAATTAAATTTGGAGAAATTGGGAGTATGCGCATACCTGTAACTCGAACCTTTAAGTCAACAGTATTCAACATTACTAGTACTCTTGCTAAACTCTCCGAAAACAAAATGAAATATAAATCAGCTATACTCCAAAAGTTTATTACAACCCATATACTAAAGATCGATTTTACTATGCAAAGAACCTTACAAACTCATATCCTGTATAAAAAACTAACATATTTGCGTACAAAATGGAACCACACAGATTGATATTATGACTGAAATAACAGAGTGCGAAAGCTCATCAAAAACTGTTTGAATAATGTATACGTGTGTCAAAGCTGAATCATCAAATGTAAAATGTATTTAAATATATTCGGTGACAAGACGTAGATTATTCAGTTTCAAAATACAATAAGTTAGAGTGAGAAGACGTAATTTTAAAACTTTAACGTTTTCGAAATTATATTTATATTGTTTTGGTAATTATTTTTATACTAGCAATAATATTAAGTAATGTCGAAGCCGATCTTTTAAGAAAGTTCTTTAGTATTTACTACTTTTTGTAATTAAAAATGTATTGCAGAAATAATACAAGTTGTCTATTCGAAACATAAATTAGGGTTATTGAAGTACCTAATGTTAATTAATTCTATAGGTCTGTTTGTCAAAAAGTAGGTCAGTCATGGCAGCGAATGAATATTGTCACAAATAATTTAATACAACGTTTTTAATATAACATATCAAATATATTTAATAAATATTTTTTTTAAGTTGATAAATATATTACATGTAGCTAATACACGAAAATTATTGACACAGTGTACTCTGTTACAATGGTTCTAATTTTATTAGCCACCATTTTAACCTTGACCGAAATGGCTTAACGCTTATGCTGTCTTTCATGCAAAGCCTCTTTAATCGTAAAATGCGAATTTTTTTAAGGAAAATACTTCCTAATGACCGTCCAACTTTGCAAGTTTCAGCCATTTTGGTAATAATGTAGACCGTCATTAAATTATATTGGAATAATTTTTAAGTTGACTTTATAGGTTTACCCACACTTGAGGTGTTGATAGAACACTGTGGGTAACGGAAGTAGCAACGCCTTTGCATTTTTATAGCCGTTAGTATGCAAACTGACTATGCTTTTCTTTAGTGCAAAGTGCGCCTATTTTCTAGACGTAACAGAGTGGAAGCCAGGTGTCAGACTTAGTAATCAAGTGACGAGGCTGGTCATCTGGGTAATTTTGTTGCATGGGTTATCGAGGCCTCAAAGATACTTTTGCCACCCGTTCCTATTCAGGGTTAAATTTGAGGTAAAATGCAGGTAAACTCCGAAAAAATCCGGAACGGTGAACCTATCATTCTACCTCTGTTTGTATTTTTTTCGAATGAGGGGGATACAACGAGAAACATATTTACCCAAAATTTAAGCCTCTCTTGCTTCCGTAGATCACTGTACGGAAGCAGCTGCGTGTTACACAAAGAAAAAATCAGAAAAAAACAATCAGCCGTTGCGGGAATCATTGCCTAGCAATGCAGTGAGATTTACACTTTATAAAACAATTATTCGATAAATAACAATCACCAGCATAAAGTTTACACAATCTCCAACTCCAACTTTGTTCACTTTAATTTATTAATTCAAATATTATTTAACAGTACACAAAATTAACACAGTTGTATCGAATAATTTCATGGAACAGCTTTACTTAATTTCTATTTGAATAAGTTGCTGGTAAGTTCGGCGGCTGCATTTCATTATCTGTTTTCGCTGTTACCAAATTAATAGCCACAAGAGGTTTTAATTGTTAGTTTGCTTGAATTGTGTGGCAAGTTATTAGGAGTAAGACATATTGTAGAATTTAACAGCCTTAACTCTATACATAATCGGTAAAAAGTATTTATTCTACTAATAAAAATCTTAGAACTAAAGATAGTGTGTAAGTATTATGTTATGGTTACTTATTACGCAAGTTTTAAAAATCGTTCCCAGTCGTAGAAAAACGACGGATTAGATTTATTGACGATTTTTGTTTTTGATATAAGTCTACTGAAAACATTATACTTTATCATAAAACAAAACATTTTTCAAAGCTCATACACGCAGTAATATTTTCAGATTTAATTATCAGAAATTTAAAAAAACACAACCGTTTTCAAAATATATCGTAAAACATCATTTGAAAACTTTAAAGTGCTCTCCCGTAAAGTTACTTAAAATCAAATCCATCGTTTTTTTTACGACGACGAAATATTGACAAATATAAAAATTAAAGGAGAGTCACTACGGACGAGATTGTCATCGTCATAAAATACAATTACGGGGACTGTAAAATATATTACAAAAATAATCAGGAACAGAATGAAATTTTCTCGTAACTTTCAAACCATGTGCATAATTCCTTGAATAGGTACTATCGATAGAAAAGCTCTGTGTTAGATAGGATTGGAGGCGTTATATCCAGGGCTTCTTGTGGACTCAATAATTTTAGATATAAAAAGGTCATCTGTTAAACGACCGTGGTCAAAGTAATATCAATAATTTATTTTTAACCTAATATTAAAATGAACGTTTATAACCATAGGATAAGTTAAGTTTTGCATTTCATTAGTTGTATAGTTTTAAATACTTTGTGAACAAACACGTAAACTTTGAATTACGGGAGTTACGGTGTAATTTATGATAACTAGAGATCGGATAATCGGATGCATATTTACCTAAAGTTATTTTTTGGATAACAAATTATGGAAGCGGCTTCTAAGTATATTTTTATTTACGAATGCAGTTGTATTGTCGCGTCGCTACTTGCGCACAAGCAAGTATAATTTGCCGTCTCACTCGCACTCTTATAAAATGCTTACATTTCCTGGGGTTTAATAGGCCTGATTTGACACTTGTTACAACGTAATAAGGTTGTTTTTGCTTCGTCAAAAATCACTGACAATAAAAGTAGGGAAAAGCAACCATTACACGTTGTAACAGAGCAAGTGTCATTTGTGTCAAACTGGGGTTTATTACATCTCACGGAGTATAGGTACACTTAAATTTGAATTTCCTGGAATCGCGGGATTCTTTCGATAAAAAAGTGCTTTCCATAATAGCCAACATCTCAACTTTAGGTAAATATGCATCCGAATATCCGATCTCTAATGATAACACTTTAGTTATTATAGCTTTAATAATTTTAATTTCGTTTCGTTATTGAAATTTAAAACTTTAATACGAATCTGTATTTAAGCAGTTCCACAAGCAACACGTTCACAAAATATATTCACCTGAATTATGTCAAGGCACTTTGAACACCTTAACTCCGGTTTAATACCTCCAAGATTACCACGGGCTTGAAAGTAAATTTCTAAGTCGACATGAGAAAGTGGGTTATGAAACGTTGATATACTTAATTGGAATTTACTGAACATTTTTACATAAGGTTTATAAGTATCTATTGTTCGAAATTACAGATATAGCTACAATCATAATCTCCTTACGATAACTTATATATCTTACTTTATAAATTTTACCTATCATGGGCATCGGTTGGTACACGAGGTGCTAATAGTAAACGTCTCAAAAACGTAAGATTAACTTCAGCATGAATAATAATAATCTTGAATATATTCAGTTAAACAAGTAAGAGTAGTTCTAGTAGAACTGCTCAAATGCCTTGTAAGTCGATACTCAGCTAAATCACTGTTAGAAAGGCGAAGCGTAAGTTATAATTCCACTATCAAAGCACTAGTTAGGCGGATTTTAAAAGGTTAGAATAGTGTGTTCGATACTCATTACTATAAGATACAACATAATGTTCAAAATAAACATATTAAAGAAATACAATAAATACTTTTTTTGTATACTAATTCGCATAAATTACAAAGACATATACTTTCCATTTATTTATATTTTACACTAAAATCTAGTAATTAATTTATTTCTACAAAAATACTTCATTATCTTTCCATATAATAATAATTTCGTTTTCCAAAAGTAAATTACAATAATGTAGAAAGTGTACTTTCGTTAAAAATTTGGTTTTTTTTTTGTTATTTGACAAACACAAATTATCACTATTTAAATCTTGTAACAAACTTGCCTCTCAGCTCGAATATTGTATTTCAATATAATGAACTGGACCTTCAAGGATAAAGCTTCAAAGCTTTAACAGCTGACAGCTTAAACGGCGTCCACGCGGAAGGATTTCACACACAAATTGACTAGATTTTCAATCGGATCGTTTCGTGTGAACGCAAATCGTCGAATTCAAGATCATTGGGTGGTCAGGACCGCCTGACTTGATCGCGTCACATCAAGTCTGTTCGTGTGGATGCTAATCGACCAATTTTGTCATTTAGTCTGCCTGCAGGCGGCATACTGAGCGGATGTTTACTGATTATTTTTAAAGGATGTGTGTATTTAAGCATTATTAAGGCGTTTTTTTAGTTCGGTGGTTATATTTATGAAATGATTTATATTATCAGATCAATACATGTAGCATTTCTTCAAAAACAAAAAATATTACGTATGCGGTAACCTTTCTTACAACGTCCGTCTAGCACAGAATATAAAATGAAATGAAAATTGGCGATTTAGTTGTTACGAGTGTACGCGAAATCTGTTCGCAAGCCAATTCAATCACAAATCTGATCAGGTAGTAAAATCGTATCGTGTGTACGCTGTTTTAGAAGTACTTATATTAGTTTCGGTATTCCAAGTAATAGTTCTAAAACTTACAGAGATTTAATGAGCTCCGTAAGTTTTAACATATTTGAAAATTACAATTGAAACTAAGTAGAAGCGAATATTGTTAAACTTATGAATTTCCCCCAAATTTGTTTCGTGGTACCACTTTGCGTCAGTTTAGTTGTTATTAGTAATAAGTATGTGATATTTTTATTTATTTTAAGATCTATCAGTACATAATAGTTTATGAAAATATATATTTTTTAAAGAACGTTATGTGTAGTTAACTCAAATACATAATCTAAATAAAAATCTTAAATCGTGTAGAAATTTTACAAAACTGTGTAGGTACAGTTTTATAAAATTTTAGCGAAGAAGTCAATATTTACTTGATTTTTAATTTTTTTAACTAACTTACTTTTATTTATGTAAAAAATATCAAGAAATCAGCAAACCATTTCATAGAGTTAACGAGCCAGACACGCTTTTTTGAACCATTTGAAAAAAAGAAGGTAGTTATAAATTGGCTCCTTCACTCGTGGGTTCTTTCGAATAACCTATTAGTATACTCTGTTTTATTCCTTAGAAAAGTATCCTATATCACTCTTCAGCCCAAAAACTATGCCCAAAAACCATTCCTACGTAAAATGTCGACCCATTACTCAGTTGGGCGTGACAGAAATATTAATCAATAAACACACTTTCGTTTTATAAGATTAATAGGAATAAAAATATAATTAAGGAAATCACAATAAGATTGTGTTTGATATTTTGGTTTAAATCAAAACAATGCACTGATTAAAATTGAGAATGTTCTAAAACAAAAGCTTATGAAGACAAAAGGGTCGAATAAAAACCGGGCATGAACCCGATTGTAATTGATTTGTTATTGCCATAATAGGTCATGGGGGATCATATACAATATTCTGATATCGAACGGTGTTATATAAAAGTACATATAGCAGTTAATTACATCCTGTTAATTCTTGTCTATATTTATTTTATCAGTATTCCATACTTGCCATATAAAATTATAATAGGGCACAAGTGGCATCATAAATATTCCAAGTTTTATGAGTAACGTTTAGTTGAAAAAAAAAGACTTTTTACGGAATATGATCACAAATTACTAGCCCCATTGTTTAAGCCGAACGCTTGTGTTAGGCGTAACCAGAATAATATAGTTGAGGTATAGAATGGCGTTCAAACTCGCAACTCTTGGGAAAGTCAAGACCTTTACGTTAAACCTTTTTCCGTTTATATAAACTGGGTGTGTTTTAGTCTTTTGTCAGACTAGTCTAATTTTGAATCTGACTAGGTGCTCTTACTTACGACTTACTGACAATTAAGCCTGTACCTTTATTAAGCTTGGCTGAATGGTTAAATTAAGGCACCGAAAGCAATATTAAAAGATTATTATTTCACAATTTTAGAATGATCTTTCTTTTTAACCGACTTTAAAAAAAGGAGGAGGTTCTCAATTCGTCAAAATCTTTTTTTATGTATGTTCACCGATTACTCGAAGACGCCTGAACCGATTTGGAAAATTATTTTTTTGTTTTTTTGTTCTCGACTGACTTCGATAAAATTTAAATAAATCTCTTATTTAAATTTTATCGAAGTCAGTCGAGCGGTTTTAAAAAAAATATTGTAGTCTTGATACTTTTTTAAAAGATAATTTAAGATTGTTTACAGATGAGCTAACCAGTTAGCAAAATAACATTTGAGAACATTTTATGAAAATAAAATATTGTGCCACACTATTTTTCCTACAGCCCAATATTTTTTTAGCCTTTTAAATGTCTTTCAAAGGCAACGTTTTGTTCAACAGGAATGAAATTTTATGAGTGGTTAGCCTTCGCTTGATTGGCATATATGCGAACAAATAAAAAGAACAGTTAATTTTAATTTCTTATCAGTTCACTGGTTCACACTGTGAAACATTCCCTAACTACTAAAGTTTGCAGAAATCTTTTGATTATCTGCTCTTACTCCAAGATACGCTTCTGTGTAATAACTTTCTTCATGATTTGAATTGTAATTATCTTTGATTGTTTCCGATGCTACGAATTGATTGTAAATCGGACGGTTTAAAGATTCTTGTAATTGTACTTTTGACGATTTGTAGGTAATTTTGCTGGCTCATTTAAGACAATCAATACTGTAAGCTGTTTAAGGTATGAACACACACACAAACACTACCTAAAATTTCAAAGGGTCTATTATCTTATCTGTGGTCTGCCGAAGTGCTGAAGAAAGACATATCTATTATTTTTTCTGTAGCTTTCTATTTTTTTTTTATGGGATAGGGGCAAACGAGCAGACAGGACACCTGATGGTAAGTGACTAGTACCACTCATGGTCACCTGCAACGCAAGAGTCACAAGTTTGCTGCCGGCCTTTAAGGTGGGAGTACGGACAGGGGGGAGGGTGGTTATGGCCTTTTTTTTTTTTTTTTGTGCGTGTGGAAACCCCCTCGGGCCGTCACCCCACCGGGGTTTTCGGTGGGGCGGTGTGTCGGAATCGAACCGACTAAAACCACACGGTGTGCCGTACTGCGCCTTAAGTAGGAGGGATCCGGGAACAGCTTTTATTAAGACATCCGGAACCCTCCTAGCGCCTGCCCGCAAAAGCGCGGGCACCACCTTCGGGTAGAAACCTCTCAAATAGGCGACGTCCAGGCACACGCGGACGCCGCCTCCTCGCGGGGGCCACTATAGCAGGTGGAGGGGATAAAACCCGTCCCGTCCACCCGCGGCCACACTCAGGGCGGCATGAGGCGCTGTTAAGCGCGCCTCCGCCGCCCGGTTCGCCGGCGGCGAATTAAGTCCGAGTGGAGGTCTTCCTCCCGGACCCTTTCCGCCGCCTCCTTCTGCGAGATGACTTCCTCACAGAAGGTTGCGACCGCGGTAAAATTCCTGTCGCTACCGGCCATGGAGCGTATGACAGCCGGCAGCGACAGATCCACTCCGATGACTGCAGTGAGGGCCCGACGCTGCGCCGCCCAACTGGGGCAAACCGCCAGCGTGTGCTGAGCCGAGTCCTCACTGCAGTCGCAGTGGTGACAGGCGGGACTCAATTCCCTCCTAGCGACCGAGTGCAGGTACTTCCCGAAGCAGCCGTGCCCGGAAAGAACCTGCGTCAGTCGGAAGGAAAGGGTCCCGTGCTGCCGCCCTGCCCACTCGACGATGACCGGCTGGAGCGCCTCCACGGCGGCAAAGCCAGCACGTGGAGCCTCCAGCCGGGACGACCAACGAGCCATCGTGGCTCGGCGAGCGGCCTCACGCCACTCGCGTACCTCTTCGGGCGGGGGCCGACTGCCGCTTCCCGCCCGGAACTCAGTCGTCCGCCGATAGACTTCGGCGAGCACTTCCGCCTCCAAATCCCACGGGGGAGTCCCAGCCAACGCGCACGCCGCCTCCGTCGACACGGTGCGGTAGCCGCGTATGGCTCTAACCGCCATAACCCTCTGAGGGCGCCAGAGGCGCGCCCTATTCTGGGCGGTCAGAGCCTCCGCCCACACCGGTGCACCGTAAAGTGCCATTGACCGGACAACCCCCGTGTACAGCCGTCTCGTAGCGACGCTGGGTCCACCCAAATTGGGCAAGAGTCGCCCAAGGGCGGACGCAGCGCCGACCAGCTTTGGAGCAAGCTGCAGGAAGTGCTCGTCGAAGCGCCACCTTCCGTCAAGGATCAGGCCCAGATACTTGATGTGGGCCTGAGGGTGGTTATGGCCTCCGGCAACCTCACTCAATTGGCGAAACACAACAAAGCATTGCTTCACGCCGCAAAGGTTATAATGAAAGTACCACGCTTGAAACTATGGTATTTGGTACTGTGTTACTCGTGAAATAAGGTTACTATTTCACGAGTAAGAACGATTAAAACAATACCAAACAGGAACTATGCTGAAATTTAAGGGTGAGCACTCATACTAATGGTCACACATAACTATTTATTCTTGTTAGTGCTACCACAGACGTCAACCGACTTCTAACATATTTATATGTGTGTATAGTTTAGTTCCAAGATAGCTAAATTAATGTTTAGCAGCTTAGAATAAGAATCGATTTCTGTTTGTAACTTTCTCTATATTTCACTTTCCGAGCTCTCTATCCAACACCACATACACTTTGTTAATAAGTTTGATTATATATTTGATATACATATAATCAAAGGGTAATAATTAATATCTGGTTATTAGAGCTATTAGTAAAAAGGTGAAGTACGTTATATAATACAGGCATGGTTAATTAAGAGCTGTAAGTATCGATAAGTCCTCGTTTAGTGCCGCTATTATATCAATAACATGGTACTTGGCTCTTTCTCGGTACCAAAACAATATCACTCCAATCGAATCACACTATCCTGCTGCACGGTTTCTCGATCATACACCGTATTCGACTGGCCTGTTGGTCTAGTGGTTAGTGACCCTGACTGCTGAGCCAGAGATCGTGGGTTCGATTCCAACCTGAGTCTGGGTGTTCTTTGTGTTCGTTGTTTGTATGTTTGTAAAGTCCCCCGCGACACAGGAGTAATTCGTAATGCGGGAGTTGTCTTTTTATAAAAAAAAAAAGTATATTAGTTTTTTAATTTCGAATACAACATTTAAATGCTATTTTGTTGACTTAACCTATATCTTTAAAAAAAAGTTTTTAACTGATTTCTATCTATTGTTTTAATAATTATTGCAACTGTAATAGATTTTCTACGATTTCAGGAACAATAATATAATTGGTAGTATATTTCATTTTTGGACATTGCAGGCATTTTTTTTTGTATAACATCGGGCACTTCCTTTTATGTGAAAGTTGGTTTTGAAGCTCGCAGTTCTATCTTCTATCACTATAGACAAGCCAAGGTATGAAAAGGCATTACACAAATCTATCTGATGATACATTAGCTTTAATGCAATGGATAGCTCAATGAGTCAATACGATTTAATAGCACCTATCGTAGAAAGTATGAACAGCTTCCATGAATACCGCACAGGAGGTCCAATGATTCTATTATTGGAATGGATATATCTCTGCAACAGATGTTTTATTTTACACCAAAGCTTTAGAGGAGCTGTGAAATATTGAAGCTATTTTATTAACTTGGCAATTCCATTTAAAATATTATTTAGGATATATTTTTGCAGTCTGACCTTAAACATACATATCAGTAAGCAAAAATGTTTTTATTAATTATCTCTGTTTCTGTTCAATATTAATAGAGAAATCGTACAGAACAGGTCCAGTACAGGATTTTTTATTAAACAGATTTTTTCCTTAACTTTCTAATATTTTTATTATTATTAATTATGTCTTTAATTAACGTAAATCCAGATTTTTGAAGTGAAAACTTCTTCAGGCACGTCGAGCACTGAAAAAACACTGAACTCGCGCGACCGTCACGCTCAGATACATATAGTATACAGATGTGTGTGTAAGTTGTAAGTTATGATTCCACTTCTGACGTGCAGTCCTACGACTGACAGTTTTTTTTCTATTATCTTAACATTCAAAGTATCAAGAGTTCGATGGAAAACCTTAAAATAATATCAAGGCCAATATTTTACGCACGTACTCGTCTGTGTGTGTGTGTCTAAGTACGCACTAATAACACCAACTGCTATTATACCGTCTATCCGAAAGCGTTCTAATTATGATATGTTATTTGGACGTTTATAAGTTAATTTGGCAGTTTACAAAGCGCCTAATAAATTTAAAGGCCTTTAACGGCTGTTGATGATGAATGGATTACAACTTCAAGTCAAATCTTAATTTGAATTTAAATTTAAATTATAGAGTTTCCTATTATTACAAACTTGTTAACTGCACTGCCCTTGATTTAACATCGTAACAACGTGACAGACATATTTAAACACGAAGTCTTTGGAAAACATTGATAAAAATAATCATCGTTAAAAACAAAACTATTATTGAGTAGAGTTCAATTATAAAGAAGATAGCAGTAATAGACCAATGGTAAAATAAAATTAATAATACCATGAAAACTATTGAAATGGGAAGAAAATATATCGAAACCTGTAGACAAAATTAATCAAAGTCGATGCGAGTTACGAGGGTAAAATGGATGAATGAAAAATCAATACTAGACCTCGTAACGAAAAAAGTGAAGTTTAAAAGTTGTAGATCTATAACGTTGGAATCAATATTAGGTAGATTTCGAAGAAAAGTCTACCTATCGGTTTTGTATCAGTTGTCGAGTTTTCCAAAAAATTCTTCACAGGAACGCTAGTTATGATCCCTAGACCCCAAAACCACCGCCAGTTAAAAAGTTTATATATATATATATGTGCCTCATATGTATATAGGTACCTCAATTTTATAGAGATAGAGGTCGCAATTATGCACCGATTGCTTTCAAACTTGGACGACAAATCAACAGGGCAAAATGAAGGTCAAGTTTGTGAATGGGGGATATTCCCCCAAAGGAGGAGGACTGAAGGGCAGATTTTCTAAAAAAAAAAAATCTACCTCTGTGGGCCCGTTTTTTTTTTCATGACCCAAACACGTCAAACTATTCAATTTTCCAGTACAGTACAGTATTTTGATCCATAAACAAAAACACACGTGTCGGGCCACGCGCAGTGCAGGTTTCCGTAGTCGCCCGTTCCAACATGCGAACTTAGAAGACTGTATGTTTATTATTATGAACTACTTAATTAATTCGTTCATAATAATAAACGGCCCACATAGGACGCCGGTAACTGAAGAACGAGTATTGAAATCTAACTTCACAAGGGAAGTTAGAAAAATATTAGGTATCTATTAGAGTGTAATACTCTAATAAATAATATTTTGCGTGTAGACGCAAGCGGTTGTAAAATAGATTGATAACCAGCGTCACGTATTAATTTGAATATTGGAATATAATCGTTACGGTGATAGTATTCGTTAAAATTTTCAACTATTATGCAAGGGCTGGTAACGATAACAAATTAGAAAACCTACTGCGACACTGTTGAGGCATTTACATTATCTATACAAGGTATCTTTACATTGTTTACTGCGAAAGATACTTCTGTTGGCCCTGTTTTAAACAATTAACAACTTCATTTATAATTTTTTTTTCTAGTTTGTACGAAATTTGCCAAGCACGTATATTTTATAATTAACTTAAATCTCACAAAAAATGTACTTTAAAGTTTAAAATCTTTACACCCCCTCAATGTTTTTGACATACCTATACTAAACCAATATATACCATAAAAAAATACAGACGTGAGTGTATAAGTGTACTGAACTGCAAATTTAAAAAGATAGTACCAACTCTTAGACAATGATTGAAAATAACGTTTTAAAATTAGGTTCTTCGCATTTTCTGGCAAAATTTTCCATAGTAATGTTTGATGATTTTTTTACATTAATTTAAAGTCGACGTTGAAATGAAAAATAACATCACTGTTTTTTTTCCTGTTTCCAATGCATTATCGATTGAAAATGACGTCTTTTTTTTGGTTTAATATAAAACTAAACTGTAATTTTTATTTAAGTTTTAACTCTTTGAAAGCTATCTGAACTGGCCCATAACAACTAACAACATCACACGTTCTTCAAGAACTCGAAACTAAGAACTCGTTCTTGTATGGAATATTTTTTTGTGTATGCTATCCGTGGCTTCTCGTGATACTCGTTTCTGCACAATGCTTCAATATCCCCTTTGCAATACGATTATTCTAGGTGCTGTGAGAAAATAACACGGCAATAGAATCTCACATCAATTTGAAAGTTTCAATATTTTGTTTACAGTGGTGTAAAAGGTGTTTTACACCACTGTATATAATACCCTAATTTTCATAAGGTATTAAAATGAAATTTTAAGATTTGGCCTCCAATGGAATTGTTTAATGAGATCGTTTACTTACTAAGAGGTTATGTGTGATCAACACGAAGACGATCCACTGACCAGGCTAGGTGATCAAGCCTGGTGGACCGGGACCCATAGGCTGACGTTGTGAAGCCGTATACACACAAACCGGTTTAGCTTAGCCTATCCTCGCCAGAACTACTGAAGTTGAAACCAAAATATTGGAAAGTATAATATAGACCAAACAAACATTTATATTTTAAAATAACCCATTTAAATAACTAAACAAAACCAGTCCTTTAAATTATAATAAATGTAGTAACAAACTTTAAGTGCTGTTCAAAAGGAAAAGCCAAGCGGCATATAACATTTTCATGTTATCACGTCCTTTAGACCGATTCTGGCACGCGTGTGGACTACCAATGTGTTATGTGTAAAATCTATCAACGAAATCACTCTTTTGGGAAACGACATACTCGTTCATCATCTTGGTATACGAGTTAAGAATTAATGTCTCAAAATTTGCAAGCGATATGGAGGAAGAAATTTGTGAACGCTAAAATTTTAATAATGATGTTTTGTGTAGCTATGGGAAAAAGAAAATAGATTTTATTTTACCCGACTGCTGCAAAGTCACAAAAGGAAGATAAATTTTTTGACTTGTATGTACAATATAAAACGTAAAAAAATCTAAATACCCAATGTGGCGGCTTCCACATATAGCAAAAAGAAACATCTACTGCCTACTAATCCTGCATCGCGCTATGAGAGTTCTCGCGCCGATTAGTATATATACAACTTCCCAACATCAACCATTGGGCCGCGGCCCACCAGGCATGATCACCTCGCCTTTTCGGAGGATTCTCCCTTTGTGTTGGAGGGACATAACACCCTTTCCTTCACTTGAATGAAATCTTTTAACACAACAACACTAATTATAAATTGCATGCATCTAAATAAATTTTCGATACACCTCAATTCCAATCCGGCTCAAACACTCCACAGCCTGCGTGAACGCATCTAACATATCTACTGGCAATGAAAATTGTATCCTTTGAGCTGATTTTTACTTTAATAAAAAAACAGTAAGTCACGTGCTGCTAAACTAAGGCTTTAAAAATAACGACACAAAAGTTTCACCAGTATGCCGTCCAGGAAGTCACGAAATATCTTGTCAAAGTGAAAAAAGTAATTATCAAAATGTTCTCTACGTTTTTCGATCGCTTCACTTTCGTAGGCCTTAGATAATTTTGAAATCGTATCGTTTAGTTTCTGGATCATATTTATAAATCTAACATTCATCACCTATCATAACGTCGTAAACGCGCCTAGAAAAGCCTGCACCAAACTTGGCTATCAGAATATCACGGCACCATTCCTCGCGAGCCTGCTGCTGAGGTTCGGTAAGGTTGTACAATACCTGGCGCGAAACTATGCTTCTCATGCGAAGGTGCTCATGTAAAATCTTGTGAACGCTTCTTGAAACAAATAATTAATATAATGTACTAAATATCTCTATAGACGTAAATCGCCAATTCTCCTTGATGAGTTTTTTAATTTCTGACACGTATTCTTCCGTAACAGCCGACAAAGGGCCACCACATTTTTCTGCATTAGCTAAAGTATTTTGCCAACATCGCTTAAATTAGCTGAAAAATAGTTACACCGTTGCCTTAGAAAGGCCTTCGTATTTAAGATTATTTCGTAAAAGAACAATCGCTATCACTTTATGGAGTTAATGTTTTATCAAATTTTATGAAAGCTACATCTATGGATTTATGGGGATAACTTGAAACAACTCCTATTTGAAAGGGAGCAGCACCTAGTGTTATTTTTTCTCGTATGAAATCCTAAATCGTAAAGTCTCGTACTCTGTCGAAATGTTTGAGGTTTCAAGAATAGATGGCAGTGAATAATTATATTCTGCAAGTAAATATAGCGTCACCTATTGCAAATTGTTGGTAACTTGACGTGAAGATTATTTGTGCAAATGGGAAACTTAGTTCTCGTGGCTGCCACCAACAGACGTTAATCCTGTCAACTATTAAACCCTCAAAGTGTGTCTCTTATGTTATTATTCATATTTTACTTTTATTTTACAGATGGCGCCTCTGATGATGAGGTAGGTAAAGTAAAATACGAGAGTCAAGATTAATTGAATAAAAATGATATAAGAATTATATTATCATTACTATATTTAGGTAAGCTTAAAAAAAAATTACTTAAATACGGGTAATTAAATTATTTCTATTGTATATCGTACTTTTGAGTACTATAAATAAGAGAAAGTCCTACTAATGTTATAAACGTGAAAGTTTGTGAGGATGTATGGATGTATGGATGTATGGATGTTTGTTACTCTTTCACGCCATTGATATTCAAACGGGATCGGGACTTACGCGGGTAAAATCGCGGGGTACTGCTAGTACTTTATAGAAGAGAATGACTTAAAATGATGAACTTTGAACGTGCTTCAAACTGGTTTTAAATTAATTGGACAAGTCTCTAGTTACACTAGCTTTTGACCGCGGTTTCACTTACATTATAGTAATTATTTAATTCATCGGGAACATTACATTATTTGGAATTCTAAAGCCCTAATAACGTGTAGGTATACAAAATTTCATGATGATAGGTTGAGTAATTAAAGCGTGCATGCTTATCAAACAAACAAACTCCAATTAGCTTATAATATTAGGGTTGCTAGGTTTAAAGATGCGATACTGCTTATTTTATTGTAAGAAAGTAATAGCTTTGTGTTTAGCCAAAAAATCACGTATTATACTGGATAACAAGTTTTTAATAGCTTAAACTTTAAAACTCTTTGTACATGTAATTCTTAAAATATAAATTTGATACTTATTAAGTCGTTGTGAAATTAATGATAATAATATTAATAACTCCACACATCTCACATAGGGCCGTCTGATCCCAAACTGGGCAGAGCCTGTACTATGGTAACCATACTTATATATTTCTAAATACATACATATTATAGATAAATTACACCCAGACACAGAACAAATGATCGTGCTCATCACACAATTATTCGTCCTAGGTGGGAATCGAACCCACGACCTCTGGCTTAGCAGTCAGGGTCACTAACCACTAGACCAACAGGCCAGTGATAATAATTGTCTAGTTAAAAACGTAATCCCAAAAGACTTTAGGTACTCAGGTCTTGTGTATGAATATTATATTTTTCTTTACAAGGAAGGCAATATGGAAGCTTCATAACCTGGAACTCAAGAAAACCAAAGTGTCAAGTGTTAAGTCATGACATGACACTAATTTTGTATGCGCGTTTGTGAAATTACTCAGCATATGTTCGAACTTGACGCTCGTATCTCAATTGAGACGGCC
This sequence comes from Callimorpha dominula, assembly GCA_949752705.1. NCBI lineage: Eukaryota > Metazoa > Arthropoda > Insecta > Lepidoptera > Erebidae > Callimorpha > Callimorpha dominula. The sequence continues at coordinate 7,256,345 of OX457005.1, forward strand.
TTGATGGGAGTGTTATCTACTCAGAAATGCGTCACCTAAATGCTTATAAGCACGTGTATTGTGACTCGTTTTTTTTGGAAAGATAATCATTAACGTGTTTTACATGTACAAGGCCGGTAACTTGAGTATAAGACAATGTTTATTTATTACGAGTGAGATTATAATGTTTAAAATAGGAATAAGGTTGCGTATATTGGGACTAGGAGGAAATATAAATAGTGAGGAAGTGTATGTAATTTAGATAGTAACTAATTTGTAGGAATTGAAATGCTAAAATATATATATATTTTTTTTTATGGTATAGGGGGCAAACAAGCAGAACGTTGCCGCCCTTAAAGGTGGGAGTAGGGGAAGAGAGGAAGAGGAGGAAGAGCGGGAAGACGGGAGAGGGGGATTAAAGGGGAGGAGAGGGGAAGGGCGGGAATAGGGAAGAGGGAAGGGTTAGGGCCTCCGATAACCTCACTCACGCGGCAAAAAGCAATGCAAGCATTGTTTCACTGCCGGTTTTCTGTGAGGCCGTGGTTTCGAGCGAAGTCGAGCCGGCCCATACGTGCCGAAGCATGGCTCTCCCACTATCTTGGCTATCCTGTTTTTAAATAAACATAGGTATTCAAAAATATACATATTTATAAAATTCTACACCTGAACTGCAAGAAGCTAAGTAAACATAGGCGATAGAAACAAATTTTCGGTTTATAAAAAAGTCAAACAAAGAAATGAGTGTATGTGAATCAGAAAGTGCCAGCAATTACCTTCATTAGTTCGTACTCAAAATTTGTTTAGAAGTGATGAATTTTGGTAATTGAAAATTAAATAACTCTAAGAAAGTAATATTGTGGTGCAACTTATAACACGGCCGTCTAATCCCTTCTGTACTATGGTAACCAGACAGTTCATAAACATTCTTTATTACCAAATACATTTCTATTATAGATAAATCACACCCAGACACAAAACAAATAATCGTGCTAATCACACAATTATTTGTCCTAGGTGGGAATCGAACCCACAACCTCTGGCTCAGCAGTCAGGATAACTAACCACTAGCCCAACAGGCCAGTCTAAATCCTAACAGTTGTCTCTGCGGCAGAAGCACCAATATCAGCTGGTGTATTGGTGCTCCTGCCCACAGAAAATACCAGTTGATAATTCAGGTTGCAGTTGTACGTAATCTTTTCACTCATTAAAAAGACGAATATTGATGATTGTCAACAATGCTAGGCAAGCCCTTCAGAATTTCTAATCATCAATACGAATAAATAAAATTGAAGTAATTTTTCCAAGTGGGAGAGCCATGCTTTGCATAGCCGGCTCGACAGAAGTGATACCACGGCCCCACAGAAAACCGGCAATAAAGCATTGCTTTCATTGTATTTCGCCGAGTGAGTGAGGTTACTGGAAGCCTTGGGTGGCGGTAATCATTTACCATCAGGTGACACGTCTGCTCGTTTGACCCCTATCCCATAAAAAAACAAAAAAGTAGCTGTTTGTAATGACAAAATAATAGTCTTGTTATTAGCTCATACAGTTATTTACTCGATACCTATACCTAAAAATCAGTTTTAAACTTTTGTCTGTCTGTCTGTTTATTCCGGCTAATCTCTGGAACGAATGGACCGATTTCCACGGGACTTTCCCTGGCCGATAGCTGGTGTTATAAGGAGTAAACTTAGGCTACATTTATTTTGGAAAAAGAATTGGGGTTCCGCGCAAAATTTATATATAATATGTACAATCAAGCGAAGCCGCGCTGGAACTGCTACTTGATCAATGCTACAGATTGTATAAAGAGTTATTTTGTGTACAATTGTTTGAGGATGATAACTGTTTTGTTAATAAATGTCTATTAATAAAGTACCACCAATTTTCTATGCGCCTTAATCGTGATTAATGCTTACATTACAATTTTTCTTCGTTTGCATTAGACTCTTTGTTTTATTATTAGTCATTTTCCTATTCACATAGGTATATAAAATTATCGTAATGCCTAAGGCACTTTCTTAGTTTTTTTATAAAAGACTAATAGTAACGCGGGTCATATATTACTACTATTATTCGTGTGAACCTCATCAGCTAAGCTATGCTTGTTTTAGGAGTTGGGTCACGTAGGTTCGAACCACATCAAAAACACTAGTATTAATTTTATTATGCTACGCGCCGTTTAAATTATTTTATGCCTCATCCGAGCACTCTTCACATATGTATTTTATTCAAATACTCGTAAGCTTGAATAATTTTTTTCGCTCCACTGACAAGGTTTATGTAAAAATAAGTAAGTAGTATGAATAGTCTACGGTACAGATAACAATCAACATCAAATTTTTCTTTACCAGAAATAATATCAAACGCCAAACTACCCAAAAACATAAATAATAGGGATGATTTTCTGTTTATAAAAGGTAATTCGTAGAAGTCGAACTCGTCCTTAGCCAATTTTGCCTGTTCACTCGTAATTTGACGATCACCATAATGCCATAAATCACCTGCTACGCTATCCTTCACTAAAATTGTTGGCAATTAGCTTAATGGACCTTTAATTTTGTTATTGTTAAACTTTAAGTTTCTTTTTTTCCTTTGTTTTTCTAGCACCATTTAATTACCTTTGGAATGCTGTAATATCCAAGTAAAGGGAGTAAACAGGCAATTAAGCCTAACTGTTCATTTACCCTGCTACTGATTTCGCAAACATGCAGCACTGACACTATACTATATTTATAGTTTAAGTACTATGTGTATACACTTATGTCGTATACATAAAATAAATGACGAAATTTACGACACTTTTTCATGTACAGATTCCCCGCACCGTTTCGACAGTGTTTCTACATTAATTTAAAAAAAAACTCGAAACCTTACACATAAATATCCTCCAAGGAGTAATTAACAATCACATGAAATGGGTGTCTACGTGTCTACTGTCTATCATGGTAGTTGTTTTTTGTTTATATAGTATGCGTAAATATCCCCAGTTCACGAACCTTCATTTTTGCCCTGTTCATTTTGTCGTCCAAGTTTGAAAGCAATATATTATGCATATATTATATAAAAAGTATATATAAATAAATAGTGATATATATATATTAACTGGCGGTTGTTTTGAGGTCTAGTAATCATAAAAAGACCTCCTGTGAAGATTTTTTTGGAAAACTTGACAACTGGTACAAAACCAATAGGTAGACTTTTCTTCGAAATCTACCAAACAGTCGGCCTGCATTGTTCACTAGGCAAAAAAGTTAAACACTAATTAGAATACCTACTTTTTAACATAGACGACAAAGAAAGTTCCAAATAACTATTTATATTCTCGAAATTTGTAAGTTTGCGAAGAACCACAATGGTTAAAACAAAAGAAATGACTATACACGTTAAAATATCATTATAGTTTTGTAAAACAATAAACGGGCTTTAATGGTAAACTGAATAAAAAAAGAAAACCTTCCACTATCGACCTCATGACATTCATCATCAGACCATGCATCGTTACTTAGTCCTATCTGTTGGACGCGTCAACCTACGCTAACCCTTAAACTTTTGTGTTCTATGATATACTTAAGTATGTATTTATACGGGAATTATCGCAATCACGAAATAGGTATTACATACGTCTGACCAGTCAGCCTGGCACGGCCAGTGCAACCTGGTCGAAACGTCAGGCAATTCAGAGTTAATCTATCTGTCTATCTTATTTACATAAACTATAAAATATTATATAAACTAATTTTGAGTCGGCGCCAAACAACAAACTGATTAATTATCAAAATTTATATGTACCTACGTAGAAAAGGACATGTCTCTACGTAGGTACTTCATCACTTAAATTTATCATCAGATCCTGACTTTCTTGACATGGGACCAACCTTGAGCTATACCCTATCTAACAAAAAAAGAATAATCAAAATCGGTTCATAAATAACGGAGTGAGGGCTGAACATAAATAAAATATATATATATATATATGGTCGCATTGAGAACCTCCTTTTTTTCGTCGGTTAAAAATATGGTACCACTACATTCATGAGCTGACTTATTGCATGTTACACAATCTTGAATTTTACTAGGTTGACATAAGATAAAACGTGACTGTGTTTTTGAATATAAAATGTATTTTTATTGCTAAACGTGGCAAGACAAGTAAAATATAAAGGTTTAATTTAAACATATTTAATTACCTACTTCAAACGTACAAAAGCATTTAATTTAGACTACTGTGGTTACAATAAAATTAGTCTTATTTAAATTTCTTCAACTCCTTTCATTCGGGTAGGTAATAAACAGAGAGCCACAGGAATTCTTATAGTAATTAATTAAAATTTGTTTTGCGTAGTTTCTGCTCTTGTTTTTTTTTTGCAATTTTGTAATACATAACAAGTCAAGTAAGGCAGCTGCCGGTACCCAAGAGCACAAAAGGCACACTCACTTATACCTTGCTAAAATTTCTCCAACCCTCCTTCCAAATTTCTAATTTACCTCCAGATCTTTTACATTCTATACCCGGCAAATGTTGTAATGCCACTTTTTATTTCTGTTCATTTCATAACTTTTACAGAAGGTAACGGACTAAAGTTTTATGGTAATTGATCGAGTTACCAATAGATATAAAAATTACATCTATAGACTATGACAAAGCAACGCATAGACACAAATTGCTAGCCAATTCTGTCGAAAAAATTTAAGTTAGCATACATATTTGTTTTGTAGAGACAATAGGTTGTTTGTTCAATGTTTTTGTGAAGTTGACAGATTTGTTGTTTTAATTCAATCCTTTTATCGCTGTATGCCTATTCGTATGTCAATAAAAATATGAGATTTTGTTTCAAATTTATGATTGTATAGTTTGATATTTGAAAAAACTACTTTGTTTTTGATTTCTTTAGGAACGTTAGATTCAGAGTATTTTATTAACCAATATAGCAAATAAGCTACCAGAATGTAAGTAGTAAATAATATAATTTCATCTATATACACTTCAGTATTGTTGTAAGTGTTATTGAACCCGTAACATATTTAAACCTTAGCCATTGCCTTAACTATAATCTCATGTGACGCTCACAATTGATTCAGAATAGGAAAGCAGAAAATAATTATATTAATGTTGATAGATGAAGATTATTTCTTTAACTTCAGAATTCTAATAAGTTGCCGTCGGCTGGAGGCAAAAATACTCAATTAAATACACAAAACTACTGTTCACGGGATCAATCAATCTTCTGATTGAGCAATATTCTCTAGGGATTTTGGAGATGTAAAGGGAATTTTGGCACAAGCCTTGTATACAATATAACATTGGTGCCAAAAAAACACTGGAGATGTTTTGCTCTCGAATGAGTGTATACCGATATTGCTCATTCAAATTTTGTAACTTCTAATTGTATCATAAATCTAAAGAATACGTTACCCTCATGGTTCAACCACTTCGATTTGAGAACTTCTTTTTCGTTAAGAGCCTTCATTTGAATAACAAAATTTACTGTTTTATTTACTATACTCTGTATTAAAAAAGAACAAAAAAAAAAGGAAGTTGTCTGCCACTTCAAAGATACCAGTTTAGTAGTACAGTTCAGATAAAGATAACAGTTTATTGAGAAGGATTATCTATTTACCTACACAAATATGGGGAATCGACAGCTGCATGTAATTAAAATAACTATAAATTTTGTGATGCGTAGACAGAGGATAATGTTTCTACACTGCTTAAAATCGTAGGTGCTAAGGTACCGACTGCTGTGTTAGTGGAAACAAGTGTGCTATTAGCAAATTAAAATTAGGGAATTGTGTAACACATTTTCATGGAAACACTATGTAACGTAACAATTTCAGCCATGCTACACGTCACGCAGTTGTATAAATATTTTATATTCCTTTCAGTTAATCAATATTTATGTTTTAGTTGTTTTTTTATATGTATAATGTATTCGATGTACAATAGAGAGTACTTACTTACTCTTATTTTTAAATTTCTTAAAGCCGTGTTACCATTATAAGTCCCTAGCATACAACTAAATAAGAGGTTATGCAAAAGTTTAGGTCAATCTGCTTCGTTATGGATCGTACAGTCCGCAGCATGGCGGCGGCGTTGAGGTCAAATAGAGAATTATTTTATAGACAAACATATTTTTAGATAGGTATGGCAATCAAAGATGTAAGTTGCTCGTCGGAGACTCATGCTTCGGCACGCATGGGCCGGCTCGACCGGAGAATTATCACGGCTTCACAGAAAACCAGCATTGAAGTAATGTTTTCATTGCCTTTCGCCGAGTGAGTGAGGGTACCGGAGGTCCTAACCCTTCTCTCCCCCCCCCTTCTCTCCCTCTTCCACCCTTTTGCTATTCCCACCTAAAAGGCCGGCAACGCACTTGCGACTCTTGAGTTGCAGGTGCGGCGGTAGTCATTTACCATCAGGTGACCCGTCTGCTTGTTTGCCCTTTATGCCATAAAAAAAACTGTAACACTAAACCCAGCTTTCATCTCCTTGTACGATATGACTGCTATGGTAATAATTGTTCTTTGCTAATAATTTTATTATTTTACCACAATACTCTAAACCTTGCTGTTTTCAAACTTCCGAATAAATGTCGTAATCAACAGCTGTAAGAATCCTGTTTATCAACGACTAAACGAGACAAGTATATCACTTAGCTTTGAATGAACGTACCATTTTTTACTACTTAGAAGAATTATTACTTCTATATAACTCTTAACCTTTGTATAAATTCCCTATTAAAAGTAACAAATTTCTTAAAATCTCAGTGATCCTTGATCCTGGATTCCTGAATCCTTTATTCATTTAAACTGACCGTTTTACAATGTAAATGATTTAATAACATTTCTACCCTAGTAGAAGTTTTCCTCATTGGTATTGCATCTTACTTTTTACTTGGAGTTCATTTTACATGTAGCGCTTTTATTCGTTTAAAAACTTTCTGAGATATATATTACTTTATATGGTTATAGACTACGGCACTATATATATAGGTATATATATATATTGTATTTTATACCAATTTTTGTATGAATATAGATAAATATAGTAGACGTGTTACGCAATTGAAAATGGGACGGATAATTGTAAGTATTTGTGGTTAGATGGAGATAACTTGTCATATATATATTTTAATGCTTAACCGTTTTGAACTGAAAGTCACAAATTTAATGCCAAATCTTACATAGAAGCGGAAAGTAAACAGAATATTAATTGTCAGTCCACCGGTGACTACAATTGGTGCACTTTGGTCGAAACGTGGGGTAACCGAAAAGGTGTCGTACCTTTAAATGTTATTGCAATTAAGTCCGTATTGACATATCTACTAAACAGAATATTTCTAAGACGGACAAGACTCTCTTTTCAAGACAGCTTATGTTTATTATTATTTAAACTAAATTCGTATTTAATTATTTTGTAACCACCAGCATTTATACTCCTGAGACAGTAAGTCCAAGCTTATTACAAAATTCTTTATCAGCAATGTTCTACCAACGACCTTTCTTATAAGTCTAAATATAAATTCTTATCTGTTACAACATTGTGTAATTGGCAAAGTTTTATTATGATATTGTTTAAAATGATAAATGCGAATATTAGGTTGTCTATCTATTACGCTTTCATGCCTCAAGTCCGCAACCGATCAATATTAAATTTAGATGTGATACCTACATGCACAAAAAAATTACATGTCACGAGAAATTGGAAGTACCTGTATTGTTCTATGAAAAAATCTATAAGGTAATCAAATTACATCGACATAAATCGGATTACAATAATAGTTCTGTGACCTGTGAGTAACTTCGCCATTAAAATTTAACTAAATAATACAAGTTATTTACAACTACGTATTAAATACAACCCACTGAATAACATTTGAAACGATTAAGTAAAGGAGCTTTAACGGTTTGGAGGGTTGGATCTTGTTAAAACAACGGAACAAACTATTTTAGAGATTTAATCAAATAATATTAATATCGGTTTGAAATTCAATTAGAGCATTCCACTAACAGATACTTACCCGTTATATTTAATGGAGCACATTTTTTCTACTATCCAAGAACCACAAATATAAAAATTATAACATACATTAGAATAGAATAATCTTTATTGTACACCAAAGCCATATTGCTTAAAATAAATACACAAAGTGGATAAGTACAATATAGGCTGCCTGGTTGCTAAGAGCGATCTCTTACAGCCAACCTTTGTTTCCGTAATTATTTTGTACTTTTTACGTGAAGTCCAAAACCAAACAGACAAACTCCACGTCTATAGATTTATTATACATATAGATAGAAGAAAGAAGAAAATCTGCAAAGTACCTGCTTTAAAACAAAAAAAGAACGATTGCTATCGGACTGCGCGTTAATGAATTACAACGAACTACACATTTTGACTTTCATCCTTCGACTTTGACTTGCCTGCCGAAAAGTACCAAAAAAGTGGTTAGTGACCCTGAGTGCTGCGCCATAGGTCGTGGGTTCAATTCCCACCCAGGACAAATAATTGTGTGATGAGCATGATCATTTGTTCTGTGTCTGGGTGTCATTTATCTATAATATGTATGTATTAAGAAATATATAAGTATGTTTATCAGCAGTCTGATTACCATAGTACAACAGGCACTTGGGATCAGACGGCCGTGGGTGAGATGTGTGAAGTTATTATTATTATCTAAGTCAAACCATTTTAAAGCAAATGAATTAGGTAATAAAATATATAAATAGAACTTCTAAAGGTACATTCTATTTATATCTTTGGAAAACTAGCAGACTATATTTTTTTACAAATTGAAGTAATAGAATCAACCATATTTTTGCGAGAAAAATATTCACGCCAAATACACTTTCTATGATTTAAAAAATGAAGCAGACGGATTTTTTTTTTTGGTAAACTTGGTTCTTGATCTTATACTATGCATATCAATGAACCTATTTCTACGCCTAGGCTATTTTAAGAATCCATTTGCCTAAATGGATTCTTAAAAATAATTCCTAAACACTTCTGCGGAATAGACTAGTCTTAGTTGAAGTGTCTTAAGAGGCCGTATACGAAATTTTGCCAATTTCGCTGATTTACGTGGTTTTACAGACGTGATTTTACAGTTAAAGTACTATATTTCTATAAGTTTTTATGAACAACATAAAAGATCACTTTAATTTAGATCTAATGAGTGAACCACTTTTTTACTTTTATTAAAAATAATAATGCGAGATTTAGGTTGTTTTAAAACATTTTTTATTACCATATTTTTTTAATTTTTTGCAATTTTTTTTTAGAAAATGGGTTCACTTTGAACTGAAGTTTATTTCTGTTGTTGTAATTTTATGAATGCAAGTTCCACGCAGCCGAAATCAAAAGCAAAACTTTGTCCATTTTCTGTAAAATTTGACTAAGTTAAACATTTTTTTACTCAATTTTTTTATATTAAAATGGTAAAAAGTGTTTCATACATTATATAGACGACTTTTACAGCAATACATTGTAATTTTTTCATACCGTTGGTACTTCAAAACAGTTCGTAAATATGTGATATTCTAAACCTCTTACGGCAAAATTTACAAAACAGTCACCGGTTTGAGGTCGATTAATCAAAATTGAATAATAAAAGTAAAAAAGTGGCTCATACATTAGATCTAAATTGAAATGATCTTTTATGTTGTTTATAAAAACTTATAGAAATATAGTATTTTAACTGTAAAATCACGTCTGTAAAACCACGTAAATCAGCGAAATTTGCAAAATTTCGTATACGGCCTCTTAAACAAGTATTTCATGGTATACTGTAACCGAAAGAATATCCAATAACTTTAAACCAGCAATTCGTATAGATATATTTCGTTTATCTTAGAAACGGCTTTAACGATTTGGATCAAATTTTAAGAGGTTCTGCTTTTTAAGTTTATCTATATCGATGTCTTTCCTGAAAAAAATATGAGATGTGCAAGACCATCATGGCGATCGGTCAAACGATATCAGAGTTTATTGATCACATTTATGTTTTGAGACATTTATTTTTTATAGATTTTTAATGCCACAAGTTTTTTTTTTGTATATTTACTATACAGCGCATGGGTGAAACTGTGCATGATTTTTTTTATTCTTGATCAGTAATTTGGAGTGAATTTAGACTATTTGAATATGCCCAGCATGAGATCTAATAAAATAAGAAACTCTTTGGACTTGATTTCAACTATTGATTTAAAAAGTTGAATTTCTTATATAATTAAACGCCGCCGGGACTTACCAATTACGAAAAGAGAATGCTGAATATTGATCAGGTTAAGAACGGTAATGAAATTTGTACCATCTTAATTGATAACAGACTTTTATGAGTTTAACTTTAGCTTATAATTTAGTTTTACTTTTAAAATAGGTAATTTTATTTGTTAAAAAAAAGTGCGAGAGTTATAGAAGGAGTAACATAACATATTCCATACCCAAGTCTAATGTAAGCTACAAAAAGTGATACCGAGCACACAATATTATGTTTTACGAAGTAACGCAATCTGTTTTACTTAGCACAAGTAAATGTATGTTGAAAACATTTGGGGTTCAAAATCTAATTTACATACACATAATTTTAATTCTTTTGTGGCTGCTGTATAATAAAACATTCATTAATATTTTTAAATAATATTGTACTTTGCAATTTAGCAATAACAATATTCTTTTATCACAAAATTTTATATTCCTCAAATTATATTCTCAACAGAAAATTGTTTTTGGAGCTGCGAAAATTTGTAACTGAATGGACAAACCTTGTATTATTTAAAAAACAACAGCAGCCACGCCTTATTGATTTGGTTCTACAGAACGATTGGCTTGTGTGTTCGATTTTCTTTCAATTTATTCTATAAGGCTTAGTGAGTGCTTCATCGATACAAAGAGTGAGGGTGGATCAGTATGATCAGATCAGATCAGCGACTTGGGCAACCGAGCGCTGCGCACGCCACAATTGTGGCGGTAAGACCCACCATGGAGAATTGGCTCAAGAGGCAGCACGGCAGCCTCTGCTACCGGCTGACGCAGGTGCTGACCGGCCACGGCTGTTTCGGAAAGTACCTACCTCCAAGGTCTGCCGGGGTTCTCGGGGACTTCCTTCCTAGGGTATACCCGAGTCCCTGGCAATAGACTCGTTATGACGGAACACCGTGTGGTTTTAGTCGGTTCCATTCCGACATACCACTTCACTGGCAGCCCCGGTGAAGTGATGACCCGAGGGGGTTTCCACACGATTAAAAAAAAAAGAATGTGATCAACTTTTAAGTTGATCATATTCTTTTTTTTATTATTAAAAAAAATAAAACTTAAGATTTATTTTTTTAATACGAGTAATGTGGATCACAAATTACTAGTATTCTTGTTGATCCAGCCAGCCAACCTCCAGTGTGGTGTGAGAGGAGTGGGTTCACATCGTCAGTTTACTGGGTGGGGTGCAAACCCGTTACTGTCATCTATTTTAACAATCCTCGGCAGTTTTACTTATTGAATTACGTTTGCGAAAACGTGGAACAAAGTCAGAAATAACCCAACACTGCAAATCAGGCTAGGCCTCAAAACAAAGGTTATTACAAGTACATACCTACATACGTAACAAACCTTATTACAACTACATACATACATAACAAACTTAATTAAAGGGACTATGACCACAAAGTTTCCTGGCTTTGACGAAATATGGACATTCATTACTACGGATCTATAAGCCGTAATCCTCTTTCGGTATATTTCAACGTTATTAGGCCCGTTTTATTTATATATTTGTAGATAAATATTCAAAGAAGAGTATTATTAAAATTTAAAAATATTTAACAGTCGGTATATAACTATTTTGTAATACATACATACACCCACGTTTATATAGAAAGGCTAAGTAGAAGCGCATTAAACATCCAGATTTTGCCAATTGCTATAATTACTTCCCACTCACGTAATATGGGACAAGCCTATTGCCATCTATCGGGCACTTTTGGAATTAATTATGAAAAAATTGGTACTACCAATATTCTAAAGTAGATAAGTGGGAAGACATTGGAATGACAGGGATAAAGATAAAGCTTGAGCGGGTTTGGGGCGCAAACCTGTACTTCAAAGTGGCTGTTGCTGAAAAGTCCGAGCCCTTTAACATGCATTATCTTATCTTATTACTTTAAGCGAGCAATTCTCGTATGTATGTATTTATTTATGTTTTTATTTAAATTTCGGGTATCTCGGAAACGGCTCTAACGATTTTAATGATATTTTGTATACAGATACAATTTTGCAGTTTAAGTTTTACATACATAAGTATTGTTTATATTTTAGTAATTGATTACTTAACGGTATTTACCAAAATATTTGTTAAATAAATTTACTGGTATAGTGATGAATACTCGATAAGATAATATTTTACTCAGGTTAACAACTAATAATTACGGTATCTCAGCTTCTCGCTTCAGTTAATTAACGTGGCGTTTAAATTAGAATTGATTTACTCGAGCGTAACTGAGTGGGTTTACCGTATGTCTGCAAATTATTATATCCCCTTGTTTAGGATACAATCTTAAGGGCCATTAGAGGTTGTATATAGATACCTTAAAATAGAGAGACGCTTTTACATTATGCACTCAAATAGCTGGAGTACACAGATATGGGTCCAGGAAGAACTTTTTACTAACTGCACCTTACCGTGCACCGTCACCCAGGGCCGCGCCGCCCCTGTGTGCGATGTGTGCGGCGCACACAGGCGCCAAGACAATAAGGGCGCCGCGCCGCCATCGAAATTATTTTTGTTACACTTACACAACAACATATTCTTTGTAGTGTAGTATCGATAAGTAGTAGGTACAATAGGCGCAACATATGCCTTGTAAATAACAAAACATATATTGCGCTTATTGTACAAGTCTCCCAAGATAATATTTTACGTAGTTTAGTTTTACGCTTTGGGTTTTAGTTTACATTAAATACTAGCTCAGCGTTAAAATGAAAAGAACCGCCGTGAGTTTGTTTCAATGAGTTTATGAACGCAACCCGATGCGATGCGTGCGACGCAAGCGGGGTGGGGTCACGGGGATTCCCCGACTCCACAGAAATCTAAATAAGGTAATAGAAGTGCTATGTACGCGTAAACTTGTCGCCGCACTGGTAACTCAGATGCCACCAGTGCGCGGTGTTACGCTCAGTTACTGCCGACCTACTCAGGGGCGTCAAATCAATAGATCGGGGGCGCAACAAAACAACATTTTAATTACATTTTGATTCACATTTTATCTAAAAAAAAGAATGGTCATCCGCTTCTTTTTACGGTAAACAACAGTTTGATTCACATTTTTAACCGCAACAGGCCTCAAAGCAAAAATTGAGGTTTTGAATTTATAGGGGCGCCACTTTGGGATCTTGCACCAAATAAAAATGTAACTAGGTCCGCTACTGCATTTACGCTTACGCTAATGCCGCTACTGCCGAGACAAAGATTCAAGGGTAACTTACTCGTGAAACTTTGTCTCGGCAAGTGCGGTTCAAAAATGGAGTTTTGCAGCATTCCCCATTGCGGCTATTCGTCTACTACGTATAATTACACTAATCAAGGGATAACGTTTCATCGGTAATCGTTTTCTTTTGGTTTTATTGATGTTTTTGATAAAAGTACATTTTAAAACATAACTCTACCAATAAATAGTACGACTGGCATAATTTGCGGCTTTATTGCTACTTACTACTACATGGCCTCTTGTGTTGGATGCTACCTGATAGTAATGTATTACAAAAAGATATGTATTACGCAATGAGTAATAGTGTTTGCTTTAGCATTTCAAGTGGTCACAGATATTCGTCGAGAGCTAGTGATGTGCTAAACGGCATTATGGTACCAACAGTAGTACTCACAAACTGTAGGTTTTACACTAAAAGATAAAAACCAAACATTATGAAAATTGTTTGCTTATGGGAATATATTATTGTATTCTCGCAGAATGCAGATACGAAAGATAAGTGGATATATCCTCGGGAAAAAAAATTGTTTCCCCACAACTTATAGTCGGGTTTATTCTATTCATTTTACGGAAGATGACTTCAATAAATCAACAAAACTACGTAGTCTGTTAAAAACTGCAGTACCTACATTTAACACATGGAAACTGTTAGAAAAATCAGGAAAAACCTACACATTTTTTATTTTATTTTGTAATTATTACGCAAAAAATGGCATTGAAATAGTTCCAAAAAGACATGTATTGAATAAATATCTTCATTTTACAGGACAGTAATTTTAAATACTTAGTCTTTTTATATTTTTTTAAGAATAAATTATATTTAACAATAAAGCACGTCAGAAACCAGTCATTTTATCAATGAAGGTGTTATAAAATCTGATTCAAAAAACGCTCCATGTAATGGGCTTTTTATGTAATTTTCTATTCAAATAACTATACTTTACTCTGTTCTAACTACTATAACTTTAGTCTGTTTGTAATGTCAAAATATGTCTGTTTTTTTCTTAATCTTCGAAACGCCTGCACCGATTTTGATGTGGCGGCCGGAGGTCATGGGTCCCACAGTGTACTTTGAAAAAAAAACCTTTGTGTTTATGTATATGTAATATGTATTTATTTGCAGAAAAAATATATTAGTAGTATATCAAATTCAAATTTAAAATGCTATACATCACTTTTGCACGTCAGTTGTCTAGTAGCCATCCATAATACAAGCCCTGCTTAGTTTGGACTAGACGGCAAAGTTTGATTGTTGAGAAATATTCATTTATTTATTTATACATAACTATTCATAGTAAGATAAATCAATTTATTTAGAAAGGTATCTATATAGGTACTCATGCGAGCAATATCATGTCTTTGTTTGTATATCTTTAATTTAAGATGATGCCGCTGAAGTTACGTTCATGCCTCTCCCTGATACGGCATTGTCACCGCCTAGACAATTATCGTCACCAATACCACCTTCTTCCAAAGATGACCCTGGACTCTGGCCAGAAGTTTTAAGTGCTGCTTTGATCCAGTATTTAATAAAAAATCCGATTAAACAAATTAAACAGTATAATTTTCCGCGTGACTCTTCGGGGCGAAAATTTTCCGAGTATTATTATGAAAGGCATTTAGGAAACGGTGAAAAGTATCACAGAGAGTGGCTGCTGTATTCAGTGTCCAAAAAAGCCGTTTATTGTTTTTTTGCAAAGCTATTTGAATCAAAACATAAAAATAAATTCTGCGAGGGAATTAGTGATTGGCAACATCTAGCTTTGTATTGCAGCAGACATGAGAAAGGTTCTGCTCATTTCAATAATTCTAAAAAATGGACAGATTTGTGTCACGCTCTTAAAAATAAAAACACTATTGATAGTATTCAACAAAAACTTTTAGAGGTTGAAAAGCAGCGCTGGTACGATGTAATCAAGAGAATAATATATGTAGTCCAATTTCTATGTACACGAAATATGGCTTTTCGTGGCCAAAGCCAAAAATTATACGACCGTCACAATGGTAATTTTTTTAAATGCTTTGAAATGTTAGGAAAATTCGATCTTTCAATGACTGAACATATACAACGCGTAACGAATGATTCGGTTTTCAAAAATATGCCGACTTATCTTGGAGATAAGATCCAAAATGAAATAATTTACATACTCCGTAACCAAATTCAACATTTTACTTTAAATTTATGTCAAATTAATAAATATTTTTCAATGATACTGGATTGTACGAAAGTACGAAAAGAGGCGCTTCATAGGTTTCGCACACAGGCACTGTGGGGGGTCGGCGCGGCACTGCCGTCACCTTAAAAATTCGGTTCACTACTTCTCAATAGCCTACTACATTAAAGTATTAATGTATACGTCAAAACAATATTCGTGCTGCGGTATTCTTTAAATTTGTGTAGGTATTTATCGCGTAGTAGTATACCAGAGTTTACGCAAGACGTTCGTGCGTCCCATTTTTTAGTCAATCACTCAGCGGTGCATAAATCCCCATACAAATTTTTACGGTTCGTACTCCCGGTGCTGTAAAAAATCGTTACAGAACTTTTCGTGAATTTTAACATAAACAGACACGTAACAAAAAAACGTTGAGTTCCACGTCATGACGATTGTTTTTTTATGATTCTATCGATGACATACACATATTTTTGTATAAAATAAAACTCCTTATTGCTTCGTAACAAATGTCAAAAAATAACAGCTACAAGTACATTATATATAATAAAACATATATAATATATTTCAAATGTGTCTTTTTGCACCTACCTTATAGCAGTTCTACATCACCCCAAGGTTGGCTGGTAGATAATTCCTTAGGCATTAAGTCCGCCTTTGTACAAATGTGCATAAAGTTTTAAATAAATACTATATTACTTATTATATAATATAATATAATAAGTAATATGTAAAAGTTTTATATAAAATAAGCGCAAAAAATTGTTCAATATGGGTGATAGGCCAAAAAGAATATAATATAACATAATATTTGATATTTTCCGATAACATTTGTGATAAAATACGTATCGACACAAAAATAAAGTAACCTAATATAAAAATTCAAATCTGACTGACATTTCTGTTTTTTTTTAAACGCGTTTAGCGCCGAATAGCCGACTTTCGGTAATTCACTTTGACAATTTCTTAAACATGTTTAGTGGCAAATTTATGGTTGTACAAGCTTATCGCTTATCGTGTTTAACCATATTAAATGCATTTAGTACATCTTAAATGCATTTAAGTTATCACGCGCATATCGGCCTTAGAGTCTCTTTAAATAATGATAAAATTATTTTCAGCTATTCTTTCCAGTCTGGTCAATGCCATAAGATAAATCTGCCTACTTAAAACTGAAGAATGTCGAACAACCTGCAGCAAAGATTCTCGTTCTCTTTCCTAGGTTGCTGATTCTAATTTTTCAGAATTTGTCTATTTCGTAGTTCAGTGAAGCGATTGTGTTTGAAATCTTCAATCAGTGAGGTCGTTACAGGATTTTCAATATAAGTTTCAATAATCAATACCGAAAAATAGATGAAACGGTGTAGAAACTGACACTCCGTAAATCAATAAAAAAGTCGTTTATGTACATAAGTAATCGGCTTACATTTGTGACACAGAGTAGTACTGGAATTTTTAATCACAATGCTCGCTTCATCATCTATGTAGGAGTACATAAGTACATAAAACAATGCGAGAATATACGAACAACTAACTAATGTAAAAATTAAAGATTATCGGCCAAATTTTTATAATACACATAATAAATCTCTATTTATCCCTCTGACATGTCCCCCAAAACACTGATATTATGTGATATTTTTTGGTCTTAAATGGTAATCTGGAAAAGTTAGACTAAACTAATTAAATACTTGTCTTCAAAAGTATTTGTGAAATTCAAGACAACTGTAATACATATTTACAGAAATGTGCCGTTTATAATTGTCGGCTACAGACGACGGTAGTTTTGTTTGAGAGGCGCTGCGGCAATGTATTATGCATGATATTGTTTCTTCGTCTTGAAAAATGTTTGACTAGGATTTTTCTTGTCGGTACTAGATTAAAATTTAAAAAAAAAAAATTTTTTTTTTTAAATCCAATAATGAAAAAGTCATCTGAATTTGAAAAGATTATACTCGTACATTATAGAAACATGATGTAGTCTGGCTAAATAGTCGCGTTTGCATAATTTTTATAGTGCTGAAACAGAACGTTACCTCGGACATACTCATATTTACGTATAACAAAAAAAAAAAACATTATAGAATATAAAATAAAACAACTTAGCAGGTTATATTTTTCAAACTATATTGCTATTGTATATAATATTGCTTTGTACTATATGTATTATACAAATGAAAACTTCCATGTCGAATTTATATGTATCTATCCTCCGTGCCTTTTCCCAACTAAGTTAGGGTCGGCTTTTAGTCTAACTACGATACGGCCGAACTTTGATATTTTACATGAAGCGACTGACATCAGACCTCCACAACCCAAGTACTAGGCAATATCAAAATTCTGTAGTTAGACCAGGTTGTCGGACTTTTTAGGACTCCAACTAGCCGTAACGAATGCCACAGATGTTTGTATGGTACCCGGGGCCGACGGGTTAACGTGCTCTCCGAGGCACGAAGGGGTCTCAACGTGTTAAGAATGGTCCACCCATCCTAGACTGACCTGGTTAGTATTACTTAACTTTGTTATGTCCTAACCTACTCGCTTACCACTTAGCCACGAGCCCCTCTCGAATTTATAATTATGTATATATAAACAATATTCTAACATCAATCTTTAAGTCGCACCACGCCTAAGATCTGTCCTTACAGTCCCTCTTCCTCCTGAACAAATCCTTAAAATATTAAATTTATTATAGGTATAATAATTTTTGTTATTGTTTGTTCGCAAACACCACTCATGACCCATGACTCATATAAAGTAGATAGATGTCTTTCTTCACAAATACAATCAAAGCCTTCTATCATAAACATTTAGGTTAAAACCTTTTTCTTTAAAATTGGGACGAAGTAAATTGGAGAAGCCCACAATACTGCTTTCAAACATTATGCTTGTAAGAGTTCTGGAAATAAATGTTGTAATAAATTTATATTCCTTTGAAGAAAGTATAAAAAGGTCTGTTAGAAGATATTGTATCTATTTCTTTAATATACATAGTACTTCATAAATATTAAAATGGTTGATTGATACTTAGAGAGATTGGCTGAATTTATTATTAATACTTTCATCACGTCGAAAGTTTTACCTCTAAACATTTGAATTTGTTTGTCCACCGTCTAGGTGGTATTGATGAGATGAACAGAGACTACAATATGCATTACATAATTTAACTTGTCTTCACACACATTTTTTGTTAATATTGTCGGCATTGCTGTAGATGTAAGACGCGAAAATTGAAATATTTGTCCAAAACTATATATGAACTGTAAGAATTGGTTAGCGTATTATTTTCACTAAGGGAGTGCATTATATTACAATCTGAATGCTTAAAGTTCTGTAGATTTAAATTGGTTGACGTTGATAAAAAGAAGATAGTATGTACTTAAGAGCACTAGCCGATATTTTTCCTTACAATCTTTAAAAAGAGATTAATTCTGTCTTTTATGTTATACATCAAAAATAAAAACGACATGACACATCATAATATACGATCTTATTATACTTCTTTCCTTAAATAAGTAGAAGACCAAAATAAAAACTGTCTCAAAATTGTAAGCCTGTGCAGATCCGTATTCGTACAGCAATTTTAACACAACTTGTGATGTAAACTACGTAATATTATCTACGTATGAACGGGAATTAACGCGATCACGAAAAGGTATTACATACCTCTGAATTGCCTGACGTTTCGACCAGGTTGCACTGGCCGTGGTCACAGGCTGACTGGCTCAGCGGTGCACGCCCTCCGTCGCCGACATCGTGAGGTAGAAGGTTCTTCATCCACCTCCACTTTTTTGATATTTTTGATATTTTCGTTTCGCCATGTACCGTCACATACTATACTAACAGTGTCCCTATTCTGTAAGCAAACCGATGTGGCCCTATTCTGGTGTTCACCCGACTGCGCATAAAAGCGAGGTGGCATGTTTTTTATCACTGGATTCCACGCTGTAGATAATTTGAAACCATCTTCCCGATTGAAAGTTTTGTGTTTTTTAATTTCAATCGCTTCACGTACAACTCTTGAGTAAAAGTGACGTTCCGTGGAGAGGACTTGCGTACGGTGAAATTCAATCCAGTGATTGGTGCCCGCTTCGAGTGCATGTTCTGCAATCGCTGATTTGCTAATCTGTCGGTTCTTCACAGCAGCGATGTGTTCCTTGACCCTTTCAGCAATGGTCCGCTTTGTTTGGCCTATGTAGGAACTACCACAGCTGCAGTTTATTTTGTAGACACCTGGAGTTTGTAACGGCAAGACGTCCTTCGGTGTACCCACGATGTTTTGAACCTTTATGCCTGGTGTGTATACTGTCGGAATGGAGTATTTCTTTAATACGGAGCCGATCTTATCCGTTACTCCTTTCACATATGGCATGTAGGCTGGTTGTCTGTTCACCTCCGGATGCTTGCGTCTCATTGTCGGTTGCTTCCGTGTTCCATTCACCTGATATCCGTTACTTTTAAGTACCTCCTGAACATGATCCAGCTCTCGCTCCAAATGTTCAGGGTCACAAAGATCGTATGCTCTGTTCTTGAGTGAAGTCATAACAGACTGCAGGTGTCGGGGATGATGATGAGACGTGGCGTGTAGGTACCTATCCGTATGAGTAGGCTTGCGGTACACACAGTGCGACAAGGACCCATCTGACCTCGCGGTTACTTTGACATCTAAAAATGACAATGACCTATCCGCCTCCACCTCATATGTGAACCTTATCTTGGGGTGAATGGAGTTGAGGTGTTGTAAATATTGATCTACTTCCTGTTTATTTCCCTTGACGATACTAAAGATGTCATCCACGAATCGCTTCCAAAGCCTAACGGTCTTCGAGCCGAGACTCAACGCCTTCTCTTCAAAATGCTCCATCCAGATGTTGGCTAGTACAGGGGCTACAGGACTACCCATTGCGACACCATCAATCTGAAGGTAATGTTGACCTTGGAAAAGGAAATAGTTGCCCTCTAGACAATGTTCAAGTAGATCAATATAATTGAACGGCAACTCGTGGTCTCTAAGCAGGTCTTTTACGACGTCCATACATTCTTTTATTGGAACATTGGTGTAAAGTGATTCCACGTCAAAGCTCACCATGACGTCATCAGGTTCCAACTTGAGATCTTTTATAATTTGTATGATGAGTACAACTGATTACCAACGTAAAGTACTTGAACTTTTGGATGACGATAAGGTTTATAAACCGGTATCATATAACCCCACGGCCAGAGTAACGCGTAGAATACGATCTCTTATCCAGGATAACGAGGACCTATTTTCAGAAGACGAGTACAACAGACTTTATGCACCAAAGTCACATCAGCCACCGAAATTATATGGTCTGCCCAAAATACACAAGCCCAACGTGCCGCTGCGGCCTATTGTAAGTCAAATTGCCTCTCCTACTTACGATCTCGCGAAGCATGTTGCGTCAGTATTGCAACCACTTGTAGGCAAAACACCGTCTTTTGTGAAAGACTCGCGGCACTTCATACAAATTATAAAAGATCTCAAGTTGGAACCTGATGACGTCATGGTGAGCTTTGACGTGGAATCACTTTACACCAATGTTCCAATAAAAGAATGTATGGACGTCGTAAAAGACCTGCTTAGAGACCACGAGTTGCCGTTCAATTATATTGATCTACTTGAACATTGTCTAGAGGGCAACTATTTCCTTTTCCAAGGTCAACATTACCTTCAGATTGATGGTGTCGCAATGGGTAGTCCTGTAGCCCCTGTACTAGCCAACATCTGGATGGAGCATTTTGAAGAGAAGGCGTTGAGTCTCGGCTCGAAGACCGTTAGGCTTTGGAAGCGATTCGTGGATGACATCTTTAGTATCGTCAAGGGAAATAAACAGGAAGTAGATCAATATTTACAACACCTCAACTCCATTCACCCCAAGATAAGGTTCACATATGAGGTGGAGGCGGATAGGTCATTGTCATTTTTAGATGTCAAAGTAACCGCGAGGTCAGATGGGTCCTTGTCGCACTGTGTGTACCGCAAGCCTACTCATACGGATAGGTACCTACACGCCACGTCTCATCATCATCCCCGACACCTGCAGTCTGTTATGACTTCACTCAAGAACAGAGCATACGATCTTTGTGACCCTGAACATTTGGAGCGAGAGCTGGATCATGTTCAGGAGGTACTTAAAAGTAACGGATATCAGGTGAATGGAACACGGAAGCAACCGACAATGAGACGCAAGCATCCGGAGGTGAACAGACAACCAGCCTACATGCCATATGTGAAAGGAGTAACGGATAAGATCGGCTCCGTATTAAAGAAATACTCCATTCCGACAGTATACACACCAGGCATAAAGGTTCAAAACATCGTGGGTACACCGAAGGACGTCTTGCCGTTACAAACTCCAGGTGTCTACAAAATAAACTGCAGCTGTGGTAGTTCCTACATAGGCCAAACAAAGCGGACCATTGCTGAAAGGGTCAAGGAACACATCGCTGCTGTGAAGAACCGACAGATTAGCAAATCAGCGATTGCAGAACATGCACTCGAAGCGGGCACCAATCACTGGATTGAATTTCACCGTACGCAAGTCCTCTCCACGGAACGTCACTTTTACTCAAGAGTTGTACGTGAAGCGATTGAAATTAAAAAACACAAAACTTTCAATCGGGAAGATGGTTTCAAATTATCTACAGCGTGGAATCCAGTGATAAAAAACATGCCACCTCGCTTTTATGCGCAGTCGGGTGAACACCAGAATAGGGCCACATCGGTTTGCTTACAGAATAGGGACACTGTTAGTATAGTATGTGACGGTACATGGCGAAACGAAAATATCAAAAATATCAAAAAAGTGGAGGTGGATGAAGAACCTTCTACCTCACGATGTCGGCGACGGAGGGCGTGCACCGCTGAGCCAGTCAGCCTGTGACCACGGCCAGTGCAACCTGGTCGAAACGTCAGGCAATTCAGAGGTATGTAATACCTTTTCGTGATCGCGTTAATTCCCGTTCATACGTAGATAATATTATATCATGGAACGCGAAAGTTTAAAAGTTAGTATAAACTACGTAAGTTTTAATACTGTAATAATGCAGTTGATTATGGAACACAACCAAAAAGGTATCGTACCTTCTAATGTTCTCGCAATTAGGTCCCGATTTACACATGAAAATGTAAGGAACAGTAACTAATGACATTATTGTGACATCTTATCGAGATTTACTTCCATACAATATTCTTTCCGACCCACGAGTCCACCGTCAAGCCCATTAGTCTTAACTATTTGTCCTTCAGGAGAAGCAACTTAGCGTAAAACTCGCCAGATGCCAGACTCGCCAGACTATTAAATCCCTGAGTTACACAACCTTTTTTTTTTAGTTTACCCTAAACAGACACCAATATTATATAAACGTTGTCTTAAACCACTCATCCTATCAGGTAATTAGACAATGTTTTGTGCATTACCCGTCTGGCTATTTTGGCGGAAATGCGAATTTTGAATTTTCACCATATTTTATTAAATGTTCACAATAAAAGGGCATTGCAAAGTTTGCCAGTCACAGCTTGTTCTGTCATTTCTAATATCATCTCATGTATTAGATGATATTAGCCCCACTTATAAATCTGTAATTGTACGTATAACACACGTTTATAAGTGTTTTAGTATAAGAGTTTATAAGTGGGGTGTTAATTATAATTAAGTACCGTATAAATAGGATTTTATATTTTAGAAAAGTAATATCATTAATATGTCCGTAAATTTTCATTCATTCGACTTGTATACTTTTATTCACTGATATACATTTAATATTACAAAATTTGTTACTTGCTCTAAATTGCAATTTTAGCTACAAAAGTACAAAATTTAATGTCGTAACTGGTTATTATGACGTTGTTTTCTCTTTGTACGTTTAAATTTGAATATTGCCCTAAGATCTAGATTGTTCAATATTCCGATGAAAATTGCTTGTGGTATACAGCGCGCGACGTGTTTCAGACCGAATCCAAGATCCGAGACTCGATAACCATACCTTGCCGACTGCAACCCAAAGCTTGATTTTAGTAACTTGCGTGTATGTTATGGACCAATTGATTAGTATGGCTCTATTCATAATGTCTAGACTGTTTGAAAAATGCCAATATAAGTGGCTAATATAAAGAAAACGAGCCAATTAGCTCACGGCTTAGCTAAAGGCTTAACTGTATGAATAATGCACCCACCTATTTTGGGCAGAGTAATAAAAACATGTTGTGTTTTATTCAATCTTTTAATGATAATATGCCTTATTATTACAAATAAATAAAGTAGGTGAAAATAAATACTCTCCCTCTCTCTTCCAAAGCCAAATAGGCCCGCTTCGTGCTGTGGTCAAAGTTTCTCGTCTTTCTACTGCACTTAGTTTAATCCAATTTTCTTGGTCCCACCGACCTGCCTAATGTACCTTAATTATTAAATTGCCCAACAGTTATATTCATAATGACCAGACAATGTGATGATAAATAACGAATTTTATATAAGTATTCATCACACAGACCAATTTCACTTGTCATTATTCATGTATTACCCGGGTATTATAAGTAGTGCATTGTTTAATCACTTGGCACATAACATGTATACTAATCAGCGAGGGAACTTTGACATGTAGAATCTATAGTTTCAAAATAGTTCGGCTTGGCGTGGTGACATTCTTGCACTCTAAGACCACTCTTGATAATGCTGCTAAATTAGCTATCTATGCTATCTTATGGAGTGAACTCATTTAAAAATTACTTTTGAAAATTTGCACTTATTTAGCACCTCGGTAATAATGTTTTTAGGTGTGTATGCAATAAAACGTTTAAAGACGGTCTTCATACAATAGAGGTAACTCCATAGTAGAATATGATTTCGCTGTTAGTAGATATCAACAACCTGTGTACAAATGGTGCTAAACACTTTAATTCTATTTAACGCCTGAAAACTCAGACTAAGATTACTTCTTTGAATACCACTTTTGAATACTGTATTTTCAACGCAGAATAAAGTACTGCTGAAATATAAAAGTTCCTACTAAGGTTCCTTGTGGCAAACTATTTGTTTACGCTCTATTCAAATACTTTTTAGAGGGTATTGTTTACATTGGTTTTATTTACTAAAGATTTCTAGGTACGTATAAAAATAGTATAGCACCACTTACATAATGTTTATTTAGGAGCACAGCTCGACTGAACATACAGGTTCTGTAATAATCCTAACGTACAAAAGTAAACTATTTTCGTCAAACATTTTTTGAGAGGCTGATATATTTTTTACTTACGTTTATATACCCTATACATATATTTGCTTTTGTATTTATTTGTTTATTGCTCTCTTGTATGTATATTATAACACTATGTGTAAGATACATTATATTTATCCAAATTGTATAATATACCTACTGATACTGCCCTTAAATCGATTTCCTATGCTCGCTCCATTCCATGGTTGCCTGGAAGAGATTACCTCAGTGCCATAAGGCCGCCAATTGTATAAGCCACCCAACATTGCGGTGCTTCTACTCTTTCAAATTATTTAGGTGTACAATAAAGAGATATAATTATTATTATTACGTGGTTAAATCAATTCGTCAATTTCATTCGTAAAAGGTAACCCGCGATTGTCATTATTTATTCTATATTATACACCGCTAGATGTTCATCGGAGTAGTAAGTAATAAATGGAGACTACGTATGATATTATTTTGCCCAAAGTTACCATATGGCAAGCGGTATAGGCACAGCTAAGATGATAGTTACTTCGTGAGCATTGGTGACTATAAAAATTTGCAAAACGTGTTGAGTTGTATCTTTCCTCTTGGAGTTCGGAAGACCAAATATGAATAGTTCTTTTCAACCTCTTTTTCCTGTACTTTACTATATTCTCTCGTCTGCGTCGTAGAGCGATGTTGTAGGTCGTCGTGGTGAGATATTTAACTTCCCGAACACCTTAAAAAATGAGTTTTTAAAGCAGAAGATCATCTACAATCGACATAAAGGTGAAAGTTTTCACAATTGCTTTATCTCGCAAAAGTTTGCATTGAAACATTTCAAAAGAATACTTACTTTATTCACGAAAACTTGAAAAGAATATCAAACTGTACAATAAATATATTGAGGAATATTTTATACGTAGTAGCTATCAAACAGCCCTCTCAAGGAAATTTTTGTCATCCATACAAGGGAGGCCTATCCTTATATCGTTTCCGTTGACCTAATGCTATTCCATTAGAATCGAATAATAATCGTAACTACATACATATATTTATGCATACGTTAAATGTACGTATATACATTATAGTATATTTAATTTTAAATGATTCTGTGATAAAAATATGTTGAAATTCTGTGTTTGCGGAAATAAATATAAAGAATAATTAAGAAAGAAAGATATTATAAATTATATATAGATGTATTCAAGTCGCTCCTGTTTCTATTCCATACGCTCACCTTTATTCCGCTATAATAATATTTTACAGACTCAAGATGCCGACAGCTGCGTGCGTAATGTCCCTGAAAGTTCAAGGGTTAAATTTAATTTCATTGTTACTAGGATTGGCTGTACTAAGTAGAAATAGTTAACATTCCTACGCGCTGCGAGTTTATCGATAAGTACTCTTTTGACGAATTTTGAGTAGTACTTGATATTAAATTCAAATTTAATATGGTACTTGTTAGTATTAAGCCACCGAAATAACTAAACTTGCAGCATATATATTTTAAATATTTTGTTGCTTTGTTTTGTTTTAACATTTTGATTCGATTCGATATAATCGGTAGAATGTATCAGTGATACATCAGTTCAGACTGGTGTCGTTTTATGGTGTGATTTCTACAGGTTTGGATATCATAGATCTTAGATCTTTGTGGTAGATGTTGAAAGAATTGTAAAAGTAATGAGGTCGTATCCAAGTAAATGTCTTTCAGTGATTCTTCTTGAGTTCTTGATTGTACTGTTTCCGTCTCTTGGTTTTAAAATTTGTATTTGAAAAAAATCACACTAGTTTCATAACATCTAACATATGAAACACAAATGAAATGTAACTTTATGTAAAATAAAGTTTCATTTCATTTCAAAATATTTTTTGGGGTAACCTAATCATTTGTTTGTGCATGTTTCATATTGGTCGAAATGTAATGAAAATCTAACAACTGTTTTATCATTTCGTTGTATTTACGAGTACCTATTGTTACTGTGTTGAATGGCTTTTTGCCAAGGTTTAAGATTTATTCAAAGGCTTGAACATAAACAAATAGGAAATAAATATCAATGATTTTATCAAAACAATAACACAACAAAAATGTAAGACAATTACTTATAACATTTTATTTTATTAAAAGCGGAAACAGCGGGACTCTTTCAGAAACATAGCAACTTAAGTACAAACCCTCTGTTCTCAGTTCCATAATTTATAAGTTTTGTTTATTATTGATGGGTTGTCAAAGTTCTTAATGACATTGCAAGTAAAATCCTTTTGGAACGGAAAGTTTATTTTATTTTATTCCTTTTTTTATAACAATTTAAAGTTTTTTCTTCCATATTTTTTTAACCCATAAACATTTTTATTTGTAGAGTTATTGTAATTTAGTTTGAAGTATTTGCAGAAAAAAACACACACATTAATTTGTGTTTTTCTCTTGCTCTTTACTCTCCCTTAAACCACATAAATCATTATGCGGTATAAGGAAATAGAGGGATGTATGAGGGAAGGAAGGGAGTGCAATGTAACATATGATGATAATTTATCAGAAGTTTAGCAAAAGGAAAACGAATGCATTTATATATGGGTTCGATTTCATCGGAAACTATATCATTTTTTATGGGGCAATAACAGGGACATGAGCTCTAAGTCTTAAAAATTACACCAATTTATTTGGTCGTATAGTAGCAGAAAATAATGATTCGGGATTACAAATCAATCAGAATTCAAAATATTTTCGTGAAACCATTAATGCTTGGTTCCTATAATCAAGAAACGATTCGTTTTGCTTACAGATGAAAAAAAAATAGCTGAAATTTCAACGAAAATATTACCGCCTTATAGGCGGTAATATATAATAGGCAAAACGAATCGATTCTTGTTTATAGGACCGGGGCATTAATGGTTATATATAAACGTCTCGTTGAAAGAATCTTTTCTATATCTTATTTTCTCGTTCTAAAAAAACATAAGAACCACAGCTTGGGATACTTAAGTATGTATATTGTAAGCTCTAAAGCAGAAACACACAACGCATCACTAGCTTGTAAAATGGCTGGTTGTGGCCTTTTATTTCAAACTATCATTGGACGACGTGAGACGGCAAGGACGTAAGTTATAAAATCCTTTGAGTACAAGACAATGCTTCACTCGCCTGCATCGGACTGATTATAAATAATTATACAACTATAGACTTATTTCTATTTATTTACATGACAGTGATAATAATAAAGGAAAATAATGACGATCGGCATAATGACCAGGATTTAATTAAAAAAAAAATCATTGAAGTTAAACATTTTTTGCGTGTTAATCCACAAAGTATTTGTTTTTAACAATCCAAAGTATTTTCATCAATGTAACACGAGCAAGTTACGGAGTTGCTTTTTGTTTTTAATGAGTTGAGTTCCCCTCCCCTTCCCCCTATCCCCTTACAATTTTCATTAATAATTTTTGTATGTTGCAAAAAGGTGGAGTTCAACATTTTTGGTAATAATTTAAATCCTACATAGTCCAAGCACTAGTTAATTTTATTTAGTTTTACTGTACAGCAACATTTCATGCAAGTGCTTAATGATGGCTACTGCGTGCCTTTTTATCAACAAGGTTAGGCTTTGTATATTGTGTTAGTTTATGCCTACCTATTTAATGAACATCGTCATTATTGTTACGATATGCATATCTTGAACTCGGTTACCACTTAGCCACGAGCCCCTCAAGCTCAAGGAGTTATAGCTATATATATTATGTTATTCTCTTTGCTCTGGTTAAACAACGAACAACCAATTAAACAACTTATTCAATGTAAAGAAATTAACTCTTAAAACAATGGTTGTATTGTTATTGTACTACAGTATTATAAATATTGATATTTGTAAACAATGTTCCTCTTGAATAACTAAAATGTATTTATAGAAGGTAATGATACGTTTACTTTTAAGCCTATAAACGCATTAATGTTATTATTACATGAACACGGCAGCACACTGTTAATAAAGCACGAACAGTACAGTATATGTATGATACGCATTAGTAACAGTCTCTTGTATAGAGAGTTAATTTAAGCACGAGTGTGGTACTGTTAAGTTGCTATGCAAAAACAGTTTCCTATGTAAAGTTTACCGGTAGACGTATACATCACTAATGGCGCGTTCCAATAAACAAAACATCAACGAAATTTTACTGTCCGTAAGCAAAACGAATCGTTTTTTGTTTATTGGAACGCGGCATGAAACGGCACTTCGACTGAACTGAACGAGCTGGTATATTACAGTACCTATAACGCTTCTGGAATACTCTCTGTGGAATTGTGCAGTCGTCAATTTGAGCTCGGTTTTGCAAGTCACATAAGAGGTCATTACAAATTCAAACTAGATAAAACTACAGCTAAGATCTGAAGACTAAATTTGGATGTTGATAGAACCAGTACTCAGATACGCAAAAGGTTCTTTTTTGCTACTACTACGATTACGATTTTTTACAGTTTTAGATGGTGTCTAAGTTATCTAGTGCGTTTATGTATCCGTAATAAAAAAAAAACTAAACTCATTGACCTATTTCTGATACTTGGACATGAATTTAATCTATAACAGTAGTTTAAATGAAAATGTTTATGGTTGTTTCCGAACTACAGATTACCTCTCATTAAGAAAGAGAACCAAACTAGACGCACTTTGATGGCGTTGATGTGAGTTGGTTTTGGCCTTGATTCCAAACATCAGAAATAATCTTACTACAAAATAAGACATGAACAAAGAATACTAGTTGGTGCTAAAGCTAGTTTATGAAATATCAATTGACAGTAACAAATATCATAGACCACATTTGTTAAGGAGTTTTATTGCTTATTTGCGGATCATCATCATATTCATACGCGACCGCCTAACTGCAATGTAAATTCAACCAAAAAATAAAGACCCATTTACTCAAAAATCTGGGTGTAATTGGTGAACTTCGCTCGCTCGTCGCTTAAATATATCTATGACAGATTACTATACACTTTTAAATACTAAATAGGGAATTTTTTGTAACTTTAATTCCTTAGGTGTTAAATGTATATTGTTACTATTAGGAATAGTTACCCGCCATAAATGTATCATGTTGGGAAGCCTTCAAATTGAATAATAATGTTACACAACCGCGGTAGCTGAAATTGTTATATGTATATATGTATGCGTCTGACGTGACTAGCAATTAGTCGCAACGCTGATTTTGGTCACCTTTGATGAAACTGTTAGTCTAAGTAAATTTTTTGCTAGATGCCATGTCCATTTCTGTACTTCTGGCAAAGTGTATGCAGAGTTTAATGATGATCGGTTGAGTAGTTAGGGGCGAAAGCCTAACAAACAAACAAACTCACTTTCGCATTTATAATACTAGTTAAGATGAATAAATTAAACGTCAATCGAAAGAAAATTATATTTCTAATTCCAATCGACTAAAACGCAACGCTGTAAGAGAGAGCCTGTAAGTGATCGCAGATTCTGATAAGACAATCAATTTGTACTATTTAAAATTGTATTTCACGAATGTATCTTATTTTTTGGTGTGCAATAAAGTTTACTCTAATATATTTCTTTCTCCTTCTCTCTTATTCTTGAAAGTGCCCAAAAACGGTCAAAATAGTTAGGCAGCAAACATACTTACCTTGGCAT
This sequence comes from Callimorpha dominula, assembly GCA_949752705.1. NCBI lineage: Eukaryota > Metazoa > Arthropoda > Insecta > Lepidoptera > Erebidae > Callimorpha > Callimorpha dominula. Next base: position 7,286,823 of record OX457005.1, read on the forward strand.
CTAAACTTTAATAAGTAATGTTCGATTATTATGTTGTTCACAAAGCATTCACAGGTAACCTCGACTTCAATCAGTAAAAGCGTAAAAGTTGTTGAATGTAACTAGAACATTTAAATATACTAATTTACTTGCACTAAATGTTAAGAACAGACTATTATTAGAAAATGACCGAATACCCACAATACACTTACCCTAATTATTGTACATTTAACAAAAACTAGAGCGCGATGATAGCAGGTAACAGGCGAAACAGTTAACAATAACAATGGCTTGCTACTGAAATAACTTCTCTTAAACATTAATTATTCAAACCAATTTTACTTAAAGTTTTAAGATCTGGCTTTCCAAATTTTTCCTTCATAGTGAAGTCACTGAGAGGGTGTTATAGAAAAGTGTTGTAAAATTTTAGGAGTGTTATGCGTCGACATATAATTGATTTAGCTTGTAAAAAAAGGGATTTTGGTTTGGACAAGGTGCACATTTATAAAAAACATAATATATTATGATTCATGTAAATTGTTTGATTTGTTTTTATTTATTTATGCACACATTTTTTGAAAAATCTGTACAATCCATCAACATCTTTGATATTAAATACCCATAGGTCAATTTTCTAGTTTCATTTGACAATTTCAAAATAAAATTTCTGTATTAAAAATCATGAATTTAACTAAAATTATAATAAGCATTTTAGGTTAGTTACTATACGACAGTTAAACATGACCACACCTTACTGTGATAGTATTTGCTAGCAACCCGCCCCGGCTTCGCACGGGTACAAATTATACACCTAAACCTTCCTCATGAATCACTCTGTCTATCAGTGAAAACCGCATGAAAATACGTTCAGTAGTTTTTCAGTTTACCGAGAATAGACAAACAGACAGACGCGGCGAGGGACTTTGTTTTATAATATGTAGTGATAAAGTAAAACAAAAAAACATGTTTTGTGTGAGATGCCCGAAATAATAAGACCTGCTCAATACTAACTAGCGGTTTTCCTTCTGATCAGTAAAACCAGCAATACAGTTATTCCGATGCGTAATCTTATTTACCTAAATTCAGTGTTTGTTTATAAGGTTGCAACTGTGCGCCAAACCAAATCCATCAATACATTTTATATCAAATTAACTATTAAATTACTATCCCAAAATAACTTTCTCGTGTAAACATTACCACGAGCAATAAACAGATCTACACCGCATGCTTCCGCCTGTGTAATCGTGATTATAGCTTTAGGGCGTGATCTAACTTATACTCGTACCATTAGTTAGTAATGCTTTTTGAAATTAGAATGGAAATTTGTCTGAGGCGAATATCACATTTATTTTTATTCTATGTATTGTTCATTCATGGTACGCATTGTTGATACACAATGAAATATGTTTTTTTTTGGTGGAAACCTTCGCGGGCTGTCACTAATACCGGAGGTTATTGGCGGGCGGTGTGTGTTAAACGGCTTAATTAAATCCAAGTCAAGTTCTGATGAATCATTTCAAATACTTTCTTTAAAATGCTTTACTACCATGCGTTTCCAATCTTAGAAATTACAGCATGAAATTAAGTATTAATTTATTACCCGTAGTCTGTGTATTTGGTAGTATTTAATAGTGTAGATAACCACTATTTATTTAATTAAGTTACTTGATATAGGTTATTCAGCTTGATGTTCTAGTTAAAGTTTTTGGCAGATTTACAAGCTATGTTTGCTTTTGCTTTACGCACGTAACGGATAATAGAGTATTTATGTAGATATAAATGTACATTGTAGTGTAGTGCCATAAAATGCCTGGTGTTTCAGGGAAGAGAGGATTTAGTTCTCATGCCTGCAAACAACATGCCTGACCATGACTGCTCTGTGAAGAGCATATAAATAAGAAGAACAATTTTGAGATGTAGGCCCAAACGAGGAAGGGTATATGATGTACCTCGAGAAGTACACAATTTTTAAAGACTGGTTCTAGATTTTAGGATTAAACATAATTATTTTTATTGAGATGGAGACACAAAAGCGATAAGCTATATATCGTTCCTAGAGAACTACCATGGTGTAATAAAGACTGTTTCTTGATTTTAGGATAAAACACAATTTGAATTTATTCAAAGCAAAGTAATACATCATCGACATAAAGGTCGGTACAAGCTTAAGCCGACACCAATACTGGCACTATATATAATTTATGTGCTTTAAATTTTAGCATTTCACGGCGTCGTATTCATGAAATTTTTCATATTTATATTAATGCCAAGTATAACCCCAGCTGAGTCCTGCTATCGGTATTGTATTTAACTTCTTCCATTGTTGGCCAGGGCATAATAAGGGCACATACATTAACAGTTTAAAAGTTTAACCGCGTGGGTCTTTATTCCTATAGGTAGGTAACATATAGGTTAACCCAAATAAATAATCGGTGTGCAGATCTATGGACTAAAGGCCACCTCTGGATCAAATTTTGTGCAACGTGAAGGACATTGTAGTAACATCAACTTTAATATATTTTTTAATTTATAATATTATTGAATTACTTCAATGTCATATATTATTTGTTTTTTATGACCGTATAAAAAGAATTACGCTAAAGACAATATATATATTATTACTTTGTTTCTATAGTGATGATAAATATCATGTTTATGAGTCTTTTAGATTAAACAACTAAAGACCTCTTCATGAACTCTCCTTTTTAACGTTAAATGTGTTATATGAGAAAAGTTTAAACCCGTGATGTAATAATACATAATTTAACTCATTACTTCATTTAAATCAGAGTAATGTCTATCACAATATTATTTCAGATATGTTAATTATATGATTATAAATTATACAATCTGGTAACATTTAAACAATTCACATTTGTTTCTCTTGGGAACATCGTATACGTAATAAATTGAATGTTCAGATGCACCGGTGTATATTTCACAATCACCAATTGCGTTGGTGTAACTCCGAAACAGTTTCATTAATTTATTTGTATCGTATATACACCGGTAAATGTTACACCAAGGTCATTCCACAAATCTTAGATGCAGCATGCAATAGTGTTTCTTCGAAAAGCGGGAAAGTAATACGCTTGTTTGAAGTCTCTTTAATTTTTTTATTTTATGTTATAGTGACCATAGAAGTACACACTCTGTTTAAATTTCGACTGTCACGTATTAAAGTTCATGATATACAGCCCACTGACAGATGGACGGACAGCAGAGGCTCAGTATTAAGGTTCTTTGGGTATGGAACCCTCATGAAGCACCAAGAAATGCAACTTCAAGGCTCGTTGCGTTGTTTGCAATATTAAGTGCTATTGTAGTTTGCTATTTACTTTTGATGACTAAACAATTTCTAAGTATTTATGACTTGATTTTTTATAATTATAGTGCTATAATAATAAGTATTGTGAACTGCTGAGACTATCTGAAACACCTACGTAAATAAACTCTGTTGTGATTAAAGAAAAAAACATCTATTAATTTAATAATTCAAATTCCAAACAATAAGTATTTGAACTCGTAGGTTTAGAAAGATTAATGTACGTGTTTGTCTTACGCCCATTGTCAATAAAACAGCGCCACGGAGATTGTAAGTTATCGAGGCATAACGTGTCATATCAATGAAGCTTCCTAGGAACGAACTGTCATTACTAATATACAGAGCCACATATTTCAAAGGAGAAATTCATTTTATTTTCAGAAAGAAGCAATTGTATCTACCTTTAGAATTATTTTATTTTACTCGTGAATAATACTCGATAACAACAAAATATAGGTAGGCCATTCGTTGTTGATTTCAAAATGTAATTTTTAAAAATAGGTAGGTATGAACTGTTAATATTATATTAGTATTAGTAATGCACTTGCTCATTGCCGATACCCAAAAGGGGCGATCTATAATCACTATGTAATATCAAAAGACTGTAGAGTTTGTTTGACAGTCAAATTTTAAATAATTTTAATTAGATGGCCTATTTATTGAGAACGTTTTTTAAAAGTTTAAAAGGATCTGCGCAGTAAGCATGCAACCATGTAACGAGAGTGAACAAGTATAAAAGAAACCTTCAATGAAATAAGATGCTGTATGTATTAAATGGAATGATAAATTAATTTATTTTTGCAAAAAGATCTTTTTAGATAGATAGGTATCTATCTATCTAAAAAGATCTTTCATCACGTTGATTTCTTGTTCTTGGTGCCGACATTTCCTATGACTAGACTTGAGACGCCGAAACAAACTTAAGGATCCAAGTCTACATAAATTCTTCATAAATTCAAAATACTTTACACGAAAGAATCATTTCAGTTTTGAGCTGACCAACCATGGCTGGTCTCATGATACCTATCAGATAGATAAGTCAGTATCACGGAATTCAACCATATCTTAGGGAGCTCGACGACTCCAACCGGTTTGCTACCACAGACACACAGACATTTAGGAAGGCCAATAAAATACTAAAAACTGCCAGATTATTATGAAAATTAAGCTAGAAAATGCTATCCCAAATGACATTTTCATTCTCAAAAAACTAATAACATGTCAAAGATAAAAACATGTAAAAAGTAAAACAAAAATTAAGACATCATAATGTAGATAATGTCAAATATACATCTATGCGAAGAATTTAGAGCAACTTAATCCCAATCATTTTCCCAATAGTTTTAGTATTATTTAAGCTCAGATTTCGTTGTAGAAAAGTAAAAGTAGAAGCACAGTATACTGTGGTAGAAGGCCGGAGTGTACGATAACAAATCTATCAACCACACCACACCCACACACACACATACATACATCCATGCATACACACTTACACAATACACACCGAGAGACCCACTTACACCATTTTGAATTTATAGTTTCTTTTTTGTTATGTAGGTATTTTTTAAGTTTGTGTTTTCTTTATATTTATTTTATTCAACCACTGGTAAAACTCATATTCAGATCTGAGAGGGGTGGGCATGGAGTCCATAGCACAGGGTATCCTAGTTTGTTCTCCTGACTCCCACAAATATTTTGGATCTTCAAACAACATTATGTAAAGTTTTACAATGTATATTACATTGTAAAACTTTTGTAAAATATGTTTGTATTTTTTTGTGGGATTGAAATAAATAAACATTATTATTATTATTGAAATTTTGCACACTGTGTGCAGTTTGGTACAACTTGAGACATAGGATAGTTTTTATCTCAATTTATAGTCACATTATTTTTTTAGTGCATTACTTAGTAACAGCAACGTGTGGCAGGGCAGCTGGTAAAAGTATATAAAGAAATAGGCAGTTTTCGTAACTGAACATGATATTTGGAAAATTTGTTGTATTAAGAATTTATTTAACTTTCGTATATGACTCATTCCTCTTTTTATTATTATTATTTTAATTACATTACTCATACATACATATTCATACATATACAAGAAAAACAATGTTCAAATTTTTTATTAACAGCGGTTTCCGCAGTAAGGTCGTGGCTTGTGTCGTGGCAACCAAATAATTGTACATTATTTATTGACTCTTTGTAACGGACATTGATTCTAGATAATAGAGTAGTTACATATATAGTTTAGTTAGTTAAGTAGAATTAAAAATTAAAACAGGCTTTCAGGGCATAATAATATAAACACTTTAAATTAAAATAAGACAAATAAAAAGGATATAGCCCGAGTGTATGTGGTGACTGTGTTCATGCGTGTGGCTGGGCATATGTGTGTGTTCATGTGTGTATATATACGTGGGTGTATGTGTACCTGTATGAATGTGTGTTTGTGTTATATGTGGCGAGCACATTGTATATACATAATTGCACGTAGTAAGATAAGTCACACTCATAGATTAACTTTAGAGATTAAGTAAAACAACTATATGCACGCACCACATTAGTATATAAGTCATGCTTGTACCTGAAATAATATAGACTAAATATCATCTCGAGTCTCATTGCACTCCTTGCCTAAACATTGGCAAAATGGTGACCCCGACGTGATTATGCAGCTACGGACCTGCTTTTTGCCTGACGGCTGCTTTATAACTAAGAGTATACCAAGTTACGCATACACCTTGAAAATTAGTGACCCGACAAGAAAATAAACAACATGACTCAGTCACCTTTCAAATCAAGTAGCAGACAAGAAACATTGGAAGTAGCAACTGGCACCACCATTTTATCCCGCATTCCGGAGTTTTGGGCGGACCAATCGAGATTATTATTTATGCAACTAGAAGCTATCCTCATTACCTCCCCGCCATCCACAAAAAGTATAAGCCCATCAAGGAACGCCTTACTGATTGCTATGAAGAATCAGAACAGCTGTAATCGAAAATGTAAACAAAACAGACGACGGCGCAATGACATGCGTATTAGCGCAGTTGGCAAAAATACAAATGGAAATAAATTTCGCAATTCAGCGCGATTGCAGAGACTATCGACGCAGCACTCAAAGTTATTATAAGCAGTCGGGAAAAAAGACCAGGGAAACTAACTAAAGTACAGACTACGGTGAATTTCTGCACTATGCTCCCGTTCAACCGTCTCACTATTACCGACTGAAAAAGTGGTAGTGGTGATTTTTATTGACACAGGAGCAAAAAAATCTGTTATAGGGCAAGCCACAGAGACATTCATTTATACAAAATGAACAATACACACTTTATGCCGCTAATGATACAAAAAGCAAGACATATGGTGAAAAAACGCTTAGGTACTAAACTATGAAATATGGAGATATTTTGCATGGAACTTCGTCATCGCCGAGATGACGCAACCAATTATTGGAGCGGATTTTTAGAGCATTATAAATTATTAGTCGACATAGCTGGTCGGAAACGTATTGATAGGATAACTGAGCTGACGACACCTGCAATCCTGATCAAATCGACGCAGCAAACAATTCGTACTATTAACGTTACGTTGGAATGAATCCACGCATTACTCAAATATAATATGAAGATATTACGAAACCTTGTTGTTAAATATGACTTTCTCAAGAGCGAATTAGATTTCTTAGGTTATCAGATAACGAGTCAAGGAATACGCCCAACTGAGGAAACATACAAGGCAATTATAGAACGACGCACGACTCTAAAAATAACGAAAATTCTCCTATTCCTTGGTCAACAGAGGCCGAAAAAGCTTTTGATAAATGCAAGGAAAATATTATAAAAGCAATATTGACAGTGCATCCCTCCCGCACCGCCCCACTGGCACTTATGACGGATGCCGGTTTTACCTGGTTGGCGCGGTTCTACAACAGAAGTATTAACAAAAATATTGAACACATAAGCGGACGTGATAATATTGTTGCAGACGCATTATCACGTACAGAACAAATTGATATGCCATCACCGGTTAATTATGCTGATTTAGCAAGATGCCCAGAAATTAACCACAACGATCCCAACACGTACATCATAGACAGTTAAATACTTATTATGTTAGATTATTAATATACTATTATCTTATTAATTAGAAATGTTTAAGTATATATTTTTATTTTAAGATAGGAACTGTTGTTACAATTTTAATTTTTTTAAAAGGGGGAGTATATGTGGCGTGCACATTGTATAAACATAATTGCACGTAGTTAGATAAGTCAGACTCATAGATTAACTTTAGAGATTAAGTAAAACAATTATATGCACGCACCACATTAGTATATAAGTCATGCTTGTACCTGAAATAATATAGACTAAATATCATCTCAAGTCCCATTGCACTCCTTGCCTAAACATTGGCAAATTATACTATGCCTTTATTGGCCATGATTTGGAAGAATGAGTTCAGTTTCGTCATATGATAGGTTCTAGAGCCATTTTGTTATCAGTTGCTTTACTTCTCCTGTAGTTAACTCATTAACGTCTGTATTTATCTGATGATTGGCCTGTCTTTTTATGAAAGTGGTATTTATAGTAGGAAGTGAGCTTCAGAATAATCGACTCTGACTTAGGCTAATAATTGCATTAAAATTTTTAACTCCCTCATGGATAGAAGTTATTATTTTTAAGATAAATATCTGACGTACTCTCAGTACCTTACATTCATTATGCAGACCGTTTGTTGATAACTTGCAAGGTTTTCGCAGCATCACTTTTATCTGTAAAATTAGACAGCTTGGGACCAAATTAATATTTGAAATAGCGTACTTACACACCGTAATGCTTTGTGAATTAGAATAATAGTCCAATTATACTGGTGAACATCTGTCGCACTATATATTCATAGGCCTCGGAACCAACCCCCTTTTGCATAATGGCGTTCACAGTGAAAATGTCAACATCTCAAATGTCTGTATCATCTAAACGAATCTAGACTTAACTACACTCTTTTTGTCGTTTCGTATCCCAAATTTTCTTCATGCCTTTTTGACAAATAAATGTAAAGTAATGCTTCAAAGGAGAGGCCTTATAGGTTGTGATTAATCATTGTGTGTGTCACTTTTGACACAAGAGTTGCTTTAATTTAGTAGCTTGTTTCTGCAACTCCAATTTCCTATCGGACTCTAGAAGAGCGCATATTAGAAAATAGATTGAAATAGTTGATATTATTTCGCCTAAATCTCTCCCAAGTTCTTAACAAAAACGTGCCTCATTCGGGAGTTGACATAAAAAATGGGTTAAGTGGATAAACATTCTAGTGGTTTGTTAAATAATAATGTAATTAAGAATTACAAAGTTTTAAATAATTGTGTTGTGCATAATTAGATAAAAGAGCCCGTGAAATAATGCCTATCCATTCTAATGAAATAAACACAATTAGTGAAGTACCTCAGGTAAAAGTAATTTTCACGAAAATATGTACGACGCTTGAAAAGGATCTATGGGTTGTAGATTTCGTTCTATTTACATAAAGCTGTAATTGTTTTTTGCACTCAAGCTACTGCACAGATAAAATAAGGTTAAATTAAAAACTACTCTGAGTTATACAACAATGAAAACATTTTCAATTAAGTTATTTACGTAAATATTTTATTCCTTTCAACATTCAAGTGAACCGTAATTGATACCCCTGCTATAGAAATCATGTAGACAAGAAAATATGAATTTTTCAAGGCGTTATTTTAACTTCATCAAAAGTGAATTAGACCAAGATCTTATGAGTACAGTGCATTACAGCCAGTTTTCAGTTTAAGCCTCTGTTTTTTGAGAAACTTTACAATTCATATTAAAGGCTTCTTTCGATCTTTTTCTAACTTCAGTACAGGGGCTCATGTGATTAAGTCTAAAATAACGCAAGCAGTAAAAGTAAAGAGATTTATGTTAGCTTTAATGTAAAATTTTTTTGAATATTAAATCTTTTGATATGTATGTTATACTAACTTTTGAACTTTCATGTTCCATGATACAATATTATCTTGCCGTTACAAACTCCAGGTGTCTACAAAATAAACTGAAGCTGTGGTAGTTCCTGCATAGGCCAAACAAAGCGGACTATTGATGAAAGGGTCAAAGAACACATCGCTGCTGTGAAGAACCGACAGATTAGCAAATCAGAACATGCACTCGAAGCGGGCACCAATCACTGGATTGAATTTCACCGTACGCGAGTCCTCTCCACGAAACGTCACTTTTACTCAAGAGTTGTACGTGAAGCGATTGAAATTATAAAACACAAAACTTTCAATCGGGAAGATGGTTTCAAATTATCTACAGCGTGGAATACAGTGATAAAAAACATGCCACCTCGCTTTTATGCGCAGTCGAGTGAACACCAGAATAGGGCCACATCGGTTTGTTTACAGAATAGGGACACTGTTAGTATAGTATGTGACGGTACACGGCGAAACGAAAATATCAAAAAAGTGGAGGTGGATGAAGAACCTTCTACCTCACGATGTCGACGACGGAGGGCGTGCTGAGAAAGTCAGCCTGTGACCACGGCCAGTGCAACCTGGTCGAAACGTCAGGCAATTCAGAGGTATGTAATACCTTTTCGTGATCGCGTTAGTTAATACGTAGATATGTATGTTGTTATATTTTTATTATAATTTCATTTACGCACGTTCACGCACAATTACGCGCACGGCATGTATTTATAATTTCTTTTCTCATATTAGTTTTGTGTATCATTTGTTGGCAATCCTTTTATATAAATAAATATGTATAAATTATATAAATAGACAGCCACCATCTACTTTTCAAGTCAAAGCGTGTAAATTACGCAATAACGGTGACAGCTACGCTGATTTGACGTGAGTTTTCTCAATAAGATATGTATCATATGTAGGTCTTATAATTTAACTGGTTGCCTTAGAAAACTCATACCAATATTCAAGAAGCTTCGAAAGTCAGTTGACTTAGATACTTTATTGGGTATTTACTATGCCCTTAGCCAGAATCTACTACAATACTGTATTGACTGTATTGTTGGGGATAGGATTGGTCCGACAATTCTACTATCACTTAAACGTGCTCAAAGAGCTATATTACAATGTTTTATGCTTGGAAAGATAGATATGACACTTCGTTTCTATATAGAGAGAGTTATTTCATAATCACGCACACACACACGCACTCGCACACCCACTCGCACACCCACACGCACACCCACACGCACACTAACACACATACACACACTACTCAACAAAGTAAACAATGTTCTGTATTTTTTAAATTCTATAACGTGATTCAAATACTGTAACAAATAACAAATATAAAAATTAAATGCACTATCCCCCAGTGGGAGATAGAGGATAGAGGTCGCCAGGACTGTGACACAATTAATATTGCTACAGTCGACAACGCTATTGTGATGTTATTGAAAATAAATTACATGCCATCATGTCCAAAGTGAAAAATAGCAATTTTTATAAGCCGTCGTGTGTAATAAACTATTATTTTAAACCTGACTGGTAGAACCTAAGATTTGAGAGAGAACCTAGGTTTGTGGTTTACATTGTTTTTATTTTACAATAGGTAATAGGAGAAAAGAATACCTATGGGTACATCAATATACAAGGGTAGGTGAGTAGTTATACACAGCAGTAACATCTTTACTATTGAAGATGATTAATGATCATACAAAATATCAAAGAGAATTTTTTTTTTTTCATATTCATAAAACACCTCGTGGTTAAGGTGTTTTTATTAGGTTATTTGACTACACAAATATATTTGTATTAAAGACTTTTCTAAAATTGTTTAGTAGTAGTCATTGTAATTTTATTCGTAAACTATACTATAGCTTACAATATCTGATTCCTGAATATAATATAGTTACATAGATTGTTCTGTTCACATCAATTTCAAGGCCAGAAAAATAAATAAACATAGTTGGAATTTGTACTAAAGATAATGGAATAATTGTTTTGCAATTTATGCAAATATAATGGTGAGCCAGGGTCTTTGGTGACTCCACACTCTAGTAGAGTGCTCAGCGTGGGTGCAGCAGCGGTGCGACCTCGTGACTGCTATTGGTGTGGGAAGCCTCTCGCTAGAGGCCATGGTTCTGTCCATGGTCCAAAGTGAGAGTGCTTGGGATTCTGCCGCCTCGTTTTGTGAGGAAGTGATGTCCGCTAAAGAGGCGGCGGAAAGGGAACGGGAGAGAGTTAGTACTCTCCCGTCCCGCAGAAGAGGCACCAGGCGACGGAGACCCCAAAATGATCTCCGACCTCCATGAGCGCTGGCCTGGGGGTAACGGGTGAGGCTGCCCGTTACCCTAGCAGAAGCAGGCCTGAGATGGTGGCGCGATGTGTTCCGCGCGCGCCTCTGATGGAAGGGGGCGAGGCCCCCCGTATATTTTGGTGTGGCTGCCTATTAAACAGGCGGCCAAGGTCTGCCGGGGTTCTCGGGGACTTCCTTCCTAGGGTATACCCGAGTCCCTTGCAATAGACCCACTTATGTCGGAACACCGTGTGGTTTTAGTCGGTTCGATTCCGACATACCACTTCACTGCCAGCCCCGGTGAGGTGATGACCCGTGGGGGTTTCCACACGATAAAAAAAAAAGGGTCTTTGGTGCCCAATCGGGGTAAATATATTTTTTTTTATAACAATTACAATTGTTAATTTGCCCTTGGCGAGTACATATGCCATTGAGTGCATTAAACTTTGAACGGTATGGTTATGTGTTTGTTGAGTTTGTAACAATAGATACATACCATAAGTATTTAAATAAAACAATATGCGAATTTCTTTTATTATGGAGGAATTCAAATCTATAAGACATGTATTGTTGACTCAGTTTTACGTAACATAACAATATTTTAGAAAAATCAAAGTTAAGGTTAACTTTTTATTTAAACTGAATGTTTTGTTTGCAATGTAATATAAAAAAATGGACAAAACAATACAATATAAAGTCACAGCCACTTACAGCTTACAAAAAAAAAAATTAAATTAATATTATATTAATTTGTGAGAGCGCAATCCCATATTCAATATACATCCAACGTAAGCTACTATTAAAGTACCTTACGTTGGAAGTATTTTTTTTACCTACAAGTTAAGCTCTTCTAGTTCTACTGTATTTAGAAAATTATATACGGACAATTTATAATGATACAGGTATCCACACGTGTTACCTCTTAACTTGCACAGAAATTTTGAATCAAGACTTACCTACGGTGTAGACTCTTCATTTCTTAAGACCATTTCCTAGCGTAGTTATGTATGTAACCATGTGTAATTTATTGTATACTCGTGAAAATCTGTCATAATTAGTGTATTCCCGTTTATAGTAACTTTTATTGAACCGTATCCGTAGTAATCCGCTTTGTTATATCGAATATATATATATATATTCGATATAACTAAGCAGATTACTATACTTATATCGAATTGAAACGAAAAGATTATTTAAATAAAAATTAAAAATAAACGGAAAACGAATTAGTTTGTAATTCCATTTCAATTCAGTACAGTAGTAGTAGGAAAAATTGTGACAGTTTAGTAACTAAGGTTTTAGTGGGTTTAACTCCAATTTAATCGCTTTGTCATGCCCCCGGCGGGGTGGGACTAGGAGGATTTGACATGGGCAAAAACAAGTAAGGGGTCGTGGTAGACGACACCGACTTAATACAAAGCTGTTTCTCGTGGAGATTAGTGGCCCGTGTGTGTATTTTCGGAGATATACCCCGAAATTACATTGATTTATTTTCTGTTACTCGACCTTTTATACGTTATAACTTTATAAGTTATCACGTAACATCTTTATGTAGGAGCTGTTAATTTATATTTATATTATTACGTCACAAAGTATCTAAATTTTTTTATGGCTTTCCTCCTTTTTTACATTCAAATAGCACATATCATCCAATAGCCAATGCATATGCAATACATAATTTTCATCAAAATCAATACTCAATCATCGTAGAAACCTGTCATTAAAATTCCAGCACTTTCACCAGTGTTTTTTTACAGTTTTAATGTACTTTAAAATATACATGGAATCACTAACGAACAATGAATCTTTGTTGTTTTTGGGCTCGTGGCTAAGTGGTAACCGAGTATGTCAGCACATTACAAGGTTATGTACTAAGATCAGTCTTAGGATGGGTGACCATTACTAATAAATACATTGAGACCTCTCCGTACCTCGGAGAGCACGATAAGCTTTCGGTCCCGGTTGCCATATGAACATCTGTAGCATTCGTTATGGGAAGTTGGAGCCCTAAAAGTTTAACAGCCTGTTATAACTACAGAACTTCGATATCGGCTAGTACTTGGGTTGTGGACGTCTGATGACAGTCGCCTCACATAAAATATCGAATTTTAGGCCGTATTGTAGTTAAACTGAAAGCCGATTTAGTTGGGAAAAGACGCGGAGGATGATGTTGTGCTCGAAAATAATCACAAATATCCATAACAAGTAATACACCTTTCCATTTTTCGTTTATTAAATTGTAATTGTAATCAATTTAAATGAATTTTATTTCATAATATTGTGTTTAAAATAAATGGCCCGCGAGCCAGCCACAGATTTTCGTGACCAATTTCCTCTCTAGTGAAAACTGCTAAAATGCTTCAGAGAGTTGTATCATTGAAGCCTCGTGAAAGTCAGCTCCGGTTCCGTCGGGGGGTTGAGGAGCAGTAGCCTCCCGTGTACGTAGAAAAAAATATCTTATTTTTAGTAATTTCCTCCCGATTGAGAATTGTATCAAATTATAGCTAATCAAATATCTTGAAGAAAAAGAAAAGTCAGCTGGATTATAATACGTCAGCTAGTCACATAAACCTGAAAAAAACATGTACTTATATGTTCGGTGAATTCCTGTCAATTGAAAATTTATAAGATAATGGGACGTTCTGCGCCTAAACCGATGGCTCGTGGCCTAAAACCTTTCCCTGACAGATTCTATACATTTTTGACATTTAATTTTCGAGTTACTACGTAGCATTAAGTAATGACTTCTTTAACATCTCTTATAACATTTTATGCTTCTCTTTACTGTCGAACGTGACAATTGTTGTCACTCGCGTTCCTATTTAGGTAGTATGATGTCACGGCGTCAACTGTGTCGTGATTTTTAGTGTGCAACCGTAAATATATACGCTTAACGTTACGAACAGTTTTTCGCAAATTTAGCTTGCTCGGCAGAATAAACGTGAAACACATCGCATTACATAATTTAATAAAATATAGTATTCAAATTAAAAACTAAATGAATATTATATTCTATTATAATACTAAAGTACTTCTCGCAAAAGTCATCAAGGCATTTACTTTGCTATTAATCCCTTAATATCGTTGTTTAATTTGCTTTTGAACATCTTAAAACTCTTCACTGAATTAAGCAATAATATTAATTAGCGTTATCACGACAATGGGCAAGTAAAATTATATTTCGCAATTATTGTTATGCTTTTAAATATAAATTTGGCAAGGCAATTTAAAAAAAGTATTTCGAAAATACTTTTTTCTTTTGAAAACAAATTATATTTATACAAAATGATATCAATGTCATAATAAGGTTTAAATTGGCAGGCAACGATAAACTTTGAACAGCTAACGTCAACCAATTAAATCCTAATTATGAAGCTCTTTAATCATCTCAAGTATAAATCATACTCATACTATCGATATGAACAAAGAAACTAAATTGATGGAGAATCAGAGCTTTCTTTGTCTGGCCGTACCTATGTCACGTGTCTGTAATATATATTCTCTATAAATCTAATAAATATTACTAAGGCTTACCCGTATCATAATGTACGTGGTCTAAGACTGAAGGTCAGATATTGAATATCCCTTATCACTGGGCATTTATAAGTTGAAACATATTAAAACCATCCTATATTTTACACATTTTTGTACTGCGTAGTATATCTACATAAGGCGAATAATATTTAAGTAATGATAGCCGGCACAAATTAATTTAGTTTAAATATTTTTGCTGCATCCTACAATTTTGATTTAGAATGGATGTAATAATAATAGTTAAAAACTTTTTAGGTGTTTTGATGAAGCCATTATTAAAGTCATTAAAAAGGGAATTAGAAACTGACTTTAAATATTTGAAATTACATTTTAACAGAAAAGTAAGAATTGTAAATAAAATAGTTGACCTTTCAATATTTAATTTAGAAAAACGTTTTGAAGGTTTATTAGCAGCAAACAGGCGAAAACTACGCATATGATGAAAAAATATAATGATGTATATAATTTTAAACAAAATTTGGGAATGTTAAATTTTGAATACTTAGTTCCATCGATGATTGTATAATCCACTTAGATAAAAAATCTTTACAATGACAGTTCAACGAGTGTTTCGAAGAACAATCCCAACAAGAACCAAATGGTTCAGCACCTGCTTTCTATGCCGCACCATTAAATTGTGAAACTCATTACCATCACACGTGTTCCCTTCGACATGTAACCTTGGGTCCTTTAAGCGGGGCGTGAAAATGCATCTCTCGAGGCCGTCAATCTGAGGACCACCATTTTAGTATGATCCGTATCTATAACGGTGGTCTTCAGTCCTCGGACCTCATTTTAGATTTCCATCAGACTGTTTGAGGTCATACTGACGTACTATAAAAAAATAGCCATTATGTAAAGATTTATGTTACAAATATGCCAATGAAATAAAACAAAACATTCATTCTATGAATTATGGTCGAACTTCGACCACCAGACGATCTCTAGTTTAATTTAATAGAGGTTGATAATTGCACGCTCGTGTACCGTACAACATTGGAAATTGGAACCTTGAGATATGGCTCCTTATAGCCTGATTGAGATAGTCTGTTATAATCTTCAATGAATATGTTAGTGGGGATAATGAAGGCAATTTACCATCTTGTATATCCAATAATCTATATCTATAATATCTCAAAGCAATGAACATACAGTACTAATTATAGTCGTTTTTTGCGAGTTTTTTGAGATTAGTAGATAAAATCAGTTACATTCTTGATATTTATTTATTTAGCTTTATTCTCTGAGTAAGATATATATCAGATCTAAAACCTCTTGCCTATCAGCAATTATTGCGGCCGCTTTATAAGTGAGCAAAGAGACAATAACTTAACTGAGTTTTAATCAAAGAATTGACGACACAGGCTTGTCTCCATTTTCAGCTACCATCAGTTAGGAGGTGAAAAACCTCAGGTTATTTTCGTAGCTAAACTAAATTGGTATTAGCGGGAGTAACATGATGAAAACTACCGAATAACCAGACCAGTAAAAGCTGTTAATTTGACATTACAAACAGACACGTCAATTTATTTATTTGCAGTTAGGTATTTGCATAGACTTTTTTTTGCACAGAATCCTAATACTTGTTCTAAAATAAAAATATTCTAAGTTAATCCTTATAACATCAGTAATGTGCCAGTGAAAGTTCACCTGTTTCGGAGATTTGCCGAAATAAACAGAATGAGTCAGTAATTTTGTTTATTTCGGACACACGGACACGTAAAACTTATAACACCCCTCTTTTTGCGTCGGGGGTTAAAAAGCTCTTATTTTGACATTGAAAATAGACACTTTAATTTTATATATTTGTATAGATTCAGTTTACTCTCTGCGATACAATATTATAATTCAATAAGTAAAACTGTGGTTGCATAAGACCTTTTGTGACCAGATTTTATTGTAACAGAGGTACTGTTAAAATGTAGTAAAATAAAGTATTTTAATTAAGTATCGTAGTTCATTAGCGTAATTAATTAAGCACAAACAAAAACAAACTCTAATTTGTGGTAGGAATTTGTCACATATGTATTTATAATGAAACAATTAGAAGTGCTCTTTATGAGCAATAGTCGTTATTTTAAACAGAGTACCTTGTTTTAAAGGTCTCAATAAAATAAAAAGAAAATTCAAGCGATTCACCCTTCCTTCCTATCTCCAAGACTATAGACCTCAGCGAATAAAAAAAACTACGTACTATAAGCCCTTCTCCTGTTCACAAGAAAGAAATGCATGTGATTAAATTTGAACAGGAAGGGGAATATAAAAGTACTTAAACTGTAACTCGTACTTAACGGTTCGTTTTTTTTAAAACAAAAAAGCGACGCGGTGGCGAGCGAAGATTAATTGGTTCGACTACGTGTGACATTGACGATAATGTAGAATTCGTTGTCAGAATCAAAAAAGACAATTTCAGAGAGCGAAAAGTGTCCATACGAATATCTTTACCTTACTGACTACTATTTATGTATACATAGTTATGTATATGTCTAATTCTTTGTCACGCTCTAAAGGCAAAGCCGGTTGACTCATCTAATAATACCTCATATTCGTCTCAACTGTAACAATGACAGTACATAATCATATGGTTTTCTCGTATTTCGCTTTTGAGTAGGTGTTTAAAACGCAGACATAAATATACCAGAAATGCAAATGATTTTATTAAATAACTTTTCCTTAATTCCATTATGGTATTGGCTAGTTCAATTGATGTAAATACTGTATTCTCAAGAAAATTAACAAGTAAATCAATTTGTTGGTTTGTATTAAATTAGTAATGAATAGATTATCATACATTGATTTAGGTACTTATTAGGTTATTATTATAAACTATATGTAGTGGCACTTTAGTAGTACTTAAGAATTATAATTTGAGTAGAGTCTTTGTTAACATTTTTGGTATAATGTTGGCCATTGCATTGCCCCACGCAATCCTCTTCCCACAACCTTTAGGTTAGGTCGTGTAATAATTTAAGTATATATGTTTATAAGTGGTATCAGTATGTATTTGAAATGTAATTATTATCAATATATTCTATTTAAAAAATTTTGGCATATTATTCAATCCTACAAGAAACCACACAAGCAACCTCCTCGATACAATATTCTCGACAATATACATAATATGTAACATGTGTGACCCGGAAAAAATAGCTAGCATGATTACAGCGAATCAAGCCCACAGTAAGAAGTTGTTTCTGTATCACTTATTAACATAAGGTAACTGGAACCTAGATAAAACCAAAGATTATGTTATCTATAATGAGCAACATTCTGGTAATAAAAACTTCTACTAGCGCCCCGCACTTTGTTGTAATTGGGTAATTTTGTAAAACATAAATGAACGTAATTGGGGTAACGGAATCAAAAATAGTAACCTATAAAATCACGATGATCACCTATATCGGCATACCTATAATCATTTTCACTAAACGTTTTAGGTATAGGTGCTATCAATCTTTACACAATACAAATAAATAATTCAATGTAAGTACAGGATGCTGCCCAGCCAATCACGAAGATAGACTCACTTACTTGTGGCGTCATTAAGCAATGATGGATTAACAAGAAGATTGTGGCTCATAATATAAATCGGGTTGTTAGATATCATTATTATTTTGTAACATAGTAAAATAACGATATTGTGTCTTTAGCTGAGTTGACATAGTTTCTCTAGTGTGATTTATGTGCTGAAATCGTGTTTGGACTAAGTAATCTTTATTGCGCATCGAACGGTTTTCATATCTGCCAAAAAGAGGTACTTTAATGTTATGGAGCGTGTTTTGAACAAGCCTCTCCTAACATAACTTGAAACCAGTGAGCTCCTCAGTGGTAGCCAATATGGTCTACGCAAAGGATGCTCGACTGGTGATCTCTTGATATACGCCAACCGCCTATGGAGCCTTGAAGGGACATGGTAAGGCAATATGCGTATCCTTAGACATTTCTAATACTTTTGATCAGATCTGGCACGAGGCACTTTTAAGTAAGTTTCCAGCGTACGGCATACCAACTGCACCCTGCTTCTGGATAGCTGATTTCCTGCGGGAACGGCCGATTCGAGTCTTCTTAGATAGTGTGGCTAGTGGCTTTTCCAACCTAATGGCAAATAATGCCCGGGTACCTCAGGGATCTGTTCTCATTGCAACCTTGTTCCTGCTCCATATTAATGACTAGAATATCTCTAGATTTTAGATGTGTAGCTCGGGACTTAATCACGATAATATTTAAAAGGTAGGAGACGAGGGGGAGGGTGGGGGGTTGAGAGGGGAAGGACGGGAATAAGGGAGAGGGAAGGGTTAGGGCATCCGGTTACCTCACTCACGCGGCGAAATGCAATGCAAGCATTGCTTCACTACCGGTTTTCTGTGAGGCCGTGGTATCGAGCGGAGTCGAGCCAGCCCATTCGTGCCGAAGCATGGCTCTCCCACGTTTATATGCGTATATGATGCATTTGTTTTTCCGTTTTGATAAAAGTTAATGACATTTACACACTCATTTAATTTTTTTAATATTTATTTTTACAGCATAACTGGCGAGCGTGCCTGAAGGGTTAATGTGGAAGAGTCCGATGTTAGTGTGGTGAGTGTAGTTAGGATCATTGTGAATGGCGCTTCTGTCCACATCAAACGCCTAATAAGACAGTCATCAAAAGCTAACATTAATGTTTGGAAAATATAATTCTATTGTACAATAATTCTATCAAA
Source organism: Callimorpha dominula (assembly GCA_949752705.1). NCBI lineage: Eukaryota > Metazoa > Arthropoda > Insecta > Lepidoptera > Erebidae > Callimorpha > Callimorpha dominula. The sequence goes on from OX457005.1 coordinate 7,306,643, forward strand.
ATCGAGTGGAACATACTCGATTTGCCATATAACGGAAGATATTCTTCTTCAATCTCTAAGAATATATTTCCTACTACTAGCTTCTACCCGCGGCTTTGCTCGCTTAAAAGTAATTTTTGTATCCCTCTTGAAGTTATTTTTTAAGCCTTTGTCCTACTTATGTATTGATGAAACTTTCCCTATGTTCTTTTCTGTATCACTGAAAAAGCGTATGCAAAATTTAATGATGATTGGTCGATGAGGTGTAAAATTGTAACAAACAAACACAGAAACTCAGTTTCGCATCATACCAATATTATAAAAGTAACTCTGTTTATTTGTTACCTTTTCACGACTAAAGGGCTGAACGGATCGTAACGAAATTGGGCAAGGAGACAGAATATACCCTGGGGAAGGACATTTACATATAAATATCCTATTTAATTTTTTTTGTCACGTATTACAGTATAGGTAGTGTACTGACACTACCTATACTTTCTAGTGCAGTAGTACAATTTTTGTTGAAAATAGTACTTACATTCTTACCAAAAAACGTGCACTTTTTTATGGTAAATGACTACCGCCGCCCATGGGCACATGCAACTCAAGAGTCACAAGTGCTTTGCTGGCCTTTAAGGGCAGAAGGGGGAAGTGGGGGAGAGGGTGAGAGGAGGGAAGAGGGTGAAAAGGGGGAAGAGGAGGAGAGAGAAGGGTTAGGGCCTCCAGTAACCTCACATGGCGAAAAGCGATGTAAACAATGCTTCACTGCCGGTTTTCTGTGAGGCCGTGTAAACTTACTACGTTGTTTTCTTACAGACGCTCCCAAGTGGATCCATTTTGAACCTTGTTGCGTATTTATGTTGTGTGTGATGGCTCAGAAGAGGTCATCATCATTCTTTAGAGGTTTGTTCAAATATGTTCCATTGTGATGTAATTCCAATCCATGTTTAAGTTCAGGTTCAGTATAAAAAAGCCGCTGTAATTGTTACTTTTATGAAGACTTTCAACGTCTTCATGAAGAGGCCTTCACAAAGGTCTTCACTTTATGATCATTTGTAACCTCTACGTATTAACAAACAAACTTCGAATAGCTTATAGTAGATGTAACGTCTTGCGTGCGTCTTAATTATTCCCAAAATGCAAAAGTTACACTTAACACTAAGATTCAAAAGTTTAAGTTCATAAGAGTTCGTTACGACAAAAGTTAGCAGTATGTCAAACTAATTAAATCCTCCTCGCTGAAACTCGATTATAAGACAAGCAAAAGGTTCCCGCGAAACCGGATATGATCTAAAAATGTACACTCGTAAATCATTGTTTCTTTGTTGTCTTCTGTGTTTAATATACTAGAACACTTAAAAAATCAACAGACGATACAATCAACCAAAAATTGTCCCATTTAAAAGACTTTTTGACTAATTTTAATTTAATCCCAAGAAAATAAAAGAAAAAGTTTACTTGTTCCTTCTTTTAACCGAGATTAAATCGGTTAAATAATTTTTAGCACAAGACTAAGTAAAAGATTGCCGGATTGTTTGGTCGGAATGAAAACTCATAATAAGAAACTCATTAAGATTTGGGCAACGTCATACATAGAGAGTAACACTTAAATATTCAGTAACATTTTCAATAAGTATGAAAGAGTCCCTTCGCACTAGCCTTTCTTAACCATCACCTTCTTAGCCCGATGCAAAGCGGCGACAGCACTTACGGTATATGTATATACAAATTGTGGTCGCATTCCACCAATTTTTTTACTGTTACAGAAAAAAATTAGAAAGGATCCATCCAGATTACAAAATAGGTGATCAATTTACTATTGAATATACGTAATCAAACGCAATAGTCAAGAAAAATTATAAGCCATCGAATCGAACTTCTGTTCTCTATCAGTCAGAAATTATTCAACTGTCAAAGTAGTAATGCACCTCTAATAGACACAACACTAGGTAAGTCTATATTCTTTTATTTCCATTGCTATGTTTTAATTATTTTTTTATCAGTAAAGCCAGCTAAAGTGTGAAAAGGAATCATAATTTTCAGCTAGCTCGGTCATAATTATGATTCCTTTTCAGACTGAGGCCGAAATCAATTGCCATCTAGCACATCTTACTACATACATACATGCTGCAACCTTTACGTGGACTTATACATTTGTACGATTATTATATACATATTATTTATACAGTAATATCAATTTGCGCTAATCATTGTCATAGGTGGATTATGTATATAAAAGTATTAAATTACCGCGAATAAGTCCCGATTTGTATACATATCTAATACGCATCCAATCCGCGAAAGTTTTCCCTAATGAAAAGTTTTCTTTTTCAGCGGTAAAATTCTATTTTAACTTTCTGTGCCTCGCGGTTTCACACGCTTTGTTTTTGGAATATACATCTCGCTTTACATACGAGCACTTGTCAACAATTTATGATATGGGTTGACGTTTTTGGTAATTCAAAGCATTCCTGAATGTTGATGTTTAATGACATTGGGAATCCCCTGCGGATTTAAATACGCACACTGACCTCACTGGTCCGGAGCGTAATGCTGGTTTGTGAGTGAGTGGCTAAGTCGAACATATCGTTCATTGATTTATTTCAAAAATGTAAAAAAAGTGAAGACTTGAAGATTGTCGACAGCTCGGCGTGGTACCCAGGAGTTTTCTGAAGATCAAAGAGTGTATTGTAATACTTAGAATTACATAACAAGTTTGTGTGCGTTCAGAATTTCATTTGTATCCTCCCATAACTCCTTCCTGAGCCAAGTGGGTATATAGTGCTACACCAAGTACACGTACACCATGTTTTTTCAATTTCAGCAATATTCTTGGTTCCAATAACCAAAAACTAGCTTGTTGGCCTAGTGGTTAGTGACCCTGACTGCTATGCTACAGGTCGTGGGTTTGATTCCCATTTGAGTCTGGGTGTTCTTTGTGTCCGTTGTTTGTATGTTTGTAAAGTCCCCCACGACACAGGAGTAATTCCTAATGCGGGAGTTGTCTTTTTAAAAAACGGAATAACTCCAAAACTTCCAAATTCTCACTGAATTAGTATGTTTTCGACTTTAATGCAGATAAGATTTTGTTATATATTCAACAAGCTTGTAGGTACTGTAATACTTTTTAATACGTGATCGCGTTAATTCCCGTCAACATAATTATATTATCATGGAACGCGAAAGTTTATACGTTTGGATCGTCTTGTTCTATAACCGTATTTATAAATGTATGTAACACGTAACCGTATTTATTAATTTATGTAACCCGAACTGCTGAGCCAGAAGTCGTGGGTTGCGATTCCCACCTTGGACAAATAATTGTATGATGAGCATGACTATTTGTTCTGTGTCTGGGTGTAATTTATCTATAATATGTATATAGTTAGAAATATATAAGTATGTTTATCAGCAGTCTGGTCACCATATACGAGGGCTCTGCCTAGTTTGGGATCATACGAATGGCCGTATGGCCACACATGGCTACACATGGGTGTGATTTATGTGTGATTAGTGATTATTATTATTAATCCCCTGAAACACATTTGTGAACTTAATGGCTGCTAGGGGCAAAATAGCTCTTTGGCATGGCCAAGAACCGGCTACCGATTACTCTGGGATAATTAACAACTATTTTTAACCATTTAACTTTAACAGCATGCCCATAGTAAATACAAACATTTTTTTAAAATGAACCCTAAATGATTCCATCCTTAACTTGGGGAGGGGGTGGGAAAAACCAAATCTTTTTGGAAAAATATCCATAGCTCCGAAACTGTAAACCTTTTCGCATCGGTAATATTTTTAATTAAAGTTAATTATTTTTTTACTCTACAATGTAGTCTTTTAAAGTTTTTACTTATATTTTTGGAGATAAAAATTAAAAAAACACGAAATCTACCTCTGCGGGCCTGCTGCGGCCCCGGTTTTTTTTAATGCGACTTATATTTTGAAATAATATATTTAAAAAAAACACGAAATCTTCCTCTGCGGACTTGCTGCGGGCCCGGTTTTTTTATTTCATAACCTATAGAAATTTAAGATTCTTGACATAATTTTAATATTGTATTGTTATTTATTTTATTTTATTCTGTAAATTTATTTTATTGTTACATTGAAATTCAATTGTATCTTGCCTACAAATGATATTATTAAGTAATGTTGTATGTTGGATAATGCAAAATGTGTTATTTTTAATGTTTGCATGCCTTAACCGAGGCGGAATATGAACTTGTTACTTTATGACATAAGACCTTTTGCTACCCTGTTCTCGCAAATAAAGTTTCATTTCACTAACGGAAATTGAATAAACTCATCTTTCTCTCTCTCCCACAAAAGTATTTTCAATATTAAGGAAAGTTGAAGATAGCAAACATTATTTCCATGTTGATCGGATATTGAATTTTCGTTTTTATTCCGACTTTCGGTAAAAGAATTTCCATAAGCGGTAAACAAATTCTAGTTAAATTGTATTTATAACCTTGTAAGATGAAAATCTACCGCTGCCATTACACGTCTACAAAAAAAAGTTTGTGAAAGTCTATAACGTGTAGTAGCTCGGGGGTTTTAGCTTCTAATTACGATTTAAAAGACAAAAGCAAAGGCATTTATTTAATGCTTGTACTGTGTATAAATATGTAGATGTAAGTGTTAAGAAAATGTGGTTTACAGACTGCGATAAAGACCAAGATAAAAATACGAATGTTGACATAACTAATAAAATAAAGAAATATTTTGTAATGTTTAGCAGTAAATATAAAGAAGTATAACTGTCCAGATTGTTTAATATTTAATTTTATACAGGAATTAAAATCCTTAAAATATGAATTTTGTCATTTTAAAGATTTTTATTTAGCTCAACACTATAAACAACAAAGTATGTGGACCAATATCTTTCGGAATAATGATAATATTAGTTTATTGATGCATAAAAGGTTTTACAAATTCCTTTCTTTTTTTAATTGGACATGATTAGTATGTTAGTAATTAACTGTGTTACAGTTTACAGTCGCTAGCGTCCGCGTCTTCCACCGGAAATAATACCTACATTTTATTCAAACATTATTCAATAGTAACTTAACTTTATTCTGAGATTTTTATCGTGGGAGAGCCATGATTCGGCACGTTTGGGCCCGCTCGACCGGAGTGCTTACATTGCTTTTCGGTGAGTGAGTGAGGTTACCGGAGACTCTAACCCTTCCCTTCCCCCTCTCTTCCCCCCCCACCCCCTTCCCCTACTCCCACTTTAAAAGCTTAACAATTATAAAATACTAGCTTAAGATCGCGACTTCGCTCGAGTAAAAGTTATATTTCTGTCCCTCGGAAATATTACTTTTTTCTTGATAAAAGGTTCTTTGTCCTTTTGTGTACCCCTGACAACATTTTTGCAAAATTTCATGATATTCGGTTAAGTAGTTATAGCGTGAAAGTGTAACAAACAAACAAACTCACTTTTCCATTTATAATATTAGTTAAAATAAAATGTGTCTTACACACACTTACTACACAGTCCGAGAGTACTTTAAAAAAATTATAATAGTCCTCAAGATACCCCTGAATAAGAAAGTCAAGGTCTGGCTAAAGGGTAGGGTAAGTGTACTAACCCTTGGATTTTTTTAAAAGGGATTTTTTTTTTAAAGAAAATGTTTTTGAGCCATTTTGAAAACTTATATATCTTTATATTAGATATTGGGACTGAAAAATAAAAAAACCAGATCAATTAGTCGGGTTTAAATGTTTACCAGACTCGTGTAAAATAGTTTTTTAAACAAATCCAAAAAATATTCTTGAGGCAATATAAGATTTTTTGAGAGTACTATAGTTAAATTAATATACTTAAAAAAAAATAGGTAATCCCAAAATAGCCTGATCAATTTGTGGAATTTTTCACCTGCCAGATGATCGAGAATGTATTTTATAAATGCATGTGAACAGCACTATGCTTAGCTTGAGATGTGAGAGAAAGCGTATATCGGGTGTACCTTTCGCTAAAGGTAACTGTGACGTGATGGGCTCTAGCGAGACCACGTGACTTGCAGCGCCCGTGCGGATGTCAGTAGTCATTTCAGAATGGATATAAAAATCAATAAATACATATCACTAATAAAAGTGAAATACATCTATCAGGTATGCAATTTTCTTTATTTTATCCTGTCGGGTTTATCTGGTTATACCGCCATCTCCACTTGAAATTACTAAGGTTTTAGTCAGTCTGCGTTCAATATAACACTCATACTGTCCACATGAGAAAGTAAAATTTTAGTCACTTGATTTTTGCAAACCAAATTACTTAAAAAAAAAAGTTTAATTCTAAAATTACGTTGTATACAAACAAAATATTTCTTAAGCGATCATTTAGAGTCAAAAAACATTTATTCCTTTAGGTAATCGGATAAAAGAGTATTATTAAATTTAAATTATGCTTCATTTAATAAAGGTGGGCGAACGGCTACCAAAACAAAGTTTATCTGTTTTATGAATTATTCCCTTTGTGCCACTTGCTGTAAGATTCTGTTTACGTAAATAAAAAGCGACTTACGGTTTTCATAATTGTTTGCACTACGCTTTCCTTGTAATTTTAATCTTCTTTATAAGTATTCTGTTTTTTATTTCTTTACTAGTGGAGAAGCAGATTAATTGTATATATTTTACACGACCTTTATAATAATAATAATAATAGCCAAGAGCCTCGATCAACACCTTCAGAGGCTCGCGTTAGACGGTTGGATCAAGGGACTGATGCAGAAGGCAGTTCTTCTCGACACGGCCCGTATAGTGAGGAGGTTCCTGTCTTTGGAGCCCTAACCACCGGTATCTTGGTCCCTGTACCCGATGTCGGTGGACCGACAATTTTTTATATTTTTAAATATATATTTTTTTATGTACATATTTAAAAATGTAATTTATATGCTAAAAATGAATAAAGAGAATAATAATTTTTATTTTCAGACTAAGTCCATACTTTTGCATACATTATTTATTACATTAGTTTTTATTTAAAATATTAATAAACAATTCTAATTTAATTTAATAAGACTCGTATGAACCCCTTCATAATTTTGGAGTCATATTTGTCTGCAATAATCTTTAGAATGCTATTAGTGCTGTCTCGCACTCTTCTTAGCAGAGAAGCAACTCTCTTTCGAATGATAGCATGGAAACCATCAACTCTTGCCTCCGTAAACATGCCAGAAGCACTACAAAAACGGGGCAACCCTAATAGCATTCTAAAGGCATTATTGTATTGAACACGCAGCACTTCACGTGACCTCTGGGAACAATTGATCCATAGGCTGCTCGTGTAGAAAGTTTGACAGTATGCTTTAAACAGAGTTATTTTGACTTCTCTACTGCAACGAGCAAACCTACGGGCCAACATGTTCCCCCTGATAGCTACTGCCCTGCGTTTTCTCTCTATATCCACCTGGTCATCAAGGCTGTCGGTAACATAGTATCCCAGATATTTAAACTGATTTACCCTCTTCAGCTCAACTCCATTTAACATTATTTGTGGTACATGAGAGGGACATTTACCGAAAGCCTTGAAAACCATGTACTCGCTTTTTGAGCCATTATATACAAGACCCTGCTCACAGGCATATTTTTCACACGTTTTTAACAATTTCCTTAAGGCGCCAATAGTTGGACTCAGCAAAACCATATCATCAGCGTAGCTGAGATTGTTCATGCAAACGTTGTCAATGGAACACCCGATTCCCCTTCTGCTGAGTTCAACTATTAGATCGTTAATATACAAATTAAACAGCTTGGGAGAACTCAACCCTCCTTGTCTCACCCCACAGTCCAGCCTGTACGTGTCCGAAAGACTTTTAGCTCACCTGACGCTGTTTGTCTGGTTGGCATACCAGTAATGAAACAGCCGCTGCACCTGTGTATGCACGCCAGTTTTCTCAAGCTTCTGCCACAATAAATCATACGACACCAGGTCAAAAGCTTTAGACAGATCAAGAAAGCATGCATACACAGGTGTGCTTCTCTCAGTATAGTATTGCACAGTGTGCTTAAGACTTAATATTGCAGTTTCAGTAGAGAGCCCTGATCGGAAGCCGAACTGAGCATCATGAATATTTAGATGTCTTTCAAGTTCATAGTCAAGCACACTGTCCAGCACCTTAGCTATTACTGTAGCCAGAGATATTGGTCTATAATTGCATTTTTGCGATAGGTCACCTGTTTTGTTTTTAACTATCGGAGCAACTATAGTACGCATGAGGTCAGGGGGCAGGTAGGAATGATTCAAACATAATGTATAGAACATCGCAAGTACGCTCGCCATATGCACTCCCGCAAACTTTAAGTGTTCAATGCTAAGCCCGTCGTGACCAGGCGACTTACCTTGACATACGTCTTATAATCTTAGAAACTTGTTTAGCTGATACTTGAAATAACTCACCTGATTCGACGGTCCCAGCATGGACACACAAGCGCGACGGACCCAATGGCGACGTCACAGTAAAATGTTCTCTGAACAATTCCGCTATGCTCCCGCTGTCACACACACCCTCAATGCTCACAGGGAGGCCGGGTCTAGGATTAATCTTATTAGTCGCCTTCCAAAAATCAGCAAAGTTCTTTGAGGCCCTATGCTCGGCAATAACATCCATTTTAACCTGTTCTTTATTGTCTTGACACCACTTCAATTTAGTTTTAAATATTTTCCGACTCTCAGACATTTCACTGTATATCATACCGTCTCGAGGTTTATTATGCGAAACCCATTTTAAAAATTTAAGCCTAGCCTCCCTGTGGACCTCACGTACATACCTATTCCACCCTACTACATGACGCTTATTTCCAAATGTTCGGTTTACACTTTCACAGCTCTGTATCGACGATTCCGTTAAAGCATTAATTATATCATCGTAAAGAATATCTAATCTATATTTATGTTCAGAACTATTACAAACATGAAATGAACACTCCCTAAACTCAGCAGGAAAATCAATTAATTTAAGTTTACTATTGCACAAATAAGTATATTCATTAATTTGATCATTAGACCTTTGACCCCATATAATTTTATTTTTATTATTATTAATACTACCATTCCAATTTTTCTTACGCACGATACAATTCAACTCGCACTCAATAACAAGCGGTAGGTGATCCGACCAAAATGTATCATACTTTACAAAAATGTTTGTTATTGTTTGCTTAGCAGAATGACTTACAACACAGTGGTCGAGCCAACGCGTGCATCTATGCGCTTCACTAATAAACGTATAGTTATTAGATTCCTGCCCTAACATATCTATATCCGCGCATATCCACTGGGTGTCCTCACATAAGCTGTTTAATTCTTCACCGAATATTTCCCCCGGGTGCGCATTGAAATCCCCTAACATAAAAACAGTTTCTACTGAGCAATTGTCAACAATAGCACATACCTCACTAAAGCAGTCCGTAAAAAGCGGTATGTTTTCAATTGCGTTTGTTGGCATGTATACACAAAAAACCAGAAAAACACGACCCTCGGTTGTCACTTTTATTGCACAGATACGCGGATTATTGCACTCAATTATTGAAACTGCCGTAAACAACTTTATGTTAAGGAAAAAAATGTTATTGTTCAGATGAAGAGTGATTTTATTATTATTCAAATTAAAAAGTAACAGAACATCGTTACTAAGCCCCATCTGTTGGACACGTCAAAAGGAATCATATTAGCCCAAACTCAAGGAATTTACCAGTGACTATCATAGCTGTATAGCACTGAAGAGTTCCACTGTTCACCTCCTGGCTCCATCATAAGATCAGTTCCAAGATGCCGAATTATAGTATTTTTATCCAAGCTCCATCTACATAAGTTTCATTTTGATACGACAATCAGAAGTAGGTTAAAATTGACTTTTAAGATTTGTCTACATAGTTAGTTACAAGTGAAGCTGATAAAAGTAAATCCATGAATAAATAACGTTAAAGTTTATCATTAAAAAAATAAAAAGAAAAAATCTTCCACACTTTGACTTCCTTTTTTATGTAAAGACTTCCAGTAGCTCCAGTCACACATTACTAGTTTGTGTAGTAAAACCTATAAGAGCGGGTTTATATCGACAGTCTATTGGTAGAGATTTAAAACCGCAACCGCGTGATCTTAATTCTCGTGTGGTTTGATCTGACTACTCTATCCTTGCTCAATTAATATACCGCAACATTGTATTTATCGCCAAAGAAATCACCCTAACTCCTATTTTTACCATATAGAACAAATTTTAATATGCTATGTTTTCATCACCTAATTAGGTATATAAGCGTCTCATAAGTTAATACACATTGAATACAATCGAAATAAAAATAATTAAGAAAAATATGTTTTACAAAATTATTTTTGTTTCCTATATAAATACAGTATGTAGTGTAACCAAAGTATTGGTTATCCTACATACTATATTCATCAAGCATGGCTGGGTAAATCTTATCTAAACATTCTATTAGTTGACCCGACACAGACGTTTTCTTGTCAATTTTCAATAAATTTTATTGTAATTGTTTTTAGTCTACAGAAAAAGTAGTTTCAGTTTTTTTTGCAAATTTCCATTTTCTCTAAGAAACTAGCCTATTTTAAAACTGAATTTATCCAGCCATTCTTAATATACATTACTTTGGTCCCCTATAGAATCGATTTGCTCAAACATTTTGCGTTAAGCTTTGAACGATATGGTGGGTATTTGACAGGCAAATCAAGAAATACTGGCGGGACCTGATGTGCTCAGACAGATCTCAATCGGACCAATTAAATGATTGGCCTACGATATATGGATTAGTAAACATATTCATTTGAAAATGTTCAAACTTTTTGTAACTATTAATCATAAAATAAAACTGTCCAACCTACCTTAGGTTGCCAACGTACCGTAGTTAGCCAAAATAGAAAAGAATATTGTTGTAAGTCGCTTAGAGCTGCCGTGTTTGCCGTTTCCTTAAGTCATCACAGTCACACCAATTCGTAATCCATATCACAGAAAATCAATGAGTGTACTGTGTTTTCCTTGATCAGTTCGTATCTCTTAGATGCACACATAACTTGTAGTTATGTGTTATTTGACCTATATTTCTTTCCTCCACACCATCTATCATCTGCCTTGTCTATTTACTTGGTATATCCATTGTGATAATTAGGTAATGTACACATGAATATCGAGTGGAGAAGGGGTAAACAAATACATATTTTAAAACACCTCAACTTTGTCCAATGATTTTGCCATTACTATCTCAAAGCAATTGTAAAAGCTTTTCAGTGTCTAGCACATCAAAGGTTTCAAAGATTTTTTTCCAACAAAGGCTAAATTCGTTTCTCAAAACATCGTTCTTGCTAAGCCTTGCTGTTATATTAGCTAGAACCAATTTCCATGTAGCGACGGTTATTGATGATTTATAGGTGTACGTGATGTCATATCTTATGACAGAAATTGAACATTGTATGGATGATTTAGTAGCTGTTGGTTTACTAAGGGTTTCGTCTCAATCGCCGTTGGTCTAAGTTGTTGAGCGAGTCCGTTTAAGTCGGGTTTAATTTAAGTACAACGTAAAGAATAAAAAGTGTGTGATAAAAAGAAAAGAATGTTTATAATCGGTCCATAGATGACAGAAATATCGGTGAACATACATAAAAAATACATTCATCCAAACATAGAACTTTCTGGTTTTTTTTAAATCGGTTAAATAAGGATTCACATTCACTTATCAACAGTGTGACATAATTACAGTACTCGTATCAGGAAGAATAAACAAAATTAAAATTATTTATTTCAATTAAACCCATTGTAGGTATTTTTGAATTGTCAGGAGTAGGAGTCAGTCAGTATAAGTCGGTCGTGAAGCTAGTTGCCGGTTCCAAAACGTAGATCCTATGGAGAAGAATATGCAAGAAACTCCAAGGACACTCTTTTTCAACATGTTTTTTACAAGTTACTTGTTACATTGCTTATAAACGCAATTTAATGTGAGGACAAATCACAGAGCTGCTAGGCAATATAGAAAATTAACTTAATACTTAAGTGTCTACCCAGGCCTCACGGCCTCAAAATTTTAATTGTACACAATTAAAATTTTTCTACTTAGGAAAAAAAAAACAATCGGTAGACAAACATACGAGAAAACTGTCAATAACTGTTTTGTCTTGCCTGTTTATATAAAGAATATATAATAACCAACTGTAGCACCACAAATTCTGAATTACAAAAAAAAAGTTGTATCCTATGAAACGAATCTATGATATCAATGATATGATCATAAAATGTAATATCGAATAAGGGTATTCCAGGAAATATGAGATGTTATTGTATGATATTGATTTTAAATAAACGGTTGCTATGACCTTTTAGAAACTGACAAAAAGAAAAATAAATTATATTAAAAGATATTTTATTATTGGTTCCCAGTTTCATATTTTTGGCGCTGTTGATGTAAAAGTTTAATCTGATGCCAAATAAATTTATATTGTATCACAACGCTGAACAAAAACGATGTTTCATCAAGATTACGTATTTTTTTAGCATTGCTCGTTACTGTCGGGGTTTGAAAAATTATAAATGATTATCTTAGATAAAAGAGTGTCAACATTAATTGACTTTTTTTTAGTCTGAAATTGTTTTAAGTTCACAGCTTAGTTCCTTAAAGATTAAAGAATAGACCTATAGCATTTGTAGGTATAATTATGTACCTATACTTGAGCCAAATAAGATATGGAATCTTTGTAAGCAAACCATACGTCATCTTTAAGGTTGTCATAATTAGAATGCAGAAATATTGTAATTTTACCTCTATTTCTTAGTTTTACTTTACGATTTTACTGTCATTGTGTTTACTGGAACTCAGTCTAACCATCAAATACATAATATGTTAAAACATACCTTAAAACAAGAATTAGCAAATAAAAAATACCAACTATAGGCCTTACAACCCTATAACTCGACAACTTTCGCAGATCAACAACAATTTGGTTATTTATAATGAATATTTATGGGAATATGCACAAGAATCCACAATACAATATTGAAAATAAGTTTTTCTATGCTTTTTGATAATAATAGGTACGTTTTATGACTACACATAAATATTACATAAATCAATAAAGAATTAAACACGGATTACGACGCCTTTGACGTCACAGAAAAAGCGCGCCGAAATGTCAGTTAAATCACACGAAACTGGATGTGGTTTTCATTTTTCATTGTTGATTGATATTAGTGATGATGTGTAATTATTAACAATGCCAAAATCGAAACTATTTTTGTTTGAATTACCAGTGATTCACCATTATATTATTGCGTAAAGTTATGTCTCACTATCCATGCAATTTTTAACTTCCGACGCAAAAAGTTGGAGTGCTATAAGTTTAACATGTGTATCTATGCATGTGTCACATGTGTGTCTGTGGCATTATATTTTCTAAACATTTGCCGATTCACATGCGCCCTCTATAATATATTCACCGGAAAGGAACACAAGCGCCATGTACCGGCGTTACGCAGAGTCTAGGCGGGTTCACTTTCAGTTTGGTCACGGCCGAGTGAACACTAACCTTTTTTTTTTTTTTTTTTTTTTTTTTACGCGGGGAATGCTTTTCGCACCATACCCTCCGTCGGGGATACGAAGGGCGTGTGTGGGACTCCCGGCGAACCGGTCTACCCACTAAACCACCGCGGCGGCCTACCTCGGCAGTCGGGAGGAGCTCCAGGAACGCATCGGCGGCTTCTGGAGTCCCCCCTGCCGTAGCTCATGACTGAGGTACATCCCGGGGTGACCAGAGTCACCCCCGTGGCAGGTCGGTGTCACGCCTCTCACCGCTTTACACGTTAAGACGCGGAAAACCGACCCGCCTTGGACGACACCCCCCGGGCCGCACCGGGGTGTCACCGTTCTCGGGTCGCCTACAGCGGTCACATCTTCCCCAGATGTGGCCACAAACGACCCTTAGGCGACGATTGGGGAGCTAGCGGCCTCTACCGCGTCCCCTTCGTCGCCTTCTTCGAGCGGGATCGGCCCTTTCCCGATGCCGCTCTGCGGACTCCTTCTGGAGCATAACGTCCTCACAGAAGGAGACCGCGGCTTCCCAACCCTCACTACTCGCCAGCATTGCTGCAATCAATGCTGGCGGTGAAAGGTTTCGTCCGATTTGTCCGACCAGGACTCGACGCTCGGACTCCCACGCAGGGCAGTCCTCCAGCGTGTGCTGGGCGGAGTCCCGGTCGGATCCGCAGTGGTGGCATTGTGCCGTAGCCTCACGTCCGATCCTGTTCAGGTACTCACCGAAGCAACCGTGCCCGGTGAGGACCTGAGTTAATCGGTAGGTGACACAGTCGGTCCTCCCTACCCAAGCTTCGAAGTTCGGCAGAACGGCTCCAACAGCGCGTTGGCTGGCACAGCCCTGGATTTCGAGCCGTGCCCGCCAAGCCTGCAGGGCTTGCGTGTGTGCATTCCGCCGTAACATTCCGGGCTCGTGATCCGGCGCCGCCCCTTCGTCACTCTGACCGACAGAACGAATTTGGTCGTAGACCATCGTGTCCATGTTGGCCAGAATGTCGAACGGCGGAGACCGCGCCAGAACCAACGCTGCCTCGTACGAGATCGTGCGGTAGCCCCGTGCGATCCGTATGGCCATCAGCCGCTGCAGACTCCCGAGTTGAGCCTTACAGCGGGAGGAGCCCGCCAGGTCCTTTGACCAGACGGGCGCCCCATAGAGGACCATGGATCGCACGACGCCCATGTAGAGGCAGCGAACTTCTTCCCGTGGTCCCCCGAGATTGGGCAGCAGACGATGTAACGCCCCTGCTACCCCTCTTACTCGAGGGACTAGTCGCCCGAAATGCTCTTCGAAGCTCCACCGACTGTCCAGGATGAGGCCTAGGTACTTCATGTACTTGCCCACCTGGACTTCAGTGTCATCCACCCGGAGGCATGAGCTGGGTGGTTCCTGGCGCTTACGTAGGCCATGGAACCATATCGCCTCAGTTTTCTGAGGCGCTACCCTCAGGCCCAGCTCACGAATTTTTTCCACGACACAAGCCACCCCTTGCTCGGCGAGCCTAAGCACATCCTCAAAGCGTGACCCTCTAGCCAGTATTAAGGTATCGTCCGCATAGCAGACGACACTTAGGCCAGAGGGCAGACTAGTGCGAAGGACAGCGTCGTATGCGAGGTTCCATAACAGTGGGCCCAATACGGACCCCTGAGGAACCCCGCAACACACCTCCCTTCGATTCTCCACCCCGTTCCGATCGACAAACTTCACCGTCCTGTCGCGCAGATAGGCCTCTATGACGGCACGCAGGTAGGGCGGCACCTCGTGATATTCAAGGGCCGCCCTAATTGTCCGCCAGGGGAGGGTGCCAAAAGCGTTGACGATATCAAGGCTAACTGCCAACGCCACCCCCCCCGATCGGACTGCCGACTCCGACAGGGAGCGAACACACCTAATAGCGTCTACTGTCGAGCGTCCCCGTCGGAATCCAAACTGGCAGCCCGATAGATTAGGGCCCACTCGCGACAAGTGCCCGCTGATACGGTCCGAGATAACTCTCTCAAAGAGTTTTCCCGACTCGTTCAGCAGGCATATCGGTCGGAACGCAGAGGGAGAATCTGCAGCCCTTCCTTCCTTTTTTAGGAGCACCAGTCTCGCTTCTTTCCAGCCGAGGGGGAAGACACCGAGGCCGAAACACTCAGTAAATATCTGCCTCAGTTTGTCTCCCAGCACCGATAGAGCTATCACCAGCGCCCGGCCTGGAATACCATCAGGACCAGGTGCGGTGTTGCGGGAAGCCAGCCGCCGTACAGCTCGATCCAGCTCTCCCTCCGTCACCTCACAATCGTCGGACCAGAGTAACCGGTCCGATTGTATCGGAGCGATCGGGGGACTATCCTGGACCCTTGGGAAGAGCGTGTTTAACACTCTTCCTACAAACTCCGGGTCCAGGGTTTCTGTCAACGGAGGAACCCATGGTCTGAGCTTGCCCAACACCATTCTATATGGTCGCCCCCATGGGTCCCTATCCAGTCCCGCGATGAGCTCTCTCCAGGACCGAGCCTTGGCCTCGGCGATTGCATCGCTGAGAGCCTTTACGGCAGCTCCATATTCCCGCCGTGCTCCGTCGATCTCCTCGACTGTGGCTCGCCGTCTTCTCCGGGCTCGAAGGTAGGGGCGGCGCAATCTAGCGACTGTCATTCTCAGCCGCGAGATCTCTGCGCTCCACCAATACGCCGAGCCCTTCCTGACTGGCATGACCCGGGGCATTGAGGCGTCACATATGGACGCCATAATGCTCCCAAACCAGGCCGCCAGTTCTTCCGGATCGGACGAAACCCTTTCCTCCGACCAATCCGCGACGTGGGATGCGGCTACGACCATCTCTCTATTGAGCCGCTTAAGGGACCATCGTCGCGGAGGTTCTCTTTCCTGGCGTGAGCGGCAAGGGCGGCAGAGAGACACATCAAATAAGATGTGCCGGTGGTCAGAGAGACTAACCACTTCCTCCGCCACCCGCCATCCCGATACCATGTGTACTGCAGAAGGAGTCGCCCACGATAGGTCGACAATCGACTCCCCCTGCCACCGCACACAGGTACTGACTGAACCCCGATTTAGAAGTCGAAGGTCCAGTCCAGCCGCCCACTCCAGGATAGCTTCTCCCCTCGCGTCGTCCCGGGTGTCACCCCACTCCCTTGAGTGGGCGTTGAAGTCACCCAGCACGAATACCGGACGGGAAGCGTAAGTGCGGATACAGTTCCCCAACCCGTGCAGGTATGCCTCATATTCGGCTAGGCCGCGATTAGGGGAGAAGTAACAGCTCACTACCACCATTACTCCCCACTCCACTGCCACAAACCCTACACCATTGCTCAGGAAAGAGCAATGGAGGCCTTCCCCTCCCGACCAATAAATAGCCGCAGAGCCATCGACCGCCCCGAACCAACGCGGATGGTCCGGGACGGAATAGGGCTCTGCAATGGCTGCCAGGGCAACCGACTGCTCCGTGAGCGTCTGGATCAACAGATCCTGTGCTGCGCGGCAGTGGTTGAGGTTGCCCTGGAGAACTCTTATGAGTGGTTGGAATTTTATACCTCCATTGCCTCTCCCGTCGAGTTACCACTCGAAACTAACTGGCCCGCTTGAGTAAGGGCGGAGCGAGGCTGAACCTCTCCGCCCTTTTTCTTCTTCGGTGGACAGCAACTCTTGCTGCCCATCCGATGGTTGGCAGGCCGACCGTAATCGCCGCACACCGGACACTTCGGCGCGTCCGCTGCACAGTCTCGGGCTTTATGGCCCAACTCCCCACAGCGGTAGCAAAGTCTACTTCTGTCGGCGTGACCCGAGCATTTCGCTTTAACGTGCCCCATTTCGAGGCACTGGAAGCATTGCAAGGGTCGTGGTGATAACGCTTCGACCCGGACGGATGCCCAGCCTACCTGCACGCGTTGGGCCGCCGCAACTTGGCGTACCGCTGCAAGTGGGCCCCGGACCCAAACTGTTCCCAACCGGGCTATGGTTCTGCGGATCTCCCCGACCTTGAAGTCGGACGGAGAACAGCTACTCGCTGCGGCTATTGCCTCCGCGACCTCGGTGGGGGTAATGGATTCGTCCAGATCCATCACCCGCAGTTCGGCCGTCTTACATGGACGCATGAACCGCTCGTCTGTATCGCCCATGACTGCACGCAAGCGATCGACCAAAGCGTCTGCTTTGGCAGCGCTATCAGGACCGGGGACCTCCAATATTAGGTCCCCGGTGACAGCTTTTCGCTGGCGAACCCCACCCGTGATCCCGAGCTCTGCTAACCTAATACGGGCCTTTGCCTTCTGCATGATATCTGCCAGTGAGGTATTAGATCCTGGAGGTATCGCAACCAGAACGGCGGCATTGGCGGGTGGACGCGGTAACTGGAACTTCTTACTTTTTATGGGAGTGACCCCGGTACCCTGTCTCGCAGTGGCAACTTGGGTTTTCCTCCCAGCAACTTGGGCCCAAGTGCTCCTTTCCTGGCTTATCGCTGCTCCCGGCTGGATCCCTATACTGGTCGCCTGACTCGTTACCGGGGCCAATTGAGCAGCCGGCCCTTTTGCCTTCTTTTTATTTTTTCTTTTCCTCTTCTTCTTTTTTTTCTTCTCGGAAGAATTAGTAGCTGGGGCTGTTGCCGCCGGCTGCTGCTCCTTGGAAGTCTGCCCCTGGCCTAGAGGAGGTCTAGCACCTCTTTCGGGGAAAAACCTATCCAAAAGCCCGGACTGGAATCGAGCAAACTCTTTATTCATGATGACCTCAATTTGCTCCCAGTCCGGGTGGTCCTGCCTTGCTGGGCGGGCTACTGAAAAAGTGCCCACGGGGCCACTTGTCAACCCTGATCCCGATGTCGACGAAGACAGTGGGGTCCCTTCTGGCACCCCTGTGGCCGGTACAGCCAAAGATGGCGCCGTCGCATTGGAAGGAGAGGTGAGAGATTTGATCTCCTGTTGGAGATCCGTAATTTGGTTCGCCAGCTCACGTTCACGCGACACCGCCTGGTTGCAGAGCTCCTTAATACCTGTCTGCAGAGTCTGCAGAACCCGGCGTATGGAGCTTATTATTTCCGCCTTTGTGTTGCGAGGTTTGTCCAGCATTTCTTGCATATCAGCTAGACTTCGTAGCATGTGGGCGCCATCCTCTTCTGAGCTGTTGTTGTTGGGTTTTCCCTCTGTGTCCACCTCACTGTGTGCCCGTTTTGCCAAATGACCAGACTCGTCCTCAGTATCGGACCGCAAGTTCCCGCGCTTACGAGACTGCCGACGCGTTTCCCTCTCTGATCTTACCGAGCTATCGCTTTCCTCTGCTCGCTCCCTCCCATCTAGGCTAAGAGGAGTGGAGGGCCTGCAGATATTTTTAAACGATTGCGACCGCTGATGCAATCGCCGCTCCTCCCCTTCTCTCGAGTTTTCTCTTAAATTCAGAAGTCCTTTCTGTATGCCAGTTTCGTTGTGTAGTGTAGATTCATCCGTTGTTTTATTTGAGTTACTTGTTTCCATTTGTAGTCCCACGAGTATGGGGGAAATGAAGTCCATCCGGGCGGTGCCCCCTGCACCCGGATAAGCCTATATACTGTGGAGGTCGGCTGGTATCCACAGGTTTTAACGACTTTGCTGTCGGGTGTTATAGACTGTCCTTGTCATGGGCCGGCCAATCAAGGCAAGCCCTCCGGTCTACAGGTTTTCAGCGTACCCTCCTGTAGCCACCAGTTGGGTCGTTGTTGAGCCCCTGTTGGTTACGGAATGCGAGAGGGTGGCTAACCCTCTCTCACCGGCGGCAGCACTAACGCTTGTCAGCCCCTGCGCGAGCAGTAGGTTGACCCGCCCGGGGATTTCCTACGAATCCCACTTCGGCCTCTGCCTTTACTCATTCAGTCTCCTCTGATGAACAGAGGAGTACCGAGAGTGAAATACCCCCCCTCCCTTGTCGAGTTATTCGCCAACGGTCAATACCCACCTCAAGGGAAGCTATTGACCGTCGCCCAGGGTACACCGGTTCCCTGCTTCTGTTCCCCACGGACCCTGTGGTCAGAAGGGACAGGAAGCACAAGAACGCACGTGGAGGTTACCCGACTCGCACCCCAAGTGAACACTAACCTAGGAACTGTACAGTGTTTCTTTGCGTGTTTACAATACATCAATGATTAAATATCAAAAGGGAGTTTTCTCATCGCCCGTACCCACTAAGTGCGTTCTGAGATTTTGACATATATATGCTTATGGTTGAATTAGCACTGCAAACTTTTTAATTACGATTGTCGTTTTATCTTTATGCTTAATTCACAGCCTTTTAATCTGTACTGTATTTTATTTATGGCGGGAGGAAATCGGATCATCTCTAATCAGATGTTTCATGTAAGTGTTAGTTCATTTCATTTTTCACACTACTACATGCCTGTTTTCTGAGACATTTTTTTATTTCTGTTTTAGGTGGGTTCTTTTACATACTACATTTCAATGATTTTTTAAAATAATTCTACTTTATGAATATTCCAACATTGTGGTACATCTACTTTGATATGTTCTAAAATTTATATTGCATACTGGCTGAGGTGTACTTTGGCTCAAGTAATTACCAACTACCAATACCAGAGGCGCATAGTGGATTTCATCAAGGTATATATGTATCATAAAGGAGGCTTCATCAGAGCTTACCTTAGACGCAGAACCTTGCCAGAGCTTACGTTATAGGTCGAGTAGGCCTCGACGCTCTAGATGCTAAAGTTATTGGTGAGCCTCCTGCTTTATTATTTTAGTATGATTCTTATCTATTGAACGTAAATAAATTAAGCTATGTAATCTAAACACACCAAATGAAACCCTGATTCCCAAAAAAAATATTGAATGGCGAAAAGGCAAATGTTTAGGAGATATTGAGGGCAATAGCCATTTATTGTTGTGAATAGGAAATACCTACAGGTTATATTGGCCCTAAAATCTGTAGTGTTTTATTTAGAAAAAGAAATTGTAGTGTTCTATTTAGAAAAAGAAAGTTCAAACTAATAATTTAATACATTTTTCTCTCAGGACTATAAATTGTTTTTTGGTATTTTAACACATAAAAATCTCACGAACTCAAAAACAGACAACGCCACAGATAGCCACAGATAAGATAACAGTTACTTCGTAATAGATACACACATACTCCTATACAAAAGCGAAAACACCTAAACCATAATAGCCTAAAAAAAATAATAATAATACCAAGCATTAGCCGCAACCAAAAATATATTGGATTGAGCATTCCTGGTCAGACCATAACAATATTTTAAGGGTAAGTAATTTGCAAACAGGTTATTAACAACTGCCTGTCAGAAAATGCTTAGGAACGCTATGTTGGTAAACATTCCACAGCTAATTGGCTGAAGTATAGGTGTAATTATTTTCACTTTCCTTCTTCTGTATTCTGCTTACATATTTATTTACTAAACGTGTCGTGTTGTTTGTCCGCAATGAACTCCTAAACCGATTTTATTGAAATTTTGTACACTGTGTGAAGTTTGGTACAGAGTTTGTGAAGTTTTGAGGGATATGATAGTTTTTATCTCAATTTTTAGTCACAAATACATCATTGTTTTATTGCAAATTACTTACAGCAACGTGTGGCTGGGTAACTAGTCTCATATATACAGGGTGTAAGAAACACCGTCCCAAATATTGAAATAGTGTATTCAGACCATAATTTTTCTCAGTCGAAAATCCTTGGAATTTTCTGCCGGAGAATTCATGTTTTTTTTATTATTTTAATTTTTTGGTTAAAAGTAACATAACAATGAGTAAACAGAACATTATACCAAAAAAAATAAATACGGTCAGAAACTGTAATGTAATCAACTAAACAACATTTATGCAATCAGCTGATTCGATGGCGCCGAACGTTGAAGGCCATTCACCGTACCGCAGACAAAACGGCGTACATTGCGTAGCACCAAATGAAACTAATGACTATAAATCCTTTATCTCGCTTTTTTATGAACTGACTTTTGTATTGTGATAAGTATAAACACAAAGAGGTTTTGTAAGTTTTTTGCGTAACTCATACTTACACACTGTATAGGTACTGTATTTTGAAATTATATTTTGGATACGATAAACATATAAGAATGAAGCTTGCGTTTATATTAAATAAATTACTTGAGATGGACGATCCAACGTTCACTATGGAACGGATACGGCCTTAAGAGACATTACTACAAGCTATTCGACAGTCACCCAATGTCATCGCCAGTTCTAGCTTTAGGTTTCCATGACAAACTAATGTTTGATTTTAGTCCGAACAAGTTGGACACATTCAGGTTACTGTTCGGTGTTTATTAAAGAAAGGGAACCTAAATTGGATTTTATTAATATCATTTATCCTTATTTAAATAAAATATCATTTTACCATCGTTTGACATTTGAACACTCATATTCCGTTGTATATTCAACAGTTGTGGGCTTTCTAGTTCAAGTCAAGTACAAAGTATTAACTTTTCTTTTGTAACTTTTATTATATAACTATTTACAGCTCAATGCAGCTAATAAGACCGTTTGCACGGGTGTTTCACTGATGTAAAAAAATTATATGCTATTTCATTATCGATAAGTGAAACTAGACTCTTTAATTAAAAAGGGAAGAGAAAAGAGAACAAAAGAGTGAAATGAATGCCTTTAGTGTGATTAAATTCTTTACAACACCAGCAAGTAAAATGATTTGTGATCACAGATAAGTTCGCAAGAAATCGTTAATAATACAAAAAGTCCTAAATTAGATGTCCAATATGAACGCTTACGAGTGACGAATACAAAAAATCCGGGCCCGCAGCAGGCCCGCAGAGGTAGATTTCGTGTTTTTTAATTTTTTTTTTTAATCTTGCCCCAGTCTCCCCCTTTGTGGAAATATTTCCCATTCACAAACTTAACCTTCATTTTTGTCCTGTTGATTTGTCGTCCAAGTTTGAAAGCAATCGGTGCATAATTGCGACCTCTATCGTTCCGGTAAAATTGAGGTACATGGGGGTTGTTTTGGGGTCTAGGGATCATAACTAGACCTCCCGTGAAGAAATTTTTGGAAAACTCGACAACTGATACAAAACCAATATGTAGACTTTTCTTCGAAATCTACTCTTAAAATTTAGGAAGTGTTTAACGGGTGTCTAAAAATCTGGTAACTTATTTCTTATTTTTGATTATAGAAAGAATTATAGTTTCATTTTCAACTTTAAAATAATTTTAAATGACTGGCCTGTTGGCCTAGTGGTTAGTGACCCTGACTGATATGCCATAGGTCGTGGGTTCGATTCCCACCCGAGTTTGGGTGTTCTTTGTGTCCGTTGTTTGTATGTTTGTAAAGTCCCCCGCGACACAGGAGTAATTCCTGATGCGGGAGTTGTCTTTTTAAAAAAGAAAAAGATTTATAGCTTTTAGTTGACATTTTATGCTGTCGGGTATTTTTATTTCATTTAATTTCCTTTTTTATAAAACGTAGACATATAAACACATAATTATATGTCACTATATATATAACTGTCAATGTATAGAACTTTGATAACATGCTACATCTCAATAACCATAAAATAGGCTTTTAACAAAATTAGACATTACTTTGAGTCATAACCAAATTATTTAATTAAATTATTTAATTAAGAATATACTTTGTTTCTTCTGAACATTCTTATTGTTATTAAAACGCCGTAAAATGATAGTAGTTTCAGTATCAGGCATCACAATCTATTTTATATGGCGAAGAGAGTTAGGGCTGGTCTGTCTGAGATTTGAGACAGAGAGCTTGAGTTCTTCTTTGTGTAATTCGTTGCCCATTTGTCGCCATTTAAAAGAGAGAATTTTCACTTTAATTATTATATTTTTTTATTTGTTGCTGTATTTGATACGAAATATCTATTTTCTTTCGAAATGATGAAGGCAAAAGAACAAGGAAAACAAATACTGTTTTAAACATAATATATATTGTAATGAGAATACTTTCCAAAGTGTTTACCAGTTATCAAGTCGTCGGAACTATAAAATCTACTATCTAGTTAAACAAAATGGTTAGTTTGGAAATGACAGAGTGTATTTAATTTGGATGAATTGATACAGGATAACACAATATTCGAAATTTAAAATTTGGAATTAATGGACAAAGTTTAATTGTAAAATTTATTTTCTATCATTTCACTTCGATAGCAGGAATTCATTTTTGTTTGTTTTCTGATGAGTTAGAGAGTTCGTAGTTTATTCGTATCGAATTAATTAATTCTAGACAACACATTGGCCCCAATTCTGTTACTTCACTCGCTAAATTAAAATTAACAAAATTTTCTCCATATAAGAAGTAAACCTTGTACACTTAGAAACAAGGTCTTATTTCAAATTGAAACAAGTAGGTAACATATCTATCGAAATAAGCAATTTATTTGTCGACTAAAGTCTGATACGCTTAAATAAACTTTAATAACACGTAGCGAGAGCCGCTATCCGTTGAATGCCATCTCTTTTGCTCTGTGTTTATAGTAAACGTCTTCGTAGGTAGATTAAAAACACGTCATCCTTGTTCGTTTTGAACAAGTTTTTATACGGCAATTATACAGCGTTTGAATAAATGAAGACTCTCGCTGCGTGGAAATAAAGTTGAGTATACGTTGACAGGTTTTAGTGAAATTTTGCGGCGCTGAGAAATAGATGCTAGTAACAAATAGACCTTATTACGAAGAACACTAGGTTGATTTCATATGAAAAAATTAAGTCAGGTTTTAGTTTAGTCGAGTGTACAATAGAATCGGCACCATTGTGCGTTATTTTACTTGTGATTGCGCGTAAATAAGTATGTTGACCTCAGTTTGACAAAGAAAGGTGCTTCATTAAATATACGTAATGTAGAAATACCAGGTGTAGTGATAACACTGTCTACTTTCATGAAAGCTTTGTCACTAACATGTCGCTTGCTCAATAACGTGAACAGAATGAAAGTCGAGCTGTAGGTAAATTGTCATATGTGACAATTTGTGGCTGTAGTCATTGTTTACATTTTTTTTTAACTCGTAGTTGTGGTACATATATAATAGAAAATAGCGTTATATATAAATTTTATAAAAGCATTGAATTTCATAATGTATTTGAATTTAAATTCATTGAAACTGATATGTTACATCTCTTATGCCTTAGTTATTGTCTTTAGAAAACTTTAAAAAGACAATAAAAATAACTAGTAAATAAATAAACTATTCTCTCTTTTATATATAATAAATAAATATTTCTTAAAAATGTAAGACCCGGTGAAATTATCTAAATAAGTTTAAATGTTAATTTTCTGTTTGAAACAAAATACTCATTTTACAGTTTGTAAAACGAAGTTTTTAAATTTTAGTTCTCATGACCCGCTAATGCACCATTAGGATAACTTTCTTCCGATTGCCACTCAAATTGCACTGGCAGAATAACTCTTTCTTCCCTATCCTTGATTATACAGATGCCAGCTATCAAGATCTCACCGAAAACCAACTTGATAAGTTATATAGACCAACTCTTTATTGTACACTAAAGAGGAAATTAATACACATTGAAGAATTCTTACAAATTAAAGTTTAAGTTAAAAACGATCTATTCCAGGCAACCATTGGATGGAGATAAATATTAACGATGATATGAGGAGTTGCAATATACAAACAATGAAACAGTTGCATAGATTTAAATATTTGCGGATTTTTCTGGAAATATAATTAAAACTAATATCATAACTAATGTACATACATACACAAGAAAGCAAAAAAAAAATAGGTACACAAACAAATTGCATGATATCCTCACCACTCAGCACCTGAAGTGGTGTTGCGTTTGTACCCGTAATATTGATAAGGGTTGTAGTAGTACTATGTCCTGGACGGAAAACAGACTGGAAAGGATTTAAGAGGTTGTTTAGGTTAAGAAACGTACTCATTTGCTTATACACTAAGCGTTCCATAACTTTTTAAGGAATGGTAGAATCTACTGTGTGAACCTTTGTGAAGGTAAACGTTGTAGTTTAATTTCTCAAACAAGAGCGTGTTTGTCATACAATTGTATGAGGTTAGGTTATTTTGATTTTGTAGAATGTCTACTTTTTCGTTTGTATATTCAGAAGCTAATAGAAGTGTCGAAATCGTTCGCATCCGCAAGAAGCTCAAGATTAAGGTCCATAACACTGAAGTTGTGCTGGTGAAGAACTTGCTTTACGAGGCCAAATTTCGTAGGATAAGAAAAGAAGATCATGATAAGAGACAGAACCAAAAGAATATTTGGGGTTAAGGAAACGAATATAAAATCTAAAAGAGAAGGAGTAGAATTATAAAAGAGGTAAGTCGTTGATAGAACAAAAATAGACAAGTTGCAAGAACCTACGATCGTATGAAAAGCAAATTCTTAGTAGGAAGGTATTAAAATCATCCAATATTGTAACCTAATTGTAAGAAGAAACAAGACTTTCAAGAATATTTACGAAAGATGCAAAGAAATTAACACGTAGAGTAGTATCTTAACAATAATAACTTCAGTAAGAATGTGTTCACCGCTATCGCGTGTCGATGTATTTAAAGTTAGCAATCCTGCCACTAACGATAGAAGAGAGGGTGGTGAATTCGATTTTTTTTAATTCCTCCATGGAGCTTCAAAGTTCGCCATCATCTTCTGGAAGGAGTTCACCAAGGTGGCCATATTGCTCTCAATGGAATCTCTGCTGCGTGACATTGTTACTTTTGTTATTGATTTTATATTTAAGAAGATAAACACTATTGTGGCTTCTAGAGTCTGTGCGGAAAGAGTACCGTCATAAGATTTGAGATCGCAGCAGCTGTGCAAAATTACCTTTTTTGTTATGTTGGCGACATTGTTAAGTCGTTATACTCGTAGTTCGACAGTAAACATCTTGATAATTAATATGAAAAAATTGGCAATATAAATTTTTTGTGAATAAATGAAATGACGTGCCGTAGCAAATAAGAATTATACTGTCAAGACGCTGTTGCTCCGTAATAATTAGAAACTTAATTAGTGATGTGTGTAATGTATGCAAAAAATTAAAAGACAATAATAATATTAACATTTAAGGTAGAGAATACATTTTTATTCAAAATACTGCTTGTGCTTTTTAAGATATTTTGAAATTAATGACTCTACTTTTACCAATATCTGTCAATAATTAATTATAACAGTTGACATCAAGCACCCCAAGCTTTTCATTAATAAAATAAACATTGTTGCTAATCACACTATTCTTAATTTAAATTAATTGAAAATTATTTTCTACTTTTTATTTTGGTTTTCTATTAAAGCGTGTTTTTTAGATTTTTTTAAACGGTTATTTATTTTAATCAATACTTACTTTGCCTCAAATGGAATATGTAAGTATACAGTATATGCATGATGGTTTCTGAGGCTCATGATGACTAAAGCGCAACTTACTTAGTAAGTTGCGCTTTAGTCATCGGTTAAGGTACTTGAGATACGTGAACGTAAAAATGCTATGTCTCTGTTCACTTTCACTGTTTATTAAAGGTTTCCTAAACGAAGTACACCAGTGTCTTTTTTACCGGTTGCAAGTCAACACGTACTACCCTTTTGTCGTTTAATATAATTACAAAAAAAGAACATCAAGAATCTAATTCTTGATGTACGAAACGTTGGCCAGCTAGCACTTCTCATGGGCTTTCTATACTTTATAGCCCATAAGGAAAAAAAAACGGAAAATAAATACAAGTCTCGTAACGGAGTTTTTGTATTTCTAAAAGTGTTGAGATCTAATTGTTACTTTGTTGTTGTTGTTTGATGTTGTTAGTTAACTAATTATAGTTAACTAACAACATTTTACGTTTTCCTTATTAATATTGGACGTCTTTATTTCTTATATAAACAGAATGACCTGTCTATCGCTTGGTAACATAATCAAGTAAGATTAATCTATTATTTTAAATAGTCCTAATTACATGAACATAGCGCCAGCGAGTCAAAGTTATCTATACCTAGATATATATGTAAATAAATCGCTGACCACTAATGTTAGATAGATGCTGTTGTATGTAGGTGTCTACATACCATAGCATCTACCCTCTATTGCCATGCGCGATTGCCAAGTCATTAGCTTATTTAAGAAATAAAATTTGTTTAATATTAATAAGGACACCACAAAATGTTGTTAAACGGGACTGAAATTACTTTATGTTGGCTTGACTTGACGGGGACAATGCCGTGCCCCGCGCAGATTAGATATAATAGTTCTTATGTTGATTTATTATTGAGATAAAAAATGGGGGACCTGAATAATTATTTTTATATTGAACTAAAATTTGCAAAAAAAAAACTTTTACAATAAAACCTCTCTACAGCCTTGAACATGAAGTATGCATACAATTTTAACCAGCGTAAAATGGTAATACATGATTACATAACCGAGTGGACTGGTTTTGTTATAACTTTATGGAGCAACAGAAAACATGAACATGTTTCTACATAGTAATTACTAGATAGGTAATAAATAAATTTAACAAAACATGCAAATCAATTTAAGTATCTAAACACAGTTCAAATACATAATAACAACAACGAAATAATTTAATAGCTGGACATTTTAGGCATTTTAGCATCAAGGTTAGCGCATTGGCCTAAAGTCGTCGCACATTATTTATAGGTATTCTTAGTATCAGAGGCTGGTATTTATAAAACTCATAAGTTTATTTCTTTCCCTGTAACGCCGTAGTATTATTTATTGAGTGGTAATACTACATTCATGCCGCGTTCCAATAAATAAGAAACGATTCGTTTTGCTTAGGGACGGTAAAATTTTCGTTAAAAATTCAACGAAATTATACCGTCCGTAAGAAAAACGAATCGTTTCTTGTTTATTGGAACGTGGCAATACCCAACGATGGCCCCTAACATAACGTGTATTTTTAGATGAAAGGAGAAAAAACACTTCTGCGAGTGAAAGTTATTTTAGCATGTTTAAAATCTTAATTTGCCCTCATAGTTTAGGTACTTCGCTGCTGAGCACTGCCAGCGTATCGCTGTTTTAATGTTGTCAAATAGGCTCATCAGAGCTTAATTCGAAAGGTTGACAAGTTTGACCGAAGCTGTTGCGAATGTATTAGACCCTGGCAACCTCATGAAGGCGCAGACTCCATTTCTAGTACCTTAATTTCTTCAGATTACAAGAACATTCGTATTAAAAGATCAAAGTTCTGCGATCATCTAAGAAATCATCCTCTAGATCTGGGTATGTTTTGTGTAAAAGTTTTGTTTTAGGATACATAAATGTTAACGGGGGATCATCAATTTATATGACTAGTCCCGATGCTGTGAGAATATCGGGATAAAAAGTAGTCTGTTGTTACTCAGGGATAATGTGGCATTCTAATGGTGAAAGAATTTTTGAAATCGGTCCAGTAGTTTTTGAGTTTATTCGTTACAAACATACAAAAATACAAATCTTTCCTCTTTATATTATTAGTTTAGATAAATTTTGTAAACATATGTATTTGTTCTGTAAGGTTTCATATTATATAAAACAACTATAGTTTTTATTATACTGAGACCAATAGATCTCACTATCATAATAGTATTTATAAAGCACAGTGATTTTTTATTTACTTACTTAACTTTTTCATACCATTTGATTGGTTCGGGCTCAGAACGACTTAATGAGAGCTGAACTATTTACAATAAATTACATGTAAGTATATGTATGTACACATATACATTACATAAGCTGTACATACTTCACCTGCCTTTTATATATTCGGTTCTTTTTCTATGTTATGATATCAAAGATAGATCAGCCACATACGCATCTAAATCGTAATCGGCTACTTCTAAAAAATCCTCTCATTCATTGGCCGAACCTTCGTTTTCTAAATAATATATGATCTGGTTTTCGTAGAGATTTTTCTATGAATGAAAATAATCAATTTCAACTTATACACTACAAAAAACTAAAAAAGCCAAATGTAAGAAAACTTACCTTTAATATTAACAATCGTCTCCCAGGCGACACAGGGTCATAAGTACAATACTCAAAAGTATTCCCCGGGAAACGCACGGTCACTTTCCACCGCGTCCCGAGGTATACTTTGTTAACGAGAACGCATATTGCGGAACATTAAAGTATGGTAATTAAAAAAAGATTCCCAAATAACCCATCTCGCGCGGCTACTCAGGCCATGGTTAATATTTTTCGGGGCAAGTACATACAGAACTAGTTCAAACCACTCAGCTGGCTCCTTTTAACAACAAAGTCTGTTTCGAATTATTATTTATGTTAATCATTGTAACTTTATTGTATTACAGTTATCAGGAAAATAACGTGCGTAGCTACTTATAATTATTGTTTATACGTCACTTCGTTCACAAGTTCTTAAATGCAATCTGTCAGTTCAGTTTTATAGTCTTTAGCTGACACAAGTGTTCACAAAAACTGGTCCATAAGAATCTTGTATATAACCTTACATAGTGGTACTATAATCTTTGCCTCTTCCTAAAGAATGTGAATTTTAATTAATGAAGTGCTCTGATGATTCATTAAGTAATGTTGACGAGGTGTGCAACAGATACACATAAAAAATACTGGTAAGTTTAAGGGCTTAAAGCGCGTTTAAAAAAGAAGTTGAATCTTAGTATAGATCTCATGTCATATGTATGTGTCTTCAGTAATTTGTTTCTCTGAAGGTGTGGAGGAAATAGTGGTTTGAGACTTTATCTCTTTCCATCTCTTCGAAAATTATTTAACTTCTTCAACGTACATCTATGTTCATTGTTTCTTGTTACAATAGTAATTCTAAACATGACTGTTTCAGTATTTTTTAAAGAAAGCCTAAAAATGTGAAAAGCAAACAAGGATTGAACGTTTGTTTTTACAAATAGCAGTTACAAATCATAAGTTGTTGTGACAAAATAATCGTTTACAACATTCGTGCCATTGTAAGAACTCAACATTTTATTAAATACCTATCTCAGTTTTTTTATCTTCAACATGTTTTTTTGGAGCGAGATTATTAAGTAATTTTATGTAATCACATACTCATAAACTTTATTCTAAACATTATGTTTGAAGCGACGTGGTTTGAAAAAAAAAATGGTATAAAAAATAATAAGTATTTCATGTTCTATATTATTTTATATACTATGGTGTCGAAGGCAGGTTTAAACTGTAACCTCTATCCCAGTAAATGTCACTATTTAAATTAACAGGAATTAACGCCATCGTTTGGTTATCGCCATATTATTATCATCGTGTATACCTAATTAATATAAATGTAATGGTATGTAATAGAAGACGAAAGTAAAAAAAACTTATTATATTCGACATTTATAATTTCGACTTAAGTCATGTATTAAGTCATGTAATTTCGACTTGTGCCATGTGGGTACATGGCACAATTATATCATTTAAAGATTATTTGTTCTCGACTATCCATTTTTTGTGTAAGATAAGTTTATTTTAAAAATTCCTCGTGTCACGGACATGACTCCTTAAGGCAGGACTTCACTTTTTTGTAAATCCATTGTGGAGTAAGATGTCAAAATTTAAGGCTTGGTGATGAGCTTCATTCATGAATCATCCATAACAAGGATGTCCGTGCAATGTCTCAGTCCAAAGACGTCCTTAATTAACATAGACCTCTATCAAACACTTTCACAAAGAGCTGACTAATATCTTCTTAATATACTCGTAGTATATTTGGTATACTAAAACCCGGTTTCTGAAAGGCTGATCAAAAGATTATTCAACTAATAGAGATGCCAACAATGGTATCAAATTAATTCAAGTTTCTCAAATGTTGATCAAAGAAACATTTACTAATCTATGATCAATTTCATTTAACATTCGAATGTCTTTTGAGATAAGATTTTGCAGTAAAATTTGAGGTTTGACATAAATTCTGTTACTGTTCCGAAGATCAAATCAAAGTACCTAATCATGCTTTCAGCAACACAATGCATACTTGACAAGAGATTTGTCGTACGATTAGTTATTTTTTGCGTTGATCATTTCAGAAACTGTGCGTAACTTTGGTATTATAAATAATTATTAGAAACAAAAGAACATACACATAGTTTTTTATAGAAATTGAAGAGCTGTAATCACACATTTTTTTCTCCGTTGTCGTTCATATGTTAATGATCATTGAGGTATAGTTAATTACCCTCGATCAGAGCGCGCCGTCGTGACTCGTGTTTGCAAACATACATTTAATTATACCATGGAGCTATTGTAGAGAAATTACATAATTATCTATTTTCCTCTTAACGTCTAACACAAGACTAGAGACTAGTATTCTAGTCCTCTATATTAAGGCCTATTCACGTTATAATTGAATTACACATAAAGAAGTATTTATACTTTTGTTATTGCAGGCGGCACGCGGAATTCCAGCTATCGAGGTATGTATTACTTGTGTTATCTATTTTTATCTTAGGTTTTTCTAAATCGAGTATGAGCTATGTAATGTAAAACAAATCAATCGTATCAAGTTATTAGCTATATCACCTACATATACCAAAGTCCACAGTCATTACACTAAAACTAAATTTTACGGCGTCGTTTTTAAGTGGTTTTACTAGTACACGTTAGAGTCTGTGCGGAAAGAAAACCGTGATAGGATTTGAAGTCGCAGGAGTGATCAATTATTTTTTTACACTATTACGTCATTCTTGTTTACTGTATTGTACAGTATTGTTTACCGTCAAACTATAATGACGTAACAGTGCTGACAACACAACAAAAAAGGTAAATTATCACTGCTATGACCTCAAATCCTACGACGGTTGTCTTTCCGCACAGACTCTGGTTGTAAAAGTTTTTTGTTAGTTAGGATTATATATTTATTTTGGTTGATGGAACGATATTATTATTAATAATGATAGTTATATTTAGTTTCAT
Source organism: Callimorpha dominula (assembly GCA_949752705.1). Taxonomy (NCBI): domain Eukaryota; kingdom Metazoa; phylum Arthropoda; class Insecta; order Lepidoptera; family Erebidae; genus Callimorpha; species Callimorpha dominula. Next base: position 7,339,017 of record OX457005.1, read on the forward strand.
TGAACTTTGCGATGGTGGAAGTTTCATAAATTACGTCTATGAATAACAATAACCTTTTTACTTGCTTTTACCACGGTTTATTAGAACTGTTCCTCTGTCTAGAGATCTAATCAGATGCTGAGTAGATGAAGTCCACTAAAATATTATCTGGGTCGAATATATGCATCTAGATTAGTAAGTAGATTGGACGAAAACTAACACAAAAATGAGTTTTGTGTGATAAACTTTGTTACTGCACTAAGTAATGAAACCTATTGACATTGAATTATGCTGTGTTTTCGGTGACTGTATATCGGATTTTGTATTTATTTCCTTCGAAAGTTCGTGTCGCGGTTAGCCAGTACTACTATCATTGTATTGTTTTTCCCCGACAAATAAGATCGCCTAAACACCAGAAGAGATGGGATAGTATTAGCAACACACAAGTGACACTATGGTGTTGCAATTGTTTACAGCAACCGTTAGCCGCTTACCGGTGGCAACTTAGTTATACAAGAAATCATTAAATAAACTAAAAACCCTACTGCGTTAAAATAGTTAAAAATACTAATTAATAAATATATAAGTTTTATATATTTTTATTATAATCTTCTAAAACCCTTTATTTTAATACCGCAATCAGAAGAAAAATCTTTATCCCACAAAATGGCGCCCAAAATATACAACTCTTTTTTTTTTTTTTAATCTATCCAGTGACATTTGCGCCACCAAGACCAATCTAACTATGTGTAATTTATCGAAATCAGTTGGCTCTTTCAGTATTTAGGGAAAAAGAAAATGAGATGCCCACATATTATTATGCACATACAAATCAAACGCATAACCATCCTTTTGGAAAGGACGCGTAAATAAAAATATAATCTTCATAAAATTACATATAGGCTACAACGAATACCGTATAAAAGTGATGTGATAAATAGCACGTCATCTATTTTTCTACAAGGTGGCCTTTTTATAGCCTCTCTACTATGAGACATAGGTACCAAATTTTTCTACATAACTTCATAATCATTTGTAATTAAAATTTATTTTAAATTTCGTGAACTCGCAAATAGACTTAAGAGTTGATAATACCTAAGTTCTACGTGTTCGAGGATTAATTCCGAAGAATCCTTTGATAAAACTTGTTAATAATTTTTTCATTTATGTTAAGTTAGCCTCATATTACTCCACTTCCTGTTGGTTAGTTCAATCACTTTGTGGCTTTTTTGATTGACATTGATTAAAAAGCTTATGATTATTTGAAGTATTTTTTAAGAATAAATATTGCATATTGTCTATCTGATTGATCTTCAATTTATCAAAAAAAATATTTATGTTTCCTGTGTAACCAAAAACCTTTTTATTATAGCATTATTAGTAACATGACAATAACTTTTGACTGCACGGATGGCGCAATGGTTAAATTGTTGTCTCGCCTTTACGCTGCACCGAGTGTTGTGAGCTTGATATTTACACGGAACAAATATTTGTGTGATCTACATATGGTTGTCCCGAGTCTAGGTGTTTTGTGTGTCCATTGCTTGAATGTTTGTATTTGTAAAATCCCAGCGAGACAGTGCTAGTGCGGGAGTTGTCTTTAAAAAAAAAATTTAACATAATTTTTACTTGCATATATAGCTAGTCTCCTTGATTGTGCCTTTGAGTATGTTTTTGGTACAAAGCCTGTCGTTCCTTTGAAATACGTCACCAGAATCGATACGGAAATGTAAATAATAATAGTAATAAATACTTTATTTCAGACCAAGTTAAAGTACTTAATACATACTTAAACAAGTAAAAACTCTGTTTATGCAGCATGCCATGAAGAATGGACAGTCCATGTCCATTCTTCCTGCAATAGAGCTGCCACGTACCCCCCACGGTGAGGAATCCACCTTTAAATTCACGCGCGAGTCCGTCTCGCACTTGGCCAGTTTTTCTTAAATTTGCGGCAGTCGTATACGCCAGCGTTTGCAAACATCCCTAACGCACTACAGAAACGCGGCAGCCCCATCAGCGCCCTGCCTTACGAAACGTGATGTACTCTGGTTACCGAAAACTGCGATGCCTCTTCTATATTTAGGAGATATTGTTGTTTCTAGTTACGTCCAACCTAAGCATACGGGGCCTGAGTATTGGTGGGTACCAACTACTAGATTAATGGGGCAATTGCCACTTCAAGTTTATGTCTTCTACCCACTTCTTGACAGGTGAGGACAGTACTACCTTCCTCAAAATACCTGTCAGGAGGTTGGTGCATAGGAGCTACAGATTCGGTTAAAGTTTCCTGCAACAGGACTGAAATATTAATCCTTGAGCAGCTCTTGCAGTTTTAATTAAAAATAAAACAACACATTTCGTTATTGAGACCACCTTAAAAATTTTAATTAAAGAATATTATTTTTCTATAATCTTGTTTTCGTACTTACTTTTTAACCGACGAAAAAAAAAAGGAGGTTCTCAATTCGACCGTATAATATTTGTTTTTTTATTTTTTTTTTTTATGTCTGTTCAGCCCTCACTCCGTTATTTATAAACCGATTTTGATTATTCTTTTTTTGTTAGATAGAGTATACCTCAAGAGTGGTCCCATGTCAAGCAAGTCAGGATCTGATGATGGGATCCTGAAAAAATTTAGAGAAACCCTCGAAAATTGTAGGAACGAATAGTGTTTCTGTTTACTTTTCATTACTTTATGAGGTATTGCGTTTAGAAATCATCACATCATGTAGCTGAGCTGATGATGAAAAAAACCATAAAATAAAAATCTTTTTAACAAAAAATTAAACCAACGAAAGGAACTAAAAAGCAAAAAATAAATAAACCTTAAGTCTTAAGTATTGAGCTTATTTACATAAACTATCAAATTTTATATAAACTTATTTTGAGTCGGCGCCAAATAATAAAATGATTTATCACTTACGTAGGTACATATAAAATTTTGATAATTAATCAGTTTGTTGTTTGGCGCCGACTCAAAATAAGTTTACTACTTGCTTTTAAGTTAATTATAAGTTTAAAACGTACGTTACATGTTTCCCCGCCATGACTGTGGCATAATATGTATGGCACAATGAACTAAAACACAATGGGTGCCTCATACTCATTACATATTTTCAGCATTCATGGCATACATTTGGCCGTGATTCATTTAAATTGGATCCGCCAATAGATGTTTTAGGAAAATAGGCAACAATTTATGACAACCAATGTAAAAGTAATTTTATAGTTTAACTAACCAACTTACTCTCGATTAAAATTGTAGGTAGGTACTATAATCTTTTGCTGCAAGAATTGGTATTTATTTAAATGTGAAGTACTCTTTTATTCTGTTCTGTTGCCGTGTCCTAACGGTAATATATTAATATGGCCTTTTTCTTTTGTAATGGCCATCTATGGGTTAGCTTAGTAAAGTAAGGACTAATAGTAGAAATAATTTAGGAGTGCTAACGGACAATAAATTCATCATAGAATTACTTATTATTCTAGGGTTTTATTAAAGTTTTGCTCAAAATGGTGTCCCTCACTTTACGAGCCTTCTTATATACATGTTACTATATGTATAATGCATTATACTCAATTTTCCATAGGAGCATTTGCTAGATAAATACCATCTATAAATTAAATATAGCATTTGAGATTGAGCATTGCCAAATTGTTTGAAAACATTTTTGTTAGGTTTCAACATCGATAAATCCTTTTTCAAAAATCCAATCCAGCAGCAAATGTTGCACAACTCAACCAACGTACAATAATTATATCTATGATTACAAATTTACGTTTTTATAAGATATTCTCATTAAATTTTGAATGCTTCAAACCTACAGTTATCCGCCAAGTTGAGTCTGAGAAGTTGTAACAATTAATGGTTATTATTTGTTACATACTTCCCGACCCAGAAATAGTATAATCAAAATCATAACAGGTTTAATAAAATAACAATGATCATTGATACTACTTATAATCTGTTGGATTATAAAAAAAAAATCGGTAAGTATTGTATTTATTAACAACTAAGTATTAGTTAGTTTAAGGAAGTTCGCTGTAGGTACCACCGGTGGCAAAAGTACCGATAAAAAAGCGCATGTTTATTTAAGGTTTACATAGAGGATCATCATCATTGGACATCCTATGGTATAGTAATAAATGTGTTAAAAAGGAATACGAACCAGTAATAACATGCATCGTTATTTCTAATCCCAATACTTCGAGCTTGTGATGAGGAAAACAAAATTATATAATACCATATAAATGAGTAATGTCATGTAGAAGACGTCATAGTCAAACTCCTACTACTAGTAGTACCGATATTTTTTAACTAAAAATAAAACAACTTCAATGAAATAAATTCCTAATGTATAATACATTTAAAACCTTCCTGAAAATAAGCAGAAACGTTAGTGAAATAATCAAGAAAAGTGTTTACATATGGATCGAATACAGAAACTCCTTTTCTGAAGTTGGGAAAAATAATACTATACCATTTTTTATCTTATTTAAATGTCTATAAAAATGACGCGGCAGAAATGAAAAGGCAACCTAACTAATATTATAAACGCGAAAGAGAGTTTGTTTGACCAATAATCATGAACCTCTGCATACACGTTGAAGCGGCGGTAGCGTAATGGCTAAGGCATCGGACTTGCGATCAAGTGGTTTCGTGTACGAACCCCACCCAGTGCACTACCGACGTGAACCCACTCCTAACACAAGCATTTAGCTTAGCTGGAGAGGGTAACGATAAAACTAGGAATGTGAGAACCACATTACTAGTATTCTTTAAAAAAAAAATACACGTTGCCAGTGGAACATAAAAGTTCATAGGGTGTCTGTTATCCAGAAAAAGAATTGTTCCATAATAAGTGGAGCTGCTGGTGAAAGCTAGTCTGGGAATAAAAAGGTAATTGCATAATGAGCATGATCATTTGTTCTGTGTCTGGGTGTTATTTATCTATAATATGTATGTATTTAGAAATATATAAGCACATTTATCACCAGTCTGGTTGTTACCATGGTACAGGCTCTGCCTAGTGTAGGATCAGAAGGCCGTGTGTAAGATGTGTCAAGTTATTATTATTATTGAAATATATTAATATTATTCTATTGGTCAAAAGCATAAATTAAGTTCTGGCATGATTTGCTCGTTATTTAATTTATTTGCTTTTCATAATTCCTTTACTGTCGGTGAAACGAGTTGAAAATTTCGTAGTAATGTAGCATTCTTTCTACATTTTTTTTAGGATGCAATAAATTATGTATTTTTCACTCCTCGCTTTGAACCAAAAGCATTAAGGAGATTTCTTTACCATATTGAATAATGGCCGAGGGTTTTACGAGGTAATGGTCTGTTACTAGGTCACGATTTAAGAGGAGTACTACTTTAGGGTTTTTCGATTCAGAAAGTGAAGATTTTAAAGAGCGCCCAATTTATTCTGGACTTATTTATAGGTAGATTGTACAGTTCAATGAGCCAGAGGTCGTGGATTTCATTGCCACTCGGGACAAATAATTGTGTAATGAGCACGATCATTTGTTTTGTTTAGTAATTAGTAATATATCGGTATATTTATCGACAGTCTGGTTACCATAGTTTGGGATCAGACGGTCGTGTGTGGTCGACATATTAAATGTGTTGGATTATGGATTTTCTGTAACAATTATGACAATTACACATTATTGATATTATAGTCTGAGCAGTAAAATAAAAAACCTCGTCATGTCACGAAAAACAATTGGAACTAATTTCTTTTATTGGCAAGTTAGTGTAAGTTTAAAAGGTCACTAAAATGTCATCATTAGAGGTCTATTTTTACGTTTGTAAGATTTTTATGTGATAAATTCCAAAATACTGTTCACAGTCGTGAGAGAAAGTGCTTAGCAAATACAGTACAGAAGGCTCTTTGCTTCTGTCGGTCTGTATGGTTGAAACGGAAATCGTACAAATATTATTCATGTTGGTGTCCGTGTAAGTTATTCATCAAGTAATGACAGTGACAATGAGTCTAATGTCTTTGGAATCCAACCATTGGTGCATTGTAAGAATAATAAAGATGAACATGGCAAATGAAGTTGAAAATTTAGATTCTGTTTTTAGTTTTATTTTCTTGATTTGACTGCATGACCTGGATAAAATGCTATTATATATTTCTATATAATTCTGACATATTATATACTTTTATATACAATATAAAAAATAAAGCTTCATTGAATGGGTCCAAAATTAAAAATATTCTTGTTAGAATTTCCTATGATTCACCATAGTATTCATTTTTAACAACCATGCCAATTTTTAACCCCCAACGCAGAAAAGAGATGTGTTATAGTATTGCAATAAAAATGCTATGGAGGTGCCCCTAGACTAGACTATAATTTTTCATTAGTACGAGAATATTTTAGATATAATTTTCCATTTTTTTTTTCTATTTTGTTTTATTCTATTTTACTTAGGATATGCAGTAAGTAGTTGCTTATGTTAAAGATAATTATTGTTTTTGAAGCAGTGCTTAAAAATGAGGTCGAAAAACATGTATATGGCCAAACCGCAATTATTTTTAATGAACACTTTACTGACGTTGCTATAAGAAGCAATCGATGTTCGTGGAAACAACTTTTAATAGTTCAGAACATTTACATTGAATAACAAGAAAACAATTACATGTCACAGTTGAACATTGTTGTGAATTCTCAGCCTATTGTAATAATAAACCCGTTTGTTGCTGCACAGGTTGCTACTTATATTAATTTTTATTGTCGTTCTTTTCTTTAACTAATTAAATGTTTAATTTAGGGGTTTTAGACCAATTACTTAAAATTAATATGTAAGCATTATAATGTTCTTCTTTTTTATTCCTAAATTTCACAAATGGTTTACGTTAATTCTATTTTTTTTACATTTGGGAGCCATAGGTAGAATTTGTAAAATAGTTTCAATTGCAGCGCAAAATTCTAAACCCAAAGTTTAACGACCGAGCACAACTTTAAGCATTCCTACTTGTCCATATTGGCGGCCTCGGTTTACACAAAACTGCTAACATAAGTTATCAACTCTTTTTTTGTATGTTGTATATGGCAACAATAAACTGAACATGAATATTTTAGAACCTACACTGGTTAATTCTGATTTATATTTACCAAGCATTTAAGACCTCAGCCTTAAAACCATAAGTTTTTGGAAAAGGGTTGCAGAATGTTTAATGTAATGAGATATACTCAATATGAGTCAGTATAAATATACGTGTACCCATAGGTACTGACCCATGTCTATCTTAACAAATAAAAAAAAGTCTAGAGCATTAATTAAAACATAGCGTTAGATCTTCGTTTAATCATTGTGATATAGCAATATCCACATTTTTTTATCAATAGTTAACTAAGTACTCGTAAGTAGTAACTATTGATACATGTACGTCAAAAAATAATCAAACTAAATTATTATATGAAGCGATTGATTAAATTAGCGTATGTTATATACTATAGACGTAACTAGGTAAGTTATGATCCACATTAACATGTATGTACACGTCAGAACTAAATATTTTAAAATGCCTATAAAATGTTTAAATAAATAGTGTACATAAAAATAACACTACGATATAGAAAATATTTGAGCAGATATAAAATTTCATTATACATTCAGTTCATTAAACTATACATAATATTTAAGCAGCTGTCCAAGAGCACACATGATACACTGTAACTAGTTTTGTAGAGGTGTGTATTTTATCAACATAAAACAAGCAAGTCCCCGTCCCATATATTCTTGAAAGGTTGTTGTCCTATGAGTCACAACTGTCACAAGTATAACCAACCAAAAAGATATTCTAAGTATACATAATATCGTTTTGTATTTTAGTGTAACAAGAGCATAACATGTAACTGTGATCCTGGAAGGATCTAGGCTCGCTCAACTAGTCAGCCTAATCTGAATGCATAATGGAGCGCCTATGAGTATAAATGTGGAAATCGTGGGAGAGTCATGCTTCGGCACGTATGGTTAGGCTCGACCGGAGTGATACCAAGGCCTCACAGAAAACCGACAGTGAAGCAATGGTTTCGCCGAGTGAGTGTGGTTACCGGAGGCCCTAATCCATCCCTCCTCCCCTCTCTTCACCTCTTCCATCCTTCCCCTACTCTCACCCTTGCCCTACTCCCACCTTAAAGGGCAACGTACTTGTGACTCTTGAGTAGCAGGTGGTAGTCATTTACCATCAGGTGACCCGTCAGCGTGTTTGCCCCCTATACCATAAAAAAAACACAGAGTCATATACCAGTACGAACATAATATGTAAACTCTTTTGTTTAATTTTGTAAAAAAAATATAAAATATATTTTGCATCGTTATGATGTAATGCTTGTAAATGCACCCATAGGTACACTTAACGTAATCAACATGTCTAGGAACTGCTTTTGCTCTTCTTAGCCTCGAAAAGGCGATATTTGTCTAAGGGCTTTCAGTTGGACAATTTTCTAACTAGTCTTAGTTTTTTTAAATAATTATTATTACAATATCGTTTTTTGAAGTCGTTTAAAGACAAGATGTGTTATAACTGTTCATTATTGGATTAATACCTACTCAAAATTTTGAAACGTGGGGCCGGTGTTTAACAATACTGTGACACCGATTTTCTTCACTTCAAGTTTTTCATGTTAGCGATATTATTTAATCGTTCAATATTATGTATTGTTATCCTAAGACAGATATTGCTATTTTTGGATGAGATACTAGTAGGTGGAAAGAAATTAAGTTGGTACCTATTTTGACATTTCAGGGTTATTGAGTTACAGCAAATTATAAAATTAAATTACCTACCTACACAAAAGATTGAATAAGGCGTTTTATGATACTATTCCTTTTAAAATTAAGATATTGTTTTTATTTTGAATATCGCTCCATCATGGGAACCTTTGCCGTGGGAGAGCCATGCTTCGGCACGTATAGGCCGGTTCGACCGGAGTGATACCACGGCCTCACTGAAAACCGGCATTTAAACAATGTTTCCATTGTGTTTCGCCGAGTAAGTAGGGTTACCGGAGGCCCCAACCTTCTTACCCCCTCTTCCCCCACTCCCCTTTAAGGCCTGGCAACGGCTATTGTCTTTTTTACTTTCTAAAAAAACAACTTCGTTCGGTAAACCTATCTTACGGGAACCGTACATTTTTCCGGGATAACCTATCTCTGTGCAAAATTTTATGCAGATCCGTTCAGCAGTGTTTGCGTGAAAGAGTAACTAACATGCATCCACCCATCCATCCTCACAAAGTATCACCTTTATAATATTAGTAAGATATTTTCGTAACAAAACAACCATTAAAATAACTTGTTCTTTTTTATTTTTGTAAAATCTTCATAGCATTACAGTTTTGGGTAGATTTTGAAGAAAAGTCTACCTAGGAGGTCTAGTTATGATCCATAAATCCCAAACAACCGCCATTTACATATATAAATATATTTATGTATATGTGTTCCTCATTTTTACCGGCACGATAGAGGTTGCAATTATGCACCGATTGCTTTCAAACTTACGACAAACCAACACGGCAAAAATGAAGGTTAAATTCGTGATTGGGGAATATTCCCCTAAAGGAGGCAAAACTGGTCACAAAATTGTATCTCAACCAAATTATACTCATTACTTCATCAAGGAAAGCTCATTAAAAAAGTCCTTTTTGCAATTTTCATGAATGTTGCACTTGGGACTCTCGATCTCATTGAAGATTTCCTATACTGATTGGAGGGATTAATCTAAAAAAACCTTCAGATTTTACGATCCTGTGATGTTAATTAAACTGATATTATACATTTGACCTTTTCAGATGCTGTTTATGCGGTTAAAGGGTAAGGGAATAAATAACAGAACTGTATATCTACTTATGTAAGTTTTTGTAAAAGATAGAAGTCGTATAATAATCTGTCTATCACGTAGGGTCTTTTTTCAGCGTCTGCATGTTTTTATAGGACCGATAAAATGTTCGTTATTTATGAAATCCTTATATTCCGACTACCTACTATATTTTATTCTACACACCAAAAAACGTTTCATAGAGGCAGCCTCAATTTATATATAACTAAGTCTATTGAGTAATAGTAAGCTATTAAATTTATACATTGAGATTGAGACAAGATGTATAGAGTGATTTTGGTTGGTCTTTTCTCTATACAACTGTTGAAGGTGTTTATTGAGATATTTGAACGATTTAGGAACTGGAAAAGTGCCAAATTGCGTAGTAAGCTACGTTATTACTAGTGTTGCGCCGGATATCCGAGGAAGAAAAAAGATCTGTATCCTTATCCGTTACTTTTGGCGGATCTTGAACGGATCTTTTACGTTATTATCTTTCATACGTTTATGAAATTCTTAATTTAAAATAAATAAAATAATATAAATAAATAATATAATAAAAATAAAAAATAAGTTAAAATTAAATATCTTATGTAGTGATTAACTAATATTATTGTCAGTTATAAGATACTATTTGACTATCTTTATAGCGAGATCAAACTGAATCTTGGTAATATGTGTATTAAAATAAATAAAAAAAACATTCAAGTTGAAACATGTCGAGTTACAGTCCTCAACGTCGACTAGTGTATCAAAGTCACACGTATCGGCAAATGAGAAAAAAACTTAAGGTCCGTATCCGTATTCGCAGATATACATTTTTAACGATCCGGCACATCATTGCCAAGATTATTGCCAAGGTACGTGTAATAACTAGTTATTACACGTACCTTGGCAATAATCTTGAACTTGTTCCTTGACGCGTCACCTATCTGGAAAGATGTTTTATTTCGTGTTTTAGGCTTGTTTTAAGCTTTCCCGACATAACATATAAATTTAAACTTAATCACATTTAATATTGGTACAATACCGTTTTGTTTACCTGAAATTTGCATTGTATTGCACCGATTGTAGACACGGGTGAACTAACGAAGGCTCAGCGACTTCTTCGTGAAATAAAGTAATAGCACTAACACGGTCTTCGTTTACGTTCGTACTATCGGTACACACAACACTAACGACGCCTGTACTCTGGCATGTTTCTTGTTTGTGTAATAGTTTAATCAATTGATAACATGATGTTGACAATCATTACCAATTTTCCGTATGTTTTTTTTTATATTTCCAATATTTAACTGATTTACATACTATTAAAACTGTCTGTCAGTTTTTTTTTTACTCTTAACAGGACTAATTTTTTGAATGTATAATAATAAAATTAAGGAAGTTTCCTGGTATCTGGAACAGTTAAGACTTTCATAACAAAAATTTAAACAATATTAGCTCTACTTTTTAAGTAATAGAGGACACTAACTAGAGGAGAATAATAAACGAATGCGTAAAAGTCTAATTGCTATTAGTAGTATTTGAAGAAAATTTAAACTTCTCGCTCTGATTCCAAGAATTTGTATAGCTTTGTCCCTTACGTAATTAATGGATCTTTTTAATTTTTTTATCGTTAACCCTGTGTAGTGTTTACCAACATTAGTATAGCATTATAAAAAATTGTCAAGCATTATAATGAGGATATACAATTTTATTTCTTGACATCGAGATAGTTACAATAACGCAGTGTTTATTAACGAAAAAATCTGAGCACATATTTTGTTTCAAACTCATTTCACGTTCTCAGAAATTTTCAAAACTTTATTGTTTCGTTATTATTTCTAGAAACACCTTCTTGCTGTCCTAGACAATAGTGTTTTTTAAATAAAGCAAACCCAAGTACCGTTCATTTCTCTGAATATTCTTGAAGGACAGCTTTTCACAGAACAAACACGTTTAGACAGATTTAACGCATATCAGTTTTTAAACCAACGTAATATAAATACATGTAACATATTCACATAATATTTACTGTTATTTTGTACCAGGTTAGACTAAATTTGGAGCACAATGTATGCTGAATATCCCTTTCTTTCATTTCCTTACCTTCTTATCATTGCCTTACCTTCTTACCTTAGAATACTGTGTCATGTCTTCATGACACAGTTTTCAAAAATTTTTGATGCAAACGAGCAGACGGGTCACCTCAAGAGTCACAAGTACGTTGCCGCCCTTTAAGGTGGGAATAGGGAAAGAGGGGGAGAGGGAGGAAGAGCGGGAAGACGGGAGAGGGGGATTAGAGGGGAGGAGAGGGGGAGAGGGGAAGGACGGGAATAGGGGAGAGGGAAGGGTTAGGGCCTCCGGTAACCTCACTCACGGGCCGAAAAGCAATGCAAGCATTGTTTCAGTGCCGGTTTTGAAGCATGGCTCTCCCACGTAAAAATATTTTATTATTATGTTGAAGCTATTGTTTCTATAACCATTTACGACTACATCAGTTCAAATCAACGCTGTTTGCAGGCGTAATCACACGTTTAATTGTGTAATGACATGTTGTCTTTAAATGTCACCTTTATGTCTTGAGTATAAGTACCTAGTAGTCAGAACAAAAGAAACGTTGTTTAAACTACAAATGATCATAAATATTACATGTGTCATCCGTTGGAAACTAATAATTGCTATAATTAGTTGTGGATGCTGTAATGGTCATCAAGGTTTTTTTTGCATACTTAATGTCTACCTACCTTTTTCAATTAAATTTAGTACATTAAGGCATAAATTAATTATGTTTATCTGACAGTTTTCTATCGGCACAACTATCTTAGTCTTGTTAGCAGTATGCTCTCGCAAAATTAAAAAAGATTCATGTTAACTAAATTTATTTATTAACATTGAACAATATTAAAAAAGTAACACATCTAGTTTACTTTAACAAGACATTTAAATATACAGATAACCTTTAACGTTCCAAATGAACTCACGACGACACGAAACTTCAACTTTATGCTCCATAAGCTATTATGTAGCCCAATATGTTTGTAACCGTTACGGGCGATACTGAATTTTAAAACGTTAGCCATCAATAGGTACTTTTTGCGACTTTTTATTGCCTTAAATATATTTACGTGGTCGTTATCAGTTAATCGAGGCTGGCAATAAATTCACTTTAACACTTAAAATAGTATATAACTGATTTTAATAGAAACTTCACTGTTACGTAAAAAAAAATCTTATAATATCCAAGGTCATGAAATGTTTCACGAATGATATTTTCATATTCCTTTCTTTCCACCAGTTTCAGTTTCACACGAGAGATCAAAAATTGTAATTTAAATAATTTATTTCCATTAACTCGAGATTGCCTTGCGATATGGGTGCTAATTGCTAAAAAACCTCTCGATTGTAGTAAAATTTTACACATTATATCTTCTACGAATAATATTTTCATTTACAATAGCTTATTAATACAAAGACTTTCGATAGCCTTATAAAATGCTAAAATGCTTTTGAATAATACCTAATACAATACCTGTTTACGCACAGATATAATCTGTAAAAGGGTAATTAGCGGCGAATTATTCAATCGTAATGATTTGAAAAAAAATCTAGATAGATATTTACGGATTTCCTGGTATTGTTTGAAATATTGAAATCCTCCTTTCAAAGCTTCAAGCTTAAGAACACTAGAAATTGCCATTTTATATTGACTGTGCTAATAGGTTGAAGCAATAAACGCATTCAGTATATGTATTGCCACTTACACAATGGGAGGTCCGAAAATAATTCAGTACTAATAAATGAACTTTAGCTATCGGCTACTACTATGTAATGGCCTATAAAATTTTACTGTTCATTGTTATTTGATCCCAATATTATTGTTAAATTATTACTCTGACCTTTGTTTAGTAAATGTACAAAACACTTGGATTAAAATTAATAAAAAATTGGTATGTAACGAGTTAGCGATAATCGGAGGTCCATTAATTGAATATTCAAGGTATTATTTTGGATATTCCTTTGATCTAAGAGTGCCGCTTTTTAGGACGTTTTTTTCCGTAGGCTTTGTAGTTTTTGATATAGGTTCTCGAATGCTATAAAATATTGAAGAGTCTTAAGTAAAAGTTGTAGTTGTGATTGACAGAAAATTTTATGATTATAAATTTTATTTCCACAATTGAAGCTCTTATGGCTGTCTTATTAAGACGACATAAAGTAAAACTATTGCGGAGAAATATGATATTACGACCAGTAAGTATCAGAGTTAGATTTGTTTTAAATAAATTCTTAGAACGCTTATCACCTTCTAATAAAATTTTTAGTAGGTACAATGAATTCCAGTGACGCTTTTGAAGATTATTAAATTATAAATTATTAAATGTTTAAATTCATTCTAACTAATTTTGAGTTATAGAGAAAAAAAATATAAAAGTTCTAGTTACAGAGGTAATAAACATTTAAGTTCTCATATGAGACGTTACATAACATATGTAGGTACTACATATAAAAAATAAACATAATCAACTTCGTTTCAAAACACTTTTAAAATACAAAATTTAAAAGAAACCTTTTTTGTTGTTGCTGACGTTGTCTACTTATTGCATTATCTAATGGGTAAGGAGCAGACAAATATTTTTCTTCCCAGTTGATAATTTTTCTATGAAATTACGTAAAGTATTTAAAAGTGTTCTTGCCTCTTTAATGAAAACCCATGGACGACCCTTGGGGGCGACCCTACCTTATGGTTCGGGGGAAATTACGACGACCAGCCCCACCACTGACTCAGACACTCCAGACTCAGCTGCTTGAGGGGGTCGTGTGCTCCCTTTTCCCGACGCGGGGGGAACATCTACCTCCATCAATGGCTTCTCCTCAAATACGCGATGCGGATGACGACGACGATGAGCCCGAAGTTACTCGGGTGGAACTAAGGGCGGCGGTACAGCGGCCTCAAGCCAAGAATACCGCCCCGGGACCCGACGGCATACCAGGCCGAGCGTGGGTCCTAGCCCTTCAAGCTCTCGGGCCCCGACTTCAAGGGCTCTTTAGCGCTTGTCTCGAGAGGGGTCAGTTTCCAAGAATATGGAAAACTGGCAAATTGGTCCTCATTCAAGAGGTGGGGCGCCCGGCGGACTCACCATCTGCCTATCGGCCTATTGTATTGCTCGACGAGGTAGGTAAGCTCTTCGAGCGCATCATTGCGAACCGCCTCGTTGAGCATCTTTCCAGAGTGGGTCCTGATCTGGCCGAAAACCAGTTTGGCTTCCGCCGGGGACGCTCCACCATAGACGCGGTTATGCGCGTTAGAGCTCTGGCGGAGGAAGCAGTGTCAAGAGGTGAGGTGATGCTGGCGGTGTCTCTTGACATCGCCAACGCTTTTAACACCTTACCCTGGAGTTGCATTACGGAGGCACTACTTTATCACAATGTGCCCCCGTACCTCCGCCGCATTGTCGGGGCGTACTTATCAGAGAGAGCTGTGATCTACCCGAGTCGGGCAGGACACGGTCGGCGAAAGATGTCGTGCGGTGTTCCTCAGGGTTCGGTTCTAGGCCCACTCCTTTGGAACATTGGATACGACTGGGTGCTGCGCGGTGTGTTTCTGAATGGTGTCACCGTGACGTGTTATGCAGACGACACCCTCGTAACGGCAAGAGGCAAGACGCACCGCGAAGCAACCATTAAGGCCACGGCCGGGGTCGCCCATGTCGTTCTAAGGATCCGGCGTCTGGGTCTCGAGGTGGCTCTTCATAAATCTGAGGCCGTTTGCTTCCACGGGCCTCGGAAGAAGCCACCTGCGGGATCTAGACTCACGGTAGGAGGCGTTAGCATCGGCGTCGAAACCACGATGAAGTACTTGGGACTCGTACTAGACTTCGGGCCCCACTTCCGAAGTCTGGCTCCCAAACTAATGGGGACGGCGGCCACACTCTCGCGGCTGCTACCCAATTTGGGGGGGCCCGATGCCTCCTGCAGGAGACTCTACGTAGGGATCGTGCGGTCCATGGCCTTGTATGGGGCTCCAGTTTGGGCCGTAACCCTGACGGACCGCAATGTTGCGTTTCTTCGACATCCGCAGCGGGCGATGGCCGTCAGGGTCATAAGAGGGTATCGCACGATCTCCTTTGAAGCGGCGAGTCTCTTAGCCGGCACTCTGCCGTGGGACCTGGAAGCAAAAGCCCTTGCGTCCTCATATGAATGGCGCAAGGAGACGCTGGACCGCGGTCTGAGGCCTTTGCCTGGCGTAATCAAGGCCCAGAGGTCCCAGGTCTACCAGGTACTCATGGCTGAGTGGAAAGAGCGACTCGGGCGACCGAGCGCAGGGCACGCCACAATTCTGGCGGTAAGGCCCGTCATGGAGGAATGGCTGGAGAGGCGTCATGGCAGTCTCTCTTACCGGCTGACGCAGGTACTTACTGGGCACGGATGCTTCGGGAAGTACCTGTGTCGCATAGGCCGGGAGCCATTGCCTGCGTGCCATCATTGCGGGGGCTGTCCCGAGGATACTGCACTCCATAGTCTGGTGTCTGGTGGAGTGCCCAGCGTGGGTCCAACAGCGCCACAACCTCGAGACAGCTATAGGAGGGGGAAGCCTCTCGCTAGAGACAATGGTGCAAGCTATGGTACTCAGCGAGAGTGCGTGGGACTCCGCCGCCTCATTTTGCGAGGAGGTGATGTACGCCAAAGAGGCGGCGGAAAGGGAACGGGAGAGAACTAGCAGTCTCCCGTCCCGCAGAGGACGCACCAGGCGCCGTAGAGCATCTAATGACCTACGGCCTCCATGAGCGCTGGCCTTCAGCGCCGGAAACCGGCGCCAGAAGAGGAAAGTTATGCCGAGACGGTGGCAGCGATGTGATCCACGCGCGCTTGAAATGTGAAGGGGACACGGCTCCCACTTACGCCTGCGAGACTACCTTGCTTTATGGGAAGGTAGTCAAGTCTGTCGGGGGCCCAGGGAGTTCCTTTATAGGTTATACCTGAGCCCTCGGCCATAGACACCCGTGACGGAACACCGTGTGGTTTTAGTCGGTTCGATTCCGACATACCCACTTCACCGAGTATCAGCTCAGTGCGGTGGTACCCGAGGGGGTTTCCACACGTTAAAAAAAAAAAATAAAAAAACAAAAAAAAATGGAGCTCATGTTCAAATCAAATCTAATTCTTTACATAGGCTGCACTAAAAGTATCGGGAATGGAATATTTCCACTGTTTCTGTCATATTAAAATCTTTTTAATTGAAAACACCTTGGTTTTAAAAATCGAATACCATTTATTTATTTAAAAAAAGATTCTCGGTCTTATCGCAAGGTTTTGTCAAACTTGTTTAGTCGTTGAGAAAATGGAATTGACTCGAGAAAACTCAAAAGTTATGATTTATTATGACTTTCGAAGTGGTTTAACGCAAAACAGTGTGTTGACCGGATGATTTCTGCATTTGGTGATGAAGCCCCATCCAAAACCACAATTTATCGTTGGTTTGCTGAATTTCAACGTGGACGTGTCAAGCTCAGTGATGATCCCAGTCAAGGTCGTCCAAAAACTGCAGTCACCCAAGAAAACGTTGATGCTGTGCGTAAACTGATTGAGGAAGATCGACATGTGACATACCGCGAAATTCAGGTAACTTTAGACATTGGCATGAGTCAAATACAAATAATCTTGCATGAACAATTAGGTGTAAAAAAGTTGTTTTCCCGATGGATACCGCATTTGTTCTGTGAAAAGCAAAAAGCGGCTCGTGTTACTTGGTGCGTCAGAACTCTCGAAAGATTTCACGCAGGATCCTCAAATGCTGTAGACAACATCGTATCAGGTGACGAATCCTGGATATACGCATACGAACCCGAAACAAAAAACCAGTCACAAGTTTGGGTGTTCGAAAATGAGTTAAAGCCAACAAAAATTGGTTGTTCACAGAGTGTTGCAAAAAAAATGGTGGCCACGTTTGTCTCCAAAACCGACCATGTTGCGACTATTTCTCTTGAGGGAAAAATAACGGAACGGTTAATGCAGAATGGTATGCTAGCATTTGTTTGCCACAGGTCGTTTCTGAACTCCGTAAAGAGAACTGCAACCGCCATCACGACAATGCGAGTTCTCACACCGCGCACAGAACAAAAGAGTTTTTAAAGCAAGAAAACATAGAATTATTAGACCATCCGCCCTACAGCCCCGACCTAAGCCCTAATGATTTCTATACTTTCCCTAAAATAAGGAATAAATTGCGTGGTCAGAGATTTTCATCACCTGAAGAAGCTGTGGACGCCTACAAAACGGCCATTTTGAAGACCCAACTTCCGAATGGAATTGTTGCTTCAATGACTGGTTCCATCGTATGGAAAAATGTGTCAAATTTCGCGGAGAATACTTCGAAAAGCAATAAATACATTTTTAAATAGTAATGTTGTGTTACTTCCTTGATTCCCGAAATTTTCAGTGCCGCCCTCGTATTTCCAAATAGGCCTTATAAATAAAAAAAATAAAAGTGGTTGCACAAATGTACATTATTTATTAAAAATATGGTGTCTCCACTAAAATTATGTTCATTTTAGGCTATTCTCAGCAATGTAGTTCCGTGCCTTCTGAACTAGTTGAGACTGTACCTCAGGAGGTTCATCAGTGCTAATAATATCCTAAATTACAAATTTCATAAATGTGGAGATAGAAATGCGCAAAAACAATATTAAGTAAGTAGTGGTTACAATTATGGTAGGATGATATAAATGAACTCAATAACAATAGTCATACCCAAAAATTAACATCAGACAGCTATAAATTCCATTATAGTTTCAAATTATTGAGTTGTGTAAGTTGTAAAATCAAGCATGTGTTCAAGATGCAAAGGGTAAATTTATTTTTTCGAGTTTGGGAAGGCAAATATGTACTGAAATGGATTGTAGGGACTCACTGATTATTTCGATTTGTAGCGGGATTAGATGTCGAGCAATATAGGTTTTGGGATTTTCAAGGGAAAGGAACAAATTTTTTTTCCCTTTGTGAAGGTTTATGACTTATCCAGGTTCGACTTATAGAGGTTCTACTGTGTTATTATGAAATGTCATTTAATAAAACTATGTCAGTGAAAAATAATTAAGTCGATTTTGTTGCAGCTGAATATTGAGATTAAAGTTAATAATAAAACAAAACTTTCATTAATTATCTTCGTCTATCATTTGAACTCATCATCCTCTGCGCCTTTTTCCAACTAAGTTGGGGTCGGCTTTCAGTCTAACTACGATACGGCCAAACTACTTTGATATTTTACGTGAAGCGACTGCCATCAGATCTCCACAACCCGAGTACTAGGCGATAGGTATCGAAGTTCTGTAGTTAGACCCGGTTGTCGGACATTTTAGGGCTCCAACTACCCGTAACGAATGCCACAGATGTTTGTATGGCACCCGGGACCGACGGTTTAACATGCTCTCCGAGGCACGGAGGGGACTCATTTTGTTCAATAATGGTCACCCATCCTAGACTGGACGGACACAGCTAGGCTAGTTTATTTTAGCTACTTTCACAGCGTCATGTCCTATGGTATACTACTTTGGGGCAAGGCGGCTGATGTTGAAACGATTTTTATTCTCCAAAAACGAGCCATCCGCTCCATATACAATTAAGGTGCTAGAGTCTCTCTTCGAGAGTTGTTTAAGGATATAGGTATTTTAACTGTTGCATCACAGTATATTTTTGCAAATATTATGTTTGTTAGGCACAACATTAATGATTATAAGAAAAATAGTGATATACACAATATTAATACAAGAAACAAGTCTAAACTCGTTGGTACCCAGCATCGCTTGCATAAAGCACACAACTCGTTCGAAGGTCTTGGTATACGTTTTTATAACAAAATTCCTATACATGTTAGCGACCTTCCTGTAGATAAATTCAAGCAAACTGTAAAAAATCACCTTATTAGGAAATCCTACTATACGATCAACGATTATCTAAACGACAAACAGTCTTGGGCTTAAGGTGTCATTAGGTATATACACACAAACTTCTTTGTCTTATAATTAAGCTAAATTATTAACAAACCATTGTCAGTTGAAAGTAATGCGTGACGTTTATTATGGTAATTTGACTAGTAGTGATTTTTATCAGTATCTCGACTATGGTTCGTCATGCTCACTAAAATGTCATTGCTTGCGGCGTCGTCATGGGGCGGGTCATTTCTTTCCCTCTGATATGGCGAAGGAGATGATGGCTGGTCCATGCGTCATACTCGTGATTGGTCGGCCTAGTCAGCGATGCTTTAGCCTATACTATTATTTTGGTTCGTTCAACTGCAACTCTAGCCTCTTAATCCAGTCACGAATTATTTTTAACTGTAGATTTTGTAATTGAATGAAGGTAGATGTGCACCTTGAGTGATTTCTATGTTTAATAAGTTCAAACCTTCAACGGTATCACTGAGTGATTTTTATTTTTTAGTACGTTAGCTTTTGGAGCATTTCAATAAATTGAAATTCAGGTGGCATCAGCTTGCATCCTGTTTACCTTTCGTGTAACACTAACACTATTGTACCTGAAGATCTGACTTTTAAAAAGAGTGGCCATGAGTTTCTTTGCCAGTATTCTTCTCATGAGGCTCTACGCCTTTTGGAAACTGGAAGTTATAGATCGACACAAGCAGGCAGTAGATTTTGGTGTTTTCACCTAATTTACCTCGACAATCCAGCACATGCTGTGGCGTCTGTTTGCGCCGATCTATGATTTTAACTCTAGCTTCAATTTAACGTTCATAAATGTCACTTAGTGTCTTAAATGAATAAATGATTTTGAATTTGAATTCGACTGACCTGACTAGTATTACTTAACTTTGTAATATGCTAACCTACTTGGTTGCCACTTAGCCACGAGCCCTTTTTGAATTATTTAGCTCAAAACCACACAACGGTATAATTATCATATATTTTAGTATCTGTAAAGTTCAAATTATATAATAATACTAGCTGACCCTTGAAAATTCAGGGTTGTATGTATTTTCTAATGCTGTATCATAAAAAAATAAAAATATAAAAAATTATCAAAAAAAAAAAAAAATAGGGGTGGACTAACCTTAGCATTTAGGGGTATGAAAAATAAATGCTGTCCTATTCTCATACCTACCCAATATGCACACAAAATTTCATGAGAATCGGTCGAGCCGTTTCGGAGGAGTTTAATTACAAACACCGCGACACGAGAATTTAATATATTAGATGAGACAAATTCATAAAGTAGACAGTTTAAAAGCAATATTTACTCTACCTGATATCGAAAAAATAAATAAATGAAGTATTTGGTTTCCCAACAGTTCCTTTTATACATAACAGTCGTTCAGTTGACTCCGATTTAAATATTTTTAAAAAGTCAAAATACAATCTGCATGACTAATACATTATTATTTTTGCTTGATTGGTATGTCATATGGTGAATTAACTTGTTGAGACAGCGTGGAACAATATTAGTATTGTACTTATTCCGACGTCTATACCAGTGTAAAATGTATGTACAACATTATTTCGCTTGTTCCATATGTCCATACTAATATATTCCTACTGGTAGGGATAGCTAGATTTTATTTCTATCTATCCCTACCGGTAGGGATAAATGGAACAAGCGGATTATTTCATAAAAACTAACACAGGTCAACAAATTTAGATTTATCCGCTGGTCAAATCGTAATGCTGATCTACAACGAACAGGTACGATAGTTCTTCGGGGTTCGAATGAAAAAAGTTATTCTCTAGGCGAAACGGGTTGCTTCAAGCACTTAGACCAGAAACGAAGCGTATTCAGAAATTGTTCGGACTTATACCGGCCGCAACGTTTCGCCATCGATCAACGCGACAAAACTTCCATGCCCATCCGGACCCATACGAACTTCAAACCTTCAAGAAAAGAGCGTACTGCCATTTCAAAGGCCGCCAAACACTTGTGACCCTTGAGTTGCAGGTGTCCACGGGCAACAGTAGTCACTTACTATCAGGTGAAACGTCTGCTCATTTGCCCCTATAATATAAAAAAAAAATTAAGTAATATCCGAGCTTATAATAAGCGTCTTTATTCATAGCAAATAATACCACCATACACACAAGAACAGTAAATTACATTACACCGCAAATAATACATCAGAAATATACTAAAATACACAGCATCACATTCACTTTTCCTGTGACCAACGTCAAACTGAAATGTCGTAGGAAATCTTAAATTTGAATAAATAGCAGTGAGCTCTGAAATTCTTATGATTTGTCAAAGACATATAATTTTCCTGTCGTCTAAATTTACCTTGTCTTTGAAAATACAGTGATGTGACTCTATTGAGTCATCGATTATCGACAATTTTTATTGAAAAAGAGAGAGGCTTAAGGCAATGTCAATTTAACGATTGTGGTTTCTTTCATCATTTGCTACGCAGTATTAAAATAAATGTCTACATCATCCTCCGCGCATTTTCCCAACTAAGTTGGGGTCGGCTTTCAGTCTAACTACGGTACGGCCGTACTTTGATACTTTACGTGAAGCGACTGCCATCAGACCTCCACAACCCAAGTACTAGGCGATATCAAAATTCTGTAGTTAGACCAGGTTGTCGGACTTTTTAGGGCTCCAACTACCCGTAACGAATGCCACAGATGTTTGTATGGCACCATAAAAATTATTTTAGTGCTGGATTCATCGAGGATGGCTATACCCATAGATATATAGACAGTGTATAAAATCACACTCATTCATGAAAAATATTACAAAAACAGGGAAAATTTACAAACACAGATGAAGTTGCGCGGGACAGCTATTCTAATTATAAAAAAATACATAAAATTATATAAAAATTATTTCGTGTTTCTCCTAAACTAATGAACCTATTTTAATGAAATTTTGCCAATGTGTGCAGTTTGGTCCAACTTGATAGATAGGATATATTTTACGTCAATTAATAATTACAATTATGTTTATTGTAAACAAGCTGTTGCAATAAAAAAAACTTCGTTTACGTGGAAAATCGAATATATGTATCCCTTCGATTCATCCTACGAGAACCGATTTTCTGCGCAATTTTCTGAATTTTTCGTTCGGTAAGCACCTTCTACAAATAATTAGAAATCATAAAAAAGGAGAATGAAATCGGTAAAGTGGTTTTTATTAATTAAATTATTTGAACCGCCTACAAATGATATACATTTCTTACATCTAAATAATGCTTGGTTGATATTAGTTCTCAAGTTAAGGCGTGACTAAGGGAAATAGGAATTCATTTTATTTATATAGGTTACTTAGCCACAGCAATGCGTGGCCGGGTAGTCTATATATACAAATTGTGGAATATTCAGGTCCAACTTAAAAGATAGCAATCAATTAATTTTGTGTTAGTAAACATTAGGCTATTGTAACTTTGAAAAATTACAAAGTGACCTGCTTAAAAGCGAAAAATAAAAATTTAAACATAAAAAAAAATTAATACTTAAAATTGACTTTAAAAAAACTAGGAAGCAATTCGCAATCCAAAGTTTTCTGTGTGTATGTCACGCGATATCTTCGATAAGATATCAAGATGAATAAATTATGAGGCAACTTTCATAAATAAAAAAAAAAAATTGTTTTCATGTGGTGACTGATCTTACTAAAGCAATTGTAAGTTTAAAACTGTGTTTTATCTTACTAATATTATAAACGTGAAAGTTTTTTAAAGGATGTATGGATGTGTGAATGTATGGATGTATGGATGTTTGTTACTCTTTCACGCCAAAACTACTGAACCGATTGCGATGAAACTTGGTATGTCAATAGCTGGAGACCTGGATTATCATATAGGCTACTTTTTATCCCGATATTCCCACGGGATCGGGACTTACGCGGGTGAAACTGCGGGGCGCTACTAGTAAAGTATATAAAAGTTTACGACAGCAAAAGAGGTGCAAAGTACCTCCTTCGGTCCTGTGCGGCGGCATGCCGGGGCCGAAGTGAAGCCAATTGAACCGAAAAACAATACGTTTGGGTCTGACTTTTCTAGTGTTTCCCGGCTGTACGAGTATGAATAAAACGAATATAAATAATTAGTGAATTAAATTGTCAAAAGTGTTAATAGAAATTAATAAAGATAAATTAGTACTCTTTATTGCACACCATGAATAGTATTCAAAAATATATTAAAAACAGTAGTACAATGGGCGGCCTTATCGCAGTCAGCGATCTCTTACAAAGCAACATTTAGATGGACTATTCTGTATAGAAACTGCAGTGGTGTGGTGCACATTTGTTTTAGTAGTACTTGAATGCACAATCTAAGAAGAAAAAAAATAAAAGAAGAATAACAATATACAATAAATATTATGTATTTATTATCTCAATCATTCTTCTAACGATAACAATACGTTTTAGGTACTTTTATTAAGCTTTGGTGGTGTTGTGACCTAGTGTGTGTGCTAGTCCACTTATAAAAATATTACATTATGTGTCAATTTAAAATTAGGTTTAGGTTGATCAAATGTTTATTTAATACGTAATCCGTAATTAATAACTGTTGTATTTACTATTTTTTTTTTTTTAATCGCATCTCAGTTGAAAATGTGTGGATTAGATGATTAAACAAATAGCGAATTGTTGAGTTTTGAGTCTGTAATTAATTGAGTTAAGCTTTACGTTGCGGAAATCCATCGTTAAATAGTAATTGAGGAGGGAATTCCCTCCTAAATTACTTTTTGCTTGTATATAATTAGTGTATAATCTTGTGTAGATATAAAGACAAAAACAAAAAAATATCTAGTTTTTATAAAAGTACGAGTATCTATTCTTCTCTATAGTATGTCATCACTCATCATGAATACAATTTCATGTTATGTTCTTCTATATTTATATGGTAGAATCAGTAAATCAGTAAAAAGTTTTTTTTTAATAATATGGCGGCTGTCAGCGTAAATAATTTCTTGGCAGTTGTTTTTTTTTATTTTTTTAATCCAAAAACCTGATGGTTTGATTTCTCTTACCCTATCAAGGGATTGCGTACTTATTATTTGCACACTCCAATGGATAAAAGGATCCCTTTGATCATTGAGATTAGGTATAAAGCTATTAAGATTTTTTATATCTCTCTACAGTTTACAATATTATGCGTTTAGCTTTTATCTTCTTTGTGCTTCAAGATACATCATTTTTATTATTTATTTACATACAATGAAAATAATAATCAGTATCTCTTGTAATACAGTTCAAATTAGTATAAATTAAAATTAGTTAACAGAAAATAAGCAAGTTACTAATTAAAAAACACAACTGAACAGCCAACAAACGAATTATGCGCCATTCAGAATTTAAAAATTAAATATGGCGGCTGCTTTATAGCAAGTGTCATTGAGAAAAAAATTATAATTCTAACGATACGTTACACATCCAAATCTGTTCAGGCATTTAGAACTTATGGTGGAATATATAAACTCATACATACATACATACATGAACCCTAAGAACATTTTACCCTTCTTTTTTGGGCGGTCGTAAAAACTAAGATTACCCATGTAGGTGCTGGTGAAAAAAAAATATTAGGTACATGTATTTTTTTTTCTTGGCAGCTTCTTGGTACCGTACCTGTCTATAAAACGTAAACGTACACCCACGTGAACTCCGAGGTCTGCTCTGTCCGTGTATTAAGTAAGTTTGGGTATTTTTTGCCAGTGCAGCTACTTATTACTTACTTAAATTATTGCTTTTCCGATCATTATAATGAGTAAATAAAAAATTAAACACCTTTAAATCAGTGAGTACAAACAATATCTCTGAATATATCGAAATCTGTTTATCGTATTGGCCAAGATACTATACAAAGCGGGAACGAAATCAGTTACTTAGGTGTTATTTTTGACTGTAAGCTCACATTCGTACCACACGTAGAAATTATATTGAAAAAGCATCAAGAATGCTGGGGTTCGTCTTAAGAAATGCAGTTAAGTTTCGATGTAACAAGGCTAAGATTCTTCTATATAACTGCCTTGTACGTGGAATTTTGGAGTACTGCAGACCCGTATGGAGACGACACTATGCGACACACAAATTAAGACTAGAGCGTATACAGAAAAGGTTTCTTTGGCACCTAGCATACGCCTCTGGTATAGCTAAAAAGAAAAAAATCATATGAAGTGAGATTGACACATTTCAAGTTAGTCACACTAGAAAAACGAAGGAATATAATAGACTCCATATTTCTATATAAGCTGCTGAGACATAAGGTAGATTGTCCACAACTTTTCAGCAAAATTAAATTCCAGGCCCAGCTAGATACCCTCGTTTTCCCATCACCCCCCTGCATCCTCCGCTCCGCAGAAGTGTTTTCGGTGCAAACTCCACCATTCCACGACTTTGCAAACTTCTCAACAGTTAAGGCGACCTGGTCGAGATACACACTGACTCGCAGTTCTAGAATACCATACAAAATATTTTATAAAAGGTTTACTTTTACTTTCTATCTGTTTTTATCATAACTTACTTGAATTGTACACATTTAGCATAAGCACATAGTAATTATTGTTTATAATGCATGTGGTGCTTACCTATAAGTTGTTGTAACACTATGCCACTTTACACCAATTGCAAAATGTTTTTTGACTGTTCTACAGTGTATACAATTGTTGGTGAGGGAATAAATAAACAAATAAATAAAATATAATAGAAAGCGGCGGTAGCGTAATGGCTAAGGCGTCGGACTTGCGATCGAGTGGTTCCGGGTTCCGCACTACCGATGTGGAGCTACTCCTTTTTTTTTTTTTTTTTTGTGCATGTGGAAACCCCCTCGGGCCGTCACCCCACCGGGGTTTTCGGTGGGGCGGTGTGTCGGAATCGAACCGAATAAAACCACACGGTGTGCCTTACTGCGCCTTAAATAGGAGGGATCCGGGAACAGCTTTTATTAAGACATCCGGACACCCTCTGACGCCCCTGAGCGCGGGCACCACCTTCGGGTAAAGACCTATCAATTAGGCGACGTCCAGACACACGTGGACGCCACCTCCTCGCGGGGGGCCACTATTGCGGGTGGAGGGGAAAACCCGTCCCGTCCACCCGCGGCCACACTCAGGGCGGCATGAGGCACTGGTAAGCGCGCCTCCGCCTCCCGGTTCGCCGGCGGCGAATTAGGTCCGAGTGGAGATCGTCCTCCCGAACCCGTTCCGCCGCCTCCTTCTGCGAGATGACGTCCTCACAGAAGGTCGCGACCGCGGTAAAATTCCTGTCGCTACCGGCCATGGAGCGTATGACGGCCGGTAGCGAGAGATCCCCTCCAATGACTGCAGTGAGGGCCCGAAGCTGCGTCGCCCAGGCGGAGCAGACCGCCAGCGTGTGATGAGCCGAGTCCTCACTGCAGTCGCAGTGGTGACAGGCGGGACTCAGTTCCCTCCTAGCGACCGAGTGCAGGTACTTCCCGAAGCAGCCGTGCCCGGAAAGAACCTGCGTCAGTCGGAAGGAAAGGGTCCCGTGCTGCCGCCCTGCCCACTCGACGATGACCGGCTGGAGTACCTCCACGGTGGCAAAGCCAGCACGTGGAGCCTCCAGCCGGGACGACCAACGAGCCATGGTGGCTCGGCGAGCGGCCTCACGCCATTCGCGTACCTCTTCGGGCGGGGGCTGACTGCCGCTTCCCACCCGGAACTCAGCCGTTCGCCGATATACTTCGGCGAGCACTTCCGCCTCCAAATCCCACGGGGGAGTCCCGGCCAACGCGCACGCCGCCTCCGTCGACACGGTGCGGTATCCGCGAATGGCTCTAACCGCCATAACCCTCTGAGGGCGCCAGAGGCGCGCCCTATTCTGGGCGGTCAGAGCCTCCGCCCACACCGGTGCACCGTACAGTGCCATTGACCGGACAACCCCCGTGTACAGCCGTCTCGTAGCGACACTGGGTCCGCCCAAATTGGGCAAGAGTCGCCCAAGGGCGGACGCAACACCGACCAGCTTTGGAGCAAGCTGCAGGAAGTGCTCGTCGAAGCGCCACCTGCCGTCGAGGATCAGGCCCAGATATTTTATGTGGGCCTGAACCGGTACGAGGACCGAGTTGACCTCGATAGAGGCGCCAGGGGGTGGGCCACGACGGGGCCCATGAAATAACAGGGCCTCCGTCTTATCCAGGGCCACCCGCAAACCCAGCGCCTCGATGCGCCCGACCACCAGAGAGACTCCCCTGGTGGCCAGGCACGCCGACTCCTGAAAGTTTACCCCCCGGGCTATGTGGAGCTACTCCTAACACAAGCTTAGTAGATAGAGGTACGTATGTTACATACATATATTATAGAAAACAATGTCAATTTTGTTCTATTAAAAAACTCTACAAACAACTTGTTGATCCAATTTAAAATATTAATGCGAATATTCGTCACTTACCTTCTAAGCTTCAATAAAATGAAATACCCATTTAAAAGGCAAGGTTAGTCAATAGCATTGTAAAATGCAGGTTTGAAAGAAAGAATGGGGAACAGGCTGAGAAAAGATGATGCAATACTAAGGAGTGGTTGAGAGAGGTATAACCATATCTTATAGTAGTAAACTAAATGTATAAATTGCTACTTGTTTACTTTAGCTTCTATGAATTTCTATAGTATAGTACAAAAACTAAACTTTACTTTGTAAATAACATTGCATGAATAAACATCTTGATGTAATGCATGTATTTATAAAATCTGTTTTGTAATAAGAATTCATTAGTAGTTTCTAGAAATATCGAAAGATTTCACAAACAAAATTTTACTAATGAAAGAAAAAGCTAAATGATAACGAAAACGCTAATCCCGACTGTTTAAGTCAGCAAAAGATAATATATTACATATAACATAATATAATTGAGTTATAAAAAAATTACAAGCGCTGAATTACAAGCTATAAACAAAATTTATAAGATTATGTTTTTTGTAAATTTTAATAAATGTTCCTCTTAAAAACACGCTTCAAATATATTCGCCATCCTTTTTCAACCGCAGCTAATAAATAACACAGTTTATTATTAATTAGCAACATATTTAAACCTATTTTGATCACGATACAATACCAATATCAATTAAGGTATACTAATACCTACTGTAGTCGATATATTGACCGCAAAACGGTATACTATTATATCTAAAGTTCTACGTTACGTAGTATACTGCAACACTCGACTAATAGAATTCGAAGTGTCGCTGCTACCGCAAGAGAAACTTGACCTGTAAGCCTTTAATAACCTATGACCAGAGGCTTTAATGGTCCGGTCTGTCTGTCAATATTACAATATTTTTCTTCTAATACATCTAAAAGTAATATGTGTGTATATTTTATAAGAAAGAAAACAGAGACACAATAGAACTGACATGGGGTTACTTTAACGGAATTGATAAAAAATGTTTAATATTCCACTACCATCTTGTATTTTCATTTTATTTTAGAAAAAGTTTTTGACATATTTATTTTGGACGCATCTTGTCTACTGAAACTGTAACATAGTTTAAAATATATTATACCTAATTTTTATACTGGTTTCTACACACCCACTACAAAGCAACATAATAAATCTATCAGTAGAGCTATTTTTGTTAGCGTCTATTTTCAAGATGTCGGTTCCTCTATTGAAAGTTCGGTAGCAAAATTATGAAGAAAATGTGTATATCTTCTTGGTTTTCATCGATATTGTTAATCATATTATCAAATTGTTGTAACTCGCCTATTAACGTAGACCAAGTTTTACAACTTTTGATATTATCTGCCATTATTGGTACGTCAGAAATAATTAAAGAAAATGTTTAATACGAAACAGATAAAGAAGACATTTTTATTAAAAGCTTTTATTTAACAGAATGTATGTAATGTAAGTTCGTTAGTTTTAGTCAAATCTTGGAAGCCGAAATAAAACCTCTCTGATCAAATCTTATTACACGGAGTTGTAATTTACATGTGGGTTCAATTATATTTGCCTTATAAGTGTGGCCTGATTCTGCGCCCAGGATTGGCTTCCGACCTGGGAACTCCGGTACGGTCAAGATTATACACAAGAAAGTTTTTACATGCTTTGAATTATTTGAGTTCTAAAGTTTACCTTGACCTGACTGCTGCGCCCAGGATTGGCATTAGACGACGAAACTCATCACTTGTAAACAACACGGCCAAGAAATTTTGTATACGCATTCAATTCTGATGAATGACTGAATTTTAGGCCTATCATGACCTGAATTGGTGCAATTCGGTTGACTCTACACCATGACTTGTGTAATTTGGCGAGGCCGTTCATTAGCATTGGTTTGTAACCTGCCTAGCAGAAGA
Organism: Callimorpha dominula; assembly: GCA_949752705.1. Classification (NCBI taxonomy): domain Eukaryota; kingdom Metazoa; phylum Arthropoda; class Insecta; order Lepidoptera; family Erebidae; genus Callimorpha; species Callimorpha dominula. The sequence goes on from OX457005.1 coordinate 7,369,079, forward strand.
AAAACTCCAAAGTCAAACGCCGAACTGTGTTTTATTAAGCACAAGTAAGCTTCTAAGTTTAAATAAGATTTGCATAGTCCCAAACACAGAGTCCCTAAGTCAAGGTGAGATCGTGACGGAGTAAGTGGTATCAGGATGTACTAAACACGCTGCCGCAAACGTCCCACCTCATTAAGAAACATGTCTACAGAAGATTAAAAAAGAAATATTATAAGCAAAAAAAGTAAAATACAAGTTACATCAAATCCATCATTTTGTTACATTATACAATTTAACATGATACAAAAGCTTGTCTATTATTATATATTATTACCATATTATTGCCAAACTTTGCCGACTATACTAAATGGATATAAATCATAATTTTCTTGAAACCTCAATAACAAATAATTTTGAGGCTTCTACGGATTTATGATACTTTCTGCTAAACACATTTAAATGAAATATTTTATTTATGTAGCTTTATTAAATCGCTTAAAATACCGCACAATTTTATTGACACGTATTTCAATAATATGGACAAACATTTTTGTCTTGCGTAAGCCAGTTCAATGAAAGTGTACACAATTGGAAATACTTAATACAGCTGAAAAAATATCACATAACTATGTATTGTGAACATTAGTGAAACATTTCAGTGTTACACTACGAACGACGCTCAGTCCTTTGCGAGTTACCGCGACGAGTTGTCGTGCGAACCAAACGACCATCAGACTATTGGGAAAAGTTTTCATTGGTTTTATGCAAAAAAAGTTTGATGTATAGTGAAGGAGTCCGAATATTTTTATCCTATTTTTTTGGATTTTCAGTGAACCGTGAAAACAGAAATGTAAGTTTAAAGAAACATATTTTTATTATTTTATTTATAGTAAGTTTGTTTGGTGTTGGTTGCACAATCTTTTAAATGATTGTAATAGTGATATATAGATATAGCTTAGTAAAATGCAAATGATTAAATTGCCGCTTAACCGGATTCTGAAAGTAAGATTACATTGCCGCAATTGATGAACCTATATAGTTGGAAGTAATTTGTAAACTGAACTTCTATATTGATAACTTTCATTTAATTCATAGAAACTTTTGATGAACCTTTTAATCAAACCACTCAAAAAGCTTGATTAAGCTTTAATTTATTCTATACATTGCCAACTTTTATGTTATTTAATCAAAGGAGCACACAAACATAAGTCATGTTTTCACATTTTGTTGAGTTACACACATTTACATAATAATATAATGTAAGTATGTTATTAGTATTAATAATATAATGTAATTTAGAAGATAGACCGTTAGAATATTTTTAATATCACCATTTTGTACAATTCAATTTATATCAGAAGTAACCCCATCGTTTAAAAATAAAACATAAACTACATAGTTAGTGTTACTCAGCCGTTTTACAAAAAAAAAACATTGGTCGTTCTTATTTGTATTAAATTTTGTTATCTTTTCCACCACTCCTGACCATGATCAGTGAAATTCAATCAGAATTTCGGGTAACTAAAAAGCTATTTTTGGTAATTATCAAAATATTATCCAGATAAAGTCCCGATTTACTTATCTAATACGTACACAAGTTGGCAGAAGTAAAACAATTCATCAAGAAAACTTTAAATCATCAAATATGAAGTAATAATAAAACTGATGCAAGCTGTTGCTTGTTAAATAGCTAAAGTTTAAAACCTTCCTCCTCTGCTAGGATAAATTTCATGCCCCTTTATTAATCTTATTTTCATATACCATCCATCATTTCTAATCAATTACTCTTACTAATATTACAGATGCATTTTCAGCGACTGAGTAGAATCAATAATACCTAATTAAAAATGGAAAACCAATTTCTAACATGTTCAATTAACACATGATTCATATTTATTACCATATGAATCATTTACGTGTTATATATTTTAAAACATTTTAATATTTAAGGTTGTTTTATTTTCCAACTCTTCAACACTTAAGAAATAAATAAAAAAATACAATTTCAATTTACTTATCTCTCAGAAACTCTGTCTAAAGACTTTGTATAAGAACACTGTAGAAACATCTTTGGTTCACCGTTTATATAGACAAAAATAAGGCGTGTAAATGAAAACCGTATAAAACAAGAGATTTTAAAACAAAAACGCCGTTTGGTTGATGAATTTATGCAAACTCGGCTTAGAATTTCAATACATACGCGTTCGTTCGAAAACTGTATTCTAAGAAGGTTTCCATTAAGTATACTAAACTTGTGTAGTATGTAGCTACCTCGTTAATTTTTTACTGCAAATAAATTGTAAATTGAACAGGAAATCAGACTCTAGCAAGACGTTTCACATGTTTAGATGTAATGATGTAATGTTCCCCATTGGACTACTTTAAAAGTCTTTAGTTGGTTTATTAGAATCGTCTCTCAGCAAGGCTATTAGTCCGTGCGGTTAAACTATACTATAATATTGAATTACAGTTCGCAGTGAAAGTTAAAAAAGTCCAGGCAGTTCAGGTTGTGCATTGGCAGGGCACCTAAAGGTTTCCACGAACGTCGGTTTTTCTTTCATTTTACTGATAGAGGCTTGAGATAATACTAAGACGAAATATTTCCAAGGCTTAACCTTTTCGATAATAGATATCTCTATTATTAAACCATTAGAGTTGCGATAGATCGGGTTGTACTCAATAATGCTATATTATTACGTTTATTGCTGAGCGATGCCGTACATTCGAGATTTCAACATAACTCTGAATTTCGCTATAATAGCCAGTAAGCTAACTTTACAAATTTGTATTAATACGAACTACTGAATAATCATTATGGTAGACATAAATATTATTCAGTAGTTCGTATTAATAGCACGCATAGCACTAGATCTATTGATTAATCTATAAAGTTGAAGTCCGTTTCTGGGCCTAACCGTTACACGAATCAGATATGTACCAAAAAATTCGTCTATTTTATTTAATTAACCCATTTAAATCTTAGCCTCAATTACAATGGCCAAGTATAGAAAATAAGTAGATTTCTATTTATTGTTGTAAACAACCTTTGTAAAATCTCTGCAGCACTAATTCTATTATACGTCACTAACTTCACAAACGCTGACATAATATCAATAGAGCGTTCCACTAAATCGATATTCTTACCTAAGAATATCGATTTAGTGGAACTCGATACTTTTACAAATAAATAATATTCTATTGTTTTATGATAATTGTTTTATAGGTATTAAAATCAAATGTAAAATACAAAATCTGTAATCTAATTGATTTTTAACTTAAGCACTATTTAACAATAATTAAAAGAAATAAATAATCAATAAAATTGATTACACTAGGGATTGCTCTTGTATAATTATGTCTGTCAACTGTCATGGCACAGTTGTGATGTCATTGTCAATGCCTTTCGTATTTTTGCGCAAGTGAATGTGTTTTGCCGTATTTCTTTTATCACACATTTCATTTATCACAATAATGAGTTTTTTTTTTATTGTTATTTTAATATATTATTGTAATCTCAGATTACTGTAATCATATCCCCTAGTAGATACAATATTAACAAATGCAAGCCAGTAGTGATGTAAGTGGGTCTTCATTATTAAACATAGTTTTCAGCTGAGGTTTTCGGTAATATTAATCAGATAAATCTGAAGTCACCACCTAAGCACTTTTTAATTAATCACTTAACCTGATCGTGATAGTCTGCCGGCGCTGCAGCATAGTTATCGCCAGATTTACATAGGAAACAGACTCAAAAATGTATTTTTTTATTAAAATACTCAAATAATAAAAATAACCTAAAATGTAAACATTGTCTGAATTTACCGATTTGGCCAATGCTGGGAGACGTGAAAATTGGGCTCGTGAAACTTTCCTAAGTGCTCTAAATTATGACCAAATTTCAGCCCTGTAACGCCAAGCCCAAGTTTCTATGGACTTTGGGTTTCTCCTTTATAACTCATTTTCAATATAATTTTTTTAACGATTGTACTAGATTTACGTTCACAAATAAATACAAAATATAGTCGTTTATTATACAGTTGTAAAAATAAAAAACAGTTGATCAAGATTTATACAGCTGACTTACTGGCCAGTTTAGTGATGCTCTTCAGTCCAGATTTGATAAATGATTTAAAATAATTTCTATTTAAAGGTGATATTGGTATTGTGTATATGAAGAAAATTTGATGCTACGCATATCCATAAAATGAAAAGAATCCCATCAAATACTTAGATTAAGTATTATCTCGGTAAAGGTTAGGCATTCTACTTATTGATGTTTGTTATTAAATGTTGATTTGTAGACTTTTGAAATTCATCTAAACCTTTACTAAGCGGCGAGAAGAAGATTCTACCGTAATTATCTAGACACCAATTTGTGACACACAAATGAGATAAATATAGCAAGTTCCTACGCCTCAGGTACATAGTATTACCAACTACGTTACATTGACTTTCCGAAAGTCCATTGTTATAAACTTGTATATAATTAATTCTATAGTTTAGGATCCATACTACAATTCGGTGGTATTGTGTTTTTATTACAATGGCATTGATAATTTTAATTGTTGAAATTTACACATTAAATACAAACAATTATTGAGTTTTTTGTTTGCATCGAAAAAATAAAGTAATTTAGTCGTATACATCTTCGTCATTACCGAAAATATGTTAAATCCTGCATACATATAAAGTGATATAAAAACATACAGCATAGAGAACTATAAGAAGGGGGGAGGGGGAGGGGAATAGACCAGTAAGAAATTCAAAGGATTTTGTTCGCTACATCACAGACTACTCAAGGCTTGGCCTACCAATTACTGTGATTGGTAGCTACTCGTGTATGAGCACTCTTAACACCACTGTGATTTCATTCAAGAATTGCCAGCCTCACTCTCCTCGGTCAAGCTCAGGCAACTCAATTCTAAGATCAAATTCTTGTTTGGTCCTACATCCTGCATATAAACGTACTAAGCTTGGAGGAAGTCTGTTGCGGTCTACCGAACAGGTTACCAAACACCTGGGTATAAACTAAAAAATTTTAAAAACCAAACCGTAACTAGTCAGTAATAAAGGGAATGTCGTATTTTAATGACCTTTCATTATTTTCTGTACTAGCTTGTGAGTTTACCAAAAACTCAATTCAAATAGTGTTGTAAATAGAAATTAATAAACAAATATCTATACTTGAAATCGTTTTTAAAAGCTTAAATAATTTTCAAGAACGGCACCATAAAAATATAGCAGATGTTATTGTTATCAAAACACCGTGTACCTGGCAAGCATAAAAATATTATGGCTCTTTTGGTTGAAACCCAAGATAAACAACGAACTCCGATAGCTCATTACTGTAACAGCAGTAGTTGGTAGTAAGCAATCAATCTTCTTTCAACTACTAGGGGTAACTGAACAAACAAGTTTCTACAAGAATTGACTTTAAAGTTACCTTTGACAAAGTTTTAAACCGTTTCAGTTGAATTCTCAAAATCTAAGATCGTTTAGGCAGTCAGCGAAAATAATGTGCAATTTACTACAAATTTCTGAAAGAGCGTTCCACCTTTGTAGTTTAGCACCGATATTTCTAAAACCGATTTACAGCTTTTTTAATCTTCAACCGGTTTCATAACCTTGACGAAATTGTTTTCATAACTCTGACTGAAATTAGATGTAGATTATCGCTAGAACAGTTTCTTCTTTCTTAAGGTATATCCCTAATATATTTTCTATATTCTAAGGGAAAGCAGTGTGATCCTAGACGATTATTTTAGGATTTTTAAATGCATGTGACAAGTTACAAAATGTGTGATGAAATTTTCTGATCTTTGCTATGAAACTGATCTTTTGTGGAAAGTCTGGTCAGTATTTGTATGTGTTCAAACCATAGCCGTGGCAAAAGAAAAAAACAAAAATACACTATTTGAAGGAACAAAAATACACCCAGACGACTTCTTTAGTAGGTACCAAGTCTGTACATATATATTATGTATACTATGCATTTAAGGTCTGTGCGATATATATACACGGCATGTATTTATTGCAACATATACATAAGTTAATCCCAAAAAGAAAATTAATTGCCCTAATGGAAATTTTCCCTAATTAAAAATCTGAATTCAGCAAAGTTTGATGGTGAAATTGAAACAAAACCTCATTTTATATAAAACTACTACGACATGGAATTTAGTATTATTCGAATTTACAGAAATTTATGCACATTTCAACAGAATAACAATCATGAGATCATAGTTACACATGGACATCTCACTTAAAGTTGACTGTGAGTTCAAGTATTTGCCGTTTGTGCAGAATGAATACGGTATATAGATATTGAAATAATTATCAATCTTATTCACATACCTCTGAATTGCCTGACGTTTCGACCAGGTTGCACTGGCCGTGGTCACAGGCTGACTGGCTCAGCGGTGCACGCCCTCCGTCGCCGACATCGTGAGGTAGAAGGTTCTTCATCCACCTCCACTCCAAAACAAGTGCGTCAACTAGAATATTTACGTAAAAAACGTGCGCGAGTTGAAACATCGTTGATATTTCTAGTGAAGTGTGATTGACACTTATTACCTTCGTGTGTTCGAATAAAACCACGTAGTGATATCGCATTTTCACGTAAAATTCTAACAAACGCGAGTGTACGCCTCCTGAGAGAGAGAGATTTATATGCGTTACATTTGAAGTGTTGTGTTAATCTATCTCAAACGGACTATGATTTGTGTGATCGGGTTACGTTTCTACAAGCGAGTCGTACCTTCGAATTGTGTAGTGAGAACTTTGAGCGTAAGTTCTCGAAGGAATATAATCGACGGTATGCAAAAAATAAGACGTCACCCGTGGTACCCGATCGGTCGAAGGACACCGTCATTAACTTATCACACGTGAGTTTAGATGATACTACCATAAACATCTTGGCTAAAGGTATGAATTTCGCTCCAACACCTAAACAAATACCGTTCGAGAAAGTAATCAGTAGCGTTGAGGAATCTATTGCACGTAACAAGGTACCGCCCGGCGATGCCGATATCCTTAGACAGGACGTCGCGGTAATATTACGAAAATCAAAGCTTCCGGCTAGTAATATCACTATAGGAGAGCGTCAAGCATTGAAAAACATTAGGGATAACCGGGATATTTTAGTGCTCAAGGCCGACAAGGGAAACGCCACTGTAGTGATGAGTACAACTGATTACCAACGTAAAGTACTTGAAGTTTTGGATGACGATAAGGTTTATAAACCGGTATCATATAACCCCACGGCCAGAGTAACGCGTAGAATACGATCTCCTATCCAGGATAACGAGGACCTATTTTCAGAAGACGAGTACAACAGACTTTATGCACCAAAGTCACATCAGCCACCGAAATTATATGGTCTGCCCAAAATACACAAGCCCAACGTGCCGCTGCGGCCTATTGTAAGTCAAATTGCCTCTCCTACTTACGATCTCGCGAAGCATGTTGCGTCAGTATTGCAACCACTTGTAGGCAAAACACCCTCTTTTGTGAAAGACTCGCGGCACTTCATACAAATTATAAAAGATCTCAAGTTGGAACCTGATGACGTCATGGTGAGCTTTGACGTGGAATCACTTTACACCAATGTTCCAATAAAAGAATGTATGGACGTCGTAAAAGACCTGCTGAGAGACCACGAGTTGCCGTTCAATTATATTGATCTACTTGAACATTGTCTAGAGGGCAACTATTTCCTTTTCCAAGGTCAACATTACCTTCAGATTGATGGTGTCGCAATGGGTAGTCCTGTAGCCCCTGTACTAGCCAACATCTGGATGGAGCATTTTGAAGAGAAGGCGTTGAGTCTCGGCCCGAAGACCGTTAGGCTTTGGAAGCGATTCGTGGATGACATCTTTAGTATCGTCAAGGGAAATAAACAGGAAGTAGATCAATATTTACAACACCTCAACTCCATTCACCCCAAGATAAGGTTCACATATGAGGTGGAGGCGGATAGGTCATTGTCATTTTTAGATGTCAAAGTAACCGCGAGGTCAGATGGGTCCTTGTCGCACTGTGTGTACCGCAAGCCTACTTATACGGATAGGTACCTACACGCCACGTCTCATCATCATCCCCGACACCTGCAGTCTGTTATGACTTCACTCAAGAACAGAGTATACGATCTTTGTGACCCTGAACATTTGGAGCGAGAGCTGGATCATGTTCAGGAGGTACTTAAAAGTAACGGATATCAGGTGAATGGAACACGGAAGCAACCGACAATGAGACGCAAGCATCCGGAGGTGAACAGACAACCAGCCTACATGCCATATGTGAAAGGAGTAACGGATAAGATCGGCTCCGTATTAAAGAAATACTCCATTCCGACAGTATACACACCAGGCATAAAGGTTCAAAACATCGTGGGTACACCGAAGGACGTCTTGCCATTACAAACTCCAGGTGTCTACAAACTAAACTGCAGCTGTGGTAGTTCCTACATAGGCCAAACAAAGCGGACCATTGCTGAAAGGGTCAAAGAACACATCGCTGCTGTGAAGAACCGACAGATTAGCAAATCAGCGGTTGCAGAACATGCACTCGAAGCGGGCACCAATCACTGGATTGAATTTCACCGTACGCAAGTCTTCTCCACGGAACGTCACTTTTACTCAAGAGTTGTACGTGAAGCGATTGAAATTAAAAAACACAAAACTTTCAATCGGGAAGATGGTTTCAAATTATCTACAGCGTGGAATCCAGTGATAAAAAACATGCCACCTCGCTTTTATGCGCAGTCGGGTGAACACCAGAATAGGGCCACATCGGTTTGCTTACAGAATAGGGACACTGTTAGTATAGTATGTGACGGTACATGGCGAAACGAAAATATCAAAAATATCAAAAAAGTGGAGGTGGATGAAGAACCTTCTACCTCACGATGTCGGCGACGGAGGGCGTGCACCGCTGAGCCAGTCAGCCTGTGACCACGGCCAGTGCAACCTGGTCGAAACGTCAGGCAATTCAGAGGTATGTAATACCTTTTCGTGATCGCGTTAATTCCCGTTCATACGTAGATAATATTATATCATGGAACGCGAAAGTTTAAAAGTTAGTATAATCGTATTCCCATATCATAAATATGTACATAAAATTAAAACGACAACGACAATTAGTTAAGTACCATTTTTATTTAATTTTAAATCTTTACACGCATTTAAATACACATATTTAAAGCATGAGGGCCTTTGATGAAAGCTGAAAGTCGTTACAACTCAAGTCAGTCTAACTAATCGACTGAAGATTTAAGACAAGCTAGGGGTGGGTGGTTGATGTACATACATACATACATGAACTCACGCATATTTTCCATCCATTTCATTTGTGGTTGGTTTGTTCAACTGTTTAGAGATTTTTTTTGTTGGAAATATCCATTCCTATTATAAAAAGTATTTTTTATTCATGGTGTAATTAATGTGGGTATTTCATGTGCTTTATTGGATGTTATTGACAGTAAGCCTTTTTTATATTCCTCTCTTTGTTGAATAGATTTAATTGAAATGATACTTAAATTACACAAGGTTATGAAATTTTACATTGTTTGTAAATTGTCATAATTAGTATTTATAAGTTATTAATAAAAGTTATTTACGAAACTGTTTAAAACTTATTCAAAACGCTTTAAATTTTTTAATTTGTTGTTTTGTTTTTAAGTTTGTAATTCTTTGAAATTGTTACTTTATTTTCAAAAAACTACTTTTTTTCTTTCAAAGCAATACGACGTTGTATACTTTAATTTTCAAAACGGGGTAAACGGAGTGTCTAAATATTAAGTTAATAATAAAATAATATTTTTAAACCGAGGACCAAGTTTGATCGATGTAGCGCTGATTAAGAGAAGCTTTTGTCCAGCTGTGGAAGGCGATAGGCTGATTGATTTGAATGTTTGTACTATATAAATCTTCTATATTTGTATTCATTAATGTAGTAATAAATATATAATAAACTATTTAAAAATATCTTAATAAAACATTAAGATTATTTTTTAATACTTGGATGTGTGTTAACTCTTAAACTTTCGTGTTCCATAATATAATTATATATTTACGTGAGTTAACGCTAATGTTATCTCAAATTTTTATTTACTATAATTTTTTGAATCACGTTGATGCCTTTACGTTGTTTTGCCAATTATGTTGCAGTTATAAAAATGTCAGTGTTGCAGTAATAGTAATAATAATGGTAGTCGTTTCACACATAATATTAAATCCTTTTCAGACATAGTTTCAAATAAATCCTATCCACTTACTACATACTTACATTTTGAAATCCAGGTGAATGTAACAGGAATCATACTAGTCTATATGACACACTGATGCGGCGACAAAATAATTTCTTACGTCTTGGTTGTAATAAATCTTAGTTTAGGCAGTATTAGCTCAATCAAGTCAATAACAGAATAGCCTGAAGCGCAATTCTACTAGCATTGAACAATATTATTTCAGGCGTTGCTTTGAATGATTGATGACCATGACCTTTGTGTCTTGAAACAGGAGATAAAGCTTACATGGATTAATGATATAGCCCTATTATTAATATATATTTGAAGCCAAGCATGTTCATGTTTCGACTGATTTCTAGTTAGCAACAGCTCATTCATGTAAGAAGGTAATTTTGCGATAGGAAATATTATAAAAGTATTAAAAAATATCTGAAATAAATATATGAAAATGATTTGTAGACTATTAAATATATTAATTATTATTTTTCTGGGAATTAACGAGATTATATAGGTATTCCTTAGAATTGCCTGAGGTTTCTGACCAGGTTGCACTAACCGTTGTCACACGTTGACTATATTATGGAACGCGAGAGTTTAAAAGTTATTAAATGGATTATTGTTTTTGTTCTTGTAGCTGATTAGAGAAGTATCTGTGTAGTTAGATATGTATAGAACTTGCAACAAAAAAATATTGTGACAATAAACTGAGATAAAAACTATTCTATCTCTCAAGTTAACTGCACACAGTGAGCAAAATTTCATTAAAATCGGTTAATTAGTTTACAAACAACGTGACACGATTATTTTATATATAATGATATCACATAGCGTACTTGAAGGTGACCTTCTGTATAGTAGATCTAAATTCTCTCTGAAGAAGGCTACGAGTGTCGAGCAAAATTATGCAGTGCAGTTTTTCTGTCGATGAGCATTAGACTATGCTCGACTATGATGGGCGTCGAGCGGGATAGAGTTCTCAACATGTAACTTACACCTAGTGTAATGACAGTTTACCATGCTAGCTCAAAAAAATAATCACGTATTTATTTCATTCAATTTAAGAGATTAAATTGTAATTTTATTTCATTTTGATGACTATTATCAAGTGTTACTAAAATGAGTATGGACAAGACAAATATTATGCCTGAAGACCCTGTTGTAGTGGTATTCTATCATTATTAATTTTCTTTTCCACCATTATATAATATTGTTATTCAACTGGTTTTTTCGACTAGTTCCTGTCAGGAATCATATCATAAATGGAATCGAATCATATGGCTTGGAAGAGAAAAGCTGTACACGATGTACTTGTTAGACTGAGACTTGTATCAGTGTGCGTTACTTGTGATAAGCTACGTTACATAGACAAAGCTGTTAATTCCTCTCAGTGACAGTTCAAAGAACTTCAAAGTCTTGCAAATAACTCGGAACAAAGGAATTTTTTCAAGAACCAAAGAAATTGACATAGTTCTTGACAAGACATTAAATAATGTTATTTTTAACGAAGTCAATTACTCACCAAACTTCTCTATAACGTACATACATTCGGAATCTTGTGCCCATCAGCCAAAACTACTATTACGAACGAGTAGTAACAACTAGTGAGGCATAGTTTTGCATTGTTTTCTTATGACAAGAAGTTCGTCGTGAGGTTGGCAACCGGAGTCTTCCTTGGCGTCTGATACATATTGAGCTTTATTAATGTGTGTTGCAATTTATATTAAAGTATTATTGAAGTAAGCAGCAGTTTTGTTCATTCTGCCCGTCAGAGTCTGTAGGGGGTTGTAAGCGTCGCCAACGGTGCGTAGCTCTCTAATTACAAACATACTTTTCCAATCACACCCAAACATGGTTCTCAAAGCAACATATTCAATACGCCATACGTAATATTTGTATAATACACCAACAAAATTTGTTTTAAAAAAAAAATTGGAAGTTATTTATTTTTTGTTAAAGCATTTGCATTTTTATTTCATGGAGTGCAACAATAAAATCAGATTAACGTAATTTAATCTTAATTTAAGTGTAGAAATCAAGAATATGGAGAACTGAAGTTTTATATGATTAACTAATGGTGATAAATATTTATGTTAATACTCACTTTTATTTACTAATTCATAGATGAGAATTATTACTGTAAAATAACAAGATAGTTTATAACTTAATTATAACATAGTTAACAAAAAAAAATAGTAATGTCCAAACATCTAGGTATTTATTTTCTTTTGTGTAAATAACTATATTTTAATGAATTTTTTTTCAAAGGCATGTTATTATTACTTTATAAACATGTGCTCGCTCAACAACTGTGCCCGCTTGAGTTTAACATGAGACTATTCTGTTCTTAAATTTTTTAGTCCTTTGTAAACATTTTGGAATGCATAATTTAGGATTGAAATGATATCAAGCGCTAAACCTCAACATTAATGAAGTACGTGTTGTTGTCTACATCCGTATATTTTTAATTAATATAAATTTACATAGTATAAAAAATAACTATCATGATCGCAGCAAGAGCATCTCAAAAACTTGTTTAATAATTGCACGGTCATAAATAAATTTGTTAATCAATTAATTAATTCATAGAATCATCATATATTATTATATTCATCATAAAATTACTTCCAATATTTGGTTTTTAGCGTTATCTTGTACACACGCTATAGATACGTAAAAAGGAGAATGAATTTCAACACGACAAAATATCTACTTATTTTATGCAAGTCCGTATAACAACGTAAGTCGTCTGACATTATCATTTTCAGATCACTATTACACTAAAACCTTTTATTTTTATTGTATACTAACACCGAGTATACAATTAAGGCATAATAGTTTTCAACTTTCGTGATTTTTATACATATTAGACGTGAAACTCGGCGCTTAATGAAGTTGAAGTCCACTCGTGACCCCGATCGGTGCAATTCCACCGAAACGTCGGGTAACAAAAATTTAAAAACATAAATAAGAAAAGTTAAGATATTTTTTTATTAAATTAATATTCTTAATTATTACAATCAAATGTACACATTATGTAATAGGTACCACTCGTGATGCAATATGAATGTAGAACGTACATTTATCTAGTAAGACTGCTCATAGACAGCATATCTCCGTTTGACAGCTTGTTTGCTTATAAACTTGAATTTTATTGACGGCATCCATATCTAATATTTCATACGTCATTTATTGCTACTCGTTGGATTTTAGGATCCTATGTTCGATATATTACCTACATAATATAATTCACAATATTAGGGGAAGAATTTTTCAGAATGCGAAAAAATATACTACTTATTAAAAAAAAAAATGGGCAAATAACAATTTCTCTCCTCGTTTTTTCCGGAGGAGGAGTTTCTACATTTGACTGGTGTTTTGCTGACATGAATGATTCAAATTATCGAAAATTTTCTTTGTCTTTAAGAAGAAGAATTTATTTAAATACACCAAAAAGGAGTTTTAATTTAATAGGTATATAAAGTGTTTTATCTGTGGACTCTCTCTCGTGTATATAAGTGCACGCTGCCTTATAAATAATATTCCAAGCACTAATATAGACGTTAATCTCGTTATATTAATCAACTATGATTGACGAATCAGCTAGTCTGCATACGACGTGATAAATTAGAATTACACGGATATGTTTTTGTTAGAATTTTATATAGGTATATGTAGTATAGAGGCAAAAATATAGTCTGTTAGTCGAATCAGGTCAATTAGATATCGACTCGGATAGATACCGTCAATATTTTACCAAATTTATGGCCATAGTCGTAAAAGTGAAAGCTTTTCTACACTCTTAATTCTGAATATTATCTAATTAGGGATTTCATTTTGTAAAAACAGACAGGTGTATTTATATTTTAGTTACATAAAGGTGTGTACGTATTTTAGGACCTTATATTTAGCGGATAGGCATGTAGTTTATTCAGCGTAAACAAAGTTATTTAAAAACAAAGTTTGAGGTGCACAGTTCTAAAGAACATGCTTTTTTTTTTCTTTTTTTATAGTGTGGAAACCCCCTCGGGTCATCACTCCACTGGGGCTGCAGGTGAAGTGGTATGTCGGAATATATGGTATATGGCTGATTAGCTCAGTGCGACATGTGCCTGTGACCACCGTCAATGCAACCTGATCGAAACTTCAGGCAATTCAAAGTTATATAGTACCTATTACGTGATCGCGTTAATTCCCGTACGTATACATAATAATTATACCATGAAACGATTATAAGCAACAGAATGATTTTTTGTAAAAATCATTCTGTTGCAGAAAGGCAAAGGCACTGCAAATGATTGTTGTACGTTTACCAGTATTTCTCTTGTTTTAATTCAAATAGTGCTAAAGATTTAAAGAATAATAAAAACCAAATTGCTTCCTTTGGATGCCTCACAAATTACCGAGTGTCGTATGTAAAAAAAAAAGGATTTATAAAAATAAAAAAAATAAATAAACAGAAGAAATCGATTTCAGTGATAGAATACGTAATTTAACGACACTATACTAACGCTCATCATGTAGGATCTCTGTTTTCTTCTCTACTAAAGTGAATAGAATACGATGGATGGATTTATTATATGTGCACGAATTACGAAACTGAAATTCCAGCGCTATGTTTACAACTAGCCTCAAGTCAATTCATAGATTCGGTACAGCTTTTAGTCAAAGATAGAGGGTTATACAATTAAATGAGCCGTATGTTTGCGGAACGTCCTTGTGAGCTGAATCGATAGTATATGACTAACAAAAAGCGTATTTTTTTTCACGACAGTAAAATTAAAACTGACGTCAATACTACAGCCATAAAATATTTAACATGAGTTATAATGGTGAATATGATACCAGATATCAGGTTTTTAGGCAGTGAGTTATTGCTTAAACTTCTCAACAGATCAGAATATTTTTATTGTTCTGTATTTATATTTTTGTAGGGCTAAGAGGAATAGACTTATCAATGTCTTAACAAATATCTTCAGAATAATCTTGGATTGGTTTCAATGGAGAAATACCAACAAATAAGTCTTGGCTTTCAATCCGATTTCAATTATTTATATCTATTTAAATACTAAAGATAACATTGTTCAATTCAAGTTATATAAAAATAGTTTAATTGAATGTGTATCCTTTGTGTACCGCACGACCTTGAGAAAAATTTTAGGCCAGTCTTACAATAAATTATATTTTGACCTTTTCTAAGTGCCAAGTCTAATTTCTGAGTTTCTGTGTTACAATGTGTTTTTGCTTGCTATAATATATGTATATCCCATAATATTATCTCTAACCATCATAATAACATCCTCATAACATGTACATACATATAACAGAGTTGAATAAGATACAAGTACGTTATAAAAATAATACTTTTTAGGGTTCCGTACCCGAAGGGTAACTAACATGACCCTATTACTAAGTCTCCGCTGTCCGTCCGTCCGTTTGCTGTCAGTGGGCTTTGATCGACGATGGTACGGATTCCTTCGTGTGCGAGTCTGACTCACACTTTGCTGTTTTTTAGGGTTCCGTACCTCAAAAGAAAAAAACGGATCCCTTATAGGATCACTTTGTTGTCCGTCCGTCCGAAGGTCTGTCTGTCTGTCAAGGCTCTTTTGCTCATCAACGCGTGGAGATATCAAGCTGAAATTTATATCAAATACTCAAGTCTACTGTCCCTAGGAGCTGTGAAAAAATCAAATTTCTTCGCCCACGCAATAAAAGAATACAGCCGTTTATGCCGCCAATTTCCGCAAAATTTTCGACACTCGCAAAAGAATCAAAACCTACAGGGTACTTCAAGTAAACTCAGAATCTTGAAATTTGGTACGAAGCAACGTCTTCTAGAACAGATAAAACAATAATTGCGAAAACCGTAAATTTTATGTTACATCATATAACAAAAATATTATACGGAACCCTCGGTGCGCGAGTCCGACTCGCACTTAGCCGGTTTTTTTATTTTTAAATTATGTCTAATGTATTTTTAATCAGCCTGTTATAATCTCCTGCTAGCAGGAAACTGGGACATTGGTCTCTCCCAATGTTCGACATAGCACCCGTTCCTACGCCTTCCGGGGTTTTCTTTCCAGTCCATTCCAGCTACCTAATGCATTATAAACAAATTATTTAGTGTCTTTAACACAGTATATTTGTAATGCTGATAGATTTAAAAGTGTCATTTAATTTCAAATCAAAATATCATTACACAACATATTAACTTGTATTGCGTGTTTTGTATTCAAAGTATAAATCTAACATCAAACAATTCATAAACACCAAAATGTTTCAATATTGGTATTTGAGTATTTACTCATTATTAAGACCGAAATGGAGGCAGAAAAAAGGTACGTATTACTTTATGAAAATTTCACAGTTGCAAATTTATTTTGTATCGTTCTGAATATAGAAAGATTTACGTTTATGTAAACAAACGTATTATTAAATTCAATTCGCCAAAATACGTCACAAGTGCTCTCAAAGAAAAGACATTCAAGCTCTGACTATTTATTATAAGTTCAACAACTCTTCTTGAATACGCTAAATGACAAATTTCAATGCAACGTACTCCTTCTAAAGTTTTTTTGACAAAAAAGGAATCAAATAAATTATGGAGGGTGGATAATGTTTATAGTTAAGACAAATATTGCCCTTTTGCAATTTGCAATATAATATGCCTTAAAATTATAGTTCTACTATATTCAAGATATGAAATGCATAGTTATTTACATAAAGTTTTTGCAGTTTGTTACTTAATTTACCTCTATCTGTATAGATTATATTATATGATTTAACACGAGCAATTTTATTTATTTACTTTATTATGAACGACTAATCTGTTGGGATTTAGTCCATACTTGTAGAACACAAAGTACATTTATTTTAAATACGGAGCAGAAGCAGAACAGTTTAATATAATGGTTAATTCTAGAAAATCCTAAGCAAAATATGATGATATCTCTGATTTTATTGCATATTTCGTGATTGGTGATCTGATCGTTGGTTAGTACAATAGCAGTAGGTACTTGTGTCGGTTATTATGCTAACTGATTTGCGTCTAGTGCTACTGTGTTTGTAGAAAACCATAAACGGTGTTACCAAATATTTTTTTTTATCAATTTACATCGTTCAATAGAACATAACTTTCATCCCATCACTTGGATAATTTTATTGGCACTCACTCCTTGCACCTTTAAGAAAAGAGCGTACTCCCAAGTCAAAGGCCGGCAACGTACTCGTGACTCTTGTGTTGCAGGTGCCCATGGGCGGCGGTAGTCACTTAACATCAGGTAACCCGTCTGCTCGTTTGCCCCTATGCCATGAAAAAGTCTGTATATGGAGGTTGAGATCTAGAAGGGAGAGAGATTCATGAAACTTTACTTTCTGAGTCATGATGATCTGAAAAGGACTTTATAGATTAATTACCACACTATGTTATAAGCCCTCACATATGGAAATCTAGAACATATCTATTAACTAATGATTAATTGGCGTCGTCTAAACTAATATACCTTAGACCTTTATATAACCCCACTTAAATATTCCCTAAACGCCTAAGTCCTAACACTAACCAAGTTTTTAAATGTGAGCGATAATATGTTTAGTGTTGATTGCCTTAGGGTGTCGGGCACTCGGTATGATTAACGAAGCGTGAATCGGGTTACAAGATGAATAACATCCTAGGAATCATCTAAATCATCTCACCAGTGCTGTTTTCGTGTTTGAAAAGGTTATCTCTTGTATATCTTACCATATTCTGGATTCTCCTGTCTGAGTGATCTTAAAACTATACTGGTAAGAAATTGTTTTTATTTCTATAAAATTATTATTATATTTTTTCATACTATTTATTGTTGGCAAAAAAACTACACGGCCTACATCCATAGACACTTCTGAAACCATACCGCCTCGTCTTAAATAGCATTGGAGTGGCTAAAAAGCATAATAATATAATGGAAGACGATGATAGAAAATTTACTTGCAACCCCTGGCGCGTAAATACCCTGCCGGTTGACGATTAGAGAGCTGGCTTAATAAAAATCTTAAATACATAAGAATCCTTAAATGCACGCTTATTACGAATCTTAATACAGGTTGGACAGGCATGATAACCTTAATTTAATCAACTTATTTTCTCAAACGTTGATGCTGTTACGTTTATACCTAAGTGCGAAATAATTATGGGATTGACTTATTCATAGTGCAGCTTTGAACTTCATTCGCAAATAGTTTCGTCGATTATCGAGAAAAGGTTTTGTATAATGGTATATTCAACAGTACAAAACACAGGTTATTAGAATGAATACTTTCAAAGCTTTTCGTAATTTTCTTTTATCTTCACCGTTTAGGGACAAAAGTACGAAATGATGTTATTATTTTAAAGGTTTATAGCAAAACATATTTAGCATTTCAATCAGTTCATAATATTCTGTTAGAGATTAGTGTTATCAAACAGTAAATATTACGTCAATGACAAGTTCAGAAGCTTGTACCTACAACACATGATTGTTCAAAGAAATAAAACTTTTGAATGCAGGATATTATTGTTCGAGAGCGCATCAATATTGCATAACAAGCAAATATGATTATTGGTTCAATAGAAATTTTCCTTATATTCATCTTCCAGTGTAATCACAGCCAAACATGTAACAACCAAACAGTCTATGCATGATTCTGTTTGTTTATATCAATATTAAAAAAAGTAATATTTTCCGTTTTGTGTGTGTTGGAATTGCTTTTATTAAATTTTTTTCATGCTAGTTCCTAAACAGTCACAGGAAATCCCGCAAGTAAGTCGTTCACTTCTTACACTAAATATAACTTCTCAGCAAGCTTTAAACGCGTTTCATAAAAGTCAACAATTGTTAAAAACCATTGCCAAGTTTTATGAAACGCGTTTACAGTTGTAATAATTTGTTACAAGTTTACCTGTCGATTTCATAACAAGAGAGCGATAATCCAAAAAAATGGTTAAAACTGTCTGCTACTGTAGCTTTATGAAATAGGGTCCTTATCTAACTTCTCATCTATGTACTTAACTTAAATTTGAACTCTTTTACTTTTTAGACTTAGATGTTTTCGTAACAAGCACTATAGATCCAGATGGTGTCCTGGGTCACGTGACGGAGTTGCGAAAATGCTCAGATCATAGAACTTGTTCCTAAAAATGTAACAGGAACTCGTCATTTTCATAAAATTACTTTTAACAACAAACCTATTTAGTGTTATAAATTTAACTTGTCCTTATCATTTACCAATAATACTAATAGTTTTACAAAGAAAGCTTTAATTCATATAAATCCTTCATACCATGTGATCTCTTCTGACTGTAGGAGCCATGGCCGTAACAGTTATAATAGACTCATTACACGCCGACAACTCACACCTATTTTTATAGTTTTTATTTTTAAGCTTTGTGTAATCATCTACCTAGTGAATGTAAGAAAGCAAAAAAAAAAAAATCATTGTAACATTTTTTTACTTAAAATGCAACCAATCTGAATGTAATCAGTCAGGGCTCTTTCCAATCAGTAAAAGCTTCTTGGTTTGATTGAAACGAATTAAAATGCTCCCTGTATATACGTACACTGGATTAAAAATACCTAGCTACCTACATACCTTCATAATTTTACATGGGAATAAAAATAAACGCACATACGGTTTTCATAACTTTTTTTTATCATTTCATAAAAATGTATCTTTGTTGCAATTACCATGACAAAATTTTATACTATACTACAAATAAATAAGGTTGTAGAGAATATACAAAATATAAAATGACGAATGGTGAATAACGGCTATGCAGAACATATTTAAAATTACTCCAAATTTATTTTCAACAGTCACAATAGTTTACATTTAGTACTATGCTAATTAGTGCGTTCTCCTGTAAGGTTAAGTTGGATGAGTTTTTAGGTTCCAGTAAGAGCATACAAGTATAGCATACCGATATAATATTACCTAAGTTGACACAAGTGTCAACGTTGATAGTATAATGGTTGATATAAAATTGTTGATTGTAATGTGGATTGCGAGAATACCGATGCTCGCAATCCACATTACAATCAACAATTTTATTGTTTACTTTACTTACTCACGTACTAAATTCAGGATGTCTTGTTGTCTCTGGCTTATACGTTAGTATACTAATATTTCTTATGTTATTTTTCCTCTTTGCTCATCGTGACTGAGTAAGAGTTTTATAGATTATGAGATTATCTGGTTGTCATATAAATTATTATTCATATTCTTTATTGTACACAAAAATAACAATCATATAAGTACAGAAAGGAAACAGCACGTGCAAAGGTGAGCTGAATCCATAGTTGAAGTTCCTTCCAGCAAACCTTGGGAGTAAAGAGAGTATACTAATGAATAAATAGACTCAAAGTGTGTACGTTAAAGAGAATGAAATAAACATAAAATTAAAAACCTAAAGTATTAATACATACTATATACTTACATGTTTACCTACAGAATAACAAGTAAATGTACTCAATATATTTTCTTACACATATACAAATAAAATGTTAAACATATTATCCAAATTAAGTATTATTGAGTATAATAACGAAGTATTATTGAGACAGAAAAAAGTCCTCGATTCTTTTCCTAAAAACAGTCAAGAAAGGGCTATAGCGGATAGAATGGGGACAAGAATTCCACTACAGTACCGCAGTAAGTGACAGAATTATCATAACGATTAGAATTATGAGAAGGAATCAGAAGCAAAAGAGAAGTTGAGGAGCGAAAAGGTTTGCTCCTGGGAACAAGGTACTCGAAGCGCTCACGCAGATATGAAGACAAGTTAGGATTGTGAAGAACCGAATAGAGTAAAGAAAGAAAGTGAACATCTCGACGCCGCTGAATATGTAGTTATTTCAGTTGTTTCCGGAATTCAGAAATATGATCATATTTCCTTTTTTGATTATAGGAACCAGGCATAAATCATTTACGTAATACATTTACGCTAACAAAGCCGCAAAAAAGCTACTAATAAAATAAATTGACGATAAGCTTCCAACAATAGCTTATTAAATGGAAAGACAGAAGGAGCAATTTTATTTTAGCTTTGTACATACTTATGCCAATAAAAATTACCCAACAAAGCATTACAGCCAATGTGTAATGCTTTGTTGGGTAATTTTTATTCCCTTCCACCTGGTGCACTTCTTCTAAAGTAATACGGTGTTACTGTTACCCATCCGATAGAATTACTATCAAATACTATTCTTTTGAGAATTTTGAGATACTAAAACTCTTAAATATTTGGCAGTTTCAATAACTCATATATTCTCTTAACACATTATGGCGAGTGGTCCAAAGAATTGTTCGGACTTATACCAGTCGCATCTCTCCGCCATCGTTTGACGCAACAAATTTTAAATCCATATCATTTAGATAATTGTCCCTCCACCGCTGTCCGTTTCTTCAGAAACTTTTTGCCTCAACCATTATGTGAAACAAATTGTAGCCTGCAGTATTTTCGGACCGATACGGCAGTTAAGCGTGAGGTCGAGTGAATGAATTACCGGGGGCCCTAACCCTTCCCTATCCTCCGTCTCCTCTTCTTCCCCCTTTCCCTACTCCCACCTTAAAGGCCGACAACGTACTTGTGACTCTTGAGTAGCAGGTGTCCATCGGCGGCGGTATTCACTTACCATCAGGCCGTCTGTTCGTTTACCATAATCCGATCCCATAAAAAAAAACCCAACAATAAAGCAAATTTATTTTAAATGAAAATAACAATTTCGACTGTTTTTTTATTTATCCTACTTTTTAGTAAGGCTTAGGTTATAAAAAATCAAGTGCGAGTTTAGTTTCCTATGAAATCACGACATGATATGACATCTATCATGTATGTTTTTCATCTTATTGTACGAAACCCTAAAATTATTAAAGTCAACTGAATTAAATGAAGCAAACGTTCCCCAAAACTACGATTAGTTTAGTTATTAGTACAAATGCACGACAAAGTTCCTTTACGACTTTGTTATACAATCATATGTGAGTACAAATAAATAACGTAAACAATACAATGACGTAGGACAAATTACTTATGGAACTAATAACATATTAAATTGGTTTAAAATGGCGGCTTTTATTTTCTAAAAAGTGATCTAGTACTAAATTTATTAAGCAAGTAGCTGCGCCCTGCGGTTTCACCCGCCTAAGTCCCGTTCCCGTTTGAATATCGGGATAAAAAGTAGCCTATATGTTAATCCAGGTCTCTAGCTATCTACATACCAATTTTCATCGCAATCGGTTCAGTAGTTTTGGCGTGAAAGAGTAACAAACATCCATGCATGCATACATCCTCACAAACTTTCACGTTTATAATATTAGTAAGATTTTTCATCTCCAACCTAATGATCCGTGCATTTTTATTTATTATTATTTTATCGGGCAACACCAAATAGCGAATGGGCTACTTGCCAGATACTTTAGCTGTAATGTGTGTTAGGGTGTCATTGATGGGTAGGATGTTATACGGAAGTAAATTCCAATTGATTTAAGTAATCAATAAATAAAAGTGGCAACCGTAACTTTTAATACAAAAAAGGTTTTAAGTACATACTTTGCATATTTGTTGGTTAAATAAATCATGTCGTTCGTTAGTTCATGCGTAATTAACCATACTTCATTATATGATGGCTAAATATGAAAGTACCGTACAAGTATTATTTAAAGTGATTGATTACCACTGACATTAATACTAGTGGTAATTAGCTTGACTTATTACGTCAGAAAATCATAGTGAAGGCACTCGCCTTCACTATGCGTTTTTTTTTAAAATTCTACTGCTTGAGTAATCAGTAGAAATTTCGATGAGAAATTGGTTGTGTCATCATACGAAAGTCTGAAAACTTTACCTCCCAATAACAAATAGTAAACTCTACATGTTCGATATACCATACTATATATATATATATATATATATATATATATATAATTATAATTTATACTCTTCGTTTTTTTTTTGTAAATATATATTAAACGATCTCCCAAATGAAAACAATATTCTAGAGAAATTTTAGCTTAATCGAATAGATGCTTTAGGAGTAAAAGTCGTACTTAGATTTCAAATATTTTATTCTACCTTACATTGTTCTTTCGATCAAAAAGCTGCGATGTCAAACCCTTCTCAATACAGTGCCAATGTAAACCCATGTCCATCACAAAACATTACAAGGTCGATTGGTAGCATTTGTTGATGTAGTAATTTCCCATTACTCCGAATAGGACTGATTAAATAAAAAAGGTTGCTACGACTCGGTACCTTGACGGTATTAGGCAAGTGGCGCTTAAGTTAGTTTGCTACAAAACCAGGCTTCTGTCTTTGTGGGTTAGATACTAAGATTTACTACATCACTGTCTATTTCTCATTTGTTGTCCTCGTCAGACTTAGAGCTTCCACTTAGATAAAGAGGAAAGATTAGTATGGTTGGATGCGAAACAGAAAATGATCTAGAATACTGCAACATGTGAATGTAAATCATATATCGAAACTAGAAGCACGAAATCAACTAAGTCTTATAAATTTGTATACAAAATTATAAAAATTAGAAAAATATAAAACAGCACAGATTTGCGCACACATAATGTGTTTGTTTGATAACTCAAATTATTAAATTAATAAACCACCATAAAAATTCGTTCGTTTCATTTTATTTTCAGCCCCGGACACAAAAAGAAAGGTGTTATAAGTTTGACATGTCTTTGTAATTGTGTATCTTTCTGTTTTATCGTTGGTCCCACACGAATGCACCGATTCAAGTGCGTTTTCTTTTGTTTGAAAGGTGACTTTATCGAGAATATTCTTAGATATAATACAAGAAAATTTGTTCCGCCGTTCGAAGGTCTTCAGCTCTTTTAAAATCGTTGAAACGATTTTCGAGTCGAGGGTGTTTTAAATGTATGATTATGTTAGATAACTTCTTTTCAGTCTGATAAATTATCAAGTGTTCCAGTTTTTACTCTAAGTTATCGTGTTACAGCTTTTATTATTCTGTAATTCTGTACTTAAAAATGCTGCATTACACCAAGCAGGACTAACTTCCTTCTGATAATGCCTTCCTTAAGTGTCCAGGAAGTACCTAACCTTTATAATTAATAATGCAAAAATTAAATATGTCATGTTTGTGATAGATGTGAGGTTTCGATTTGTATGTTGTGTTTGTAAAATATTTTACAAAGCCAAGAAATAACACATTTCTATCAAACGTCATTTTATTTTTCATAGGTATCTGGCATGAAGACGTGTAGATCAACATCTATTCAAATGATTAATATAGAAGAGGAATTTATTCTCGCAGGGCCAAGATTAACGGTCTTGTTTATTGCTCTCACCCAAAATGAAGTTTGGTCAGAGTGATGTTATTTTCACTAGTTAGTTATACAACAATATTTTTTCCCTTTTCAAGAAAACGGTCATAAACAATATAGATGTTCTGCTTTCCTGTTTCCGTCGGAATAATAAGAAAAAAGCTAAAAATTGTTAAAGTCAATGGGAATAATGTGTCATAGAAAAATTGACGCGTAGTTTGTTTTGAATAGAATACACAAAAGAAAACGAAACTAGAGATTTCCTGCCGGTTGAAGTTTGACCATTTTTTTTTTGACAGAATAAAGTTTTTCATATTTATGTAGTGTACCCAGATATACAACTTCCCCACATCAACCATAGGACTTGGACTAGGCTTGACCGCCTAGCCTGGTCGGAAGATCATCTCTTTGTGTAAAAGGGACATTACACCTCCTTCACAGTTTTGACTCCGACGTGATCCACAATTCCTCTACAAATGAGAAGATCTCCGCTTTGATTGTAATATCTATTTTATCTATTCATATATAGTCGACAATCACCACATATGAGTGTGTATATTAATAATACTCTACGATGATTATATTTTATGGTGGTTAGGTTGTTGAGCCGCTAATTCTGTTGTCGCATCAAAGTGACGTCCTTATCTCTCCGGAGCTCATAATGTAGGCCCAAGATGTTGCGTTACTTTACCAAACTTCATTTATGATATGGGTTAGAATAGCTTTGGGCTTATATTCTATTCGTAACATAGTACAACATATGCGTTGAAATAGTTTTTTCTGAGTTGTATTTATTAAACTCTAATTAAATTTTGGCCTAAAGTTCCTTCGAACTCTCGTAAAGTAAATATGTTTAAGGAAATAGGTTAGATCTGCCACCACAACGCCAGAACTGTCCCCACTAACGATAGTTGGGATGTTTTTTTCTCATTTGTCACCAGTGGTGGCAAAGCCAGTTATTACAACTGGGAAAGTATGAGTTATACGTCATCACTGGTAACAGTCGGGACTATTTTTCCCATTTATCCTCAGTGGTGACAAAGCCAGTGGTCACAACTGGAAATAGACGCTTATTTCCACTGGTAAACATTCCCCAAGTTGAAAGAACGTTCTATAAACGTTTCAGGGCTGGGGATACGCACAGTACATACTGCATCTTATTTTCTCCATCTGTGGCGACTATCATTCAGTCCGCAAACTTCAAAGAAACAGAGATTACAACTGAAAGAAATCAACGAAACATAAAAAAGAACTGGAAGAAGTAAATACCACTTAATTGTTGATGATGATCTATCAATTACCTTAATTTTCGAGGCGTTGGTTTTGATATTATGTAGGCTACTAATGTAAGTTATAGCTGCTAATCTGAGCAAAGTTTTTTTTTTGGGCGTCTTATCATTCCTTTGGGAAGGAACAACTAGAGGCAAAATAGTTTAGGGTAGAGCAGACTATAGCCAAGATCATTGAAATTTTGTAATCATTGCCTATAGCGTATAAGTAAATCGGTGATATGCTTTTCTTTACATTAAAAGACGTTGGTTGATCAAACACAAATTGTAAATAGTTTAGAGTTGCGAAGGATGAAAGATAATCTAAAGTATTTACCTTGGTAATCCTATCAAAATTGGGCCGAGAAGTGTTGATTAAGTAAATCAATATTTAAACCTTTGGACGTTACACCACGCTTCGATTAACTAAAACTAAATCTATGAAATGTCCAGACTTTCTTAGTCGCTGCGCTGTTTTAAACTGATCTATAAATGTATTCTCGTTGAGCTTGATTTGGCACACCTTATGGCAGTTACTTGGTTTGTATTATGATTCTTTCGGTCTTTTGAGTTATCAAATTAATGTCCTCTATTAACCAAGTTGATGGAACATTGTTTAATTTTCACTGGCCGGTAAATTTTTTGTGGCGATTTCCACAACAATTTTCGATCTTACATGAAAAGTAAGACAAAATTAACGAACAAAGTGTGTTATTTAACAAGTTTGTTACCAAGTTTTAAGCAATGTTGTTTATAGTTTATATTTAAAGGCGTTGTATCTGTATACGAATATATATCTAATATATAAAATTCTCGTGTCGCGGTATTTGTAATTCAACTCCTCCGAAATGGCTTGACCGATTCTCATGAAATTTTGTGTGCATATTGGGTAGGTCTGAGAATAGGACAACATCTATTTATCATCCCCCTAAATGTTAAGGGTAGTCCACCCCTAATTTTTATTTTTAGATAATTTTATTTTTTTATGATACAGCATTAGAAAATACATACAACCCTGAATTTTCAACACTCTACGATCGACCCCTGTTTTTTTATAGCGATATTAGTATTTTTACTGTCATTAGTTCAAATTTTTTAAAGTATTTAACCGATGTATTAAATAATCGATTGCCGTCAAGTCGATGTCAAACTTTTTTTTTTATGGAATTGGGGGTTAACGAGCAGACGGGTCACCTGATGGTAAGGGACTACCGCCGCCCATGGGCACCTGCAACTCGAGAGTCACAAGTGCCTCGCTGGCCTTAAAGGTGGGAGTAGGAGAGGAGGGGAGATGGAGAGATAGGGAGGAAGATAGAGAGAGGGAAGGGTTAGGGCCACCGGTAACCTCACTCGCTTGGCGAAGTACAACGAAGCATTGCTTCACTGCCGGTATTCTGTGAGGACATGATATTACTCCTTTCGAGCCCTTAAGTTAATGAAGTACTTTGAATTAAGAAAATGTATAGTTGGTGTTTTGTTATTTTTATAGGCCGTCAATAGACCACAGCGCTCCATTCTTCTTTCAGTCATAGACCCCATCCCAAAAAATAAGTTAGTTATTTTTTATTTGACTACCAAAATATTCATTAGAAATAATTAATATGGCAAAACAACGTGTGCCGGGTCAGCTAGTATATATATATAATACAAACACGTGTAATAGGTTTTTATAAAGAAAACAAGCTATTTATTGCAGCCTAAAAGTATTTTATTTAGCCAAAGTCTAAATGAAATACTTTTAGGTGGTATTTTCTCGACTGTTTTAAACATTTGGGTATTAAGAAAGTTGAGTTTACTTGACAAGGTGTGTTCACATTCCGTAAAAGTTTTTCAGCGGAACAATAAAGAAGAAAAATAGCATCAGACTTCAGCATGTTGTTACAAAGTTTTTTAACGGAATAAAGTTATACATTTATTATTGTAGTGTGCATATTGTATATAGCCCAATATGTGTGAAAAGTTGATTAAATGTTTCGAATTCTTAAACAAATCAATTTCAACTGATCAATTAATTAGTAAGATGTGAAACTATAAGATACTAACTATGTAATAATTATACAGGTCAAACTAATATAAAGCGTGTAAATAAATTCAAATTTCAAATTCAAATTTCAAATTAAAATTGCTGTTATTATACAGTCAGTAATCTCACTATACTGAAGTATGTATAATGTATAAATAAAAACACAACAGATCTTTTAAGAGTTTGTGAAATTACAATAATTTTTAACCGACTTTAAAAAAGGAGGAGGTTCTATGTTCTGCAATATGTATTTTTATGTATGTGCGCCGATGTTTTCATCATCAAAAATTTGTTTATTGTTTGAAATGGTTTTGATCTCCAGGTCCCATTGTTACTAAGTCCGATGCTGATGATGTTGGCTTAAGGAGAGATGTAGTTTGGTTTTTGTTTATTTTTTAACCGACGAAAAAAAAGGAGGTTCTCAATTCGACCGTATATATATATATTTTTTTATGTATGTTCAGCCCTCACTCCGTTATTTATGAACCGATGTTGATTGTTCTTTTTTTGTTGGATAGGGTATACCTCAAGGGTGGTCCCATGTCAAGGAAGTCAGGATCTGATGATGGGGTCCTGATAAAATTGAGAGAAACCCTCGAAAATTGTAGGAACGAATAGTGTTTTTGTTTACTTTTCATTACTTTATCAGGTGTTTGCTTTAGAATTCATCACTTCATGTAGCTGAGCTGATGATGAAAAAAAATCATGAAATAAAAATCTTTTTAACAAAAAATTAAACCGACGAAAAGAACTAAAAAGCAAAAAATAAATAAACTTAGTCTAGTAAATAAGGTATATACTTAAGACTTCGTTTATTTATTTTTTGCTTTTTAGTTCTTTTCGTCGGTTTAATTTTTTGTTAAAAAGATTTTTATTGAAAATAGGCAACATTGACGTTTAAAGTGATGATTGTTATTGTTATTATCTGACTTAAGAAAAGGAGGTTATAAGTTGCTAGACAAACTAAAAATCTTACCACCTTATCTAAATAAAGTATCAAGCTTATTAAAATTAAAATAATATAATCTAGAGAACTGCATTGCGGTAATTTAAATTACAGTAATGTTCTAAATACCGTATCTACTCAGTACGTACGTAATTTACACTAAAAGTAGAAAAATAAATATTTAAAAAAAGGTAAACTGACTTCAAATAGCACTAAGAAAGGGCATTGAAAATTAAAACTGATCGATGTCTAACATAATTGAAAAGAGTACATGTGACACTTTTAAAATAATAGGTAATATTATAAATGTATGTACCTACCGGTCTGTTTGAAGTCGGTACCAACCCAAATATGTACTTGATAGATTGACAATTAGAAGTCGGTAAAATTAACTTCCAAAATTTATTAATACAGTTAGTTAGTTACAAGTGAAAAGGATTTTATTAATGAATTTTATGGAATGAAGCTAATAAAAATGTGGAAAAATCCTAAAAGGCTTGAACAAACCGAAAATGTTATATGGTAGAAAATATTATGAAATATTTTATTATATTACTTTTTTAAAAGCTTAAGCATATCCTATATATGCTTAAGCTATTCAATAGTATAGTCAATGATTATCACTACATATTACAAAACAAAGTCTACTGCGGCGTCTGTCTGTCTGTCTATTCGCGATAAACTCAAAAACTACTGAACGGATTTTCATGCGGTTTTCACCAATAGATAGAGCGTTTAGATATATAATTTGTTGACTTTTGTTTAAATTGGTTGAAACATGGTGATCATGGTTGAAGATGTCTCTGCTACCCGTGCGAAGCCGGGTTGGGTTGCTAGTGGTTTTATATTTTGTTAACGAAATATTTGAAGACACAGAAATGCTGTTGTGCAGCATTTCTGTGTGTATTTGTTAACGTAACGGTAACGTGAACAATATTAATATACTAGCAAATAATAAGCTGGTATAGTACCCAGTGTCACATATTAGATTTATATTAACAAGGTATTACAAATAATTAATATAGCTTCTTTTATACCATATGCGATTATTTTGAATTAGTTAAAAATAACAAAATCCAATCCAATTAAACCTTAAACCTTTGAGGATTTTTTCAAATCATTAGCACAACTTAAAACTATTGAGTTGTTATTGCTTTAAAAACTGCCTTTGTCGTGAAGATATATTTATAAAAGGTTTTTTTTTGGCTCATTACTAAAAATGATGTTATTATTTACTCGTCGGAAGACAAACCTACTTACAGTTTGTTTATATTGTCTGCGAAATAAACCTAACACATTTTAACCAAACATTCTGTGTAATAGGTAATAGCTTGATAACGAGTTTATTGCGTGTTGCGAGGAAAAGATTTTGTAAAACAAATGTGACCAGCAACTTTTATGGTCTGCTTTTCGATATTTCTGGTTTATAGCTCGTATGTACTGGTTATGTATTACCTCGCAGTCGGGGATTTACATCTCATTTATTATTACGCACTAGCGATTTGACTTCGAGGAATACTTTAAACTTACTAGTGTAGTTTACAATAGAAAATGTATTTATTTGGATGAATATGTTTCAAAAATATTTTTTTTCAGTAAACTTTTATCCTATGAAATTCTTTGGACCGTTTAGCATTAATAGCATTCCCACAGTGAATACGAACATTTTTTAATATGAACCCTAAATGATTAAATCCTTAACTTGGGGAGGGGGGGGGAGTCTTTTTACAATCGGTAATATTTTTAAATGAAAGCTAGTATTTTATTTTACTCTACAATGTAGACATTAAAAGTTTTTAATGCGACTTATATTTTTGGAGATAAAAATTTAAAAAACACGAAATCTACCTCTGCTCCGGGCCCAATTTTTTTCTTCTTCAAAGAGCTTTTATGTGAGCTTTCCAATTTAGTTTATTTGTTAATAGTCTGTCCAAAAAAATGTTTTTATAATAATGCACGAGAATAGAGAGTGAAGAAGGGACACGCCATGATTAGGCACATTTAATTACATGAGTGAGAAAAAATATATAACGTAAAGGAAATTAGAAAGAGAGAAGCGTATATTTTTAGAGTTTTACTTCTATTACGTGTATGCGTGTGATGCATATAGAGAGGTATATATATAAAGACTTCCCGTCTTTTAGAACGGAAAAGTAAAGTTTGTCCTTCAATGCGACTTAAGACGTATGTGCATTGATGTTGGCATTAATCCTCGACTATCCATTTCTGAGATGGACGAGCTACATGCATACAATTTTGTATGGAACCCGGTTTTATATTTTTTGTTTAAAAGTTTATAGACGGCATGTTTATTCTTTTTGTAAAATTCTATTGCGTTCAAATATTAGGTAGATAGCGTACTATCTATCTAATCTATCTAAAATATTTTTTATACGCGCGTAGTTATGATCAATTGCAGTGGATTTATAGGTAGACTATATGAATCCACTGCATTGGTAGAAAAAAAAAAGTTTTTGGTGAAATAAAACTGCAAAAAAAAAATTAAAAACGTTTTCTTGTTTTGCAATGCCATCATTTAGAGTAAGCGAATGACGTTTTTGGGTTTTGAATGGAATGTTTTCGTTTTGTATCAGAAAACAAATCCCTATTTCTCGTAGCTCACAGAGATTGAATTTGAACGTGCGTAAAATAACATTGGTAAAAAGTCGACTTTCTTATTCATTTCGCCAAAGTAAGGAAATAAACAGAGTAATTTTAGACTGAACACAATTCTCTTTGATTTGTCAACACGGCTTATTACCCTGTCCGCTTTTAATACTACTTATTTGCAATGTGTAGAACGAACAAAGAAAATTGTTCATAATAATTTGGTGTTTACCATTTGGATTTAGGTTTATAAATTTAAGAGGAAAACCGACAACACTTAAAATGTATATTCTTAACTTCACAAAACTTTTGAAGCTCAGTTTCAGAGTCTGCACACGCTGCCTAAAAAACTCGTGGATGATTTCATTAAATAGTATTTTATACTTTTTTTTCCATGCGGGTGCACCATGCGTCATGACTTCTGCGGGGCTAACAGTGAAATGGTATGTCAGAATCGAGCCGACTAAAATTACACGGTGTTCCGTCACAAGTGGGTCTATTGCAAAGGACCGGGGTAGGCCCTATGAAGGAAGTCTCCAGGAACCCCTGCAGACCTTGGCCGGCTCTGGGTCAGTAGGCGCCCTGGAGTACGGAAGGTCTTGCCCCCTCCCATTTAGAGAGGCTCGCATGGAACACATTACTTCACTTAATAACTTACAAAGAAATACAACTCTCCCCTATTCCGTCCTTCCCCTCTCCCCCTCTTCCCACCTTAAAGGGCGGCAACGCACTTGTGACTCTTGGGTTACAGGAGCCCATGGGCGACGGTAGTCATTTACCATTAGGTGGCCCGTCTGCTCGTTTGCCCTCTATACCATAAAAAAAAATGGAACAAAATCAAACATGAACGAAAATCTTTAAACACGGAAATAATTTGACAGAACTGAAAAGTAACTAACTAAACTAAACTGTCATCTAAGCTGCTAATACATGTCACGTCCCTTTTAATTTATTTAGTCAAATTTGTTGTGTCAGACATCACGGAAAATTAGGACAAGTGTAAAAATATGGTGACAAGTGATTAATGAACAACTTCTGCGTAGAGTAACTTTTAGTAAAAAAATTAATTGATGAGTTGCTTGAATATAATGAGAAAGGAAATAAAAAAAATTACCTGAGAAATAAAACTAAAATAAATAATAGACATGTACATCATTTTATTAAGAACATCAGGAGAACAAGTTTTTTAGTTAATATCGACTAATGTTCTCCTAAAGCTTTCCACATTTTCGATAACTTGTTATCGTAACGTGGCTAGAGTAAGGTAGCAGTAAAAAAGCGGAACAAATAAAAAATTTAGTTGTCGTTGGTGGATCGATACGGTTATCAGAATTATTATATTCCAACCTAATGCACAATTTTTTTCTGACAAATCGTTTACAGAGCATGCTGCACGCCTTTTGAATGCATAGCCAGAACCTATCTCAAAGTCAATTTAAGTCTTATCTCTATTGTATATGTTTAAATGTATAAATGTAAATATGTTATAGTTTTAGATAATAATACTAATATAGAAATATATATTATATATTTGCCAAGTGGGAAATGCCTAATGATTGACTATTTTTCTTCGTTGATGGCATCGGCCATTTTGTGCAAATGTAATGACCACCAAAATAAATATGAAGTATACGATATTTAATAAATCAAATATAATTTAAATAGAAAACGAAATATTACATGATTACAAAGAATTAAACAGATGTGGAGCCGATGAGTTTACGTAATACGTATGTCTCTTGCCAGGTCTCCAACCACCAGAGACTGACTTTTAAAGATGACATCCTTCAACTTCATCCGGCGTTGGCCGCTCCAAAAATAAAACGATTACAATCATAATATAAAAAACCGGGCCCGTAGCAGGCCTGCAGAGGTAGATTTCGTGTTTTTTATTTATTTTTGAAAATCTGCCCCACAGTTCCCCCCTTTGGGGGAATATCCCCCATTCACGAACTTAACCTTCATTTTTGGTCCGTTGATTTGTCGTCCAAGTTTGAAAGCAATCGGTGCATAATTGGGACCTCTATCGTGCCGGTAAAATTGAGGTACATACATATATATATATAAACGTTTTAACTGGCGTTTTGTTTTGGGGTCTAGGGATTATAACTAGACCTCCTGTAAACATTTTTTTGGAAAACTCGACTACTGGTACAAAACCAATAGGTAGACTGTTCTTTCGAAATCTACCTAAAAGTTTGCAATGCTAATTCAACCATAAACAAAATATTCAACACCATGTCCAGATTCAACCAGCCTAAACAGCACGCACCTTTATATGTATATATTGATGTCTATAGGTATACGTGATGTGATATACAAATTGTATAGGTATCTCAATAATTATTTTAAGTTTTGATTATTTTTAGGAAGCACATATAAGGCTAATGTAATGTGCACCTCAAGTAATTTATTACTATACAGTGTATCTCTGTCTGTAAGAGATCCCAGACTGAGAAAGAACCGTCCATATTGTACTGAGTATTGTATTTCTCGTATATATACCTACTATTTTTTGGTGTGCGATAAAGTGCTCTAAAGGCCAAATGCGCTATCTATCGATCTATTCCATGGCTGAAAAAATAACGAGATATTGGTTATCTATGTACATTACGTTATAACTCATAAAAAAATGGCTTTAATTACTTTTAATACATTAGATTATTACATTAATACATAACGATACTAATATTAAAAAAGCTACGTTTAAAAAAACCGACTTCAAAAACTAAAAAGTATAAAATAAGTTAATAAAGATTTAATTTAATACACCTCTTATGCGAACCTAATACCTTTAATATTAATAAAATACTCTTATTTGTATGTGCTACCTATTGATAGGTTTGAAGTCGGTGCAAAGCCCTAAACAAAATAAAACTTAATATTATAAACAGCTTACTTACTGTAATGAAATTCCTACACTAAAGATTAACCTACGTAAATAAACCTAAAGAGCAATGCAATAAAAAAAAAATGTGAATTAATGTAAAACAGATGAAAACTTTACGATAAAAATATATATAATATTATTGAGAATATACTCGTATACTACGTTATGCACGGGGATACTTTAAAGTAGTACCTACGGTCAGGTTATTGAGGTAATGCGATTCCAATGCCTCTTCTCTCTTAGGGAAACAATAGGGTATCTGGCTGATTTTCAAAGTACATGATCAGTTCTGAAATAACAAAAGGAAAAAAACACACCCAGGAAACAGTAGCAGTACGTTTTAATTAAATTTCTAGCCCGCAATCACCTGAAATAATGCTTTTAAATTTGTTCTTAGATATAACAGTATACAGTACAAGTGACGCTTACAACAACTTCAGAACAACTAGTGTATAGATTTCAATTTCGAAATTGTTTCGATTTCGAATTTCAGACTTACATTTCAAATCGAACACAATGAATATTTCCATCCAGCCATCAATTCATGATGTCAAACCGATCAATGGGGTCTTTAGAAAGTTTTGACATTAATATTTCAGTCAAAAGTCAACGTATTTAGTAGACTTGTTAAATACAAATATTTTACAAAGTTTTGTACAAGCCGGCTTTCAGTACATAAGTACATAAAATTTTGTGGTCGCCTTTTACTTTGTCCTTGTAGACGTACTTAAAAAGAGTTTTATCAAAAAGTCGAGTTCAGTGTACTAATAAATGATACGGAATTGGATCTTGTAGACACCACATAATTATTGGGCATTACATTAGATTCAAAGCTGCAATATATAGATAAGTTATCGAATAGATTCAGATCAGGTAGTATAGGCAGCATACATAATTTGTCAGGTAACGGACATTGAAACTGCCCGTTTAGAATATTTTAGTTATCTTTATAGTGGTATGTCGTACGATGTTTTGTTGCGGGGAAATGCTACCGACATACAAACTAATTTTTGTTTTACAGAAAAGAGCTATCCGAGCAATTTATTACTTAAGGTCCAGCGATTCACTGAGGAAAAAATTTAAAGAAATCTGTATCATGATGGTAATCCATCATCCTAAATATATGAAAACCTTATTTATGTACGAAAGCGTTTTCAAAATTATCTAAAGACAGTGACAACATTCTGTTGTTTTTAATCTTTTACATGTTTTTATTTTTTTAATAGTAACTATGTCTGTGAATGCAATTGTAAAATGGGATAACATTTTCTAGCTTAATATTCACAACAGTCTCGTAGCTTTGAGTATTTATTTGGTCTGCCCAAATGTCTGACTGCGGTGTCAGACCAGTTGGTGTCGTGGAACTCCCTAAGATGTGGTTGAGTTCGTGATTACCAACTTATCTACATAGTCTACTGGGTGGCGTGACTAGTCAGCTCAAACTGAAATGGTTTTTTTATATAAAGCCCATAGAAACCCTGCATGCCCACTTAGGACCTACACAGTTTGAGTTAGGTAGACTTGAATCCTTGAGCTGCTTTCGGCGTTTCATCTCAAGGCTAGTCATACAAAATGCCGGCACCGTCTAGCTTTATAGAACAAATTAACGGGTAAATGTGTCCGAAAAGATCTATGTGCAAAAAAATCATTCACCATTTGTGTAGTAATGGTCTTTACATTGATATTATATTATTGTAGTGGAATTTAATTTATTCTATTATATAATTATAGTTTAATAGTGTTTAATAAAATTAGTTAGGTGGTGGTTAAATTACAACTGACACTAGGAGTAATAGTGTCGTGAGGTCCAGTCCCATCTCAAAAACAAAGCTATAAATTATGAATGTGCGGAGCATAACATTTAATTGAAACAAAAGAAATACATATTGAATGAAGTGAAAAAAAAACATAATAATAATGTGAATAATGTAAATAATATAATAGTAATGTAAAATAATATGCATGCAAGCATATAAGAAAAGAAAGCGTATTTTACATACATAATAAAAATAATAAAGGATTGTAAGTGTTGTGTAGGTTTGTTTGTATGTGTGTGTGTGTCTGTGTGTTTGTATGTATGTTTGTTTTTATGGATGCGTGTGTGTGTGCGCGTATGTATGTGTGTTTGTAAGTAAAACTGTGCTCATTAAGTACTCAGGTTGTACATATTTTTTGGGTAATAAAATAGCCATATCTGTATAGCTCTTTTGCAAACGAAACGAAGTCATGTGACTTATAGAATTGTTGAATTGAATAGAAGTGTGGCCGTGGGTGGACGAGACGGGTTTTCCTCTCCACCAGCTGTAGTGGCCCCCCGCGAGTAGGCGGTGTCCGCGTGTGCCTGGACGCCCCTAAACTGAAAGCCTTTTAACTGAAGGTGGTGCCCGCGTTTTTGCAGGCAGGCGCTAGGAGGGGTTCGGATATCTTTGTCGATGTACCGCGAGGTTTGCAGTGATTTATAAATAAAAGAGATGTTTTAAATCATACACACTACGAGTAATAGTATATTGTTCAGTTACACAATATGTTCTTAAAAGTTAGAAATGTTAGTTAAATGTTATGTTTAATGAAAATGTTAGAATGTTGCAATGAATGCACCCGAATGTCGCGGTCACACAAAGTGCTGACTCTATACACGCTTGCTCTAATTAGGTAATAAGTATCTGAATGAGTCCTTTGAAAAACATTAAATGTTTATAATTATTTATTAATATAATTAATATTATCCCATCCCATTAATATTATAAATGTGAAAGTTTGGATGGATGGATGTTTGTTACCCTTTCACGCAAAAACCACTGAACCGATTGCGATGAAACTTGGTACGTATATAGCTGGAGGCTTGTATTAACGTATAGAATATTCGAACGGGATCGGGAATTACGCAGGTGAAACCGCGAGGCGCTGCTAGTAATATATAATAATTATGTTGACGGGAACTAACGTGATCCCTTATTTAATAGATGTAACATATATCTTAAATTTGCCTAAAATTTCGATCAGGTTGGACTTGCCGTGGTGACAGGCTGACGGAGTCATCATAATTATATTATCATGGAAAGCGAAACTTTAAAAAGTTAGTAATATTAGTGATATCATTTTCACTAATTTGCCGTTGTTGAATACGGCTTCTGAAATTTGTTTAAAGCATAATTTATTACCCTTCGTGTTCTGTTATGGTCCAGCTTACGGGATGATAAACGAAGTAAAAATTTTGATTTTTATTCAATTTTTTTCTACTGGATACTTTTACTAAGTGTCTGGCCTTGAGTCGAAAAAAGAAGGTGAATTTCTAAATGCTATTCAAATTTTTTTGCTTCCTTGTTAACTTGTAATTAATCGTATTTATGTTTAACAATAAGAAGCAAATATAATTGGATGAATAAGGCAAATATATTGAATTAACTTTATTTATTTTAATTTTTTTTTTGTAAGTAAGTCGAAGTCCTTTTCTTATCCTTATTATCCTTGTTATCCTTATATCTTTTTAATCTTACTAATATTATGAGGGTGAAACTTTGTGAAAATGGATGGATGGTTGTATGGATGTTTGAAACTCTAACTCAAAAACGACTGAACGGATCGAAGTGCACATGAGCAAGTTTTTTCTATAGCTTTAATCAAATTTTCTACGCGAACCAAGTAGCGGGCAACAGCTAGTATTATAAATGTAAAAGTGAGTTTGTTTGTTTGTTCTTTCGACCTAACTACTCAATCGATTCTCATGAAGTTTTGGAAACACTTTGTGAGGGGTATAGAAAAGGCCGTTTCATGCAGATAAATAATATTGTCCCCGACGAAAAGAAAAATAAGTTTTGACTTTAAAATAGATAATTGGTTGTTGTGGTGTGGCAGCATATTCCCTACCTGATATTATCTGGAGAGGATATGCTGGTATATTACGTTCCTAACAATTATATTTTTAGGCTAGTATTAAACTGTAAATCAAAAAATCTTCCTTTTTTATTTAAAAAAATCTTACTCCTAATCAAAAAACTGATTGCATAATAGTTATATCAAAATATTATTTTTTTAGCAACAAATTGAGTTCGCAACGCATCGCTATTAATCTAAAATCGGAGCTTTTTTATGAACGCATAGATATGCGTTCATAAAAAAGTTATCAGATGATAATAATTACCGCACAATAAACGTTGTAATTCATTTTTGTTAAAAACAAAGCTAACCCAAATACATCGAGTGTGTTGTGATTTTACAATAGAATTCGGTTTTGGCACTCGCCGGCCGCTGCTGCGGCACGCTTGCTTCGCTCGCTCGGCTCGTGTGTTGTAGTCGCAGTTCTAACCTAACCTAACCTAAACCTAGCCTATAATACACGAGTATGTGTTACGTTATTTTTACGTTTGTGCGCCCTGGTTCATGTGATGTTTAATCAGTATATTTGATATGAAAATAATAGTTTCGTACTTACGTACGTAATTGATGTAAATAAATTGACTTGTGATAAGTTTTCTGATATACATTCAAAATAAGTCATATTTTTACTGCACAATTATACATGGAAATTAACTTTTAAAATATCACTGAAGTATATATTAATGCTCAACCAAGTAAGAATGCGGAGCATAATATAGAGTTACATTACTCATGAAAATGCCTCCACATACGTTTTCTCTGTCGAGATTTTATTCTACTTTCAAAGCAATTACTATAATACTTCACGCAACAGGTTTTAAGTGCTCAGACATGTTCGCTTATTAATACCGCACTACTAGCTTTGCCTTCCCATACGAAATGAGGGAATGTAATGACAAAAAAGTGTATTTCTCCAGGGTTGTGTTGTATATTGTAGACGGTATAAAAAATATTTCAAATCGTCTCGTTAAGATTTGGAGACCAGTGTTCAAGCGCTCCCGTTACCGTCCTTGTTGATTTATTTTATTGCCTACGCATTTCATATAATTCATGTTACGTAGACTAATTTCTCTAGAGGGCAACATTGCTATAGCTGATGCTGTTATTTTGATATATGTATAATGTAGACATGTATTTTTATTTATTATACAAAATATAATACTAAATCACAAAATTACATGACGGGGAGTCAACAAGAATATTATTTTCGGCATCGCCTTCCTTTTTGTATATATTTAGAATAATAGAAATATTACCAAGAACAGATCTTGACCTTGTTTAGTCAATTTACAATGTTTCCTAAACACAATGATCACAATTTAACGCGATGGAAGTGGGTACAGACCGTGAGGTTAACTGAAAACACACACGTTCCAACACCGAATGATCTTGTTATTGACTCTGTTTTTAAATAGGTTTAAGTTTAACCTAATACATACTTATAGTTTGTTGTTTGTAACTGTCCCTTGTGGATTTGGGGAGTGCCGGACCACTTTCTTGTGGAAGATGATTACAAACGCAAGCGTTCAGCAGCGGACTTTAAATAACTGATATGATGATGAAAATGATGATGAGCCTATGTGCAATACAATAATGTCAATATGAAACACACCTTAAATGTAAAAAGACTTTATATAAATCACCTGGGCAAGCAAGTTGTTATGTCAAATTACAGGAAGGTTAGCTTCATATCAAATATAATAATCATATAACTATCATATATCTATATTCAAATAAACTTACATTTCAGCATTTCTTTAATCATCAATGATTCAAATATTTAATTTCAAACCATAATTATAGGTATAGCCTTAGTTTACAAATATTGCAGGCGCGATCTATCATTCACGACTTGAGCTTTTGTCGGGTAAAAATTCGTCTCTCTTTTATAATATCCCTTCTTCATTAAACATGATTTGATTATCGATTTAAATTTGTCAAATGGCATATCGACAAAACTCTATGGTACTTTATAAAATATTTTATTATAGTTTCCAAGAAATGATTTACATTGATCCATCCTAAGGTTGCCTGGAAGAGATTGCATTTTGCAATAAGGCCGCCCTTTGTACATTATCTATATGACAAATGTACGTATGATACTTCTACTGTAAAACTGGTGTACAAATAAAGTGTTATCTATCTATCTACTTTCCATAATCTTAAACTCGGCACAGCAAGTTTGTCCTTATTTCTAGTATTCAAGTCGCTATTTTTCTTCAATTAAATAATATTCCTATTCCTGTGATGTTGTCATAAATGTACTGAGAGACCACTGTTAATACATTCATTTCTTTAAATATTTCTCTTAGTGAAGCACGTGGTTTAATGTTGTACATTGAGCGTATAGCCCTTTTTTGTAACACGAAAATAGTTGCGACATCTATAGCTAAGTATACCACAACAGTAGACCATATGTTATCATACTATGGAAGTGGTTGAAATACAGTATTCTTGCCGTATCAAAATCGGTTAAGAGTCTCATTTTCCTAACCGCATAAGCAGCCGAACTAGGCCTACCTTACGAGGCTTCTATATGAGGTCCTCATTGCAGTTTCCAACATAAAAGTAGCATAAGTTACTCCTTATAACACCAGCTATCTGCCAGTGAAAGTCCCGAGGAAATTGGTGTATCCGTTCCCGAGATTAGGCGGAACTAACAGACAGACAGAAAAAAATTTAAAAACTGATTTTTAGGCATAGGTTTTGTGCAAATAACTGTATGAGCTTAAAAAAACTATTATTTTGACATTAAAAACAGACGTTTTATTTGTTTATATTGATGATGATTTACTGATTAATCGGGGGTTAAAAACAGAATCTAACTTATACTATAGTCAGTCTATAGTTTACTATTCCAAACTTCAAACAAAATTTTCCTTATCAATATAAAATCCCAGTAATATTATTCCACTATATATATTTGTTACTCTTTCACGCCAAAACTACTAAAGCGGGAGACCTGGATTAACATATAGGCTACCTGTTATCCCGATCAAGTGGGAACTGGATTGGGACTTACATGGGTGAAGCCGCGGGGCACTGCTAGTATGGCAATAAATATAAGATCGAAGTTATATTTGTAAAAGGCTTTTAGTTAGCTTGAAACAATTAATTAAAAATGTGAAAAAATATGCCGTATCAGTATAGTACCTATAAGAAATATTCATTTAGATAGAACTTTTCCAAAGATATTTTTAAATTACTAAAAGGTTTTAGACAAGGTTTTATCCACAAATTCATAATTTTTTCAACTTTATTAGACTTTAATTATTAGTTTGAATTTAAATATAAGGTAGTTAACATAGAATTGGAACATCGAAATTGAGCAATGTAATTGATAAGGTTCTTTTCAAATTTGTTTTAATTGTTGGTAACATTTCAGTGACTTACAAAAATTAATTTTTTTTTTCGCAGTGTGAGTTCCATTTTTTACATTTTTGGTAAAGTACAGAGTGACCAACTCCTTGAACTTGAGGATAGTGAAATTATGTGCCTGTGTTCAACATAACTTTCCACTTTAGACGAATGAAAAATTAATTGCCTGACAACAGTCTGCCGCTATGTATAACCACTTATCACTGGCTCACTGCACCCACATACATGACTGCTGTTAATATGAATTTTATCAACCCGCAGATAATGTTAAAATTGCCTTCAAATATTTACTTTAAAAATTCTGTTATATCTATACTTATAATAAAGATGTAACAGGTCCAATTCTGTACATTGAAGATATTTTGAAAACTTTTTTTTGGGGGCACTCTATGATCGATACTGAAGCCGAAACTATACTTTTTTTTAATTTTTATCTGTCTTTCTTTCTGTCTGTCTGTATCATGGCTAAGCATCACGCTGAAACTACCGGACGGCTTCAAATGAAACTTGGCATGATTTGAGTTCATACTACGGTAGGACAAATGATACTTTTTATCCCGAAATAAAGGACGGTTTTCTTGAGAGGGGGGATGAAAGTCGAAATGTGTTCTTCGTTGTAATTAATCGATGCGTAGTTCAATTGCAATTATTCTATTTTTGTTGGAAAGTAGACACTTTGTAGATTGTCACGTAATCTTTTTTCTTTTATATATATATGTATAATAAATCTATAGACGTGGAGTTTGTGTTTGGTTTGTTCACGTAAAAAGTACAAAATAATCCCGGAGACGTATTATGCAGAAGTATTGTGTGTAATTCGGTGTAACATTTAGTATTTGATTGATCACAATTGGTTCTCTTTATCCATAGAAAAAATAGTTCAAAAATTTGAAGAAAAAATAAACACCGCACAGTGATATCTGTTGTTTGTCCCAAGTAATACTAACTATACAATACTTATAACGTTAAAATAAATGGTCATTTTTTTTTTTTATATTTATTATTAGCATAGAACACACGCATCTATACTTA
This sequence comes from Callimorpha dominula, assembly GCA_949752705.1. Classification (NCBI taxonomy): domain Eukaryota; kingdom Metazoa; phylum Arthropoda; class Insecta; order Lepidoptera; family Erebidae; genus Callimorpha; species Callimorpha dominula. The sequence continues at coordinate 7,411,637 of OX457005.1, forward strand.
TTATAAAACTGTTATAAGTCTAATGTACAGAACATTAAAGATATTTTGATATTTAAATGTAGTGGCGAGGCGACCACTTAAGCCATTGCGCCATCTGTGTATAATATAAACATATTATTATACAGTATACCTTTACCTTACCTTACCTTTAAGTAAATAGGGTAATTGTAGTGCAATATCTATACTAATATTATAAAGAGGAAAGATTTGGTTTTCTATTTATTTAGAATACAACCTATAGAATGCTAAATTATCAGCGAGTAACACAGGCTATATTTTCCACATAAATACACATCAACTTTATAAAATTTTATGTAAATGAGTAGGTACTTCAAAATGGGAAACTTATAACAGCGCTTCTGTTTTCAATTTAAGCTAACGAAGTGTCTCCACTAATTAACTTACTGTATACCAGAAATGAAAAGAAAATGGCTACTAAGCAAATAATCTTATCGTATCGTATTTAAATAAATTCAACCAATTTTTTTTTAATGGTATATGTGACTCTCCCACAAAAATATTTCAAATTAATTATAATATGATTACCGTTTTCATTTAATTAACATCTAACTGACCTAAAAGACATACTATTTTAAAACAAAAATATTATGGTATAACAAAAATACTGACTTGCACACTAAATTATCAAGTTACAATGGAATTTCTAAAATTGATTTCTTACTTGCTTTACAATAATATAATTATCTATGCACGACCAAATTTCATTTCACAGAGAGTACATATAGGCTAGGTTTAGGTTAGGTTAGAACTGCGACCACAACGGAACCGAATTCTATTGTAAAATCTAAAATTTTTGTAACAAACATTCCATTATTTGAACACTGGATGTATTAGATAATAAGTTTTAAAATTCAAATTCCAATTCAAAATCATTTACTCAATTAAGACACTAAGTGACATTTATGAACGTTAAATTGAAGCTAGACTTAAAATCATAGATCAGCGCAAACAGACGCCACAGCATGTACTGGATTGTCGAGGTAAATTAGGTGAAAACACCAAAATCTACTGCCTGCTTGTGTCGATCTATAACTTCCAGTTTCCAAAATGCGTAGAGCCTTATGAGAAGAATACTGGCCAAGAAACTTATGGCCACTCTTTTTAAAAGTCAGATCTTCAGGTACAATAGTATTAGTGTTACACGAAAGGTAAACAGGATGCAAGCTGTTGCCACCTGAATTTAATTTTATTGAAATGCTCCAAAAGCTAACGTACTAAAAAATTAAAGTCACTCAGTGATACCGTTGAAGGTTTGAACCTATTAAACATAGAAATCATTCAAGGTGCACATCTACCTTCATTCAGTTACAAAATCTACTGTTAAAAATAGTTCGTGACTGGATTAAGAGGCTAGAGTTGTAGTTGATGGAACCAAAATAATAGTGTAGGCTAAAGCATCGCTGACTAGGCCGACCAGTCACCCCAAGCAGCACCCGTTCACGAGTATGACGCATGGACCAGCCATCATCTCCTTCGCCATATCAGAGGGAAAGAAACGACCCGCCCCATGACGACGCCGCAAGCAATGACATTTTAGTGAGCCTGACGAACATCATTATAAAACATTTTCATTAAATAGTTATAATATTTTATAGTGAGTCAAAGAATTATTAGATTTACTTTTATCTAACAGATGGTAAATCAGTTCATGAAGTAAATCAGTTTGCTTCATCTTTTAAACAGTATACTGAATTTTATTTGATTTGTGTGCATATTTAGTATGCAATTCATTATTTTTGGTGCTACCTTCAAATATTTTGTTAAAAAAAAAATATTTATAGTTATTCGATTAAATACTACCCCTTAAAAATTGGATCCCTAATTAAAATGAAAAATGTTTATAATAATAGTGAGTTGCCAACAGAAGAGTTTTCATTTAATAGACAAACAAAATAACTTTTGTATATCTACTATATTATAATAAAACATACATATATGCTTCAACTTAACTCAATTTTAATATTTGAAGTCTTATTACTAAATTCTGTCGTATCGATGTATTTTAATTAGAAATTGCGATTGAAGATGCTCCTTATGATTAGACAGGTAGAGTTCAATATTATATGCAAAAATTTATCCAACACTTGAAATTGCAATATGTTCAATTCCTGGTATTTTTTTTCTGAGAGAAACAATACTTATATTATTTTTAACATTTTCCACATTATCAAATTGACTTTATTGCATGATAACTATATAGATAACCAGATTAGGTACAGTTTTTAAAACAAATAATATTTGAAAATTATAGCACCTTTGTAATAAAAGAAACGTGCGTTATTATTGCCCTGAACCTCTACTCTACGTCTAGAGAACACGAGCGAGTGGGACGCGTGTCATAAACACACACAAGTATATGTGCATGTGAGCGTGACGATCAGTCCAATACTTTTTCTCCATCCCACAATTGCACAACAACGTGTTATATTGTAAACACATATTTGTAAACATGTATCTGAGCATATACATGTATGTGACGATCACGCGAGTTCAGTGCTTTATCCCTAACCCAAAAGTGCACAAGGTGCCTAAAAAGATTTCACTTCAAAAACTTATTTTATCATCAAGATAATCTTATTTAAATGAATTTTGTTATGCATAGTCGAGCGACTCACTCGCGCGATCTGCTCCTTACTCAACGCACCAGTGCAAAATAGTGATTTTTCGTAAGAAAAATTGAACATTCGATTGAAGTTTTTGATTTTTTTTTTCTTTCAGTTACGATCCAAACTACTGTAAATTTGGAGGAATAAGTAAGATTTGCCCTAAGTGCCATACAAAAAATATATAGATGAAGCGAGAAGTGTGTGCTGTGCATCCGGGCAAGGTGATTCTTCCAAATATATAGGAAGTACCACAACCGATACAAATCTTTTGACGGACATTCGTCCATTGTCCGTACCTTTTTTGAAAACGTGCAATAGTCTCTTTCATATGCCTTCGTTTGGGAATAAAATAAGTTATGAAATTAAGGAAGGAACCTTTATGCTCACTGTTAAGGTCGGAAGGGCGGGTTTGCCGCCTCATAGGCAGCCTTTTCCCGCAATCAAACTTATAGTCACAAACTGATTTCCACGCGGGCGAAGCCGCGAGCACAGCTAGTTTGTAAATAAAAATAGGCCCTCGAGTAATTTTCATCGGATACATAACGAATATTTTACAGGAAGTAAAGACATTTATAACATAAAAATGTGATTTCTGTTTGTTTGTGTCAGTTTAATAAACTTATATTAAAATTTAAGCAATAACTTTAAGAAATAATAGAAAACGCAGTGTTTTGAGTGCCACCAATAAAACGTGTTTGTACTTTAAAACTGTGATGCCCTGAGAGTTGCGGGTAGACTTTAAAAGAATTATGGTGAAATGAAACAGTGAAGTGATTTTTTTATACAATATTGCCATTATACGAGTACTAAGTTTGTTTAATTACAAAATATATTCTAACAGTTATATCAGATCAGATAAACCCAATTAATTATACGCTTGAGGGAACAAGAAATATCTTTTTTGTAACTCTAACAATTATATCATGATGTAAATGAAAGTATTATCCCAGGGGGTTTAACCAATTTACGACATACATTGACAAAATGTATGGGAGATAGTTTAACACAAAAGTACGCCATTATTAGTTTATTTACTACTATTCGACATTAACTTAAAGGTTGTATGTATAAACTACATAACTAGAGGGGACAGAACCATCTGCACGTCATAGTGGGGTCACCGAGTTTAACAGGCGCCCAAGTCTGCCGGGGTTAACAGGGATTTCCTTTCCAGGGTACACCTGAGGCCCCGGCTATAAGACCTGGTGACGGAACACTACGTGGTTTTAGTCCGTTCGAGTCCGACATACATCCTTGCCGTGGGGGTTTCCACACATTAAAAAAGCCAGTCCAAGTGCGAGTCGGACTCGCGCACCGAGGGTTCCGTAAAATATTTTTGTTATATGATGTAACTAAAAATTTACGGTATTCGCAATTTTTCCTTTATTTGTGCTATAAGACGTTGCTTCGTACCCAATTTCAAGATTCTGAGTTCACGGGAAGTACTCTGTAGGTTTTGATTCCCTTGCGAGTGTCGAAGTGCTGTATCTTTTGATTGCGTTGGCTTAGAAGTTTGATTTTTTTCACAGTTTCAAGGGACAGTAGACCTGAGTATTCGATATAAATTCCAGCTTGATACCTCCACGCGTTCTTGAGAATAAGGGTCTTGACAGACAGACAGACGGACGGACGGACGGACGGACAACAAAGTGATCCTATAAGGGTTTCGTTTTTTCCTTTCGAGGTACGGAACCTGAAAAAGTATAAACTACATAGTAATGGGTTAGGAGTCTTATTATTGTACATATCTTATCTATATATATCTTATCTATATTTATAACTGATTTATGTAGTGGACTTCAATTTTAGTAGCTCAATAAATATTTTAAACCAGTCTCTTTTCTCAGTACAAGGGTATAAATAAAATTAAAAAATATATTACAGAAATCTTCTAACAACTTATCGGGTAGTAAGAAAAATCTGAAAACAGTGAGTTAAACTCCGTGTCATAAAATGTTATGTAAACACTTAGTTTTGTCTGGAAGCAGGACGCATGGTACTTCCACGTTAAAGGACTTCTTTGACTGCGTACATTATAGTGGCTAAAACACGGACTGACGTTACGGGATTGGAAACGTAGGTGAACAACTGAAGAAATATTTTTTCCCTTACTAAGGAAGACTTTCAAATGTCGAAAATGTTGCATATACATATACAGCTTCGTGTCTACACTTTATGAAGTGAAATGACACAAATCATAGCCATAATAAATCAATATTTTGTAGACTTTAAGTATATAATAGTAACGAGGTAAGTATTTTTATTTAAATTTGTTATAATTTTGTAACTTCATATAATATTTAAAGAAAATGAGCTACAATTAACACGACGAAATTTTCATTTCAGAATAGACAGAAGATAAATGTTAATTATAACAAAAATTTACACTGAAATATGGTAATGAGATTTTAATGCAATTTAGAGAGTGATACACCTACATCGTTTATTTTCAGTACATATTGTATTCACAAGATATTTGAATAGCTATTACTTGATATAATGATTGTATCTGATTGTTATGTTCTTTGGTTCAACTATTTGTTGACTGTGTAGTCAACAAATAAATTTTAGAAGCGTTATGTGTATAACGCTTCTAAAATTTGACTACACCTTTCTGTAACAACTTGTATAGCTAAATTTTAATTTAGAGGTACACTGTCTAATATAGTATATAGTAGCATAACTCACATAAATCATGGCTCTTTTGTAAATACCTACTTCATTTATGTATATTAACAAATTTAGTATAACAAGCTGAATTGTTACGTTGTCCTTGGTAAATTGCGTTGAATATTATTTGTGTCTGAAGTTAATTATGTACACACATGTTTGTCGAGTGGTGTCCTATAGCGTATTAAGAACGCAATACATATGTTTATGTTTTGGTACCTTCTTCTTTTTGTGACTTAAAATATGCTATATTATTTTTATATCTGTTGAGTCATTAAATAAAAAATTTTCATAAATGACTGGCCTGTTGGTTTAGTGGTTAGTGATCTGCTAATCCGAGGTCGAGGGTTCGATTCCCACCCAGGCCAAATAATTGTGTGACGAGCACGATAATTTGTTCTGTGTCTAGGTATAGTTTATTTATAACATGTATCTATGTTTATTAGCAGTCTGGTTATACAGGGTCTGCCTAGTTTGGTATCAGACGGCCGTGGTGTTGTGTGAGATGTGTGAAGTTATTATTATTTTTTTTTTTTAAGAAGAACACGAATATATATTCATGTAATGAAAATATATCAAGCAGTTGTCAATGTGTTCAGTTTGATGTATTTCGGGTACACCTTTCTGAGTTTTTTTTGCGCTGTACGCTGTAACCGCCTTCTCCTCAAGTGGCAGCCTTTAACTGCCAAGGTTTTCAGGGCTCGTAGGTTTGGTGTTAGCTGTTTTGATGCGATTCAAGTACAAGAACTTCGCTTGTATTACCTACTCGTCTTAACAGTGAGTATCCGTCTATAAAAAAATTATATTAAAATAAGTTAGTTTCTTACAACCGTGCGCACACACAAACGTAGACTTAAGGTACTTTATTTTATTTATATATATTTTTAATTGTACCTAATTTTGTATTGAAATTGTTGTAGCAATTATACAAATGTAAACTATATAATAGGGGCGAAGACACTAACTCCCGTAACGCATGTTATAACCTAGCACGGCATTCAGGGCTTCCCAGGAAATGTACACCAGCTTATGTCAATAAAGATTATTATTATTATTGCCAAGAATGATTAAAGTATAATATGTACCTATTTCATGAATTTACACGATCACGGAAAGGTATTACATACCTCTGAATTGCATGAGTTTTCGACCAGGTTGCACTGGCTGTGATCACAGGCTGACCAAAGTATGTAATACCTTTTCGTGATCGCGTTAATTCCCGTGGAAATACATAATGATATCATGGAACGCAACAGTTTAAAATGCCAAATTTTAAGCTGCTAATTAAAGTAGTTTTTTTGGCAATTTTTTTAACTTTTCAGGTACATACCTGAAAATACATATTAGATACACAAATCAGGACTTAATCGCGGTAACCTTTATAAATTACAATGTTTCACGGTCACAGGTCGGCTAATGAGAGTTTAGTGAGTTACGGGGACTCGTGTGACGGGAAGAACGATGTATGTACCATCATTTCAAACGTTAACTTGTTGTTTCGGGGGACGATTTTTAAGGCCTTTATATATTGTATAACATCTTTGTTGTTGCCCTTCATAATACAGAAGACGTTGTCAGCATACATTTTCACAGTTTTACGTTGCTTTTTTAAAATTTTCAAATACAAATTCATGTTTTCTCAAGAATGTAGGTGTACAAACGTAAAGTGTGATTTACGATTTAATAGATTGGCCCATTTCTCTTTTATAAATGGTGTGCAAATATTTATTTGTTAGCGGTTTCACCCTTGTAAGTCCCGATCCCGTGGGTATGTCAGGATAAATATTAGCCTATGCGTTAATTCAGGTCTCCAGCTATCTACATACCAAGTCATCGCAATCGGTTCAGCAGTTTTTGTGTGAAAATATTAGAAACATACATACCAAAACACAAATGTTTCCTCATTATAATATTAGTTTAGAAGTTTAATTAGTTTAGATTTATAATATTAGTTTAGATATTTTCATAGGTCTGTTGGTCTAGTGGTTAGTGATCCTCACAGCTAGCCAGAGGAGAACGGAATAGAAATTCCTACCCAGAAAACACAATCATTTGTTCTGCGGCTGGGTGTATTTTTTGCGTTTTTCATAAAAGTAGGTGGAATGTGTAAAGTTAAAGAGATTATACTTTATGTTTTTTTACATTTTTTATTATCTGCTTTTGTTAGAAACGGAGTTAAAAATACCTGGAAATTGAAACCGTCATAACTTGTAAACGAATAGATTTTTTCTAAAATTCTTATTGTAACTGCATGCTAGAGTCATGCCTTTTAAATAGTTTAAGTAAGTGTTCCTTTTTCAAATATATCCTGTATATGTATGTTTATCAGCAGTCTGGTAACCATAGTAAAGGGTCTGCCTTATTCGGGATCAGACGGCCGTGTGACGGCATTTATATAGATTTCATTAAGCTAGACGACCGTCTTAATGCTTATATGCTTATGTTCATATGCCTCAGGTAAAGTACTTTTTTAGAACAAAAATGGTACCCCCATGTCCTTTTCTGTATATCTGACAAAGTATTTGCAGAACTTCATGTTGATCGGTTAAGTAGTCCAGGCGGGAAATAGTACAAAAAAAAACAATCTCACCTTCGCATTTGAGACCAGTGCAGATATTTTATTGATTAAAAAAACATGCTGCTGTTATACGAGTAAGCACGAAATCTGTTGAAAACGGAAGAAAATATAGCGAAATCGTCGGGAAAAACAAATTAAAGTTGATCCGAGTCACAAGGCCGACATGGTTAACTTTCAGGGGGTAATTGTTTTTTAGGATTTCCAACGAAACTAAACCTCTTATCGATGTAAAAGTTGTAGATTTTATATATAATATTTATATCGGTTGCCTTTAATTTGTTTCTCCTGTTGGTTGCGCTATATTTTCGTACCTTTCCAAAAGTTTTCATGCTTTTATAAATGTTTTGATGATTTGCCTCTTTAAAAAAATGCACAGACCTATTTATGATGTTAGTTAGGATTATTTTAAAATTATTGTTAAAAACGTTATTTGTTATCCAGAATTTCACCGATTAACGATGTTATCAGTCCCATAGAGACTAGAATTGACAAATTGGCCGACTAATGCCTTAAAAAATATATAGATAAGAATCGCTAACATTATACTCAGTTACCTATACTTTTCTGTTAAACCCTAAACATATGAGCAACATCTGCATGGCGACTTTGTGCCAATTTGCAAAATCTTGTTGGAAATTGCTAGCCTAATAGATATCATTTTCATATTTTAAGTGTAATAGTAGCTGCACGATCACTAGAATATCCAATATAATGTTTGGTTAGCAGCTCTAATACATAAATTTTTGATAAGACTTTCAACCGCTTAAGAGTTTTATTATAATTATGTTTTTGTTACAATATTTGTAAGTATTCTAGGTGTATATATTACTGATTATATCCATGAGCTTGTTTATCAAAACATGCGGGTACGAATAACAAACTATCAACGTCCATCAAGTGGATTTTAACACCGTTCAAACAAAGAATTTCATCAGCTATAGTTAGTCTAACTATATATTCTTCCGCATTATTACATTTATCAATTGAGATATTTGTAGGCTGACGTTTTTAAGTTTCGAGTGACGTTTCGGGGAAAATATGTCAACAACGATCAAGGACTAAATGGGGTCCTAAGGGCGAAAAAACCTTAGTCTGACAAGGTCGGTGTATTAGTTAATGCTGTTCAGTGTCATTATTCTAGGGAATTTACGCATGGTTGACTAATGGTTTAACTGCTTTCCCACCCATTACGTCGATGGATCGCCTATCAGGATTACATCTGATATCGATTCAAATGGCCAGTTGATGTTTCTGTCCTAGTGACCTCACAGTCGGACCAATCACAGGACGGACGTTAGGGTACGTGACCCCGGCCTCTTCGAGCTACTGTAGTCTCAGTATCGTTTCCCCATCCGAGACTTGCGCTATCCCCTTTTAGGGTAAGGGATACCGCAAGTCTAAGTTTAAGTCTGAGTTTAAGTCCTAGCTCCTTTGCTCTATCCATTTTCCTTTCTCCAATTTACCTTCTTCCTTTGTCACTTCTGAAAAAGATTACATTCTTAAGGAGAGTTGGTGCCAGCCGTAAAAGAAACTGGCCAAAACCCTTTGCAATATTACCTACACCATGGCAGGAAGATGATCGATGCAAATATGTATGTATTTTTTTTTTATCGTATAGGGGGCAAACGAGCAGACGGGTCACCTGATGGTAAATGACTACCGCCGCCCTTGGGCACCTGTAACTCAAGAGTCACAATTGCGTTGAGGCCCTTTAAGGTGGGAGTAGGAGAAGAAGGCGAGCTGGGGAAGAGTGGGTAGAGGGGAGAGGAGAAGGACGGGAATAGGGGAGAGGGAAGGGCTAGGGCCTCCGGTAACCTTACTCACGCGGCGAAATGCAATGCAAGCATAGCTTCACTGCCTGTTTTCTGTGAGGCCGTGGTATCGAGCGGAGTCGAGCCAGCCTATATGTGCCGAAGCATGTCTCTCCGACGTAAAAAGTGATGTTCAATTTTATTTTAGGTGCAGTACTACTAGTGCCTGTAAATAACAGTTACTGTTCAACATTATTATAATAATATAATATATATAATAATCATGTTTGAAAAATGTTCAGTGTTCAATGTTCAAAATTTTAGCTGCCAACGGACCTTCGTCCCACAGGAGACTACGGTAAAACAAAAGCTCAATGTTTTTCGTCAAATTGAGGTCACGAAGATTGAATTCAATTTGATTTCCTGATTCATCTCGCGTTATATTCCATTATTTTTACATTTCGTAGGATATGATTGTCATAATAGAGTAAATAATAATAAAGAAAAAAGGTTTAAAACAGGTCTAATTTAATTTAAATAGAAGAGATTTAAATGAGTACTGACACGACATATTTATTTATTAATAGTTAGATTTTTTCTAAAATCATAAAGGTTACCTACAAACGTCTTTTTATTATAATATTAAAAGTAGTGTTTTACTTTTGACACTTCGATTTTTCACAAAATTCTTGACTGTTTATCTTCTGATAATACTGTCACTTTATTTATTGAAAGACTATCAATGGGGTTGTCGAGATAAATTTCCAATTGCGTAATTTTGGAAGAGTCACAAACGATTATGAATTTTAGTGTCGGCATAATATTGACTACATTCCAACTTCACCACTATGTGCATATACTCGTATGTCTGCTGCGTTGGTAAAGTATCATAAACAATCGCTTATGTTGGCGTGATCTCGTGAAGTCTTGGTGTCAATTCCTGTGTCGTTTTCAATTGTCATGATTTTCTTTTAGTTTAGTAGTTCTTAGTAAAAGCACAGATGAAACTTACTGGACAGAGTATTGGTAACAGGTGGGGTCAAAACTATATCTGGCAATATGTGGGTGTAACAGCTCTCTGCCTATCCCATGCAGGGAATATATAAGACCAAAAGAAAATGTAATATTACAAGTTACATATTTGTTAAAAAGTTTTTGATTTAAATGACGTCTGCAAGATAAATTTTGGAATCATAGAAACTAGTTTAAAAAATAAATGCTGCTATGAATCCAATTTTTTTTTTATTCTACGTCGTTGGCAAACAAGCATACGGCTCGCCTGATGGTAAGCGGTTACCGTAGCCTATGGAAATTCAAATGAAGTAATGCCCATGGGCACAATAGTGTTTATAAACAAAAAATAAGATTATATTTTTATATTCTAAATAAACACAAATATGATTAAGCTGTAAGCAGTACCACAACTGGGGTAACGATAATTATGATCATAATAATAATAATTGTCTCGACACCTTACACACGGCTGTCTGATTCAAAACTAAGCAGAGCCGGTACTATGCTAACCAGACTGCTGATAAACGTAGGTACTTATATATCAAAGAGAAATGACACCTAGTAAAATTTGCTAGCTAGAGATCGTGGTATCCATTCCCACCCCTAGGTGGACCACCATTCTGACTCATTTACTGAAACCATGATCTCTAGCTCAGCAGTCACGATAACTAGCCAATAGACCTACAACAGGCCTGTTTAATGATGTGATCACATGAAATGTGTGTCTTCTACGTGAGCCAGACACAATGTTTAAGTTGGTTAAGTGTATACTAAGTAAGACCTTTGTCACGATATAATATTCGCATTTATTTGGAATAAGTGACCTCACTACATAAAATAATATTAAAAAGTTATATATCCATGATCTCGAGGAATCAATATCATTACTTACAAAAATATAAAATTAAGAATTCTATGATCAAATATTGATATTTGAAATGACAATAAAATATGTGTCTTGAAATATACCTATTAACAGCATAATAGACCAGACGAAAAGGTTCTTATATTAATATCCATATTTAGAGATAGATTCCCGGCGTTGATAGAATTATTAAAGACGTACAATGTGCGACTTATCAATTTGTGTTGATCTACTTTTGAGCGGCAATCTCGTTATATGTTATAGGTACCTTTCTTCTCATTTGTTGTATTCAGAAGGTTGAATATCTATTAATTCACTCACAGTTGAAAGTCCCTTATTTACTACCTCACTAGTAGAGTACTAGTTATTTATACTTATTTACTGAAAACAGTATATACTCGTACTAATAAGATTTTTAGTGAACAAGTATTTAAAACCCAAAATTACATCGCCTTAGATTTTGACAAAAATGGTGACATATCAGTTTATATCTTGGATATCTCTGTGGTAGAGCACTTCTAACTTTAAGCGGCGTCATGGTTTCCGTTCCTTCCTAAGGTTTGATTCTTTTCAAATTAATAATTATAATAAAAGTAGGTACCGTAGATTCTTCAAAGCATATAAAAAAATTATGAGAGAGAGTTATGAGAATATATTGTTTTTGGGACATTGGAAGCATAATCAAAAACGTTCTGTCCATGGTCCAAAGTGATTCCGCTGCCTCATTTTGAAAGGAAATGATGTTGGCTAAAGAGGCGGCGAAAAAGAAGAATACTAGTCCTCTCCCGTCCCGCAGAAGATGCACCAAGTGCCTCCAGCTTATTTATAACGAGATTTGTAATTTATTCAAACATTTTAAACAAAACAAGTGAAATATTTTTGCATTAAATATTCCATAATTTTTTTTTATCTGTTCAGTTTTTGTTGTTTTCTATTCAATACTTAGTAGAACATTTATTTTGTTACAGAATCCTTAAAAAACAATTGAAGACGCATGACGAAGCATGGACAGCGGAGGCAACAATACCACATTATATGAAGACGTTGACTTGTACCCAACAGAGCAAGCACTTCATAAAGATATGAATTCAGGCCATAACTTACTAGAGAATTTATTGTGGCCAGTTGAAAAGTGTGTGGAAAACTTACTTCGTAATGGTTCACAGCCAGATAATATTACGGAAATCACGTTATTTTATAACGGTACGAAAGTCACATGTCTACCCCATGCCCCAGTTTTGACTAAAAGCACAATAATTAGGGCAAGCGTTTTATCAGCAATGGCAGTTTTATCTTTTTTTGGCAATGTGGCTACGATCGTGAGTATCCAGCGAGGTAAAAGGGGTCGTGGAAGAGCGAGACCTTCATGGACAGCTATATACAGTCTGATATTTCAACTAAGTATTGCAGACTTATTAGTGACGGTGTTCTGCTTAGCTGGAGAAGCAGCGTGGTCACTAACAGTGGAATGGTACGGCGGAAATATTGGTTGTAAAATATTCAAGTTTCTTCAAATGTTCGCTCTGTATTTAAGTACTTTTGTACTAGTACTAATTGGAGTAGACAGATGGTTGGCCGTAAAGTATCCTATGCAAAGTATGGCTACAGCAACAAGAAGTCGCAGATTAGTAATTATAGTGTGGGTGTTGAGCTTCGTATTAAGCATACCACAGGTCAGTACTCTTTAATCAGTTTTCAGAGAAACGTCGAAACTATTACTCAGCTTCTTCCTGTAAAAGTTGTTTTATGAAGATACTGAGAACTCTCTTTATTGTATATTAAGAAAGTCACAAAGTCGAAGTTTTACTTTGTGATTTGAAACTTTTGTAATTAAAATAGTTACGTTAATTAACTGTCGGCAGTGGAGTTGTAGGTTTATCTGATTCGAGATCGAAAATACGCAAGATTGAACTGTATGCTGTAATAAACAAAACTATTAAAATAAAACTTTAACTTACGTAGCATAGGTAGAAATTCATTTTCATGTTAATTACCAAAGTAAGAATTAAACATGAACATAAGAAATAAATAAGGTGAATATAATATTATATATTACAAATAGATGAATATTCTAAGTCAGACAATTATTCACGCCTTTTAAAATATCTATGACAAATTTAGCACAGTTATATGAATGAATACTTTAACCTTGACAAAACTTCGTTGTAATACCGTATAGATATAAATATTTATATATTTTTTCGAACCTTAACGTTTTCTTTTATTTCTTTTCGCTTTGTCGATTTTTAACCTTATCTTAAAAGGTTATTTTTAGGTAGATTTCGAAGTCGATTCGTCGAGTCGAGATTAAAAGTCTACCTATTGGTTTTGTACCAGTGGTCGAGTTTTCCAAAAATTTCTTCACAGGAGGTCTAGTTATAATCCCTAGACCCCAAAACAACCGCCAGTTAAAAAGTTTAGATATATATATATTATATATGTGTATATATGTATGTACCTCAATTTTACCGGCACGATAGAGGTTATACACCGATTGCTTTCAAACTTGGACGACAAATCAACAGGGAAAAATTAAGGTTAAGTTCGTGAATGGAGGATATTCCCCCAAAGGAGGGGGGGACTGGCTGGCAGATTTTCAAAATATTTAAAAAACACGAAATCTACCTCGGCGGACCTGCTGCGGGCCCGAATTATTTTTTTCGACATTTGCAAACTCTCATGGCCGTCACTACCACCCGGATTTTCAGAGTGACGGTACGACGGATTAGAACTGAATAAAACCATACGGTGTATTATATAATACTGCACCTAAAATAGGAGGGGGTCCGGGAACGACGGTCCCCTCCTAGCGCCTGCCTGCAAGCGTGGGTCGTTACGTGAATTTTACTAAACGTAACGTGACTAATTACTTAAAAGGCGTCTTAAAAGGCGTCGACAACTAGTAACGAGTACGCGTGATTTTCGTAACTAGTCTCATCTCAGTGTGCGGCTACTTACTTAGTACGGCCTCGCTACGCACGGAACGTAGTCATGTCGTAACGTCTCAAGTCAAAGCTACGGTTTTGTGGTTACAGTTAAATCAGTAAGTGTCTAAATCAAATAAATTTCCCTTCATAACTTATTCAGGGTTAGGACTGACTGCCTTAAATAAATGGTGTTTTTATTTGTTTGAATAGATTTTTTTGAAATAAAGTCAAAATATTAAATCAATATATCAAACCAGCCTATCTCTCAAAAAAGAAAGATCTTAATTATTAATATCATTCGTCAACGAAACAAAACAATTATTTGTATTTAACACGATTCATCTAACAGAAGCACTGAGATTATTTAAAGATAAAGTCAACATAAAAGGACTACTCTGATACTAACCTCTGAAATTATAGACACATGCATCAAAATTATATGCATTGCAGTAAAACTTACGCTGTTTTTCTCTCGGCTCGTGCATCTGTTGGGTGGGGCACATGTGTGAGTGTGTAAATCTGATGCATGTATTAATTATACCTGAGTGTCAAGGAAACAGCATTCGTATAGCACAACGAGTTCTCATTGTAACGTACCTTAGTTAACTTGAACCTCCGTTTGTATGACGCATCAACAAAACGACGTCTCAACTTATAATAGTTACTTAGATCGTGTATGTTGTAGCGAAAATAACGTAGTCGCGAAATCATTGGTGTTTTATTTGGCTTGAGACTAGTTATGCGGTTATATGTTACGTTGCTAGCTACTGTAACTAGTGCCGTGAAATAACGCCCACACCTAGTGAATCTCTTAATAGGCGACGTCCAGGCAGTTTTTTTGTAATTATTTTACTATAATCTGTCTAATTTATGTTAGGACATTCAATAGTTAATATGGTTAATACTCATGGCGTGCTCGGTATGTGGCCTGTACCGTATTCTAATTTATTTTGGTAATTGCTTCACTTTGTGTCTCACACCCTATATACACGGCTACCGTGACAGTAGCGGGTGTCAATGATCGAGGTCTTTGTTGACTACTTCCTCTTCGATTGGTTGCCGGCTGTTTGGAAGCAGGCTTGTCTAATATGTTTCCTGTCGCTAGACACTGATTACCCCGCAAGTACACCATCTAGGGGTGTGCTTGCGACTGAACAACCCATCAGCGTTGCATCCCCTCGCCACACACCTAAGCTTTCTGCCTCGCAATCCAAGTGGCTAAACCAAGACCCTCATCCGAGGCCGCGCCCGGATGGTACTCCTTGGCCATGATACTCCTTCCATGATAATGAGAGTACACGCCAAGCCCGTCCTGGTTCATATATCATCCCAGAAGATTAACAGGAGACCCAGGCTAGGATGTGTAATTTTAAAAGAGGTTTTCTTAATCACAGCTCCAAAGAGTCGCGAGATGAATCAAAGAAAAAATAAAAGGGCAAGAACGAACTGATATTATGATTTGTTTGTTTCAGGTTATTATATTTAACGTAGTCAGAGGCCCTTTCATTGAAGAATTCTCCCAGTGTGTTACACATGGGTTCTACACAGAACCATGGCAGGAACCAACTTACACCACATTAACATTTTTCTTCATGTTTATTTTTCCACTGGTCATACTTGTCTCAACATACGTATCTACAGTACGAACTATTGCTCGTAAGTATACAACTTATTCTACATTTAATAATATATAAATTGTTTCATTTATTCAATTATTATTTTTCCTATAATGTTGTAGAATTCGTTGTTTTCTTCTCATCATCTCATCTCATCTTTAAACTACTACAAGAAGAAGAAATGGACAAAGCAACTTTACTACAAAATTTTTATTTAAAAGAAAAGTGAAACTACTCTCCTGATCTCACCGAGAACAGACTAGACTAACTTGAGTGACTTTCTGCATCAGATTCATATTTAGTTTGCGTAAATACGATCATATGTTGAAATTTCGGAAACAACTCAAATGGTTATCTATATACCTACGCCGAAATACTCACATTCTTTTCTTTTTTATACAATGTATTGTTTAACCCTTCGCTACCTTCCTATCACAAGGAACGATTCGAGTTCCTACATTGTACACATCCGCGATCTCTAAGGTCATCACAAAAATTTGCAACTGATAATGCCGGAACACTCTAAGGCATTTTATGATAAATCCTTCACAGTAACTGCAAATGGTTTATGGAATGCATTACCTGTAAAAATTAGACGAGCTCAGAAGGGCTTAAGCTCTTTCATTAAAGCACTTGTAAAAGAACACTATCAAACACTATAAGTGGTGTACAACTCTCTCACATTGTGCAATAGACTCCCTAATAAGTAACTCAACTAAATTGCCTTACTAATTATTATAGTACACTAAATAATTATATGTCTGTGTTTCCTGTATTCAATATATATATATTATGTAGATAATTTACGTATTCCTTTTCATCCCCTTTTTTACTCTCAGATAAGTCGTAATATCATTCGCTTTACCTAGATACTATATTGTTCCCGTCCTAAATATTTTTAGTATGCCACCAGCTACGCCTTATTTTCCTCTATTGTTTTCATACAAAGGTTGTCTGGAAGACATATTTTTTAGCGATAAGACCGCCCATTGTACTTGCTGCTTAGTATAAACTGTTACTAACTATGTTTAATTTTTGTCTAACTGTTGTGTACAATAAAGAATGTTCTATCTACTCACTGAACGTCTTTAGATTGAAATGAACATGACAGTCGTGTTAAAAACTATGAATATCCAAATTGTGATCTGTGCCAAAGTGTGATATAATGTCTGTACATTATTTTTCACTTTGTCCGTGTCTATCTGTACATAGTTTTGTGAGCAGGGTGGGTAGGTGTCGGTAGGAAATAAACTGAACACGAAAATAAAGTCAAATCAGCTAATAATAATAAAGACATTAAGTAACACAGAAATCACTGTCTAGCACAGTTTCTACGATGCCTGTTCTACTCGAAACGATATTGCAATAAGACCTCCCAGTGGTGTCACACGCCGACTCGTACACTCTGTCCAGCGCCAATAGATGGCGCTTGCGTCCAGTTTTGACAGCAAAGTGTCCATATTGGGTAGTATTTAACCAACTCGGACATATAGAGAGATAAGACAAATAAGCTATATATATAATAAATAGCTTATTTATCTTATCTAAAGATCGTCACTATAAGTTTCAAGTACGACCCAAAAACTTTCTTAAACCACAGACAATTACAGCTTTAATTGTTATTTGTTGACGCAATTAAAGTGGAAACGAGGGTTACCGAGGACAAGACAAATCGATTAAATCGGAGTCGATCCGAATAAAAACATAGCGTCTCTAATATCAGACCTTCTGCTGATATCTTTAGAGACTAGGTGACGAACAGCGTTTGCCGATACCAGTAAGGTATCTGGGTAATATTTTACAGAGGTTTTCTACCTCGTTAACCCGAAGAGCAATAATTCCTGCCCGTGACCATATAGATTTACCCGTAGAGATAAAGGCCTAACTTAGGCGCAAGGATGGTATACATAAATGTATGTATATTAATGCCGATACTGGCATTTTACGATGCATCGATAACGATATCGATTTAGTTTTCTTCCCTCTGAAAAATAGACAATATTGCATTAGTTTTCTTCCCTCTGAAAAATAGACAATATTGCATTACTATACATATAGTCTAGTCAGCACGTTGAAAAACGTGTTAATTCTTGATACTGCGAATTTAAATACGTGCGATAGCTCGTTGGATTTGTCATGACGTCTAGAAAAATGTGCATAAATTTCAAACCCACACCTTTACTTTTATAACTAACTAAATTCCAATTGTTAATATGCATTAACAATTGGAAAAGATATAAACAATTAAAGGTTCCAAAAAGATGGGGTCTACTTTTTCGGGAAAAACTCAAAAGCTGTTAGTGCTAGGGAAATGAAACTAAAAGACTATGAAAGAGGAGGAAATTTCCGAAAGAAATATTGACTGGGAGTCAATATTTTTTTCGGAAAATCGACTTGATGACGGACTTGACCTCTATTTTTAAAAGTTTTTATTTAATGTTGAAAATAGAACTCCGCGCGGCTAGCGCACTACCGTAACGCTGCCTCGAATCCGGCGGAGTTAACTCTTAGTAATTCTTTCTTTTTGTTCTCAGTAAGTGAAAAATTATTCCAGCCAGAAGTGAGAAGACAAGAGAAAACGCACTTCACCCCAGACATGAACAGGCGTAGATTAATAAATAGAGCAAAAATGAAGTCTTTACGAATGTCGGTAGTTATTGTAGCTGCCTTCCTCATTTGGTGGACTCCTTATTATGTAATGATGATGATTTTTATGTTTTGGAACCCGGACAATGAAGTAAGTATTCCAGTAGTTTTTGAAGTGAAATAACCTTGACCTCACGTAATTCACTTCCTTAGCTGTTCGTTCATCGTGAGTTTTTATATAGCCTATGTACAAAACATTTTTATGTAAAAATAGGTCCTCATTTATTAAGAATTAAACAGACAAGCATGACCTAATATTAAATCGTAAATACATTACTACATAATATATTATAGTTTTAACATATCGTAACTACAATGATCTGATTTACAAAGGAATCAACCTGATTTCGTTTGGTGGGTAAAGAGTAAATTTTTTATTTGATGCTTTATATCATCTTTACCAAGTGGTGGAGCGCCAATATATTTATAAAATGCATACATAATCGCACCATAATATATTTCGTTATATTATAAATTTCATAGTCTTTATAGTAAACCACATTCTGTTTGTCGAATGCAATTAGTGCTGGTACTGCTGTAATATTGCCAATGTACTCGACGATCTCAAGAGATGGCGTTAGCAGTCTTCAAATAATGTAAACGCGCTGCACCTGATTGGTGCAAGAAAAAACGGACATACCTTGCTCTCATCGCTTTTCGCTAAGAAGACGCCTTTTAATATAAAAATTTTGTTCCGCCACGGACATCAGTTATATTTCTCGTGAAAAGAAGCTGATTTTCCGTTAGTCCTATAGCCGTGTAGTGTTTGGACTCGCTTGTAACCTTTACAAGGTGTATGTGGAGTGCTCCAGTCTACGATCGTGACCGGCCGGTCAATACCTTGCAAGAGACCGTAGAAACCTCGCCGCTGCTCGCTGCCTTCTGGAGGATCGGGACTTGGTCGGTGTTGCAGGTTAGTGCTGGCATGATTGTTTTGATCGATAGAAGTGGTTTACTTCCCTACACCTCGTACGCTAACTGTTGAGCAATCACACCCTGGTCGGGCTATTTACACGCCTGACCATACAATTTGGTACTTCGAGCCGGATAGGCCAGTGATTCACGTAAATATTGGTGAATTTACTTTTCTATTCATATCATAAAAAAGATTCACGTAATTCTAGTGAATTCTTGCCGCCATTTTTCCTCGCTCACAGATTTACGTAAAATTGGTAAATTCTGTGTTTAAAACGCACGAGAACTACGTAATTATTGGTAGACTCGTATTTAAATATAATTAATTGTTAGATTTGGTGAATTACGTATTAATTGGTAATAATATCCATTATACTCAATTTAGTTGAACTTATTTATACCTACCCACTTATTAACCGCTCCACCACTGTACTTTACGCTAAGTCATTTTAGGATTTAATTTTAACTTGTGTTTTTACACTAACTAGGTAGATATACCTATCACTTTGTAGTTGTATTGTGATATTATTTTATAAACATGACGGAAAGCGAATCAAGCCGCGAAGTCATGTTGGTTATGTTGAATCAAAAGAAAGAATTATTATTTCAACGTATTAATCGTATGTACACATCGTCGAAAGGTATAATTTCTTTCGATTCATCAACGCGAGCTAACGAGAATTTTCTGGCTGAAACGGAGATAATGGATGAGTTACGCGATAAATTTGAGTCCATTGTTGATAAAATAAATAATATAAATTTGTTATCAAAGATTACGGTCAATCCCGAGTATTCTTGCCTCGATTCATTTGATGATTTATACTCGAGAGTTAAACGCGTTAGAAATAAAATATTAACCACTTCTAAGGTGCGTTCACTCGAGACCAGTAGCTCGATCAAGTCCGTAGTGAAATTAGAACCTTTAGTAATTCCGAGTTTTGACGGACGCCCTGAAAACTGGAATACCTTTTATCAGTCTTTTAAAGCTAATATTCATTTGAATCAACAGCTTTCTGACTCGCAACGTGTACAGTATCTAATTTCTAAACTCACCCACGACGCACTAAAATTCACTTCCGGTATTCTTCCGTCAGGTGAAACATATAAAATACTGTGGGATAGTTTGGTTAAGAAATACCACGACAAACGCTCATTAGGTACATATTATCTCAATAATATACTGGACTTAAAAACTTGCTCGCACACTGCGAACGCTCTTGATACCTTTGTTAGTAAATACTCCGCTTCGATTTCAGCTCTAAAAGAATTAGGCATAACAGATCTAACTGATTTTATTTTTCTTCAATGCGCTTTGAGAAGGATGGATCCTCAAACCATCCAAGCCTTTGAACTTTCGATTCGGGATGTGGAAGTGCCTACGACACAACAGCTTATCGCTTTTATACAAGATCAGGCTAAGATTTTGGAGCGCTCAAACCCGCGAAATTGGTCATATACGAAACCCGCTGCTGTTGTTACGTCGCCCTCACGCGACCGGCGCGTTCATCACACCTCCAAATCTTACGCAGCAGTTACCGCGAATTGTTGTTTGTGTAGTGGTAACCATCGACATTTATATGATTGCGCTCAGTTTAAAACTATGCGAGACGCAAGGGCTAGATATGAGTTTATTAAATCGAAGTACGGTTGCGTTAATTGTTTAAGCACTTTACATAAACTTCCGGATTGTAAGAGTACGTCAGTCTGTTTCTGTAATAAAAGACACCATAGGTTATTGCATTTTGATAGTAATAATTCGCAATCGCATGCGGCTATGGTAAATACCGCCGTCGCGTACTCGCCGCCGCCCGCTCATCGAGCGACCGTTACTTCGCCCGCGCCTTCTCATCGCGCTCACACGACTTCGTCATGCATTCGAGCGCCCCCGCTTGCTACAGAACCAGTTACACATACACAGTCTTACACTTCTTGTCATAAGGGTGATATACTTTTGTCAACCGCTCAGGTATACGCGCGCTCTAAGGGTAGCGCTGGTATCAAATCTGTAGTTAGGTGTTTGATAGATAATGGCTCGCAGAATAATCTAATAACATTTGCTTGTTCTAGTTTATTAAATTTACCGATAATACCGTTAAATAATTCCTATGTTAAAGGTGTTGGTTCCGCTTCAAGTCCGATAATCGGTTATGTTCATTTAGACATTGAATCCCGTATTTATCCGGATCAGAAATACACTATACATGCGCTTGTTGTAGAATGCATTACGGATCAATTGCCTTCGAAATTTATCGATTGTGATCGCGACCTAGATTTTCGTAACCTTCCGCTCGCTGACTTAAGCTGGAATATTCCGGGCAAGATTGATTTATTGTTAGGTGCCCAGCTATTCCCATTTATATACTTAGGAAATATGGTCGAGTGTGGGCCGCGCGCACCGTGTGCTTTATCTACAACATTTGGTTACGTACTTATGGGAGATTACCCGCGTAAACATATTTTACCTACTGCCGCGTCTTTTTCTGCGTTAGCGCTTAATGATATAGTGCAAAAGTTCTGGGAACTTGAAGAAGTACCCATGAAACGCTTGTTGTCACCAGAGGAGACAGATTGCGAAAATATTTTCACGGCTACCGTGACCCGTGACGACGTAGGTCGTTATACAGTTGCATTACCGTTCTGTAGGGACCCTTCGGAATTAGGTAATTCGCACGCTACCGCTTATCGCCGTTTCGTTTCACTCGAGCGTAAGCTCCGTCAGGCACCGATAGTGCGCGAAAATTATAACAAGGTTATTCAGGATTATATTGATAACAATTACCTCAGTCCTGTTAAAGAATCTGAGCTGTCCTCTGATGGTTATTATATACCGCATCACGCAGTAGTCCGACCTGATAAACCGATGCCGCGCATCGTATTGGACGCGAGTGCTAAAACGCATACAGGACTTTCGCTTAACGATATATTACATATTGGACCCAATTTACAGGCCGATCTGTTTTTATTATTGTTAGGTTTTAGATTATTTCCTATTGCAATGAACGCTGATATAAAACAATATTATTTACGGATTGGTGTACCAGTAGACCAACATAAATACCTACGCATTTTATTTAGATTCAACGAATCGGAAAAAATTCGAACTTATGCCTTTAATAGGCAACCTTTCGGTCTCAAGTCAAGCCCTTACATAGCTATGCGCACTGTGCGACAGCTGGCTACTGACATGAGTCCGCTCTATCCTGATGCCGCGAAAGTGGCAGAGACCTGTCTGTATATGGACGATTTGGTTCTTTCTATTGCAAATGAGGATACTGCCACGCAATTAGCTCACAACTTGATTAAGTTTTTCAAATCGGGTGACTTTGACTTAGTGAAGTGGTCTAGCAATTCACCAGTGCTACTTGACTCGCTTCCCGACACGCACCGCAAGTCGCTTGATTTTGATGTTGACAATAATGTCTCTAAGGTCTTAGGTCTCTCATGGGAACCATGTGAAGATAATTTTCATTTCACATGCGCCGCAATTAATGAAAGGTGCACCAAGAGAAACATACTCTCGATGGTTGCACGACTATTTGACGTGCTCGGATTGGTCGCGCCTGTGATTCTCTATGCCAAGTTGTTAATTAAGGAACTGTGGCTCAGCAAGTGTGATTGGGACGATCCTGCACCGGAGCACATACGCACCCGTTTTTTCGCTCTTGCGCAAGAACTTCAAATGCTTGACACTTTAAGGATTCCACGTCATGTAGGCGTCGAAGTTGGTTGTGAATTACGTCTTGTTGCTTTTTGTGATGCTAGCATGAATGGTCTGGGATGTGTCATTTATGCCCATTGTACCTACCCGTCTGGCATTCAAACTCGCATTCTTTGCGCTAAATCAAAGGTTTCGCCAACAAAAATCACTACGCTCGCTCGCTTAGAATTATGCGCTATTTTACTTATGTCAAAATTAATAAAAACTGTGCGAGACACATATGCAACACGTATGACCATTGCCGGGATATACGCATTTTCTGATTCCACTATTGCTTTATCATGGGTTCATTCTTCACCACATCGTTGGTCAGTTTTCGTCGGTAATCGCGTCGCTCAGTGCCAAGAAAACTTGGACTCTAAACATTTTTATCATATTGCCGGAGCTAGTAATCCAAGTGATTGTCTTTCGCGTGGTATGCTTCCATCGCAACTTTTGACCCACGATTTGTGGTGGAAAGGTCCTCCGTGGATTCGCAGCTCATCTGAGAAGTGGCCGATTAAGCCATTCTCGCTTAATAATTGCTCTGTCTTGCCTGAACTCAAGGCAAATGTGTTGGCTGCCATTACTCACACAGAGCCGCCGTTGCTGTGTACGTTAGCACAACGTGTTTCTTCTTGGGAAAAGTTGCTACGTATCACCGCATATGTATTAAAATTCGCAAGACCTAAAGTTAAGGTCGAACCTCGTTCTATAGCAGGGTTGACAAGTGCTGAGAATGCGTTAATTCTCGCCGTTCAATCTGTGCACTTCTGTGAAGATATCAAATTGATCAAGGCTGATAAATTACCTTCAAAAAAGCTGCAAAGCCTCTTCGTCTTCTTAGACAAACAAGGGATTTTACGCATTGGAGGAAGACTTTCTGGATCAATGCTTCCTTTCGAAGCTAAACATCCGGTTCTTCTCCCTAAACGCGATCATGTCGTTGACTTAATAATACAGCATTTTCATGTTGTTAATTGTCACACCGGACCTGGACTTCTTATGTCTATTATACGACAACGCTACTGGATCTTGGATGCCAGGACTGTTATCAGGTCCAAGTTGCGAAAGTGCAACACTTGCTTTAAATGCAACCCAACGCATCCAACGCCTATAATGGCTGATCTTCCTGATTACCGTGTTTCAGAGGCCAAGGCATTTTGTCACACTGGTGTAGATTACGCTGGTCCGATAAGGACAATCCTTTCTCGCCGCAGAGGTCAACATGCGCAAAAGGCGTACATCGTTCTTTTTGTTTGCATGGTCACACGTAGTCTACATATTGAAGTGACCAGTGATTTAACTACTGAAAACTTTCTAGCCGCTTTTAAACGCTTTATTTCCCGTCGAGGACCAGTTTCATGTCTCTATTCCGATAATGGATCTACTTTCATCGGTGCGAAGGCACATTTAGATGAGCTGTATAGTTTTTTATTGAACTCTAGCTTCAAAAACGCGCTGTCGAATGAGTTGCTCTCTCGACGCATAGAGTGGAAGATGATTCCCCCAAGATCACCAAATTTTGGTGGGATGTGGGAAGGGAATATAAAGAGCATGAAAACGCATTTATATAGAGTAATAGGAAGTCAGTTACTTACATACGAAGAACTGCAAACT
This sequence comes from Callimorpha dominula, assembly GCA_949752705.1. Taxonomy (NCBI): domain Eukaryota; kingdom Metazoa; phylum Arthropoda; class Insecta; order Lepidoptera; family Erebidae; genus Callimorpha; species Callimorpha dominula. Next base: position 7,436,563 of record OX457005.1, read on the forward strand.
GTTCTTACTCAGATAGAGTGTATTCTTAACTCTCGTCCATTGAGCGTATTATCGTCAGACCCTTATCCTGAGGTGTTAACTCCCACGCATTTTTTGATGTCTACTCCGTTGCAATATTTACCCGCTGCTGATTTGTCAGATCAACGATTGAGTCTGTTAGAACGTAAAAAGTTGTTAGATAGTATGGTCCAATCCTTTTGGAAGAAATGGCACTTAGAGTATTTGCACACGTTGCAAGTTAGGCAAAAATGGGCTACTCCCGACAAACCGGTAGAAATCGGAACTGTTGTTCTTCTTGAGCAGGAGAATTCTCCACCGTTGCATTGGCCGTTAGGAGTAATTACGGACGTGTTCAGAGGCTCTGATAACGTTGTACGCGTGGCGATAGTTAAAACGCAAACTGGAATTTACAAACGCGCTGTAACTAAATTATATCCTATTCCTACACAATAAAATCAACTTAGTTTAAACCTTATTTTTTAGTTTAGGCCGCTATATTTATCATATTTATTATTTAATCGCATAATGCATGTGTTACTCTCAGTCAGTTAGAAAATTCGCGTGTTTTGAAACATCTTGTGATGTTCCAAGGCGGGGTGCATGGTGGAGCGCCAATATATTTATAAAATGCATACATAATCGCACCATAATATATTTCGTTATATTATAAATTTCATAGTCTTTATAGTAAACCACATTCTGTTTGTCGAATGCAATTAGTGCTGGTACTGCTGTAATATTGCCAATGTACTCGACGATCTCAAGAGATGGCGTTAGCAGTCTTCAAATAATGTAAACGCGCTGCACCTGATTGGTGCAAGAAAAAACGGACATACCCTGCTCTCATCGCTTTTCGCTAAGAAGACGCCTTTTAATATAAAAATTTTGTTCCGCCACGGACATCAGTTATATTTCTCGTGAAAAGAAGCTGATTTTCCGTTAGTCCTATAGCCGTGTAGTGTTTGGACTCGCTTGTAACCTTTACAAGGTGTATGTGGAGTGCTCCAGTCTACGATCGTGACCGGCCGGTCAATACCTTGCAAGAGACCGTAGAAACCTCGCCGCTGCTCGCTGCCTTCTGGAGGATCGGGACTTGGTCGGTGTTGCAGGTTAGTGCTGGCATGATTGTTTTGATCGATAGAAGTGGTTTACTTCCCTACACCTCGTACGCTAACTGTTGAGCAATCACACCCTGGTCGGGCTATTTACACGCCTGACCACCAAGAATACGAGTATTTGAGGAAAATACATAGGTATATGAAATTTTATGTCAGGTGAAGTTACTTTAAAGCCGCCTATTTCTCATTGAAAAGTAGAGAGACGTATTAAAACATTGGTAATTCATTTTTCTTTTATAGCTTAGCGAAGAACTTCAGAATGGTATCTTCTTCTTCGGAATGTCAAACAGTCTAGTCAACCCGGTAATTTACGGCGCATTCCATTTATGGCCCAAAAAGAGAGCACACCGACGCAGTGACAGGTAAAATTTCAGTTATTTTCATTAAAATAACCAGTTCTATAGTGTTTAAACAAAAAGTTAAACACGCTCGGCAATTGCTGACCATCCAGATACTGGATTTATCGACTATTTTAATTTTATCGACTTCAGTACAATCGGTTTCCTTTCAAAATTCCGCATCATGATTCGCAACAGAAATTTTTCCGTCAAAAACACAAAACAACGTTCAAGTCTGAACTTTACGGGTAACGAATATAGGTTTATGTTTGTATACTTATATTATAATATACATTGAAAGAAAAGAAATGTATGTGTAGGAACACAGACATCAAGGCAAGGGTTCGTGTTGCTATGTTTATTTGTTTACCTTTAAAGTGCCAGCCGGTTGGTTTCATGAATGTGATTGTTTTGAAAAGTCTTGTACTTTTTTTTTACCTCCGAAAAAAGCAAAGATACCTATTCCCTAAAAGGAATGTCACAATGTCAAATTTCCGCGTTTATTCCACTTGTCCCATCTAACCCTGAGCGCTAGGAAGAAAAAGTATATTTTTTTTCTATTTCCTTCCAGGAAATTCATCGTCAATATTCGGTTTTAATATCTTCCTTCGTAGAACTTGTATAACATTTGAAAAAAGGTTTTTGTTTTTTTTAATGGACTGGCTTCTGGGATTCCGGGATCACTAACATCCAGACCAACAAGTCTGGATGTTAGTGATCCTTACTACTGAGCCAGAGGGCTGAGCTCGTGGGTTCAAATCCTTCACAGGACAAATAATTGTGTGATGAGCATGATTATTTGTTCTGTGTCTGGGTGTAATTTATTTCTAATATGTATGTATTTAGTAATATATAAGTATGTTTATAAGCGATTTGGTTACGATAGTACGCTAGTAAAGGCTCTGCTTAATTTGCGATCAGACGGCCAAGTGCGAGTTGCGTTAAGTTATCATTATTAGAAATTGTAATTCAAATTGAGTGGTTTATTTTAAGGGAAATGTAAATTAATCTATTTTAATACTAGCTTTTGTCCGTGGGTTTGTTCGCATCAATGTAGATTCGTCAATGAATGCAAGCATCTCTCGAGAACAGTACGTTTTCAGGATAAAAGTTAATCTATGTCCTTTTCTGTTTTTCTGAAATTTCATGTTGTTCGATCGAGTAGTTAAATCGTAAATGCGTAACAAACAAACTCACTTTCGTTTTTATAATAACAAGTTAGTATAAACAAATAACAGCCGTACCATTTATATTTTTTATTGTTTTCTATGAAATGAAGAAGATGAAGATCATAATAAAAAAAAATAAGTTTAAAAAACTGTAACTCGACTACAAAAAATAAAAGTGAAATATAGTTTGTACAGTTTTTTTAACTTTTTTTTTATTTTATACTGTTCCGTTTTTTATTGATATGTAATAGGTATTAATTGTACAGCCGTACACAGTTTTACTTTTACTTCTTTGTCAACTATTTAAATACATAGACAATATGATATTTGTAGCAAACATGTCTTATTTCTTTTTTTTTTTGACGTCAGATATTTACTTGTAAAGTCCACCATATTAATTTTAGATACAATGTATATAGGTCACCCGGACTATTATTCAGAATCTATCGATACCTCATTCATCAATATCGGTTTAGTATTTTAGGCAGTACGGTGGAACACACGTAAATAAAAACATACATACATAGACTGTTAAAATCATTTTTCCTTTCGGCTTTGACGTAGTCGGGTAAAATGTCCTTTCATATAGCAGCCTGAAACAAATTGTTAGCTGCTAGCTTTGTGTTTCAAACCAAGTCATTATAAAATTCTATTTTGTTCTTGTGTCTTGTGTATTGTCGGCTGCAATACTACAGATCTTGATTCAATTTGAAATCTTGACCATGAACTTAATGATCCAGGTATTAATTTATATTTGTAACATATCTAAACATTATGTGATGCTATATTGTCTTCTATATTCGCGTTTAATCCAGAGCGATCCCATATGTAAGCATTCTACAAATAATATAGCAATATTAACATTTGTTGTCTTTCATAGGGAATCCGGAGGTCCTCATGCATCACTTCTTCGCCGAGGCAACAACACTTCTTCGATGCGTCTTACTACGCGATCGATGCGTTCTTCCGCAAAATATTCGAACGGGAATAACGTCAGTTTGTTATAACCAATGCGAGCAGCTATGGCCAATCAAGCCATACTGGAAGAAACAGTGCGATTTGGAACTTACAGACAAGTTACATGCAGGGTATGCATCGAAAGGCAGCGGCTGAGGAACAGACATAACTATACAGACTTGTAAACTCAATGTGAAATTTTTTGTGTGTTTAGTGGTATTTTACGTAAATATTTTTACGTGTATATTGTTACAAGAGATTAGTAGACATTAAAGTTAAAAATAAGCTTTTTTTGTTTCATTTTTAAGGTTTTATATTTCCCTGTTTATTAAATTTACATTAATAATATAAATAAATTGTAGATAAAAAAAAAAAAGAATAACACCTGTAATAACGAACTGAACTAAAAAGTAAAAAAAGAGTTCATCTATCTACATCCGCCTAATGGCTCCATCATCAGATCAGCTTCAAGTTGCCAAACTATAGTATTTTAAGACAAATCCCGAATTAAGAATTACTCCTGTGTCGCGGGGGACTTTACAAACATACAAACAACGGACACAAAGAACACCCAGACTGGGATGGGAATCGAGCCCACGACCTATGGTATAGCAGTCAGGGTCACTAACTACTAGGCCAACATGCCAGTCGATATTGCCATTTGATCTATGTACATAATATGTACATAGAAAGTATCATTACGATAGGACAATTAGAAAGAGATACAGATATTATTATTTGATTTGATGATAAGATCGTGATCCACGAAGATATTGTGGTAGTAAAACGAAGTACGGTGTTCAATGTGTCTGATAACTAAGCGTTTATAGTACTAAAGTGCTAATCTAAGAAACGTGCTACTTACTGTGATTACTTTAAGAGATGAGATGATTCGTCCAAAATTGCTTTTACAAGAGACAGTTAAAATACTAATTATTAAAGTTTTTAATTATTATTCTAGAATAAATCGAATTCGTGTACTCTTTTCAAAATACATTTTTTATATTATTTTGTCAAACAATGAACTTGTTTAAACTGTACAAAAAATATATACATTATAAAAATATATTTTTTCCAGGTCTCCAGCTATCTAGAGAAATTTTCGACCCTCTTTATCTTTGTTGGGGACAAAACTAGAAGCCTGAATTTTCAGTGACCAATAGGGCGTAATATAACAAGCTTCATTCCTTCATTTCATTCAATTTCAACCTATAGTTTAAAAAGTAATGCAAGTCAAAGTTTCTTAAATTTGTCACTGACTCATTCACTCTGTCTGGAAGAGGTTCCAGGTGCACTAGGAATATTTCCAGGGTCGCAGGCAACTTTACAAACTTTCACACAACGAACACAAGGAACAAGCGGACTCGGGACAACAATTTTTTTTTTTTATGGTATTGGGGCAAACGAGCAGACGGGTCACCTGATGGTAAATGACTACCGCCGCCCATGGGCACTTGTAACTCAAGAGTCACAAGTGCGTTGCCGCACTTTAACGTGGGAATAGGGGAAGAGGGGGAGAGGGGGGAAGACGGGCGAGGGGGATTAGAAGGGTGCCGAATTATTTAGTTTAACGGAGTGTTTAATTACCTATTGTGTATGTCAGGGTTCTTAGCAAGTAGTTTCTACAGTAACAGCCATCTATGTATAAGTGAAGTAAAGCAGTCCTTAGAAAAATTTGGATAAACATCTTACGGTATTTGGTTCCATCCTACAACGTTTTTTAAAAGTCTTGTTTGTATCTTTTCGTTCTAGGAATTACGCGTCGCGTCGCTTCACTTCACGCGAAGCTAGACGAAGTTACGTAATTTCGGGTCGTTCCTCTTTTACACCAAGAAATATTCGGACCATGGTGTGAATCGCGGAATGGCCTCTTTTGAATTGGCTGTTTGACACCAAGATCAAAACATGGTCCGAATCAGGACTCTAAAAAGAGCCGGCCCATACGTGCCGAAGCGTGGCTCTCCCACGTAAATATGATTATACGTGTACGTGTACGAATACGTACACGAATACGTGTACGAATATACAGCACGTGATATACTCGAATAAAAACTTTCGTGACTGGTATTCATATTAATTAAGGACATATATGTAGTTTTACACACGTTTATATTACGGCGACCTGCAACCGACGCGGTAGGACGCCTCACCACTTCAAAAAGGGCCCCCGTTGGGTCCAAAACTGGTTGGGCATCCCCGAAATAAAAGAGTACGGTTTTACTTACGTGAGTTAAAATGTAAGCATGCTTAATTAATTGATGATATGCGTAGATTGGATCGCGTTTCGCGTGACTACAGGTGATGGGTATAAAAAAAGTTCCAAAACACACGTTTTGGAATGTTCATGTTTTTTTATTCGCATAGTAGATCATCTGAATGACGCTAAAAGCTAATGATTTTAGAATTTTTTGCGAGTTTTTATACAAAAGCCTCATTCGTCGATCATATATCTTTTGAGACTAAAACAATAACGAAAAAAATATTGTTAGAAAATACTTTTAAATAAAATGGGTAACCTTTAAAGTAAACGATTTGAATGATTACTTAAGTAGGTATCCTTATTTACTTGAATGAGGTCATCGTATTCTACATTTTATCTAAATTAAAAGTGTTTTTTATAAAATAATGCGAACGAGTAGTTTCATTTTAATTTTTTAGAAGAGGAAAGCTCAGCATAATATTTTTAAGATGAATGAGAAACTACCTTTGGGTAACAGAATAAGTGTATTGTGGAAACAGTAACGTTTTTTTTCTATTGCAATTGTTTGGCGATCCCAGAGTAACATGCTACAGCAATATATTAACAAGCATGTTCCATGGGGTTGAAAGAAATATACATACATTTATAAATAGATTACAGAACGGTCAACGATTTTCTTGACCGTTCTGTAATCTGTTTTTTTTTATTGAAAACCAAGATCTTTTGAAATTTTGGAAAAGGCTCTTGGAAAAAAGCTTTAGAGACTGTGCGTCGTGTGAACGACACACTATCTCCAACAAAATTACATCTAAGCTGAAATATTGAAAGATTAATTTTCCGTTCGATTACATTAGTGTGAAATCTTATGTTACCCATGACTATAAACAAATCTCAGAATCAAACATTTATTTTTAGCGGAGACCTTTTTATTAGATGTGAGTAATCTGTTAGGTATACCGATGACATGTTGGTAACGGCCCTAGGGGCTCAGAGTTTCTAGAAAGCTGCACTGACTTACTAACTACAGCGAGAGTTTCTGAATTGGTCGGCCGAATCGAGGTGTTAGGTCGCCACAGTTGTTTTATCGCAACCGCGATGTACTGCGAGGAGAACTTCTGTCGCAAAGAGGTGGCGGACTGGATAAGGTAGGAAGACCTCCAGACAGAACCGTTTCAGTCGCGCTGACGTGCACTCGCGGCCACTCTGAGGGTATCCTCAGAGTGGCTGCGAGTCTATGAGACGGGTTTTATATTCTTCACCTGCAGCGGAATCTCTCATGAAGGGTATGTCTGGATATCGCTCAGTTAGTAGACGGAGCCCGCTTGCCAGCTGCAGGCTGGAGCAAACAAACTTGTAAACGTCCATCTCGGGAATCAATTATCAAAGACTTTAGCCCGTCTTTTATGAAAGACAAACTTAACTTTGCGGTTGCGAAGTACGACAAAGTAAACAACCCAACCGCAAAATATAAGTTTATAATCTCAAAAACTTTTCTTCTATGTGATACAACAACAAATTAACGACTTTCGGATTTTTTCCTTCACTTGTTCTGTCCGACCTTGCTTCTTAAGAAATTTAATGATTCTAGGTAAATGGGAAGTACTCTATAGGTTTTCGACCCAAAACCTATGGGGTACTTGGAGTTGACCCAGAATTATCAATTTTGGTTAAAAGCAAGGTCTTACAGCACAAATAAAGGGAAAATTCCGAAAAATAAAAAGTTGAAAATTAAGGTACATTTTGGTACTTACAAGTTTTCGCGAAAATCTAAATTTGCCCATATCTTTTTATCTTGTTGACTCAGGACCTTGATTTTTATACACCTAATAGGGACTATAAACTTCAGTATCTGGTATAAATTTCAATTGCTAGGTCCACCCGTTCCTGAGAAAATCGGTGGTGACACACGGACAGACAGACGGACAAGAGAGTGATCTTATAAGGGTTCCTTTTTTTACCTTTTGAGGTACGGAACCCTAAAAAAGAGCAATATAGAAGATATGGTCTGAAGTAACTCAATATAATTCACCGTACACCCTATCACTTAAACGAGTTAAATTGAAGCAGTTGTTTACCATTATTCAGTAAAGTTGTCGTGTCAGAGTGAACGGAATGTCAAGGGAATAGTGAGTTAAGTAAATAAACATATGAGCTAAAGGGAACGCTCGCAATGGATGAACGCACTAACAACTACAAACATATAATGTTTAACGCATGAGTTAGTCAAATAGAGTGAATGCAGACTTTTGTTCGAATTGCAGTCACCCGGATAAGGTAGTACCTTGACCTTACTGGAGCATTCAGTTAACCAAGTCTACAACAGTGTGCCATTATTTACGCTAGTGAGTAAATGTGTCACGAAAGTCTTAAAAAAGGGCTATGATAAAGCTGCAGCAGTCACTTACCATGATGTGACCCGTTTGCTCGTTTGTGCAGTATATCATAAAAAAAAGAATTTCTGGTGCTAAAAATACAAAACCTTCCGTTTTAAAAATACTCCTCTATACATCCCCCATACATAGCTTGGACTTAAAAGCTTGATTACAGCTTTAAGGGACCACGGATATAAGTTTATTTTCAGCTCGATACCATACGCATTCTTGAGAAAAAGGGTCATGACAGATAGACAAACGGGCAATTAAGTGATCCTTTTTCCTTTTCTACAGTGGTAATGGAGAGTACTTACTTACAATCAAGGTAGATTAGCTTTTATTCATTGTCCATTTATAAACGTACATGAAATGAAACTATAAGTTACAAGACGCAAAATACTGGCCCAAAGACGCCCTCTCGTTATAATTATTTTCACGAAAGAGATAAAACAGTAAACTAGGGAATTCCTTTGATTATTTTAAAATATCAATGTTACACAAGAGAATAACTTAAAGTAAATAAATTGCACAGACACAAGTTTAAGAGGAAATAAAAAATATATATATTTTAATTACTGTGTAGGTATATTAATTATTTCAGTCATTTTTCAAATGCGTGCCGTACTAGACATTGTATTTTTATATAGGAAACAAATTACGATTGGTATTTAATGTTTTTAAAACAGTAATACAAATAATTGTCCAATAGAAATATACCTATATCCGCTCTTTTATTACTAACTAGCAGCGCCCCGCGGCTAGTTAGTAACGCGTTAATCCAGGTCTCCAACTATCTACATACCAAGTTTCATAGCAATCGGTTCTGTGGAGTTTGCATGAAAGAGTAATAAACATCCATCCATCCAAACTTTCACATTTATAATATTAGTGGGATTGATCACAATGTTGCTATTAATGTTTTATTTTCGAAATATCTTTCATTGTATTTTAACACAAACAGTGATGGACACGTAATTATATCAAAATGTACATTTATTTTGAAAACGACTCACATACGAAGCTAAGACGAACTACGAAGTAATTAATAATCCTCCATTCTAAGGAATTCTCATAGCGAATAGTAGTATATCGCCCCTTTCGAGCGCACGCCCACGCAATATACTCGTATTTTAATATTATACATTCAATGTTATTCGTCACTATGAATGTCATACAAAATATTTCACATAAGATAAACTAAAACTAAGTAAACTAATTGTTGAGAGCCCTGTTAGTCCTGTTATCCATAAAGAAAGTTTAATGTTACTTTACAAAAAAAAAAAAAAATTACTCTATATTTATTGTGGCAATATTCAATTTATTATTAAAAGGCTAAGGCGTTCTTTAGACGCTCATGCAAACGTCAATCATTACCAAAAGTCATGATTGACGGATGTTCGTTGGTGATTGATGAAATAATATCGACATTAAAATCTCATCATGCAACCGTCATTGCATTTGACGATAAGTTATTCGTCAATCACCGTTTTGATTGTGGCAAAACTGACAGCAAAACCTACCGTGTAATGGGCGCCTAAGCGGTAACATAATGCGTGCCTAAAACGGAGTAAAAAAACGTTTCTGATGTATTTACTTAGTACCTATACTTAAATGGAGAATTAGACTTATTAGACCCAATAATAAAAATAGTTATTATTATTTGTGATCTGAATCTGAAGTGATGATCATCTTCTTCATCATTCATTCTCCTACGTATCTAGTAGTGGCCTTTATGGAGCACCATCAGCATTGCTACCATCGCTATACTTTTATAACCTCCCAACCTAGCATAAGGGTAACCAGGACCCAACTGGGACCGAGGCCTGGTTACCGTTCTGCTCTCATCACGGCCCAGACACTGCAAACAACATCAAGAACTACACGTTACGTTTGTTTTTGTTATGGTGTATGAAATATATATGTAAAAAAGCAGATCAAGTTTTTAATCAGAATAAAAACTTTTGTGAGTGGTATTCATATTTATTAACTAGCTATGCCTTGCGTTGCTTCACTCGCCTGTATACATTTATATTTTTTGCACGGAACCCTATATCTAGTAAAGTTATATATATATATATATATATCATCCTCCGTGCCTTTTCCCAACTAAGTTGGGGTCGGCTTTCAATCTAACTACGATACGGCCGAACTTTGATATTTTACGTGAAGCGACTGCCATCAGACCTCCACAACCCAAGTACTAGGCGATATCGTAGTTCTGTAGTTAGACCAGGCCAGGACTTTTTAGCGCTCCAACTACCCGTAATGAATGCCACAGATGTTCGTATGGCAACCGGGACCGACGGTTTAACGTGCTCTCCGAGGCACGGAGGGGTCTCAATTTGTTAAGAATGGTCACCCATCCTAGACTGACCTGGCTAGTATTACTTAACTTTGTAATGTGTTAACCTACTCGGTTACCACTTAGCCACGAGCCCCTCTATATATATATATATATATATATATAAAATATACTAAAAACTAATATATATATATATTCTTTTTTTTTCCAAAATATAAGTAGCCTAAGTTATTATAACACCAGCTATCTGCCAGTGAAAGTGCCCGTGGATATCGGTACAACCGTCCCGGAGATTACCCGGAACAAACAGACAAATAGACAGACAGACAAACATTTTTTAAATAGATTTTTTGGTATAAATAGATGCAGATTCAATTTTATTTAATAGTATTTTTTTCTTTTCATGGGATTGGTGGCAAACGAGCAGACGGGTCACATGATGGTAAATGACTGCCGCCACCCATGGGCACCTGTAACTCGAGAGTTGCAAGTACGTTGCCGGCCTTTAAGGCGGGAGTAGGGCAAGGGAGGGAAGAGTATATATTCAGAAGGTATATTCAATTCGATTTCGGTAATTTTAAGTTGGAGAATGATACAAGGTCCGGCAGGTTGATAGAAGAAACTACCGAGAAACTTTGATTCGCACTTGATGACGAGCAGCGTGTGACTTGGTCTAGTGATATTTAATGACGGCCTCATCAGCCTCAGACGGTCGAGAAAAGAGAAAGCAGATATTTTGTTAACCTCTCCGCAGAATATTCTCGTCTAGATAGCAAAGTTACTTCCGTTCGGCCCCGAAATCAGAGCCGTTCATATCCACCAAAAAGGTTGGCGGACCAGATGGCATTCCCTCAGTGGTTCTGAAGCACTGCGCAGTGGAGTTGTCTCCTGTTCTGATACGCCTACATCGACTCTTATTAGAAACTATCAAGGTCCAAGCTCCTGGAAGCTTGCCAAACGTTCAACCTATACCACCAACATATACCAGCTGTACACACTATAAAAGTCTTTAACATAAAACTTATACCAAGAGATCGACGACTCCTCATGTTAGTTTTTACAGTTTACGTTTCGAACAATGGTACAACATCGTTTGTTGCATATTTAGTTTACTTCCGAAAAGCTTTTAAGAGGGGCGCTGTAGTTGTACAAAATTCAACAAAATTCACGTAAAATGTCATAATTAGAGTATAACTTGATAATTTGTGATAATTAAATACGACATACACGATACAAGTTAGGTCTGTGCGTAATAGTAATTTAATTTAATATGTACTTCAATTTCGTAAAGTACCATTAATTATTATTTTATATTAAGAACCAACAATATCTAGGTCCGTAAAACAAATGTTAAATGCAAAGCCGCACAAAGGATCGTGATCATTAGTGTAAAACAAATGGTCTACGCGAAACCGAAATTTGTAGGGTAAAATCGTAAAGCCTTGAACGGACAAAGCGTTTTAATGTAAGCGTTGAGCACGCGTGTCAACTCGCGGCGAATCGTCGCCAGTCGGCTTTTAGTTGCGCGTCAAAGCTGATGTGAACGCTCAATTTGGACTAGAAACATGGCAAACACGTTCCCTCCAACTTTAAATAATGAAAATTGTGTTAGTACCTGGTATTTTTTTTTATTTTAGGCTCAATTTTTTAAGGAAATATTCAAAATATTGTATAGACATTCTTGAAAAGCTTTCCACTGTCTCCCTTTCTTCCCAATTCACATCATGCATAAGCCTATTTCCATTTGTCACCACGCGTTCATAATCCCTCAATGCATAAAGTGCCTGTACGCGTATTCAACATACCTAGATTACGCGTACATTGGAACGCTTAGTCCGTACAAGGCTTTACATAGTCAATTTAATTATTAAGACATGTAGGTTAGAGATACATATAGATTTATTAAAATACTTTTTAATGAGCATTTCTTGTAGACTAATTTACGCTTTTTTATGCTTGCTTTTTACTACATTGATATCACACAAGAAAAGAATCATAAGCGTAGGTGTTGTAATATCATTGTTTTAACACAATTTACTGTATTTTTAATGGCTATGTGAGTGGAACTAAGATAGCAGACCGCTCCTAATCTTGAGTCAGACTCGTTCACTAGCGTATTCTTGAATCAAGTTCATGAATCAAATCAAGCGTGAGTCTACTTTCTGTTAATACAATTATAGAAATTACATGATTAATCTTTGAAACTCGAACTTTTCAAAAAGGATTTAAAATTTGACTCTCATAGGTATCAGTGGTGGTTATGGTCGACTTGGACAACGACACAAACGACACAATCTGTTATAATCATAACAGATTGTGTTGCGCGAGTATAAAATTGAGAGTAGCAGGGAAAGGAAATGGGTCAGAAATAGGTTTTTTTTGAGAATGGTCATAAGTTTCTCAGTTTTATCATGTGGGTTTTAGATAACGTTTTATGTTTGTAAAGTTCCTCACGACACAGGAGTAGTAATTTCTAATACAGGAGTCGTCCTTAAAAAAAAACAATATTTATCTATGCACAGCGTCTTTTGTATTTACTGTACTTTTTTTTAATATTACTATGTTTACTGTGTAGAAACTTGATATTTCAATATGCCATTCCTTATTTACCTAAATAAATATCTTTTTATTAGACAAAATCAGTTTTGTGTGTTTATGCCGGCTAATCTCCGGAAAAGGTAGACCGTAGACCGTTTTCCACGGGACTTTCACTGGCAGATAGCTGGTATTATAAGGAGTAACTTAAGCTTTTATTTTGAAAAAAAGAATTAGGGTTCCGCGCAAAATATATAAATATATAGGTACACGCGAGCGAAGCCGCGCGGGAACTATTAGTTTTTTACATATATCCGACTCATGTATATATATATATATATATATATATATATATATATATATATATATATATAGGTACATATTCATATTTTCTAATAAAGAAAAGCTAATTTAAAGAAACTATTTATCATTTGAATTAGTTTAAAGAAACAAAATAAAATTGAAACTAGGAGTTGTTATGATATCCCATTTGATGTCCAGGACCTTAGACGACATGATCAGATAACGCTGATATTTTTTGTATAAAAACCTCAATATGCTCAACAAAGATAGGCATTACTTTATTGCAAAACAAACACTGCTTCGTTGTAAGATTTAGGGTCATCAATATCATGTGAGCACGAGTGTCGACTAGATTCATTTCAACGCCAGTTTTTTTACTGACATGCAAAAACAAGCTTTGAGAAATGTCGACGACTGACAAGCGGTATTGAATCTGTAAGTATTAACAGGGATTTTGTCTCCCTACCGTTTGTAAAAACATTCCGTGTTTTGAGGAAATAGTCGAGATGACGCTGACGATTTACATATCTATATACTGATAAAAAGAATAAGGAAAAATACGTCAATAGTTTAAAATAAAATTCTCTTACGAAGTATCTGTATTCCAGGTACACAGTACTACAGTACACAGTAGTACAGGTTACTTATCATTACACACATAATTATATATTATAATTTATCATATACCATATTATACTTTATTTAAAAAATAAGACCATTTAGGATAAAGAATACAAATAAGTTTGGTGCAGACTTGTCTCGGCGCCTTACGAATCTTGTCAATACGATACAGAAACTAGGCGCCAGACGTTTAGCCGTGTCAAAAGAGCCAAGGCCTGCGATCAGAAAGCGCAGAAAAGATTTTGATCGAGATTTATTTATTTCGAGTAATTAGTAAAACACCCGATTGGTTTCTAGGTTTACACACACAGGTTTCATCATATCATTATATACCACCATTAATTATAAAACCTGTTAATAAAACAATAAAATATATAAAGATCGATAATGTAACAGCTTATGTGTACTACATATAACACCTACATAATATTTAATATAATTATAATTAACTAACAAGCTATGGTTTTCCTAATTTTAAGACGTAAGCTCATCACACTTTGTAACAGCAATGCTCCACTCCAGCAATTAAGTTGTCATTCAAATCTGAGCTTTAAAACGTGGTCGTATAATACATTTCATAATGTCAATATGAAAAGGCCGACGGCGGGCAGTAAGCGCGTATTGACATTATGAAATATATTTTACGACCACGTTTTAATGCTCAGATTTGAATGACAACTTTATTGTTGCGCTGGAGCCGTGACGGTATAGTGTGTGATGACCTTAATTCTAATTTCTAAGACGTAATTGTAGTGGGTGTCAAGGAGTGTAATAAATTTTTCGTATTGTAACTTATCCACTTCATCCGGGTAGGCTTAGTTCCGTAACAACCGATATGACTCGTCCGATAAATGTGTTATTAGATAGCACGTTTGTTTTCCTTAATAGAATTTACTATTAAAAACTGCGATAATCGGCTTTTGAATATAGTCCACTTATTCGTTTTATAGTCAAAAAGAGACAAAAAATCCTAAAAACGACATTTTTCTATTTTGTGTGTTGCGTTAGTAGTATTCGTCGCCAGTGAGTCGTCGGAGAGTAATCAGTGAAAGACCCGATTGGTTTCAAGTAGTCTTGGGCTTGGGTAGTACACGTACGATGTACTAATACTGGGTACTGTACTAAAAGTAATGTTTCCGAAAGGCAGCTGTTAATTGAACATTTCGCACTATTAGTAAACTGTGTTTAACTTCAAGCCAGTACCACAGATTACTAAGTAGTTACTACCAGTACTAAAACTACTCTATCTGTTTACACTATCTTCGTTCGTTGTGCGACGTACTAATATGACTGTTGATAAAATATCGATATATCGAAATATTATTATAAAAGAAGTATAATTATTATTTAGAAATATCGATATTTATTAATAATATTTTCTTTGACGATATATCGATAGTTTAATATTGAAGTATAGATATCGACGGTTGATATTCATTTATAATAAGTTTTCATTTCTCATTTTTTCTCTATTTCGTATAAACTTTATTTATACTATATTATGTTTTTTTTTTATGGTATAGGGGGCAAACGAGCAGACGGGTCACCTGATGGTAATGGAGTCACAAGTGCGTGCAAGGGGGGAAGACTGGGAAGAGGGGAAAGGGGGATTAGAGGGAAGGAGAAGGGGGAGAGGAGAAGGACGGGAATAGGGTAGAGGGAAGGGTTAGGGCCTTCGGTAACCTCGCTCATGCGGCGAAAAGCAATGCAAGCATTGTTTCACTGACGGTTGTCTGTGAGGCCGTGGTTTCGAGCGGAGTCGAGCCGGCCCGTAGGTTTTCATGTACTGTTCATGTTTTTATGTTCTACTAAAACTGTACTAATAGTACCACTACAGTGTACTAGTACGATGTACGATTTGTACTAGTACAGTGCGAACCTGCAGATGTCCGGTTAGGCGCAAGACTAGTTTCAAGGTTTATTTCAAACTGAGTCTAACTGCGCGACACGACGGTTTCGGTCGTTATTCCGTTTTGCCCCCGGCCGGTATGCCGCCACATTGAAAAATTTGTTATTCCGGTTTGCCCCCGGCCGCGTTGCCCCCATAGTTTCTCTTTTTGTCATGATATTCGATTCAGTACGGTTGAGTAGACAATTGTTAAAATAATAAATGGAAATTAAGAGTATAATCATGACTGGTGTGTGTAGCTAATGTAGATAACAGTAGATTAGGTAGATGCAGTGATGAGGGGTTGTCTACATCCGTCAACAATGTCTTAGGTGATTTTTTTAATTTCTTACTGGTAAGTTAAAGTCACTTTCTTGTTTGTATAATCATCTTTATTAATTTACAGTCATGCGGTAACATTACCAATCAAACAAAATATAGGTTTAGGCTAGCACGTAGGATTGGGCGTGTAATAAACGACAGCTTATAACACCAAACGTCTATTTGCGTTAAAGCACGATGTTTAAGAGTAACAAACAGACTTCTTACACTTATACTAGAACACATTAACATAAAATGGAGATCGACCGAGCGAGAGCCGCGGGAGAAAGATAATGTTTACAACGTGCGTGCGCTAATGCGCTCCTGCCGCGACTGGCTCTCGGGCGGTTAGGGAAAGGGGCGTCTAAGCATAATGGCGACGCGGGTTAACGTTTAACCCCTCGCTTCTGCATTCGTATAGCATGCGCTATATAGGTAAATATCACAATCAACATGGTATATCAGTTATAATCTTTACACAATCAACATTGATAAACGTTTATAGAGAAAAAAGTGTAAAAAAAAATATAATACAAAAATCAACAAAGATCAAATATAAGTCGTCCTACCTTTTATAATCTTTACATAATCAACATTAATATACGTTTATAGAAAAAAATGAATTCTAAAATATATAATAGAAAATCAACAAATATCAAATATATGAGTCCTACCTTTTATAAACTTTAGAATAAAATGTAGTAGTAGTAGGTAGATTTGAATTCTTTGGTTCTAGGCCTTTAGTAAAATGGTAGTTCTGTGACGTTCCTCATAACAACACCACTTTGTTATCATCTCTTCAGGCGCAAGCCACTGCTCAACGAAATAATCGTTAAGTTTTGTGACTTGTTCATCTGAGTAACTGAAACCAAATTTCAACAGTTATATACAAAGCTAATTGTCAAATTGTCATAAATCTTAAAAACTGGCACGTTTTTATTATTTGATAATAAAATATATGCTGAAAATTAAACAATTTTTTTTATTTAAGTACCTGTTTTCCATTACAGCTAAACAACAGTCTTCTATATCTTCTTTAGGGAGGAATGCTAAACTGGCACATAGCTGAATATATTCTGCTGTCTCTTCGTGTTCCATTAATCCCAAAGAGTTTGCTTTCCTGTATAAGCGTCTTTGGAAGTGTACAAAACATCCATGGATGCTTGCTTGTGGAAAAACTTCACTTATTGCTAGCATTGCAGACATTTCAAAATCCAACATGAATTTTTATGGGTTGAAGTCTGGTAAATTTTCTTTTATTAGAGTGAACACTTTTTATATGTATCTTTCTCTTTATTTATGAGAAGTACATAAAACATAGGAACTACGTTAGTTTCATTTGTATTTTTGCACCCAATATCTGCATGTATGGTCAATATTTGCTTGAACGGATATGGGCAGCAATCAAAAGTACCATCACAAAAAAAGTAACTCACGTTTTTTATTTCAGTCAAAGCCTTCTTAGCACTAAATATAATAATTCTGTTGTCAGTTTGTTTGTAGTCAAACAAAATATGTGTTCGAAATTTCTCAGGAATGATAACATCACATGGCTCTTTGAATCTAGTTTTTGGTACTTTCAACAACTTTTAGTCTAAACTATGAGCGAGCAACCTAAGAGTGTTAATTTTCGAAATCAGCATTATTTTAATTTTATTTAGTTCGCGTTTTTAAATCCTTATAGAATATACTCAAAAACTATCTCTATTAATATCTAAAACGATGATACATAGTACAAAATAAATATAAGTTAAATTCAAAAACAGTTTTGTTCTCAACAGTACTTGCTCAAGAGTCTTGTTGAAAAGAAAATGGGGGTAATACGGCCGGGGGCAACCCGGAATGGGAGCATAACGGCCGGACCCTGCGCGACGCAGCGAGCACACGCACATTTACGTAGCTACATATATATCACGTCCCCTGTTTCATTTCCTCTGGAACCGTACAGTAAGCGACCATTTAGTTTAAATGCTAGTTTAGGTATTTATACAGAATGCATTATTAAATAGACTTCTATACTAGAGACGGAGTCAGGCATCAGTGTGACTGATGACAGTGGCGCCCGAAACCGTCCCGGCAGGACGCTTCACTTCTTGAAAAAGGGCCTCCGTCAAGTCCGAAACTAGTCGGGCATCCCCGAAAAACCGTATAGTCTTTAATAAACATAATTACCATCACACGAATGTATTTATTGTTAAATTACGACACATTTCCTTATGATTATTACCCATTGTCACTGTTTCTATTCGACTTCTCTTTGCGATATTTGCTGTACGCAAACATGACAATTTTACTTGTGTATCACGTCGAGACAAATTCAAAGACAATAAAGGCAAACATAAAATTGCGACAAGGTATTGCTTTCCGTACTGCATTTTGGTATTTAACACATTTTGGTATTTAACACATTTTGGTATTTAACACATTTTGGTATTTAACACATTTTGGTATTTAACACATTTTTTTTGCGGTAGAATAACTGCCTTCTTATGTTTTTGATAAGATCTCATTTGTTTTTGTATGTATATATATTAAAGTAAACATTGTAAGTTTATGACACTATATCTCTATCTATATCCACTAATAACCTACTAATCTATCTATTTAGGGGGGTAGTGAAAGTGACGGAAAATTTTATGAACTTTCTATCCGATTTTTATTATATAATAGGATTACAAAAACAAAGTTGTTTTTGCAGTTTTGGTAGCGAAGAAAAGTAAAAAGATTACGAACCGATTATCGTATGTTTTGTAAGAAATATAAAAAAACCCGGAAAGGTGTTTTAATAAAGCTTTGGAGATTGTGTAGCAAGAAACAAGAATATATTTTTGATAAAAACATACTTGTATGTTATTAACGCTAAATATTGTCGAGTTTTTATTTATTATTAGGTAATTTATTATTTCATGATTGTTTAGGTATAACGTCTGGTATATAAACGGCGCCAAAGAGAAATGCGGTTACACACATTGCCGAACGTTTGATGTTAAATGCTATTAGAATATAAATAAGGTGACTCAGCTTGTTTTTAATAAAACTTTTAAGCCATATATATGATGTAGAGGCTATAATGTAGCCTATGTTGCGTACTATAATATATGTTTACGAACCTGTCATGATATATAGTAGTTTTAGCTACTTTGGATCCCCTGTATTACATGCAATTAATTCACATTTCCTGGTTTGTAGTGCACAGATTTGTTTAAAGATGTTGTTGCCAAAACTGTGTACAAAAAAATTCAATAACATGTTCGTTCTTCTAATGTTCGAAAAGTACGTTCATTTTCCATACCTTTTCAGTTACATAAAATTGTCATGGTTTTTATTAATAGTCATAAATAACCCATCAAAAACATAACATATAAAAAAACAAGTCTCTCAAGTCGCAACGCAGTTATGTTTTATATGTTTTGTTTTTGAGGGGATCTTATTTTATTTTTATAGGTTGGTGATATTACAGGGAACGTAGGGATGTTTCCTCTAATATACCGTTATTTGTTTTTTTTTTTACTTGTGGAAACCCCCACGGGTCATCACCGCACCGGGGCTAACGGTAAAGTGGTATGTCGGACTCAAACCGACTAAAACCACACGGTGTTGGGTCCCGTAGTCTTATTGCCAGGGCCTAGGTGTACCCTCGAATCCCTAAGAACCCCAGCAAACTTGACCACCTGTTTAATAACAGGCGATCCGGCTATGGTATGCAGAGGTCTTTCCCCCTCTAATTCAAAGAGGCGCGCGCGGAACACGTCGCGCCGCCGTCTTGGGCCTGTTTCTGCTAAGGCGACGGGTTTTTCTCTAATATACCTACATAATAAATAGTGGATATGACAGGGACCTATATCAACTATTTACCTACCTATCTATCTCTTTAGGTAGTGTAAGTAACGAAACATTTTATGACCTGCAAAAACTCTGTGGTCACTTATTTTTAATATAGAATTACAAAGTTACTTATGCAGTTTTTTATCCAGAAAACGGCACTGAAATTGCGATATATTTAAGTGTTTCCTTGCTTTATAGGCTTAACACAAATTAGTAGTAGTATTTGCTAGAAGTACCTCAGAATTTTGATGATCGGTGATTAAGTCAGTGACAAAATTAAGAAACTTCGACTTGCAAAACTTTAAACTACAAGCTTGAATTGAACGTTATTTGAGAATATTTACATTATGCCCTCTTAGTCACTAAAAATTCAGACTTCTAGCATTATCCACAACGAAGTTACAGGTGGTCGAAAATATCCTGAATGGCTTCGAGAAAAGGATGGTATGGCTGTGCCTTTCCTTTTATTTTTGCTCGACATGGCTATTTTTAATAGATGCAATAGAGTTGACTAATAAATACCGACGAAGAAGCAATAATAATTATGATTTAAAAGCTGCTTCAAAATTATTTCTGAGTAAACTGCAAAACATTTTAATAATATTAAGTAGGTACTTACTTACGTGCTATATACCTTTATTTTATTTTAAACTAAGTACACATACACAACATAAACAACTCAGTCAAGTTAAGTTATACCTAGGTACTTATTTTAAATATTATGGAATTGAGGCCGTAATATGTGATTACAATCATAGCCTAGCATCACAACAATAAAATATAATGGTACTAGAGCCTGACTTATTGGACTCGCAATAAGTTTGATATAAAATACAAACATACCGAAATATTTCATAAAAGCACGATCTTATTAAAGCATTGAGGGAAAGACGTAGATATAACTAGGTGGTTTGTAACTTTGTGTTTGCACGGAGGCCTACAAAGAGATTCATATTACTTGAGATGTTTCCAAATATATGATTACCTTGAAAGGAAAACCACTAAAAGCAGGTGATATTAATACGAAACAGGAATGAAACAACCTTTAAGGTTGTTTTCGGTATATGAGTTAGATAATATTTATTACATCTAACTTAATATAATTATTAAAAGTTATACACTAGGTACAATCTTTCGACACACACGTTACAGTAATAAACAATCATCAGGACAAAATCTAAACCAGAGATTTTGAATGTTGTTTGAACAAGAAATAAATTACAGGCACGAGTACACTAAGTAATAATGTTTCTTAATGGTTTTCATGTAACACTTCCAACATATTTCAGACTTGAAAAAGATAAAGAAACAATTTGTAGTAGTGGGTGAAAATAAAAATTAACCTCTAAAATAATATTGTACTTATGTACCTTTCCAAAAATTGTATTACCGCAAGAACATTTTTTCTAATTATATTTAGTATTATATTTAGTACACAATTTCAAAACCATGTTTACCTAATAAATATAATATTAATGAGAACAGAGTCGTCAAAGCAAGGGCTTCCAAACATGTTATGTGCCCTTAAGTTGATGGTTACCATGTGGTGGATAGTGATAGCACTATTACTTGTGTAATCGATGTTTTTTAATCCCTTAGCTATTTACGATAGAATAAAACATGTCTTTGAGTGCTTTCATTTTGGCAATGATGCCAACTCACTCAGTACAGTGCGTTTCCTTAATCTATCCAAGATGACACGACATCGAACTTTCCCTTTATTTGGCTCACGTAATTATCAATCAATCTTCTCCTCTCTTTCTTTCATTCTCAATTGTCTTCTACGATATTCCTCAGGAAGTCATCGTAACCTACAATAATTTGCTCCATTGATTTGATTAAACCATTTTTCTGTAATTAATTTAGGTATCTAGGTATTTGGGTTATCTTTCGTTTTTTTCGATCTCTAGTTTATCCTCTTCATTACACAGTCTCTTTCTCTCCTTTTCCGTCATGGTCCCAAGTCTTTCATTCACAATATCAGCTTTCACACATTCCATTTCATGAACCTTTTTTTTTTTGTTTAATGTATTTTAGTTGTAACAAAGTATTTCTATTAACAAATCTTTGTTTATTGATTGGTATTCGAGCGTTAATATCAGCCGCATATCTGAAATCCGCTGTTATGAGTCTACCCAGGTACTTGAAACTGCTAACATTATCAATTATTTGCTTATCTATTGAAATTTGTTGTTGTGGAGCTGTGTGTGATTTGGAGTTGAAGCAGCAGAAAAGAAAGGCATGCGTATTTAACTAATTTTCTTTTTATACACAATATGCAATATTATATAAACGTTAAAACACAAGGATTTAAAAAAAACTTACTCTCATTATTTTAAAGTTAGAGGAAAAATAAAGTTTATACTTGTTTCTTAAATCATAATTTACCAGTATTAGCACTTTCCGTAATTTAATCTTGGTAGAAGACAAAATATTTTTATTTGTTTATGTTTACTTAAAACTAATGTACAGTTAGGATTTCGTTTTTGTTATTTCGTACCCAAAGCGGAATGCACATAAAATGTTTGAAGGAAACTACTAAAAGTGTTAAATTTTATTGATTATTAAACATATATATATATATACTCAAGTACTTAATAGTTAAGTTGATATCCTCCTATTTAACATGAATGTCGCGTGTACATATTTATATATTTTGCGCATAACAATAATATTCTTTATCCAAAATAAAAGTAGCCTAAGTTACTCCTTATAACACCAGATATCTGCCAGTGAAAGTCCTGTGATTATCGGTCCATCCGTTCTGGAGATTACAGACAGACAGACAGACAAAAAATAAAAAAACTGAAGTTAGGCATAGGTAACGTGCAAATAACTGTATGAGCTTACAAAAAAACTATTATTTTGACAGTGTCACACGTTGCCAGTTCATATATAACACATGGTAGCCATCAACTTAAGGGCACATAACATGTTTGGAAGCCCTTGCTTTTAAATCAAGTTTTATTATGCAAAATGACTCTTAGGAAAAAAACAAATAACGCGCCGTTTGTTGTTGCGTGAAATACATAAAAGAATTACAGTCTTTGAACATCAAACCTTACACTCTAAACCTTCGTGTATAGAATTTTCCAACCCCATAAAGAAAGGTGTGTGGAGAATGTGTAGATATTTCTGTCTCAGCAAATATGTGATAAAAGTGGGAATTAAATCCTTCAGTTATGTGTTTTACTTGAGTGCCTTCACACTATCATTTATCTTGTTATTTAAAAGAAGCTTCGAATTCGCTACTTACAAAGCTTCCTCAAGTTATTGTTATTTATAAAATATATATTAAGGAAAAGTGTGTAATTACACACTTTTAAAATTAGTATTATGTACAAACGTTATGTAAAAATTTCAATGTAATATAATAATCATTATATTACAATGTAGTTATAATGAGTAGTTCTACTGTAATGAAGTGGGGATCAGCAGAACTAGTAACATTATAGAAGTCGTCAGATCTTCGAGAGTATGTGATTGAATTGCACTTTGATTTTATTATAAATACACGAAGGTATAGCGCAAAGTCAATCGATAGCTAAAACATTGAATACGTTGATAATTATGTACATAGCCGCACTTTTTGTATGAACTCAGGTGGCGTAGAAAATATTGAAATATAGTTTGTGTTAAATGATAAATATGAGCTCCTTTAATGTGTCTTACATATATTATGTTTTGTATATTTCTAGTTTAAAAGTAAGAACTTTTAAACTAGAAATATTTCCAAAGAAACATTGTTTTGTTGTCTAATACCTTATATTTATTAAAACGCTAAAATAATATATATAGATACTTTGTATCCTACGAAGACGATTATGCCTTGTAATCTTCTTTTAATCTTAAAGGATCAGATTGACTGGGTGTGAGTTTTACCTCCACTTGTATAGAAATAGTAAATATTAATCAGTTCACACATAAATGTAACATAAAAAAGGAAGTATACTAAATTATGTGTTAACAGGTTGCCTGTAAGATATTGCTATTAGTGATAGGGCCGCCGAGCGTGTTGTTTCTTTGTATTTTTAACAGGCAACTTACGGATGAACAACGACAATAATATATGTAATAATTTATGGGTAATGGGTAATTAATGGGTAGATTTTTGAAGAGAAAACATCTTTAGAGACATTGGGGACTTTTGGTTTGACGTAAAAGTCGCTGAAGATATTCTAGAACGAGTCAATTCCGACCCAACATACGTAACACGCATTGTTACTGGTGATGAAACATGGATTTACGAGTTTAACATGCAAACATGCCTTGGAATGGCGACTGCCAACTGGACCGAAACCGAAAAAACCACAACAAAGTCGATCAAAAGTCAAGGTCATGTTGACGTTTTCTTTGACTATCGAAGTGTTGTGCACTCGGAATTCTTGTCAGAAGGTCAGACTGTAAATAAAGAATATTATTTGAGCGTTATGCTGCGTTATTTGAGAGAGAAAATTCGTCGAAAAAGGCCAAATTTGTGTAAAGAAAATTCTTTGATCACACACATTACACTACGACAACGAGACGCGTTTTGACCAAAAACTCAACAAATACCATCGAACAACCATCGTATTCACCGCATATGACTAAGGCCGACTTTATTCTCTTTCCAAAACTACCAAAATTCTAAAACTACTAGCGCTTCGAGGTACGCGTTTTCAGTCGATGGAAGATATCCGAAGCCGATTCCGGAAAATGCATTTAAAAAATATTTTGATAACTGGATTATTCGTTGGCGTAAGTGTGTTTAATTTCGTGTAAGGTAGCCAGGTAGACGAAATTTATTTTCAGTTTGTGAGAAGAGCTTAAAGGATTATCGTAAACAATAGCCATAAACCCCTGATTCTAAGCATTGTTTATGCCTACCTTCCCTTATTGTTGAGTCATATAATATAATTAGCTGCGCCCTACGGTTTCACCCGCGTAAGTCCCGGTGCCGTGGGAATATCAAGATAAAAAGTAGCCTATGTGTTAATCTAGGTGTCCAGCTATCTATATACCAAGTTTTATCGCAATCGGTTGAGTAGTTTTTGCGTGAAAGAGTAATAAACATCCATACATCCTTACATCCTCACAAACTTTCACGTTTATAATATTAGTAGGATTAAAGTCATGTACTGAGTTTAGTGCAGTAGCATAAACAGGTCAGTAGTATTTTGCCAACTCTCTCGACTTCTTACTTAATGGATTTTTGTATCGAGGTTCAAATTCAAAAGTTTCCCAAAGCAAGCTTGATTAAATACCGAAAAGTTAGTTTGCTGGCAATACCCTTCATTGTCTTTAAAGTTTAACCTGGTACATAATGTTACCAGCAATCGGTTACTTATGTACCAGGCCCCTTGAACTTTTTGCGAAAAAGAGTTTTTATGAATATAAACACTGGCAGATTATACTTAATTTTAAAATAAGATTAAAGAATATACAAACGTTGCAACTTTTCCCTTTACATTTTATTGCGACCTAAGTGTAATTATCGTGTTTCACTGAAATATATCTATCTATTTATATATCTCGAGATCATTTTCGGGCGATGAAAGTTTTACGATTTCAAATGTGACGTAAAACCAGAAGAATAGTATGATAGACTTGCAATTTCAGAGGACTCGCATGCGCGTTGCCGACTCTTTAAAGTCCTACACACACCTTTCTTGAAGAATCACATACTGTAGTCCCTCTACAAAACCTCGGCAGGGAGCTTATTCCACAGCCAGAGCGTTTAGGTTCTAATGTGTGGGGATGAATCACTACTGATTCTTAAAAATTATACTTTGCTATGTATAAGCTTTGAAGACTTTCTAAGCTAATATTCCTTGTGATCATTTTATCTTTTATTTAACCGACGGATCACTGGTAAGAAGGCAAAATTGTTTCTTTTTTACTAGAATCCCATATTATTATATTGTAATTCATTATCTACTGTAAACTCAAAAGTAACCTATATTTTTCAGAGATAATTGACAATGTGTTTTTCTATTCGAGAAAGAATGTTGAATAAGTAATTTCGAAGACTACCACTTAAAGTAATGTATTAATAAGTTACTTAACATTTATCTTAAATATACAACACAGAATATTTATTTTTTAGAACAAATGGTCCTTGCTACCTTTGTGAATTCACTCAGAGCAAAACAAAAAATGTTTGGTTTCTTCGCTATAAGGTTTAATGCGGTCCGTGGCGCTTTCTTTAAGACTTGGTTCGCAGTCGCGGTTCGACCAGCAGGGTCAACTTCCGGCTCTGCCACACATACATCAGGTACATTCACATAACATTTTTATTACGTACTAGCTGCGCCCCACGGTTTCACCCACGTAAGTCCCGATGCCGTGGGAATATCGAGATAAAAAGTAGCCTAAGTCTTGATCGAGGTGTCCAGTTATCTACATACCAAGCTTTATGGCAATCGGTTAAGTAGTTTTTTTTTATTTTAGTGAATCGAGCCAGAGGTACTTCATCAATGCTATAATTGTTCAGGACAGGAGAACGTTCGAGTAACAGATATACATACGAGTTGAGTATCTTGAGATGTTGGATTGCAACCAAGTAGATTTGTTTCAGGCTACTATCCTATCTAAGCTAGAGGTCGTGGGTTCGATTCCCACCCAGAACAAATAATTGTGTGATGAGCACGATAATTTGTTCTGTGTCTGGGTGTAATTTATCTATAATATGTATGTATTTAGAAATATATAAGTATGTTTATCAGCAGTCTGGTTACCATAGTACAGGCTCTGCCTAGTTTGGGATCAGACGGCCGTGTGTGAGATGTATGGAGTTATTATTATTTTTATCTATCTCTTTAATTTACTACTATCTACGTGCAATAACAAACTATTTAAACTATTCACTATTACTACAATAACGCGATCACAATGCTTATTTCTCCCATTAATATTATTTTCAAGAACTTTCGTACTCCGGGCAAAGGTTTTAAATCAGTTTCATACCTTAAAGCAAAACATTAGTGAATTGGATTGGCGTCGTAGGAGAAATTACCTAGGTTTAACACCATTTATTCAAATAATACCACAATGGAAATTATCCCAGTTTAATAAGTGAATTGAAGAAGTCAAGGGCATCTGGTGTCTATTAAGAGTTTTGATAGATAAAGTTTCAAAGAAACCCCGTAACTTAAATTGGAATGGTAAACAAATTTAAATCATTTCAACTTTTCTCCCGTTAGGAGGCTACGAATAGACACACAATAGATATTTGATTTGAAAATACTAGTTCTGTTCTATGTAAGAGAAGTTATGGCAAAGTCTGCGTCTAGCTAGTGAACATGAACATTGTACTACTGTTAGTAGCTATCACTCGAGGTCTTTGTTGTTAACTTAATAAAACTATTGCTAGGATGAGAATATCTTTTCAAATTCTATTATCAACTTGGCACTGAACACATGTTGCTGTCAATTTTATCGAAATGTTCCTGCTTCTTAAGTACATTTTATAACCTACCATATTTCAATGGTAGACCAGACATTTATTTTAAAAGTCCTGCTTGTGGAATAAAAACACCTATTGTATCACGTATCTATTACGATCATGTTATTTTTTATATATTTTTTTGACTTTTTAGACGGAAGTAATATACATAAATTGAGAGACTACACGTAATTTGTTATATGGCTAGACTGCACTGATACCTTGCATTTTTTTAACAATGATTGTTATATTAATTTCTTTATTTGAAATTGTTATGCAACATTAAAGCAAGATTGAAAGTTGCATTTTAAATCGAAGATTATGTTCGTAGATCGGTGGTCAATAACGTTGTCGTTTAAAGAGACTAAGCGACCCGTAACATTGTTCGAGCAAGTAGTTTCATTCAATCAATAAATATAAGAGGGTAACATACCTTCTCTTAGTATTATGTATTTTGTTTCTATTTCGTTACTTTTTAAAGCGGAGGTTAAAGGTTCTAATCCGACGTAGCCACATCTTCTTTGAGGACGTACCCAAGGGAGTTTCCATATGTAAAAAAAAGTATTATGTGTTGCTTAAAAACTTAAAATCCTAGTATCACAAATTATGTTTGTGTTGTATTGTTTAAATTTTATGAATAGAACTAAAAAAAAACGATGATATAATAATCATTTAACTTGTATATACTTAATGCTAAGGTAATGCAAAATTCTATAGGTTCTTTTTTTGTAGTGGGCCTATTAAAACACGCTTTACGTGTTTTTTTTTCTTTTTAGAGTATTCAATAGCTGCTTAATGGGTTGCGTTGGTATAAAAATGACTAAGAACGTGTACATATATGTAAGATGTGTTTCAAATTTACACATTAACCTTCGATCGAAAAGTCATTATTGCGAAGTGGTATTGTTTACAAATTTTTAGAGCCTTTTGAGCAGTTAAGCTGCAAAGTTAAATATAGACAAACACTTAACTTTTACAGATACATGCACTCACGCCTGTGAACCAAAAGGGGTAGGCAGAGACGTATTAAACACCCACATTTTGTGGTCCCACTCATGGGGCAAGCCTATTGCAGTCAATGGGGCACATTGGGAATTTAAAATGGGAAGGCAGAAACGCCGTCTTTTGGATTGGTGCCGCTCAATGCTTGAAAAGTATGACGGAGGTTGGCTCGAATGCTGTATATGACATAGTCACAGGTGATGAAAGCTAGATATTGTTACCCGAAACAAAAGACAATCACGGATGTGAGTCATCCTCCTTACAGTCCCGACCTGGCAACTTGTGAGTTTTATTTATTTCCAAAAATAAAAGATAAACTTAGAGGAATTCGTTTTATGAACCTTGAAGATGCCGCGGCTGCGTTTGGAAAAGATCCCTAAAGAAGATTGAGCTCACTGCTTCAGGCAATAGTTCCATCACGTGGGACGGTGCTTAGAAAGAAACAGAGACAACTTCGAAAAGCAATAAAAATATTAATAGGCTTCTATATCATTCCGTTTTTTATTTTCTAGAAACTTTCAGTGTTACCCCATAAATTTATAATGTTCTGACTAATATCAAACTATAGTAGTACTAAGTGGATATTAGGAATTGTTATAAACAACATAATATAATGTCATCTTGTTATGACTATGCCTGAACTACTAAGCATAGCCATATACCACAGATCTATGCATGATACCATCATCTACAACATACATCTAATGTAGGTGCATTTAGTAGCAGGGCATCCCGCGTTTCGCTTCTAATCCGTGATTGCTACTCAAAAAACCCTAGCTTCTCGAGAAGTTGTCAGCGTCACGGACTTTCGAGGATAAACTAACAATGGAGAACCGAATTGTCTAAGTAAAAGCCTAAACATAGAGCTCAATAGCTATTTAGCTATTCTAAGCCTTATCTAGTTTTTACAGTGAACAGCGATGTCTCAGTGCCTAAGTTCCGGAGTTTGCGATGAAAGGATAACAAAAATTATACACGGGAATGACACAAGAAGGCTTCGTAGTTCGCAGGCGCAATGACACGTGCTAGCATACGAAGATTATAGGAAACACTGTAAACTTGTATTCTATCTCATTCTCTCGCAGGCTAAATCATATTTATAAACATGTTTGTTTCTTTATCGTGACGCTTTTTCGTTTCATCGAATTTCAAATCACAACGATTCTAAAGAAGTTTCACTTAAAAAATAATTTTACGCGAGTGAAGCCACGTGCTACAAATGGACTGGTTAATCTACTATAAAAACCTAAAGGAGGGGATCGCCTCCTTCTGAAGTTCGGATTTTCGTAATCGGGTTGTTTAGCCTAGCTTAGTCATGCTGATTGTTTTTTCGAAGACAACCTATATTTTTTATGTCTTCTTTATCACATTGTCCTCAATGACTGTGTTCTTAATTTAAAACAATAGTAAATGTAAAAATAAAGGAGACTGCACTTTCTCGACATTTCTGGGTCAGTAAGCTAAAGACTACTAACTTTTAAACTTTCGCGTTCCATGATATAATATTATCTACGTATTACCGGGAATTACGCGATCACGAAAAGGTATTACATACTAGGGTAAGGTACTACATGCCATATGTGAAAGGAGTAACTTATAAGATCGGCTCCGTATTAAAGAAATACTCCATTCCGACAGTATACACACCAGGCATAAAGGTTCAAAACATCGTGGGTACACCGAAGGACGTCTTGCCGTTACAAACTCCAGGTGTCTACAAAATAAACTGCAGCTGTGGTAGTTCCTACATAGGCCAAACAAAGCGGACTATTGCTAAAAGGGTCAAAGAACACATCGCTGCTGTGAAGAACCGACAGATTAGCAAATCAGCGATTGCAGAACATGCACTCGAAGCGGGCACCAATCACTGGATTGAATTTCCCCGTTCGCAAGTCCTCTCCACGGAACGTCACTTTTACTCAAGAGTTGTACGTGAAGCGATTGAAATTAAAAAACACAAAACTTTCAATCGGGAAGATTGTTTCAAATTATCTACAGCGTGGAATCCAGTGATAAAAAACATGCCACCTCGCTTTTATGCGCAGTCGGGTGAACACCAGAATAGGGCCACATCGGTTTGCTTACAGAATAGGGACACTGTTAGTATAGTATGTGACGGTACATGGCGAAACGAAAATATCAAAAATATCAAAAAAGTGGAGGTGGATGAAGAACCTTCTACCTCACGATGTCGACCAAAGAGTAAAGTAATACTGATGTCGACGACGGAGGGCGTGCACCGCTGAGCCAGTCAGCCTGTGACCACGGCCAGTGCAACCTGGTCGAAACGTCAGGCAATTCAGAGGTATGTAATACCTTTTTGTGATCGCGTTAATTCCCATTAATACGTAGATAATATTACAAAGACTACTTCCTCGTTCATGGCCAGGTGGGACAGATCTTCGATGGAGGTATTACCTACTACCACAATTTTTTCCTTCACCCAGCTAGTCTTTTCCCTTCTACCTACGGTAGCCCTACCAATACCCGTAGTCTATGTAATTTGCTTAGAATATACGGAAAATGATGAAAAGCTACAAAATTATCAGTCACATTGTTACAATAATTAAAGGCATCATAATCACCCAACCCATCAAACGAGACTAAATTATTGATTAATCTTACCTTCCTCTTCCCACCGATGCATTAATTTGTATTTGCATTAAGTGATGAGTAAATGGAAATATAAAGTGCGACGTTTCTTGCTTACGTAAGTTGTAAGGTATTTGAAAAAAAAAAATACGTGACGTGCGTATTTTATTGAGGGAGACGTGACATAACGCCTTTATGGTGCCCCAAGGGTACTTAATAATACTTCCGACGTACCACTTCACCGTTAGCTCCGGTAAGGTGATGACCCGTGGGGGTTTCCACGAGAAAGAAAAAAGGGTACTAAATACCCAATGTTAGCAGGGTGAAATTGCAATGCACAGCTAGATGAGAATACATTTGAGATTTCATTTATTTTCTCATATTATGTGACTCAGTTAGATAGGATTCCAGATACCTTATTTAACCCTGCACTTTTAGTGTTATAGTCCATGGCTGAAAAACTGTTTGACAAAGCAATTTTAAAGCAGTCATATTCACAATAAAAACAATTTATTTAATAACTTGCATAACTCCGCAAAGAACTGATCAAATGACGTGTTGTGCAATATTTTCATATATTTCTTCGATGACAATTTTCTGAGTCTGGGCAAACTCGCGCGCGCCTTTGTAAATCATTCCATAAATTTTATATCAGATTCAATTCAAGTCAGAATTCTTGTTGGAATAAGGGGGTAAATATATTATTTTTATTAAAACTATATTATGAAGAATATACTCAAAAAAGCTTTCCAAGTTATTTATTTGAGCTTATTATTGATTAAAGCTACTAGTTGTGGTAAAATGTAAGTAATTTTAGTGTTTCAATATTTTTTAAGGCCACGGGCCAATTAAACATTGTTTTTTATTAAATTAAATTAACTGTGTCATAACGTTTCCAACTCAAACCTTTTCACCTTCACTACTTCAACTGCGAATGTTTTATAAAGTTTTACTGTTTCAGAGGTGTTTGCAGTATTGAAAATCTTAATACTTTTCATACAGTAAACCAATTTCGATGAAAAGGGAATAAATGTTACCCTTAAATATATCTTTGCTAAAGTTGTTTATTGCTGAAGTTTCTCTTAAATAGTTTCGCATTTTCATCGCCACCTCTAACTTACCAACGAACAACAAATAGAAGTTTAAGAATCCCACAAATGATAATAATTTATTTTATCACTTCAAATAAAGCTCATGTCTAAATTTATTATATGTATATCTAGGTATATTATTACAGGGTATATCTCATTTTCATTTTGCTAGTATTTGAATATAATATACTCGTGCTTGGTTTAATTTCTACGGGTCTAATTTTTTTTTGTTTACTCACAATATGTCTAATTTACATCATTTTGTGGTTACTAAACTTAAAAATTGTGAATAGCGGAAAATTCACAAATTCTATTGCCTCATCGCATATCTTATTCAGAAGCGTTTTCTTCAAGAAGAGTTTGTCTGATTACAATACCACATAGTTGAGAAACTGGGTAGTGAGACAAACTTCACAACTTTAAAAATTCTTATCTTTCCAACTGAACATTTTCTCTATAATATACGTAGTGCACGATCTTCATTTCTGTTCAGGAATTTTTTTGGTGAAGTGGGTCGTGTCCACCATAGTAAATGTTGAGTGTCCAATGAAGTTTGATTGACACTTGGTTTAGAGCCAACCACGATGCGATGTCATGGCCTTCGAATCAAATGAGCCTAAGTAACAGGAATTGTTTTAGGTCTAAATATGTAAGTAACGTTGAAATAAATGTCGATAATTTTATAATAAATTTTATTTACTCGACGTTCAGGAAAATATTTTGTAGGTATTGCCGAGACATACAAAATATTCTAAAACCTAGCTACGGTGGCTAAAATAGTGTTGAGTCTACTTACAATTCCCGTATTCATTAATTATTTTGATGAAGCCAAATATTCCCAAAAACCGTTTTGACGCAAAATGTTGTGGGCTTAGGTCCAGTACATACCCACGGTTAGGTCACTTAAGAATTCAGTTACAGAAACGAGATTCACTTCACACAAAACATTTAAAAAATTATAAAACAATTTCTGTAGCCCTTCACGTCAACATTCGTTGGTCAAACATTTTACCTAACATGTCTAAATGAGTTCAAAACTTGTTCAACATCAAAGTTACCGTACACTATATTCAAATATTATATTATAAGTTTTTATTAAATTTATACACTTCAAACAAACCACAATCCTTATGCTAAGGTCGGTACATACGAACTGGATTTCATATCTTAATTTTGTAATACGATTAAATACATACGTCACATTTAACACTCGATTTACATTTAAGCGGCAGCAGCGTAATGGCTGAGGCGTTGCACTTCCGCATTCATTAAAAAAAACAAAACGAATGAATAAAGGAGATTTCGTCCTCATTATGCATGCTGAGGTAGAATGTGGCTCCTCATAAATTTAAGTCTGTAACTCTTTAATGATGATGATTATGATTGTGATTGTGATTAGGGTGATGGTTATTATTACGATTGTGATTGAGATTATGATTATGGCTACTCAACACACTTTTTATAAGGTATAAAAGTTTTAAACAATTTACTAGCCTATGGTTCAGTAAACGACATCATTTTGCAGTTAGTAAATGTAATAAATTAACTTTTACTTACTTATTCGTATGGTTATTTGTGAACATAGAAGATTAATACGATTTCTATCAATTTACATATACGCGTATAATAGATTTTATTCGTAGTCGAGTTTACATGGAAAAAAAATATTTTTATTAAAAATACCTAAATATCATGTTATGTATGTAAAAAGTTTGCTAATCAACAATTTAAAGGTTTTACAAATTTTGGTTGAGAAATTTTTTTTCTCCTTATTAAAACATTTGGATACCACCCACTCGAACGCATGATAGGTTAGATCGAACTCAAACTGACTTAAACCAAACGATATATAAAGTAGGTGTCAAAGTCGCCGCCCTTTCTAATTAAAAAAATATTTATTATTAAATAGTTAATCTGATCAAAATGTTTAAAATAGGGGTAAATCCTTATATTTTGTTTTAAATATATATTTTTTTTAAGTTGTAGTATCTATAAAATCGCTCACATTAGAACACACGTCCAGAACTCGACTTGAGTGCAATAAACATAAAAGAAATGTATTATGACTGCCAGCGTAATAAACTCCATTTGTTACCAGCACCACTCCAATATTAGGATAGAATTCCTAACAAATTTTCTGTCTTCGATGCAATTTTAAAATGAGCTTGCATTATGATGACACAGAAGAGACAACGCGTGACGTATGTTGGTCATATTGGTATTAGAATACTATATGTGATAATCATAAACCTGTTTCATTGTATTTTTTTTTTCTAAACTGTTATTTTAGAAACATATATTGTATTTTACAAAAACCGGTCGAAATTAGTATTATTGAATATACCTATTACGCGGTGTAATAGCAGGTGCGCAGTGCCGCATCCTCGTGATATCCCTTTGCGATTATACCTAATGATATTTTCTTTAATGTTATTTAAAACTATTCCATAAGCTTTATTTTTGACACGCAGAATCTGTATAATATGCAAATTTGGAATTATATTTTACAAAAGCAAGCATGTCACGATACCAATTTGTTGTTAATATTCTGTCTTGTCGGCCTCCACGGTATTAATATAAGGCAAGTTGTAGGGTGGGAATCTTTATTAGTTTCCTTCGTTCTCGACTTGACTGCTTTAATAAGCGCTAGCAATATCCGTATGCTGTGGTAAAAGTTCTAAATGGAGTACTCGATGTACACTTTAACTTTAATAAACTTCAACGGCGCTTCTTGAGGTTCTATCTTTGTCGTACTTCTTTTACATATTTAAGAGCTGGTATTTTTATTCTTTAATTTAAAGTTCTCTTCTTCAAAGAGACGTCTTGTTTAATTCATATTTGGAGAATTTAAAAAAAAGATCTTGCAAAATGTACCATGCACCATGCAAAAAGTATGAATTACGGTAATCTCCGGTCAAGAACCGCTTCAGGTATCACTTTATTAAAGAAATTAAATAGACAGTAATTTTACTTTCATGTTTGTAATATGAATATAAAATGATTTTCTATTTGTGCACATATTTTTTAAATATTTTGCGATTCTGACACATTTGGACATGAAATTGAGGATACAATATTTAATAATTTTACTAAGTGATGTTTGTCACTATTTGATGATTAGACATAAGTACCTATGATTCATTTATGTTAAAAGTAAAAGTATTTTATGCAGAAACACAGAAAATAATTTAGATGCACATACATACAATTTACAATATGAATATTAGAACTTCTGCAGTACTCGCATGTAACTCCGATGCATGTATGCTCAGGTGGAAATTCAGTATTCAAACGGAAATTCGTTCAGTAGTATCTATATGTGCTTAGTTTATATGATGACAGATTTTTTAAAATATGCTTTTAGTTGTTTTCTTGAAATTATTATTATTTTGGGTTTGAGTTAATTTAAGATTATCTATTACTAGCTTTTACCCGCGACCCGCGACTTTGTGTATGAGATGCTGCTTAAAATACTAACTAACATAGGTAGGTACAAAGGTTTCTGCAGTAGGTCTCAGGTAACATAATCCGTTGTAGCTGACTTCTCCTGCCTTTAAACTACTTTAAAGGCAGGAGAAGTCAGCTAAGAACGAATTTAAACAAAATCTGGTATTGGCAGACTATTTAGCAGATATGTAAATAACTGCTAAATAGTCTGCCAATACCAGATTTTGTTTAAAAAAAATCAACAGAATAGTCGAAAGATAAAAAAGATATTTATTTTTTTAACCGTCCATGTGAAGAAAAATCTATCTACGCTATTTAATATCTTACACTGTAAACCAAAACAACTATATAGTAGCTAAAACAAAAAACATTCATATAAAGTTGCGAAAGCCCTTAAACTCCGGCCCTATACGTGGGGTATACAGAAAGTTTTGGGTAACTTATTAATAAAACAATTTACATGTAAAGTATAATATATTTACTGCTTTTCGAAGTATCCTCCATTACATTTGAAACACTTATTCATCCGGTCAAACCATTTTTGAAAACATGAGGACCGTTTGTCTAAGGGCATGTTTTTCACGTGCTGGTTAAAAGCTATCACGGCCTCTTCCGGCGCTGTAAATGTCATACCTATCATCAAATCTTTAATTTTTGGGAAAATAAAGAAATCGCATGGTGCCAGATCTGAACTATGTACGGGATGCGTCACTAGCTCTACCTTTTCAGATTCTAAAAATTACCTTGTCTTGTTCACGGTGTGCGCCGAAGCATTGTCATGGTGTTGTAGGATGCAACTTCTGAGTCGTTTTCACCACGAT
Organism: Callimorpha dominula; assembly: GCA_949752705.1. Classification (NCBI taxonomy): domain Eukaryota; kingdom Metazoa; phylum Arthropoda; class Insecta; order Lepidoptera; family Erebidae; genus Callimorpha; species Callimorpha dominula. Next base: position 7,472,888 of record OX457005.1, read on the forward strand.
AAAAATAAATTGTCCTACAACAGTACAAAATGCGATAAAATCCTGAAGGCATCATTACTGTTTCAATTTCCTTCTACAGTGATTGAAGATTTCCCGCTCCAGTTTTGAAGGTCTTAAATTTCTCGTTGATTGATTTGGGACATGGTTGTTCGTATAAATGGATGTTACCAAACACAGGGCTCCTTGTAGTTGCAGTTATAATATAGATATCTTATTATCCGAACCATGTACATATATAAATCGCACAACAAATGCGTACTTAACTGCCACTAACAGTTTAAGACAGCTAAAATTCTTAGAAAAATGCTTATTCTACAGTTGGGTTGTCCTTATTATTTATATGTCATAAAAAAATCACACCCCCAAATTCAAATAAAACCTAAATTTGGGTATTTACATAAACATATTTTTTACATATACATTTACACTTATATCTTGACGTGTTATAGATTAAGTTTTCCTTAAACAACCTGGGAGCAAGGCGACGTATGCAGAAAGAAGTGATATGATACAAAATGCATTGAAAAGATGTTAAGTGAAAATAATCTTCCAATTGGTTGTGTGATATGTTAGTTAAACACATGTTAGATAACAATATGGTTAAATGAAATATTATTTTCCTTTCCGTTTTAGACAATAGGACAAGATCATATGCTTCAATTACCTATAAACATAATATGCTGCATAGCTCTAAGCAATGGTAGTTATATGACATGTATAAACTATAACTCTCGAATAACGTTGTCTAGATCAGTTAATAAATTAAAGGTATGGCTTTAATGTTGTTTCTTTGAACTAAGTAAGCCTTTTTGATTTGCTTTAATGATTTGTTACTACGCAGATGGTGCAGTGGTTTAAGCAGACCCTTCCCTAAGTAGAGTAGTAAGATTCCTAAGATGAGTAGTAAAAAAAAGGAAGAAAGTTACAGAAGTTTAAGACTGCTTCAAAACAAACAGGTTTCGGGGGGAGGACACAATTTGAACCAACGACGTACCAAAATATATTTCTCTCAATAACAAACAGACAGAAATAGACAAAATCAATATGTTTATCAAAAATAAAAATCAAACCCAGTGTTTCAATGTAGATAGATAGTATAATCTTTATTGTATGCTTATCACATACGCTGTGTACAAGAGAATCATTATTAAATTAGTATGTTCAAAGGGCGAACTTACCGCTAAAAGTGAACCTTTGGATAGAAAAGATGGATACCTAATATGTGCGTAGTTTGGAGTTTATTAAATAGAAAAGATGATTGAATAAGAGTCAGTTTTTTGTAAGAATTCGCGACACTCATAATATTTTTTTATATAATTTGAATAAGTAGCATTTCTTATTATATATATAATATTATATATATATATATATATATATATAGCAAGGCTTATAAAAAGTGCTTAATGAGACTGATGCAATTTGAAGGTTAAGCGGCTCAAGTCACCAATAGAAAAAGCACTGCGATACAGTTTTAGTTAACTTAGTAAAATTGCTATAGACTTGAGGTAGTGAACCTGTCAGGTGGCTTTGATTCGAAAAGAAATCTGGTGTGCCCTACCTATCTCCGGGTTTATGTTAGAGAAATGACGCGGTCGCAGTTTGACACTCGATTTAAGACAGAAATGAATAACAAGCACAATTTACGCCAGATACAGGCGCACGCGCCACGCCTACTTAACAAATCTCCCTTGATCTGTGATATCTTAATTGTGAAGAGAGCTGCGTGTTTAAGAGAGTAAAAAGACAACTTCTAAGTTTGTTCTGTTCTCGCCTACATTGGCTAGTGTTTATTTAAAGATATAAAATGTTTTTTTTTCTATTTATTTCATGTGCGCTACTCGATTTGTATAGCTACTCTACCAACATTTTTAATGCCGATACAGTAAAAGAGGTGGTGGTATCCATACGCGTTTAATATAATTATTCTATTTCATTTGAGTGCATTAACAAATTGCAAATCATACATTACTATAATGTAAAATATAGCATTATTTTTTCTCGAGTACAGGCTGGGAATATCCTTTGTATTCGATATTTGTCGGTTATAATGAGAGCACGTATGATATTGCGTAGGCGAGCAAATAATGTTCATTATAACTACTTGAGGAATCTCCTACATTTTAATAATATCACGAATTCCTTTCTTGTATGTATATGGGAAGCAAATATCCATTTTGGGAAACACATAATTTAGGTGTACATTAGACTTTTTGCACCTACGTAATAAAATCACAAAGGCATAGAAACTAAAATATCTTTTAGATTTAAGCTTTGCCAACATTAGAATATATGCCGTTTACTTAAGTCCTGGACTTGTACTTATTTAACAATCTTTTTGTTAAAGTAACACACCCAAATATAAATGTTCACGAGAACCAACGAGATTTTTCCTTTAATTTCATGGTCCAATAAAATACTATCGGACCGGTAATACTTAGGTGATAAATGAGACCAGATTCTGATATTATACTTATGATACATTTATTATATTATCTACGTATTTACGGTAATTAACGCGATCACGAAAAGGTATTACATACCTCTGAATTGCCTAACGTTTCGACCAGGTGGCACTGGCCGTGGTCACAGGCTGACTGGCTCAGCGGTGCACGCTCTCCATCATCGAAAATCCAAGACGTTCCCGTAAATACGTAGATAATATTATATCATGGAATGCGAAAGTTTAAAAGTTAGTGATACATTTATTATTTTTTAAGTATTTGCCCCTTCCTAAGGAATCTCTTTAATGACATCCGTGGAACGCATTCATCGCCGATTCAGAGCTCGTATAGTCGCAAGGTCCAAAGTTTGGGCTGGATGACAGATACGTCATCAGTTCTATGTTTGAAACCTACAAATACGCTTCCGTTACCTTACTACGGATTGTGAGGACGCGTTATCATGGTGAAGGACGACATTGCTTCCGCTTTTTAAGACTCTGGGCTAGCAAGTCACTGTTCTTTGGTCTTCAAGCGACACTGTTGTGTAATGTCCTGGATTGCCGAAAAAAGAAGCAACCATCTTCTTACCAATGCTTTGTCATTTCTTAACTTTTGTCGGCAATTCTTTAGAAGGAGACCCATTCTGCCGACTGGCTTTTCTTTCCGGTTCAAAGCAGTAAACTCCGGTTTCGTCATCTGTCACGATATTATAGTCAGCCAATGACTGTCCTCCATTAAACTTTATTGATTTTAAACTTAAGTATCATGACTTAAACAATTATTTACGTGGTTGATGACGTAGTCATGGAATGAAGCTTAAAAAACGAAAAAAACTTAATCACTCATTATATACAAAAAAGATGTATCTCAATATGTTCATACGTGATCTAGAACCAATAGTAAAAGCTATGCAGCAGGTCTCAGGCGCCCTGCTCTGGGGAGGACCCGGACCATTTTATTACAGCCGGGGGGCTGAAATAAAATGGTCCGGGTCCTCCCCGGATCGACGCCGCGCCTAGCCAAGCCCTATCCCGGGGAAAGCAAGCTTCCCCATGCCTATCGGCCTAATCAATGTGTGTAGCAGCCCGGAGCATTACAGCTTCACAGTAAGAGACCACTGCGTTCCAGCCCTCCTCACCCGCCAGCATGTTAGCAATGATTGCTGGCGGGGACAGGTCTCGTCTGATTTGGTCGACCAGGATCTCGCGTTCAGACACCCACGCGGGGCTTCCAGCGTATGCTGGGCGGAGTCCCAGTCGGCTGCGCAGTGGTGGCATTGTGCCGTCTCCTCGCTTCCAATCCGATTCAGGTACTCGCCGAAGCAACCATGCCCAGTGAGTACCTGCGTCAGTCGGTAGGTGACGCGACCTCCCCCCCTACCTACCCAAGCTTCGAGGTTAGGCAGAACGGCACCGACAGCGCGTTGGCGCGCATTCCGCGGCTGCTCCAATCGCACGCCCCACTGCGCCAGTGCCTGTCGGTGAGCGTTCCGCCGTTTTTCGAGCTCATCGTGGTCTTCCCCACCCTCACCCCGGCGGATCGCGCAAGTCTGATCATAGACCCTCGCGTCCATAAACGCCAAGATATTAAAAGGCGGGAACGTGAAAATTGTGCCTGATCCTAATGGCCGCTACCCGCTGCGCTTGATTGAGCTTAGCTCGGCAGCGGGAGGAGGCCGATAGGCGCTTGGCCCATATCATGCTTGTTTTGGGCCTAGATAACGCTGTATGTTATCTAGCGATCACAATTGTGACTCTTGAGTTGCAGGTGTCCATGGGCGACGGTAGTCACTTAGCATCTGGTGACCCGTCTGCTCGTTTGCCCTGTTATATAATATAAAAAAATATTATATGTGTATAAATAACTATTTATATGTACATATTTTTTTTTAAATTCTTAGAGATTATGTGATTTAATCTTGTGAAGATTTATTATGTAAAAGTGGAAACTAAAAGATGACGAAATGACTAGACTCTTAGGGCCATATCACATATTCAGACCGTGAATTTATAATGGGTTTTATTCCGCTCGTTACTCATAACATAATAACGCTCGAGTATCCACTTGTTAAATAAGAAATTGCAATCGAATACGAACAGCTTTCAGGGTTACCTCAATTTGTGCTTACTAAGTAATTAGAGATCGAAATTTCTACTCAAGCATTGTTTCATTTAATTGAAGTTTGAGGATAGTTCTGTAATAAATTCAATGTTTAAGTCTTCATTCCTTACAACAGTACCTAAATATATATATTTTTTTTATCTATATAAACATTGTTCTTATTCAGGACTCGACTCAGATAAAATGCGTCTGTAGCTGAGGTGATTTCTGACGAGACCTTGCAATGGAAAGCACTACCGTTGCAAAACAACGGTCGACAAATATAAAGTACTAGTTTCAGTACGGTTTCATTCGCGTAAGACCCTATCCTGTGGTAGTATCGGGATAAAAAGTAGCCTATATGTTAATCCAAGTGTCCAGCTATCTACATACCAAGTTTCATCGCAATCGGTTCAGTAGTTTTGGAGTAAAAGACTAACAAACATCCGGCCATACATACATACATCCTCACAAACTTTCACGTTTATAATATTAGTAGGATTCACATACTACTTTATTTCCAAACCTCGTCATTTCTTCGTCGTCAGTCCACTAACGTTTAATCATATCTGAAGGATAAGCCTAGGTGAACAATAACACGTACTTTTTTTTAAAAAACGTTCTTACCTCCTTTCCACATTGCTTGGATATTTCAAAGTAATTAGGAGTTTCGTTCATTTTGTCAAGTCATCCATTCGAATTAGTGACAGAGTAAAAACAGACTAGTAATTATAACGCCCTTCTTGGGTCTTGATGCTTTAAATTGGAAATTCAAAATTAAAAACGCCACCACATATGTGTGTGAAAGTCCAAACAGATAAGGATAGCTCTTTGCAAAGATATAGTAAATAAAAAGATAAGAAAAGAGAAAAAGATATAAATGAGATTATATGACATAGTATGAAAAATAGCTTTGGCAATAATTTATTAGGATTTATAATCTTACTAAAAAATATAGATTTAACTAAAATTTTCACAAGGCGCTGATAATAGTTAGTTATGTATATATTTAAAATATATGTTATACGTTACGGTACGTAATTATATGTTATGGATTAGTGGTGTACAGTCCAGTATCAAATTTGTAAAATTGACCGAAATTTTTTTGTGTGTTATTATATAATTATTTATAAATTATAACACAATTACTATAAGATATTTGTATTCACATTTATATTTGTATTTATATACAGTAATTTTGATTAACGTTAAAGAAAACAAAAATAACTCGTTTTCTTTCAATTCTATAAAATGTTGACCGATCGTTAAATGTGAGTTTTACGCCGCGTTCCAATAAACAAAACAGGATTCGTTTTATTTACGGACGGTAAAGTTTTGTTGAATTTTCAACGAAAATTTTACCGTCCGTAAGCAAAACGATTTGTTTTTTGTTTATTGGAACGCGGCATTAGTGACATTCAGACACATTGATGTCACCGCAATATAAAAAATCGGCAACCCTAATATCACTATGGAAAAAGGATATTGTATTTTGAATGCTGTATTACGTCAATGATAAATTTGCAGAATTTGTACCTACTAGTAAGTTTCAGATATTTCAATACGATTATATTCCGTTCTTAATTGAGGTGTTTACATCCCTTATTACTTTTAAACGTTTATGGCTTGGCACCGACTTCAAACAGACCAATAATTACCTAGTACCTTTATAATATTACCTATTATTAAAAATGACACATGCATTGTAGTCGTTCTCAGAAATAGAGTTTTTACTGTATATATTAATCACAAAAAAAATGTGTAGATTTATTCTATAAACACTTTGAAAATAGTATTGAGCTATCAGTATTTACCTGTGAAATGTTACTTTATTTGGATTTTCGCTGTAAGTTACACCACAATCTAATACAAAACGCGACACCATTATTGGTTTTTATATTTATATTTAAAATGTAGAATGATAACGATGAAAATACCAAAATTAAAACTGTTTCAAAAGGGCTCCTTTTTTTTTCGAAATGGGTTTCACGGTCCGGTATATTCTGTCTCTTTCTCACACCTAGGTTTTTGTGTAAGGCTGGGTATCTTACTCGCACATATTGTTCGTCTATTACGCTAGTATACTATACATTTATGATAATTACAAAGCAGTTGAGTTCCATCGTTTGAATGACAATCAGAATATTAGATAAACAGCAGAACAAATAATCGTAATAAAAACTCCACACATCTCACACACGGACACAAAGGAGGTTTTAATTTGTAAACAATGTTGATTTCGAAGGAAGGCCAAGATTACTTGTGACTCTGCACAATTACGTTTTTGATAGGAATCGATAGGGAAAAATCTATAGAACAGTATGTTGGGGTTGCGCAGTGCATTGGTATGACGTAGTGCTTTTAAGTACTTTTCGATTTTCTGTTACTAACACAAGTTGCATAAAGACACAACGATTGATGGATGAATTCATCCCGATGAATGTAAAATAGTAGCTGACTCGCGCAACTTCGTCTGCGTTTGTAAATTTTTCCCGTTTTTGCAATATTTTTCATTGATGCTCCGCTCACAGTTGTAGTATGATATTTGTTATGTAGCCTTTAGCCTTCCTCAATAAATGAGCTATCCAACACTAAAATATTTTTCAATTAGAACCAGCAGTTCTGAGATTAGCACCAACCAAACAAAAAAAATCTTACCCAGCATGTTTACATTATATGTAACGGTAACTGGTCTTCATGAAGCAATCCATCTGCTTGTATGTTAGTTTATCTGTATAAAAACATATGCAGGATCGTCGGGTGTAAAAGGACAATTAATATTTATGATTGAGGGATAAAGTATTAAATTATTTCCTTTAATGACAATTACATATACTAGCATCACAAAGGAGGTGAATAAATAAACTATCATACTGATATGTTATAATAATTACTACAACAAGCAGACCATAATATTTAAGTATAAAATAGGTCACGGTAAGGGAACCGTTATCTCGGATTTAAGAAAAAACCGAGTTCATCTTCTATTTTGCTACACCATTGACTTAATACAACTTTAGTTCATCTAGAAAACAATATAAAGGAAAACGCCAGGAAACTATACTATTTCCTATACATGTCAATTGATTCGTTTTTTATTAAATATTTTAAGACATATGAGTAAATAATTGAACAAAATTAGATCCTACCATGTTTATACATTGCCAACAAATATTTTAAAAAGTTAAATTGAACATTTATAGATAATTTTTCCTTCAAGCTAGTTTATTCAAACAGAGCTTTATAACTCCAATAACTCCAAAAGTGTACACAATCTTACAAGTTACAACGGTATGGGGTGAGCCAAATTACACAAAGGCGTGTTACTTCCTGCACAATATTGTCACGCAATTTTTTGTAGCAGAAGGGTGGAGGCGCATTTATGAATATTTCAGAAATGGCTCAGAAATATTCTGTATTAATGATTTATCACTGTTATTATAATAATGCAATTAAATGATATCCATAAAGCAATATTTATAGGATCTCATACATATTTGAAACCATATATTTGATTTACTTTAAATATTATATTATTGATTAGTGGTTATTATCCCACTAATATTATAAATGTGAAAGTTTGGATGGATGGATGTTTGCTACTCTTTCACGTTAAAACCACAGAATCGATTGCGATGAAACTTGGTATGTAGATAGCTAGAGACCTGGATTAACGCATAGGCTACTTTTTATTCCGATATTCCCACGGGGGAAAACGCGTGGCGCTGCTATTACTACATACATGGAGTTAGACTAACATGTTCAAGTGTAGCATTAAGCTAGTGTGTAGTAAGAGAATTACTATTTTTTTTTTACGATAAAGTTTACAAGTTCTTCTAACAGTCGCAAGGTTTTATAAAATATCTAAAATAAAAAACAATAAAATAAAAGAAATACCTGTCAAGTCACAATGGGTGAAGCACTTTAAATTTTTAATTTCCTACGATAACGACAGTTTTTAAACTTTTAAATTATATGAATAATATGCAATAATATTATTAGAATTAATACAAAAGGGAATTCAGTCCAGCGATAATATCTTGTTAATTTTATATGAAACTGCTTGGCAAAGGCAGTGTTAATTTTAATAGGATGTAGTTTGAAAACTCGTCTTCTGGTCATATCAGAGTTAAGTTATGGCTTATGAGTAATTAGTATGATTTTTAGAATAAAAAGCTTTCTAACACTGAGCAACTGAGTTTCCCTAAACAGTAGAGTAGTAGAAAAGGGCTTTCTCAGTATTGTTTTCAGATTTATACTGGACTCTTTTAAAATGTGTTAGATCAGATGCAGCAGAGCCTCACCAAGCCGCAATGGCATACGTTAAAATCGATTCGCCAAGAGCAGTGTACACAGGCTTCAGCAAGCACACCGGAGCCATATCCGGAAGTATTTTCATGATATGGATGATTTTTCTGATTCTTACAGATGTGGCCACAATGTGCTCGCCAAAGGTGAGTCTCTCGTCTATAACAACACCAAGGTATTTAACTGAATTTGATTTCTCTATGCGAATACATTGACAGCTTTAGGGGTGTATCCACACCGGCAACAGTAACGACATTGCAAGAGTGAACTATAATTTTTTAGGCACTCGGTTGGAGCCAAGGCGGCTATTTCTTGAAAAGATAAGGAAAGGAAGCTCCGTTGGCCTTTATTTGCTCCTCACCAAGACTGGTGTAAAAAGCTTTTGCTATGTCCAGGAATGTCCCCATACACGCCTGGACACATCGAGATGCTTGCTCACGGTATCAGTTAGCTTATGCTTCACAACTTCCGTTGATTTTCCTCATCGAAATCAAAATTCTAAGTGTACTCTATAATAGTCTAAACCTTGATTTAGGTGTTATGTCATTATATTTGTTTTATATCATTGTAATGAATGAATGTCTAACCAACCAAATTGTAGAATCAAATATGTCTTACAAGCGCTTTAGCCGGCGCGACGGCTGCTTCATTACCCGTTACAGTGACGAAGTAAAGATTACCTTGTTCAAGACATATTGGCAAAGTTTTTACACCAACGACCTATGGAATATTTCATAATAATGGGTATAGGATAATGTTTGCATATATATTATGCAAACATTATCTTAATTATATATAATATATAATAATTATCGAACTAAAATTATAAAAGCGAAAGAAACTCTATTTCGTTGTGTTTTTACAGCTAAATCAAGTTTATAAACAGATACATGTATATTTAAATCAAAGTCATAGTTTATTAATGTTACAAATGTATATCACTACATATTATAAAACAAAGTCCCCCGCAGCGTCTGTCTGTCTGTTCTGAAAAAAACTACTGAACAGATTTTCATGCGGTTTTCACTAATAGACCGAGTGATTCATGAGAAAGGTTTAAGTGTATAATTCGTTAAAATGTTGTGTGAATTGATTGAAATATGTTGATGATTGTTGAAGATGTCTCTGCTACCAGTGCGAAGCTGGGGCGGGTTGCTAGTTATATTTATACTAGACATTTATAAACTAAATTACCTTTCAAGGAAAACGTGTAGTCACTGTAACACCATATTTTACCTGAACGAATTCTTAAGATTTTTTCATAACACCTATAAGAGATTAATTGAATTACGTTGCTTCACGTATCATTCATCACTCAAAAATATTCATACAGATTACTTTACCAGAATAATAAGATTATTATAACAAATGTTAAAAGATACACCACACCTTCAACAAAGATGAGTTCTTGAATATCAGCTAAAAATTTTCAGGACATTTTTGTCCACTGACAAATTTTGCAGAAAACGGTCGTTTGAACCATCCTTTTCAGATGTGGATAATTTGAAAAAAAAAAACACATAATAACATAATTCGACTGCGTAAGGGACATACTATATAATAATACAAAGCCTTGCCTAAAAGAACTATAGATAAGTAGAACCGGCTTTAGCTGATATTTTCTGTATTCTTAAGGTCAAAGCGGAAAATATATCGCCCTACGATATTCGAGTTCTACTTTTTAATGTTTTCCTAGAAGTTTGACCTTGTATTCTATTTAAAGTAATTCAATGACTTAAAATTATAACGTTTAATAAGAAGTTTATGTAAACAGGAGATGTTTTAACAGTGTTATTTTATGTATGTATCCCTTCAGTTCATGACAATGGACCTAACTACCTTCAACTTAGCACTTTCAGTATTGTAAAATGTTTCAGAATAGATTGAGAGATATAGATTTTAAACCATGAGCATTTGAGCCGCTAGCCGTGTTGCCGGCAGTCATTAAAGTATCGAACCTACTAGACATGAGTCGTAGGTTAGGGAGTAGTAGGTTCGATACTTAACAAAAACTTTAAAAATAATAAACCGATCATGCATCTATCTCACTGAATTTCAAACATGTAAACAAAATCACAACCCATCCATCCGCAAACAAATGAATAGTTGAGGTCGACTCCAGGAGTACTTTAAGCATAGAAAGCGATCGTGGTACTGGCGAATAGGCTCTGGAAATGCTACGACAAAATGGCACAGCAAACAACTTGTGCTTTCTGCTGCAGCAGTTATTGTTAGAGATAAAAAGTCGAGAAATTTTACTAAGAAGATCAGGTGAATCTATTCTATTTTTTACACACCATAACCGTTTGGTTGCAAGTTTTCATAGTCTTCAGGCAGTCATACCCAAGGCATCCCAGAAAAAAGTTAGTGGAATAAAGAAAAGGGGAAATTAGGAATGCATCGTATCTTAAATGGTTTAGTTATTTATATTATTTACAACTAAGGTGGTAAACGCACGGCTCGCTTGATATTCATCTTAATTATCTTTATTATAGATATATATAAAAAATGACACTGCACAGAACAACACACAAGAAACACAATTACTTAAAATAATACAGTTTACTCCGAGTTAGATTTGTAAATTATATTCAGATAGATAGATAGATAGATAGATAGATAGATAGATAGATAGATAGATAGATAGATAACACTTTATTTGTACACCAGTCTTACAGTAGAATTATCATAAATACATTTGTCATACAGATAATGTACAAAGGGCGGCCTTATTGCAAAATGCAATCTCTTCCAGGCAACCTTAGGATGGATCAATGTGTTTCGGAGAGACAGTTGTAGTTGGAGGTGCATTTAAAATTTTTATGAAAACTATAATTACTATAACTAAATCAATATGAAAATATACAGATATCCTGTATATTTAGTCTACTTATGCATACTAATATAAAACATACATAAACATATAATATATACTTAAGTCTATCATATAACAAACATACATATATACATATTTTAATTTATACTCAACATACTTTAATAAGGAAATAATTAACCTAATGTGATAAATAGTATTCATGAACCATTTTCTTAAAAATTGTTATTGTTTGCGCTCGTCTAATGGTGACTGGCAACGCATTCCACTAACGTAAAGCCTCAACAGTAAATGATTGGTCGTTAAATTTTGTGGAATGTAGTGGCATCTCCAGTCTCAAATCCTCTGATGACCTCAGAGATTTTTCATGTGTATCATGAAGGAACTTGAATCGTTCTTTGAGATAAAAAGGGGCCTTAGGATTGAATAAGATATTGTAAAGAAAACTGAGTATGTGAGTATTCCGGCGAGAACGAATTGGAAGCCACTTGAGCTTTTGACGGAATTCAGAAACGTGATCATATTTTCGTAGCCCAAATATGAATCTTATACAAAAATTTTGAAGTCGCTCAAGCTTATCAAGTTGTGCTTCAGTGAGATTCAGATAGCTGACATCGGCATAGTCGAGAATTGGTAGGAGAAGTGCTTGTGCAAGTGCAACCTTAGTGGCAGTCGGAAGAAAGTTACGTAACCTTCGCAAGGACCCTGCTGAAGCGAAGACTTTACGACTGACTTCTTGCAGCTGTGGTCCCCAAGATAAGGTACTATCCATGTAAATTCCCAAGTTTTTGACACTAGTGCTGATCTTTAATGTGGTGCCATTGAATTGAATTTGGGGCAGTTCTGACCAGTCAATTCTTGAAACTAACCCAGGGCTGCCAATAACACATACCTGAGTTTTTAAGGGATTGACTTTGAGTCCATAATTATGACTCCATTCGCCAATGTGCGACAGGTCAGCATTGACTATGTTAATTGCTTCCGATAACTTGTTAAGTGGAGCTTGTGTGTAAATCTGTAAATCATCTGCATAGAGGTGGTAGTACGAACGTAATTGTTTAGAGATGGAGTTTATAAAAACAGCGAAGAGTAAGGGAGATAAAACGCCACCCTGCGGCACACCAGCAGAAATACTGCACCAAGACGAGACCGAGTCTTCAATGCGTATACGCTGTCGGCGACCAGACAGGTAACTATGAAACCAATCAATTGTCCTTGGAGATATGTTAAGAGACTGTAGTATACCTATATATATGTATAGTTCAATGTACGGGCACAGCTTTTTTACGTTTTATAAGAGTACCAAATATTAGAAATATCAGTATCATATTCAGTAAAATTTAAAATTAACCAACAGGCATTTGTAAAGAGTCTCAAAAATAATTTCACATATTCGTATATTCCTTGCGATTTCGATCTGAAAAACACCTATGTTTGCAAAAACACATCCTACCATTACGGTGTGCTAGAACAGTTGTTAAAAAGATATTAGGTACGTTATGTACAGATAAGAGTGTAAAAAGTAACAATTGGGTTATATATTATATAGATTTGCTCCTTCATAAAAGGCCCTTGCCGAATCCGAAATTCAATAGGCGCACTTAAAATGAAACCGGATTTCTTTAATAATCATGAATACCACAAAAAAAAATTATTCTAATAATAGGGTTGACAAAAATGTTCAGATTCCTACAGAAATGTTTACAGGTAATTTTTATATAACGTACAATATGAATACGAAACACATTACAAGCAAGATATCGGCTGAATCTGACTTAGTAATAACAATATTTTTTGCTTTTAATCATAGGTCGTTTTTAAGCTAAGGAAAACAAATATATTTTTTTAAATGAACGGCGTTAGACGGATGATAAATCATTTAATGCTGCTTAATCTAAGGCCGTTCACTAAGGTAAACCTCTCCTATGGAATACTGGGTTTACTGCGAATTTTTTATTTTAATATTTTTGTTTTGACAACTTAAAAACAAGAATTTTAAATTGATAGCGTTTCACGTTACTTACAGGGTATACAGAAACTATTACTGCAAATGTGAAAATTATTAAGTGTGTTCGTGTATATGTAGGAGTGAGTAAATTCACGATGAAACCGCAAAATTAATGTATACGGACACCGAGATTCGCGTAGCAGTAGCAAAGCCACAGGCAAGACCTTGTTAGTGATATTTGAACAGTTTGTATTTACAAATACAAACAAAACAAAATTTTTAACTATTTAGTTAAAAATTTCTTAAACATAAATCATGAATGAAATATTTACTGTTAACTTGCCTAACTGCTATCTTAACTAACTAAGGCAAAAACCACATATCAATAAATAAATCAAAATAATTTTAGAGTCCGTAAAATGAAATACTAGAAAAAAAGTCACCACGAGGGATAGTGTTGATCGGTAGCGGACATATTTCTGCAATTCCTGTGTTTTTTTTTAAATAGTCTACCTAAATTCGAATTCAATTTGTTTGTGATATAATGAATGAATGTAATACTTCATGGACATTGTACTGTAATTTTGTAAACAATGACAGCAGTCTTGATCGGTAATAGCTAATTTAGTTATGCGCGTTAAATGATTCTTCGTGATTCGGATATTCACAACCAGAGAGGCATAGTTTTTTAATGATGTCCAACTTAAATAAATTAAATCTGACGGATGGGTTTAATATAGCATATTTGGTTTTAGTCGGATGCATTTACCATTTACTGTAATTACGGCAGCACATGTGCCATGATAAACTGTGTCCTGCTACATAGAATTTTCGTTAAGAGACATATTAATTCAGTTACCACCGTCCGGGAATCCAGTAATTTTGAAAACAATTTTTAGCTTGTCAGTCTACTGTTTGGGTTACGTAGGACACTTCTGTAGTTTCCTGGATGTTATTACATATAAGAAAAACGTATTATTAGAGGAAACATATATTTAATTAATAAAATACTAGCAACCCGCCCCGGCTTTACACGGGTACAAATTATACACCTAAACCTTCCTCATGAATCACTCTGTCTATTAGTGAAAACCGCATGAAAATCCGTTCAGTAGATTTTCAGTTTATTGCAAACATACAGACAGACAGATAGACAGACGCGGTGGGGCACTTAGTTTTATAATATATATATAGTGATATTTAATTTGCAGACGAAAAGAAATTCCCTGCCATAGTTTTTTCTACTACAGAATAGAATCCAAACGGCAAAAAATTATGAATGACACACTCCTTGAGTTACAAAGGTCTGTAGAGTTGACTTTTCAACGGTCACCGATTTCTGTCAGCCGTCCACATGCTGTTTTGTGGTTCCTTAAGCAGCAAAAGCAGCAACCCTAAGCAGACAATTATGTATATTACGATTATTACACATTTTGCGCCAAGTACAACTTACGTGTGTAAAATTAAAGTAAGTATCTTGTGACCTGATCTAAAACTATTGAAACTCTGATTTGACTGAATTGAATTTTCGGCTATAAAAGACAAAGACTAAAATTACATAACCTTGCTTAGCAATTACGTATTTTGCTCCAACCCATATCACAAACAAATCTATTACTTTCGAAACCAGACAAAAAACCACCAAATTAATGAAATAGCAATTTCCATTGACGGCTTTAAATTCCAGCACTTTCATTTTAGAATTATCCCGTTGTTAATACGTTCGATTAGAGAGATAAGCTTTTTATACTTTTAAAAGTGTGCATAGTAAATTAAACGGACTTGAATGCAACTAAGTTCTAATGAAATAGGAAACTTGCCTTACAACTTCAGACATTGATATAAATTTGACGCAGCTATTAAATTCCCGGATATGAACTGAGAAATGTAAATGGTCAGAGTGATAAATATTTTTCAGCCAACGATTTTTGGTTCTACTTTTAAATACACGTATATTATACACTAGCAGCGCCCCGCGGTTTTACCCGCGTAAGTCACGATCCCGTTTGAATATCGTGATAAAAAGCAGCCTATGTGTTAATCCCGGTCTGTAGCTATCTACATACCAAGTGTCATCGCAATCGCTTCAGTGGTTTTTGGGACATTTAATTTGTCACCAAAACGCATCGTGTGTTTCTGTGTGTGTGTGTGGAATTAACGTCATCATGTAATAAGTATTGAATTGCTTTTCGTTTGGTTGCACTGGCATATATACACAATATACATTTATTATTTAAGGGTGGACAATAAATTAATGCGATCATATTAAAAAAGGAACCTTTGCCAGTGTCAAACAGTTTCATACTGTTCGACACTGGCAAAGGTTCCTTTTTTTATTTATTGCATGTTAAAATCATGTTTTGCGAAAGAAAAATATGTATTTCTTTTTACTTCACAGTTTTATTTATTTTATTATTAGTTATCGACCATTCTTATGCCAATATTGTACGATGTTCCACCAACCTTTTTTTTTACCGTGTTGAACGGCAATAAAAGTGAAAGGAAATCCCTGTGAACCGTGGCAGATTTGGCCGCCTGTTAAATAACAGGCGACCCCGCTGTGGTGTGCCGGGGATTTTTCCCCCTATCACTGAGAGAGGCACGTGCGGAACACGGTGCCGCCTAGGACCCCGGATCAAGGTGTCTATCGCCCCCAGGCAATTGCTGGAGAACGGAGATCGACTTGCTCTCTCTGGCGCCTGGTGTGTCTTCTGCGGGACGGGAAATTACTAGTTCTCTCCCGTTCCCTTTAAGACGCATCCTTGACATACATTACCTCCTTGCAAAACGAGGCAGCGGAATCCCACGCGCTCTCGCTCTGAACCATGGACATAGTCATGGTATCCGTGTTCGACCAACCGGCATGCCTTTTCCTGCACGTTATAACAGAATTTGACATACATGACAGTAAGGAGGGTATTTTTCAAGACAAAAAATTAAAAGTAAGGAGGAAAAGCGGATCCTATAAAAAATGCTTAAATATAACACATGGTAAATAAAGAAACCGTTTTAAAGATTTCTGACATGAAGTTTCAGTAATCATAAACCGCTATAATTTATGTACACTAAGTATATTTGAAATTTCCATAAAATCTGAAGAAGAATTAAATATTAATGCAACAGCTTTAACTTGGTTAGTTATTTTTCGAGACAACAAGGGAAGCGTAGGATTATGAATACGCGTTAAATATTTTATTTGGCGTTGCCTATCTTGTCTAGCTATAAAAAATTTATATGTGTGGAATTTTTTGTAACTAGAATATATACCACTAAACACTGACAATCCGTTTTCTTCAGATTGTTTCTCAAGGGGTTTGGAATATTCTTCACTTAGAAGTGTTCACTTGAAACAGAAACCACATGATTATTTATCTGTACAGCTCTTATTGTTGTTACGTTATAAATCTATATACTATTTTCGTTCTTTTGTATAATTTTTGCGTGTTAATATTAGAATACTGATTGATTATAAATCGTTTAAGTGGGCACCTATAGAGGATTATGGGTTCGATTCCCGCACGGGACAAAAATTGTGAGATCCTCAAATAGTTGTCCCGGGTCTGGATACTCTTTGTTTCCTTATACGTTTGTAAAGTCACCCGCTATATAGGAATAATTCCTATGCAGGGGAAGTGTTATAAAATTTATACTACAGGCTGTCTATCCCTATCTCAACACCTACCTTACGATTGTGAATAATAAGTTATGAAGTCGAATTTGTTTTATTTTCTAATTTCTACATTTGTTTAATGGTTTCCACCATTGTGGTAGATAGTTTCAGATTCACCATTATTGCATTTCTCTTCTTTGTCAGTACGATCATGGCAGAACGCGCGAGCAGTAGCGGATCTCATGCAGTGTAGGCTCATTACTCATCATTATAGGCTGATTTCACCTCATGATGCCATCATTGTAGGTGCATGGATACGTAATAATATTATATGAAGTCTAAACTGGTTTAATAGTCATAATGATAAATAGTGCAAAGGTTTCTCTTGGATAGAGTGTACCATATTATTCTTCATTGTCACTTTTCATCACGTGAGTTGGAAAACAAACGCCTATTCCATTTATCAATAAATTGACGTTCCTTAGTAGACTAATTCTGACATTATAATACTGACCGTGTGCTACCGCTAATTAAGCAAATGTCAAAATATTCTCCTTCTAAATTAATTCAACTCTCACATCGCACCGTTACATAATCAAATTTATAGTAAGGCTGTTTGTATGTATAAGACATTATCTGTGGCGCGGTAGTGTATACTTACAACTTCCATGCTAGGGGTCGCGAGTTAGATCCAGCTCAGTGTTATTTGCACTGGCTGGATCTAACTCGCATGCAATTTGTATGCATAAATATGTCTATTTTCATTATTTATATGTACATATATAATACATAGACACACCTAGATCTTTTGTCTGCTTAGTTTGGGTCTAGATAGCGATGTGTAATGCGCCCCAGGTATTTATCATTATAACAACTACTAAATCTTAATAAAAACGGAAAAAACAGCCTTATACCCGTCTTCTATTACACCGAGATGTGACTACGTATAATTTCTTGAACGGTTTTCATAGCCTATTAGAAGTCTTGACACACTTTTATACAGATACTGTAATGAAAGAAATCCAAATCTTGACCAAAATATGTCTACAATTTAGTGTGTTAATGACTAAAAAAGGCATTTTCACTGACTGCTTTTTTCCGTCTAAACTCATAAAATAATAAGGACTCTAACTTATTATTATCCTATACACCTAAAACCCTCTCCTCTCCTATTAAACTTCGAAAGAAATAAAAAAACAACTCATTGTTAGAAATTACATAATTGGTCCCAATTCTGTTTCTTCACTCGCTAAATTAAAATGCACTAAATTTTCTTCATATAAGATGTAAACCTTGTAAACTTCGAAACAAGGTCTTATTTCAAATTGAAACAAGTAGGTAACATATGTCGCTATCGAAATAAGCAATTTAATTGTCGACTAAAGTCTGATACGCTTAAATAGACTTTAATACCACGTAGCGAGAGCCGCTATCCGTTGAATGCCATCTCTTTTGCTCTGTGTTTTTAGTAAGCGTCTTCGTAGGTGTCGATTAAAATAACGTCATCTTAGTTCGTTTTGAACAAGTTCTTATACGGCAATTACACAGCATTTGAATAAATGGAGACTCTCGGTGCTTGGAAATAAAGTTGAGTATACGTTGACAGGTTTTAGTGAAATTTGGTGGCGCTAAGAAATAGATGCCAGTAACAAATAGACCTTATTACGAAGAACACAAGGTTGATTTCATATGAAGAAATGAAGTCAGGTTTTAGTTTAGTCGAGTGTACAATAGAATCGGCACCAATATATTGTATGAAAATCACTTACCTCTTTAGTACCGTTTCATATTTTGATTTACAGAGTGCGTACGACTTTGATTGAAAAAGTGTAGCTTAATTAATGTCATAAACAATTGTTTTGAAAGTACTAAGAATGATTGTAGGCGTTCGAAGATGTGATATCTATTACTAAACACACACAGAGCGCCTATTACTATTTTTGTTGTTTAAGTTGACAACTAAAGTGCTTGCCATATTTCTTGCTAACTATACTTTATCATAGTAATCTCTACCTTAGCATATAGTGCTTGTCAGTTTACTTAGCAAATGTTTTTACCAAAGGGACATACTCCTACGAGTTTATTTGTTGCCAGTGATTTTTGTCTTGATGCTTATTAAAAAAGAATGCCCATTTTAGTATGAAAATCAGTTTCCCAAATTTTTGTTGCTGCCAATATATAGTATACATATAATACTCAATAGTATTATCTGAAATATAAACGTATATTGTAATAAAACTTAGAGTTATTGAGAAATGAAATGTCAATATTAAAAATAATAATGATAATTACGATAACAACAACGAGAAAATATTGTGACACTGTCGTTAGTTTTTTTAGTAGTGTTTGTGGCATCATGTTTTTGATATGGAAACCATGACGTATACATTAAGGCAAAACTAACACTGAAGTATACATTCACTAAACACATTACGAATTATTATCACGTATATTATTATTTAACCATTTTATTTTAAAACGATGTTTATTTGTATTTTTTTGTATATAATGGCAACAATTAACGTAAAATGGAAACGGTCATTGATTCAAGTTTTAGTCCTTGTAAGATTTAGTTACAAACCCCAAGTTTTATAGAAGAGTTTCAGGGTTGAAAAGTCACATAAATATTAAAAAAGTTTTTACATTTAAAAAATTGACGCTAATGTCTAAAAGTGAAACCATTAATGGGACATTCTCCTTTAAATTTAAAACTAAAATACCATGTAATGAAGTTGGAAACTTTGGCTCATGCCAATTCAGCTTTCAATTAATATTCTAGGCTGCTTTTTATCACTATGGACTGAAGGATATTAGCCGGGGTCCCCGGTACTATAATTTGCATAGCAATGCAAATTATAGTACCGGGGACCCCGATTCAAGACGACGCTATTTACAACAGCAATGTGCACTCGCATACGAATCTGCTAAAATGTTAAATTACGATTACGAATTTATCTTGTCATGCTCTTTACAGTAATGAAAGAAACACTTTAGAAAAATAATTTTAATCGATAGATATACATCATACACAACATTAATGATAATATATAGGTACCTAATGACACTTATACGGAAATACACAGTTTATACTTACGCACTCGGGGAGTAAATTGTCTGTGAGTCCCTAACTCCCCCGTTTTTTCTTATATAGTCCGATTGATCATAGTCTTTGGCACTTGACGTTATAATAAACTGACGTTATGAACATTCGAATATTTTGCGGAATAACGCATTGAGGATGTATTTATTTCACCGCGGCGAAGAAAGGATGCGTGAAGGCCGACGGACTCCCTTTAACAAAAAAATATGCTCTTAATAATGGATTCATACTAAGTAAATGTTAGACAAAAACTATAAAAATAAAAGCCTGCCAGGCATAGCATAGACACGAATGATATTTTATATCTAGATAATCTTTTAATTTCTAAGTTTATATACATAGGTTTCATCTCATGGGAACTTAAAAATCTCACGGGAAATACGAGAAACGATAAGGCAAGATCTAGAACCTAGGCATGTTTTGTAAAATGAATAAAAAGCTGGAGCAAAATAATCAAGAGTATTTAAGATATGCAGATTTAATGTTAGCAGTACTGAATGCGAAGCAAAAGCGATAAGAATCAGATTGTTAGGTTAGGTTAGTTGTGTCACAGTGTCAGTTTTTTTTTTATTTCGGCAATTTATAATTTATTAGTCGTCTATAGAAAGTCTATATACAGAGTGTATATGACAATGGAACACTTACTTAAATCACGGAAAGGGCATCTCTCTAGCATGCAAAAATAATTTATGAAAAAAAACTATCTGTTTACACGTTATGAACGTTAAAATAAATTATTTAAATAATTCCATATTTAAAAAATTTATTTCACAGTTCATAAGTTATTTAAAAAAATTGGACGATAATATATTGTTTGGTATGGATTACATAATACAAGAAATATTAATGGATTAAATGTAAACTGATATTATTTTATTTATTTCTAACTATGTTGTTTTTGTTTATTTTGTTTATATTCTGTATAATCTGTATGTTTCGATTTTTTTATGATGATTATATTTACTGATGTTCATTCTAATTTATTTCTAATTGTTTTCTATGGATGTTTTCTAAATGAAATAAAGGTATTATTATTATTATAAGTAGGGTGTAAATGGCTACCAGAAAGGATTTGCAAAACAATTGAATAATATTGTTGCCATATAAAAAAAAATACAATTATAAAAATAAAACAATTTGTATGTTCAGAAATTAAGTGAACATAATTAAGGCGAGAAATCAACTACTCATAACAAAACATACTTCAGTTTAACAGTCGAATACCTGTTTTATTATAAAAATTACAACCAAAATTATCAAAATGACGCGTAGACTTAATAAACATGGTGGTAGTTTTTTTAATTCTTTTTTTATGGTATAGGGGGTAAACTCAAGAGTCACAAGTGCGTTGCCGGCCTTTAAGGTAGGGGAGTAGGGTAAGGGGGAAGAGAGGGAGAGGGAGTGAGGGAGGGAGAGGGGGAAGGAAGGATAAGGGCTTCCGGTAACCTCACTCACTCGGCAAAAGCAATGTAATCATTGGTTCACTGTCGGTTTTCTGTGAGGCCGTGGTATCACTCCGGTCGTACCGGCCCATACGTGCAGAAACGTGGCTCTCCAACTAAATAAAGTAGTGTACGGTTCATAATAAAATAAGGCATCTGTGAAAGAAAATTTAAACGACAAAGCGAAGTAGACCATACCCTTATCTCTTACATTAAGGGAATAAAAACGCTTCCTCATTCAATTCACCAGGACGATTTTCCTTCCTGGTTCCTATTTCTCCCTCACAACACAAACAGCTTTTTCCTTCGCATCGCTAGCCTTGGGAAGGAAAACATTATGTATTTGGCAAGAGGTATTAAGGAGATACAATATGAAGGCTATACCAACCGTGACACCGTTATTTTTATATAGAAAATATTGTACGGCTTTATTAAGTTATGTGACAATATTGACTCGTATATATATTCTTATCTGTTTCTATTAGAAGAAGGGCTATCCTCTTAATTTGTCTTTAGAGCAATGGGCATAACAATTTTGTTTTCAGATGATAATTGTAACCATAGAAAACTAAAATACACTCGGTCAAATAGTAAATAAGGATTAATCCTTTGACTTGTTGAAGTGAAAACTTCTTAGGCACGTTGGACACTTTTGATACGGGGAAAAAACACTGAACTCACACATCTATTAAGTCCGTATTAAAACTTTTTTAGGTGGCTAGTTAAGTAATGCGAAAATATCAACACGTCGCACTAGATTTCTAAAATATCAATAAATAAACCGCTATGTGGAATGTAACTATGTAACTAAAATCTTAATATATATAAATCTCGTGTCACAATGTTTGTCCTCAATGGACTCCTAAACCACTTAACCGATTATAATAAAATTCGCACACCATGTGCAGTTCGATCCAACTTGAGAGATAGGATAGTTTAAATCTCGAAATAAAATATGGCGGTACGAAGTTCGCCGGGTCAGCTAGTAACTTTATAAAACTCTCAGTGCCAAGAAACCTCTTTTTAGACGAAAAAAAAAGCAAGCGTCGAGCAATAAGGATCGCCGGCCAGCCCCCCTACCCCATAACAACCAAATTTCTAACATCAAGTAAAACGGCATAATTGCGGCGAGCAATTGGGTGAGTCCATGACATTTTATACTAGGCAATATTTCGTCCAAATAAGTACAATATTTGTCTTATTTCACACCCCCCCATCCCCAGCAAGTATAATATGCGTTAAAAGTACATTTCGTACCTACACTTTTCATGGCGGTGAAGTTTTAAAACATAAACTTTTATTTTGTCTTCGTACTCATACATTATAATTATATAATTAAGTTTAAAAACAAAACAACAACCACGAAAAGGTGTTTAAATGTTAATGAAGCTATTTAGTCATAATGATGACATTTATATGTGTACATTAAATTTTACTGTTTAGGTACAAATTGTTCTATAATTGTAATACGGTGTATATAATAAAACTCCTCAAAGCATTCGGAATTACCTTTACGACAATTTAGAATTAAATTAAAGTTGTGACTAATTCACAAAAGTTTCCATACACTTAAGGATATGATTACTTAACTACAAAATTGCAGACAGACGTAAAATTTAAAGGTAAAATTGTTTTTTTACTTCATAACCTACAGAAATTTAACATTATTGACATTATTTTGATATTGTTATTGTTTTTTATTTTATACAGTAAATTTATTTAAATTTAAATGTGTCTTGCCTACAAATGATGTTATTAAGTAATTTTATATGTTTAATTATGTGGTATAAATGCAAGCAAAATGTGTTATTTTTAATATTTGCCTTTTTTTTTTTGGGCGTGTGGAAACCCCCTCGGGCCGTAACCCCACCGGGGTTTTCGGTGGGGCGGTGTGTCGGAATCGAACCGACTAAAACCACACGGTGTGCCGTACTGCGCCTTAAGTAGGAGGGATCCGGGAACAAAACCAAGGCTAAAAATGAACTTGTTGCTTTATTACATAAGACCTTTTGTTACCCTGTTCCCGCAAATAAAGATTCATTTCATTTCATTACTAACTATGTATCAAGCTTAACTAATGAGACCTAAAACGAGATGAGAAGTGTTACAGTGAGGCTTTGAGGTTAACATTGACGTGCATTAAAAAGCGTTCATTAAGTGGTCTACTTTAGACTGTTTTAAACAGAATTACTATTTATTTGGTTCCCGCTCAATGTAAATGTTTGCATGTATGAATGGGACATAATTATTGTTTATTTGCATTTCTGTGTATAATATGTAGTACCGATGTAGTATGGGAGACCGGGGAGGTAGCTTTTTGTAAAATCGACATTTTTTTTTGTAAAATTGCATTTTTACAGGAAATACAACTATGCAGTTGAACTTAAATGAAAAACTATACAAACTACCTGTATACAAAATTACATCAAAATCGTTAGGCATCTAGATCTAGATATCGCTAAGGCATGACCAATACCCCATTGGTCAGAGGAGTTACCTTTTCCAAAATGTTTTTTTTTGGTTAGTAGTAGTTTATTTTAGTGCCCGCAGTACTCTTATCTACTGCATCTACCTACTCATATATGAGATACCATGTAGTTTTAGTTCGTTCTATTCTATATTATATTACTCGTGGTCTTGCCCACGGCCGGTGGTACACAAGGCTTTTATAAAAAGAGGGTGGAAAAGGTTCCGTATGACGAATTGTAAATGTACGCACTATGTTGAGAGATGTACCATGTTATTTTAACATCTTAGACTTATTATAGACTTTCCTGTACTCTATAAAGAACTTTTTCTGTATTTTTTAATTATTTTAGGCTCAGTAGTTTCGGAGATAAGAAAGGTGGCAAGGTAATTTTTTATCTATTTTCTTAAATAACTTTAAAACTATTACGTTCAAAAGTATAAAAAAAAAACATTTGAGACCCTCACAACAAGCCCTTCCATTTGATATGTCACACGGTACAGTTTTGGCAATGGGTTGCATTTTCTTTTATTACCTAATAGGAGCCTCAAAAGCAAAGCCCACTCTATCTTCAAAATTCATTTATTTACGTTGGACATCTGTGTTATGATCACAGTAGTCTATATGTGTACCACTTTTCATCTTAATTGTTCCAGTAGATAGTTAGATAGAAGACAAAATATTCTTTATTGTACACCATTAAATAAAATTAATTGGAACAGATCATGGCTTAAAAAAAGATTACTTTGGGCGGTCTTATCGCTAATAGCAATCTCTACCAGACAAACTTTAGATAGAGATAATTATAGAAGTATTAAATAAAAGCAATAGTTGATGGCGTACTATATAGAAAATACAGACAAGTATTTGCACGTATTAATATATATATATATATATATATATATATATATATATATATATACATATACATACATACACATATACATACACATACACACACATACATACATATACACATACATACATACACATATACATATATACACACACACACACACACACAGACATATATACCTTAATAATCCAGCTATTCAGTAGAGATTACATAGTAAAATCTAAATAAATTTTGATCTTAAGTGTGAAATGGAATAAAAATAAAGAATAAAATAAAGGTGTTACAGTGATAGATAGTATTGCTTGACCATATTTTTAAAGGCTGTAAGGATTTCAGCTTGCCGTATTTGTACTGGTAATGATTTCCACAAACGAACAGCCAGAACCATAAAAGATTTATCAAAAAAAGTTGTTGAATGCACCGGCACCTCTAATATCAGACTTTCCGATGATCTTAGGCATTTCGTATGGGTACCATAAAGGAACTCAAATCGTCCTTTTAAGTAGGAAGGTGTATGAGGATTAAACAGTATGCTGTATAGCAAAGAGAGAACATGGGCATTCCGGCGAAGACGAATAGGTAACCACTTGAGCTCTTTTCGGAATTCAGAAACATGATCATATTTACGCAGTCCAAATATGAATCGGATACAAAAGTTTTGAAGTCGCTCAAGTTTATCTAATTGGTTTTCGGTGAGATTTGGATAGCTCGCTTCCGCAAAGTCAAGAATTGGAAGAAGGAGTGAATTTGAAAGGGCAGTTTTGGTGGCAGTTGGTAGAAAATTTCTCAATCTTTTTAACGATCCTGCAGAGGCGAATAACCTACGGCTTATTTTTTGTATTTGAGGAGACTACGATAGCTCCGAGTCAACAAGTATTCCTAATTTTTTTACTTTTTCACTAAAGGTTATAATAGCGCCATTGAAAATAATCGGAGGTACATGTGACCAGTCAATCTTTGAAACTTTTCTAGCGCTCCCAACGATAATCACCTGAGTCTTCGAAGGCTTTAGTTTGAGTCCGTAGGATTCACTCCAAGCACTTATTTTAGCTAGATCTTTATTGATGATCTCAATTGCATTAGCAATGTTATCTATTGGTGCTTGGGAGTATATTTGAAGATCATCTGCATAAAGGTGGTAAGAAGAGAGAAGTTGATCAGTAATAGAGTTTATAAATAACGCGAAGAGTAAAGGAGATAGAACGCTACCCTGGGGCACACCAACAGATGTATTACACCAAGAAGAGAGTGTGTTATCCATGCGCATACATTCTCGGCGTCCACACAGGTAACTTCGAAGCCAATCAATCACCATTGGAGATATGTTAAGTGAGCAAGCTATGTTAATTAGGATGTCGAAGTCCACCATGTTGAAAGCATTGGAAAAATCTAGGAGCACGAGAACAGTTAGACTTCCACACTCCATACCGTATCTGATGTCTTCCGTAATATTCACCAAAGCTGAGACGGTACTGTGTCCAGGCCGGAAACCAGATTGGAAAGGATTCAGAAGGTTGTTTTTGTGAAGAAACACACTGAGTTGATTATGTACGAGACGTTCAAGGACTTTAGACAGAAATGGTAGTATTGAAATAGGCCGATAGTCAGAGAAAGAAGTAGGATTTTTTTGTTTAGGTAGGGGAATGATCTGTGCATTTTTCCATAAGGTTGGAAATACACCACTGGAGAGAGAGGAATTAAGGATGTGACAGATGACTGGAAGAATCTCATCAAGAGTGGGAAGGATCATATTACGGCTGACACAGTCACTTCCAACCGCATTGGATGTGATTGACATAACTGAAATAATTGACAGTAGATTCGACGCAAATTAGCTTTGATAAGGTAACACACTATACCGTCACGGTAACGGCACGGATCCAACCCAGCAATTAATTCGGCGCTCTGTAAGCTTGCTTACAGCGCGCTGTCCGCGTGCTTACAGCGAGCCGACTGCGAGCCGCCCGCGAAAAAACTTCGCGTCTTGTCGAATATAATGGCGATAAAATTAGCTTGCACCTCGCGGGCGGCGCGTGGACTGTGAGCTTGCACCTCGCGGGCGACGATTGGTAAAGCACGCTGGTAGCTAGTGGTAGCTTCAATTTCAGGCAGCGCCGTGCTGTAGCTGTGTCGTTGCAGTGCCGTTATAGTATGTGGTGACCTAAAGAAGGACAGACAGGCGCAGGATTACTCCTATAAGGCTTTTTCATTTGGACGTACGGAACCCTAAAAGTGATTAGTTTCCCATTAAGAAACATTGAAAATATTGGGCAGTGGTACTTGAAACCTAACACCATAAAAAGTAATGCTTCACCAAATCTGGTTAGTGTAGAAGTCAACCGAAGCATACATGTTTCGAAATATAATCCGGAAAATCTGAATAAACTTGTAAGCGCCTTACTCAGTTAAATTAAATTGCTCCTAATGCACTTAGTGAACACGCACTTTTGAATTACACACACCTAAGTAATGTGTCTTCATTACAAAATGCTTTTAAAATGTAATTATATAGGAATTACAGCACTACGGTCTATCTTATCTTTATATGTCTTTGGAGACTTTTAAGTGAGGTAAAATTAAAGAGACTATTTAAAATATATATTGTTCAGAACTTCAATCTTATGAAATAAAAAGCGCTTTTTAAAACAGTTACAATACTGATTATCGTCTGTCATGATAAGATCAGATGTCCCAAGCGCTTTAACGCATCTCTTAGCAAGCTGTCGTTTTACCCAGGTGGATAAGTTCACTTTTATTTTAAGGATTTAAATACTGGTATATGAATATTACTATATAGAAAGACGATAACAAAGTTTACTAAATGTTTAGCAGTATTGTAAAATTATAATTATATAAAACTTTGTAATTATTTTAAAGTGATATTGAAAGTAATAAATAATTTATTATTTTACCTGTCTTTGCGTTTGTATGCTTTCTTTCTAGTCCATAACTGAAATGCTCCATAAATCACAGGGTTGACTAGACTGTTTGACATTCCGAAGAAGAAAATTCCATTTCGTAGTTCTTCAGTCAACTATAAAAAACAGAAGTTATTTGAGTTTAATTGAAAATTTATTCTAATAAGGAGCTTAATTAAAGCTGAATTAATATGTGATTTTCTCTCAATAAGAAGTCTATGCCGTGAATGACAGAAGAGGTTGTAGAAAGGATGCTTATTTTATTTGGAAACATCCGATCCACCCCACTGATGATAGTGTTGAGTCAAAATCTTTATTTCAAAAAATTGCTTATAATAATCTTTTAGCCGACTTCCGACCGATTGGACCAATGTTTTGAAGTAAGTATTAGTTTGAAAAATCCTACTTGTGACACAATTTTTTTTTCAATATACTTGAAAACAAGAACGATTATATATTTTTTTACCCTGCTCATTCACTGATACAAATTTAGATTATGCTCAAATGGGTGTAACTCTTGCTGACATTCAAAGTAGCACCTCTTAGTTTGTTATTAGTACTTTTATTATTATTTATTAGTAGGTGAAAATGCGAACATTAGTCGGTCTGTAAAAACGTATACACCCAGTTGTCTGTTAGAAAAATTATACTAGAGCAAACATTTGGAATTAATTATATTTATAAGTACTACTCTGTTTGAAACCCTATAGAGTAATTATTACAAGAGCTAGGAACTTCATAAAGTGGCTGAACAGAAGCTGGACAACTTTAACGAAATAGATCCTTTTATTATTATTTAAAATGTCCATCCATCCTTCGGTCTACAAATTTATTTTAATTATTGTTATAAGAAAAGTGCAAAGATACCTACTTACCTCTTTGTCTGGATTCCAAAACATAAAAATCATCATCATCACATAGTATGGAGTCCACCAAATAAAAAACGCAGCCACAATCACAACTGACATTGTCAAAGACTTAATTTTGGCTCGATGTAATTTTTCGTTTCTGGTGTCGTTCGGTTTTATGCCTGGCGTGCAATTATTCATCTCTTGGCTTCTCACTTCTGGCTGGAATAGTTTTTGGCTTTCTGAGAACAAATATGAAATAAGTAATTCAAAAAGGTTCTTCCAAAATATTTTTCGTTACAATTTTAATTCAAAAATAGAATAACAAATATTGAAAATTGTTATTTTCGATATTTATATAAATATATTAAAAACGAAACCAGAGAGGCACAATTAGTGTTTTCCCTATACAGGTTTCAAAAAGATCCACCAGAGGCAGCACTAGTAGAGTGTACAAATGTTTAGATTTTCCTATTGTCAGCAACATTAAACGTATAAATTTAATAAAAATGATTATTGAATTAACAAAATTCACATAAAATATTAAGATTTTTGACAATATAGAAGAAGAATTTTATTATCAACGACTATAAACCTTTCTACAAGTATATTTTTATTACCTGAAGCAGGAACTACGACATGCAACCCATCGTTTTTAAACACGGACAAGATTATCTTTAACTTATGTAAATTTCAAGTTCGCTCTAGGTATTATCATGTATCATCTTCCCTTAACTAAATGTTTGTTAAGTGCCTACGTTTAATGTTGATGACAAAAGGAAAATCAAAGCATTTGTACTACCACTAGTGCTGCCTACGGTGGATGTTTTTTAAAACTTCACAGGAAAAAGGCTAATTGAATGAACTTTAAAAATTCCTTGCTTGCCTGAATGATAGGTATAAAGTTGATATTATCATAACTTTGACGCGCATCAATGGAACTGATATTGATATGACAACAACTGACATGAGTATGCGTGTTGTTTTGTGTTGAGGTTTGGTAGTGTCTGTATAAATCAAAAGCGGTGCTTGTTAAAGGTTTAAGTGATGACTGTAGATAAAAGTAGAATACATCATCACATTCATCGAAATGTTAGTTGTGACGCTGGAAGGTTTACGAGTTAATGAAGAGGAAAGTTAATGTCAGGTGTACTTTAGGTCGTTAAATAACTGAAATAAGCTCTACGACGCAGCAGTGGACAGTGGATTTTTTTTAAACGTTAAATTACGATTCCATGTGTAAAACTTCCATCTTTAAATTTATCACAATTTTTTTTTTCCTAATCGATTATTTTTATTGTATTTTTTTTTTCATTAGCAACATTTTATTAAAAGTAAGAGGGCACAGCAGTATTCCATTGTATATAATGGGTTCGCCGCTGTGGAAATATCTACTCTGAAGTTCAAGTTTAAAGTAGTTTCAAGTAGTTTAGATTTTCTTAGTGAGATAGAATAATGGAATAATCTGACTCAAGCATTTGGTATTAACTAAAACTATTCCTAAGATAATAAGATCTATATTTGAGAGATATTTCTGTTTGTTATTTATTGAATATCTTTAATCACTTGTTATATTAGAACTAAACAACCCTGTTAAATTGTACAACATGTATTTTCTCATAGGATTTCGTTATTGGGTAAATTTTTCTACAAAAATGTTGTAAAGTGATTATTTAATAATGTACACTTGTAGGTTGCAATCATATTTTAAAAAATCAACTTTACAGAATCCCTTGATCCGCCATTCCATGCAGAGCCAAGAACAAAAAAGGTCATACCATAGACTATTTTGTACAGGCTGTTCTATAAAGAAATAGTTGATTTAACTCGAAGAAAATGGATTTTGATAAAAAAAAAACTGCCGAAAATGATTTTCCTGGTGTAGGTGCATTTCTAATCTTCATATTATCAAAACATTATGAATTTTCATGTCAATGACAATGATTTTGTTTTTTTTTTATTTTATTATGCAGATATTTTAAAAAAAATCTGAATATCCTTAGTATTAAATTCCTACAGTTTCATTCATGTCATTTCTCACGTATGAAATATTAGCTTGATCGGTCAATTTTCAAGTTTAATTTTTCAGTTTGAAAATAAGATTCCTGTACTAAAAATCACGAATTTTCATAAAATTGTTAGCGCTTTACGTTATTCCGTCCCTAAACGACGAAGGCTACTATACGACAATAAAAATTACCACACCTTTCTATAACACCCTGTAGAATAAAGTCTACTACACACAATCATGCTAATAAAAATACAACTTCGGTGTAAGGGATTACCTTACCTTACAAATATACAATTAACTCATATAGTATAAGCTTGTGTAGTTAGATGTATTTTATGTATTATATATACGTTTATACTTACGAGCAATAGTCCTAACTGTGGATACATATGTTGACACAAGGATGACTAAAGGTAGAATAAACATGACCAGAAATGTTATAATTGTGTACGTTCGTTCCTGCCACGGCTCAGTGTAAAAGCCATGAGTGACACACTGGTTGAATTCTTCAAAGAAAGGACCTCTGACCACGCTAAATATTATGACCTGTGGAAAAAACATAGTGTTATTGTAGTAAGTAATCCGGATAGATACTACTTGCCTACGGTTCCAAGTATCCTGGCTGAAGGTTCAAAATTAGGTATCCTATTTTTTATTTTTTTCCTATAAGCTTTTTCACAACTAAGTTAGGGTCGGCTTTCAGTCTAACTACTAAACGGCCCAATTTCGATATTTAACGTGAAGCGACTGCCATCAGACCTCCACAACCCAAGTACTAGGTGATATCGAAGTTCTGTAGTTAGACCAGATTTTCGGACTTTTTTTTGGGGTCCAACTACCCGTGACGAATGCCACTGATGTTTGTATGACAACCGGGACCGACGGCTTAACATGTTCTCCGAGGCACGAAGGGGTCTCAATGTGTTAAGAATGGTCACCCATCCTAAGACTGACCTGGCTAGAATTACTTAACCTTGTAATATGCTAACCTACTCGGTTACTACTTAGCCATGAGCCTCCTGTATCCTATTCCTATGGTATTATAAATGCAAATGTGCGTTTGTTTGTTACGCTTTGACGCCTCAACCGATTATCATTTAGTTTGGTATACACGGTTTCGTTGATACAGAAAATGTTATAGGGTATTTTTCATTCAGAAAAAAACTGTTGCCGAGGGATAGTGAATTGATTGACAAAATGTAAGGTAACTCAAGTGAAGCCGCGGGAATATGCTAGTGATTAATTAATAAGTTGTATAATAAGTTCATACTTTTCTATCTCAGACACGTATTAAATACCATAGTTTCCTTTTAGATGAAGTTAGATTAAACAGTAATTTTCGTGGTAGTGTAAACTGTTATACATATCGATGCTATCCCTTTCAATATTGGGGACACGCGTTGATTCTATTCACGTCTGTGACGTAAAACAAATCAGATTTGGCTAATAATTACGTAATGTCACTTTTTTAGGTGAGAAAGAATACTGTGATTTATTCTTGGCTTAGTGTAGTACTTTTTGTATTACGTTATTTCAATGTAGAGAGGAGACAGACAGATTATATCATCAGAAGCGGAAAATTCACCAACGCCCTCTACGCTTAAGAGTATGAATTAAAGATCCTTTATTTCAAAACCTTCACACTATAAGTTTAATAGATAGAGGTATATCTCATTAAATATTAGCATAAGTGAAAAAGGAGCTTACACATTCCTTCATTATTTTAAATACTTATGAAATGAGCACCCTTGTGTGCATCGAAATTTTTATCTTCTTATTTTAAACAATCAAGTTGTTAACAAGCACTATGCGCGCTGGATGTGAAGCCGCTACCCTCTGCAACGTATAGGTGACAAGAAAAAATGTTGTCACCTATGCGCTGCCATATCTGTGGCCTTACCGTGCGTGGAGCATTCAGCTCAGCATAAGAAAAATTAAAGTACAACTAAAGCAGTTATACAAATGTTAATTTCCTCATTTATGTTTCATAATTTTACTATAGATACATTAGTTCACAGAAGACATTTAACATAATAGTAACGGTGTAAAAAGCAATTAATTTTGCTAGCAAAATGTTAATGATATACGCATGGTTAAATGAACATGGACGTAACTATCGGGAGTTTTTTACCAGTTGGCTAATGATCCCTAGAAAAAAAAAAAAAACAAGAAATATATTTAGTAAACTTTTAAATTATCTACGCGTGATAAACAAGTTCGATATAAGTTTTAATTGCCAAATGTCAATCCACAAAGTAAAACTTCTACTTATAACACTTTACTAAGTTACTTAATGACTTCGTAAACTCCATATTAATTGCTTATAAAAAGTTAAGGTTAGAGTTATTCAGAACGTTACTAACCTGTGGTACACTCAGTACCATGCTCAACACCCACACTACGACCACAAGTGTTCTACTTCTTGTTGCGGTATCCATACTTCTCATAGGATACTTTACCGCCAACCATCTATCAACTCCAATCAATACTAGCACAAAAGTGCTTAAATATAACGAGAACATTTGAAGAAACTTGAATATTTTACAACCAATATTTCCACCATACCATTCCACTGTTAGTGACCACGATGCTTCTCCAGCTAAACAGAACACCGTCACTAGTAAGTCTGCTATACTCAAATGAAATATTAAACTGTAAATAGCTGTCCATGAAAGTCTTGCTTTCCCCCGACCTTTTTTACCACGATGTATACTTATGATTGTTGCCAAATTACCAAGAAATGATAACAGAGCTATTCCAAATAATACACTGACCCTAACTATTGTGCCCTTAGAGAAAACAGGGGCGTGTGGTAAGCATGTAACGTTTGTACCGTTGTAAAAAAATACCCACTGACTGATATTATTTTGTAAAGTATCGTTAAGAAAAAATGTTTCAACGCATTTTTCTATTGCCCAAACGGAGCTGTTTCCTATATTTTCCTCTAAAGTGTTTCTTTTATAAAGTACTGGCTTGATTGGGTATACTAGATTATCATCTTCATATAACTGTGTGGTACTGTTGCCGGAGTTGTCCATGGTTTGTCATTCGTCTTTAATAAAGTTCTGGAGATCCTGTAACAAAAGAAATGTATTAATAAGTAATGAATTCAGTGTAAGCTGGTTACTCAGTTCAGTTTTCTATAAAACTGTAACATGTACGTAGTTGAACTGACCACTTAGGCAACGTCAACCTGTAATAACCGTTTGAGTTTAGAATGCCAAGTCAATACCTACTTAGCGTTTCAATTCATTGAATTTGATTTTTTTCTAAGGCCTGTTATTCCATATATAAAACCTTTTCCCTTGCTATGTTGCTTTACTTATAATCGAACTAAAACTTAAAATGATATAATATAATATAAATATAAACATGCCGTGTATCGTATGGGAGAATTGTATAGCAGATTTAATTATTAATACCAAAAAAATGGGTATTAGGGTACATGCAGATATTTTGAGTTGGATTTTGCATAACTTTTTCAAGTAATCTGGATTTATTTCGATTTTGTTTGAATTGGAATGCTGAGGTGGCTCCCTTGACTTTTATTTCCCTTAAACAAAACTCTGAACGTTAAATTGTATCTAAATTTATTTGTCACCCTAGTCTTTATTTACAAGTATAGGTAATTCATAATGGAAAATAACCTCTAACCCGGTACCCATAACGTTTTTATTTTAAGCTTAATATGACCGATTACTGACATTGATTGATATTATAATGTCGTAAGGAAACCCTTTTCGAAAATACCTTCTGATTTGTTCTTATGAATGAATTGCGATTACAGAAAGCTTTTATGTAATAATAATAATAATCTTTATTGACATAATGTGGTACAATTTATAGTAGGATTCTCTGACACCTGAGCTAGTAAAGACTGTGTTGCAGATCTCAGTGTCTTCCCCCCAATGTATTGACATAAATATTTTTTATATCAAAGAAGTCCAATAAAAGAATATAAAATTAAAAGTACCTATAAGTTAGTTACAAAAAAAAAAAAACCTTTAAATACAATAATATGCTTGCATGCATATATGTGTGTGTGTGTGTGTGTTTGAGTGTGTGTGTGTGTGTGTGTGTGTGTGTGAGAGAGAGAGAGAGAGTGTGGTGTGTATGTATGTGTGCGTGTGTGTGTGTGTGTTTGTGATCTGCAGGATACATTACACTTTTAAAAGGCCTTCAACAGTCTCATATTCCACGGATTTTAACCAGGCAGATAAAGTTATTTTAAATTTATTATTATTGAAGTTACGTACTTTATAAATTTTGTCATATTTGTTATACACATGCGGAGCCAAGAAGTTATAGAGTCTTTTAGCTAATGTAGATTTAGTACAAGGCACAGGGCAGCGTTCTACACGCTTTTGCAATGTAGGTAAATGTGGAACAACTCTTTTGTGGTATCTTCGTAGCATTTCGTACACAAATATCTTTCTCACGGATAGCACTTCTGCCAGTTCATACACAGAAGACGTGGGATGCCGATAAGGTAAGTATAAAAGTACTTTAAGCACCATACGCTGGGCTCTCTCGACTCCAATCATATGTGACCTTGCCGCGCCTCCCCAAACGCAAATACAGTACCTAATAATGCATTCACACAATGCTCTGTACGTTTCTACAAGTAGTGTACCAGTAGCTACTGTGGGCAAGTTTTTAAAAATGTAAACCAGTTTCCTGACTCTAGCAATTGTTGTAGTGAGGTGCATAGTCCAGGTAAGTTGGTCATCCACCATTACACCCAAATACCTAACACAAGCTACTCGGGAGAGAGTTGCACAATCACAGTTTTGATGGATCGCTCTTCTATTGCACGGAAAGGTATGTATCTTGAGGGAGTGCGATGCAGGTGGTTTCCCTACAGATGTTTTACTAAAGCAAACATATTTCGTCTTGCTAGTGTTTAGGGATAGAAGGCTGTCTTCGAGCCAGGAGGTCACTTTTGCTAAACCGGTCTTAGCTAACTGAAATACGATGTTCCAGCATTGTCCATGAAAGATCAGCACTGTGTCGTCAGCGAACATGAGTAAATCTAGGTATGGCAGGGTAGCCAGATTGCATAAACCATTAATATAGATAAGGAATAGCGTCGGGCCCAGCGTGCTACCCTGAGGAACGCCATATTTGCAGGCTGAGTAAGAACTTTCATAGCCAGCCACTTTAACTCGCTGGTACCTATCAGTCAAATAATCTGTGAACCATTCTAATGCCACCCCCCTTATACCAACGTTCTCCAAGCGTCTTATTAGAATCGGTACGGACACCGTATCAAATGCTTTTTGGAGGTCTAAAAAGACCCCCAAGCATTTGTCTCCTCTATCTAAGTAAGTCACTATAGTTGATGTTAGTAAATAAGTAGTATCACGCTTCTAAAATGGAATGCCATAGGTTACATTTTTAAGCTACAAAAAGTAAAGTCAGCAATATAGGTCATTTCCGTGGTGCATCTCATTCTTTATTGCACCCTGAAAAATGTATTATGTAGTTAAGTATATTAATTACATTTTTTAAACAAACATGTATTAGAATAACTTAGGTAGTTAATATTTTATTTTACTTTTAAATGAACATTAATGTTTTAAAAAGTTTACAGTTCACATAAGTATTGTATTGACTCATAGGTCTAGAGATATTTAAATCAAGTGATTTCTCGTGCACGATAACATTCTGGTTTTCAATAAACAGTCAGTCTATTATCATCGGTAAATTAAAATAATAAAAAATTTTAACAATTTCATATTTTTTTCTAAAATCGATACGGTATTACGTTTGTCACATATGCTTATTCTTATACTAAGTTAAACTTGACAACTCACATACATATTTATATGGTTCTCTAATCCATAAAAAAAATCATTTTTTTTTTGTAATAAAACAATCGTTTGGTAGATGAAAATAATAGTGCTATTCATGAAAAAAATATAACTTAGATTTATTAATATTTTATCAAAAAGATCAACATAGTTATTTCAAAGGCAGCCGATAGTTTTGTAAGTTACAGACTTAGTTTGTTAGACTTTTGTATTTCATTGTGTACACTGTTATGTTGTTTATGTTATATTTGGTGACTTGTTCATAGTATACCCGAACAATAATAAGCAAAATATGATCAGTAGACCTTTTATAAATATAAAACCTAAAATTGTAAATTGATGCGACCTACGTAGAGGTTTATAGCTTTTATATATAAAGATACCACTTTTTATTACAACGTATAACACTTTTTTATTCATAATAATATGTGTCATACAGATAATTTACATGTGCGAAGAAATCGATGAATTCAATTTATTCCCATTACCATTTATTCAATTTTCTACCATTTATAGAAAAAAAACTTTAACACCATATTTAGGATAACACCTCGCTTTTACTTTATCTAAATCAAATAATTGCATAAATGATATAATCTTTTAAAACTCATGAGTGACAAAGGCAGGACGTCCCTTTCATGAATTAATGAATTATACACAAGTTCATGAATTATACACATTGGACAATTATAAAATCTTAACGAATATTATAAATGCTAAAGTGAGTTTATTTGTTTGTAACACTTTCACGCCTTAACTAATGAACCGATCATGATTAAATTTTGCACACATGTTGTCAGGGTTGCTATGGGCCGGCTCACAGAAAACACCGAAAACCCCGATGGGGTGTCGGGCAGAGGGGGTTTCCACACGCATAAAAATAAAATGAAAAAAAGCCTTAACCCCCCTCGCCCTTTCCCTACTCCCATCTTTTAAGGAGGGTGTATGGTTGTATGGACCTTCAGGTAGGCAATGTACTTGTGACTCTTGAGTCGTAGGTGTCCATGGGCGGCACTTACCATGAGGTAACCCGTCAGCTCGTTTACCCCCTATAAAAGAAAAAAGAAAGTACTGTTCTGGAGGTACCTGTATTGATTGACAAATGAAAGTTAAAAAATACTTATTTATATATATATATATAATATATATATATAAATAATAATTGTAATGTTACAAACGTTACATGTAAATCAAAGAAACAACATTTAAAGTTTATTTGTCGATCTGTTTATAATAACAAATTAAAATATTTTTCCAATATTTCAATCACTCAAAATGACAGCTACAAAGAGTAAAAACAATAACCAAAAAGTCAAGTAATAGACATTCTTCAGTAGCTGGCCATCTATCAAGCCAACTGAGACAATACATCTTAAAGAAATTCTAGGTAGATCTAGGTATTCCTTTACATATATTTATGATTTTGAGATAAGTATAAAATTAAATTAAATTTTGAATTTGGATAAAACATACTCGCAAGGATGGAGTCTAATTAAATTTTTATACTCCTTACTGATGCCATATTTTTATGTCAAGCTTCGAGATAAAGAGATTATGCTATTCGTCATATATCGTAAAGTAAGATTACTTACAGAGTTGTCAAAACGAGTATAAAATTATATAACATTTGAAAATGGCTGTAAGGAGAATTTAATTTGAATTTTGTACAGCATAAAGAAAGATTACTTAGCTATATTTTTTTTTTAAATAACTATTAGATGCAAGAAAAACGCTAAGTATGGTCCCCACGGAATCGTTTTCCTTTACAGTAAGTCTATACATATATTTTTAGAATACAATAATCTTTATTGTACGCCAACGACGTATTGCTTAAAAGAAAATACACAAAGTGGGTATGTACAATACGTAATTAGTTTGACTACGTAGACGAAGGGGTCTTGGGCGTATTTTTTTAAAAATACAGTCTACAAATATTTTTTTTTTTGTTATATTGGAATAATATTTTCATTTGTTTAGATTAGTGAAAAGAGCATATACTCAGTTACATGTGACCAAATATTTGTAATTATTTAAAATATAGATATTACTAATTAGTAGTATAGGTTAGTTGCTTCTGGAATGTTTTCTTGTACTCTGTTGTGTGTGTCAGGTATGTATATGTTTAGTTATATGAGCTCATTTGTAGCTATGTCGTATTAAGCGTTTTGAAATCAAGAAATTTACATTACATAACGTTTGTGATATAAAAGTTTTATGATATAAATTCAGCTTTGCAGTCTAGTGTGATTATTAATAATTTAAAAGAATAAGTACTCCTATTTTTATACCTAGTGAAAATCATCTGGCAGGTGAAAAATTTCACCTAATTGATCTGGCTTTTGGGGATTATTTGTTTTAAAGTACCTTTATTACTCTTCCTAAATCTCAAAGTGCCTCAAGGAGAGTCTGTTTAACATTTAGACCCGACTAATAGCTTGGCTTTTTATTTTTCAGTTCCATAACATTTTTTTAGTAAAAAAGACCGTGTTTCGATGACTATTACAACATTTTTCATAGTGCCTCAAGAACCTACCCTAAATTGTTCACGCAATAGTCTGGTATATTATCGCTATTGGATATGAAAATTGTTGTATGATATTTTGGTATACAGCATATTATTTCAGTTTATTCCCGGAAACCATCTCATCCAGGATTCATAACGTTTTGAATCCAATTGGTTAAAACTCCTCGATACATCTGGCGTCAGATTTATAGAGCTATCAGTTCTGTACATCTACGGGCGTTCGTTACCATTTCTGGTGAGTCCATCCATTTCAAGAAAGGTTAACAACCTGCGCCTCATTCCCGGGCCCATTAATGAGTGATGGATTGACCGTCCTTTCCCTAATATACATTCGGGTAGCGTAAAGCAAACAAGCGGGCTGAGACAGGCTGAATACGTCTGATACGTCTCCGACGGTGACGTACTGCAGTAAGGTTTCTTAGTTAATAGGCATTAAGATATAAGGCCTCATGCTATTCGTCGCTCGCAGGACGTATAAGCGTAGTAGTTTTTTGGCAGGTAACTTAACTAGGTTAGACGATAAATTAAAATAAAATACTAACTTTTAAACTTTCGCGTTCCATGATATAATATTATTTACGTATTTACGGAAATTAAGGCGATCATGAAAAGGCAATTCAGAGGTATGTAATACCTTGTCGTGATCGCGGTATTTTCCGTTAATACGCAAATAACATTAAAATAACATATTAAGAAATCGCAAACTCGGTGTGTTGGGTGGACTGGACACCCAAAGTATATAATAGGCAATATGCTCATATCTAAGTGAACTTGAACACTGACATAATGTTGAATCCACTCTAAAAAGTAAAATAGCCAATGTCCACCTCAACGAACGTTTTGTAAAGGGATTATTAAGAATTCCTGAAATATTAACAATACAAAGAACTCATACATGAATAATTATTATGAATTCAATGAAATATTTAGACGTACTTATGTTTGGTACTTAAGACTCATTCCATGATTCCCACCCGTGTCTGGGCGTTCTTTGTGCCCGTTGTTTGTATGTTTACAAAGTCCCCCGCGACACAGGAGTCATTCCTGATGCGGGAGTTGTATATATAAAAAAAAAAGAAATATCTTCCTGAAAAATTTGGTGCTTTAGTGTAATACGATATCGAGTTTACGATCGGTACTGTAATGCATGATGTAGTTTGTGACGTAGGTTGTGACATATAATGTTATAGATCGGAATTTCATAAATTCCTAACATTCCTTTATTCCTTAATATTGTGATGTCATATATTGAGACACGTGGGGCTGTCGACCCCATCAGAACAAAGAGACCTACGTAACATGCTACGTATGACAACCTAGATTAATTTCTATATATGCTCTTGTATTCCATCAGAAAATATAGTTATTCTATAAGTTCTAACAAGAAGTTGTTTCATTTCAATTAGTGATAGTCTCGACGGACTTCAGTACTTTCGGATTTAGTTATATTTCTGGAAAGCAATAGTAATATTTCGTATGAGAGAGGGCTGACATGAATGAAACTTTGAGTATTTATAACAAGTATGTTGAAAATGTCTACATAAAAAAAAATAAAACAAAATTATTGAATTTGACAT
Organism: Callimorpha dominula; assembly: GCA_949752705.1. Lineage (NCBI taxonomy): Eukaryota > Metazoa > Arthropoda > Insecta > Lepidoptera > Erebidae > Callimorpha > Callimorpha dominula. Next base: position 7,513,684 of record OX457005.1, read on the forward strand.
GAAAATTTACAATGTGTTGTTTAGAAATGTGCACCTACATTATTAAAAGCATTTTCCGAAGAAAAATAGAATCATTCTTTTTTTATCCATTTTTTTCGACTACTTGTCGGCTATACATAACACTCCTAAAATTTTATAACACCTTTCTGTAAAATTATAATAGATAACAACACACCTTCTTCGTTATTATTTTATTTATTTATCTTAACGTCTCACAAGTTTATTAGAAATCAAAACTATAATCAATCAATCATACTTTTACCCAAAGACCGTTCTAATTTCTTATTAAAAACGGAAAAATTAATTATTGTTGTAAACAAAATATACGCAATTTTGGATAAATACTCGAGTATAAATGGATAAATATGGAGTATTTATCCATTTTGAGTATTTACATGTTTAAAAACCCATCACTACTTGAGGTAGGTGTACAGTTTGTTTTCTATTTAGCTATATATATCTATATTTATCCGAGATTAAAAAGTAATTATGCATTTAATATTACAACATCGTGTAGTTTAAGTACTTTTATTTTATGAAATAAAGGAGGTAGATTTCAATGGTGTTACACTGCATTATGTAGCTATGTTAAGTGTCTACAAAGTTTGTTCCTTTTCTTTACACGGTACAAGCGTAATTATGACCGTATATTATAGTATAATACCTAGTAATACCTACTATTTATACAGTAACTGGAAATTCAAACTGAACAGTCCAAAAAATTCTTTAATATCAAAAGACGTTATTAGTTTTATAGACAAATTGGAATTTGAAGGGCTCATAGACATTTAATTAATGTGCATTTGGTCTTGGCACGAAAAACACATAAATTATACTCATATGTACCCATATAACATACTTGATAATATCCAGAACATTAATTTGGACTCATATACTTGCTTCGGCACCATTTTCTTCAGCTTTCGTAAATCTCATCTCTGTTTTATTGACTATAACGCTATATCAGAAAAGGTCAGGGTAACAAGAAAATAAACGTCCCGTAAGCTGAGGAACAACGAATATTGTCGTACAACGTTGACTATATACTTATTTCTCTAGTATTTTATATATATTATGTAATATCTGTATAGTCATATCATATTTGTTCATAAACTTAGGATTATGCGAGACGCAGGTGTAGGAACATTACATGGCAGCATTCCGCCGTGAAAAAAAAAAGGGTTTTCAGTTATGCTCTTACCTCAATAACATAAACGTAAACTAGGGAATTGGCCGACTGTTTCTCGTTATTGTACGTTTTTAAATATATTTTTTTTTTCCTCCGAGCCTTTTCCCAACTAAGTTGAGGTCGACTTTCAGTTTAACTATAAAACACTTCAATATTTTACGTGAAGCGACTGCCATCAGACCTCAACAACTAAAAGTACTAGGCGATATCAAAGTTCTGTAGTTAGATCAGGTTGTCGGACTTTTATATTTAAATACTTATATTATTAGCATAATTTCATATGCTTTTATATAAAAGATACCCGGCCTTTCAGGAGGCATGCGTTTAGACAGTTCCATCCCTCGGAAATTTTTATTTAAAAAGCTTTTATGGTACCAAATGCAAAATTTCTGGGCTATTGTAAGACAAAACTATATAGTAAGAGACTAAAGGATGAAGACAAATTAATACAATCGAAAACTCACTATATAGAAACCTGACAGATCCTACTAAAATTACAAACGTGATAGTTTGTAAAGATGTATGGATGTATGGACGTATGGATGTTTATTACTCTTTCACGCAAAAATTACTGAACCGATTGCGATGAAACTTGGTGTGTAGAAAGCTGGAAACTTATATTAAAACATAGGCTATTTTATATCCCGATATTCCCACTGCATCGGGACTTACGAGGGTGATACCGCGGGGCGCAACTAGTTTAAAATAAACCCGGAGATAGGTAGGGCACACCAGATTTCTATTCGAATCAAAGCCACCTGACAGGTTCACTACTACAAGTCTATTTTACTAAGTTAACTAAAACTGGTATCGCAGTGCTTTTTCTATTAGTGACTTGAGCCGCTAAACCTTCAAATTGTATCTATCAGCCGCATGAAGCATTTTTTATAAGCCTTGCATTTCTTCAAATTATATAAAAAAATACTATGAGTCGCGAATTCTTACAAAAAACTCACTCTTATTCAATCATCTTTTCTATTTAATAAATTCATAACTACGCAATTATTAGGTATCCATCTTTTCTTTCCAAAGATTCTCTTTTAGCGGTAAGTTCGCCCTTTGAACATACTAATTTAATAGTGATTCTCTTGTACACAGCGTATGTGATAAGCATACAATAAAGATTATACTATCTATCTACATTGGAACACTGTGTTGATTTATATTTTTGATAAACTTATTGATTTTCATCATCATAGTCTGCAGTCTTTTAATGACACTCTTCAAGCTTTTCCGTTTTTGGGTTATCTGTTTTCAGATCTATATCTATAGGATCTATTCTCTGTATTGGACTTTTATTACCTATAAAAAAATTATTGTAACTCCACTGAATCTGCTAACTCCGTCTATTTCGTTGTATGCTGAATTGGTAACAATAACATTGTATTGATGAGTATTACTTTCAGTTTTCTTTATCAAATCTATAGAAAACAGGTACAAAATCTTTTTCTGCATTTTCACGTTCGATTCTCGATAAAACAGACAGAAAAAAAAACTCCTTTCTACTTCAAGATATTGCAGAAAAATAAAAATGACATTAGTGCGTTAAGGTAGCATTCGGTTCGTCGTCGCTTAAGCTCTTATAAAGTGAGGGGAACAATATTTCGGAATTAATTGGCCAGGTATTGAATAAAACAAGTAAGCACTGGTGTATTTCTATTTCTACTGTATATTCGACCCTAGCACAGAATACACAATAGTACCAGTTCAGAAGGACCTCTTCGCAATACCATTTAAATGGTAACTGTAATGGTAACGGTAATAACTTTCTTCCTACCTGCGGATAAATTATCCGACATATGCAATAGAACATGATTGTCACTCTGCTCGTCAATCGTACAACTCGCAATGTCGCGGTCGCTGACATCGGAAAGCTAGGGGTCGCCCCGCGACGGGCGACCATGGTCGCATGGTCTCATGGTCGCGGTCGCCAAGAACCGAATGCTACCTTCTGTCCACGCCCAACTGTCGCGCGTCGCGGTCGCGGGATTTGTTTAGTACTCAGCATAAATAGCGCCTCTTTCCTTAAATAAGTACCAAGAGTAACCAGTTACCAGCCCGTATATTATAATGGTAAGGTAAAAAGTTAGGTTACTATTATATATGACTTTCAGATTTCAGATTCTCAGGGCTATAAAACAGATCAATGTTCAAAAACTAATAATTACTTACATTCTAACACTACAGTGTTATCATTTTAAACGTTAGCCCACTATTACGTTTTAACACATTTATAACAAAGTTTCTAAATTACTATTAGGATCGTACATAAAAACTTTTTGTCTGTATCTCATATATCTAATATCAAACGGATTAATATAAGTTTGTGATTAAGAGTATAAGCTTCTGACAATCACAAAGACAGAATTAGGCTACAAGTTATGAACTTTACAATAGGGATATTTTACAAGTTATTATACTTCATATGTGTGTACAAGCACACCAAATAAACAAAATGACGTAAGGGACATCGCTATTTCTATTCTCTCGTGGTTGCCAGTTATATTAAGTTTGGAGGTAATCTAAGACATTAACTTCAAGTTCAGATAATAAGCGCTGGTTATTTTGCTTTCATGTGTCCAGTTTCGCTATTGCTAACTGCATCTTCATCTTTATCAACATGAATATTTTGATATATTTAAATACAATTTAACATTCAATTACAAATACACCATCATTAAATGCTTTTAGAAAGGTATGTTCTTAATTAATTTTAAATTTGTACAAATTAATAAGACTTATTAAATACATTAAATGTTAGTAGATTATCATGTATTTGGTTACTAAAGATAGTATGTTGGTAGTAACAAAAATTCCGCCGTTTGCATTTTCGACAAAAAAAAAAGAAGGTATGACGAAATGTTACATTCAAATTTGATGTTCCCGACAATCTTACGAAAAAGCAGGTAAATAACAATTTTTTGAGAGTTGCATTTGTTGCGTGACAAGAAAGGCCTTAACCGCTTCCGCTTTCATTTCGATCGTGCTTAGATGGCCTTGGGTTGCTCTTAAATAGATTACAAACATTAACCCCGTTACAATCACATCTATCATATTTATGTGGTCAACAGGAGTTCTTAATAAAAACTATTTGACATTTTAAATAAAAAATCTATCGTGATTTACACGTCAAATATTCTAAGTATAATAATTGAGAAGAATAAATAAATTACCAATTAAATTGTTCTCACGATACGCCTTGGGTTTAATTCAAGCAATTGGCGTACTTGAATAACTATTATGTTTATAATTCTGTTGATTACTGTAGGATATTAAGGTTACCTTTCTACCTGAGCTGTTCGAGGTTAGTTAGTTAGTTCAGTCTAGCAGTACGAGAAGAAAGATTTCTGCTATATGATTACTGCATTATCGTTGCCTTACTTACCGAATGTCGAAAATAGTTATGTGTGATGTCAGTAGTGAAGTGAGTTATTGTAGCTTTGGTAAAACTTATCAGTAGTGAAAAAGCCTTTTAAAAAAAGCATGAGGTGTCTTTGGGACACCCGGTTGGAACGAATTTAAATAAAGTAAAGTAAAGTTATGTCATTAAATTACTTTACCTTTCTGAAAATTTTATTTCAAGCAGCATCAAGAATCCACATAAAGTACGATACGAAACTTTAATATTAAACTAGGGAGACGACATCCGGTAAATTAACGGCAACTCCTTATTGCCTAACTGTATTATAAAGTGGTAATTAGTTGCTTTAACCCCCAATGCAAAAAACGAGGGAGGTTTTACGTTTAAAGTGTAATATACACTCACACTATACAGTCCACACAGATACACACTTTTTGCGTCGGGGTCAAATGATGCCATTGACATCTGAGATCATAATGACATCAATTGACTCCTGTGACCCCCATGATAACTCTTAAATTGTTTTTTTTTTTATAGTTTGCATGGTGACCTGATCGAGAGTATTCTTAGCTATACTTAAAGAAAATCTATTCAGCCGAAGAGCATCAGCTCTTTCCAAATAGTCAAAGGAATTTTTGATATTTAAAATTTTTAATTTATGCTTGTTACAAATTATTGATTGTAAAACCCCAAGTTCTTATACACAAGGTTGTGGTCTTATTTCTATTCATCAGTAGCTTACTGTGGTCGTAAATGTAAACCCCCAATTAACAAACATTATTTTCAAGATATTAGGGCAAATTGGAGATATTGTCGGACAAAATAGCATTGAAGACATTTACTTTACAGCTCTTGGAGGTAGTTGTAACTTTAGGAATGGTTGACCTTTAGAAGATATGTAGGTACCTACAATATGACCAGGAAATCATGTAATTGAACGATAGCTACTAGAACATTGATTTGTGAACTACCAAGGATATAGATTATTGATTAATCTTACTCTATATTTGTATTTAACTTTTTGACCCAAAAATAATCATAGTACAACTTAATTAATTTCTATATTACATTTATTTTGAAGCGATTTTTATTTTCATTCTTCTATTCTAAAAACTTATTAGTTTTGACCTAAATTTTTACGTTACAACTTAAAAAAATGAATGGCATATAACCCAAAACATCATTGAAGTTAAAATGGTTTTAATTAAAATCTCAATCAACTTCCCATTACCAGCAAAATTCTTTATTGACTTCTCAGAAATGAAGTAATATTCTTAACGTGAAAGTCTATCGTATTCATTTAATATTCCATTAAAAATATACAGTATGGTATGTAAATACAAAGTGATTATGAAAATAGACGGACTAAAACTAAAAGCGGTAAACAAACATGATAAAACATAGGAGAATACTACCAATCATTCAGCCTACGTAAATCTTTTTTTGGCATTAGCATTTTACCAAATTGTGAGCTCACACAAATGTTAGCAAGAATAAATTAGAATATTAAATAAAATTAGAATAAAAAGTAACAATTTAAAATAATAAAAGTATCATATATCAAAAGAGTTTAAAAGATTTAAAACCTCACCTCGTTTCGAAATGAATTGGCTTGATATCCAAACACGTTTATCTACCTACTACTCCTAACATTTATGTAATCGTTATTATTAGCTTTTGTGTGGTAGTAGTGAAATTACCATAATGTTCGTAAACGATACTAGAAAGCTGTGTCAGAGAAATTAATGAATGATAAGTAACAAATGAGATTGGAAACTTATTGTATGGAACCTGATTCTACCGACCAAGTAAAAAAGACAAAGTTACTGATATATATGATATACAAGAAATATTTAAAAAAAATTATCATCAGAGATTTACTCTAAAGAACATAAAAAAATCAGCGTAGGAACATTCGAATTCTAATGGGGCACTCGGCCGATTAGTGCATGCTTGCTCTGACTCTGGTGGCGCCATGAAACTTGGAAACATTGAATATATTTAAAAAAAAATCGACTGAGGGATATTAAGATATCGATACTGATGCCGAATGCGATTCAAACAATTATTGTCTGTCTGTCTGTCTGTCTGTCTGTCTGTCTTTCTGTCTGTCTGTTTGTATGTTCACGATAAACTCAGAAGTTACTGAAGGGATGTGCTTGAAACTTAGTATGGTAATAGTTTGAGTGCCTGCGCAGGTTATAGGGTACTTTTTATCCCGGGTTAAACTTTGGTTCCCACAGGAAAATCAATGAAAGCTGTAATAACATTGTAACGTTAATAGAATGTTTATACTTATTTCGAACTGCACTACAGCGAGCATTTAGCTTATCTGATGTAGAGTACGATGTCTACTAAGTTGGGTGTTTTTTAAATTAGGTGTCATTTTTAACCGACGAAAAAAAGGAGGTTCTCAATTCGACCGTTTATATATATATTCCTTTTTTTTTTATGTATGTTCAGCCGTCTCCGTTATTTATGAACCGATTTTGATTATTCTTTTTTGTTAGATAGGGTATACCTCAAGGGTGGTCCCATGTCAAGGAAGTCAGGATCTGATGATGGAATTCTGATAAAATTGAGAGAAACCCTCGAAAATTGTAGAAGCGAATAGTGTTTCTGTTTACTTTTCATTACTTTATGAGGTATTTGAATTAAATTTAGAAATCATCACATCATGTAGCCGAGCTGATGAAGAAAAAAAATTCATAAATATTAATCTTTTTAACAAAAATTTAAACCGAAAAAAAAAAAAAGCAAAAAACAAATAAACCTTTTAAATAAGCTTAATACTTAAGACGTAAAAGGTTTGTTTATTTTTTGCGTTTTAGTTCTTTTTGTCGGTAATTTTTTTTTTTTTATATCTTTTATAAAACCACTCAATTTAATTAACTTATAAATATTAAGTGTACAAAGAATCGATTTTTACCTGTGATTTAAAGAAATATTATTAGTTACATTAGATTTCACCTGCAAATAGTTATGTCTGTTTGAAGGATTTCGAGTGAATGTATATTTTCAATCGTAGGATATCATCGTGCTTTTCTGTGGTGATTGCTGAAGCAGCAGGAGTTTTATTTCTTTGTTTGGTGATCCCAGAGTAATCGATAGCTGGTTCTTGACTATGCCAACGAGCTATTTTGCCTCTCGCAGCCATTAAATTCATAAATATGTTTCAGGGCATTAATAATAATAACAACTTCACACACCTCATACACGGCCGTCTGATCCTAAACTAGGCAGATCCTGTACTATGGTAACCAAACTGCTGATAAACACACTTATATATTTCTAAATACATACATATTATAAATAAATTACAAACAACAAATACAACAAATTATGTCGTTATTTAACGTGTAAGCAACCAAAACAACCTTTTTTGTACGCTCCAGGTTTTTTCACCCCCAATACAGTATAAAAAATCCTGCCTGGAGAAAGAGGTACTATGCAATAAGCGACAAATTGCTGTTTTCCAAAAAAAACGCGAGCGAAGTCGCGGGCACAGCTAGTCTTATTATAAATATGTAAAATCACGTTAATCAGTTTTGCCGCATTTACTACACTAACCGAAATCGAGCTTCGGAGTGCTTTGCCAGAGCTCGTGTAACCGAAAAAGGAAATCCTTGAGAATACTGGTTAAAAACAGGTTACGCAAACATGGACTTCAAGAGATTCTTGTCATTTCAAAGAGAGGCGCGCAAAACACGTCTGCTACAGTTAATATGCCAATCGTCCTCGCGCCAACGCTAATGGAGCCCGTTTTTGGCGAGAATTGAGAGAGTTGCTTCTATCCCATTCCATTTCTGCTGCCTACTCACGCTTTAAACAGTAATTTCGTTGTTTTCCTCATCATAGTCATTGAGTATGTTGTTATTATTTTTTTAAGCCTATTGTTATTTCGTTCTCTTTCTACGGCAAACGCCTCTAAAAACACATTTTTTTTGTAAGTATGAAGCAAAGGGCTTCATACTACACACAAAACTACTACTATACTACTACTACTACATATACAGAAGTTTATAAATTTAAAAGTAGTTAGAACTATATTTAGTTATATCACAATCCGTAATTAAAATATTGTACTTCATCATCATCACCATTTTAACCATAGGACATAGACTGCTGGAAATAGGCTCAATATTGGTACTCAAAAAATGTTAACTATCAAAGAAGAAAGAAAAGAAAAGAAAAAGATTACTAGTAGCGTGGGTCACACATTACTAGTATTCTTGTTAACCCCTCCAGCTAAGCTTAACGCTTGTGTTAGGAGTGGGTTCACGACGGTAGTGCACTGGGTGGGGTTTGAACCCGCAACCACTTGATCGCAAGTCCGACGCCTTAGCCATCACGCTACCGCCGCTTCATCAAACAGTCTATTACGGGCAACTCTTTTAATTCTATTAATAAGAGAAAAACATATCGTATAATGTACTTAAAGAAAATATTTTTTTTAAGATTAAATGAAATTGGAATAAAAAATAACATTGTTAAATAATAAAAGTATCATATATCACAAGAGTGTAAAAGATTAGTGGCCCTGACTGCTATGCTACAGGTCGTGGATTCGATTTCGACCTGACTGGGTGTTCTTTGTGTCCGTCGTTTGTATGTTTGTAAAGTCCCCCGCAACGCAGGAGTAATTCCTAATGCGGGAGTTGCCTTTAAAAAAAAAAAAGAATTGTTATTGCCGACCTTTCCATCCGAGCTCACTGTGAGTCCTAATAGCATTGTTTGTAAATACGGGTGTAAATAAATGGCAAATCGGCTATTCAGTTAAATAATTTCATTCATATGTCTAATTTATTGAACGCTTTCTCTATGCTATGCTATCTCTATGTTAAAGTATTTATGTATTCAAAAAACAAATTTCTCAGCTTATGAATGGATTTAGAAACACTTTTGAAATATAGGGGCGCCTTTAAATGTGGCAACGTTTAAAAGGCTATTGATTTGACAATTAATAAAAAAAGTGATAAAGTTTAATAAATTATGTAAAGTGTGATGACTAATTATTATTGATGTCTATAACCTACACAAATCACGAACGCTTAAAATATTCTTTTCACGAGTCTTATTTTTACCTATCTGTGTATAAATATTTCTATACTATTCCATCAATCCGTACTATTTACTAAAACCTGTAATAACTAAAATTACAAAACACCTTGTTTTCATATTTTACACCAATATTTTTTTCAACGGTGTTGCTCGACTGCATTAAAATTAATTGAAATTCTTTTGTTTATTTACAAGGTCTTTGAAAAGTTTTCATTGAGCCAGACGATATTTTATGTTATTTTTTATTTCTAATTCATGATGTACCATTTACACATAAAATGTTGGTTTTAACTACTACCAAAAACCTTAACAAAGTGACTTTACTGTTAATCAACTGTAATTCAGTTGATTAATCAATTATTTTTAATAATTAACAAAATGAATACATATTTTTAACAAAGTCAATAGTAATAACAGAAGGAAACTTACCTTGTTATTGTTTTCAGAAAATCACGGAGAGACCAAAAATTATATTATTTTTTTAAATTATCACTATTTATTATAAGAACATAAAAATAGCAAATGTTTTTTTTAACACAAACCCCCACTTAATAAAAACTTATACCCGCAGCTTTATCTATCACTAGATAGACGACAGCTCATCGCGGTAAACCGCAAAGGACTGACCGACGCTATTCACTATGTAACCAATATAAAGTACTCACTTACAATAGTAACAATGTAAATTTTTCTAAATTGTGAAGAGTTTGTAACTGTGGACAATTTTGAAACAAAGGTAGTAACACTTTCAGTATTCCATCACATGGATTAACACTAAACTAGGAAAGAAATAAGGAACCTTGCATTTTCGTTGGTCTTGGTTTTTGTAAAGGCAACGATATGATTCGATACTTATCGATATGTTTATTAAAAGAAAGAAAGAAAGAAAAACATTTTATTTGTATCTTCTACATAATAATAAACATACATCTTAACACCTAGTTTTACATTACGGAAATCTAGTGACATTTTTTTACAATAAACTAAAGGGCTGACTATGTATTGTTGAAATTAAAGGAACTGATTTAATTTGAACTGTTTCACAAACGGAAAAAAAATAATATTTATGTCTAACATGCTCAAATTAGAATATAATATTAATCAATTGTATGCGAATGGACTTTATAAATACGCTAGAGATCGCCTGATGGTCGAATTTCAACCATAATTCGTTAAGTTTTAACTGTTTTGTTTTACATCATGGATCAGTAAAACTTGAATTGTCATTGTATACACTTTTCGTACCATGTTAAATCAACATAATATATACTGGACGCGTGTACGTTCTTGTAGCCGTTTTTGCAAAATTTTAGCTTTCTGCATTTCTTCGGTATACAAACTTTAAGTAATCCAAATTTCACATTTTTAAGAGCGCAAAGTATATTAATAAATAGATGCTTGATTTTTGTTTAAGATTGAATTTATACATATGCATATTATACTGTTATGTAAGGTCAGAATAGAAAAAAAAACAAAGATTTTCTTCAAATAGAAGTACAATGACGTTCTCCAATTGAGACAACAAAACAACCTTAAAGTGATATTTAATATTATGCCATGCTTCGGCACGTATGGGCCCTCTCGACCGGAGTGATACCACGCCCTCATAGAAAATCGGCAGTGAAGCAATTCTTGCACTGTATTTCGCCGAGTGAGTGAGGTTACTGGAAGCCCTAACCCTTCCCTTTCCCGCCCTTCCTGCCCCCTGTATCCCCCCCCCCCCCTTCAGTACTCTTACCTTAAAGGCCGGCAACGCACTTGTGACTCTTGAGTTGCAAGTGCCCATGGTAGTCACTTACCATCAGGTGACCCGTCTGCTCGTTTCTTTCTATCCCATAAAAAAAGCTGTCAATCCCTCCAAATAAGCAAAAATACTTGTGTTAGTAGGGAGTTCACGTCGATAGTCTACTGAATAGTGTTCGAACCCACTAGTACGCGATCACGAGCATTATATCTGGTCATTTAGCTTCTTTATAATAAAATTAATAGTCTGAATAAGACTTTAAAGAAACCAAAAATGGAAAAAATCGTCTGTAAAATGATGAAATGCTAGCAGAATGAAATTTTATTATCAGATTTTTCTAATCTATTTTCAATGACTTGTCCGAATTAACAATGCCCGAGTTTTAAACAAACATTTACAGTGATTTTCTTGAGATGGGAAATATCAATGAAAACGACCTTAATTAATATTTATGTTTTCCTAATAAGTGATTTGGTACCATCGTTTTAATTCACGAATGTTAATGAAGATTTCTCTACTAAGGACAATATAAAGTTATTTAAATTAATAACAAAATATAAATATTTGAAACGATTAAACTTATATTTATCATTAAAACTCAAAAATATATGTGATTTCAAACTTAACAGCGTTGATTGTTCAGTTGTCATTTATTTATTACACACATCATTTCAATAGGCAATAAGAGGCTTAAAAGCAATAACTTAAAAACCTGTAGAAAATAAAGTAATCTCTGTTTTTAATCAAAATAGGTTGACTGTATCTCTCAGTGTGTGGTCTCCATGGACTTTAACCGCATGTGAAGGCTTAATCTAATGTAATCCAAATTAAGAAATAGAGGTAAAACGAATGTGATCAGAGTTTGAATGGTGAGATCGTTTTACTGCGTATTTAGATAAGACTGAATTGAATACTCTTTTTTAAGCCCACAAAGGTTCTGAAAAAATCTGAATGAAGTTTTAAAGAAATATCACTACATATTATAAAACAAAGTCCCCGCCGCGTCTGTCTGTCTGTCTGTCGGTTTGTCTGTTCACGATAAACTGAAAAACTGCTGAACGCATCTTCATGCGCAAATGTGTAAATTGGTTGAAATGCGTTGATGATTGTCTCTGCTACCCGTGCAAAGCCGGGGCGGGTTGCTAGTATAGACAATATGATCAATATTTGTTATTTAAATTATGAACTCGTCCAAGTAGCCTTTTAGAGCTATTGCATATTTATTTTATTAAAACACTTTATTGCTGAGTGGTTGTATTATCCATATTCATGGTGTATACGACTAAATGGTAAAACTAAGTCAATACTTATTTAAATCAACTTCAACAAACTTATTTACCTATAAGTTATTCCAGTCCTTGAATTAGAAAATTTTCTATTCTATTTTCTGACAAATAGCAGAATGTTTCTGACAAACGCGATGTTCTTAAGTGCTCGTTCCGGACACATACCAGTACTACCAAAATGTTCTGAACATTTTTTATTACAGCACATTCAAGGCAATTAGGCGATGAGACTTTATTCATCATAGTTTGTTGTATCATTTGTTATAATTTGTGGAGATAAATAAAATATTATTATGATTATTATCAAAGAGGTATTTTTGACGGTTTTTATCCCAAATGTATGTCAGGATAGATTTTACATAAATAAAATAATCTATATGAGTTATTTTGAAAAAAAAATACCACTCTCTCTCTTCCTGCCCCTTTAGACAAGGTTAGGTCGAAATAGACAACCCCGAAACATTATTACGTTATTCTTTGGGACCTACTAATAGCCGTGTCTAAGAAGGCGTAATAAAAATAACAAAAATTGGACTCAAATGTGTATTGTAACAATTGTAACAATTGTAATTACTTCTTCTTTTTTAAGGTGTACTTAAAATTATTTAAATAGTATAATATGAGCATAATGTCATTATTTTATTACATTTGATTTCGTTTATTCATTAATATATTCGTTGATTTTACAGTTAATGACATATCATAGACAATAAAAAAAAAACGAAAACTGAACAACCATTTAGCATCACATAAAATACTTCGTAAATAAAACCAAATATAAAATAAAGAAATTCATAAGATAATTTTTCTACTTTGCAATCTCTTAAAACATAATTATTAATATTATAAATTGTTTCTGTTTTGTTTAAATGGCTTGAAATATTTTGTAAAAATAAGAGCCCAGATATTGTATCATGGATTAATACATGAGTTTATGGAAATTCATAAACACGGGCGGATTCGCACAAATATTATCGCTGTCAATACACACCACTTAAAGAGTAGTGGTACGAATACTAGTTATCTGTCACACTTTTATATTTCAGAAGTGCTTGAGGTACCTCTGGAATATTCAGATGAATTAATGTAAATATGAATACAGATTCATCACAGGATGATTACTGAAGTTTTTGTTAACTTTTTCTTACTTTACAATTAGCGACTTGCTTAGATGGGTTTATTGGGCGCAATAAAAAAGTAAATATTTTACACACGGGAGCTTTAATATTATTGTTTATCATGTATTATTGTGTATTCAAACTCGAACCCAAGGTAAGCACACTTATTTAACATCTTTCTGGTTTTATATTAGTATCACAAACACAATTTGTGTAATAATAATAACAACTTGACACTTCTCACACACGGCAGTCTGATCCCAAACTAGAGCCTGTACTATGGAAACCAGACTGCTGTTAAACATAATTACATATTTCTAAATACATACATATTATAGATAAATTACACCCAGACACAGAACAAATTATCATGCTCGTTACATAATTAAGTGAATAAAGAGAATAATAATAATAACTTCACACATCTCAGACACGGCCGTCTGATCCCAAACTAGGCAGAGCCTGTACTATGGTAACCAGATTGCTGATAAACATACTTATATATTTCTAATTACATACATATTACCATAAAAATTGTACACTGACACAGAAAAAACTATCGTGCTCATTACACAATTATTTGTCCCAGGTGGGAGTCGAATCCACGACCTCTGGCTCAGCAGTCAGGATCACTAACCACTAACCTACAAATGTAATGATAAAAAAAAAAAAACTTAACATAAAGATAGTTTAGGCAATAGGGAATTGGAAAACTTTATTTTCAATTTATAAATTTAGAAATTAAATTTTATAGTTCATTTCAAAGTTTTCAATTTTTTCACCTGTTCTATCGAAAACGTGACGTTATGTCATCACGTCATTAAATAACTATTTTTTTTTTTTTTTTATATTTTATTCCCCCCGTATATTTTACTTAAATATTACCACGAATAACGGTTTTAGTATAGGCATAAAATACAAATATACCCAGAATAAGCTCTTCCATGATAGCATATTTTTTGGAACAAATCCCGATTTCTGATGGAAATTACGGAATGTTTAAACATCTATGTAGGATGTATGTAAGCGGCGGAAGCGTAATGGTTGATGCGTCGGACTTGCGATCAAGTGGTTGCAGGTTCAAACCCCACCCAATACAGCTTAGCTGGCCCCTCCAGCTTAACAAGAATATTAGTAATGTGTGACCCACATTGCTAGTATTCCTTTGTATTCCAAGTGTGTATTCCAAGTGTACGAAGTTATTATTCTTGTACAGTATTATCACGACTACGAGTACTATTGCAATATCTCAGTCGTTTCCTAAAATTGTGGAGGTTTTTATGCTTTGGTATGTGGACATGAAGCATAAATATAAAACGGTAAAGAGACTGTGTCTGTGCATTGGAGTTATTTCAAATAATAATAAAATGTAAATAACACAGCTAATTTTTTAAATTACAAAAACGTCATCGATAAAAAGGTTTCTAGGTGAATTAAATTTTATGCGGATAGATGATATTATATACACGTATATAAATGTGTTTGTCCGTGTGTTGTGTGTGTTTTAAAGTAATACGGTTTGCTGAAGTTATACGAAACGTTATAACGAATTTCAGATTACTATAAACATAATTTGCACTCGTTTGCGCGGAGTATGTACATACAAGAGTTGGGTACTATTTACTATTCCCTGACTTTGATCGGACATATTATATTCAAAGAACAGGTTGCCATGAATCCTTATACAATTAAGGCATCCAAAATTGTTCACTGGTCCGTTTGATTACTATAAACTTAACATTTAGTTAACATGAGGATACAGGAAGTTATGTAAAGTAAAGATCTATTTAAATTTTAATCTTTAACTAGCAGCGCCCCGCGATTTCACCCGCGTAAGTCCCGATCCCGTGGGAATATCGAGATAAAGAGTAGCCTATATGTTAATCCAGGTCTCCAGCTATCTACATACCAAGTTTCATCGCAATCGGTTCAGTAGTTTTGGCGTGATAGAGTAACAAACATCCATCCATCCATCCATACTTTCACATTTATAATATTAGTGGGATTAGTGGGATAGTAGGATATTCAACAAGTCTGTTATTTTAGGAGTTTCTCTAAACTTACAGGAAAGTTAAAGGAACATCTATCAAAAAGCTATATATCTTATATATAATTATGTATATCTGCTGTTGAGTGTACAGTAGTCTCAATAGGGTTGACACTCACATGTGGATGTGATTTCCTGACATTAGCTGTCATGGAAGTGATTCTTATTTTGAAAATCGAGAACTACCATCCAGGAAACTTTAGGTAATATTGTTGCGTTTCAAACTTTCTGTATACAAGGAAAACTTATATACAGAACTACGCAATGTAATTAACAGGCGAAAATATTCGGAATCACAAGCCTTGTTGACAAGGTCTAAAAACAATAATCTTAGAGAGATGATCGCAAGAAACCTATTTAAAAGGAAACACCTTATGTGATTCTTTTATTAGGAGTTATTTTATAATTGTGTATAAGGTCAGAATTCTCTGAAGTATTCACGTTCAACTTGGTGAAACGCGCAATACCCTAATCTATAAATGTGTTTCAATACAAAAATAAACAGTTTAGGGAATACGAAGAACACTGATTATACTTTTTTTCTGTTGAGAATTATTGTTCTTAAAGTGACTAGAAAAGAGTTGTAATAATACAAAATTTCACAACTTTAAAAGAAACACTGAATAACCTAAAGTAGGTAATTGGTAACTCGGACGTTATGGTAGATAGTAAATAAACAAAGAATCAGAATCAAAGAGACAATACATCCACAATCATCATGAGCTTTTAGTTCATTCCCGAATGTTATGATGCCTTTGTTCTAGTAGCGCTGCCCAAGTCACTCTAGATGTTTTGATGGATATTTGTTTCGATATCGGTTAAAATAAAGCCGTAAAACAATTTGTACCTTTCGCATCTCTCACTTAACTTAATTAACATTGCATAAATCTTCGCATTTGATAGTTATGTTATTGTACACTTATTAAACGACTTCAAAAAAGGAGGAGGTTCTCAGTTCGTCGGAATCTTTTTTTTTATGTATGTTCACCGATTACTCGAAGACGCCTGAACCAATTTGGAAAATTCTTTTTTTGTTAAAGGGTATACTTTCCAGGTGGTCCTATTAAAATTTTATCGAAATCAGTCGAACGGTTTTTGAAAAATCAACAAATATCCAAAAAGTGTAAACACCACACGGCAAAAACTCTTAAACAACTTTAGCATTTAGCCCAAGCTTAGAACGATTCTCTGTTATAATTTACGCCCATAAGTAGTGTAGCATTATAAAAGCCGATTGAAACATGAGCACCTGAACGCAAATGTAGCTGTTTATGTTCATTAATTTAACATTAAGTTATTGTACATAGACTTTATTACAATGGGGCCAATTAAAAGTAATAGTTTTTCAATAGTATGAAATTAAATTCATTGTAGAAGTAGTGGCAGACGGTGAGTTTTTATTTATGTGCTCTTGTGATAAAAGCATTATACTTTTTTTCTTATTTGTTCCATTCTTGCGTCGCAAATGGCAGGGGAAAGCATTTATTTGAAAATTTATGATAGTTATTTAGTTAAACAAACATTAAGTACAAAAAAGCAGTAATACTAAATTAAATATAGGCAGATATGCTAGCCAAGAGAAAATTGTGAGTATTATTGCGGCGATACAATTTGTGCGGCATGCAAGTCACGAGTTCAGAATTCGGCGATTTTTATTAAATTCATTATCAAGTTCATTGCTCGGGCAGCATGAAATATATCACCAGTAGTCAAGTATACAAATATCATTTCTAATAATACTCCAATAATGATACTACTAGATGCCTAAATTTTTTAGTGTCTCTTATCATGTTAACAATATTTTACGATATAAGTTATTGCAAGAAACAAATGTCAGTGACTACAGAAAAACCAATATGTATGGATATAAGATGACATCTTTTCAAATAAAGCCGATTTTCTGTGATTTATGAGGAGTGGTACAACATTTTATACGACCAATGATTTTTTTTACAGCTCTAGATTCTGTCCTTAAAGTGTATCGTGAGTCTTGTAAAGATAACTATTGGTTCCGAGCCATTTATCTATGTTAAGTAATATTATAAAGCAGAATATTTTGTTAATCTGAAACGCATTAATCTTACCTTCAATCAGTATGATTTGTGGAATTTTTTGAGCAATGGTTATTTTTTTATTTGATCTTTATAGCTTTATAACATCACTGTAAGATATCTCAGGACAGAACAACGATATGAATACAGGTAAAACAGCGGTAAGAAGCTAGTAATGATAACATTTTATTTCAAATTTCTTTTTAAATTGTATTTTTTTACATATTAGGTCTGTCTTAAAACCAGTCGTGATTAAGTCAGTTAACACAAGAAGTGTTGGTCACATAAGCTGAACGAACCTTTTACTGAGTTTTTAATCCTATTGAAGACTTTATTTTTGAGGATGTTTGTGATTGTCTACCTTATAAGAATTACTACGTCTATAATGATACTAAGAACTGTGTTAA
Source organism: Callimorpha dominula (assembly GCA_949752705.1). Lineage (NCBI taxonomy): Eukaryota > Metazoa > Arthropoda > Insecta > Lepidoptera > Erebidae > Callimorpha > Callimorpha dominula. Next base: position 7,531,948 of record OX457005.1, read on the forward strand.
TGTGTTGAAATGTTATATGGCCTATTGTAATTTACAGTTTTATTAGTCATCATTGTGCAGTCCCAGTAAACTTTGCAAGTTTTATTTAGAGTAAGGTTTATAGTATTCACATACTGCACAGCAAAAGCTATGCAGTATTTTTCTGAATATGAAATATATGGACTAAATGTTGATAGACTATTCTAGCTACTTGATTATGGCGAGGTTTACAAGCATCCGCAATTTGCTCGAAGGTTGCGAAAGGAGAATTGTAGTGTCTATTCTGGTGAATCTGGTGAACTGATTTCACTCAGTAACTTTAGCATGAAGTACAGACCCACCTAATATACAGCGTTTACCGATGCCTATAAAAACTTCTAATATCAATAAGGAAGCCTTAATGTAAGGTGAAAAAAACATCTAATCGATTTTGAATACCTGCAAAAAGTTGCATTTGGATAAATCATAATATTTTTTAAATATATTTTTATATCGATATAATCCTAAACTCACTGAAAATTAACGTCATCTTACAAGTCACAGTAATGAAATAATTTACTAATCAAATATGAAGATAGAACTTAAATTTATACATAGAAAGGTAACAACGCAACTTACACAAATATCCACGATTTTCGTTCATTTTCTTCACTTTTACCTCATACATATTTCTTCCAAGTATGTATTACGTTTTTTAGTAAATTAACTGTCTTTAAAATAAATGTTAATCTCCTAGTATGTAAAGTTTTATATATCGCTCATTGTTGTTATTTTTCATAAAGTTCAAGCGGTAATAAAAGGCTAATAGTAGGTTTTAATATATTTTTCTATTTTTTTATGTACCTTAGACTGAAATGCAGGGTTCTAATACTATTTAAGATTGGAAAAAAATAATAGACGCTACACCTTAGTGTGGAACTCTGTTGACCTTATTGATCAGAACACGACCACTTTCGTACTGTTACTAACCACAATCTTTATAAATATCCGTATAAAGTTACAAGTTATTTCACAAACTAGATTGACAGGGGCAAAAAAAACAATCTCGAGTGAAAGTAATGTCAATAGATTACGAAAGGTCATTCGTGTTAGGGACGTAACACAAACTATTAGTTTGTACAGGGCCAAGTGTATTAAACGAAGCAAATCGATTAATGTACACATTATTTACACCGACTATACATCCTAATATTATAAATATGAAAGTTTGTGAGGATGTATGGATGTTTGTTAATCTTTCACGCCAAAACTATTGAACCGATTGCGATGAAACTTGGTATGTAGATAGCTGGAGACCTGGATTAACATATTTTATCCTGATATTCCCACGGGATCGGGACTTACGTGGGTGAAACCGCGGAACGCTGCTAGTGTTTTATATTTCCAACAGTATATAACGCTTTCATAAACACTAAACAAAACTGACATCCAAACGACATGTTATTAGACCGTTGTTGTAGATTGTATCAAATGTTATCTCTTTGTTGTTATTTATTAAGGTTTGAATACTTAGTTTTAGATAGATTTAGGAGTATAATGTACATCTGCCATTACAAATAACATCAGTGAAACCTAAAGTGTACAAAATTGTGAAAAATAACAAAATTACACAATGCAAACAACTCAGCTATGATAAACATACGTACTAATTGCGTTATTTTTTACAGATTCATTGTTTTACCCTAGTTTAAGAACTTTGCCAATTCAAGCAGAAATCTACTGCGTGTAACTCCCTAAACGTTATATATGTAGCAGTTTGTCCAACATACGCATGAAAAAGTGAAATGTCACGGATAACACAGATCTACGTCATGGTCTCTCTGTGACGTAAAATATATAGCACTATATACAATCACGCCCTCCTACACCAAAAGGTTAGACAAAAATGTATTACTCCTATATTTTACTAGTTATATTTATTCTCTAAGCATCCGTTGAATGACCATCTACCATTAATGTATAAATTAAAACGAGCAAGTCTTAGAGTCTCTTTGAAAGATTAAATTCATAATGATTTCATCTCACCAATAGCAAGAGTAAAGGCTGACATGAATGAAACTATGGGAAATACCAAGAATATTGATGGTATGTCCAGATCTTTATAAAAATATCTGCATAAAAAAAAAAAAAACTTAAATCATTGAAATTGATATAATTATTTATAACATGATATTAAGAAAGGTGCACCTACACGAGAGAAATCATTTTTTGAATAAATAATTTTTTTTTTTCAATATAAATCAACAATTTGTCGCCTACACATAATTCTCCTTAACTTTTACCACACCTTTCTGTAACAACCGGTATAAATATTACCGCGATTAAGTTATTGTATCCTAATTAACACATCTAATGTGCAATCAAAAATTTAAAAACAATAAGTAATGTTTAAATAAAACAAGATTATTTGTAAAGCTGTTATCTAGACTGCTAAAAAATTATCTCTTTTATTTTGTGCACTAAGCATTGTTTATTAGAATCAGAAATATATAAATTATGTAATGTAGGGAAAATGAGAATTTTAATTAGTAATATATTATACTTTATGAGTCTTCTCCACTCTCACTAAAAGAGTGAAAACATTTTATGAAAACAATTATTCTCCCCACGCAAGAGCCGCTATAATAAACGTAAACTAAAATGACTGACTGAATGATATGACTCACTAATAAAGGTTTTCGACAAACAAATGTAGGTAATTGTCCAAAAATCTATCGACAAGCAATAAACTGTTTAAACACTGATGTAAACAAAAGAAATGAGTGTGGGAAATTGAAGACAAACAAATGTGCCCCTTTTTATGTGTGTGTGTGTGTGTGTGTGTGTGTAAACCCTTTTCATTCGAGTTCTACTTGCAGTTGACCGGTTTTAAAAATTGTTTTCTGGAATATTGTCTAACGTAAATAATGTAGGTGTCCGTTTCACTACTACGACACAATTGCTTTTTTATTTTTTACCTCCGGCGCAAAAAGGAGTGTGTTTAAGGAGAAAGACTCCACCGATAGTGTTTAAAAGTCATCAGCTTTTTATAACTGTTGAAGGGATTTTAGAGTCTGAGGTATTTTAAAATACTTACTTAAATAAGTACTTTAATTAGTACTAGACTTAATTTATCTATTTAAACTAACTACAGATCGTCTGGTGGTCGAATTTTAACCATAGTTTATTTCATTGCCCAGTATAACTTGATCTACCATAGTATAGACTTACTTCCCATACTTACATATACGTAACTTGATGTAGCCGTTTCCAATAAATTTTTAAATTTGAAACTTTAAAAAAAAATTAGCTCTCTGCACTTCTGCTATATATAAACTGTAAGTATTTAAAATTTCACGTTAATGCGTTACAGGGGGTACAAATAATTCTCGTCACTTATTAATAAATAGATATTTGCTTTGCGCTTGCGCGATTACGCTAATCTCTGAAACATTCATCAATTTGAAAAATATACGACCAGGATGTACTGGGCGACCACGGCCTGACCACGGCCGGTGTAACCTGTTCGAAACGTCAGGCAATTCAAAGGTATGTAACACCTATTTCATGATCGCATTAATTCTCGTATATATACATAATTATATCATGGAACACGAAAGTTTAAAAGTAAGTTATTTGATAATTTCATTTATAACCCCTAGAAGCGAAACAGGTACCATAAAAGGGTGTGAAAGCGTTTAATGGCTAGTTTAAGAGCATAATATCTTTAAACGTATTTGTCGTGTATAAGCTATACCTTTATAGCCTTTAGTTTCAAAATAAATAGGAGAAAACACCATGAAAATCTTGTAATAAATGGTCGCGAAGAGCCAATAACAATAAAGAAACTTATTGCCAATAAAATACCTTTTGTATCGAAGTCTCTAGTAACTTTAAGGGATCATATAATTTACTTTATTACGCAACTGTTTTATATATGGTGAATTAAATATAGGTACTTGTAAACTCGCTAACATACTATGCTATTAGCTCTAATAGATAGGTCTATTAAATATAGACATATATAAATTTCGATATATACGTGATATGGAATAAACTAAAATAAAAAAACTAAATGTATAAGATTTTCGCTGCCGAACGTTAGACACAATGAATGCCAAGTTTTATTAAATAAGGAAAATATAGATTTTGTCAATGAAACTGTTTTCCTAGGGATTACGCTAGATTCTAGATTACAATGGGGCGCTCACTTATCTTCGTTTTCAAAGCGGCTAAGTTCTGCAGCATATGCTGTAAGGAAAGTCCGCCAATTAACAGACATAGACACTGCAAGACTTGTTTACTATAGTTATTTTCACAGTGTCATGTCAGTATTTTGTTGTGGGGGTGTGCTGCAGATATAGAATCTATATTCATTCTCTGCAGAAAAGAGCTATCAGAGCAATTTATACTCTACGTAGTCGCGAATCCGTTAGGGAACTATTTAAGGAAATTAACATCCTGACGGTGCCTTGTCAGTATACTTATGAAAATATTATGTATGTCAGAAAAAAATTGCACCTATTTACTCAACGATGTGAAAGACATAATTATATTACTAGAGACAGAAATAAATTAGTACAACCAAAATTTAGATTAACAAAAGTGCAAACATCTTTTATGGGGTACTGTATTAAATTCTATAATAATTTACCTATTAATATTCTTTAACTAAATGAGAAGAAATTTAAAACTTGCATTAAACGCACACTATGTAAACAAGCATATTATAAACTAGATCATTATTTAGCTGATAAAAATGCTTGGCTAAATGCTGGTCCTGCTCCACAGTCACACTGTAAATGAGTGGTGGTCTTAAGAAATATGAATATTCACTTGTTTAGTAGTTTTTATATGACATGTTATTTATTAATAATTTAATAATTATTATTGACATTGTTAACTTTGCAAAACATTGACAGTATCTTATATTTTGACACCAATTTATATGTTACATTTAGTAAATTTTGAATTGTACATGTGAGAACTGTGTAGTCAATAACATATTAAGTTAATTTGCTATGTTGCCTGGCAGCTCTGAGTATGCCTTGTCTGCTTAGACGCCCTGCCGATGGTGGCGTGCGTGTCGGGTCGTTCGGCTCCCTTTGATATCAATTGATATCATATGGTTGAAGTGGACGATGGCTGGCGCGTGCGTCATGCTCGTGAACGAGTGCCGTTGGTTGGGACTGGTCATTTCTGAACTGCCATTACTTACATATAGTAGTAGTTTGCGCGACTGTTTATAGTTTAGAACAATTCGTTACATTGTCCTCACAATTAACTTGCGCATATAAGCAATGTAACCAGTGATATGTAAAAAAACATGTTGAAAAAGAGTGTCCTTGGAGTTTCTTGCCTGTTCTTCTCCACTGGATCTACGAATTGGAACAGGCAACTAGCTGCACGACTCACTTAGTCCGACTGACTACTACTCCTGACAATTAAAAAATACCCAGAATGGTTTAGTTGAAATAAATGATTTTGATTTTGAATATTCTTACTTATACTTACTTGGTATGGAATATTCAAGATTATTACTGTAAGATCATTTTGTAGTTTGTCATGTTGAAAAGAATACCCCACTTACTACACCCGAATCTTGTTGTACACGAGTATTTTAAAACTAACCGTCCCCGCAGTTTCCCCTGCGTTTATGATCACTGCTCCGCTCCTATTGGTCGTAGCGTGATATGTTATACAGCCTTGCCTTTCTCGATAAATGGGCTATCCAACACTGAAAGAATTTCTCAAATCGGACCAGTAGTTCCTGAGATTAACGCGTTCAAGCAAACAAACAAACAAACTCTTCAGCTTTATATATTAGTATAGATATATTAATACATTTATATTACACATATACATTCGTATTATTTGAATAATAAGAATTCTAAGATTAATGTAAACAGAAATCTAGAGTATGTGAATATAACTATGTGTAAAGTAATCGATACTGTCTACATTTGTCGTTATGATTTCTATTTGATTTTCTCGTAAAGAGTGAACCTTGTGCATGGACATTAAATTCATATTTAAAAGAGAAAAAGTTGCATGTGCTACTGAAACACGAAATTTATTAAAGTCGTTAATAAGGATAAAAATGTTTGCACGTAAACAACAAAATAACAACAATATATTCTAAAAATGCGCGTAGAATAGCCCTTTAAAAGGGATATTGTAGATAAACATTCCTTTAAAATAAACAAACACGCCAGTATGTCGTCATGTCTCGTATAATATATGTTAATCACATAAAAGCGAGGGTTAAGTTAATTTATCACAATCAATCAAAAATGACGTACACGGATATTAAATTATCCAACAAATCAGCAAATGTGTGATGGCTTGAATATTATAACTAGGATTGTACCGTATTTCTATATTAGAAAAACTATATATTACTATTATCTATATACTTCAAAAATACCTTTCAAATAGTGTAACTTTTACCACGACCATTGATTTTGTTAGGTTGCTTATGGCTGACATTGGCTGAGTAGCAAAGTAATTTTTGATCATGTCAAAAATGTTACACAGGAACCCGAGGAATTGATACTGTTAAATGTAGTATTTACATTTTCTAACTTATGTTCTTTCTTTATGTATGTCATGATCAATTTTTTTTCTTTACTAAAAATTAGAAGTAGACCGACTTATATATGTAGTAATAGTTTTCAATTACTTACATGTGTACTGTACATGAGGATAGCCCAATGCAGACCGGCGTCATTTACACGTTCCTTTTTCATTTAAGACACTTAATAAGACATATTTTATAGAAGAGCAAAAGGCAAAACTTCATCTTAAGAATATAATTCATAGTAAATAGATAACTGAGGTAAAGGAAAGGCCTTTCTGTGTGTTTCAAGACACATACTCTTTGATAGTTTTTTCGTTACAAAGTTCAATGAAGACAAACTATTACAATAATATACCTATTAAGTATAAATTTAACTGTAAAGCAATTTATTTATATTTTTGTATCAATTCAACTTTATTATGTTTTAAAATTTAGCATTGGCATCCATGTCCTCCAAATTTTTAATTGATCTTACTTGACTTTATTGATGTTACTATTTTATATATACTCGTATTATCTTGCTTGATTGTATTTCTTTCACTGTTTTTATTGTTTTGTTTTGACATTTTTATTTTATTTATTGCACTGATTTTATATTTTTTGTTATTATTATTATAGTTAATATGTTCAAGTAATTTTAGTAAAAGCACAAGATTTTACATTTGAACCGTAAAAAGTGTTAAACCTGTATGTAAATTAACATATAATGTGTATTCTTCGTTAGAAATACTAATAAATAAATAAAAACAATATAACGAACATCAAAAATATTAATTTCTCAAATTTGTCTATGTTAATTTCTTCCTGCCTTCACTGTTAACTATAGCTAAATCGTCCTTTTTATAAGTAACAGGAATACATTTTTTATCATATACTAATTTCCTATTTTGCTTACTAATTTCTAAATTATGTTAAGCATCTTTAAGTGCTACATGTAATCTATATCTTAAATTTAAGGAGTAATTATCTGGATTACATGAAGGATCTACTTTACAGTCTACAACATTATTTTGAATATTGCAAGAATGATGAAGCAAGAATATTGAAGAAAATAAATACTTTGTCTCTGAATGGAAGGTATTATTAAAACTCAAACATCAAAGCTATCGAGTGTGACCAGTCATATCCGTTATTGCCTGAATAGGTCCTTAAAAAGCGCCTAAATACTTTTGAGCATGCTCCAACGAACCGATCGTTCATTATTGTTATTTGTGTGGCCATTATTTTTTATATTTTGGATCATAGTAGATGAAAGAAATTCTGAACCTCAAAGCACACAAAGTACACAGCTTACTTATCTTTAAAAATACACTTTTAGAGATGGTGAATAATTGAGTCACCAACTCGGGTTTTAAATCGTGAGACAAATGAAAATAAAATAATTACGCTTCGTTAAATAAAATTTCAGCCTCTCTCAACTTATTTTACGCAATGGAACCTTTAAAGCTGACTTGCCTCTTCTTTGTTAAATATTTACGAATGGTTATCAAATTATCAATAATCTAATAATATCATCATCCATAATCTACCTTCCAATATAGACATATATCCATAATACTATCTTCCAATATCTTATGAAAGTTTATGTAGTTATGATCTTATTTTAAACTCTAACGGTAACACGAATATGTTGTCTTTCATTTTAAACGAAAAATAAAAGGTAAAAAATTAAATACTCGTAAAACCCAAAGAGTCTATATCGCCAATAATATATAGCCAATAGGTATTTACTAATCCATTTGATCCATTTGACATGCCCCTTGTAAAAATTATAAAATGCACGTTGCAGTAATGAGAAGAATTATGATCAAGGTGAGAAAGACAGACATTTGTAGTGCTGAAGCTGGAGTTGCCCATTTCTAAAAAGGCTTCATTTATAGGGTTCCGTACCTCAAAAAGTAAAAAGGAACCCTTATAAGATCACTCTATTGTCCGTCTGTCTGTCTGTAAGTGTGTCACCACCGATTATCTCAGGAACGGGTTGACCTAGCAAGTTGATGATAAAAAGATATGGGAATGGGCAAATTTAGATTTTCGCGAAAACTGTAAGTACCAAAATTTACCTTAATTTTCAACTTTTTTTATTTTTCCCTAAAAAAAACGTTTTTGTGATTACAAACTTATATTTTGCGGTTCGATTGTTCACTTTGTGGTACATCGCAACCGCAAAGTTAAGTTTGTCTTTCGAAAAAGACATGCAAAAGTCTTTGAGAATTGATTCCTGAGATGGACGTATACAAGTTTGTTTGACTTGCGGCTGAAGAACGCGCGAAACAACTTTGTAAGGAAGTGTCGTGTTAAATAAAACGCATGCAAGCAGGCTAACCTTTTATTTATTAGTAACCACACATTGATTGCATAAATTACTTTCTTAGCCACTTCTATAAAATAAGTATAAAAATAATTTTAAGTTAAACGGTTTTATTGTTAAGACTCATTATTGATGCAGATACTGTACTAAAAGCTAAACAATAGGGAGACTTAGCGTAATTTAAGTAAGTACTTATGTAAAAAAAAAACCTGCCTACTCAAATAGAATAATCTATTTTCAAGTTCTTTATTTAGTTACTTAATATACCTATGTTTTTTTTTTATGGTGTCCTGTATTCTGATGTGCTCTAGTCAAGCCCTTTTTTGTATGTACCAAAGGTGTGTACCAAATTCCAGATCAATCAGTCAACAGGAAGGGGGAAAATTTTCAGTTAATAAATTTGACAAAAAAAAAAAAACAGGGCAACTAAATAACAGCGTTTTAGAGGCATGGTTACATGTACTTCGTCACATGATACTTACTTGCTACTAAATATAAACTACAACTCAATGTTTAAAAATGTTTTCAAGTAGTATACACACGTCAGAAATCAGTTATTGGTACAGGATATACTATAGACGATCATCGCATTAGTAAAGTGAGCAATCATAAAAATCTCGGCGTATTACACGACAGTAAACTTATTTTCAATAACCACGTAAACTCTATTGTAAGTAAGGCTTCTAAAGTTTTAAGTGTTATAAGAGCCTGTTCTAACTTCAGTTCTCTAAAACCACAAAAGGTTCTTTATTGTTCATACGTGCGCAGCCACCTTGAATACGCCCCCAAGTTTGGCCCTCAATACGAAGTTTACAAAACCCGTATCGAATGTGTCCAAGCCAAATTCTTGCGGTATTTAGATTTTAAGGCAAAGCAGTTTTCATCTGACTATGATCACCGTTGTAAGCGATAATACTTCTTGCCGTTGCAGTTAAGACGTAATTTTAGCGATATCTGCTTCTTAGCCAATATTGCAAATGGTACAATTGAGTGTCCTGAATTATTTAGAAAAATACTCCTTCGCACTAACCAAAACAAATGTCTACAAATATTACACCTACACTGATTAACATGCACTCTGAATTTTAGTCGGCTTCAATCAACTCACTGCAGCGGACTGAAAATTAGAGTGCTGCTGCTTTTGTTTACCAATCGTAGAATGACGTAAAATACGAACACAATTTTAAGAAATAGAAAGGTTATGATTCAGTCAAATTAACGCCACAACACCGACTCCTCAGTCTTCAGTACTTGTTATTTTATATTCGTAATAATAAGTACGCTCGTTGTTTGGAAGTCAATTTCATTCTTATTGAAAGTTATTTTATGTGTATCAGATCTTTAGCTGTGAAATTTCTTCTTTAAGTGCAAAAACTACTAAATATATATTACCTGAATCTTAAATATATGTCTATTCTTTTAACACAGTCGAAAGATAATCTGGTTTGCATATAAAGGTTTATGTAAATGAAAAATCATTTACAGAGTAATTATAATTAAAGACATATAAGCTTAAGATTCAAGATTTAAAATCGGTGGTACTAAAACTATTTGGCTAAGATGGTTGGATGGTTGGAAGTTTATACTCAAAACTAACCTGATGCGGATACACGTTTCGACTACAAATCAATACCTAGCCAAAGTAGATACAATTTCGAGAATAACCGAGATGTTAACTGGTGTCCTACACTTGAAGTCGTGCTTCAGTCGTTTCCTTGTCATGAGAATACTGAAATATTTAGGTATGTTGTTTTACTATTGGTTCGAGTACAGGTTGATACTACTAAAATAAGGCAAAACAAAGTATAATGCGTTACCAACTACCGATTATACAATACAATACTCTTTAATGTACACCATTAGGAACAGCTTAAAACATTTACAAAGACAGAAAAAATGGTTTAAACGGCGGTCTTATCGCTAGTTGCGATTTCTTACAGACAACCTTTAGATGGGTAGATGCAATGGATTTATGTTTATGATTATATATAAGTATATATATATGTTGGCCACTGCATCTAAAAAGATGTTTGTTGCAACGCTTGGGTATTTGTTTAAGGGTTGTACAATTACTGTTCGGATAAGTACACTTTGAGCTGCAAAGTAGGGACAGATCGTCAGTACTCGTACAGAGATTAGCTAAGGAGTCTAAGAAACTAATAACAAACTTCTTGTCACGTTAGCCTTAGTAATTAAGGTCTAAAGTCTTTAACAAGTATGTATTGCAAGTTTCAACTTATGGAACGGCGGCATAAGTTACAACAATCAATGAGTAAAGAACTATTAGAAACACATCACTGTTATCGCAGGGGGACCGCGACGGACATTCTAGAAGCAAATTTATCGAAACGTAAGACAAAAAGGTTTCGAAACTTACCATTCCACGATCATGTCACAAAAGTTAAAAAAACACAATGGTGTAATTTAAATGCTTGTGCACATTTAATGTTAACAAATATGCATGATAGTTAATACCAGAAATCGCCTACCGGTCGACTTTCAAACGTTTTGAATGTCTTGTTTTATTTCAATAAACAGTATAACCTGAACTGTCATTGTACTCTTTTGCATCAGGACAGGTCAAAACATATAAAAAAATTATGTAAAAACGGCTATATAAACCTAGGGTCGAGCTTATATGCTTATAGGCTTTATATAACCGTTTTTATATAATTTTTAACTTTATAGCACATAGCACTTACTTGGCTTGGAGAGCACTCAAGGAAGGCGGTGTGTTGACAGGAAGTTTGAAATTATACAGAGGTAGCTATAAATAATAATTATTTGTATTATATTTCACTATCTAGCTACTAAAATAACTTTATTATATTATATCTACTCTGACTTTTTTACAACGAGAGTCCACTGCTATATTTTATTTGTCCTATTCTTCATACAAACTTATTCTCTAGAACCTGTTCGACTAAGACATTATGTTAGCAGCCAGCATCTAGCAAGTTAAAAAATGCGTACCTACAATTCTCCTCACGTATTAACATATACTCATAGATAAAGATACATAATGCTACCTTAAATTATTTAGAATTTCTAGCGGTACATATCATGAAACTGATCAACATCTATGATTGATCAGTTTCATGATATGTACCGTACATATATCGAGTACCGCAAAATAATATTTGTGGGCAAATTGCTTTATGCAAATAAAAATGGTTTCATCCCGTTTCACTCCTCTGAGTGCTCCCATCGGTTTTATTTATTCCTGAAATGTTCAAAATATAGGGACAGCAATATAGGCTCAGCCATGTCACCACTATGGCCATTTTTGGTCATGTTCAAGAATTTTTAGAAATGCTTTAATTTTTTAATTACCGTAAGAACAGAGACTAACATTGACTTAACTCATGGAGGTATATACAAAGCTTGTACTTTTTTTTTTATTAATTTATTTAGATACATTTACAATATTATTACAGGAAAACTCCCAAGGCAATATTGCAAGCTTACAACTAATTATAATAAATGATTATAAACAATTAATATTCATAAAAATAATTACTATAAATCTATTATATTTCAGAAATAATGCAATTTTGTGCTATCTATAAATTTCGGCAGGCTACAATTGTAAATGTCTATATATGTAGCCACTACGTTAATAATCCGTATGGCGCGCGACAAGGGAGTAAAAGCTTTTTTATTTGTACGTTACACAGTACAAAAAAAGAAAGTGATGAAGATTATACGTATGCAAGATTTTTTAAATAAACTATTTCTATGTGTCTTTTTACTAAAATGGTCCATAGGCAAATGCCCGACCTCTTGTTTAATAAAACCAATCGATTTACGAACATGTGTAAAAATAAAATGTGATTTATTTGTAATCTGCCTTTAAAGTCTGAAAATTAAAAGCATTAATTTTACTGGTTACGACGGCCTACAGCTCCAGGTGGTTTATCAGTTTCGGATTTATGTTGCATATTTGTACTTGCTGCTCTGCGTGGTTTCTCTTTTAAACTCTCTAAATATAGACCGTTTAATTTATCATTTGTATACCATCTCAGAATTTATTCGCGTTATTTTTCCAGAGAAATATAATCAGGATTCGTTGAAGTCATAATTTAAAAGAAAGGGAATGAAAATGTTCCACCACAGACCACTTTAAAGTTACAATAGGCAAGCCTAACGTATCTGTTACTGTTTTTTTAATGAAAGCAAGGAAAATAAGTTAGATTAAAGGAAAAACTTCCGTTCTAAGAATACATATAAAAGTCAGAGTCAATTTTCTAAGCGCAATATATAACTTTGTAATCGCAAAAAATATTTGCGATGGGACATAACAACAAATTAACAACTTTCGAATTTTGGTTGTATTGTGAGGCCTTGCTTCTTAAAAAAAATCATGATTCTAGGCTAATTGGAAGAACCTTATAGGCATTGATTTAACTGCGAAGTGTTATGGGTTCATGATATGTACCGTTAAAAATTCTAAATAATTTAAGGTAGCATTATGTATCTTTATCTATGAGTATATGTTAATACGTGAGGAGAATTGTAGGTACGCATTTTTTAACTTGCTAGATGCTGGCTGCTAACATAATGTCTTAGTCGAACAGGTTCTAGAGAATAAGTTTGTATGAAGAATAGGACAAATAAAATATAGCAGTGGACTCTCGTTGTAAAAAAGTCAGAGTAGATATAATATAATAAAGTTATTTTAGTAGCTAGATAGTGAAATATAATACAAATAATTATTATTTATAGCTACCTCTGTATAATTTCAAACTTCCTGTCAACACACCGCCTTCCTTGAGTGCTCTCCAAGCCAAGTAAGTGCTATGTGCTATAAAGTTAAAAATTATATAAAAACGGCTATATAAAGCCTATAAGCATATAAGCTCGACCCTAGGTTTATATAGCCGTTTTTACATAATTTTTTTATATGTTTTGACCTGTCCTGATGCAAAAGAGTACAATGACAGTTCAGGTTATACTGTTTATTGAAATAAAACAAGACATTCAAAACGTTTGAAAGTCGACCGGTAGGCGATTTCTGGTATTAACTATCATGCATATTTGTTAACATTAAATGTGCACAAGCATTTAAATTACACCATTGTGTTTTTTTAACTTTTGTGACATGATCGTGGAATGGTAAGTTTCGAAACCTTTTTGTCTTACGTTTCGATAAATTTGCTTCTAGAATGTCCGTCGCGGTCCCCCTGCGATAACAGTGATGTGTTTCTAATAGTTCTTTACTCATTAATTGTTGTAACTTATGCCGCCGTTCCATAAGTTGAAACTTGCAATACATACTTGTTAAAGACTTTAGACCTTAATTACTAAGGCTAACGTGACAAGAAGTTTGTGATTAGTTTCTTAGATTCCTTAGCTAATCTCTGTACGAGTACTGACGATCTGTCCCTACTTTGCAGCTCAAAGTGTACTTATCCGAACAGTAATTGTACAACCCTTAAACAAATACCCAAGCGTTGCAACAAACATCTTTTTAGATGCAGTGGCCAACATATATATATACTTATATATAATCATAAACATAAATCCATTGCATCTACCCATCTAAAGGTTGTCTGTAAGAAATCGCAACTAGCGATAAGACCGCCGTTTAAACCATTTTTTTTTGTCTTTGTAAATGTTTTAAGCTGTTCCTAATGGTGTACATTAAAGAGTATTGTATTGTATAATCGGTAGTTGGTAACGCATTATACTTTGTTTTGCCTTATTTTAGTAGTATCAACCTGTACTCGAACCAATAGTAAAACAACATACCTAAATATTTCAGTATTCTCATGACAAGGAAACGACTGAAGCACGACTTCAAGTGTAGGACACCAGTTAATATCTCGGTTATTCTCGAAATTGTATCTACTTTGGCTAGGTATTGATTTGTAGTCGAAACGTGTATCCGCATCAGGTTAGTTTTGAGTATAAACTTCCAACCATCCAACCATCTTAGCCAAATAGTTTTAACACCACCGATTTTAAATCTTGAATCTTAAGCTTATATGTCTTTAAGTATAATTACTCTGTAAATGATTTTTAATTTACGTAAACCTTTACATGCAAACCAGATTATCTTTCGACTGTGTTAAAAGAATAGACATATATTTAAGATTCAGGTAATATATATTTAGTAGTTTCTGCACTCAAAGAACAAATTTCACAGCTAAAGATCTGATACACAGAAAATAACTTTCAATAAGAATGAAATTGACTTCCAAACAACGAGCATACTTATTATTACGAATATAAAATAACAAGTACTTGTCTTTCCGAACCACCAGATATAAGGAACGGGGAAAGTTCTCATTACTCTGGTCTTGTAATATAATCAGTGAAACAAAGGAAAATCTACGACATATATTTTCAAAGCTATAGGCAAGTGTTTGATTCCATAAAGTGACAAGTTTATTCAAGTTGTATTGTCGAGGCCCAAACTTTTTACACATTATGTATGTATGTGTTTCGCGTGGTAAATCGTAATTGATACTTTTTTACTTTTCATACATAGCCGTACACAATAAATGTTTAAGCTTTTTTTTTATCCACAGAAGCAAAATAACTTAATTCTACAATTTGTTTAGCGTTTGATAGATCTTTATTAATTTTAAACATAGTAGTTTACGCACACGGCAAAACTAGATTTTCGTTTTCATTTTTGTGTTATACAAGTCTCAATTAATACATGTACAATGTGGTGAAACGAGGCTTAGTCCCTTGTCAGTAATTATTAACTACGCTGAGATGGCCAAATATGGACTTTAAAGTCTTCTCTTACAAAATCATGTTGATAACAAGTTGTAGCATAAATTTGCAGCTGTACTGTAGCGTATGCCTTATGCGTAGCAAGCGTAGCGAGTGCGTGCTACGTTAAGTTTTGTTATTATGTTTTTACATGTTACATGTTTTTACAGTTGTCGTCACTAGCTTTAATTTTGTTTTGTAGTATATACAAAGTTGTTTTTTAATAGATACACTACACGAAGCTTACCCATAAACTTTTAGTATATTAAGTTTAAGAGCTTACCTCCATGTTCACTGTTTTAAACAAAATGATGTTAAAAACAACATTGTTATACAAGTTATTTAACATCAAAATATTGTACCTGTGAAATAATAAAAAACATCTAATGCGGCGGGTCAGACCGACTGCTGGCGTACTGTCGGTACGACAACTGTCGTTACTTCTCCACGTCATGCGACGCCACGATATTATTATGATAGTATGAAACATCTAATACGATACAGTGACGCGTCGCCATTTTAGGTAGATTTCGAAGAAAAGTCTACATATTGGTTTTGTACCAGTTGTCGAGTTTTCCAAAACTTTCCTCACAGGACGTCTAGTTATGATCCCTAGACCCCAAAACAACAAATATATATATCGCACTGCTATTACAAGAGTGTATCAACTCAAAATGAAGCATTTTTCAGAAACGACAGAAAACTGATTACTCGCTTCTTGTTAAAGATTATAAAAATTGAACACTGTATATAGATTATTGATAAAATTAAGGGATTTCTGTATTAACGAATTATTTAAGAGATTGCAGGTTATCAAGTTATTTCCAATTTTTGACTCAATACTCTATTGTCTAACAAATTGAAAAAAAAAAAAAAAATATTTTTAGTGGTTTTGTAGAAAATTTTGGCTTATTACAATTTATTATTATTATTTTATATTTATGGACGCGTACGGAACTGATATTTACGTATGAAAAATTAATTATCTCAAATTTACCCTATTTTGAGTTGATATAGTCTCGTAATAGCAGTGCGATATGTACCTCAATTTTACCGGTACGATAGAGGTCGCAATTATGCACCGATTTCTTCAAACTTGGACGAAAAATCAACAGGGCAAAAATTAAGGTTAAGTTCGTGAATGGAGGATATTCCCCCGAAGGGAGGGACTGGGAGGCAGATTCTCAAAAAAAATTAAAAAGCACGATATCTACCTCTGCGGGCCTGCTGCGGTCCTGCTGCGGGCTCGGTTTTTTTATAAGAAATTAATGTAAATGTTTATTAAATAAATAATCATCACTATAAAAAATCCAAATATTTTAGGTTGTTATCCGTACAAAATAATTTTGATGTTTCAAATCTGCGAGGCGTCCCGCGACGTCCTACTTTTTTTGTAACATACCTATTGACTCAGATAATTAGGAACGAAAAATTTTATTAAACTTGGTGTTCATGAAAAACTAAGTATAACATCATAAATACATTCTCAAGCTGAAATAAATTACGTTGACATCTTAAGTAAATATGTCTTAAATCTGTCGTTATGTATTATGCCCAAATTTTTAACTCAGGACAATTTTGGCCAAATCTCAAAAAAAAACTACTCAACACAACCAAAGTATATCTTCTTACACAGTCTGCACTAGATAGTTTTATTATTGCGGAAAGAAAAATACGTATCATGTTTTTGTTTTTGTGTTTTTTCAATGGCAAATAATTTCACACTTGCCGACCTTATACTAATAAAAAAATAATAATTTAGTTATTTAATGCAGACGCACTATGAGATTAAAATCTTCTCGTAATGTTTGTACAGATGTAAATTGATAGCCAAGAAACTAAAATTTTATATTGTTGTTTGTAAATCCCTGAATAAACATCATCTTCTCAGTACTTATTGAGATTTCTATTTATTGTAGTTCATTCCTTAAGAATCGATTTTCATATAAATAAACATGAAGAGTAAAATTTAGTGATCGGAGGGCAGCGTAACGCTTTAACGCTTTGTTGTGCTTTTTATGCTTTATTGGAGTTTACTCCTTATCCTCGACGCATGTAAATATATATGTGTATATTTATGTTATGTATATGTGTATGTATATATATATAGAATATATACTGTACAGCGTCTACAAATGAGGAGTGAGAGGGAGAGGGATATATTGAGAGGGAGGGGGTGATAGAGGGGGAAGAGGGAGAGAGAGAAGGGAAGAGAGAGAGAGAGAGAGAGAGAGAGAGAGAATACCTCCAGTAAATTGTAAACTCAAGTCGTGTGGCGGAGCTAACACACACCCTTTTTTTATATAGCTAGGTATACTACTTACTAGTGATAGGGCTAGTATGCAACCCTGACCTACTCATTTACACTCCCCAATCCATCTATGATTTATCTTCTTAACCCTTATCCCCTGCCTTTTCAATATAAAGTTTCCGGTTAACGACAATAGGCTTGCTCCTTGTTACGTGAATGACATCAAATTGTAGTCACTGCCTACCACTTTTGGGAATAGTGTAGTGAGTGTATGTATGTTTGTATGTATGTATTAATTATTATCTGTATGCATAAATCCGTGCTGCTATTGATAATTGTCTTACGTAAGTCACAGGATCACAGGTAAACTTAATTAAAAACTAATGTCAAGGGAGCAGTTGTTTTAATGTTTGACCTTTTTTTTGTAACGTTGTATTCTTGATGTATACTCAAGAATAACTTAAATAGTAATCTAAATCGAAAATAATTTAATTAAAAATATTCAAAGTCGCGTCGTCACGCTAAACCATTACATTTTACATTGCACCTCGTACTACTCTTGTTATTCCATAGCTCATGAGTATATATGCACGTGGCTCGAAAAATCAGGCACTTTTACGCTTGGCTATCTACTTGTTTATCTAAAACTAAATTATTCTGTACAAAATAAGTTCACATGACATTTGGGAGCCGCTGGGGTTTTAAGTAATAGCTTCTAAGCACCAGTTTAAAGCTAAAGTTAGAAGTTTAAGCCTCCACTTCCAAGTCAAGCTACCACGTGATTCTACGAGGCTGCACGTTGATCCTACCATCCTGTCTGTCCTGGCAATTCAGTGAACTACAAGCTGGCTCCTGTCGTACTGGCAGACGTCCAGAGACGGAAGAGGACCGCACTAATAGCTTAGGCCCACTGGCCTAAGCCTTGCGTGATTTACCAGTCAGGGGACACTTCCCCTGACTAGTAAATCACGCAAGGCGCTCGCAATTAGTTTGGACATTAAAGGATCACTAAATCAGGGCTAACTTTTGTTTAACTCTAGCCTGTGACGGGCGTCGCAAGTCACCCCATCGCAGACGCAAAACACTAAAATAAGAAAAAGCTATTGTTAAAAATAAACTTAGCAGTTTATTCCTACTATCACACACTACA
Source organism: Callimorpha dominula (assembly GCA_949752705.1). NCBI lineage: Eukaryota > Metazoa > Arthropoda > Insecta > Lepidoptera > Erebidae > Callimorpha > Callimorpha dominula. Next base: position 7,550,924 of record OX457005.1, read on the forward strand.
TAATATCAATGATGCCCATTTTGTGAAGAACTAACTAAACAATGTCTAAAATTTTCTTATCTTGATTAGGAGATTCTGTGATACGCGACTAATCCTAAGTTTTTAAAATGCAAAATTCTGATCATAATAAATCGGAACGAATTGTAAAATAAACCCTAAATATTAATCTTATCTTATGGGCTTTTTCCATCACAAAAGAGACGGAGATTATTTAAAATATGTTCAATTATAATGATTGTTATAATTTCGATTGTAGTTTTTAATAATCCTTAAATTGTATTTCATGAAGCTAGATTAAAAAAGACGATAAATAGAGACTTCTTGTTTTATCAATATGTTGCATCTCGGAAAGTTAACTACTTAGGTAGCTCAAACAAAGTCAGTTAGCAATTTAAATAATACACAGATTATGACTGTACCTACCCATAAACTTCATCACTTTCGTAAGCTCTTGTAAAATACAGGAAAATACATTTTTCCGTAAAATTAAATAATCTTGAGGCATGTCTAGTATACATGAAATTCTAATATCGTAGTAATATTATTCTGGGATGATAATGCTGGTCTTAAGCATGTTATGTTCGTGTTTTTATTGATAGTTACAAAACTCGATGTTTTTCTAAATGTATTCCATAATGTATATATCAAACTCCCTTGTGAATATGCTAAAACCCACGAAATATAACGCAACTACGTCAAAGACAGTAAAAAGTGTTGTATATAAATATAAACTCTATAGAATGACTTAAATCAGTGAAATTAAAAAGAAAAAAAAACGCACAATTTGAGATAAACGATCCTTGTAACCTAAAGTTTCACCTTATCTTAATATACAATTAAATTTCTGATTTCTCTAGAAAGTTTTAATGACTCTTACGTAAATAAAAAGGAGTTTTTCTGGAGGGTGGACTATGAAGTGTGAGGCATTCTATTTATTATTTCAAGTTTTAGATATGTATAATGTTGATGCTTCTCAATAAATACATAAATAAATATATTCATGTTAGTCTATTGTAATCTATCACGAAGAAATAACGATGCATATGAAGCTCTGCCTACATACGTAGGCAACAAGGGGCAACCTCTGAGAGCTAAATTTGTTTCGATGTTTTTCTTCCTTATTGCCGCTTGACAACAATTACATCATAACTTTGAGTAGTCCATTGGGAGCTATAAGTTTTTTCTATTTAACGTTAATGTAAGTTCTTATATATAAATATACTTCTCTAATAGTATTTATTATATTTATTGACTATGTTTGAACGCTTCTTGTACTTAATTTTGCATTGAAAGCATATAACATAACATAATTCGAATAAACATATTAATTGTTAGTTTGCTTTGAATAACTATTATTTACTCTTGTAATTTTCAGTATTAAGTATTAATATTATTAAGTATTATATATATATATATATATATATATATATATATATTATATATTCAGTATTAAGTATTCAGTATTAATATTATTAAAGTTATTACAAATCGGGAATTAACATCTTTTATATAGATCTTTTGGACAAGGCAAGATCATTTATTAGCTTGAATAGGCTACGACTGTTACAAATTAACGGGTTAGTGTACGGTACGACCACAATACCAGGTCTATGAACCCTGAAAGTTGATCCTTCATTAGGTATTGTATACATGTATACAATACCCTATTTGTTTTGGTAGGGTATGTTGTGTTCGCGTTTTCGAAAGGGTTTAAATAAAATACATGTTTTAAAAAATACTACAGCTCATATAATCGAAGTTACACTTTCATTTCATCAACAATGATCACAAAAGTTTCATTTCTTTTGTTACGCACCGCATAGAACAATCAATTGGCATACAACTTAAAATTTTCTTACACATTTGAACGTAATTATTTAAAAATAATTTTACTGGAACCATATATTTTATAATTTTATTTTATGTACATTAAAATTCGCAAATACAACTGGTATTTACATAATTGTTTTTTTACATAATGTCTTAATGATTTTTCACTTACTATTTACAAATTCTACGTTTCTTAAACAACATTTTGGTCAATTTCTTATTAATAAATAAGTAGTTTTATACTTTGGATTTAGCTAAACTTGGGACTCACTCGCAAAAGTGTTTGACAGTTGGTAGTTATGTTTCGATTATCATAAAGGGATCTAAATTATTTTAATCAGTAGTAAAAAGAGTTCGAATGTTAAAATATAATATAGGTAAACACTTTCGTGAACTAGTGTCCTAGGTTAACAGACTATTAAGCAATTAACCTTAATGACTAGACTTTTTAAAATTCTTCATAATGGGGACAATTCATTAGGCTACTGTTAGGCAAATACCGACGAATTTAAGTACTCTAGTTTTACTAAAATGCCACTTTATATTATTTGTATTGTGCGTTTTGTATTTTGAAAACGACTACTCTTAGTAATATGGGTTTGAAATAAAGGGGAAAACTTTTTTTTTCTTTTATATGGAGGGTGGAGTTAAATAATAATAATAATTTAATATGAACCAAATTAAATATTTAAGTGGCAGTTATTGTAAAATGTAGAGGTAAGGTAGAACACTAGGGAATATAGAAAGTACTTTAAAACACTGTTTATGAAAAATTTTAGGAAAAGTTTTAATAAGATGGGTAAGATATTATTAATAAATATAATGCACTAAACATTTAATATCTACATTAAATCTGTTGTATATCTAAATATACTAGTTGGTGTTTTGTATAATATTATGAACAATTAAGCTATAGGATTATTTATTACCCTACTTAAATACAATTACTATAAAGTAAACAAAGTATTCGCAAAAAACTCTTATATCGACTCACTATAAAACTATGAAATGTCTGCACTTTTAAGAAATGAGCTAACAAAGATTAATATACCTTCATTATAAGAAATATGACATTAAACTACTGCTCACTATGAAAACATAAGAGGCCCACATCAGTGATTTTAGGGTTCCGTTCCACAAAGGAAAAAGAAACCCCGTATGGGATGATTTTATTGTCCGTGTCTCTGTCTGTCTTTTAAGACTCTTCCTATCAAATTAAAAATAATATTAAATATTTATACCTTCGGTCTCTTTCTTGTAAAAAATGAAGCTAAGAGACAACATAATTATGGCCATTTAAGTGGTATGTTTCAACACTCTGCATGTAAATCAAAATGGTACTTCTCATCTAAAGTTCTGAACTTTTGGCAAGAAGCAAGGTCTCACAGCACAAGTAAAGGAAAAAATCCGAAAGCAGTTAATTTGTAATTACATCACATAAAAAAATGTTTTTTTTTTGCGATTACGAACTTATATTTTGCGCTTGTACATTTTACTAGCATATATCGTTGTAGGGGAAAATATTCTTAGAACAGCAAAGTTAAGTTTGTCACTAAAAAAAAATGGACAAAAATCTTCGAGAATCGGTTCCTGAGATGGATGAACTATCTACATTCAAGTTTGTACGGAACCTTCGCTGCGTGGGTAAGACTAGCACTGGTCCGGTTTTTAAATAATGAAAACATATTATTTACTCATCGTTTTCCTGATCATTTCTCTTATTTGCGTGAAGAGCATATTACTACTAAATGATACTTTCGGTAGATATAATATATTATTATTTCAAATAAATGACTTCTAAGTAATTGTTCTGGAATGGAGACCACGGACCGGAAAGCGCAGCGTAGGACGTCCATTATCGCGGTGGACAGACGACCTGGTAAAGATCGCAGGACGTCGGTGGATGCAGGCCGCTTCCAACCGGTCTTCTTGGAACTCTATTAAGGGAGGCCTATGTCTAACAGTCGACGTCCTATGGCTGAAATGATGATGATGATGATGATGAAGTATTTGTCAACAGTAGTGAGTCAAGATGAGAGCAAATAACGTTAAATAAATTACTAAGAATAATTTTCATAAACTATGGTTACGTACGGTGCTATATCTGTGAAAATCTCTCTTAATAATAAGTCTATTTGGTTTTGACCTATTTTTTTCTATTTTAATACAATATTGGTCTATTCTATCTATATTATTTATTTATTACACGCGGGCTGCAAAAGAACATTTTACCATTGAAATAGGTCCAACTTAAATTTGGACTTATTAGCATAGATTGTATTTGAGCAAAGTTTACTGACGTTTGAAATTGCCGATTTTTTAATTATTTCAACGTGGTACTTTGATAGATTAGATATTCTCATTCAGCAAAACTGATTTAACAACTTTGTTCATGAAATTCAAAAGAATTTTAAACTTAAATATACAAACAAATTGATCCCATCACACGTACTCGTACAGCTACAAAATTCAGGTTTTTATTAAATATTATGCTCTCAAACTTTAGTTTACCTATTTACATTCATAAGTTATTAAGATAATAAAACTGAATTATCGAAATTTCGTAGTGTTTTAGGCACTATTTAGACAGCCATCAATCTTATGTCTTATACAAAGCTTTACTTATTCTAATTCTTAAAAAAAAGTTTACAATCTACATGTCAATAGGCAGGTAGTAACAATTCAATTTAACTAATTATATCATATTTATTAAATATTATATCTATAAGTGTGTATACAGGTTCGTCTTAGAATGTTATACTGTGACATTGTCTGTATGTAATTACTTTTGAATGTGTAAAACTAAAATCTGTATTGAAAAAGTGATCTGACCACAATTTTATCTCATTTCTTTATCCTCAGAAGCTTTACATTAAAGGTTTATCAAAAAGACATTTTTATTTCCATGTTTTTTTTTTCAATCACTTGGTATATTAATGCCGCGTTCCTATATTCAAGAAACGATTCGTTTTGCTTACGGACGGTAAAATTTAATTGAAATTACAACAAAATTTCAGAGTCCATAGCAAAACGAATCGTTTCTTAAAAATAGGATCGCGGCATAAGACAATCAGTAAATTTTGCGAAACCTTCAAGTATTTGGTAGTATACTAATTGGCATTACTACTACTTTGATCCTGACAAGATATTGACATCAGATATCCTGGCATAATGAAAAAACTAGCGATCTTGCTTGCGCTTTTTGATCGATTAACTTTGGTAGGTCTTGGCTCATTTTAAAACAGACAATCTGCAGACTGTAGCTAAGTTTCTGGATCGTATAAATAAATCTAAGATTCGTCACCCGTCATAATGTCGTAAACGCACCGAGACAAGTCTGCAAAAACTAAGCTATTGTATCATGGCACCATTCCACGTGAGCCTGCTTGTGACCGTTGGTAACGTGTAGCCCTACAACTGACAGTTTTTTTATTTCTACATGTTTTCTTTTATAACAGGTGTCAAAGGGTCACCACATTGTTCTTTATCGGCATGTTTGCTAACCTCGCCTAAATTCGCTGGTTAATCAGTAAACAGTTGCTTTAGAAGGGCTTTCATCTACAAATGCAATTTGAAGTTCATGAAACGATAATATATATGTTTTAGTTCAGTGAGACATAATATTACATTTAGGTCTAAACCACTCCACATTTAGGTAAAATGTGGAGGGAAATTTGAAAATGCAACTTTCGTATTTTTTGTCGTTAATGATCTTGTTTTCAAAAAAAGTATAATCTGCCAGTATGTATATTAGTTTATTAGTGTAGTGCAGTGTTTTTTTATTTGTGTATATATATCCATATATAGAAACTCTTTTTCGCAAAACTTTCTGAGTAGTCTGGTAGATCTGACGTAGTGACCATTCCGTAAAACCTTCGTGAAACATAAACTTCGCTTAGTGACTGATTCTCGAAACGTCATCCTCTCAAAATGACTACATGTCATTGTTCTAAATATGTTATCAAAATTATAAAACAGTGCACTATCATGTCACAGTGTTATTAAAAAAAGGAAAACGTTTAATGCTTAGTTTGTACGGTAGCCACTAATTAATAGGTAACTAATGAATAGGTTCTAATATATTTCCATTATTTATTTACTGTGTAAGTAGGTAAGGTAATCAATATTATTATTTCAATATTTCAAGTTTCTTTTAAACTCTATATGCGTAAAATGGTGCATTCTGAATTCAATTTATCAAACCTTCATAAACTGTTAGCATTTTTATTTGTATTTGAGTACCTATATAATTGTTTTCAATAAGAAATCCTTTATGTTGTTTACAGAAAACTATTTTTTTCTATAACACAATCCAAGTCTAGAATATCAATAAATGCAAACCAATACTGCTGTGTATTCTTTAATACACAAATTCACCCTTTTGTTTATCTACCAACAATAGTTAAAACTATATTTCTGATGCCATAATTATGCGAAATGGGTTAGTAGCATTAAGAGTAACTGTTGCCAGTATTTTATTTCTTTGGTATTTTAGGCAGTGACATTTAAAAACAAAATATTTGCTTATTTGCTAACTTAGTATTACATTATTATATATGAATGTGTTTTACACTTTGTAATTTCGATGTATAATGTATAACGATTTTTTTAAAGACGACGTATGCGAAGTTGTAATTTTTTAAGAAATGGTCATTTTGAGATGTTCACGTTATGCGAAGTTTACCTTCGGCAAAGTAATTTTCAGATTTATTTTATGCATTTTACAAAGTAGATATTTTTCGTAGTGTTGAGATAATGCAAAGTGATTATTCTGACTTAGATTGGGCAGAATAATTGTGGTCTTACCATAATTATTTGCATACAGTTTATGTTTTACTCAAAAATAATTCGGTTCACTACTTCAAAACTAACGTATAATGAAAATTCAACAGAGCAGTGATTCATTTTATTTTACTATAACTATTTTTGGCGTGTATTCAATAGTGATAAATTAAATTCTTTTCCAAGGAACTAAACCCAATTATTAGATGTGACACTATGTGTACTTTAACAATAAGTGGTAATGCAATCGACTTCTACACAGGCCGAATAAGACAAATACAAATCTATGTGTAACTATTACTATAATAGTCACTATGTATATTTACTGCACTATACAATAAGAATTCTGTGAAACCGTTTGACTATTTATAAATTCGTTTCGAGACTTCCCGATAATGTGGCTTTTACAAAAAAAAAAATGTAATCAAAAAACATTTTTCTTACAAAACAGTGTTGTTTGGTTCCTCAAACGTCGTGAAAAGATAGATGTGTAGGTAATAATTACCTATGTTGATAAGTATTCAAAATATCGTCTAACGTATTTAGCTAAAGCGTCTATCGATAAAGCATTTTGTATAATCACAACAGCAAGTCCGTACTGCCTCATTTCATTCACTATCTAAACAATATCACTAGAGAACAGTCTGGCACATCCGAAACTGGGGAACAGCGAAGAAAACTACGGCTGACCTTATCTCGCACCGCGACGTGGTCCATCGGCGTGTCGAGAAAATCGTTTCACTTTGGTTATTCCGTTCTTCACCAACAGAAGACAAAGATTTCGAAAATAGTACAAACATAAAACATTGTATAAAAACACAAATTACTTTATAACCATTGTCAGTTTCAATTTTACAATTTCGTTACAAAATTGCTAAATGTAGGAACCTAAATAAACTTTAAAAGTATAAACAAGTCGACTAATACATTTGATGCGGGCATGAGTGCTACTTATACAACAGAACTTTGCGTTCAGTGGCTTGAGAACTTATGTAAAACTTAGTATCTTTCATGCAAATCGCTCATTGAGCTGGTATTTTCAAAAATCTGTTTCTTGTAGTAAAACAACTTCCTCGCCAACCTCGTTGGAGCGTAGTTGTAAAGGGGGGGTCAGAGGACGGGCGCCGAGTTTCGTCGAGTTCAGCACAGAAGTTCGGAGTTGGAAGGCGGTACTCAGCTGGGTAGAGGAGGTCGAGATGCGTGGGGAGCAGGGCTTGAAGGCTGCGGCTGAGCTGGTGAAGGCATATTGGTTATGGTGCTTTCGGGAGCTGAATGCGTCCGTCCCGCCGGCTGCAGTACTGGACTCTGCGGCCATGGATGTGGCGCTGTCACTAGCGTCCTGAAATAGTAATAATGAATATCGTTACTATTGATTTGAAGATAATGTTTTGTATAGTTTAATAGTTTATTTATTTACGAGATAAATAATACAATTGATATATATGTTTGATTACTCACATCTACTTGCAACATTATAATAGTTTCTGATTTTACATAGTATTCATAAGAACAAGAAACATTACTTGTAAACCTCACACTAGGTCATGCCTGTCTCGTGGAGTTTGTGTGTTCAATTACCAATTATTATTTAACAAGATACATTATGTTATAAAAAAAAATCTTAAGAACTACAGGAAAATGATAAAATTAAAAATCAAATGCGCAACGTATGTATGTACAAATTAAATGTATGTGTATGTGTGTGTTTTATGAATTTACTTTTATAAGAGATTCTATCTTAGTGTACAATTGAGATAACAGACACTTTTGAATAATTATGTTGGCTTTATTTGTTTTTGGGTATTTAATATTGCAAGCTTCAACACTTAATGTTGAAATTTATTTTTTGTATAAATAGTTATTGGGAAATCTAAGACTTTCTACATAACTTTCAAGAGCGATCTGTGGACTTGCTCCATGTGTAACACCTATGGTGAATATAATACCGACACCACCCCATACTGTGATACAGTAGCAGAGAATCGATTTTGAGAGAGTTATAAAATTCTTTGATTGGCTGAGTTTCGTAACAGTTTCATTATATAAATTCTATTGCGCTTTGCGACCAATTCAATATGAGGTTTAAAAGAAAGTCTGTTATCAATTAATACACTGAGATATTTGACCAATTCGAACTGTTTGATCGTCTCCCAGGTGCATAGGATCGAGTTGCAGAGAGAAGAGCAGATTTTCATGGTGTATGGCCGTTTGGTTTGTAAAAGCACAAATAGTTCATTATTTTATCGTTTAAGGACAGGAGATCGTTATCCAGCCATTGTTTTATATTGGCCTTTTACTGTGTGCTGTTTCATGCACTAATGCCCAAGATTAACCGTGAAATAGGATAACCATATCATTTGCATAGCTATAGTTTCAGCATTTGTACTTCCTTTAATGTAAATTATGAATAACGTCGGGCCAAGTACGCTTCCCTGCGGAACCACGAAAGTCTTTTTTTTATGACTATTGTGAGCTTAACTTTCACATATTGTTGTCTGTTTGTTAAATATTATTATGTCTCACACCATTTCAGTCCCATACCACGAATACCGACGTTCTCAAGTTTTTTCAGGAGGGTGCAAATTGCAACTGTATCGAATGCTTTTGTAAGATCAATAAACACTCCTAAGCACTTTTTTATGGTATAGATGGCAAACTATGGTTCGTCATGCTCACTAAAATGTCATTGCTTGCGGCGTCGTCATGGGGCGGGTCATTTCTTTCCCTCTGATATGGCGAAGGAGATGATGGCTGGTCCATGCGTCATACTTGTGAACGGGTGCTGCTTGGGGTGACTGGTTGGCCTAGTCAGCGATGCTTTAGCCTATACTATTATTTTGGTTCGATCAACTGCAACTCTAGCCTCTTAATCCAGTCACGAATTGTTTTTAACAGTAGATTTTGCAACTGAATGAAGGTAGATGTGCACCTTGAATGATTTCTATGTTTAATAGGTTCAAACCTTCAACGGTATCACTGAGTGATTTTTATTTTTTAGTACGTTAGCTTTTGGAGCATTTCAATAAAATGAAATTCAGGTGGCATCAGCTTGCATCCTGTTTACCTCTCGTGTAACACTAACACTATTGTACCTGAAGATCTGACTTTAAAAAAGAGTGGCCATGAGTTTCTTTGCCAGTATTCTTCTCATAAGGCCCCACGCATTTTGGAAACTGGAAGTTATAGATCGACACAAACAGGCAGTAGATTTTGGTGTTTTTCACCTAATTTACCTTGACAATCCAGTACATGCTGTGGCGTCTGTTTGTGCCGATCTATGATTTTAACTCTAGCTTAAATTTAACGTTCATAAATGTCACTTAGTGTCTTAATTGAATAAATGATTTTGAATTTGAATTTGAAAACGAGCAGACGGGTCACCTGATGCTAAATGACAACCGCCACCCATGAACACCTGAAACTCAAGAGTCACAAGTGCGTTGCCAGCCTTTAAGGTAAGAGTAGGGGAAAGAGGAAAAGGGGCAGAGGAGGGGAGAGGGGGAGAGGAAAGGGTTAGGGCCTCCGGTAACCTCACTCACGCTGCAAAAAGCAATGAAAACGTTGCTTCACTGCCGGTTTTCTGTGAGGCTGTGGTATCATTACTCCGGTCGAGCCAGCCCATACGTGCCGAAGCATGGCCCTACCACGTTAAAAAAACTTTTCGTTTTTATATAAATGAGACGTCACTAGATTAGTTACAAGACTCACAACATCTTCGTTCGATTTACCGTGTCTGAACCCAAATGTTTGCTAGAAATTAACTTATGTAACTCAAGGTAAGAGGTGAGACGCCTGTTCGATATTTTTTCAAGAACTTTGGAGAAAACTCCTATCAAGGATATAGAACAGTAATTCGTAGGATTTTGTTTTAATCCGTTCTTGTGTATAGGTGTAACTTGGGCTTAGACTTAGACTTAAATTGATGATGTGAGTTAGAGGGATTATAATTTCGCTGTGAATTTCTTTTATAATTCTTGGCGTAAATTCATTTGCACCAGACGTAATATAACTTTTAAGGTTAAAAGAGTTAACTGCAATTTCATCCGTTGTTTGAAAAAAAAAGTATACCTTCTGGCTCTCCCAATTTTTGTTTATGAACCTCCGTTTCTTGAGTTTCACTTATGTTAGTGAGAATCTGTGAAACCAGATTTTCACCAACAGTAGAGAAGTATTTATTACAACTATCAACTGAATGTTGTGGAGTGGACTTCTATTGTTGTTTTGGCCGGTGATGTTTTTTATAATTTTCCATCAGCCTTTGGGACCGTTCTTATTTCATTTTAGTTTTTTACTGTGATACTCATGTTTTAGCTTATCCATTAGGTTTGTTAAAAAGTTCTTATAGCAAGTGTAAATAGGCTTTTTTATTTTATAGTCAGGATGTTTTTTAAACTCTAATGTAATTTATCTCTAAAAGTCATACATTTTATAAGTCCTGGTGTAATCCATGGCTTTCATATGAATTTGGAATTCTTCAATTCATGCGGGCAAGTCAACTTTATGATTTGTACGCAGGATTGGGTAAGAATGATGATGTTAAGTCAATTTAACGTGATACAGAAGGCATCGAAGTTGTGCTGTATACTGCGTATGTTGAACTATAATATCTTAAAGTTACAATAACAATAAAAAACTCCTAGAAAGAAGTCGTAATTTTGAAGAAGGTCTATTGGGTTCGTGACACTCCAGGTTTGTGTTACGATCTGTATCATCATTGTAATAACATGACTTATGGAATTCATAAGATAACATAGTCGATGGAAACAAATACGAGGTTGTGTGTCCATGATTACTTTTAAAAATACCTGAGAGAATTTTTAAGGTATGTATTATATATTTTATCATCTTGAGGTAATGTACCTCAACAACTGCATAGGTACAACGCAGTGACTAAATAAACATTTTGTTTTCTTAATCCCGGCGGAGATATCAACAAAAAGTTTATATAACATTTGAAAAGTAAGCATGTAATGGTTGTTGTTAGTTTGTGTATTAGTAACATATGGACGATTGTTGTTTGATAAAATATTAACAGAACTTCTTGGTAAATTATATTATGTATTATAAACACCCACCGTTCTGATAATATTTAAATACGACATATAATGTCGTATATATAGGTATGTGTGTGCGTTTTAAGTAGAAGAGATATGGTAGTTGTATTCGGATTGGATTCTATATAATGATCATATTTGAGAGTCGAAATAATTACATTCGCATTTTGTACTCGACATAAATAAAGTCAACGTACCAAACTGTTGACACAAAAAGTAAATAAAAAAAAATTGTATAAGTTAACATAAATTATATTCCCTTGTACATCGAAACATGGCTTGCTGAGCGATAGGACAATCATGACAGACCCCGTGGCCTTCAACCCTTTGGGAGTGTATAATATTGTCGTTTTGTTGTTCGGCATCCACGGCTGGAGCAAGCCCAACCTTTTCGTCGAGGTCCATATGTAATCGAACGGGAACGCTGGCAGTTTTTCTACTTAACGTACGAAATCCGAGCAAATCAGCTCGAGAGAGAAATAACACCTTATTGTTTTTTAACAAGCGTTCATTGATATAGACTTTTGTGGCAGTCCCCTTTTTAATATCCTCTGAAGTGAGCATATTATGTATGTTATGGTTTATTATGTTCATGTCAATAGAACGTACCTAGTATAAGGAGTAATTGTCGATGATGGCGGTGTAGGCACTGCAGCAGTGTCGGGATGCAAGAAGTTCCTCCGTTGTTCCGCTCGTTCCCAACACTGCTGCAGACACCGCGCCATTACATCCGGCAGGTTGTTTACTTGATCCTGAAATTTTTTAAAGGACAATTTATGTATTGTAATTAAGTTAGTATTTTAATTCCAAATAAATCTAATCCGAGGTCGATCTATAAAAAAAGCAGATTTTGTTGAAATATATATTTAACGGAAATGCGGTCTCACAGGCCGCTTGAGGCCAGAAAAAAATCGTTGCACTACTTTCCGACCGCTTTTGAGTCACACCAGCCCACATTTGAGTGCCTGAGTAACTTCGATTAAAGTTACACCCACACTGTAGGGATAGACTTCTGCGTATACCCGGCCAAAATCAGTAAGCTACATCGATCTAAGTATTGGAGCGGCCTATCAAACCGCACGTCTCCACTTAAGTGATTTTTAAATGATGATTTAGAAAGATGCTTTTACAATGGATAACTGCATAAAATGATACTTATCTCCAAAAAAAAAAGAGCGCATCTCTCTATGCAATTTATTTCATCCAAAAATAACCGAAAATAAAATAATCACCGAGCTTGTAAGGCCTTGAGTTTATGTATTTATTTATTTATTTGGCATAACAAATAGTTACACATTACATAATACAAGGTAACATGAACAATTTTAATATAGGCAAATGTGCACTCACACTGTTATCCACAGAATACATAGTGAACAGTTTTAAATATTAATATTACAGTTAGGTAGTAAATCTAATTAAATAAAATCCTAATGAGCAGAGCTTTCGGTAGTAAGAATTAGGTTTTGATATCTAGTAACAGAGATGGCAAATAAATCTAATTCTGTAAAACATCATTATAGTTCTGACTAAAACGACGAAGAGCAGCACGAATTACAGCATCCGTGCAACAAAAAACAACAGCAAAAAAATGGCGTCCTTGCACCACACACCTAATGACAATTCTTGGTACAATATAGCATAATGTGTTAGTTATATCAGTGCAGTTATACCTGTTATTACAAACATCAAAAAGAAAGATTGTTTCGAGAAATAGACTTTAAGGTCATTAAGTTGTAGGATTTAGGTAATTCATTATGCGTAACGATATGGAAAAACATCTATAGTGTAACGATTTGAGGAACTTGCACTGGACGGGCTCCAAAATATCTTTGTACTTCTTATAAAGCGGGTTCCATATTACTACACCAAACTCCAGTTGAGATCTGATCAATGATTTGTAATGCTGAATGTAAGTACTAGACGATTTGAAATCGGTCGTTGACCTCGTAACAAATCCAAACATACTATACGCTTTTTTGTTATGGCGTCTATGTGCTGGTCGAGATGTAGTTTGCTGTCAAGTTGTACCCCTAGGTCACGAACTACGCTGACTTTGGATAAAGCAATATTACTTAAATTATATTGATTAAGAATAAGTTTACACATAATGATTTTCTATATCAAGCTGTTGGTGGCATCACCATTGGTTGATTTTAATTGGTCAAAACATTTATAGTTTATAGTAAAAGGAAAGTTAGACCGTTGTCAATTTGATATTTTGATTACTGTCTGTATCTTTTTAAGAACAAGTATTTTTGTTACCATTTTTTGAGCAAAATTTTTTGGTAATTTTAAAAATCCAGCCATTTTTTTTGTATGATATTTTCGTATGACGTTGTCATTAAATATTAATAGTTAATTCAAAATTAGTAAAAGTAATAGTTATGAATACATTTTTTTAATTTATACTTTTATATGTTATTTAATTTTTATGCTTCTTTTGGACAGAGAGTTTGAAACCGATCTGCATTTTCTACGATGGCAGCTTTTATAAAATATCTATGTAATAGCCCCGGTCCAAAGTTTTGACTTTAACCACAAAATACATTTAAATGAATAGCGACTCCTGTTCCTACACAATAAAGTCGCAATTCAGGTCGCACAGCTTCCTCTATTTTAATCGCGTAACTCTTTCCGACGACGCGACGCAGTGCGCAACGTGTTGTTTTTTTTTTGAATCATTAATCTGAATATTATTTAATTACCAATGAGCTATATGCCAATTACTCTATAACCGACGAAAAAACGAAGGAGGTTCTTAAGTCGACCCGTATATTTTTTTTTATGTACGCATAACTTTTTACAAGGTAGTCTGATTTGGATAATTCTTTTTTTATTGGATAGGACGTTCGAAGTTGGTCCCATTTAAATTTTAAATAAATATTTTAACCCTAAGAGATGAACAATAAGGGATGAATGATTGTTCACCCATTGATTTTTCACCTGTGAACCGATTTTGTAAAACTTATCAGACATACTACATACTACAACATGACGGAGACCTGTAGTTAATTATTTTAGTAACCAAAAACTTAAAAAACTGTTTGTATGTTTGGCGCTGACTCAAAATTATTTAGGTATTTACATCAGTGAAGGAGTTTAATAAGGGTAACGAGTTTATTTTTCACTTTTTAGTTACTTTCTTCTATCGTCGGGATAATTTTTTGTTAAAAAGTCTTTAATTAGAACAAATAATCCTAGGCTAGGTACTAATAACTCGATAGCCTAGATACATACGGATGACGCGATGCAGCACGTGAGTAAGCATCGAAACAACTTGCAGCCCTACCTGCGCGCGGCAGCCCCTTGAATTTTGGCACTATTAGTCGACCCTGCCGTGTACTTGTAGCTTTATCCCTACACTGCTGAGTGGGCCTGTCCTGCTATAACTAAGCACAGTGGTTAGATGTACCAAGTCATAAGTTAGCCTGTGGTCAAGTCAAATGTTGTATCTCTCGAGTTATATGTTAATTCGCGCTTTTTTACTTTATAGACCATTATTTTAAGAAAGCGGCTTATAACATGTTTACAGGCTGTTTAGACTTTAAAATATAAGTCCTAAATAAACCTCTAACAGCTGCAATAGCTATATTAACAGCTTACTTAGCCTTAGCTACTTTGTCTAACCTAGTAAAAACAGCTACTCCAAATACACACATCCAAATATACAGGTGATAAAAGTTCATAAATATCGTAAAATATGTTTAATGTGTGTGTAATCGCTTTGGACAACAACCTCAATTCAAGCAGTAGAGAAAGTGCCGTATTGCCATTATGCCGTACCTGTAACGAAGTAAGTTTTTCTTCTAAACTAGTCAGCCTCTCTTCTATGGTATCTTGTCTCGTGCTCATGTCCGATACTATTTCATAAACTGTGTTCTGGGTCTGTAAAAGAAAGGGGTCCTAATATCAATCGCTTTGCAGTTCATTCTCAATTGTAGTTTCTAAGCATACCTTTGTGTTTGTGTATATGTATGTCTAATATAAGTATCCTTTGAGTAATATAATAATGTGTAACGTGCATGAATTGTTATTATTAAAATTGTACCCTCAAATGTGTGGGAAGATTTTGTTTGATTTATTTATCATGCAGCGTCTTATCAATGTGGTTTTTGAGATCATAACAATGCATGCGCCAAGCAAGTGAAGAAATGGGTTTAAATCAATTTGGCATGCTCAGGAAACAATTTTGCTTCAATATTTTTCTTAGACAATTTTTTTATACAATCACTATTCCTAAAATACTATAACTAATTATCTAATCGAATTTTGTCTAATAGTTATAGTAATGAACATAAAATGTACAATAAAATCATAGCTGTTTCTATATAAACTACTATTAAATTGTTGCATTCCTAATGTGCTAGCTAAGGTTCTATCTCTAATGGGTGTATGAGTGTAGCAATAGCCTTAAAATTATTTCATGGGCTTTAACGTACCTTTGCCATGTCTGTTATTGTGTTGGCATTATCCATTAATTTTCTTTGATCCATCTTGACTTTTCGTAACCTGAAAACGTATTTATCGCAATGTTACGATTCTAAAATTATGATCAACTTTTGCACTTACAAAACAATTGATTTGATCTCAAGGATCAAATTACTTTTCTGTCAAGTCCTGTGTGACATTGATAATATTCTTATTGATTTTGAACTAATGGAGAACGCAGATTTTTTTATAAAAACATTTTGTCCGGTGATTATCGTTTGATTGATAGCCCAAAATGCAGAACTACTTATACTAACTAAACATATTAACTAACAAAAATAGTAATAAAAGTCCACACGCAGCTACTAAAAACTAATTTATTAAGTATTCATACAATAACAATAAAATTATCAAGGAGCTAAATTAAAGAAACTTACGCATAAATAGCTAATAAAAACTTTCTTTGATGGGTCCTCACTCTTCCAGGATGGACCCGTTTCACGAGCCTTGTATGTTTGTATATTAACCATGTCTCTCGTAGCACGTTGGCTGCAGCATTTTTCAGCTGAAATCATTTTACATTAGATTCCATAAAATTTTATCATTTAACGTAGAGCAAACTTAAAAGACGACACATGGTGTCCAATGCTTTTTGTAAGGTTTTAGGTGGTTCAAGCTAATATAGCTTACTGAATTGAATACTATCTTTGCTTATTTAGTCATTTATTATTTTTTTTTATTTTCTTTAGCAAAGTACTACTATTGTGTTAGATTTCAACCCTCTTATTTTTTAATTTTGTGTTAGTCAAAATGACAAGCGCAAACCATAAGCAGATATTTGTTATTTATTTATTCTAATTTACCATTTACAATTTTAAGTTTAGCTTAACCTAGCTTACAGGTCTTACCTTCGTGGTATCCTTTGACTATTACGTGTGTAACAGTCACCTTACCTTTTTTGTCAGTTGTGTTTCCATCATGAAGTTATGGACATGTTTCTCCGCTCTAGTTAACTCTAATTTTCTCGAGGCAACGGTCACTAATAATGCTGTACATCCCGCCCCCTGTTAATTAGATTAACAATAATTGTGGTGAACTTATATCACAGCAATACTTACTCTTTTAGTAAGTTGTGTGTCCATCATGAAGTTATGAACGTGCTTCTCGGCTCTAGTTAATTCTAATTTTCTTGAAACAACCGCGACTAATAACGCTGTGCATCCAGCTCCCTGTTAAGTGAATACCTTAATGTAAAATGCAAGCGAACGTGTAGAAGCATTCAAGAACTTGACATTCCAATAACGCAATTTTGAAGGCTAAAAACTAAAATAAACTATAATTCTCAGCTATGTGCTATCATTTTATTTATTTAATGTTATTATATCATTTAAAATATGAGAGGATAATAGACACAATTTAAAGTAACAAGTAATTTACTTACCGAAGCGTTTACTATTGTCTCAATTAACCCCTTTGATAGCATGTTATTTAGATTTCTATTTTAACCTCAGTATTAGGCAAATTGAAAATGTTATTTTAAACCGTTAGTGCTAGAATGCAAATGACTAGAAAGAATGTATAAAAGAAGGAAAACTCTTACCAGTCAGGAATAATTAACCCATTTTTCATCTAGGTGAAATACCTTTCTTTTCCTTCTTTTATTGTTGCGTTTTTTTTTATTTATCATAAAATATCGTCATATTGTAACAATGATTCATCGTTTTTAGTGCTTTTCCATCTAGTAGGTGCACAAGACTGAACCAATAAAAATGACTTTCATTTTATCATTAGAACATCTAGTATGTCATTTAATTTTATCAACATTTACACAAACACTAGTTAGGTGCAATACAATTTATTGTACACTTCTGTATTAAAATAATTTTAGGAAAAGTGAGCCATTTTAAAAACAAACTTATTGTGCAATCCAGTGAATTAGAATTTAAGTGAAGAGAGAGCTAGAAA
The DNA here is from genome assembly GCA_949752705.1 of Callimorpha dominula. Classification (NCBI taxonomy): domain Eukaryota; kingdom Metazoa; phylum Arthropoda; class Insecta; order Lepidoptera; family Erebidae; genus Callimorpha; species Callimorpha dominula. The sequence continues at coordinate 7,568,986 of OX457005.1, forward strand.
TAGTAAGGAGAAATGAAGCATTCCATACTACAAATTATATAATTTCTAATAGCTGGCTTTAACAGGGAAATGGACGTAAATTTATTTAAAAAATCATCGTACTTATAGTATTGATATAAGTATTCCAAATAATGCTGTTGCCTGCAAGAACTACGAATTAAATATTCCGGTAGTCATCCTATGCCAAAATACTGTGTAAACTGAGTGTGAGTTATAAAGAGTGGATAAATAATTTATAAAAGTGTGTAATAGAATACAAACTTAAATAACATATGCATATTCATTGTATTGTAACATCAACATCTCCTATAAAATATCTGTGAACATCAATAAAGTTTAGGACTATTTATAACATTTAGTACACCGAAAGGCATGGTGAAGTTAGCTTAAATGTCGACAGTGTGAAGCATTTTAGTGTAGTGTGTGATTGTTGATACATTGATATATTAGTGTTGACTGACTGTTACATTTATTTTAAAAGCTTAAAAAATATATATGGAAGTGAAACCATTCCAGTGCATATGGCGTGTTCGCCAAAATGTTGGAGTGTTTTCGCAAAAAGGTCTAATTTAATGTAGAACATAGAATTTGTTATAATAATAAATATCCAATTAATCAAATAGCGTCAGTCAACACATACAGTCATAAAGTTTGTTTGTAAGAACTTACCATAATGCCGGTGCTAACAGCAATACCTCTGCCGCAATAAGTGTTTGGCACTATGTCACCAAAACCAACGGAGAGAAACGTAATGGCAATAAGCCACATCGCATTCAGTAGGTTAGCGTGTTCTTCGTCGTGAAACCTGAATGTTTAATAAATTTCAACGCTTTACTCATTGATTGGTCCACCCTAAAGTTTATTGTGACCGATAAATGAGTATTCATTCACAAATCCAACCTACCGCTTACACGCAATCTGCCTCCTACACGGAATGTGTATTTAATGTGAACAGAGATAAAACAAAAAGAAAAACATAAGAATACTGCGTTCGCGTCCGATTAAAGAGTTTGACTTTGATTATAGGTTTAACCGTGAACTGCTTCAAAGATTTTCTGACGTTATTAACAACACATAAAATGGCTCACCTTTACCGATCTAATGGGGTATCACTAGACAAAGCAAGGTTCTGATATTAATAAGTTTCATTATTTAAGGTATATATAATATTAGCGTATTGCAAATCTTGCGATGCCTAGCATAGTTAAACCCTAGCCACAACAAACGTATGAAAAATGAAAGTGATCAAACCACCCAAGTATCCTACTAGATTATTCATACATACCACCATACCGCAGGTGAGGGTAATGCCACGGCCGCAATAGGTGTTGGGGACTATGTCGCCGTAGCCAACACAGAGGAAGGTTATAGCTGTCAGCCACATTGCGTTTAGCAAATTGGCATGGTCTTCGTCGTGGAACCTGAGAGCCAAAATGCCCGACAAGAACCACAGATAACCGTTTGTTTTACCACAGTAATTAAAAGTATTACATTATTGCTTTTTTCTACAATTAGGTAGATTAATTCTAATTGTGGCAAGTTTACTTAAAATTGTGATTCGAAAGTTATTCGAGAAATAAATTTAAATTTAGCAAAACACTTATTGTTTAATAGAATTCCTATACGTAAAAGAAAATTTTGTCATGCCAAATGGAACACAAAACTTTCTTACTAAACAGATATACGTACTACAACCGTTTATAAAAATTCTTAAATACAACGTGCATTCTAAACATTAATCTGGGCTGAATACATAATTATTATACTGGTAGCCATGCGTGAATTAAAGTTTCAACCTTAGGTGAAGGTCATGATAACACAGATAAACATCTAGTAGATAGAGTGGCAAGAAGACAGAAGGAAAACATGTAAAAGAGAGTCACAAGCAACTTTCTTCGAATTAGAACACGAGGTAACTTGTTCTGATGCATGAATGTGATATGGTGCAATGGATCTGTGCATGTAGATTGTATCTCCGAAGCTTCATCTAACATTAGGTGTTCAGGTATCCTAGAGCCATTTTGTGCGTGATTAATTCCTTATTTAAAAATATTACATTTGTATGTCATGTAATGTAATATCATTATAAGGTAAGCTGTGCAGAATTTTATTTCGTATTATATTTACATTAACGTATTTATATTAACATCATGATATTGTATAGTAACACGACGTCTGTTCTATGAATATTTGTGTGCAGTCACAGTAATTTTACATTTCTTATTAATTTTGCATTTACTATCATTACAAGCATCCTCTTATTGACACCGATTTATTCAAATTGCTACATCTAATACATAAACATATAACATTGAATATAGCACTTGTGTTCTGATTACATCTTATAAAAGCTATATGTTGCGAAAAGAATCAAAGTCAAACTCTTGTTTCTTATAGTGATGATTATGAACCTAGCATCGCTACAAAACTCTCCGTAGTCATTTGTATGTAAACAAATAAAACAATAACAAAAACACAGTGGATTTAAAAAGCCAAAATAACACATAATTACAACACCACAGTACAAAAGCAATATAGCATGCCCCCATAGGCAATAACGTCGGTGATAAAAGAAAAATTGATGTATATAACACAGAATATAGACATCAAACTAAAACAATGAAGCAAAAATACAAAGTTAAAAAATCTTATAAGTTTTAATCAGAAAGTAATATTTTGCAGGAGTTGAAGGAGCAAATTATTTTTAAACAGAATTCATTATTTTATTTACATGACTTTTCAAAGAAAATATTACCCAAGTAAAGTCGTATTTCACTAACAACACACATATAAACTATACTAACCTTTCACACTGCCTGAGCGTCCAACTTGCGATTATCCAAAGAGATACCATGAAAACTAGTAATACGGTGCCTGGGCAAATTGTCATAAGGGTTTTCAAGACAAATCTGTAAGTAGGTTAAGAATTATTACAATCATTATTAAGATAGATTACATAAATGTGAAACTGGTAAAAAAAAGTACTTAAATGAGATAAAAATTGCTAAATTGTTGATACTCCGTTTTATAAAGACACATAATTAACAACCCAATACCAGTGGTCAATACCTTAGTACTCCGACCAAACTAGTAATAAGAATTTGTTACCAGTACCTAGTTTGGCGAATTGATATAAAAATATTAAGATAGTTTGAAATATATGGATTTAAACTAAACTCATGAAATTTAAGAAGATTATTAACAGATAACTTGATTAAAATGTAATAACTTTCGATCATACTTTCATGAGTTTTCTATGCCACATTGTATGTAGTTTTAGCTCTGATTTCTAAAAAAATAAAGGATTAATCAAATGTATTTACCTAGTGTTAAAATTAATTCTGTTTAAAGCTCCTATACTTCTGGACGAAGCATCGGTGAATAATTTACTGTGAAGCAACATGACTCTGCATATTAAATATAGACGAAAGAACATTGGCAGAGACAACGTAACGTCATATGGAACCTGAAATCAGAAAAATAAATCGCTTAGTAAAAGTGCTCATCGCAAAATTAACACTCGTGACTAAAACAAACAAAGATATTAAAACACCACCTTAAGGCACGGTCACGTTTTAACACACAATTTTAACGGTTCCATAAGATTTCAAGTGATGTCAGTCATGATTATGTGAATAAATTGCTTCAGTAACTACAACATTATTAAACAATCAGTTCAAATAATAATGTGCTATGTGCTGTGGTGACGTTCTAATAGTTTAATATTAAAAATGTGTAGCAATTATATTATTTATAATTATATTTATTAACATTTGACTGGCCTGTTGGTCTAGTGGTTAGTGACCCTGACTGCTAAGCCAGAGGTCGTGGGTTCGATTCCCACCATGGACAAATAATTGTGTGATGAGCACGATCATTTGTTCTGTGTCTGGGTGTAATTTATCTATAATATGTATGTATTTAGAAATATATAACTATGTTTATCAGCAGTCTGGTTACCATAGTACAGGCTTTGCCTAGTTTGGGATCAGACGGCCGTGTGTGAGATGTGTGGAGTTATTATATTATTATATATTTGGCCGTATCAGTCTAAGTCAATAAAAGATTGCAATGCATTTGTGGCATTAAAATAAAATGTTACTCATGTTTGTAGAAAACTATAGTTAAAAAGTTATTATTTACTATCGCGTTAAAATCTGTCAAGTAACAAATATATTTCACCGTTTAAAATACGTAGAAGAAGATGAGAATTTAGAACAATAAAACTATTGTAGTGTTTATAAATATTGAGATTTTGTGATCGAAATTCATTTCGTGTGGTGTAAAAGTATAATATTTTTGGAGAATTTTGCTAAATATTAAGACACGACATGACAGAATTTTGAGCGTCTTTTGAAATAATATTATTAAAGTAAACAATGCAATAAAATTTTTTACCTTCAGTAAAAACTTACTTAGTTTGGATTATGCTCTAATACATTACTAAGTTATGAACTTAAAATCTTATGTCCTACATGCACAAAAAAGAAGACCAAACATATATAATGACAGGAAAGTACATGAGTGTAAAAACTATACTATTATCATCAAAATCACATTCACAAAACAGCAGATATATTCTTACATAAATTTATACATGCTCAAGACATTTGAACTCTAACATCACTTAAAACTCTGTACCTTCAACAAAATACAGACCTGAATTTGCTTATACATCGTGCCCTAAGGAGAAAATAAATATCAGTTAGAAAGTAAACTACGTAATGAATAGCAATAAATTAAAGCTAAAAGACAAGAGATTAAAAGTCAATACGATTTCAAAGAACAGAACATTTTATCAAAACTATTAATATATATTATCTAATGAATTATATACAAGTAAATATAATATTGATTTTGTAACACAGATCTATTACTTCAAATCAAAATTACAAACAATGCTATCAATAAAATAAATTTACAAAACATCTAAAGCTGATGCACTAATCCAATGGTTTCAATGTAAGCACTAATGAGTAATTGAAATAACCATACAATACTTACAACTTCAACGCCGATGACGCCTCCTTTATTAGCCAGCTTAGTGGTCCAAGTAAAGGTGTACTGGCCTGGGATAGGATGGACGGCGCAAATAGCAAGTTCAAGGCCAATTTGAGCTATCCGCTGCCATGTCATTGCTATCCGCCAGTCGTCAGCGCAGTTGTCTATCATAAATAACTGAAAACCAAAATACCCATTATTGTACACTATGCAAATAATACTGTCGTTGACATTAAAGTATGTCAACCTCAATGGTTTGATGATTGGGGTGAATGCCTCATTTGAGTCTATCCACTGCATAAACCATTTTATTTCATGCCACTTTTCTCAATCTGGAATCAAACATATGGTCATATCAAGTAAAGGAAGTGTATTAATTATTACGCATACATAAACATTAAATAGCACTTTTACTTTGCTGAATAAAAACATTTTAAAAAATTTCTTTGCCATTCGGAAAAGTTCTAGAATGCCAACAATTTCCTGTATACTATTATATATACTTTGAATACGTCGCAACGCGTCGTTCGCAACTTTTCTACTAAGAGCCAAAATTCTTAACTTTTTTCCATAACTTTGGATGCCGAACTCAGAATTTTAATATCGATTTACTGAATTGAAGGAGACGCAAATGAAAGAAAATTTTTATTTCCGCAATATTGAGTGAATAAAATTTAAGTAGAATTTGTTACCTGTACTTCTAAAGCGTGATACGCGACGATTAGGCCAAGTAAAATCACAGTCGACATTGATATAAGCGTCTTCAACGCTTGCGAATATATTGATGCCTGTAATATAATGTAAAAGTTCAAAAATCATCATTATGTAATGTACATAAGAGCCTAAGTTAGCAATCAAATTACCTTTGTATATACACCGGCACTTGAAAGTTCATTTTCTATAACCATAATTATAATACCAAACATTCCCATTACTAAAGCGTAGTCACTTATTCGTTTTCGTTTTTCAAATAACGCCTTTCTTCTACCTAATCTGTAAAGTAAAAAAAAATATGTTTCAGAAATTATTTTTGTAAGTATTAAGTTGGAAATAAAAAAAAAAAACTTATCGAGAACCAGACCAGTCACATTATCGAACAATGAGAAAAATGAACTTAAAAATACTATTTAGTGTCTACTTTGATAGATACAGTATTTTTAATCAATTCAGAAAGTAATATTTTAAAAGGCGGGCTCAAACGAAACATGTGCATTTTATTTTAATGTAATTAACTCTAATTTAATACTGATTTTCCAGAATCAGAAGGTTTAATACTAATTGCATTTCAATAATTAGGAAAGTTGTTAAATTAAATTGTGCTATTGAAAACTGTTGTGTTATTAAAGTTTACGATAAGGTCCTTAGTAGATCATCACGTCTATGGATCTCGGAGCATAAAAATGAATAAATGAATGGCAATATGTTCTAGACTGCACTTAAATTATTCGAGAGACAAACAAAATCGATGCAACCCTAATGCAAGTTATTTCCGTTCATTCAAGGCTACATAGGTATTATTAAAACGCTCCAAGTCTTAGTTCATTTTCTGTATATTGAGAGATTTGTTTATTTAGTAAGTTTTAAATAGGTATTTGTGTACATAAGTCAGTACAATTTTTGAGCGTCAGTTGTTATTTTAGGTCTTCTTTTGGTATAAAGTAAAATTTATTAAAAAAAATGTGAGTAATAATTTAAAAAATATATCTAAATTTTAAGAACATGTTGGCTACAAAATTGCCTTAGGTATCGGAAAATCATCGTAGCCATGATTTGAATCAAACGCGAACCGATTTAAGTGCAAACAGTTTTTAATGACGGAACCGAATTGCGGGTATCTCTTTCCGATGCCTTTGCCGAACAAAACTGAATAACATAAAGTAAGAACTTGTTATACTAGCACAATAGCTCAAAAAAAAAAAAAAAAAAATATTGGCCACATTATGAATTTGAAATGTCATTTTGACGCGATAACCCTTACAGATTATTCATTCTCATATGATAAAGGCTTAACCTCGAAAAAAAATCTCGCTTCACATACAATACACTTTTTACCTTAGAAAAGGTCGTCTATAATACCGCGCGAGAGTTTGATACAATATTGATAAGGACGCGCTTTGAGGTCATAAACTACACATAATAATGCCTCTCAAGACAGGTTTATACGCTGGAAAACCTGCCCGTGAGATTACAATCTGATACACTTTTACTAAGAAATATATTAATTGAGAGAAACAATTTACTCAATAGAATATGATAGTTTAGACAATAGGCAACCGGAATATGGCAGTTTCAGTTTATAAATTCAGAAAATAAATTTCAAAGTTCTCAAAAACGTTTTCAGTTTTTTTACCTGTTCTATATGTTGTATATGCGAAACGCAAGTAGCCATGACATTCGACATCAGGTCAGTAAAACATTAAGAAAATTGTGAATTTTGTCCTTCCTGAGGTCTAGAGTTTTTATCAATTTACGCACGGAAATTTAAAATAAAAAATTGAAATTCATTTTAATGTCACTTATCAATTAAATAAAACTTTAGTAAGTTTTTTGGTTGTTTATCAAATTAAAACGCTTTCAAAAAAGTGTAATACTGAGCAAACCTATCTCTTAAAGGAATAAGGGATTCCTTTAAGAGATAGGTTTGCTCAGTCGAAGAAAATAACATTGAGTAGTATAAAGATGAAGTATAAATAAGATACTACATGTGAAAAAATTGTCTCTTGAGTAAAATATCAGTACTTTATTTAATTGACAAGTATATAATGTATGTTGGTCGACTAAGGTTCAGGTTACTTTATTAGTAAACTAACCTGAATTATTCGATCACCATATAGCTAATAGAAATCATAATACAGTCAGATATTCTATAATTGAGTAGAATAATTGCATTGACTTTATATCTAATTTCCCATGAAGAAAATGAAAAAAAAAAATTGTTTCAGGATAAATATGTCGTTTAATTATGCTATCAAGATGTCACAAATAGAATTAATTATCTTAGATATGTAGTGTGCATATAGCTTAACAAGATCACGTACAAATTCATCGTTTTGAGATCTATTTGTCTTATACACAATAGACTTAGTTATGAGACTCACAGGCACACGCAGGATAATACATTGTTTATGCACTATAGTCTCGGGAGAATAAACTCGTCGGCTTTTGGTCAAAGATTGACCCCAGACTTATTACGCTGCTTATTAGTTTTATATAACCCATGAGACTTAATGAAAATAGTGGGCGATATATCAGCAGCATAATGAAAAGGCCTTGATAAAGATATTTTAGTTTCTGAATACAAGTAAAATTCGATTTTTTTTCTTTAAATTATTGTGCATCGGTTTTTTTGCTCATTGCAAATGCCTCATCATCATCATCTCCTTGCCCTTTTCCCCAATTTATTTGGGGTCAGCTCAATGTTTTTTTTCTTCCATTGTCTTCTATGATTCGTTGGTTTACTGCTTACTTCCTTTTAGCCGTATCCTTTTTTACACAGTCCATCCGTCTTTTCTTTGGTCATTCTCTAGTCTTGTATACGTCAATTTCCATACATAAAACTCTTTTAATCACATTTTGGTTATCCCTCCGCATCACATGTCCATACAGTGATAATCTGTTGCTTCTCAACTTTTCACCCACTAGCCTAAAGTCTAACGGACAATAATCAAACATGAAACCTTATCTATTAAAAAAGAAAATAACTTCCTATAGTATGAAATTTAAAAACTAGGAATGATTTCATTTTCTTGCATCATTTCCCTCGTGCAGGTTTACTAGTAGTAATTGTTTACCACAAACAGATTTGAAAACTATTAAATCAGTATGGATATTTGGCGTTATACCAATCATGTTTTTTATTGCAGTGACACACACCTATATTAATAATTCGGTCAAGGGGTACGGTAGACTCGATTGAAACCTTACCTGAATAATAAAACATAACAAAACTATGATTTCGAGTCGACAACATATATCCGCAAAATTCGGATTGTCGAGAATTTTGTTAAATTCTAATGGTGCAAATGGCAGTAACCATATTGGTCACTCGGATGCCATCTTGAGTTCGTTAAGGCCGATTCACACGTATATCTACCTACATTTTGTAAAAGATTGTTTATTATGACTCAAGTAACAATTCACCCGAACGAAGCCGGGTTTTCATCTAGTGATTTATAATTACAAACTTATTTAGCGTAATTAAATAAGGGACAATAAATAATAAGAAAGTAATGGTATTCGTTGCCCTAGACTCACTTTCACATCTTTCTTTCTATCGAAAACAAGAGAACAATGGCTCACGTACATGTCATCCGACCTGCTATTAATCATGACGAAGATGCTATCCCGGTTGCACTACAGAAGTCGGGCAGTCCTCCTAGTAATTGTAGTGCATTGTATATTTTTTGAGTATATTTCGCCTATTTCATCCATAGCCCGTACATGGAGAGTGAAGTTCCAATACCTCTAATACCTTTAATTTAGATAAATGTCGTACACAAAGTCAGTAGACAAGCGAGCGAGAAAAGATTCGTCTTTCTTTTCATATTTTAATTTTATTTTGCTTAGTTTTAGTTTGCTTACTCTTAGACCTTGTTCACACAGTCAGCGGGAGCAGGGCGGCAGCGGCGGCGGCGCGGGGAGCGGCGCGTTTCAATGCATACATTTATATGGAACTGGCCTCGAAGGCAGCGGTGTGGGGAGCGGGCGGCGAGCAGCGTTGCCGCGCCGCTCGTCGCGCCGCCGCCGCCCGCCGCCCCGCTCCCGCTGACTTCGTGTCCGAGGCCTTAATCTTAATTACATAATAGTGTATAAATATATGTATTTTTAAACTATCTGGTGATGTAAAAGAGTGGTCGTGAGATTGTTTGCCCAATTTCTTCTCACAAAACACACTTCTTTTTTTAAAAAAATATAAAATAAAGAGATTTACTTGACTTTCACTCTGACTTTGAAGCCGCTGGTAACAGCTAGTATTAAGACAAAAATAATTAGGTAATTAGGCCTTCCATCCTATTTGACGGAAAACCGACTCTGCTGCCTTAAATTATGATATTTATACCTGATATTTAGAGAACTATTTTAATGCTATTTGTAAGCAGCCACATTTTGTTCGTTAGCAGATAAGTAAGGTCTGGCGGCTCTGGGTTCTTACCCTATATAGTATGCTTGAAATATCAGAAGTCAGCATCATGCAGCTTTGAGAGCCAACAGCTTTGCTGGAATTGACGATTTTTGATATTAGTTTTGCTCTATTTTTTAATTGTATATTGGCGGCTATAGAGCATATGGTTGCAACGCGACGTTAGAGGTTACGGGTTCGATTTCCGCTCAGTGTAAATCAGTGTAAATATTTGTATTCGATTTATTCATATTGCTGGTAATAAATGTTTTCTAATATTTATTTACAAGAAATACTTGTTTCAAAGAAAATTACCGTCAGGCATAAAACATTTTACGCTGAGAATTTCCATTCATACCTCATATATGTTTCATGTCTGCACAGTGCTATATTTATACATTCAGGTTCATACGTAAACCGTATTTACTTAACAATCCCGTCTCGAGCAACAGAACAATAAACAAAAATGTTGAACGTGCTTTAAAAACTTTTGTTTAAATATTTTTTCATATTTCCTGACCTACGGTTACACAGTATTAAGGTAACGGCTCAATTTAAATTTCATATTGTTTGTCTATACCGAGAAGTTCATAAAGGCTTCTGCGGTTTGTGGTCAGCAGTAGTTGTTAATCCAATAGTGTCAGATATGACTGTGCTGTATACGCGAGGAAAAGATAGATGTATTTCTGTAATTTACCGAAAGATACCGTACCGTATACCGTGTTTGATCTATTATAATAATAATAATAATGATCCTTATTTCAGACCACAGGAGATCCAGAGAGATTTTATGAACACTATTATCTTGTAGTATGGCTCCCAATAGACTGAGCAGTAATTTGTGAGGCCACCAGTTTACAAAAGTCCGGACGCGGATTAATCCCAGAGGAGAGTATAAAGTTTGGTAATAAGAAGCTAGGAGTTAAATTGGGCCCATCTAGCCTACCGATTAAAGGCACTCGGATCGGTACTGAATGTCGTTAGTACCAGTGAGTCGGAACTGAATGCTGCTAGTTCCAATAGGGTGGAATTGTGTACCGCAATTTTTGTATACCGGAACTGAACCCGAAGTGCATACAAATATGTATTTGCATTGACCGGACTTCCCGCTCACTGCAGATATTTATTTGTGTAATTGCACTCGTCTGGGTTTCTATAATAATACTTAAGTATTTTTTTAACTTAAACAAAATAATAAATGTATTTATCCGTGTTTGTGTTGTTATTGTAAGAGAATGTTATTATAATTTTAAATACACATGGAAAAATAAGTTCGTAAGACCATGTCGAATATAATATGTTTATGTTTTTTCTCATCCAAAGAATGGAGCCCAGCATTGTGCGGTTCGATAAGAATGCTCTCCAATTATGCTGGAGTGTCCAACTTTCTCTGCTTTGTTACAATTAATTAAAATACTCTTAAAAATACGTTTGAAGTATCTGATATTATAAGTTATATGTGTCTTTGTAACTGACATTTTTGAGCGTTGATCTTGTTTATTTTGGACATATTTTGATTACTTTGAAGTGCCTCATGGTTCAGTAGTTCACCGAATTAACTTTAAATTTCGCTTTACATAAAATCTAATTCAAAATTCATATTTGAACAGAATAAAAGGTATGTTCTTACTTGGGAATAGACATCACACAACTGTCGTTTTATATACAACACAAGCGCACATTGTTATTACCGTAGCGGCAAAGTTAATGCCGCTATAAAAATGAAGCCGCAAATACTTAGACATCAATCACATCGCCCCTAAGCTACGACTTAGTATAACTGCATAAACATGTCCAGTTCGTACGTTCTATACATCTGCCCGAATATTGACCAAACAACTTGCTAGCAGATGCAGCATGATCGAGGTGCCCGTTGGTGCATTTCTGTCACCAGTTCGGACGTTTGTAAGTTAGTTAAACTGAATTTTCCTTTTAATCTATAATGTTTAGAAGTGAACTGTGTCCCTCGACTAAATTCTTTAAAACATCGCGCACGTCCACTTCAAATAGGAGAGGAGCATTGGACACTCACCTATATCCTATATTGGGTTTGTGCTTAGCTGTCCCCCCGCCCTTGTACGTGCCGCCGCCAAGCGCTCGTTCTTCACCGAAGCGCGGGTACTCGCTGTGGACGCCGACTAGTGCAACGCCAGCCTCCTCGCCCCCCGCATCTCTCCCCCCGCCGGAGTACGCCTTCATTGCGCCGGGGATCGAGAGCGTCGACACCGGCTTCCGCAGCTGAAATACATCAAAGTATTCTGTTAGCAGGTTAAACAATCTGAAACATTACGATTTCGAGATAGACTTGTTGACATGTTTTTTGTATTATTTTAATTTGTGAACTCTAAAAAACAAAAACTTCACCTTTTTCCAAATCTGTATTTCACAATCATATTTTAATTAATAAATAGTACATTTTTGGTAATAACACTGAAGAATTTAAAGTAGGCTTGAGATTTCATCAGCATCAGCTTTTACTTCAAATCAATAGTTTATGCTAAAAAATAGCACTAGTCATGAAGGCGATACACATTCTTCTTTAATAGCCGAGTTTCTTAAGCTATTTGCGTTAAATTACAAACTACGAGACCATAGCACCTCGTAAAATTTGAGACCCAAGATTCGTGTTCCATTTTTGAGCTCATAACCGTTTACCCTCCTTAACATAACAATGTCCGTTATCCTCTAAAATATAGAATGGTTACCCTCGAGAAAATACAATCATACCCTTGACCCAACTTTAATAAAATATGGTATTATGGAAATACCAACAATATACACATTGTAAGCGACTACTCTTTCAAAAAAAATATCTTTGAACTTTTTTACAAATTCTACGAGATTTAAATATGTTTGTTTGAAGGACAAGGCCGGACTTCATTTCAGCGGCCTAATTATTCGTAACTAATGAGAAATGCTTAGCTAAACCGGCGTAACTTACACAAAAGCATTTTCGAGATGTTGAGCACTTAAAAATGCGTGATTAAAATATCATCGATACTTTAGTATGCTCTTGTTGAGTATTCGTGTACTACTTAAAATAAAGAAAAAAGACGTGGCAAATAGCTATTGTAACATATATTTTACTAATGTATACTAATATCTTATTAGTATAATTAATTGCTGTAAAGTTAATACAGGCAAATATCCTGAAAACTAATTTATTTTTACTACAGCCATCCAGTCAATCATACCACAAATATATTTTTGTTTAAAACATGTTATTGCACAGCTAAAGATATTTAAACTTTGACTTTTGCATCAATTAATTTATTTAATACAAGTTCAGGAAAAATAACGCGTTTCGAGAACGATACACTTCTTACATCTATTTTTATGTCTATTATACCTTTTGTAACAAAGACCGAAGAAAGAAGAATAAATCTCATAGTCTGCTGTTTTAGCATCTTTAAATTGCTCGTGTTCTTAGTTCATTACTGAAGAAGTATTCTTAAACGGTAAACATAAAGGTCATGACGATCAAGAACTAAGCAAATAACTCATACAGTATGTTGGTGGTGTATTCTGCATGTTTAGTTTAGTGTGATAAGTATGTACAATTATTTATTTGGATGGTTTGAAGTAAGATATATATAATATATATATATATACAAATCTAGTTTTTTTGACATATAAAGTGCGATGCTCATCATCGCACCTGTTTCCCAAAAGAATAAATTAGGTGTATATCTACCTAACGTTAGGCTTATATAGCACATAGCTTATGTTAGGTCCTGATGTCCTTTTGCGATTACATCGGAAAACTCAAAAGTCCGGAATTGCAAAACTTTTATTCTAAACAAACTAAGCAAAAAAACAAATGCTCTTTGAATGAGAAATCGTTCCTAGGACTGAGGCCACAATATACGATACTAGCTGTGCCCCGCGGTTTCACCCGCGTTAATTTGAGGAAAAACCCTACTAAAATGTATTCTATTACTTTCAGAAAATTAATCAATTGTTTTTTTTATTCTTTGTATAAAATTTGTTGTAAGTTTCTCTTCTAAGATCTAAGGTATTAGCATGACATGTGGTATTTACCTCTAAGTAATTATTACATTGTCTGATGTTTTCTTTGTACATGTTGCATGAATGAATGTAAATAATTGTTGGTGAACCAAATAAATAAAAAAAGAAGCTATTTTAGATAGATCACGCTATGATTAATACCTAAGAGTTGAACTACAGAAAAAATGTCACGGGAACAGGAATAATAAAGGAATGCTGGGTAAAAGTACTGGGGCACGGTAAAATTTGTCGTGAATGAAATAGGAAGTGTTCAATGAAAATACATGTTGTGTTTTATAATAAGTAGATTTAATAAAAAAACCACCCCTATTTTAAGACTGAAAAATATTTGTAAATCGATTCCTGCGTGCTTAAATATTTGCCCTTGTGCTTTATTAATTGTTACGGCAAACGATACCTTAACGGAAAATTGTATTCTTTAGAAGTTTAAAGGTAAATCATTGGGATAGTTTGACCAACTGCTGGACCAGTCCAAACTATAGCAACGATCACATTGTTGCGAAGAAATTTAACTTGGAGTCTGGTTCCATTACATACATAGGGCACACTGAAAGTTCTGTGCTCCTGGCTGCTCATAAATTAATGTTTGAATTTCGAATGTTAATTTTTTTAAAATATAAGAAGCTCAATCATTGATAAAATAAAATAACAGGAAATGGCGTGTCAATTGTTTTAAATTATAATTTGAAGTTCTTCGTCCGTAGCAAAAATTTAATTTATGCGAAAAGAGTTTTAGGGCGATGATTTCTTATGATTCTAAAAGTTGACTGTCCCCGCAAAACTGCACTGCTCGTCTTCAAAATGCTTTTGGGAGGGAAGCACCTCATTTGAGCACCGTAGGTTGTTGGTACGCAGAATTTGATCGTGGCCATGCTCCTCTCCATGATGAAATTCGTAAAGGTCGGCCCTGTAGACATATAAACGCGTCCTAACCGTTTACGCAGCGCACGCAACGGAAGCTCTCAAAAAGATTTTTTTCAGTTCTGTGCAACATTTTTCATTGATGCTCAGCTCCTATTTATTGTAGCGTGATGTTATATAGCTTATAGCTTCCCTCCATAAATGGACTATCCAGCACAAAAATTATTTTTCAATTTGAACTATTATTTCCTGAGATTAGCGACAAACAAATTCTTCAACTTTATAAATAAAATTCTCGTGTCGCGGTGTTTGTAATTAAACTCCTCCGAAACGGCTTGACCGATTCACATGAAATTTTGTGTGCATATTGGGTAGGTCTGAGAATCGGCCAACATTTATTTTTCATCCCCCTTTATTTTAAGGGTAGTCCACCCTATTTTTTTTTTATTTTAAATAAATTAATTTTTTTTTTTATGATACATCATTAGAAAATACATACAACCCTGAATTTTCAACCCTCTACGTTCAATCCCTTTTTTTTGGAAAGCGATATTAGTATTTTAATTTCATTGGTACAATTTTTTTAAAGTATTTAACCCAGTGAAAATAGAAAGTGCGATTGTTATAATCGATTGCCGTCAAGTCGATGTCAAACTTTTTTTTATGAAATAGAGGGTTAATGAGCAGACGGGTCACCTGACGATAAGTGACTACCGCCGCCCATGGGCACCTGCAAGGCTGCTGGAAGGGTTAGGGCCACCGGTAACCTCACTCGCTTGGCGAAGTACAACGAAGCATTGGTTCACTGCCGGTATTCTGTGAGGCCATGATATCACTCCTTTCGAGATGGCCCATACGTGCCGAAGCATGGCTCTCCCACTGTTAAACTTTAAATATGTCAGTTAAGTTAATGAAGTACTTTGAATTAAGAAAATGAATGGTTGGTGTTTTGTTATTTTTGTAGGCCGTCAATAGACCACAGCGCTCCATTCTTCTTTCAGTCTTAGACCCCATCCCCACAATAAGTTAGTTATTTTTTATTTAACTTCAAAAAAATATTCATTAGAAATAATGAATATGGCAAAACAACGTGTGCTGGGTCAGCTAGTTAGTATATATATACGCTGTGCCTTTTAAACAATACCAAATTCAAATGGAACAAGTTTTCTTGATCAACTTTTGGTAAACTCGATACCTGTAAAGTGTTCACTTATTAGAGAGTAACGCTTCAGTGACATTTAATTAGTATATATTATATATATATATATATATATATATATATATATTATATATATATTATATATATTAGTTTATACCCAAATTGCTCAAGCGTACAAGTCTCTGCGATATTCTCGTCCTACCCATGATTACCCTACGTTATACCCCACTTCAATCACTGCGTAAATTCTATGACTTGATTAAACTTCATAAATCTTATTGCAAGCATTTTGGTATGAACATTATTTATTTGATTAGAAATACAATTCATACGAATACTACTTGAAACTATGTGTGAACTTATTAACACTGTTGTTAATTCTATAATATCATATAGTGTCATAACACAAGGTTCGTTTGACATTTTTATAGCATTGAATAGCAAATGTTGCATTTGGTCTGCTGTAAAAACATCGTTATTAGCTGAGCTGTTTTGTTCAATTCATCGGCATAAAAGTCGTGTTTTCTCGAAATAGCTGTTTTTGTTTTATGACGCGTTTTTTGCCGGGTTGCGATATGTATGTATAACACCAATACTTATTGGATGTTTTTGCCAGGATATTATTGCACCTAATTACTTGTGGCAAAACATAACAATAAATACCATAATCTAAAAATCTCAACATACAATCAAACATATATAGGTAGTAGCTGTAAATACGGATTATGCTATTACTTAGTGTTGTGCGATTCCCCTAATCGCACAACACTAAGCAATAGCATAATCTGGATATATTGGATATTTATTGTCAAACCTGAAATTTTCATAGACAATAGGGAATATGCATGTATTTTTTTTTTATCTTTTATTGACTTGTTCCATCATTCTACTCAAATAAAAAATGTAAGTAACTTTGGCAATGTTCAAATTCATTTTTAAAATAACATTGAAAACATCGATAAAATTTGATCTGTTTGAACGCCGCCATATTTCGCGGGCCTTGGATGACGTCAGATACCACGCTCAGTGTTTGTTTCATAAACTTAGTATACTTACTTGAAGTGTTACAGTAATTTTATACCGATTTTCAGTTGTAATTACTATTTATTGTAATTAATAGATGATGGATAAAGTTAAAAAAAACCTTTTATAGGTATTGCCTTGTCCCTAAGTGTAAAAACACTACAAGAAGTACACCCAATACAGTATTTTTTTCTGTACAAAATAATAATGTAAGATACGAAAACAATGGTGTAAATTAATGAGAAGAGATGGAGTATCTTCAATATCGTGTTTATATTGTTGTGAAGATCACTTTAATGTAAGCATATTACAATTTAATGGCTAGTATAGTGTGAATTAGTCAGCAGTAATTTATGTTTGTTTTAAATATCAAGCAGAAGGCAACTTGCTTGTCTACTTAAACTAGGTAACAACAGTCCAATAAAACTTCATGAATATAACTAACTACACATATCTTACCTATCCTTTAGATTATAATATAACAAGTATTATAAAAATTACCTTGCGGCTTTCACTCCTTTGACCTCAGCCGACGTAAAATCTGGATTTAATGCAAAATATATAGTCATCATGAATGCATCTATTTTTGGTAGATTGTCCGATTGTGCTTTGACAAAACTACATTCAGTCATCGTCCTAGATGATTTCTAGTGTCACTAGAATGCTTAAATTGCACTAGCTAAGGGCAAAAAACACAGGAACACCTATCTTTCTCCGTAACACTACGAATATAGGCGCCGATAAATGACAGGACGGGGAATTTGACCTCATGTTTTGTTTCGACCAATAGTGATGCGTTTTGCAAAGTTGAATTTCGCTCCCTTATTTTGCATATTTTAATTAATATTTTTTGCAATTAAAGAAGAAGTAAATAAGAAAATAATTGTTTAGGCATAATATGTGGACAATAAAGATTCAAGGGAAAATTAATCAAGTAAATTTAAACGACATGGATATTCCCTATTAACAATAATTGTGTGCATATTTTTTTTTGCGTGCGGAAACCCCCTCGGGTCGTCACCCCACCGGGGTTTCGGTGGGGCGGTGTGTCGGAATGGAACCGACCAAAACCACACGGTGTACCATACTGCGCCTAAAATAGGAGGGATCCGGGAACAGCTTTTATCAACACATCCGGACCCTTCCTAGCGCCTGCCCGCAAAACGCGGGCACCACCTTCGTGTTAAAACTCTCAATTAGGTGACGTGCAGGCACACGCGGACGTCACCTCCTCGCGGATGGCCACGATAGCAGGTGGAAAGGAAAAACCCGTCCAATCCACCTGTGGCCACACTCAGGGCGGCATGAGGCGCAGGAAAGCACGCTTCCGCCGCCCGGTTCGCAGGCGGCGAATTAGGTCCGAGTGGAAATCCTCCTCCCGGGCCCTCTCCGCCACCTCCTTCTGCGAGATGACATCCTCGCAAAAGGATGCGACCGCGGTAAAACTACTCTCGCTACCGGCCATGGAGCGTATGACGGCCGGTAGCGAGAGAGCCTCTCATGACTGCAGTGAGTTCCCGACGCTGCGTCGCCCAGGCGGAGCAAACCGCCAGCGTATGCTGAGCCGAGTCCTTACTGCAGTCGCAGTGGTGACAAGCGGGACTCAATTCCCTCCTAGCGACCGAGTGCAGGTACTTCCCGAAGCAGCCGTGCCCGGAAAGAACCTGCGTCAGTCGGAAGGAAAGGGTCGGAACGCATACCCTATTGGAGTCTATATGGGCAAATGAGCCGACAGGGTTTAAAAAAATCGCATCTCCAAGGACTAGGCTTAGGACTGGTCATATCAGGCGATTAATTTGCAACTCCCCAGTACGGACGCGACAACAACCTTCTGGCGTGGATGTCATCGGTGTCTATTAATCACACTGAAGGTAGGGTTATAGGTTTTTGATGTATGTGTGAAGGTGTCAGAGATATGGAACTATTAAAGTTTACGACTGAGCATATCGTGCTTACGATCTGTTCTACGCCCGACCTGGACCGGAGATATTGCACAATTTTTTCGGTACTTACCCGAATATTTTTCTAAAAATTTCCTAAATGAATTCCTTTACCTACCTACGTTTTTACAAAACTGCTTATGTTTTGCAATCACGTAAGTTGCTTATCAACTAAACACGCTACATTCGTTACTGAAAACGATATTTTGTCCTTCATTCAGATTAGGGTTTGGTGTTGACAAATAAGGAATCATTAGTACACAATAGGGACAATGTAAACTTTGAACTTATACAGCGGACTGACCCTATTTATCTCAGACCCCTCTGCGAATCCGAAACCCATAAATTCCTTGATGTGCCCCGCAGTTGTTGGTTATTAATGGCAAGGCTGTAAAACAATCGAAGTAAAAGCGATTTCTTGGTCGAATGTTAGTAGTACTGAACAGTTGTTTTGGTTAGTAACTGTTGAGCCAGAGGTTGTGGAACCCAGAACAAATAATTGTGTGATGTGCATGATCATTTGTTCTGAGTCTGGGTATCATTTATCTATGATATAAATGTGTTTAGTAATATATAAGCATGTTTATCAGCAGTCTCTCCTACAGGATCTGTCTAGTTTGGGATTAACGGGGCACAACGCCCGCGAGGAGTCTCAAGGTAAAAAAAAGTTAAAACAGTTAATTATTTTTGTTCCAGGTCACACCTTCGGCGTTGTGAACTGAACTCCATGCTTTTGATAGACAACTCCAATGCCCACTAAATGCAAAGGAGCAGTGGCCGTGGCTATCTTTATGTAAAGTTTTACTCAACCGCTTCAAATACGATCTTAAACAACATTCCTTCGTTCAAAATGTGTAAATACTGTGATTTGTTTGTTTTTTGACAAAGGATTTACATCGCTTTATTTACCATATAAGAATTAATGTAAATATTATAGTATTTTAGGTTATTTTAATGTATGTGGACCTTTATTTAGAGGTATTCTGGTCACGGGATCTACTCACTCACAGCAGATAACCGTTGCCATTTATTGTGACTGTGGTGCCCTAATTGTGATTGGTAGCGTAGATAGCGATACGAAGTAATTGTATCACGTTTGTATGGTTCTTGCAAATGATATATTACAAGTTTTTTTCTTTAAGTAGGTGGGTAATTAATAGGTGTACGCTTCACTATGGGTTTACAGAAGTTAAAAGCATAACTCCTATTAAATCGTCAACTGTAATAAAAAAAAGAGTACGAAAAAAGCCAATGTTAACCTAACCTAACACAAAGCTCCTAATCTTAGGAGCTAACATCCTGATGATGCTACAAGAACAGAATTTGATCACGAAGAACATGGTTTTCGGAAAATAGCAAAGGTATTCGATCAGGACTGACATCGTAGCCTTCTGTCAGAAAACCGGAATTAAAGTCTCCCCAAAGTTTCAAAACACAGCCCTTACCATCGCGGAGAGTATTGGGATACATGAGGAGCTTCGAAACCACTTAGAAGGCAAAGCCAAGCTGGCATCAAAAAAGCTTGCTGTGCTCAATAGAGCGAAGCACTACTTCACCCCGAGGCAAAGACTTGTATTGTATATATTAGATGTGTAATTCGGGACTTAATGGCGATAATATTTAAAAGGTACAATACCTCTTGGTTACCCAACGTTTCGATCGAATTGCACCGATCGTGGTCACGAGTGGGGGGCTGTATTATATAAGTCACAAGTCTGTACCCATATTGAGTACTGCTACTCTTGATGGAAGCATCTAGACACAAACTTGGCATGTTTTTTGATAGTTTAAAGTGGTACTGTGCGAATCGGTGACGACCCCAAATTTAGAAGTAAAATTGAATTCTTAAGCCCAAGGAGAGATTTTGTCTCCTTGTGCATGTCCTACTGCTTGTATAATGGGTTGTGCTCCGAGGAACTGTTTGATACTATTATAATGCATACCACACTATTCGTCGCGTTTTTTGGTTTCGTCGCGCTTGGAACCTAGATGGTCGAGTACAGTATGTTTTCAGAAGAATTTCCTCCCACGAACGCTCCGAGTGTGGAATGAGCCCCTTGTTGAGGTTTACCCGAGTGTGTTTACAGTGTGTTTTCACATAAAGGAGTGATAACATATATACAACACAAAATATCAGTGTCAATAGTTTAAAACCTTTAAAAAATCAATAGTGTGCGTACATATATTGCGTAAAAAACTTATATTTGTAATTCATCGTACGGAACACTCTCCACGCTAGACCAACACGCATTTGGCTCGTTTTTACTTTTTCGTAAATTAACCTTTTTTCGAGAACACTGAATTCTTTTAATTGCTGCTTTTCTCCATTTAATACTAAATAAATTTCTAGTACAGTTAGGGTCATAAACTATATTTACGTTTTATTAGTGTTACATAATATTATAATATTATCGTAATTTATTGGCCGTAAGAATGTACCAGCCTAAAATATATTTTGTATTCCAAATGTTATGCTTGACCTTGTTCTATTCATTGTTATAATTAAAGTGATGAAATTGTTCTACTTAAAAAAAAATATATTGTCTTTGTCTTCTTGTAAGACGTAGGCCCTTTTATTCCATGGGCTCCGTCGGGGTCCGCCCCTTAACTCAACTCGGTCCGGTCAACTCGGTCTTCGTACCGGTTCAGACCCACACACACTATCGGGGCCTGAACCTCGACGGAAGGTGGCGCTTCAAAGAGCCCACGTGCGTGCCATACGCGGCGCACCGTGTCGATGGATTCGGCGTGGGCGTTGGCCGGGACTCCTCCGTGGAATTTAGAGGCGGAAGTGCTTGCAGAAGTATATCGGCGAACGGCTGAGTTCCGGGCAGGAAGCGGCAATCGGCCACACCCGAAGAGGTACGCGAGTGGCGTGAGACCGCTCCCGGCTGGAGGCTCCACGGCTTTGTCACCATTAAGGCGCTGGTCGTCGTCGAGTGGGCAGGGCAGCAGCACTTTTGACGCAGGTTCTTACTAGGCACGGCTGCACTCGGTTGCTAGGAAGGAATTGAGTCTCGCCTGTCATCACTGTGACTGCAGTGAGGAATTGGCTCGGCACACGCTGACGCTTTGCTCCACTTGGGCGACGCAGAGTCGGGCCCTCATTGCACTCATTGGAGTGGATCTCTCGCTACCGGCCGTCATACGCTCCATGGCCGGTAGTGACAGGAATTTTATTATACAATTAGTATTCTGCAGAATACAAGAGCAATTTTCTTAGGCCGAAATTTTGTGCTAAACAACCAAGGCTTCAAGTAAGACACAGGTATCTCGTACTACTGCTCTAGGCATGATGGGCTCTCATGAGCATAGTATCCTTACATAAATTTTTGATTCGATTTTTGTTAACTAAGTTGTTAAACAAATGCCTACTAATATCTGAAGTATTGATTCTCTGATGCGTTGCCAACCATAAACCCTTACCTCTATGAAGCTCTTGATCATTTTGCCCTCGTAGCATACTCTTAGTTGAGTCACAAATTTTAATCGGTATGAGTCCGACAAGGCGATATCCGAAGGGGTTTTCACACGAAAAAAAAAAACTCTTAATATATATACTTCTGTAGTTAACAAAGCAGTTAAGATGTACTTAACTATAACTAAACTTTTAAACATGCCCTAAACTTCGAATAAATACACACAAATTAAATTGTTAGGAGGACGACAGTCTACGAGTATTTACGATTTTGCACATACTCATATTTATTTTCAGCAAAGCACTCGCATTTATTCGACATTCATAACGGAAAACCAAACTTTTTTGTTATCCATTGAAACTTTTCTAACTTTTTTTTATTACAACGTAAAAACTTTTGCTTTTGTGTATATTTTTATATTCGTATTATGATGTTACTCTCGTCAAGTATGCATGAATATTATGAAGTTATGTTCTAAATGATATTATCATTATCTTAAAACAGCCATATTATAAAACATTTTAGCTAAATAGTCAGTCCAAATCTATGTAATCTATGTTCGTAAACGCATAACTTGAAAACGACATGACAATAATAAAATATCTGGAAAATAACAAATAAAATTCGAGGTAAACTGAAAGTGATTATTCCCATGTCAAAGACAATGTATCAAGTCAGCTAGTAGACAATAATTATAGTAATGACGAACTAGACTGTCTTGCAAAAATAATCCAACCTAATTTAATACGCGAGTACTGTATATAGTTTTTCCATGTAATTTAAACAAATTGTTTGAATTTTGACATGCAAACGTCTGTCGGGTCAGGAAGTAGACAATAAATAAAGAAAGTAATGACGATTTAAACTATCTTGCAAAAATAGTCCGACCCAATTGAATATCTATGTAGGTAATCATCAATGCATACAAAACAACAGTTACAAATACAATTTAAAATATTGTGTGATACACAGACATTTAAACATCTTTTGCGACAATTTATTTCAAAGTTAAAATAATTGTTTTCATACATACATACGAACATACATGCGCGTGGAAACGGTCGCAGGTATAACTATAATAATAACTTCATCCATGGTCGGTTTAGTTTTCGACATATCGGAGATTGCAGTAAGGCTTGAAAACAAATGGTTGGGATCGAAAACGCTGACGTGAGGCAATAAGTGGTAACGAAGGCTTTGATGAGTTCTTGGATCCGGACGTAATGTCTGAAATGATCATATTATTTTGGGGTTCCTTTTTCAGTTCATATTTATTTTAGTTTTAAGGTACGAGAGGCTCTTAAAAAATTATATCTTAAACTTAATAATAATATTTTTGTGAAGTCGTTCTAGGGAATTCGCTCAATTATAACGATGTTTATGTGTATACAAATGTCAAAGGTTTATTCTTAGTCTTTAGCTATCTAAAACAAGTTAATTCATTGTTCCATTATTGGGTTAATCGTAAATTAGATTTTAAGAGATCTGGGAAAATTTGTCGATAAATCAAGTATAGAATCTTATTTGCCACAAGGAATAACCTTGAGAATTGTTGACGACCCCAAGCTCACAAACTATAAAATAACCTAAACTAAAACTTAAGCCTTACAATGAGAGACTTTGTACTACTTGTATTGTGGTCTGTATCCTTTGAATTTCTTGATTTGTTTAAATGCTTACGCATTTATATAGCTAGTTTAAGTGGTGTATTGAGAATTACACATATAAAAAGAAACATCTGTTAACATCATTAAATACATAGTCAAAATCTGACAAAGAGTTAAATTCAAGTTTGGACTTGTTTATTTTTATAAATATACACTGTAATTAATTACTACCACAATTTAGAACATTGATAAATGATTTTTAAGCTTCCATCATTGTTAGTGTTCTTAAAAGGAAAAATACGTATTTGTGTATATTAATGTGCGCTAAGGGTTAAAATACTTCTCACGATCTGAAGTTTAAGAAATGTAATGTAAAATGTATTTTTCTATTTTTGATGTTAACGGCCAAGTAGTCATATACTGTATACTTTCTACAGTTCCAACAGTTATATTTCTGCATTACCAAGAAGTGAACCAATTCTTGACATGTCTTCCTTCTAGGATCTATAGGACAAAGCCTTTTTCTGAGTCTTATATATGTTTGAACATTCATATAAGCTCAGGCTAGTTAACTATATCAAAATTCAGAGAAAAGGGGAATCTACTTCCTATTACCTCTAAGCCGAACTTAATACTACTACTTTTTACGTATAGGTATGGTTCAAACATCGCAAACTGGTAACAAAAAACTCTGGTAAAATAAATGTACAATTTATGAATTAGCGAGTCGTTAAAAACTACTAACACAGTGGACTCCCATATTTTCTGCTAAACATAAACTATATATGGCCCGGCTACTACTTCGATACTACTACTACTTCGAACTAATATTAATAATGTAAGACAAATGTTGTGTATCCTAAACTAATAGGCTTCACTTATTTGTATGTTTATTGGTTATCTTCTAACGAACAAACCTGAAATCGATCGATAGCCTGTGAGGTTGGGAAATAACATTGACTACTTCAAATTATGAAAAACATAGCATGAAGAACCTCAGATTATGGACGCCAATTATCTTCTCCTAAAATTAAGTCCAGACACTTGTTTAATTGGAATCTACCGCCCACCAGGCCAAACAAAGACCAATAACTTTATAAACTCCATCGATACACTCCTTTCTAAACTAACTGCCTATAAAAACATCTTCCTTTGCGGCGACGTAAATATCGATATAACTCCGAATAGTACCGATAGACGATCATACGACTACCTAAATGTCCTTGCAGGTCATTCCATGCTTCCCGGTTATACTGTCCCAACACACGGACGCACATGCCTGGACCATATCATCATAAAATCTAAAGTGAGCCCAACCTGCTTTATATTCGAGTCTTCAGTTACTGACCATGAATGTGTAGCTGTTAGTTTTAGTCCTAAAGTCCGTCCAGTCTACTGCAATAATCAAACATACTCGGTTGATTTCACGCGCCTCGACGATTCAATTCACAAAATTAACTTTGAAAATATTCTTGAGTGTAGTGATGCCAACGAAGCCACAGACCTTTTAGTGACATACCTAACTACTGCGATAAAAGAGAATACTCGCTTGGTTATCACCCCTGGAAGGCAACGGATAAAGAAGCCTTGGGTTACTAAAGGGTTATTGCGATGCATGAAAAACCGAGATAATCTTTATAAAAAGTTGAAAAGCGATCCAGATAATGAGACTTTGAAGATTACTTACAAACGCTATCGGAATTTTTGCTGCCACCTTATAAAAAAAACAAAACAAAACTATGAGAGAAGTGAGATTGAAAGTGTAAGAGGTAACAAAAAACAACTATGGGAAGTTATCAAAACTATAAGCGGCTCAAATAAATCGAGAGATCACTCTTCTTGTCTCATTACATCCAATAATTGGCAGGAGAGCTTAAATAAAGTTAATAGTTTCTTTGCTGAGGTTGGAAAAAACCTTGCTGAACGCATTGTCTCGGCTAATCAACGCGGACCAATGACCCCCGATGATTCCTTAACAGGGCCCCTCAATTCATTTGTCATCGTACCCACTGACGAAGAGGAAGTCTTCCTTCTTGTTAAAAACCTTAGGGACAAGTGTGCCGTGGGAATAGACCAGATATCTGGAAAAATTATCAAAAAATACATACACTATCTTGCATCTCCACTTGTCCACATTTGTAATTTGGCTGTGTCAACTGGTGTCTTTCCTAGGGCATTTAAGACTGCTGTGATTAAACCCATCCATAAGGGGGGGGATAGGGACTGTGTCGGGAATTACCGTCCCATTTCCATTTTACCGACGCTGTCGAAGATCTTGGAACGTCTAATAAACCGACAGTTAATAAGATACTTGGAGACAAAGAATCTCATTTCAGCTGCACAATTTGGCTTTCGTCGTGGTATGTCCACTAATGATGCGGTACACGAGCTTTTACATACTGTCATAACAGGTATTGACGATAGGAAAAAATGCTTAACGGTGTTTCTTGATCTAGCAAAAGCCTTCGACACAGTCTCTATCCCGGACCTAATACATAAGTTGGAAGGAATTGGTGTAAGAGGAGTTCCCTTAAAACTGTTGAAGGACTACATGACGGACAGAAGACAAAGAGTGAAAATTGCCAATAGGTTAAGTGATGAGCTTCCGGTCAAATTCGGTATACCGCAGGGGAGTATTCTTGGGCCAACATTATTCTTGGTCTATATGAACAATCTTTGCAAGATCCAACTCCATCAAGGAAAAATAATCGCTCTTGCAGACGATACTGCTCTTTGTTTTAGTGGTGATTCTTGGGAGGAAGTTTTTGACACTGCACAGAAGGGTTTTGATACAGTGTGTCAATGGTTGCAATCAAATGTCTTGACTCTAAATGTGTCAAAGACTCAATATGTTGCATTTGCACATAGGTCAAACCTATTGGCTCCACCATCTTTCACTATTTCTGCTACTACATGCATCCCTGGCCTCTCCTTGAACCAATGTCCCACTCTTCAAAGGACTGAAAATGTTAAATATCTCGGTATTACCATAGACCAATTTTTGACATTTAAGCCTCACATAAACATCCTTGTGACTAGATTACGAAAACTTATCTACATATTTAAAGCTCTACGACATGCAGCAGATCAACGAGTTATCAAGATGGTTTATTATGCCCTTTGCCAATCGCTCATCGATTATTGTATTACATCATGGGGAGGTGCAGCTAAGTCTCATCTTATTGAAGTTGAGCGAGCACAACGAGCAATACTCAAAGTAGGTGCTGGTCTTTCTTTCCGTTTTCCCACAGTCGATCTTTACAATAAGTGGGATGTTCTGACGGTTCGACAAACTTTTATTCTGTATACGGTGCTGAAAAAGCACTCTTTATTACAATATGATCAGGACTTGTTCAAAGATAAGCGTCGAAAGGGAACAGTCTGCCAACTCAAACCTTTCAACTCATCCCACTCACAACGATTTTTCTGTTTTATGGGTCCCTACCTATACAATAAATTAAATAAAATCCTAAACATCTATCCTCAACTAAAATCAACATGTAAAACGTCGATTACCAAATACCTTAAAACCTTGGACTATGAGGCTACTGAGAACCTTTTGATCACCTACAGTTAGCCTAGGAGGTTCGCACCACCAAATCACATGAGTTCTCATGAGCTCTCACACTCCAAACACTAAATATACACACTCTAACACACACTACAGCACAACAAATGGGCTCCGGTTTACAATTACATTTTCAATTACATTTTTAAAATTTATTTTTTTCTTTTTTAATCTTTTATTGTCTCAATTTCTTTTATTGCTGCGGGAGGGCCCTGGTGACCTGTGATAACAGGTTTTTTAAACCTACTTCAGGCACCAGACTCTTACAAAGTTAACTGACTATTGTTGCATCTCTGTTAAAATAAGGAAAAAAAACTTTTCTGAGAGTGAATAAACAGATTTATTATTATTATTATAGCGGTGGTAAAAAAATAAGTTGACATAGATAGAAACAGATAAAGAAGACTTCACAAAAAACTCTAATAAACAGGTAAAGCTAATAAGTAAAAATATTAGACGCTACTCTACTCAGTAATTTGTTTTTAATTGCGTTCTGATAAAATATTGCAAATTGCTTTTGCAGTATATTGCATGCTACATTGTATTATGTTGAACAAACATTCAGTAAATAAACTACATACAAATGTATATCGCATATGTTTAATTTATCAAGCAAAGACAGGCTTCCCAAAATAAAAGAATACAAGGAAAAGGAAATGAAAAACCGCTGCCAATTCATTCATGTGATGTGAATAAGGTGACGGCTTTGCGCAAAGATTAGTTTTGATAGTGACACTATTGGGATATTTGTAAATGACAGGTTGATTATGCTAAGCTTTCATTTATATATTATTGTATCATTTTAATTGCTGTATCGATACTTCGTAGAGATTCAATGTGTACTGTTTCTTTAAGATAAAAAGACAAAATGCAGTTAAAGCATAGGTTTGCACAATACGGGTTAATTAAAAAGTAAATACTAATAGATCATTGTGCTGATCTGCGTAGGATTTGTTTTTATAAATTCAATTTTATATATACATTTAACTTTGACCGATGTCAAAGACTTAAATAATAAATTTGATTTAAAGGTTCATAATTAAGTCAACTCGTAAGGAAGATGCCATACTCCCTAATGTTTCTTAATCATCATTTTACATTTAACAGCCTACCAACGGGTAATTTGTACAAAAGACAAACAGACTGGCGGCGTCGTTAGACTTTATCGATTTTGACTTATTTAACTTGTATGTTCTACGATAATATCCAAACCATAACGTCCGTTCAATTTGGAGACATCAAATCGTTATAACCTTTGACAACCTTTTCTATAGATACATGTATATACAATATCGCGTAATGATGCACTCCTAATGATCGGAACAGGGTTATTTATCTTCATAAAAATCAGATGGCGATTTTTCGTGTTCACTGACATGTTTTTATTTCTTTGCAATTTCTTTTGGGAAGTTTCATGTGCTTCAAGTTACCCTTACCCTTACTACTTAGTTCATGTAAGTTGATTATGGACGTATAAAGTGGTAGTGGTGTTTACATGAAATTAAAAAAAATAGGGACCAACCGTCTCTCAAGGAGCAAGCACACGGTCCTCCTGATGGTAAGCTATTTCCGAAGCCAGGCTTTACTGATTTTAGTCATGTCTTTCTCCGTTTCAGTTGGAGCCTAGGTTGCGTTACTCTACTTTCGTACTAAATAAGCTACTTTCGTTGATCGGACGTACTTAGCAGAAAGGTAGCTTTAGGAGTGAACCCGTGATAGTACCATTCGGTCAAAGTAATCTGCGGTCTACTACTAACTACCTTAACTACCTTAAGAATTGTCCTGGTATGGCGGCACTTTGAATTACAAGAAAAGTTTGAAATTTTATTCCTACAATTAGGTCACTCATTCTACTAATCCTACTAATATTATATAAGTTCATGACGATGTATGAATGTATGTATGTATGGATGTTTGTTACTTTATCTGAACCAATTGCGATGAAACTTGGTATGTAGATAGCTGGAGACCTGGATTAACGCATAGGCTACTTTTTATCCCGATATTCCCAAGGGATCGGGACTTACGCGGTTGAAGCCGCGGGGCGCTGCTAGTTAATAATAATAACAAAATGTTGGATGCCGATAGAAGGTGTTCAAATAGAGTTTTTAAATAAAACATTAGGATGATGAAAATTCCAACATATAAGGACGTATTTCTTATGGATCAGTAGGTAGTCCCTCCACGGTGAAGGTATACCACTGAGAGTTGACTGTTTCGTATTAAAAATTACAAGAAAATGCGAGCGTAGTAAAACTTAGTCCTTATGGACTCCGTTTGGAGTGGCAGTTCCATTAAATAAAACTTCTTTATCCATTAAAAAAATTAAATATACAAGATGAAATATAAACTGCAACCGCATTTTGTACGTTTTATTAAGTAATGCGTTGAATTTAGAAAAGTATAATGAGAAACCAACAACAACCCAAAATCAGTTAAAACTACAAATGTAATGAAACTGTTACAAAAGTATAACCGAGTCGAAACTTATGGGTGATTTTTCAAATTCAGGTTTTCTAATGAAACAACAAAATGAATAATTATAAAGTCAAATTTAAGTTTACAACGAAATCAAATTAACATCATACCCAGTTTATAACTTGATAACCACAAAACCAATTTTCAGGCAGCATTGTTCGGTCACATTATTAGCTTTTGTTTTATTAAAATTGGTTTACTAACTTCAAAGTTATAGATATAGCCAAAATTTTCTGTGAACTCTTAAACATCTCGTTTAAGCATCATACTAAATGGAATTTCAAGGAAATTAAACAAGACCACGACCCAAGACCATCCAAATCCAAGAACTGTACAGCTACGCAGTTCATGTCTTATGTTTTTATTCTTATCTAATTTTATTCATCATAGGGCCTATGGGTCTTGTGGTTAGTGATCCTGAATGAAGCCAGAGATCGTGGGTTCGATTTCAACTCAAAACAAATAATTGAGTTATGAGCACGATCATTTGCTCTGTGTCTGGATGTAATTTATCTATAATAAGTGTGTATTTAGAGATATATAAATGTTTACCAGTAGTCTGGTTACCATAGTTCAGGCTCTGCCTAGTTTGAGGTCATACGGCCGTTGTGAGGTGTCTCAAGTTATTATTAGGTATATATGTATACGATAAGATGAATAAAGGGTTGTCTATTTTTATATGGTTTTAAACTGATGTGAAAAGTTTAACTAATAGTAAAAGTTTTAGGTTTAAAACTATTAGGGGAAAAAATAATGAAATCATGCTTTGAAACCTGAGTAATCCGAACAAATATTGGATATAACAAAGTAACTTTGTTTCTAGTACTTTTTTATGACTAAACCGATGGATAACAAATTTCACTTGATAAAGAAGTAAACTACGATCTGCATAAAATTTTGGATACTTTCAGGTAATACGTAACAAGCAGACATGAGTATTAAACCCCAAGTAAAGGCACTAAACAAAAAATATGACGGAGGGGTATTATGATTATCCTCAATACGGCCCATAATTCCTCACTTGCTAACTGCTTGCGTTGATGGGTAATGTTGGAGCAACGAAACAATATAGTTGATTAAATTATAATGTCCAATGAATTTTCAATGTAGATTATTACAAATAGACACACGACTATAGCTAGGTACGTATATCGCTAGGAACGTGACGGTCAGGGGTATGCAACTGCCATACAATCGGGTCCAACAAAAATATGCATAGAAAGTGCTGTCACCTATAGATTACTGTACCTAAAACTAAAGCTTAGTTTTCAGTTTAAGTTTATAGATGGTACTTTACTATTTATTATAAATTATCGTAAGAAAATACTAAAAATTTAAAAAAAATCTTGAAATAAAATTTGAAGAGAAAATAAACACAATTTAATTACTTCCATGTAATTTATAATTAAATGATATTAAATTAGTCTGTAAGTATTTTTGACAAAAGACTGATTGACGTTGATTCGGTTACCCTCTTTACAAACGGTTTTAAAGTTTCAAAATTTGATAACTGCCTATTGTGTTTAGGTATTTTTACAAAGAAATTCTGGACTGTGCTTGTTTCTGTGATATCTTCTTAAAAAGTTTAACCCTGCTTATCCATTGGACTCGTGCTATGCGTCATATACCATCAATTCTACTATTCTTTACTGAATTTGGTTTACGTGTGAATTTGGATATTGAAAGTGCAAGTGCGAGGAACCAGATGCAAACAAATTTAAAATACTATAATTGAAAAAGTCAACATGTTTTGCAATTTTTCTTTGCTACAATGTACTGATCATAAAAACAAACTTGATGCCTATTTAACATAACGTTAACAAACTACTTAACGGTAAATTAAGCTGTGATTCTTCAACTGATCCAAAATATTTTATGGCTTGCATTACAATAATGCAAGCCATAAAATATTTTAAGACCCACGATCATAAAAGAAAAAAGATTATATAAAATTACATTCACCGTTTTTGAGTTTTATTTCATTTCTATCGAACCTTTTTCTTTAGTGAAGTAGTCTAAGTTTTGCAATATTTTTATTTTTTTACTTTTCTTGTTTAGTGGATAATGGCATTGTAAAACTTAGCTCATTTGAAAATAAACATTTAAATAATTTTGAAATACTGTAAAGAGCCATCTACCGGCGCTTAGTTTAAATGAAATGATTTCCAACTGATTGGCATATCTATCTCTAGTTATTAGTGTAAAATCTATGGTGACGGTTTCAATATTCGACCGCTCCGTCCGACTGCCGCACAAGAAGTGTCGAGCATGGCGCTCGGCTTTTAAACATTGACTCCGTCAAGCGCCGACAGGTGGCGTTGGCGTTGCGGGTATGACGTAATTGCGACAAATATATAATCTGATAAATAATTTTTAATAATAATAATAACTTCACACATCTCACACACTAATGAATGTGATATTGGAAGAAGAATGTTGTCGGTTGCTTACATCTCGGTCGAGATTTTACAAAAAGTCAGTGTTACTTAACACTCGATAAATTGGAGTAATCGAATGAAATAGCAATCTAAGAATAATGATTTATTGAATCATTCACAGGATAATAAACCTTTGACCGAGTTAGAAAGGTTACAGGTTATGAGGCCTTAATTCACTCATAAAGTGTGATGTGTCTTGGTCCGTTATGGTTTTTCGTACTTTATATATCTGAAAGTCTTCATCGGATTATTATAATATTTAAATGATCACACTATAAGATCTATTCCAAAGGTTTTGGTCAGAAGTGTGCGTGGTTTTGAATAAGAATTAACTTAATGTATTATACCGCTAAAATAATTTAAATTACATAATCTTTTTTTTTTTTTTAAAAGACAACTCCGCATTAGGAATTTCTCCTGTGTCGCGGGGGACTTTACAAACATACAAACAACGGACACAAAGAACACCCAGACTCAGGTGGGAATCGAACCCACGACCTGTAGCATAGCAGTCAGGGTCACTAACCACTAGGCCAACAAGCCAGTCAACTGCTAATTTGGTACGACAACCATAAATGTCGGTGTTTGTTAGCGCAAAAACTTATATAATTATATTTATTTACGGAAACGGAAGGTAGGACGCCCCCCAGCCAGATGGACCGACGACCTGAAGAAGGTAGCAGGGATGGACTGGATGCGGCAGGCGGAGGACCGGGTGCTGTGGCGCACATTGGGAGAGGCCTATGTCCAGCAGTGGACTATGATAGGCTGATTGATTGATTTATTCACGTTTCGTAGTGTCACGTTTCACCTATCACCTATCCTACCACAAATTTAAGTTAATAAGAAAGACACTTATAAATATAGCAAGCTGTAGAAACATATCTTAATGTTGATATAACAAATCGGTTGAAGAGAACACCAGCGGCAATGCACAAGCTAATCATTAAGATTGAAGGTACAGCAATTCAAATATTCTAAACGGTTTAGTAAAAAAAAACATATAAACATTCTTCTAAAATCTTGGATATAGCACCATACAATACATAAGGGTCTAATAAAGGACTTCCTACGTCTGATATCTCACAGATTTAAAAATTAAAGTCCAGTTTCAATAAAAATTCGAAGCTTTACTAAAATAATCCTCACAAAAATAAAAATACGACTACAATATTTGTATAGCACGTTCGAAAAGAGACAGTCAGACAGAAATCGTACAGTCAATATAGGTTTCATAAAGTCCGATATTTTCCGACTTTTTTTACTACATAATATACGTGTTATCTAACTACAGTTGAATGGGTGGTTTGATTTGAAAACAAATTTCTATTTAAATAAAAACTTACCAAAGTTATTGTTTCGTATTAAACACAAGTTTTAGCGTCGATTTTAATAACTAAGAAAATAAATCACTAGGCCTATGACGTACCTTTGACGTTAACTTAATAGTTTAGGTATCGTAGTCACACTTCAGAGGTTTCGGGGTTAATGTTACAAGTCAGAGCATTTAGTTGGCAAACCTAGCATGGCGTAGATAGTTATTTTGAAAAAACTGGTTGACCCAAGGCATATTTTCACAATATAATTACAGAGATATGTACATGTCCAGTCACTAGCAAAGATCGCTAAACGCATACCACATTTATACATACGACAGGAGATTTTAGTAGTCTAAAAAATTTGAATGTGTAAAGCGTCAGTTGAATATAAAACGTGCACAGTGACCACCTTACTGACAACGTCTCTCCGCGCCAGGGCTAAACACTAGTAACAGTATAGTAACCTAAAAACCGCGGGACCATGCAACTTTTTTTATAAATATATGTACATATCATTGCAATTAACTATCGCTTAGTGGGATGGCTTATGTAAGTGGCAACGTTTTTTGAGTAAACATACGTCGAAACAATTAATTTGTTGCGACGTATTCGACTGGATTAACCGATACTTTCCGAATTTTATACGTTTTTGAGAATTAATGAAAGAATGATCCCAAATCATGTTTTTTTCAGAAATGGAAAGAAGTCGTTTAAAATTAACTTTAAAGAAAAGAATATACATTTTTTTATGTTTGTGACAAACTTTTTAATACAAATTCATTTCTTGGATTCTCATTAAGTAATCCTTAAGTTTAAAGTCTGACTATATTCCTCAAAACTATTGAGTAAAAAACATGAAAGAGCCCTCATGAAGTACAAAGAAAATAAAAGAAAGTAAAGAGCTTATCAACTGGGTGTTTTAAAGTTTTCTTAACATCATAAGTTACAAAGCATACTGGGACTTAGTTCAAAACTATTATTAAAGCTTTACTATAAAAGAAATGGGTTCTTTTACAATAAATCTTTAATAACTATAACATAATATTTAGTTTTATCCAAAACAAAAAGTAACATTGTTATATTAGACATTATATGTTTGAGTGATGTTAGGAGCCTATCATCCTTCCTTATCTATCGAAGCCGACATTGATCATAGAAGTATACCCACTTACGAGGATGATGGATGGATAATCTTTGGGACACTATTGGATTAGTAGTAGATTTATAAATAATCGCGTTCTTGGTGATTCGGTAAAGGAAAACTTAAAAAAAACCCCTTTTACATACAATTTTAATGTTAAAGATGACACATGCAGTAAGTATAAAAGTATTCATCATATTTTCAGACGTTTTATGGTGCCATGTGAATGAAAATAATTATAATTAAACTCTTACACAAAATCTGTGATGTCCTAAAACTGATGGTATTAAAGAAAAGTTTATTTTTATTAAGGGGTGCTAAATTTGACTAAAAGAAAACAACAGCACTAAACATTACCTTTTTAATAAAAAACCGATTCATGTTTTCCTTTGACCAGTTTTCATAAAGCGAGAATAATATAAGACCCATTCCAATATAATCAATGATTTCTATTGTCGTTCCCTTCTTTGGGAACAATTCATCTGTCAATGTCACGCCTACAGACTTAAGTTAATTAATGAAAATGAGGGTTTTCTACGACTTTATTATTGGACTTAACAAAACTGTACGCCTTTTGGCCAGTAAAAGAAAATAGAAAAATTTAGGACTACTACTTTGCATACCAGGAAAATATAATTAAAACACAAAAATAGAAACTAAACAAAGTAACATTCGAATTCAGAGCGCTGAAATCATTCGAATTCAATGTTTCCTGGTTATTTTTTTCATTTGTCCATGAAAAAACTCACTGATCGGTTGCTAATTTGTTAGATATTCGGGACTGCACAGCCCTGGAATGTGAAATTGTCGCATTCAAACCATGCAATGCTTTTTTTTAACCACGACGTTGTATAGTTACAATGATATAATAAAATTACATTTTCTTACCCACTGCTACCTTGCAAATTCAGTGATGATTAATTTAGCCATTAAATTTTAAGAACTCTCCCATGAGCGTTAGTCTTTTGGCAGTCATTCCTTTATTGCTTTGGTTAAAAAAAATCTGACATGTTCTCTTCCGTGTTCTTTTATTAACTAGTTGATCAATGTCATGGTACATAAAATACTCTACTTATTATTATAATATTAATTTTTTTAACAAATTTAAGATCTGTAAATTTTACAACATTTTATGGGACTGAGAGACATTTTATGAAACCGTCAAAATCTGTGGAATTAGAAATTCCATAGATATTGCCGGTGTCATATCAAAATAATAAATACGTGGTTGGAATCTGTGAATATTAAATCCATAAAACACCTTGATCCCTATATCCATCGCATTACGTGTCAACAGAGGGGGGACTTTTGTATAACTAGGAGTACCAGTTTTGGCGTAAATATCATAAATCAACCCGAGTTAGTGTTCGATAGCGTCCATCTACTAACCCAGATAACTCGTAAACTGGAATATCACCGCAAAATACGTTGGGCTCTAACCGCCGAATTGTGTCGATTCTATATTAGAAGTAAAAGAAGGGGATAAGTAAGATACTACGACATAAATTTTATTTTTACACGACCTGAGGGACACGTTTTTGTATTGAGTACAAGCTGTTTTGATAAATGTGAGGTAAATGGTTCTGGCTTCGAAAAAATAGCAACAAGTATGTCAGGTGAGATAATCCAAAACAAAGATATAATAAAAACAAATGTTCGTATCGGTGAACGGGAATAATGGTAAAAAGTTTTTATGTCATATATTTATATGTTGTATATTATAAAAGTCTTATTTGTTTGATTTAGGCTTAATGATGTTTTAGCCATCAAGTAATGTGTAAAATGTATTTACATTTCTTCTTAAACCAATTTAGAAAGTTTGTTTTAATATCACTAGGTTAATAAATTAATTTAAAACTTGTCTGCTGTCAAGCGACATATATACGAGTTCATACATTGTCAGCCGTGTAAAACCTTTTTATAACCAGTAATAAAAATTTTTTTAGTGCATTCACACAAAAGATATACAAAACTTACATTTTAAGAACTTCCCGTGTTATACTGTCATAAGGTATAATCATAAACGATTCTTTATAAAACATTTTACATATCTGTTCTAAAAAAAATGTTACCCACATTTGCAATGCCGATTCTGAGTTTGGGATCCCCAGACTCAACATAGTTTCCAGACGTTTTAACTCCGCGCTGAAATACTGCTTACGCTGTGTTCAGCAACCATTCTACTCTTGAAGATGACTAATAGTTAAATTTTTCATACAAGTAAATTAAAAAACAAGAACTCAGTCCGCCTTATTGTAAGCTGCCAATTAACACTTACAACAATGATGTCACTTATGTGTTGGTCGTCTTATTCCTTTTTTTCATGGAACTTTGTTGCCCTTAACTAACTTCTTGTCTCTAAACACATTACGCTAATAGTGCTATTTAAGCGATCTCTATATAAGTGAAATATTTGTCCAAGTCGGGCGACCCAAAGTAGTAGAAATTTGCTGAGTCCTAGCTATTTTGAAAGTGAGAAGTTTTTCCGATGAATTTATATACCCAGTCTTAGTCTTGATAAAGAAATGTTAAAGTAAAAAATAAGGCTGCTTTTACTATTTTTACGTCGTTCTTGCTAAATAAAATATTCATAACTTTACTTTGCAGCGCAAATCTAAAATAGCCTTTCAAAGTCTTGAGACTCACATCGCATCGTTGGAATAACTTTTTTTTTTATGATAACTAGACACATCTCACACACGACCATCTGATCCCAAACTAGGCAGAGGCTGTACTATGGTAACCAGACTGCTGATAAACATACTTATATTTTTCTAAATACATGTATATTATGGATAAATTACACCCAGACACAGAAACAAATAATCGTGCTCATCACACAAATATTTGTCCTGGGTGGGAATCGAACTCACGACCTCTGGCTTAGCAGTCAGGGTCACTAACCACTAGACCAACAGGCCAGTCAAATTTGAATTTGTATTGGAATAACTATATTGCACAACAAATTGCTATTACAAGTGTATACTTTGAAAATACTGTCCCCGTGGTATAATGGATTGTGCTTTCTAAAATTTCATTGCAATTTTTTCAACCTTTTTAATTTAAAATTTCAATTATACAACACAAATTCCATTAATTAAAAAAACGAATGAAAAGTATTCAACATTCTTTTGTTATCATTTTTAATTAATTAAAGATTTCCATTAAAAAGCCGATCAAAAACTAGGGTCAGCGCTAAAAAAATAATAGTATTAATGAAGAAAATCTTGGTATCTGAATGTATTTGGTACAAAATTGGTATTATCTAATAATAATATATGTAATTAATGAACTAATCTCATAACTTATTTATGATTGTTATGGTATAGTGTGCGCTAGCCTTATATCATTATTTGTTACCTATTTTTGTACAGGTAGTATTAACCCATTCTTAATATAAAAAAATAGTACTTACACGAAAACGCATCACATAACCGTCAACGCCTTCTCCCTTTGGGGGAAGCCTTGCTGCTCCCCACTAATGTTCGATTCATATTACTAATGATTATTTAGATAAAAATATTCTCTAATGAAATTATAACGTTAGACAATTGCTGCTACAAACTACAATGCTAATAAAATAGCGGTGAGGTAAAATCATCAATTATTCTGAACATCATGTCATGATGAGTCATGACTCGAAAAAAATCGTCAGGTCTAACTGAACTCATCTACCATATTATGCCTGTAAGTTACGTAAGTCCGAGTAAGAATTCGAGTCTCACTCTAAAGTTCATTTTCCTTTCGATACGAGACTCGCGATGAATAAAGAAGCCGAAAATGTAGGGCACTTCTGTTTCGGCTCGACATTGTCCGGAAGTAACAACGAAAAGAAAGATATTAATTTTAATAATGATAATTTGGGACATAGTACACAGCGCTCCCTAGACCCAAACTTAGCATAGCTTCTACTAAACGGATACAAGCTTCGATAGGTAGCTTTTTTTGAAACACACACAGAAACAGCCACACCAGAGGAAATAGACATATAAATATTTGCGTTCACCTGCAATCGAATCCGTAACGTTGCGAATTTTCTTTTTAATTTAAATTTGTATTTCATGTTCATGAAAAGATTAAAACAAACACCAAAATCATTTCAATTTGATTGATGACTGGGTAAAAACATCAAATGAATGTCGAATTTCAATTGTTCGTATAAGTTGGAGTAAACAAAACTATAAATCATTGTCTAAAATCAGAAAACAGCAAAACAAAATGTATTCTATCGTGTCAATGACTGCTCGCATCAAGAATAAAGGCTGTTGTAATGCTTTTGCCCAATCTTTTACCATGGTAGATTTGATGGTACCAAGATAAATTTAGTTTTCTAAGTTTCAGGCAGCTGCAACAAAAACTGTTTCTTAGTGTTTATCTTGTTCGTGTAGGAATGTTTTTTGTATGAACAAAATAGTTAATTACTTAAGTCAAAGTTTCCTTTTTAAACTTGTACTTAGGTTAACGTAGCTAATGACATTAATATTATTATAATAATTACTCAACCGAAATACAACCTAAATACCTAAAACTAATTTTTTCTATAAAGTGCTTGTTCATTAATTTCAAGAGTATTTGACCTTTTGAGGTAAGTTTACTACCAAGTTGGGTTTGAAGTAACTCTTTAAACGCCCTTGTTTCTTTCTGTGTAATCTTTTGGCAAAAACTGTAAATAAAAACAAAATAAGCAAATAAACAATCCTCATTTGTCATATAAAAATGTTTTTTTTGGAAGACATATTTTATCTGTAAGTAAAAGTTATTTAAATGTATATAACTTAACGGAAAATGATTAAGAGTAGATACTCGTGCAAAAGAAAACGCATTGGCGTTTTATCAAATTGCATTAAACCATTCAACTCCTAAAAGTTTACGGCGAAGCCTTTTGTTTGGTTTAAGAAAACATCATGTTTGCCAACATTTCTTACGGCATTATAAACTTAAGGTGTGCTGTAATATTTTTATAGTCTGCGGCGTTGTATATATTTTAATTATTTAGTTGTTTCATCGCTATAAAGAACTCTGATAATATTCATAATTTTCAGAAAGCAGAAGCAAAAAAAGTCCATGAAAGATCCTGTGTTTATTTGATTTATTTTAAGAAAAATAAACCTCATCTGCAAAAGGAAATGAAGGCATACGTATTCCTGAAGCTAGGATAAAAACCAATTGGATGAAGAAGCTCGTTCCAGTAATTGTACTCAAAGGTCAAATTATTATTAAAATGTCATTGTGCACTTCTATATTAAAATCTTTCAACGATAAGGAATATATTAACCCACTTCAAATATGGAACAAGTTTAAAGATTCATTTGTTTGTTTCTCATCACGGTCATCCATTGATTTCTACTCGCCTTGAAGGTGAAATATCTACAAAATTTCTCATATGTATATTATGTTTTTTTATTTAATTTTTTGTAAGGGCGTTTAAATTATAAATTTAAAAAAACAAGTAAATTTAAAGTAATTTTCACTTGCGGTAAGCAAGTGAAAATTATTAAGTTACATATTTTTCTACCGAATATATATATTGCTCATCAATGAAATGAGCAAAACAGCTTGTGATAGTAAGTGACCTAATTTCGAACTTATATAACAAGTAAGATTTTAGTATTTTGTAACTATTAAATAAATTAAACTCAGGTATAGTAAATTTATTCTAGTTTCCAAAGATGCGCTAGGTCATTAAGGTCGTGAATATCTTGCATTAAATTTCCCTCTTGAGGTTATAAAACTGTATGAGTTTAACAGTTAACAGATCAGATGAGATCAAGAAATTTTATTTTTAATTCTAAAATGACAAGAACAAACATATACATAAGAAAAATACATAGTGACAAGCGATCTTTCCAGCGGCTGCCCTAATATTTTCCTTGAGGAATAAGTACAAGCGTAATGGTTATAATATGTTAATTTATGATAACCAAATGTAAATAGGTACGGTATCGGTATTTATAGCGAAACTTTCGTTAAATATTTTAAGTTGATATAATAATTTTCAGTAAATGAAAAGTAATTTTGCTTCAAATATATATATTTCTACGCCTTTTTACAATTGAATAGTCTATGTAATATAACACGATCATACTATGATCACTAATTCGCGATTTCGCGTATTAAGGCTCCCTTCAGTTTTTGAAGTCGTATGTTTCGTCGTCATAAAAATCGTAACATTTCAGCCGTATTTACAACAATTATCTCCTATGACAACCAATAATAAGACAGATACCCGACTAGATTTGACCCAATTGATTATTTACAAGACAATAAGTCAACAAGAGTCGCCACTTCCAATAATAAATTAATCAGCGTATTACTGAGGGTATTTATATATTTCACCAGGCCGTAACCTTTGTGATGTAAATAGAATAAACAAATGAATGTCGACTTTCTTAAAAGAAATGGGTGGTCATCAGTCATATTTGAACAATGGAAACTATTAAGAAATCAAGATAGATACTAGAAAAACTTGTCTAGTTATTCCCCAAAATCGTAACTACCGAGAACCGTTGCAAACTAAATGAATTGATATTATAAAAGTGTAAATCTAATTTATGTATTAAATTATTGTTTTGATCTTT
Source organism: Callimorpha dominula (assembly GCA_949752705.1). Classification (NCBI taxonomy): domain Eukaryota; kingdom Metazoa; phylum Arthropoda; class Insecta; order Lepidoptera; family Erebidae; genus Callimorpha; species Callimorpha dominula. Next base: position 7,610,666 of record OX457005.1, read on the forward strand.
AATGATATGGGTTAGAGGCATAGAACAGGCATAGTATATTGGACTGGCCTGTCGGTCTAGTTAATTCCCACCCAGGACAAATAATTTTGTGATGAGTATAATCATTTGAGTCTATAATATGTATGTATTTAGAAATTTATAAGTATGTTTATCAGCAGTCTAGTTGCAATAATACATACAATAGCAATAGTTAATTTTAAATTACAAGTTTAAGTACATTCAAACATAAAACAATACATATATTTATTTAAAAATATGGTCACACCGGTATCGGGTATAGAGACCAAGCTGCCGGTGGTTAGGTTTCCAGAGACAGAAACCTCGTCACTATGCGTGCCGTCTCGAGGAGGTCTGTCTACTGCATCAGGCTCTTAATCCGGCTGCCTAACGTGAGCCTCTGAAGGTGATTGTCCAGGCTCTTAGCAATTAACCCATGGGCCGAAATGTCTGTCAGCACAACGATTGCGGAATCCACATCCCACATATCGACAATCTTGTAGGTGAAGTCAAAATATTTTATTTCTTTTTCAGCTGTTAAGAGATTGTCGTCATAGGGAACGGTGATGTCAGCAATCACTGCTCAGCGCTCTAATCGGTCTATCACCACTATATCAGGCTTATTGGCAACAATAGTCCTCTCAATGACACACATACACACACACACACACACACGGTACAATACAAAAACGAAAGAATACATATGAATATTAAGGTATATTTAGTACTCACATGATTGATAATGTTATATTTTCAAACACTGTATTTCCTATCTCCGAGGAGGTGGCACTGTTTCTCTTTACTACATGCTATTATGTAGCCTATTTAAGAGGACAGTACTTTAACCGCTAAGTGTAGTTATTACTTAAGTGTTTGTTGTTATTATTATAAATTACTTTATGTATTGTACTACAGCTCCTTTTTATGGAATAAAAGAAATTATTAATATTAATATTAATGATGATATATGGACCCCAGTACAATGTTTCATTTTCGTGAACTGGATCAGGCACATACCTGTAGTACGGTAACTCGACAGCCACAAGGTTATATTTAAAATCAAGTTGCTGATGAGCAATCCTGGCCACTTGGTTATGTCTATGCAAATACTCGTCGTTGGCAAGACGAGAACAATCGGAAATTATATGCCTGAAGGTGTCTCCGGGACGATGACATGCCCCTATAAGGTACTATTATTATATTGAATAAAGATAGATAAATATGCAAACCATACCGATAATAGAATAAATTTTTTACAAACTTTGCTAATTCAATCGAAATAGACAAAAAATATTATTTGTATAACTAACTAAACAAGTGTAAACAACAGATTATCATTCTATATCACAAAAAAATTACCTAATCGGAAACAAAGGATTGCCATAAGTACATATTCTGTGTATAGTTTCTGTTTTCATAACTATCATTTTTTATTAAATTATTATTTTACCAAAAATGGTTCTAAGTACGTCAAAGATACAGTGTTTTATAAAATTGTATTTTTTTGTAGGGCTATTCTTTCTTAAAAAATAAAAATAAATTCACAGTACTACAACTTCATAGTAATAGTAGTATATAATATATTCTGCTCATTTCTGTGGTTTACAACTCAACAGCTAACTTACTTTCCGTGGTCCCTCAGCAAAGCAAGAAAATAAACTCAGTAATATTTTACTAACGACGTACTTTATGATACACTCTTAGAATATTTTTATAGGGTTCACGACTAACGAGGCATGCGATGACGTAATAAACGTAAACTTGCAAGTTCGCTTGTATTAATGTCATCATGTTTTGACACATATGCTCTTTTTCCTGAAGCAGTTCGACCGTAACAGATGACAAAATAAATGTAAAAATTACAAATTTTTTTTATTACAATAAGTTGTAATATCATTTAAATAAGTGTTTTAAAATCCATACAAATGGAAATTTGGCTGATTACAATAAAATATTAAATTGAACAGTATATAACCATATATTCATATATGATATATCGAGATTATTGAGGGAAGTCCAGTTTCGCGGTAACTTGGAGGGTAAGGCCAAAATAGCCTCGAAGAAGCTTGGCGTGCTGAACAGATCAAGACAGTATTTCACCCGGCCCACTGCCTACAACTTTATAAGGCGCAGGTTCGGCCGCATATGGAATACTGTTCTCATATATACGCAGGAGAACCCCAGTACCAGCTTCTCCCTCTAGACCGCATTCAACGGAGAGCGACTCGCATCATCGACTAAAACGTCAAATCATATATTATAGTTTGTCTTTAAAAACATATAAAAATGTATGTGACCTACATCTCAAACAATATTCACAGCGCTTAAGCCGCTGCCGGGAAATAGGTTAACATATATATAAAACAATGACCTTTTGGTCTAGGGTTTAGTGTCCCTGACTACTGAACCAAAGGCCGTGGGTTCGATTCCCACTCAGGACAAATAATTGTGTGATGAGCTTAATGATTTGTTCTGTGACTGAGTGTAATTTACCTATAATATGTATGTATTTATCAGAAGTCTGGTTACCATAGTACAGGAACTGCCTGGTTTGAGATCAGACGGATGTAAAAAAAAGTATTCATGGCAAACAGTATAAAAGAATATAACGTTGGTAGTATTACTATATTTTCTATTATCTACAGAAAACTAAGTTACTCTAGAAAATGAAACTGCTTATTGAGTTAGTACCGAACAAAACGTATACCATATTTTACTACACGTGCGAGGCAGCACACTGCTTACAAATCGTAAAGCGACTAATTTATAGTAGTAGTGGTTTCAATTTATTGTGGTGAAATGGAGAAAATGGGAAATTATTTTCCTAAAGAATGTTGATGATTAATTAAAAAGGCTTAAAACAGTTTATTTTTAAAGAGTATACTAGCAACTTGGGAACACGTTACTAGTATTCTTGTTAACCTCTCCAGTTAAGCTAAATGATTGTGTTAGGAGTGGGTTCAGTCAGGTGGGGTTTGAACTGAAATGCCCAATTCGGTTTTCGAGCGGAGCGTTCGACGGTCGGTGCCGTTTTGCGCTTGAGGGCCGTGACCGAAGAGGTAGTGAGCTGTGGCGGCGTGCTGTTGGCGGTGTCGTTGGACATCGCCAACGCGTTCAATAGTCTGCCATTCAGCTGCATCAGGGAAGCATTCCACTATCACGGAGTGCCAAGGTACCTGAGACGGCTAGTGGCAGACCATTTAGAGGAGCGTACCGTCATGTACGAGGACCGAGATCGAGCTTCGAGTCGTCGGCCCATGTCGTGCGGTGTTCCGCAGGGGTCTGTCCTTGGACCACTCCTGTGGAACATGGGGTACGACTGGGCCCTCCGAAGGGACTTCCCCCCCGGGCTCGGCGTAATCTGTTACACCGATGACACGTTGGTCACAGCCCGGGGGGTGAACTTTCAGGAGGCGGTGCGCCTGGCCACCAGAGGAGTCTCTCTGGTGGTCGGGCGCATCGAGGCGCTGGGCTTGCAGGTGGCCCTGGATAAGACGGAGGCCCTTTTATTCCATGGGCCCCGTCATGGTCCACCCCCTGGCGCCTCTATCGAGGTTAACTCGATCCTCGTACCAGTTCAGGCCCACATAAGGTATCTGGGCCTGATCCTCGACGGCAGGTGGCTCTTCGACGAGCACTTCCCTCAGCTTGCTCCGAAGCTGGTCGGCGCTGCGTCCGCCCTTGGGCGACTCTTGCCCAATCTGGGTGGACCCAGCGTCGCTACAAGACGGCTATACACGGGGGTTGTCCGGTCAATGGCACTGTACGGTGCACCGGTGTGGGCGGGAGCTCTGACCGCCCAGAATAGGGCACGCTCCTGGCGCCCTCAGAGGGTTATGGCGGTTAAAGCCATACGCGGATACCGCACCGTGTCGACGGAGGCGGCGTGCACGTTGGCCGGGACACCCCCGTGGGATTTGGAGGCGGAAGTGCTCGCCGAAGTATATCGGCGAACGGCTGAATTCCGGGCGGGAAGCGGCAGTCGGCCCCCGCCCAAAGAGGTACGCGAGTGGCGTGAGGCCGCTCGCCGAGCCACCATGGCTCGTTTGTCGTCCCGGCTGGAGGCTCCACGTGCTGGCTTTGCCACCGTGGAGGCGCTCCAGCCGGTCATCGTCGAGTGGGCAGGGCGGCAGCACGGGACCCTTTCCTTCCGACTGACGCAGGTCCTTTCCGGGCACGGCTGCTTCGGGAAGTACCTGCATTCGGTCGCTAGGAGGGAACTGAGTCTCTCGCGAGGAGGCAGCGTCCGAGTGTGTCTGGACGTCGCCTAATTGAGAGGTTTTTACCCGAAGGTGGTGCCTGCGCTTTTGCGGGCAGGCGCTAGGAGGGTTCCGGATGTCTTAATAAAAGCTGTTCCCGGATCCCTCCTACTTAAGGCGCAGTACGGCACACCGTGTGGTTTTAGTCGGTTCGATTCCGACACACCGCCCTACCGAAATCCCCGGTGGGGTGACGGCCCGAGGGGGTTTCCACACGCACAAAAAAAAAAAAGGTGGGGTTTGAACCTGCAACCACTTGATCGCAAGTCCAACGCCTTAGCCATTACTCTACCGCCACTAAGTTCATTATATAGAAAAATATTATTTATACAATCAGCCCGACACCTCAAGTTAGAACTGTCTGGCTGGAAAATTACGTCTACCAACATGAGATTAGCGGTAGATCAACATCACTAACATAGTTTTTTTTTTCCTGTTGGTAAGTCATGACTGCACGCATAGAGCAATGGTTTAAGTGGTCACCTCGCCACTACGCCGCGCCAAGTCTTGTGGGTTGAAATCCCACTCGGCACAAAAAATGCTGTGATCCACGAATAGTTGTCCTGAGTCTGGGTGTTCTTTGTATCCGTTGTTTAAGTGTTTGTGAAGCCCCCCGCGACACAAGAATATTTTTAATGCGGGAGTTGTCTTTAAAACAAATGAAAAGAAAATTACTAATATGAAAGAAAATGTCGGCAGAACTCCATGGGTAGTGAGAGATCTATCTCACACCTATTGAGTTCTGCCGAAATTTTCTTACTTTTCTTTTCAACATTTTCTTAGTCGACAAACTCTAGTTTGCTAATCTAAACTAATCTAGAGAATACAACCGTGTCCACTTGCGATCAGGGGGACCATATACATTTCTGTTGCCAAAAAAATAGTATATATCCAGGGCGATAGTGGAAAAAAAGATGAATAACGAATCATTTTCAATTTCGAACATTTTTGAATATCTGTTTTTAAACTTTCGCGACTTTAATACTTATAAGATGTGTAACTCGGGACTTAATCGCGATAATATCGTGGTGACGATCGGTGCAATTCGATCGAAACGTCGGGTAACCAAAAAGATGTTGTACCTTACAAATGTTATCGCGCTTAAGTCCTGAGTTACATATCTTATATTATTGAGTCTTTTCTTTAAAGAGAAAATAACCATTGCATTTAAATAACCATTGAATAACGTCATATATGTCAAGTGTACACATCGCTTAACTATAATTTTCAAAAACCTTACAGACGTCATAATATTTTCTCCGCATCGCAATCTACGCTACCAAAACACCTCGCCACCTCAGTCAGATTTAATGGAAACGCTAATCTGTCGTCCCTTTCCGGAATTAGCTCTCAGAGATTATGTGGAAGTGGTCCCCATGACCAAAATACCTCAACAAAGGATTCAAATACATTAAAATTATCTAAAATATTATAATATTTCCACCACTTGAGAGTATTTGTCGGTGCAATTTCAGTGCTGCGAAATATCAACGTCCCACCAAAGTCAGAGCATGTTCCATGGTTTATTTAATTGATAGGAGTTAGCTCATGTTATATTTTTACCAGACTTTATTTATGTATTAAAACTTTATGCACATTTTTGCAAGGCCTTCAATTTTAGGCGATTCTCTACCATCGAACCACAACCGTACTGTAAAAATAAAAAAAGTGAGGTGCAGATATATTACCAATTACTATTTACAGAGGCACGAACTGTGTGAACACTTTAGAATCTATCGGAGTAAAGGGTAAAATCATTTATTTTATGTACAAAATTTACTTACTACAAAATGTATTCCTACCAGTATAGGGAATAAAATTTATAAAGATAACAGATTCTTTTACTTTATGTCTATGTTGTAATGGTAATCTGGAAATAATGCATTCATATTTATTAAGTCCAAAATCCTATAATAGTACACCATAGACTACCCTAACTCAGAGTTGACAATAATATCCGTACAAATAAGAATTCGCCGAGAGTGATAAGACTGCCATTTGATATGCCTAAATGTTAGTTATCATGTCTGCATTGTTCCATACTACAATAAAGGGATATAAATAAATGAAATAAGTTGATCTGAGATCCATTGTCAGATTTGACCTGAGCTGCAATGGCAAAGGAATTTTAGGGATGTAGTACATCGTATATTATGTAAAATTGATGAATATCATACAATAAGGTCCAGATATAGGCTCGTGAATGAATATTTTTACATATTATCAGCTGGTTGATGTTGTAAGCCATATATATTATATAAGTAATACATATATATTATATAATAAAAGTCGTATACTAACTTAATAAACATGAACTCGTAAAATGTATGTCTCACCCGCATTCAAATAACGTGATTAAACAAGACTTGTTTATTTTTTACTTTATAGCATATATATTTAGGTTTGTTGAAGTCAGGATTTATTTTTATATGTAAATACTCTTTCATAAATTAACTTTTCACTCGTAATTTCAGATAACTTTAATGGCGTACGTATTTCTTGTCTTAGAGTTTGAATAATAAGAGGTTGTTTTGTTTTCAATTTATTAAGATACCTAATTCTCATGAATTTAATGGAAATTTAACTAAAGTAAAATGAAGTAGTAGGGAGGTACGTCAGTATAATATAATATCTATTTTCCCATTAAGTATTATACAATAACTTTCAAATACACAAATATTATCATATACCGAAGCAGCAAGGCGAAGGCGTATATTCGAGGGGGTATCATTGATTTTCTTTTGTCTATAATTCTATGACAATTCGTCACTAGACAACTTTAGTCACGCGAGTATTTAATGTTTATGTGTTGTTTTTAACTGGATACAGTGTATGTTTTCTTGATTATTTATTTACAGCTACTTGACCATATTTAGCGCTGGCTTATAATATACGATAACTTTGAAATAATTTTTTACTTATATAAATAAATTTACAGTTCTGCAAAAGCTTTAAAAGGCCAGCATGAAACAAATACGTGTATAGTAACGTGGTCTTTTTGTTGTTAGTATACATGTTGGTAGTGTCAAATGAGCTTCATTTATGGAAGGAAGATGGATACGGTTTACAATGCAAAAAAAAAATTGTTACGACTGTTTTTTTTTTATGGGCATTAGTCAAGCGTTGATAAACAAAAAAAAAATACTCGTATTTAATCAGTATGGAAAAAGGCAGACCATATACTTGAATGCCAACTGAAGTCTACAATAACAATTACTTCATCTCTCTTTCAGCACTTGCTTCGCTAAGATTAACTGAGAAAGTGCTTAAGGCGGCCTCTGCTCTAATATTTTCTATGTTTTAGCGGGTACCCCCACGGTGCCACGCCGCATCTCTATTATTCATAAACTTGCTGTTACTTTGTGCATTTTCTATATTTTTCTACGCTCAAATGTGTATAGGTGAACACTTTAACTACCATTATTGGCTAAAAAAATTTAAATCTAATTTTCCTAACTTTCATATAAGGGGGTTTAACATAGATAACTGTTACTGGAATTACTACTGTGTTAAATCACAATTTATTTTAGCCTGTTATCTTCATCGGTAATTACTGCAGCGAGGTCAATGCCTTAGAAAAATATCTAAACAAAAACAACTTTTATTTTATAAGGAATATGGTTTAATTTTGTTGATAGTTTTATTCAGTTGTGCGTGACCAGAAAACGCCCATGTCATTTTGTCATGGGTGTGGGCACTCCAACGATGAAGGCTACAATGAAGATTCGAATTTTTACATCGAAAGGTGACATTTGTGCCATCATTACTATGTTTGTGAAGTAAGTAACAATACACATAGTATGTTGTTAAGATTTCTCTGTACTGATTAATATTTTGTATGACACTTGATATTTATATACACTATTGATTGCATTATTATATTTTTGTATGCCTGTTATTCTTCGAATACCACACATTACTGTCGTTTTTATTCTAATTATGTAATCGATTCAGACTCGTGTAGTTACGTCAGCCATTGTGTCAGGGTATTTTCATATTACTACTGCCATTTACATCTCCTGAACCATACAAGTACCTATATGAAAAACTCAATTTTTAAAGCAGCTACGAACATAACCTTTTTTAATAAAAAAAAGAAAGCAGTCGTAGGACCGCACGTCAGAAGTGAAACCACACACATCTGCATATATGCATTTATATCTAAACGTGACATTCACTCGAGTTCAGTGCTTTTTCCCCATAACAAAAGTGCCCAACGTGCCTAAAGAAGTTTTCTCTTAAAAAAAACAGGAAATCTCCGCAGCAAAAAATTCCAATTGATTTTTATTTACGTTGCTGTTGTCATATTGTTATATGACGGAATAAAAAATATAAGGAGAGGTATTATTGTGGGATGGAGATCATGTCAGAGGCTGAAAATTTCACAAAAAAACGGTTAATCCCAGTTGAATTTTTATTCATGGAAAATACCTGTGTCCCGCGTTAGAAACACAACGAGTGGTCAGGAGTAGTTAAGATAGAGCTGTCTTGTAATTAAGAAAATAAACATAAAACATAAACATTCAACCAAAATAAAGTTATTGAATACTAATACGTGTTTGGGAAACGTATTTATCACTTATCTTAATGTAAACTTTATAGTCTCTCTGGAAGAAATCTGAACTAAAATTATCCCAACCATTAACATAAGTATTTGGCACATCACTGTACAATAACTACTAATTGTACACGAAAATACGATTTCTATATTTTTGTGATATTTAGGGATATGTTCTTCTATGACCTTGTAATATAAGGCTAAAAGCTAAAGCATAGGATTGAAGTTGTAAATTTTTATCAAAAATGTCGAGTCCCGATCTCATAATACTTTGTTACATGCCATGCTTTATTACTAAAAGAAAGAGTGACTTGTTTATTGTACATAGTTGGCTAACATTTTACCGTTGTACTTTTAGCAGGAATTCTTAATCAAAACATTCAAAACAGGAATTGAACCGCTATATATGTATATTATATAGCTAAATATGACAAAATGTTGAGGTAACGCTTGCTGTCTTTATCAAGTCATGAATTTCAAAAATTAACTGAGGGTAGCTTTCGATGTCTCTAGAACATTTTTTTTCTAGTATGTGATAACTTGAATAAAATGTAATAAAAGACGTATTGTACCCAAATATTAAAAAACAAAGAGTTATTTTTTTCAGGAATATAGGTCAAACGTTCTAAGTGATTATGCAAGAAACTGACTCCACTACTTTGAAGCTAGGTCATAGCAATAACTATCCAATTACGTTATCAAAGGAATTTAAATTTTCCTAATGAGACATATTCAACCATGTTACCTTGCTTTGTAATATAAAAAATACTTATTTTAATTTAAAGTACGTATTCAACTAAACAGCGATATTAACAGCCCACGTTAGAATGCCACCCACATAATATTATACTACTCAACTCAACCATAAGGTTACCAATTTTGACAATGATAAATAAACAATAGGCTAGTCTTTGTGTTAGTACACACATTAGTAAGGTAAAAATAGATTTTTTTATAGTACTTTCCTTGACAATATTTCTACAAACGTAACATGAATATATATATATATATATTTTTGTTTTCTTTGTGAACTACATTCTGTCACATGCTAGGACATTTAGTAGTTGATGGGTAGCATCTGTCCTGTCATAACATGCTCTTTATGTGACCTGAGTCACATCCTACCTTACTTTATTGTGTTTTAAGTATGTCCGGGGGCATTTAGACTTGTAGGTCGTGATGCAACTATTCGTTTGTCACGTACTAGGGAGCGTTGGTTACCATTCTCAGCATTTTGTTCTGAAATCTCTGCACAATTTCAAGGTAAGAGGGAGAGGCGGTCCCCCATAATTGGTTACCATAGGTTCAGGTTGGTTTAAGCATAGCCTTATACAAGAGAAGTTTGCTGCTCATTGATAGTTGTGACCGACGGCCTATTAACCAATAGTATTTCCTTATTTGTAATCCCAGTTGTTTGCGTTTGGTGAAAATATGTTTTTGCAATGTGAGTCGCTTGTCGAGGTGTAAGCCTAAGTATATCACATGGTCTGCTTGGGGAATCTCGCGGTTGTTGAACTTTACTGGCGGACATATACCTTTTTTCAAGGTGAAGGTAACATTTACTGACTTTGTTTTTGGCTTTGATTCACCACTTCTTGAGCCAGTCTGAAATAGCATTTACTCCATCTTGTCGTATTTTTGACGCCTCTGTTGGATCCTCACGAGAGACCAAAATCGCAGTGTCATCGGCAAAAGTTCCAGTTGTTATGCAGTCTGATGTTGGTAGGTCAGAGGTGTAGACCATATAGAGTAGCGGTCCCAGGACGCTACCCTGTGGTACTCCTGTATTAATACTACAAAGGTCTGAGAGCGCTTCACTGCGGTTGACAAGGAAATATCTATTCTCTATGAAGGATTTGAGAATTTTATACGCGTAGTTGGGAAACAAAGATTTTATTTTAAATAATAACCCTTCATGCCATACTCTGTCGAAGGCTTGGGATATGTCAAGAAAGACACTAGCGCAGTAACTTTTAGCTTAAAAAGACTTGTCAATTTTGTTTATTAACCTGTGTACTTGGTCGATAGTGGCGTGCTTTTGACGAAAACCAAATTGATGGTCAGGTGTCAGTCCATGCTGTACCACTAATGGTATAATACGTAGTAGTATCAGCGTTTCGAATATCTTCGACGGTAGGGCAACATTAATATAAATATGTTCCCCATAAATATATGCTAAAGTTAAATGAAACACTTTGAAGTCGCAGTCTAGTCATTTCCGTTTGAAACTTGATAGTATCTCAGTCCATTTTTTCAAATGATTGTGGTCCAAGAGCCCGCGATCACCTCGTCATTTTAAAAACGCCGAAAATTTTTCTGTTTATGTACGAAATAGGAACTTTAGATATTGGTAGGTTTAGCAGCTATGAGGCATCAAAGGTTAAAAAAATTTAGACCTACTGTCGTCATTGGTAAAGCATAATTTTTTTTATGCTATCTTCTGGACGATATCAGAAGTCACATCATTCATTGCCAGACACTTTGTATGGTGGTGTCTGTCAAGAAAGGGCTCTGTCTTTTTGAAAAAATATTTTTTCGTCATAAACAATTCTACAAAATAGTAGAAGCATCCAAAAATCTAAAATAACAACTTAACTTAAAAAATAAACCCATAAAGGAGCAAAAAAGTTGTTGGAATTTCGCAAAATGAAGTTTTGATTTCAGTTGCCATACAAAGTTTTTGAAAATTCATCGCCTGTAGATGAAAAGTAGTAGATGATGAGATTGATTCTTTATTTTAACTAAGACACCATTTTGCGGTGAACGCAAAACTATTTGGGCTTAGTCTTCTATTTTCTATTTTGCGTCAACCTTAAATAGGACAACCAAAACGTCGGGTTGGCCACTAATTATCATCAAATTACGAGATATTCAATATAGCAGATTTTTTCAGAGTTCTAAGTTCTGCACAAAAAAAACGTGAAAAATCGACTGTTCTAACTAATCAGAAATTTACAAACTTTATTTAGTGCTAGCAGAACTTGGGATACGTTGTCCTACCTGTACCTATTTATTCACCTCTGCGTATTTTAAATTGATGATATATATGTAATGTAGAATCTATAACTGATTTATCGCAAGCTACAAAAAAAAATGGTATAAAAAACTTGCTAGTTTTTATGGTGATCCATCGAACGGTTTCGGAGTTTATTGAAGTTATAAGAATACTAGCTGTGCCCCTGTTTCACACGCGTTAATTTGAGGAAAACTCTACTAAAATATATTCCATTACTTAAAAGTATTTCTTAAGGTAACAAAAACAAACTTATTGATAGCTTATTTATTTAAAAAGTGTTATTATACGATGAGATATCGTAAATAAATATTTAAAAAATGCAGTTTGCTGTACACGACCGTTTTATACGAAGCCGACCACGCGGCATGATACGTCGCCGAGCTACCGCAGCACACCGGGGACAGACTAAAAAAAAATATTTGTCCCAATAATATGATAATTTTTCATAATTTGAAAATTACAAAAAAATTACAATTGATCACAATAGTGTTCGTAACCGCCAGCGCTTAGGTTTTGCGCATAAAACATAAAAATAAAAATCGGTCAGTAATTTGTAAATGAGCAAAATTTTAACGGACTTTTCAATTCAAACCAATAGTTTCTGAGATTTGCGCGTTCAACCAACATACAAACAAAGAAACAAACTCTTCAGCTTTATAATATTAGTATAGATACGTGTGCACACTAGGGTGTCCCGTCGATGTATGGGAAATTTTGTTTTTTGAGCTACGGTTATGCAAGAGGTGTCAAAAGTTGCGGTTTGACACACACATTATGATTGTCATAAAATTTAATTAGATATCAATCATCTTGAGGCCTCTACCGGTCCTTCAAGTTATACAAATTCGTCATTTTCAGGGGTTCCTAACATAAACTATACATCATACAAAGCTAACGTTTAAATCATTTTTATTAAATCAAAGAGAACAACAATGAGTGTAGTGAGAGAAAAAAATGAAGAGGTCATTTTATACTTTAAAAACGAAACTGGTTTTTGTGGCCAACGTACGGCATTTCGGCGCGAGATTTCAGTTTATTCCTAATAAATCCATCCCGACCTGTGATATCTGTTGCGCATTGAGAAGCCTCTGTTACCAATTTTACACATTTTTCCACTGCCTGTGTATGACAAGGGAAGTCTTCAATAAAGAGGCTTTGCTCTTTAGCCTTAATTAGTTCGTCGTCGGAAACGTGTCGCAGGACCAGTGGACCTGATATTTCACAAATAGCATATCTATGTAATCTTGTGCTATGAAATTGATTTTCGGTGACTTAAATACTCTGAGACGACAAGCTTTTTCTCTTCTCTAGCTTTTAATATCCTGCGAGATGCAAGCTCTCGAATATGGTCCCTATCGTCGAATAACATGGCAATAAGCAAGTTTCCTGGATGCGCGAAAAAAGCATTTCTTTCGATATCAATAATAATACATCTTTGTCTATCAGGTAAAAATCATGATCGGAGTACATAATCATTTTAAAAATGTGCTTGGCTCCGTGTTTAAACGATGGGTTTTGCTTAATGAGAAACCAAACGGGAGCGTAAACTTTGACCACATAGTTCACAAGCAGTTCCAAATTTTTTGACGGCGAAAAAGTATTTACGTAAAGTCTGAGTATTCGATTGGCAGTAGTAAGCCATCTTAAATGTGCCATTTCTCCAGGTTGGCGGCTCGCTAGCTCGGGGCAACAGGAACCAGCCATCACAGCATAGCACATTTCGTATAAATATTTTTTGATCCGTGCTTAATTCTTTCACTATATTATCAGGTAATTCGAGCAAATTTCCAGTCACTGCACAGAAAGACTACACACACTTTTCCAATAGGTCCTGAATATTCTTTTGGTCCAGATGTGCTTCCATCCAGAGACATAAACAAATGTGCGAAGCGGTAATTCATTTCCGTGAAGCATAATACAAACACACCATTGCAATGGTCTCTTCAAATACTTTTCTAGGTATTGAATGACACCTCCTTTCCAACCTGTATTCGTAGCAGTACCATCGCACCCCACACAGATAACCTCTTCCAAGTTAAACCCTTGATTTTCAAATAAAGATTTGATAGAAGTGACGATCGCTTTGGCAGTGCCACGACTTGGCGTCGTGTGTCCCAAATAAATCGATCCCGGTTCTGTGAGAACTGAAATATGCTCTTCCAAGACTTCTCTACGGTGGTACCTATTACTTATTTTCTCATTTACTAGTGTTTTATCCTTTCGTCCATCAAAGTAAATACTTTTAACTACAATAGCATCAGTGTCTTGGATGGCTTTGGCCCGTGCTTTTGAAACAGCTCTATGAATTTTATTCTTATCAATAACAAGACTTTGATCTTCGGAAGATACCAATCCTACGTCAACTGCCGTTTCTTTTGTATCTATACCGCTTATGGCCATTTTTCTATCACTTCTTTGGTCCAGTAAAAAGTCTCTTTCATTTATAGGAACTCTCCTAGGTTTTATGCAGGAACAAACATGAAACGAAGTGCACTTACAAGCAGCAATGTCGAAGAGCTTGTTCGACAATTCTAAAAAGCACTTTAGTTTGTTTTCGTAGCTATGTTGTTTTTTTATTTTTGGGATATCTTACTATTTACAGGTATTTATCAAAATATGATTTCAGCAATTGGGTAACACGTTCTTTGGAAACGATGGGAATTGAGGCTTAGCCCAAATTACATTAAGTTTCTCAGAAACGATTGAAAAGACTTCAGTGTTGGAGGGATCTTTCCCATTCTTTTGTAGTTTTAGTTCGTTTTTTGTGAACAAAATATATTTTATAACGTCGCTTATCACTGGTAACTGGCGATCGTCAAGTGCTTTATATGGTCCCAATATAGCACAAGTAGTCTCACTTCGTCTTGAACCCATTTCTATCTACTAATTTATCACAAGAAAGTACGGAGCATCACTGTTTCAGCACTAGAAATGAGACGAACTGCCTCACAATTGAAGTAGAGAATTTGAGTAAAGCAAGTCAAAACATGAAACCTATTCTTAACTGGAAACAACCTGTCGTTACTTGGAAATCATAATTTATTATTCCACTATCATTGTGATTAGAAAATAAAATGAGAGTAATGTATAAAGAAAAAAAAATTATAATATGTACTGAAGTGTTACTTGAGCGATTTTCGAAAAACAAAACTGCTGGTAGAGCCCTCAAGTAATTTTTATAATTTTTTTTTATTATTTTTACGATAATCTACAAGATATAACGCAACTTTTGAGGGGTCTTGTGTAGCGCAATCAGAAAAAAATAATTTTCGGGACACCCTAGCGCACACGTCTTGTTGTATTAACTCGCTATATATATATATATATAGTATTGATACACATCGATGTAACACAATTTTCAATATATTACTTAAATTCACTGTAAAATACATGGCAAATAATAGAATCAACCTTTAATACATCAATATAATAAAATTCTGATGATTGTTTCAGAAAGTGTCTCCTGTTTTGTGAAAAACAGTAAATGTCAGTCATATAATAAAGGAAATCGAGTTTGTTCTCAATCAACGGGTGTACGCAATTGGTTGAATAAATTACTTTTAACTTCGTCAGAATAAACTTCTCCAATAACAATGTAAGCGCTTTACTTTTTTGATAACAAAGTATATTTAATTATTTCAACAAATTTAAGTAAATCTAATTTACTTGAATACAATAACTAGGTGAGTTATTGTATTACGTAAATAAGTTTTGATAAACAAAACAAAATTACACCCATACTGTTTAAGAATTATTGAAGTTATCAGAATAACGAACCTCCAATCCCAAACCGAAAAATTGTATTTAAGTTAGCTACAAGACAGCTACAAATATTAAAAAAAAATGTTTTTATTTGTAGAAAAGAAGAAGAAATCTTTAAATCATCTTTTTTTTTAAGTTAAAAGTTATAATTATGTATATCAACACAATGTCACCGCAACAAAAGGTTGTTTTGTCAAAAATAAAAATTTTCATATTTTTCAATAAATCTTAATATATCACGAATTGACACTACTGTCATTAGGTTTACACTATATATATATATATATATATATATACTACTATTAAACCTATTGGGGAAGTTGTGACAGAGATGTATTGTGACGTAGCAAGCTTACAATATCGCTCAATGTTTCTTTTTTGACACTCGACTAGTCCCATTTGACGCCTCCGACCTGAATTGTTTGCATTTCTTTATACGATATTTGCGTAAAAGGCAAGTGTTAAATTACTTAAATACTTTTACAGTTAATTTCATTATCGTTTATTGTGTACAAATCCGTCTTAATCCGAACCTTTTTTATTTTTAATTAAAGAGATTTACTTTTGTACAATATAGGTGGGACATTCAGTATTTTTAAAGAAAACTTTCATTTTGCTATATACATATACATTGATTTTATTTATATTTACTATTTAATGTGTATATTATTTGACAGGCCGTTTAGTAAATAAGGGTAACGTTATACAACATGGCGATACAGCCCATAGGAGAGCGGCGGTAACTATAAATGTCAACTAACCTAGTAAACTGTTGGTAAGTGTGCTACGCAAAACTATGATCTAAATTCATAGTTACTATCCTCTTATTAGATGTTAAGGCTCGACAATTCATCTGTAAGACCTTCTGATATCAGATGCGATTTAAACATCGACAGGCTACCATATATGCATCGCTGAAGTAGCAACAACATTATCCATAGCGTATGTATATTACGTACTTTCACCTTAATGGATAGTGTGCTATTGTCTGACATTGCTATGTATAATTATACACTAACAAACTCATATAAGCCAAACTATTTCCTAACAGTAAGGAAAGAGTCCGGCTTATATGAGTTCGTACTCATTCTTAATCTATTATCCAAAACCAATGCACCTACCTATTTGAAAAAATATGTCACGATTTGAAAGGTACATTTTTACAGATGGAGAATAGGGTATATGCTTTAGATGACTGTTCAACCCCGGCGAAATTATATATAATATAAATATAATAATAAATCAGGAAAGGTTTTTTATAAACATTTATAAGTCACTATTACCATATTCGTCAAAAATCTCAATAATGTTACTACTACTACAAAGTAAGTAGTAAATTACTAATTGTAATACATATAATATGAGTTTATGTGTACTTACAAATGGCAATCCCCACCACGACCTTTAGCTATTATCGATATAAATAAAGAATGCATTAACATAGTATGTTCCTTAACTGACAAGTCTTAATTTGTAGGAAAGGTGTTTACGGTTATTTCGTAAATTTGTATATTTATTTATTACTGATGTCACCTGAACATAAGCAATGTCTAGTTTATAGAATTAAGATATTACTGTTCCAGTTTACACAATCGTATTTAATTCAAAACTGCTCGAATGTACGTTCAAAGCAAGTCCGACAGTTTCCACTATCGACAAATGCAAACAGATTCTCACTTTTTCACTTAAGATTAAGTTGATATCGCGTTGTTTAATAAAACCGCATCTGAGGCTCACCACATAAAAGTTACTAGTCCACGTGGAAGTAAAGTAGCGCTCATTGGGAATACTAAGTAGGACATTGTGTCCGACTGATAAAATATAAAAGTATATAACGTCGAAATTTCTAGAGATCGATTGTTCTCTCTCACACAATTGGTGATTATTATATATGAGTGATTAATCGTTTCTGCTTTTTTAAGGATGACATCTACGCGCTCCAAATTTTCAAGCCGGGTATCAGCTGATCGAAAACTTCAAACAAAATCATGCAGGTTTGAAATCCAATGCACGTCCACGTCCACGTCCAATGATCGCAGGTAAATTGGGAAACAGAAGCAGTTTTTTTTATTGTTTGGCAATTCTAGAGTTCTTGGCCAGCTGTTTTATGCCAACGAGCTATTTTGGCCCCTTGCAGCAACCAAATATCGGGAAGGGAAAAATAATAAATAAACATTAACAAATACGGTTAAAGAAAAAGAAGAATCCACACGCAATCCGCTAAAGTTTTAAGATCCCTGGATAAAGACCGGGTGGGTCTTTCAGTGCCTGTAGTTATATAAAAACTCTGAGTCCCAAAAATCTCATCAGTAAATAAAAAATCTAAAACAAAATTACATCGAAACTGAAACATGGAAAGAAAGCCGATGAAGTTCTTTTATATTTCCAGACCAATTTCCGTTTTGGTAACAAACTTGTGAAATCTTAGTCAGTCTATGTAACGCTGTGACTATAAACAAAGCTCAGAACCAAGGGGTGGATCTTAGTATTGGCCGGGAGTCATCTGGTATACCGATTACATGTGACGGGCCTGGAAATTTAGAGAGAAGTGGCGCGCCAGACCACAGCGGAAAGCGGATAAGACAGATCGAGGCGGTATGTCACTACAGTCACTACATAACATCTCGCGGAGGCAGGCGGTGAAGCGCATACGGGAGGAAAACCTCTATGCGGTTTCGGTTCGCCGCCGATATCCTGGACGACGAAGGCGTATCGGATCCGCCTCGTGTGGTTTTAGTCAGTTTAAGTCTGTTATACGGTATCACAGATGAGAGTTTCCACACGAAAATAAAAAGTTGTTTTTTTCCCGCGGCAAACTTTAGATATGTCGTTATTTTGCGTGTAAGCCATCAAAACAATGTTTTTGTGTACCCTCCGGGTGGTTTCACACAATACAGTATAAAAAAAATCTAACGCCTAGAGTATTACCCCGTTTCAGGAAGAGGTGCTACGCCTATTATAAGCGAGCATAAGCCCCGCGGTTTCACCCGCGTAAGTCTCGATCTCGTGGGAATATCGGGATAAAAAGTAGCCTATATGTCTCCATCCAATCCAGGTCTCCAGCTATCTACATACCACGTGTCATCGCAATCGGTTCAGTGGTTTTTGCGTGAAAGAGTAACAAATATCCATCCATCCAACCATCGAAACCTTTACATTTATAATATTAGTGGGATGGACCAATTTTCATGATGGTTTCACTAACGTATCTTACATGTTTTCAGGAAGATTTTAGTATTTATTTCGATGAAGTCGATTTATTTTTTGTATTTTTTTTTATCTTAATTAAAATTAGGACGTGCACAGTCCTTGCCAGTAGATACAATTTTTTTGGTAAAAATATAAATAAATAGTCACGTCGCTAACAGACGTTTTTGGGAATTTAATTAAATTAAAAAAATATATATTATTGTGAGACTTCGTACTTGCATAAGATCCCTACTTCGATTTGCAGATTTTTCTTCACAAAGTGCAGTAAAAAATTTCATTATTCATCTTAGTTTCACTTTATTAAAAGAAGAAAGTTGTTTTATTTTCCTTTAAATATGCTGTACTGTAAATATTTCACTTTTATTATTTCATATCCTTCCTGAGTCTGAGATTTAAGTCTTCAATATGAAACGTTCAAAAGGAGATCTGAAAAGTCTTTCACATTAAAATGAAACTGTTAAACCAAGTAACTATTAAAGATTTCAAGCTGTGCCATAACTTTGAATAAAGTTCAATGAACATATTTTGTCTAGATAGGTGTCAGTGCAGTTGTTTCAGATAATTTCGTTACTTTAACATCAGTTGTTTTTATAATATGGCTTATGTAACAGCATCGTGAAGATTACATTTTTTTTAATAAACAATAAATAAAATAAAAATGGTATCCAGCTGGAATCATATCAAGGCATCCCTTTTAATTATTGCCTAACCAATTGCTTGTTTTGGTTATCATTATTGATAATGAAACTTTTTTTATCTGAATTACACAGATGACATAGAATTATTTTTGTTTATTGCTTTTGTTTTAATTACAATTCATGTACACGGTGTATAAAGTTTACACGTGCCCAGGGTAAGTACAAATATTTAAGTAATACTTTGTCAAAATATTTGAATCTGTCATATGATTATCTTCCGAAAAAAATTCGTGAGTGAGAGAAAGAATGTCATTTATTTGCATTTAAGTAGGGACTACACGTAACACTAAAATTAGATAAACCCCTGGACATATTTTGTGAATGTAGTGGAATATATTGCATGCATAAAATCATATATGTATGTTGAAAAATGTTGCACATCGACTGCAAACATGCTGCACTCTACTAGCATTATGCAATCTACTTAACCACCTGCAACCATGTTTCTGACAAATTCAAATTCTGAATCTTATTCGGTTTTATTTTATGAACTAAAAGTTAATTACTTTTTGATGTGTCAGAGATTGACGGACTACAAGAAAAGGTTGTTCTGATTAAGTAAAGCTGAATTACAATAACATTCTCATTAGATGACTTTTTCAAAATAAATATTTTTATAATGCGCACCAAGGGATTGTTCAGAAAATAATTTCCTGATTTGAAGAAACTATAGATAACCAAAATATATTACATAAAATCTCAGTGACCCTTTTCGCAAGCTGTGCTACAAAGAACAATTTAAACACAAGTTTATAAGAAAGACAGAAGTTACATTTATACACGTCCGTGCTATCAGTATAAGCCTTTCTCATACGAGAAACATTTGTAATAAATAAACATATAGATAACATCCAGAGGCAGTTTAATGAAGTTATAAGATTCAGTTTGCAGAAGTTTCTTTTCTGGTTTAATCTAGAGAACTGGTTTCGAATAGTTGTATATCCAATGAAGACTATTAGTGGTTACTCTTTAAGAAATTTAAGTTTCATTACCATAATTTATCAGCATTTACTTAATAGTCCATAGTCCAAAGTCCAAGTCCAAAGAGGACTAAGTACTGGCTGTTGCCCCGCTTTCGTTTGCCTGGAAATTTTTGTGATATCTGCATTAATATAAAATTATTTAGCATTTGAATTGTACCTGTACCCGCACTCTGTCCTGAAATATGTCGAAATTAGGTACTTAAATATGCAAGTATATTTAACAATCTGCATTTAATATGCATCTGATAGTAAATGAGCCCACAAAGTGATATTGAAAAAGGTCATACGTGAACGATAATTTTCATGGTTGATTGATTAATCATATGAAATCAAAGTAATCATCGACTATTGGAGCAAAAGACCGATCGCATGTTTTCCAATAGCTTCGGTTAAACAATAAAGTTGTAACAATGAAATTCACTCTTTCGTAGATAATTTTGGAATGGTTTTACGGTGCTCTACTTTTTAGTATTTCGCTATTATTTTGAAATAATTTGAAATGAACAAATATAAATCTAAATATTTGATGTATGCCCTGATTTACTTATTAAAATGAAACATCCCAAGTAAATCTCTCGGTTTATAATTGACATCACTGTTCAAAAAACACAATAATGCACCTACATTTTTTTTTACTTCCATTGCATATAAGGAAGTGGACTTTTAAACCAATAAAGCTTGCTTTACGCTGCACGTCGCGAATGTTCTTTATAATTACATAATTATGATAATTTATTGATAAGACACAAACTAATAGAAAGCACGTTGTATGTACGTTCAGTACTATTCAAGTAGTTCATACTGACACGGCTGCTTTGAACCTGTGTCGGATAGGCCAGGAGCCTACATCTGTGTGCCATCATTGCATGGGCTGCCGCGAGGACACCGCAGGGCACTCTGGTGGAGTGCCCTGCGGTGTCCTCGCGGTAACGTGCCGACCTCGCGACGGCCTTGGGTGTGGGTAGCCTCTCACTGAAAACCATGGTGATGGCTGTGGTCCAGCACGAGAGTGCATGGGATTCCGCCTCTTCGTTTTGCGAGGAAGGGATGAGTGCCAAGGAGGCGGCGGAAAGGGAACGGGAGAGAACTATTACTCTCCCGTCCCTAAGAAGACGCACCAGGCACCGGAGAGAGCGAGATAATCTCCGGCCTCCATGAGCACTTGCATGAGGGTGACGAGATGGGTTACCCGTCGCCCTGGCAGAAGCTAGCTCGAGAGAAAGACCCCTGCCCACCAAAGCCGGATCACCTGTTATTCAACAGGAGGCCAAGTCTGCCAGCGTTCTTAAGGATTTCCTTTCGAGGGTACACCTGAGGTGCTGGCGATAAGACTACGGGACGGAACACCATGTGGTTTTAGTTGGTGTGAATCCGACATACCACCTTACCGTTAGCCCCGGTGAGTTGATGACCCGTGAGAGTTTCCACACGAAAAAAAAAAAGTATTTCATACTGTTACTAAAATACATTGTAGTACCAGTATAAATATATTGTATTTGATATTACGATACAAAAATATTTTATATTTTAGAAGCACAGAAACCTACGGTTAAAACGAAACACCGTTTTCCACTAAATTTGTTGCACGTCGGCGTTTAGCTCGATTCAAAGTCTGAATTGCTTTGTTAGACTGACACCAATTGGAATGGAATTCAAATACAATACAATTGGATGCTTGTGATGAAAAGCGTCCTAGACGGCATTCAGTTAATATACGAGCTTTAAAACGATCAGTTTTCTGTATAGACATAAAATATGTAATGAATATAAAATTATCCTAAATTACCGCACACGTCTTATGAGAATTCAGAATCAATTAGATTAGATATTGAAAGATTTATTCAAAATAATAGAAATACGAAATTGATCGTGTTTTCTATACAGTATACATAATAAAGCACTGCACTTTGACTGCACGGATGGCACAATGGCTAAAGTGGTCGCCTCGCCTCTACGCCGTGCCAAGTGTTGTGGGTTCAATCCCTACCAGGTGCAAAAAGTTGTGTGATCCAAATATTTGTCCCCAGTTTGGATGTTTTTTGTGTTCGTTGTTTATATGTTTGTGACAATCGCAACGTAGGAATCACTCCTAGTCAGTCCTGGTGGGGAAGTAGTTTTTTTAAAAGAAACAAAAAAAAGCAAATTTCCCTTATAAAGTATACCTAGTAGTAGTACCTTATATGTAAGTCAAGAATATGGTCACCTACTATTTTGGAAATCAACGATATATGTAAGTTAAAAAATGACTATAATTTTGTTCCTTAGACTTAGTCAGCCGTGGCAAATATTTCATTTAAGTACTAAATTATAAAAATGTTTCTGAGTTTCACTTCAATTCATAATTTTAATTAAAATAAAAGCTTTGTAACAACGACTGAAGTATAAAGAAATATTAATTGAACTTCAATAAGTAGACAATACTTAATTTTAGTCCAGTCAACAAAAGGAAATTTCTTAGAAAATAGCATTGCAATGACACCTAGAATTTGTTAGTATCAACAAACTATAGAAGCCTTTTCCACGGAATCGTCTATTGGTTAGTCATATTTGTGTTTCAAAAACTTAGCTTTTCGACGTTGATTTTTTATTTTTATTACTGCAGCTTGGTCACGATAAGCTAACACATAACCGGATAATACAAACTGATCTAAAATGATGTATACTATCAATTACAAAAACCCATTATACATCTACAGTTACAGAAATCAATCATGTTACAGAAAGATTTGGTCATATTTTAGTGTCGTGTAGTAGTAGACTTCATGTATAACATAAAGTGCTGACAATTTCATGAAAATTCCCGATTTTTAATACAGAACTCTTATTTTGACACTGAAAAATTAAACTTGGAAATGGACCGATAAAGCTATATTTCGTATGTAAAAGGGCTGACTAAGGATGTTGATGGAATGTCCAGATAAATTTAAAAATGTCTGCATAGAAAAAAAAAACTAAATCATTGAAATTTACATTAAAATTAGTGTTGTATTGTTTAAAAATGTGCGTCTACACTAGGAAAAGTATTTTCTGAAAACATTTTTTTTTTCAAAATCCATTTTTTTTTAGCTAATTTGACTATTTGTCGGTTACAAATAACGCTCCTAAAATTTAACCACACCTTTCTGTAACTTCCTGTACATGGAGTGAGATCAAAGCGAATTACCTCATCAATATAACTTTTGAGCTTAGAGTAAAAGTGGAGACACAAATCAGCAATTTAAAAACGTTAACATTATTTGTAAAGTAACACATAAGTTTAAAGTGCGGTTTAAAAATTTTTAGACATCATTTAGAATACACAAAATAGATTAAAAATCCGATTTAAACTACATCATGTTTTGGTTTAACAGAGATAATGTGGTTAGTATTATTTTTACTTCTTATCATTTTTTTACATTGCATTTGAAGCCTAAGACAAGACAGTAAAACAAATCCTAACATAAATAAAGGTTTTAACATACAGGTGAATGCTACAAGCGATTCTCCCAACAAATTGCAGTCCCCAAACGATACTTAAGGGGTGGGTCAACTTTTTCAGCTGAAATCTCACAGTAAATTCACGGAATATATACGCTGTTATATACTCTATGTTCAGTGTAATCACAATGTACTAAAACTTATTGCAAACGCTACCTGTGCCAAACATAATTTAAAAGTTGTTAGCTTCAAAAGTCTAGTTTATCTCGTTCAGTTAAATAGCGAAGAAAGCTTGCTTTCATCTCATGTTCGCAAAACGTGCTTGGAGTACCAAGCAAGGGATAGTATATACATAGATAGTATATGATTTTCAATTACTTAACCCCGAAAGTCGAAGTTGCCCAACTTTGTCTTTTGAAACCACCAACTTCTATTATACCCGCTAGACTAACTTAATTTTCTGTATCGTTTTGGGCATTGTTAGGCAATGTTAATTTAATTTAATAAAAGATAACTGTAAGTACATGCTCACTGCACTAAGAAAATGCATTTTACATGGTGCATTTATCTGTTTAAAACCGAAAGGATACTCATTCACTCAGTCACTTACTCAATTACTACTACGAAATCTAATCTACGAACGACTAATCACGAAATCTCTAAAAGCCTGAAAGATGAAATTTGGCAGGGAGGTAGTTGATGAGTAAGAAATGTCAGATAAGAACTGATTTTGTGACAGGTTAGAAAGGTCTAAGTGCTCTCGCAAGTTTATAATAATATGAAAGTCTTTGGATTTTATACTAGAGGCCTAAAATTTGGTAGGGAGGTTGACGGTTATTAATAGGTAGGACATGTCAGCTAAGAATGGATTTTACGACAAGGTCGGACTTAGGAGGTCTAAGGGTAAGTTTATATGATAGTCCTTACTTTTTCTACTAGAGACCTGAAATTTGGCAAGGAGGTAGTTTATAGGTAGGACACGTCAGCTAAGAACGGTTTTACGACAGATCCGTATTAAGGAGGTCTAAGAGCTCCTGTATGTTTATATGAAAGTCCTTTTCTTTTCTACTAGAGAACTGAAATTTGGCAGGAAGGTAGTATATAGTTTAAAAACCTTAGCTAAGAACAGATTATAAGACAGGGCTGGATTAAGCAAGTCTAAGGGCTCTTGCAAGTTTATTTCTAAAGTCCTTGGTTTTTTGTTCCTGACGTCTGGAATTTGGCAGGAAGCTAGTTTATAGATTGGACACGTGAGAATGAATTTTAAAGTCATTTTCTACTGCGGAAACTTTGTTACTTTTGTCTCTGAGTTTACTTTTTTTTGCGGTTTTAGTGTCTAATAATTAGATGTTTGCATATCTAATAGTGAACTAATAAAAAAAAACTACTTTAAAACTGCAAGTTGATTGTCATTTTAAGAATCGCATAATATTCTAAAATACGATTTCTTTAGAAACATGTTCCAAAATGAAGGGTTTTTTCTTAATATAATAAGTAAGGTTTAAGCGTACGAAGTTGCGGGTACCAGCTAGGTATATTATAATATGTATGTTTAATGTATTGGAAAAGAAGCCCTCGGCAAGATCAGACACTCGCATGATACCAATACCAACCTTCTATGAAGCTATGGTGACCCGACTCACCAGTTTTTGTCAGCAACTCTTTGTCGGGAGAATAACAAGACTATGCTATATAATAGAGTTGGTTAAGCAACTTATAATCAATATTTCATTTGAGTGTAAATTTGGAAGCACTTTTAAAAGATTTCTGCAAAAATCACAATTCCATTTATCTTTCTGCATACTGTTTAAATAAGAAAATGAAGTGGATTCGATTATTCATGCACTCCTGCAATTTTTCCGACCGTTCTGTTAAAATATCACCATTTTGTGAAAACGATTTGCGTTTCTTTGTTTTTCTTGCGATAAAAGAGTTGCCAATTTATAATGGCTTCACGCTCATTAGCCCTTTGTGGTATGGCACAACAACACTAAAAAAGTCCTCGGGGTTACTTGAAAATAAAAGTAAGTCCAAGTAAGTGTTGTGATTTAAAACCGTTGCATGTTTAAATAATACAGAGATTCTTTGATAAGACCGTAAGTGTACACCAATTACTCGGATTATTTCAGAACACGCGAAAGTTATTACGAAAAAACATTATTATACATTAGATATTGTTCTTGTTCCGCCTTACAATTGACAATATAGATGGGAGGTGCGCACTATTTTCAACTAAGTTAAGAATTTTTTGAATATATTGTGTGCTTCTGGCACACAACAGACTCAAAAATTCTTGATTTAATCAATATGACACATGTTCTATCTTATGCATTCTATGTCCGTACTCTAGAAAATCGTGCTTAACCATAATAGTACAATTAAAAAAAATATTTTTTTTAGTTTTTTACCCATTTCAAGAGTTCACATATAGAAATCATACCTTTAGAAGTATATATTTAAAGACAAAAAAGTATATTGCTTGGTACACTAATTTTCAATTCTAATGGAAACACAAAAATATTTTTTCTCTTTCTAAAATTTACTGATTAATTAAAATAACTTCTAGTTATTATAAAAAACATACATTAGTACCTACAATACATCAGCAATGCAAGTTAATAAATAAATAATTATTATTGATCCTAAAACACATTGATGGACAGTTACAGTCTCAAAATAACAACATAAGTGTGTTTTCCTCATCTAAAAATAAAAAGAAGGCGTTAAGCTCGTACAAATAATACAGCAGAACGTCAATAGATGTTTAAATTTGTACTTACGTAAAAGCGGTAGGCTCGATCGATTATATCATACGACTTTCTTATAGAGCGGTATCGTTCTATCACCAGAAGTAAATTAAGGCCTTTGTACCAACTGGAAACTTGTTCAAAGAATATATTATATCTACACACGTCATGTCACGTCAAGCGTGACATTTATTTTCACTTTTTACCTGACTGCCAAGGAAGGGTTACATATAGACACTTTTACCAGTTGAATAGTGCATTGTGGTTTTGCGTGCACATATTACCAAGGGGTTTTATTGCAATGTAATGCTTTCAATTGATTTTTAAAAGACGAAAAAAAAGGAGGTTCTCAATTCGACCGTATATATATATATATATATATATATAATTTTTTTTTATGTATGTTCAGCCCTCACTCCGTTATTTATGAACCGATTTCGATTATTCTTTTTTTGTTGGATAGGGTATACCTCAAGGGTGGTCCCATGTCAAGGAAGTCAGGATCTGATTATGGGATCCTGATAAAATTGAGAGAAACCCTCGAAAATTGTAGGAACGAAAAGTGTTTCTGTTTACTTTTCATTACTTTATCAGGTATTTCATGAAATCATCACTTCATGTAGCTGAGCTGATGATGAAAAAAAAATCATGAAATAAAAATCTTTTTAACAAAAAATAAACCGACGAAAAGAACTAAAAACAAAAAAATAAATAAACTTTAATTCTTAAGTATTGGCCTTATTTACATAAACTATCAAATTTTATATAAACTTATTTTGAGTCGGCGCCAAATAATAAAATGATTAATTACCGACGGCGACGTAGAGCCTACGTAGGTACATATAAAATTTTGATAATTAATCAGTTTGTTGTTTGGCGCCGACTCAAAATTAGTTTATATAAAATTTGATAGTTTATGTAAATAAGGTCAATACTTAATATATAAAGTTTATTTATTTTTTGCTTTTTAGTTCTTTTCGTCGGTTTAATTTTTTGTTAAAAAGATTTTTATTGTGAACTGGAGTCGTGTGTGCCATCCGTACATTTTTCTTATTTAATATTACTTCAGAGTCACGACCTCTTCATATTGGATTCACTGCCTACATATTTTGAAATTCTTGTTTAAAGGAATAAATATCTTATTCGTTTGCCCCTAAAGCAAGTCAAGACCCTTTGTAGGAAATTTTTAGAATTAAAAGTTAATATCAAGACTCAAAGATTTGATATCAGGCAGTAAATATATTCTGTTACATTTTTAAGAGCATTTTCTACTGAAGTGTTAGGACAGTACGCTAATTGAACCGAACAGACATTGTAATTTAGTGCTCCAAATACAACCAGCAAGTTATGAGGTATGAAATAAAACTCAAAGTTAAATCCTGGTATTGATAGCAAAAAAAGTGCTCTTGATAGACACTGAAGAAGTTTAAATCGCTTTTTCATCAGAAATGGGTAGCACTTTTGTGGAAACGAAGTAATCCCTTTACGGACATTCAGTGTTACCACTACAAGTAAATAAATACATATAAGTGAGATCGAAGGATTGAGTGCCTTCGGTAACATTGGTGGCTAAGGATTATAGGCAGTCAGGTATGAACAATAAGAGTTTTAGTAAAGTAGAGGTAATATATAAATAGTTTTAAGTTTTAGTTAATTATAAGTATTAGTAAAAAGTTTAATAGTTATGTTGTATACCTCTTAAAGAGTACTACTTGACCAAACTTAAACGACGATACTTACACGCTACAGCGTCTCATACTTCTACTGCTTTTGTTGTAACTATGTAGTAAGATGTCGTTTAGGTCGCAAAGTCTGCAGAAACATCTAAACGACTTGAGTCTGACTCAGAAACTTAATAGAAAATTTCTTAATTCCAGGACACGCCACGACCTGGTTTAACTGCGTTGCATTTTTGAGATAAGTAAAAGTCTGGCTATAAGCTGTAAATTTTTTTCTTCACTATTTTTAATTCACAACTTAATGTAGTTTTGTACAAAGACTACAGAAGAATCTGCCTTATGGTGACAGAATTTAATAACTGTTATTTTTGGCCCAACGGGGGCCATTACCTACATAGGTGTGAAGAGAACTGTGACATCAGTGTCGAGCCCTGCGCTTCACCGAAACACACAAGAACACATCAGTATAACTCTTTTGTTTAACCCTAATGACTATAAATACAAGTCTAAATAAAACCTTAAATTGTCATCAGCGAATCACTAACTGTACATATTCATATCGCGCTACAAATTTCCTCCAAGAGTTGATAACATGTGGTAGTATTATCGATTACCAAGGCAATTATATACCTACTCATAGAGTTACAGGAAACGTACGAGTATTTTATAAAGATAGAGGTAAAAAGCCTTCAAACATTTGTACTTGTTCAAAGCACGTGAAAGATTAACATTTAACGAAATGTAATAAAATACTTCGTAATATATAAAATTGCATTCTTAGAAAACGAGCGAGTATTGGAATGGTGCAGAGCAAAAATACCCACTCAAAGCGTTAAAGAGCAGCTCATTAAAAAGTCTGGCTTCGATAAACACTAAGACGTGAAGGTACGCTTGCCATGAGTTGCGATATATTGTACTTAATCTTAATGACTACACTAAAGTACACATGCCTTATATGTATTTAAAAGCGCCTTGAAACCGGTTTCAAAAGTTTTATAGGTACTATAATTATTGTTCATATTGACTGAAATTACCCCTTTTAACATATTACAGTGAGGATAAGTGTAATACATAATCTATGTTCGGTTTGCTATTAAAATGAGTTTTTTATTATGTACAACTTATTTTCTTTTTATGGGTCCTTAATGGGTACAATATGTTACTTATTTATTATGTAACATGTACAAGTTAGAATAGCCAATTGCATTTTTTTATAAACCTGTAAAAAGATGCTTTACAGGCGATGAAAGAAAAGCGTTCTTGGCAGTACAACATTTTTAAAGGATACCTACCTTTTTTTCAATAATTATGTTACAAATTAAAAAATATGCATGTTGTTTAAATTTACTTGATTAATTTTCCATTGAATTTTTATTGTCCAGACATTATGCCTAAACAATTATTTTCCTATTTAGTTCGTGTTTAATTGCAAAAAATATTAATTAAAATATGCAAAATAAGGGCGCGAAATTCAAATTTGCAAAATTGCTTCACCATTAGTCGAAACAAAACATAACGTGCCATTCCACGATCTGTCATTTATCGGTGCCTATATTCGTAGTGTTACGGAGAAAGATAGGTGTTCCTGTGGTTTTTACTCTTAGCTAGTGCGATTTCAGCATTTTAGTGACATTAGAAAGCATCTAGGACAATGACTGAATGTAGTTTTGTCAAAGCACAATCGGATAATCTACCGAAAATAGGTGCATTCATGATGACTAAATATTTTGCATCAAATCCAGATTTTACGTCCGCTGAGGTTAAAGGAGTGAAAGCTGCAAAGTAATTATTATAATACTTGTTATATTATAATCTAAAGGATAGGTAAGATATGTATAGTTAGTTATATTCATGAAGTTTTATTGGACTTTT
The DNA here is from genome assembly GCA_949752705.1 of Callimorpha dominula. Classification (NCBI taxonomy): domain Eukaryota; kingdom Metazoa; phylum Arthropoda; class Insecta; order Lepidoptera; family Erebidae; genus Callimorpha; species Callimorpha dominula. The sequence goes on from OX457005.1 coordinate 7,640,864, forward strand.
GTTACCTAGTTTAAGTAGACAAGCAAGTTGCCTTCTGCTTGATATTTAAAACCAACATAAATTACTGCTGACTAATTCACACTATACTAGCAATTAAATTGTAATATGCTTACATTAAAGTGATCTTCACAACAATATAAACACGATATTGAAGATACTTCATCTCTTCTCATTAATGTACACCATTGTTTTCCTATTTTACATTATTTTTTGTACAGGAAAAAATACTGTATTGGGTGTACTTCTTATAGTGTTTTACACTTAGGGACAAGGCAATACCTATAAAATGGTTTTTTAACTTCATCCATCGTCTATTAATTATAATAAATAGTAATTACAACTGGAAATCGGTATAAAATTACTGAAATACTTCAAGTAAGCTCATGAAACAAACACTAAGCGTGGAACGTGACGTCATCCAAGGCCCGCGAAATATGGCGGCGTTCAAACCGATCAAATTTTATGGATGTTTTCAATGTTATTTTTAAAATTAATTTGAACATTGCCAAGGTTATTTATATTTTTTATTAGGGTAGAATGATAGAATAAGTCAATCAAAGATAAAAAAAAATACATGCATATTCCCTATTGTGTTACACATAGCAAAATACATCACTAAGGTTTGTACACACCACTAAGGTTTGTACAATGCTAAAATCACGTTTGTAGATGTTTTATAAATATATTTAATATCCTCGTAGTTTAGATTAACCTCTCTCTTACACAATTTATTTCACTGTTAAACAATATTGTTTCTTGCCTATCATATCTACTTAGATTTGCTATATACGTGAAAGGAAAAAAGCTCCTTTCTATTGCCATAACTTTTGAAGAAAAAATTCTATCGACCGCCATAGAGTAGGTCTGAATTTTTTACTATACGTTTCTTTTAGTCTTGGTAAATTATAAAAAGCTACCATTCACATAATGAAAATCATTTTTAGTATGAAGGTAGATTATGATAAAATTCATAAGCACGTTTTTCAATCGTATGTTATGTTCACTACTGTTATATCTTAAACTAAAGTGTAAATTAAGATTCATTGAATTAGTATAACGTTGATGTTCAGTACGTACTACTAGTTTAATGTTTAGTTGCTTCAAATTATATACGTGATGTTAACCTATTATTTGATTAATTGTATGTTATTATTTATCATTTATCTATGAATGTAACGCAATTGTGCAAGTCAAGTTTTATTCACTTTCTTTCAGCGCAGGTCTTTATTATTTTTAATTAATTATCCTTTATTATTATTTTTAATAAGCGGTGTTTTAATGACAGAGTAATAATTACAATAGTCAAGAACGTACACAAGCAAAAGTTCGTAGAAGTTTTGTGAAACGTCATTTTGCGTCCCATTTCTTTCCGTAAGTAGAAACACCTAAACGGTAAATATTTTAATTGAAATTGAATAAATAACAATTGTACATAATATAGTCATTGCTACAGTAAATCAATAAATGATATGATTATTAATTTATTATTTAACTAATATTTTTTGGCATATTTCTGCAGAACGTACATATTTTGAAAACTTTATTTACTTCATATACAAAAAAAACGTTTATGAAAACAACTCGGACTCCCAATACACGGGAACCACTTTTATAAATGCAAGCAAAATATGATACTATATGATAAACATCTTTTTATACAAAACTCATTTTGTTTAATGTCAGTTTCCTTTCCATTCCTCTAAGTAGATCTAAATAAACTAAAAGTGGGTAGTTGAATTAGAATAGGTACACAATTATTGTTTTGAATCAACATATTTTGAATAATTTTGGGAAATTTAAAAACAATGTTTGCGCCTAACGGAAACCTTACATAAAATGCATATCTCTCTACAATATCAATAAGTGTTTGAAAGAATATCAGTCACAATATGTTAAATTGTTCTGATTGGTCATATTTGAACGCATAATTAGTAAAATAAATCAATATGGTTTATATATTTAGAACGCTCGTACAAATAGCATTGAAAACTAACGCGTATTCAAATAAAAAAAGAAGTTGTTTACTTGGGATTAAACCATTAACCTGTTGTTTCGGATTACTGGATTGATTACATACAGACATACAATTATGCTCTTATTCCCGTCCAGGGGATGATTATTAATTATTAGATCGATTTGCGTATTCATAAATATTCAATATTCATAGAATAATCAAATAATCCTATAATATAATTGTTATAATATCATTGGCTTAAATTATTCCGGATGGAAATATAAAATAATATACTTTCTCGAGGAAGAACCAAAATACTGAGCATTTACTGAAAGAGTTAACCCATTACATAAAGTCATTATAAAAAGAGGATAAAGTTGAAAAAATCGTATTGGAAAAGTTTGTGCAAGTTGACCTAAGGGACAAACAGCGTTTCAAGTTTAATTAAGACTTTATGATGGAAAAAGTACCGCTATTTCTTAATATAATAGCGGGAAATAAACGAATCAGTCTGTAGATGAAGTGACAAAAAAAAAATTATATAAATGGTTAGAGTAGAATTGTCTACTGTTCTAATAATTGAATATAAAATACATTTGAGGCAGAAAAATAAACGAGAGTCTGTCAAAACACCGTTCTATTAATCTAGATGTCAAAAGTATAGTTATAATTGAAGTACACTTACAACGCCAGTCATTTCTTTTAGTAGTACTAATCGTATACCTATAATTACTATACAGATCTACATCAAATCAAATATTACAGATCAAATAGAATCGAACAATTAAACTCAAGCTGTTGTTAGCTTGTGGACATTGTTTTGTATGTGAATCTGTCACGGTTAATGCCTAAAGAGCTATTCTACCCGCTACCTTAAGTATTGTCTAATTTTATATATACGCTATAGCTGCGATGCAGACAGCAGCTAGTTAAACCCAGACATATGCGGTTTATTCATGCTTGAAACTTAACACAGCCTAATGCGTGGAACAAAGACCAGTCTTCGCAATGATTAAAACTGAATGTTTAATGTTGATCATATACAAACTTTTGTAAATATCAGTGTAAGGTGTAATAGATCTTATTTTACACAGAAGAGAAGAGAAACCGAAAATAAACTCGCTGTATGCTAATTTACGCATAACTGTCGTGATAAAACTCACATATCTGTTAACGAATCGATGTTTACTATTAGAATGCGTTAGTTTTACAAATTTTTACATAATAATTATGTAAAGCACAATTATTACAATATATATATATATAATATATATAATAATATAATATATAATATACAATATCACAATTATTGTGACAATGATAAAAAACCAGCGGTTTTAAAAGGTTTGAGAGTTGGCCTCTCCCAACCCTGTGGTTAACAGCTGGTTTGTATGGCTTCTAATTATTTTATCAGATATTTATATGAATTATAATATTATTTAAATATCATTTTTACATAAAAAAATCGATAATCACAGCACCAAACATATAATCCGTGGTTCTTCAGTATTCTATAAGTATAATAACCTAAGTTTGCCAATGACGGTTTGCCGGCGTTGTTTGACGGCGAGTAGAAAAATACATTAAAACTGCTTTAATTAATTTTTTTTTTTTTTTGAAAAGACAACTCCCGCATTAGGATTTACTCCTGTGTCGCGGGGAACTTTACAAACATACAAACAACGGACACAAAGAACACCCAGACTCAGATGGGAATCGAACCCACGACCTCTGGCACAGCAGTCAGGGTCACTAACCACTAGACCAACAGGCCAGTCAAAAATTATAAACTTATTGTAATCGCTGTAAGGGTATTGTTCATTTATTTATATATAATTAACTTTATCGTTATGTAGTAGTGTAGTTATTACTATTTCATAATATAATACTTTCATATTGAGACTAAACATACAACTTTCTACTGTTTGGTACCCATTCTTCTTGGTAATAAATAGATTAATATCTTTCTTTTTTCCATTGTAATACATAATGATCGAGACCCGCATTTATATTTAATCAGTGCATTCATAGTGGTGTATTTTCTGATGTAATAAAATCTAGGAAAATCATTCCATTGTTCAAATCTAATAGTACTTAAGACCCAACCAACTTGATACCTATTTTGGTACTGCCAGTATTCAGTAAATATTTTAAAACAATAATTTATGATCTTATGCAAAGTTTATATATGTAAGAAATTCGGTTTTACAAAGGGTCACTCCATAACTGAAACACACGATGTTCTAAGTATCTTTTAAGATTTTTTGGCTTTTGATTGCATGGTTTATGAAACTCTGCTCAGTCAATTACATCACTAAAACACGTCGTTGATCTCTCTTTTAATTTTTACCTCATTGTCAATAACATCACAACGTTTATATCGACATATAACACTAAAAGAATGTCATCAAATAAAAAGTCTTTCTTTATTATCAAAACCTTTTTTTTTTCATTTTTAGTGAAAATCCCCCATTACCAGATACAACTAAATCAAATAAAACCACATTGTTTGGCTTCATTCAAAATAATCCTCCTCGAGATTGTAAAAAATATTGGAAAGGAAAAGCTGAGAGTATCGTAAAAGCAAATTAGCTTTATTTTGCGTATCAAATTTAATCAATGAACTAACCAACTCCCGAACTCAAAGGAAACAAATTTAAAACATTGGCTGAGTAAGTGAGATAGAAAATCGAATTTCATTGATTTTCTACCAACAATATTGATAATCACCTTTGCGCAGTACCGCTAATAGGAAGTAAGGGTTTCAGGGAATAGATTAACTCTCTTCAGTAATTTTTCCGTTCACTGTTAATCTTCAATCCTCTTATCGCTTGCGACAATCTCTAGAAAAATGTTGTAAAAGAATTGTGTAACTTTGATGTGGCATTGGTGCTCATTGGTATATTTAGAGGCTTTTGTTCTTTTTTAAGATTAATCTCACCCATCCTCCTATCCGTGTGGCTCCTGCAGAAACGTCACATGTAGCAAAATCATGAATACATAAAACATTATACATTGTAGGTTCTCAGTGAAGGACATATTTAGTAGAAACGACGTAATTCCACTTACGCTAACGTTTCATATCTTATTCATCTTCGTAAAAAAAACCCACTCTCTCCCAAAAATGAGATAACTCCAGTGTTTTAACGATTAAGTTGCCAACTTTGCACTAATAGTGTAGTGCTATCCAGCTGCCTTATGTAAGGAGGACCCATTGATTGATAGCAGTGAACATAAAAATGAAAGCATGGTATTTGACGAATGTCTGGAAATGTTGTAACATTAGGATACGCAACATATTTAATCAGAAGTAAAGTGGACGAGATACAAATAATAAATTCACTTCTCTAATTAGAAGATGGCAAAATAAAGCATACAGGCTTCACGAATAGGTGCCACTGACGCGGGCAGTTTAGTGGTGGATTCCAATAATATGTGTGACAAACGCATAAAAGTTGGCACAACATCAGATGTCGCTTATTAAGCATACAATACATATAAGGTTCATTTGGCAAGGAGTTACTTCAACCTAAAGCAAATGAAATGTACTAAAAGTTCTTATAACCCAAAATATAACGATAGAAAATCTGGTAAACACCTATTTACCAGGTCTATTTTCGGTTTTGTTTTCTGTTTTGGGGTCTAATATTTATTACGGCCTCGTTACACACATTGGACTGCTGCTTAACATTTACAACAGATTCTTGACGATTTATCTCATATTTGCTGTTGTTTTGGAATTGCGCCCCGTGTATATTTATCAATTCATGGAAATATACATATTTAACGGATGGGAGACAACCTTAGCAACAAAAAGACTTAGCAGTGCAAATCAACAGCAATCTGTAAGTATTGAGAATGATGAATATCGTTTAGTGCCCATACTATGTCAATAATATAATACACGGGCTCGGTAGTAATCCAATATCTATCCTTCTGCACATTTTCTCGATTATATTTATAGTAGTTGTTTTTAATGATAAATAAATCATTTAAAAGCTTTTTGTTATTTCGTTATTGAAATAAAAGTAGCATTTTAATAATTATTGAATGGGTTTCCTACGTATTGAAGTACAGTTTTGCAAGAACAAGTTATATTTCATTTTTGTTAACTTTCGGCATTTTTTGTATAGCATGCCCCTTGGTATACCTATTTGGGGTCGGTGCAATATGTTATCTTCTTCTTCCATTCTACTCTATTATATGAAATGTAGTGAAACTCTTAAACTACTGGACATCTCTCGTAAAATCTTTAGGAAGAAACAATATATTTTACTATTCTTCTTACCTTCAAACAAAATATTGATTTTACCTAATAAATTGATTTAGAGTTAAATCTAATTTCAGCTCCACAAAAATTAATCCAGTACTTCAAAAATATTTTAACTAATGAAAATTGATGTTGGAATATTTGGTAAGCAAAAACACTAATTTTATATTCAGATAAAACAACTTTTAAATTGAAAATTGACCTTGCAAGATTTGATTTAACAGAGAAATAATTCTATTTCATTCATTCATTATAAAATCGAAAATCGATAGTTTTAAAAGTAATATATATGTCTAATTTAAATTTGTTAGCTGATGTTATTAATGTAATACAATGTTATTTTACACAAATAAACGAGAAAACAATCCCACATACAATGTATTGTTAAGCCAATAAAACCCTTTTTACGCTTTTCAGAACCACGCACCCCACATGACATGTCATCCACGCACAAAAACATTTCCCATAAGATTTGTCTTCAAACAGACGCGACCCGACGTCAGCCGTTCATAATACCGTCTGACAGCACAATCTGTTATTTATTATTGTATTATTTATAAATAATATTTTTCATAATACTAAATAACTATTCTACCCTGCATTCAGTGGGGATCCACAAGTAATTAAGCAGCGAGTAAACTTACTTTAATAGTGACAAAATTTCAGTAGTAACATTTATTTTAGGTTGTCGCAGAAACTTTTTAACATTGGTAGTATATATCATAGGGTAGTGATAAAAGCATCTGGTCTATTTCAAGATCTGAAGTTGTGCAAAGTGACCAGCAAGATGTATAATCAAGTATGACTTAGTAAAACTAAAAACATGCTTTAATGACGAATCCAATCAAAGTAAAAACTGTTCCACTATCCACCTCCTGGCTTTCATTACAGACCATCGTTACCATGGCCAATCTTTCGGAATCGTCAAACCGAATAATTGAGTTCAAACTCGAGGGATCTTCCTGGCTTCATTATCAAACCAGCTCCAATATGCCGAATTATAGTATCGTCATCTAAATATAAAAACTGTGGCCTACCAAGTCTAAAGAAAATAAAGTATACGAGTACATACGGTTCTATGGCAATATTTAATAAGGGGTTCAGTGTGTTTATTAATTTATAAAAACACTAAATTACGAATACAATACTTCATAAATAAAATTATCGTTTTATGGTGTTACAGTTAATGCGTAACACTAATTTGTGGTATTAAAAGTATAACTGCAGTAAAGTTGTGATTCGTATTAGGTTGCCGGTTAAATGAAACTAGTACAGGTTACTGGTTTTAACTTAAAGTAGAGTACTAAGCATGCCAATATATTGCAAAAGTTCCATGTGCTGCTCAGTACATACTTCAAAAAATAATAAACTGGTAACACATACCTCGAAGGTACATACTTTATGCACAAAAGTATGAAATCGCTCGAAACTTTGCCAAATTACTTTAAGCCCAACACTAAACATGTTCGTAGTAGTTTCTGTAATAGGTTTATGACTACAGAATTTTAACTAGCCATAACTTTTTCGACATTTAACACAATATAATAACAAACATTTCAAAAAATCGTGTACAAATTGTACACATATTATTAAAATACGCTTAAACATGCAGAAAAAATAACAACCTCGAGTAGTTAAAAGTAGTAGAAAAAAATAAAATAAAAAGTATCATCTAATTCATTTACGAAGTAATAAATCAATCATGATCTACTTATAAGTTTATTTGTAGTTCAAGCAAATGCCATTCACCGATCTATTTTCTTGCTGTGAATATTTTATTTAATACTTTCACAATTAGATACTCATTGGGTTGAAATTATTTGAAGGACATACATAATATACATTTATCAACGAAATTACCCTCACAAGGGTGAATTCTTAATGAGATGGGCACACTACTAGTAAAAGGACACAACATATTTTATCAGTAACGGAAGGAAACAGGTTGACTACAGCTATATTAGATGTTGCAGCTTATGTGCATTAAAATTTTCTTAGAATGATTTTAAAAAGAAAACATTTCATTGAACAACATATTACAAAGACGAAGAATGCCGTTACTCCGGTCTCACCTTTCTAGTTAAAACAAAAGGTAAAGATTCCTCAGTATGAATTCTTTGAAGTGTTATAAAAAAATACTAAAACGAAATAAAATGTTGAAGGAGATTTCACAAGTTTAAAACGGCTTACGTTTGCATTTGTTTAATGTTCTACAAAAATCTTATACTAGGTAAATCGACGCTAGCTTAAGAGTCAAAATTCAGAAATAGCACTAAAGTTCAGCCTACCCGACCACAGCTATCCTATTGTTCTAAGTCTATTACTAGACTTTAGTAGAAGGTAATTTGTAGCCAAGGGCAGGGCAACGAAATTGGACAGTGAAGTATTCTTTGCTTTCTAAAAATAGTAAAGTGTAAATCTTGGTGTATTTTTTTCTTTTAATTGATGTTTTAACCAATTTATATTAATTAGGTTGTTAATGTTTAATGTATGTAACCACAGTTGCAGTAAACGTTCGATGATTGATATCGTCTAGGCACATAATAAACGGTCGGATTTTTTTAGACTAATATCAAAAGAATAAAGTACTATGATTCTTTTCAGGTTAACCATGAAAGAAGTTTGAAAAAAAAACAACAGTACTAATTAAAAAATAACAGCTGAGCTAATTTAATGGTTTGACATCTGGTGCATAATCTTATCTAATCGCTGCTTAATAGACGCCTCTGTTATAGATGAAAGCATCTATCAAACCACATCTGTCGCATGTTAGTGAATATGCCATCGCGCTGTGTTAATTATCTTCAATGTTATATTAATCAGGACATTGCAAGGCTATACTTTCATAGTTAATGTAATAACATCATGCAAATTGATGTCAAAATAAAGTTTAGTATTTTCGGTGCAGATTCCAATCGCTTTGGTAGGTACGATTAGGTACGCGACATTTTCACTCGAGTTATAGTTTATCAACTTTCGATCCGTATTAGGTTTTTGATTGATAATAAACCAAAAAGGACATGTTCTCTGAAATCAATAGCAAAAAGGCGAATAATATTTTTTTGTAAGGAACCAGTCAAATATATCTCCAGGGTTTTATTGCCTTTAGTTACGCCCAATGCCACTGGTCGCTTAACTAATGATAGTACTACATCATATCCAGGTTTTTATGGTACGGTTCATTTTTGCTTTATGAAAACATTAAAAATATAGACGACATTTTTTTTCTGTAGCAGCAACATTATTTGGTAGCAGCGGATGTCTTGCGGTCGATCTCGAGGTTATGAGACAAGCTGATGTTGGTATTCAAAATATGATAGCATGTAGGCTATTTTTTTTTATTTCAAAAACCGTCGTCAATAACTAGAAGAATTCTTTCTAAAACCTTTCTAAAACTTTTGTTAGCCTGCGTTTCGTTTATAAGCCGTTTATCTACTTTTTTGTTTTTCTGTATTTGTTAATGGTGTAAGATAAGACACTATTCACTATTACACTACACACTATTCACTCTTACACTTCGCAAAATAAATTCTGGTTATTTTTTTGCGAATTTTTAACACAATTGGCATGCTTGACTTTGATCCTGACATACAAGAGCATTAGCAGTAAGCGCCTAGATGAGATTAGGCTTATTTAAAAATCAACAACAAAAACAAAAACACATTTTAATACGAATTATGTTCTAAGAGCTTTTTATTATTCTAAAATATGTTTTAAAATGTTTAAAAATTATTCTGTATTAATTTATCGATAGTAGTTACTAATAACTAAAGTAACTAGCATTAAAAACATTACTTAGAAGATAAATGGGAGCACATAATAATTTTGAGAACATATCTACTATAAATATGTTTAACTATACAGGGTTTTAAAGAGACAAATAGAGATGTGGTATCTTTACATAATTTTAATTAAAAATAATGTTATTCCCTGGTTTTGTATCAACAATAAATCTATACTTACTTGCTTATGAAAAGTCTTATGACAAAATATGTTAAAGCTGTTAAAGGCTTTAATTCGGAAAGAACATTTGGCTACCGACAATAACCTGATTAAAAGCCTTGTCGACTAGCGGTCAGGTGAGGTCAGTGGATGTCACTGAACTTTTGAACCCACTAGCATAAACATTGTTTTAATATATCCATGCATGCTATGTTAATTAATTACAAAGATCTCGCATACAAAATCATAACATAACATGATTTACTTGTTTCTGTTTAACTAATTTTATGTGAAAAAGTATATATACTATATTATAGAACCAAAACCACATGACAGATACAATCAAGTTAGTTAATAAGATTACAATTCCATATTATCTGAACAGTATATGGAATGGAATACCTTCTAAAGAATGTTTACAAACGACTTCAAAGATCAGTTTATTGGGATATAAATATATTTAAATATCTTTTCCCGATTTACTATTTCTTTCATAACACGATTCGCCCACCTAAATTCAAGTGAAAAATCCTGATGCAGTGCAACTTTGGTGGCTTGAATATACAAGGTTCCATGAAGACGCCAGCAACATTGACTGCTGCTTACTTCTAGGAAGGTAGATGAGCAGTTAGAAATGTTTACTTCTAATCTGATAAAGCTATTCGACAAACATGCTCCAGTTTGACCGGTTACAATTATTACATTTGTTTACTTGACATAGCTCGCTCACTTAACATATCTCCAATGGTGATTGATTGGCTTTGAAGTCACCTATGCAGATGCCAACAGTGTATACGTATTGTTAACACCCTGTCTGTCTTCTTGGTGTAATATATCTCTTGGTGTGCCTCAGGGTGGCGTCCTATCTCCTTTACTCTTTAGGTAATTCATAAATTCTAACACCGATCAACTTCTCTCTTCTACCACTACTACCACCACCTACTACCCTTGTGTAGATGATCTTCAAATATTCTAATAAGCAACCTTAGATAATATCACTAATTCTGTTGAGATTATCAATAAAGATCTGGCTAAAATAAGTGCTTGGAGCGAATCCTACAGACTTAGAGAAAACCCTTGGAAAACTCAGGTCATAGCCGTTAGGAGCACTAGAAAAGTTTCGAAGATTGACTAGTCACATGTTCTTCTGATTCATTTTATTGGCACTATTATACCTTTTACTGAAAAAGTAAAAAAAAAAGTTATTTTCCTCAGTGGATTCCTTAAAAAGATTAAAAAAAATTCTACCAATTGTCACCAAAACTGGCCTTGCCTTGCAAATTCGCTTTTGTTTAAATTCTTGACTATACGGATGCCAGTTATCCAGATCTCAATCATTTAGATAATTGGATGTATCTACTTGGGCTTTTTTGGGAATTCAGAAACGTGATAATATTTACGTAATATTATCACGTTTCTGAATTCCCAAAAAAGCCCAAGTAGATAGTATTCGTCTTTGACGGAACGCTCATATTCCCTCTTTCCTATACAGCATACTGTTTAACCCTTTTACACCTTCTTATTAAAAAGAAAGAATTGAGTTCCTTCACGATACTCTTACGAACTCCTTACGATCATCAGGAAATCTGATATTAAAAGTGCCGGTGCATTCAACAATTTTTTGACAAATTATCTCCATCTAAGACCGCCCATTCTAAACTGTTATAAGTGGTGTACAATAAAGAATATTCTATCTTTTATCTACTAGTATCTATTTACGTGATGGTAAAAATCCAATCAAACCTGGTCATACTTGTAATGGTAACTTAATACACGATTCATTGTACAAAAAAAAACACATATTATTGTCCCTGGAGATAATAATAACAATTAAATAAATAACACTTTATCGGCGACCATATACTGAATCATTGAACTAAGAAACATCTAGAGATTCATTGTAAAACAGTGAACAGTACAGAAATTAAACAGAAGAGATATATTACAACTTTCGAGTCGAATAAAAGCCTTAACTGCTAAGATTTATGATGCAACAATAAAACAAAATAATTAACGTTGAAATCACTCTGCACATCTTCCTGTTTACCAAAAACCGAGTTATCTAGTGTATTTATAAGAAAGAGGTTGAGAGAAAAGTTTTAAGTGGTACAACAAACTATTTAAAACTACTTGCAAAGTGTATTGTCTTTTTTACTATTTAACGTAAAGAATTTAATATTATTTGACAGTTTTAACGCGTTTTAAAAAAAATAGCCAATGGTAAAATCAAAACGCCGCAACTTCTCTCTAAGACAAGCAGGATTAAGACAACGGCCGCTACTGGAAATACCACTGACTTCAATTACCTACAGGCGTAACACCTTCTTCAATTTATCCATCTAGTTTCATACTAAACCGAAAACTTTAAAATGCATTCTGAGCAGAGAATTCTTCCTAGAGACAGTGTTTGACAAAATAAGTGTATAAAATGTATGTATATATTTTTTTATATAAACTTGACACATATCACACGCGGCCGTCTGTTCATAAACTAGGCCAACATACTTATATATTTCTAAATACATACATATTATAAATAAATTACACCCAGACTCAGAACTAATGATCGAACCCGAACTACTAGACCAACAGGCCAGTTATTTTAATTTTGGGATTTGTTACTCAATACATAAAAATTGCTTAGTTACGTTAAATTGATGTTATATTTGTACAAGCTTATTAATAGCAACAGATACAGCATAATGCAATTTTAAATCATGAAATATTAGTATATAAGCTTTCCGAAGTATAAATAATCTCAATAACATTATTAATTTGTCGGCCTATCAGATATCATGTGTTGCATATATATGAAATTGATACGATGGTATATTCTTAAACGAACACTACAACTATTACTGTTAGTACTTAATAAAACAGTGAATTAAGGAAATTAATTTTAACAAGATATATTTTGATGATGATTCTTTTTATATGAATTTAAAACAAATCCCCGTAACAAATTTTCAATAAAAATACCCAAGAATATTGAAGGTGATTGCCTAAGTGTTTTAAGAATTCAAATTTTGCTTTTCTTATTGTATACAATCCGCCACTTAGAGTCTTGTGAATATAAAGTGTATTTATATGTTTAAAGTACTCAAGTCCATCAGCTAAATTAGGCCTCCAACGAAATAAAATTCCGTTAATAGCATTTTTATTTCGGCTGAAAGTAAATATATCAGTGTTGCCAACTGCGCCAATATTTACTTACTTATGTTCCTTCCAACTGTGAATAGTCATTTCCCATCGTAAGTAAGTACTCGGCAAGGGTTGTTGTAATAGGAAAAAACGACCAATTACTTGTAATCTTTAACGTCAAAAGAGGCCTAGGCAAGAGAAATACACTTTCATTGTGGGAAAGGCAAGAATGGTCTAAGCGATGTTTTTTCAATTTCCTCCAGTTCCTCCTTTAGCTGTAAAGATTTAAAATATATCCAAATGCTAAGTAAAAGCCGCTCTTTCATAACTTGAATACTGAATGTCAAATCGAAAATCTGTTGTGAAATTAGCGATGGTTTTCGAATTTCAAAAATATCACTACTACTAGTACAAAGTTACCTACTTGTACTTTGGAAAAACTTTTATTAATGTACCTTATTTAGGTCTCCTCTTGAATATTAGGCACTTCGTTATTTTCTATAAAGGTACGGACGACATAAAGTAGGTTATTTTGTGATAAGGGTAGCCTATTCAAAATGAACCTTCCGTAATATGCCAGTCCGTTATTAAGTATACTCGTACATAACTGTGTATACCTGAATCTAAAAAAAATCTTTTTTGAATAATTTAGTTGGTTAATAAATATACTTTAAACCTAAACGTAAATGTTTACGTAGTAGAAGTCATTAGGAAGCACTTTCACCACTATGTTAAGCAGATTATATATATCGTCACGGGAAGACGGTTACGAATTTTAGTAAAAATATTATTGATTCAACAGTAATATTACACCGTTTACAGTTAGCATGAATATACCAGTCATTTGGGTTCCATTGTTTATATTCAACGATACATAAAGCTGTTTCTATGTTCTATTGTTCGCGGTTCAATATTACAAAATTATTTGTCAAAATTAATAGTGGTGGTTTTATAGATTTCTAAACCTAATTTTACTCGCTGAGAATACGGTCACAAGTCATGGGTAAAGCTAAGAAAATATATATAGTAAATATAAATATCAAGTTATGTTAGAGGGTGCGTACGTACTTCTCGTCAATAACCACTTCGAGAAACAGATATGCGACCCTTTCCCTCTACTGCCTTTGGCTTCTTACCTACCTATGAAAAGGTAAGTAAGAAGAAAAGGCAACAAATTTACCCACGTTATATTCCCAAAGCGCCTATTTGACAGCTAATAATAGGTTTGCCCCCTATTACGTGCGAGTGACAAAAATATAGTTGGCAAAAGTGGGTGTTTAATACATCTCTGCCTACCCATATGTATATCTTATCAAGTATAAAATAAAAGCAACACGCAAGGAGCTACCAAAGTCTATTAATCAAGCAATCAGGTGGGTGACACCGGTTGCCATGGGTAACAGGGTGTAAAATTATATCCTCGACGATTATCCTTAACCTTGTTCAAATAAGCCAGGAAATGTGTTTGTGACGAATTGTTAAATTCGTGCCTTTATTGTTATTATTTTCTTGTTTTATATACTTATTGATGATAATGGTGTAATTTACTATACTTTTTGATGGAATAATAATAAGCACATACCTTTTGTCAACATCCCTACGAATAATTTTATGTTTATCTGTGATTTAAGCTCAGGTATCTTTTAGCTCATTTAGATTTATTATTATTCAAATTTTAAATTTACTTCCTGGTTAAGTTTTCGCTTTGAAAGTAAACAGGTTGCCAAGTTTAAATGTGTGTATGTTTGTAATGTGTTTGAATTGTGTTTCATATCATTACTTAGTACCTGCGAAAGATATTAAAATGCGTACCCTAACAAGCTAAAAGCGAAAGCAATAACTACATATGAGCGATATAGTCATAAATGTGGATAAGCTCTGTAAATAAATATTTAAAAAAAATACTTCATATTTTATTTCAAGTACCTACAGAATTTCATACTGTGGTTTTTTATGAGTATCGCTGTAATTATTCGTTGTTATCTAATAGATTTTTATACTCCAAACTTAATAAATAAGCACATTTGATTGAGATTTACGATATGTTGGAGGTACTTTATCAGTCAACCAATTCCTGTAAACGGATAATCCCATTCCCCATCTCTCAAGTGCTTTATTGCTTGTTGGTAGAATTCCATTATTAAAAAAAAAATCTCAACTTCACGTCAATTTGAAAACCAGCTTGATATCTACTTCAAATTTATTGTAAATCTGTAATCATACCACGGGCTTTAAAAAGAAAAAAATTGAAAAATTCATAATTGAATAGCAAACGTGTAGAAGCCTAAACTTATTAATTTATCAAAATCCTTTAATAAACATTAATAGTCAGAACTTCAAAAACATATAAGGTCTCAGTATTAATCAATTTTCATGACGTTTAAATGTAAAGGGCCATTTAGAGGAACGCTATTGATAACATTGACCATTTAAATTTACTTATAAAGCGTAGCATTAAAAGTTTAAGGTTCAATCAACATCAGTTCAAGCTTCCGAGGTCTGTCCGCTCCGCGTTGTTCTATGTTCTCAGTCCGAAAGTAGACTAACGTGTCTCTTTTTTGCACATTTCCAGGAAATGTGTAAAAAATCAATAAGTTTTTTACAGTAAATTGTAAGATTTAACATCTTTAAATTATTAGGGTAGAAATTGAACTCTTCTACTAGTTTTTATGGGTGTTTTCTGTTTAGTTTTACATCAGACAATTTTTCCGTGATTGCCGTTCTCATCTCACGACAAGAGCCTAAAATGTATCACTTGCTCGACAATGTCTCAAATATATGACTATAGGAATATATTTCTAAATATGGTAAGTTTGTCAATAATGATAAATGGTACAATCAACACGCGTTGAGAATACCTTAAACGTTTGTAATTACGAGCCTAAGTTCATTTACTCGCAGAGAAAACTGGAATATGCAATTACGGAAGCAATTCTCTGCGACATTAACAGCCTGACAAGCAAAATAATTACCTTTTACGTCTCTATGACACGCTTGTAATTGCATTCAATTTTAATATTTCTTCGCTAGCATATCGAACCAATCTAGCCTTATTTATAATAGAGTCTGGTATTGTATAAACTGTGAAATGATTTTTTTTTTTGATGATATAAGATAAATTTTGGCAAACGAGCAGACGGGTCACCTGATGGTAAGTGACTACCGCTGCCCATGAGCACCTGCAGCTCAAGAGTTACAAGTGCGTTGCCGGCCTTTAAGGTGGGAGTAAGGGAAGGATTTAAGAGGAGGAGGGGAGGGGGGAGGGAAGGGTTAGGGCTTCCGGTAACCTCACTCACTCGGCGAAAAGCAGTTCAACCATTGCTTCACTGTCGGTTTTCTGTGAGGCCGCGGTATCCCTCCGTTCGAGTCGGCCCATACTTGCCGAAGCATGGCTCTCCCACGTCTAAATACAATTAACTTCACAAATAGTTTATTTGTGAAGATAATGTAACTTGTGCCGTATAAATATATATCTTAAATATTAACATCTATAGATAAAAATAAGTCAAAATAAAGGAATATATGTGAAGTTTAATTCCTGTTTATTAAAATTATGCCGTATTCATTTCGGGGATGATTCACTTCTTGAAAAAGGTCCCTCGTCGGGCATCCCCGAAATAAACACGTTAGTAAAACCGTATATCCCTAATAAACAAAAATACCACTTATTGATGTTTTTATTCTAGTATATTCTAGATATATATCCTATATGAATAAAAACATATACCTATAGATTAAAATTTAAAAAAGTATTTAAGTCCCACGTAAACTTTTATAAAATACATATTGAGTATTTGTAAAAAGAAAATATAGATATTCATATTATGAATTACAATTTTATAGCAAATCATTTTAATCATAAGCTATCAGGGTGCACTGCACTGTGTAGAACACTTAGTTCCTTTTATTTGTTTCAATTATGTTAATAATTTTTATTTTTACTGTTTACGATGTTTTGTTCTTATAAAAAATATGTTAAGAGACGTGCACTGCCCTTGTCAAAACAACTTGTAAAGTCACACCAATTCATTATTTTTAATGGTATTCAACTTGCACTTACCTTTTTATAAATAAAACATTTTTCATCTCAAAGAAAGCATACAAATTTGCTTTTATCTTCACGACATAAATTATTTCTACGATAGAAAGATTTAGGGCGGGATAAAACGTATCTATAATGGGCTAAGAAAGCACGCATTAGCTGAAATGGTTACATAACTCAGATTTTTCATATTTCATAAAAGGACATTTCGATAACGATCAAGTAATACTGATAAATGTTTTACACACTCAATTGAATAGGAATTTTACGCACGTGGATTTCATAAAGGTTCATCTAAATCCTCTTATTGTTTACGCTTTGTTGTGCACATACAATGCACTCAACGTTTTCCATTTACATGTGACAGTTACGACTGGAATTAACAACAAAATAAATGTTCGTTGTTTGAGTATGATCAAGATTACTTTTATCATCATATATGTAATTTGAGACAGAGGTGTTAAAAAATGTAAATTAGAAATTGTCTTAGAAAAGAAAGTTTCAAACTTCTCAAGATGATGACGATTATGACAAATTCGCTATAACTTTAATAAGTAATACAATATTAACCTATGTATAAGTTCGAGCTCCTACATAAAAAATAGTACAAATTATAAAACTTGTGAAATCGCTTACAAAGTGGGACACAGTGCTACCCTTATATCTTAGGCACTGTATGTCTTTTTAGTGCCCACGTTTACGTGAGTAAACCCTTTGAAAACAGATAAGTTATTTCAGATTGAGCGTTCTCCAATCCTTTGGACAATAGTATGACAACAATTGACCATCTTGGCCTCCCTTAGGCTTTTGCAGCCCCCTCTACCATCTATCTTCATTGTGATGTCTCTTAAGTCACAGTTAGTTCATTGTTCAACTTAAGCGATAAACTCAACTCTCTTTGATAAATGTGATATCATAGTCTATTCAAAGATTTGAATTCAGTTCGGTATGCAATGTTTTAGTCCATACTTAACTAAAAGCTATTTATGTACAAAGAGACGGCTAAAATTGCTTCTGTTAGTCCGTCTGTAACTTGAAAAAATATTTTAGTAATTAAATTTTAAAAGTTAATTTACACAGAACATAATAATATTCATATTCTTACGTATACGTTAAATAAAAACGTTTTCAGTTGTTGAAATTTAGTTTTGTACTAACTGTTTTCTTGAGAATGCTTGGTTAATGTAATCCGATCATTACATAAACCAATATAAACTTAGATAGTCTGTGGAACGAGAGGACTACATACACAAGCCTTGGCAAACAGCAGCGTAACGCGTTACATTTATGTAGGATTAAATTATCAACTTCTATTTGAATAACATAACATCATGTTTCTGGTAGTCGAATTACGGCTTCTCGGCAAGATAAGCAAGCAATTAAAGCTGGTTGTTGTGTTATCAAACAAAGAATTTGGTTATTTAGTGTCGCTACAATCAATTGACGAAATAATTAGTTCTTATGATAAATAAATATTTACAATTCTAGCATACTTAATATGATCTTAATATGCTCCAGTCTACAATTTGTGGTGTATTATGAGTATGGTATTCATCTATTTGAAATTTTCATGTCTTATTTTAAAAGTTGCCTGGAAGATATTGCTTCTTGTGATAAGACTGCCCACGTGCGAGTCTGACTCGAGATTTCCGTAAAAACTTGTATGTATGTAGTTCGTCCGTCACGAAAGAATTATACCAGTTTTTCTTGAGGATGTCTCTTCATAAAATTAGTCAAGAAAGTATATTTCAAGTCAGTTTGATAGACAAACTTAACTGTTCAGTTTAAAAAAAACTCAAAACATCAATGTACGTCACAGTCAATTAGCGCAAAAAATATGGATACAACAACAAATTAAGGACTCGGATTTACTCTTTTATTTGGGGTATTAAACCTTGTGAATTCCCAAATTTCATGATTCTACGACAATGTATTAGATATACGTATGCTATATACTATTATTTTATGTTTTGATTTACCTGCGAAATGTTAAATTTAGTTCAAGTAAGAGACTGAAATTTTAATAACGTTGACTTAAAAGCTTCATTTTTTTACAGCTTTAAGGGACGTGAAACGTGGAAGTGTTAATTTGATATCACGCATTTCTTAGGGCAAGGGTCTTGAAATACAGACAGACAGATAGATGGATCGGTAAAGGTTCCGTCTTTCCTATTGAGGATGGACCCCTTAATAAAGTTCTCCAATCAAAACTAACAGTTGTAATCATCCAATGCCTATGAAAAAGGCATACGTGGGAGAGCCATGCTTCGGCACGTATGGGCCGGCTCGACTCCGCTCGATACCACGGCCTCGGCAGAAAACCGGTAGTGAAACAATGCTTGCATTGCTTTTCGCCGCGTGAGTAAGGTCACCGGAGGCCCTAACCCTTCCCTCTCCCCTATTCAAGTCCTTCCCCTCTCCTCCCCTCTAATCCCCCTCTCCCGTCTTCCCGCTCTTCCCCCATTCCCACCTTAAAGGGCGGCAACGCACTTGTGACTCTTGAGTTACAGGTGCGAATGGGCGGCGGTAGTCATTTACCATCAGGTGACCCGTCTGCTCGTTTGCCCCTATACCATAAAAAAGGGTATATTCTTATCGACTATTAAAAAAATTCCATCGGAAACCCAATTGTTAGTACAACATGTTGCTTGCAGATAAATTATTTAAGTCCGGTAGCGTAAGTGTCAAGCCCATGCAATATAAACAAGGCAATCCAATTGACTCATCAGTCAGCCCAGGTTGCTTGATTATTAATCCTGCATCCTACAAGCACTACCAGTGATGTATAGCGGTTCGTACAATTGGGAAAACCTAGCAAAAGCATTTCGGTTTCCTTTAAATATTTAAGTTTTTGCATTATACTTCTGCCAACAAATTATTTTGTGTTCTATTCTTAGACTGTCATATTGAAAACACTAAAGAAATCGGTATTATTATATTATATTATAAATCAAACTTTTTTGTTCAGTGACCCAAGTTGTAAACTATTTTTTTTACTGCAAAGATTGTCAAAAGTTAATTGTACGTTTTGGCTTCAAAGATGTGATAAGTTTCATGTCAAGTCCATGGCAGTATTTTGTAGAATGAAGATGCTTCTGCAGTTGGGTAACTTAAATTTGAGTTGAAGTCTACTACATCTACTGGAAGAGATCGCCGTGACCGATAAGACCGCCAATTGATATGCCTGAATGTATTGTTTTTTGATTGTATCTTACATTAAAGGTGTACAATAAAAAGATAAATAAAAAAATAAAAAATAAATCTTAATCACAGTCGAAGCTTATTACAGTTCAGCAGCAGTACAGAAGTTTCTATCTTTACTTTAATACACGTACTGACTAATTAGACTGTATTAAAACCACTTTCATTATATAGGGGAGACCGGTCCAAAACCGTATAGCTAAGGGGATAAGGATATAAGTCATTCAGATTCAAACACATATACACTAAATCAACATTTATTATTAATCAGTCTTATAAGGTAGATAATCACAGTTAAAAATTGTGGATAATTAATAAAATTAAGTAAAAAAAACAACTGTAAACAAAGTTTTAGATATTACGGTTTTGCCCCGATATGTGGACAAAATCGTAGTATATACGATACCTCTTGATCATAGCCTGTACACCCTTCATGAGCCCAGCATTTACACCTTACACTGTACCCAACCTTTAGTAACTCGGCTTACTCCATATTCTCCGCGGCAGTAACGACATGTGTCATCGTTGGTCGTTTTCTGGTTTTTAGAACTCTTAGGGTGTCTTAGATTAAGTTTATGTATTTTCTTGTTTTGTGTGATATCCATTAAATCATTTTTATACGGAGAGGAAGTGATAATAGCCTTTTTTCCTCTAGGATGATTAGTTGCTCTTTTCCGGGAGCCGATTTTGAGCCGATTTTACCCCGAACGGTTTTGCCCCGAAGCCCTAGATGTATAAACATACTCACACCTGCATACACAAATGACGATCAGTGGTACAAAGCAATATTAATTACGAAGAAATACACTTACTTTGACGTAAGTAATTATTGACTCACCTGTAGTACACGTAAACTTCACTATTGGCAACTGTTTTTTCACAAAAATAAGATGTGGTGCACCAAAAAACAATAAAATTGAATACTTTGATAACGCGCTTTCTCGTCGCAACATGTATTTGTTGACAATTAGCTCTTATGGGTCGACGTCGCTGAGCGGCAGTTGCGCGGGAAATATTAATTATTGACAAATATATACATGCTGTACTGTTTTACCCCGGTATACGGCTTTGTACGAGTCTCCCCTACGTTTTAAGCTGACTCTCTTTACAGTATAAACTAAAGCTTCAATCAATCAATCAATCAAGCCTATCACGGTCCACTGCTGGACATAGGCCTCTCCCAATGTGCACCACAGCACCCGGTCCTCCGCCTTCCGCATCCAGTCCATCCCTGCTACCTTCTTCAGGTAGTCGGTCCATCTGGCAAACTAACGCTTGACCACTTTATTTTATAGTAATTTGTATTCATTCCATTCTGTCTTCGTTTATAATTTTTCTTTCTTTATGATATGATTACCTACCACACAAAAAGAAATCCAAAATAAAAAAAAACGGTGTATTTATGCTCTTAACTATTTTGATCAAAGTCGCATTACATTTTAAACGGAACTTTATAAGCAAAAAGTGTGAAATAGGTCAGGACTAGTTCAAATACCACTATTAATACTTAGCACCTGGCGTTTCCTTGCTCGTTCTACGCATCTGGACCCTATGACGAATTAGGGTTTTCTATGACAAAACAGTGCTCGAAAAAAAATTTAAGAGTTCATTTTTATGTCTTTGATTCGAAAGGTCTAAAGAATTTACAGATCTACTTTTTTATACTTGCTACTACTTTAAAAATTAGGAAAAATAAAATGAATCTACCTTAACAAGTGTTGGGCTAATAAAGGTTACCCAAAGGCGCAATCCAAAGACTTGAGAACTCATCTATATGCACTAAGTTCCCTAGAATATATATCAAACGTACTTTTCGCAGTAGTGTCAAGATATTTTTGTTAGGCCAATACTTCTGTTATTGTATCCAATATGCAGAAAAATTAAAGTGTTAAAACTGAAACTGGGGAAAAACGTTTCATATACAAATATCATTAAAATGATCTTAAATAATAGATTATGTACTACTTATGGGGTTACAGAATTACATATTTCAGAGTTGCAGTATATTTCGCTTTGAGCGGTCTAAGAAAGAAAGAAAGAAATAAGATCATTTTCGTGGACAATTGTCTCTCCAAATAAACAATAGCGAATTCAAGGAATATATATTATATTTAAATATTTAAAAGAAGGCCTCCAGCCATAAAGAACAAGAACGAATTTGAATCCGACGGTAAATTCTCCTCGGAATTGGCTTTAATTAATCTGAACGCAGTAGCTTCTAATTTACTCATTGAGATAGACAAATGGTATTCCTCAAAAACTTTTTGTAACGACTTTGAAAAGACAGTCGAATTCAATTGCAAAACCAATTCGGTTCGAATTCAGTTCGTTGGTTTGGAAGCGCTGCGTAGTAGGTATGTCCCAGAATGTTTATATTATTATTATTATAAATGCACTATTAATTGTGATATATATCATAAAATAACTTTGGTACATATTTTGATTAATTTTGACATGTCATGCGTTTTCATAGTATCACATTTCGCTATCTGATACTGATATTATATTTAAGGTTTTATTAAAAAGCCTATGAGTTCGTCTTTTCCGTGCGTGTGTGTATACTAGATAATTAAATATCCGAGGTAAAAAATTGTTTAAGTGCGTCAAAATATGTTTTGTATAAAGTTTTTATTAAACGATCCTAAAGTTTATAATGAAAATAGGTACTTGTGGTATGTTATGTAAGGATATTCACGGAACCACACAAAGTATCAGCCCTCTCAAATTGACTCATTTTGAGCCTTAAATTTCGAATGATATGAGTTTCGTTTATATATATATATATATATATATATATATATATGTATATATATATATACATATATATATGCGAACTACTAGGATACAAACTAGGATTTAAATATTTTTAAGGTTTATTCCTGATTAAAACAGTGTTTTAACATTAATCTATTCATTATGGTTATAGATTCAGTTGATTTATGTTGAACGTTATATATATAAAAAAAAATTGTAAACAAGCAATGTAACTGATTTGAGATACCGTTCAGTATCACTGTCAGTGATATGCGTAATATGTATTTATATATTGCTTTATTGTATATTTTGCTTAAGATAATTTTTACCAATTAAAATAAAAACAACTGAAAGTTCCTGACTCAATTATTTATTAAAAGGATAACGCATATTTTACTAAAATTAATGTGCAGGGAAAAGTTTTTTGTTTATGTGAAATTTACCAGTAAAGTTTCCGAAAAGTGTCGTAAAGATTTACTTTAAAGGTAACAAGGGTACAAAACAATTTTTTTTTCAGCCCTCTTGGTTCTTAGTATAACATTAAAGCAGAGTTAGAAAAGATTTTCTTAGTTAAACATTTTAGTAACGTTTATAATATGTAAGCGAATATTTTAAAGCCTTAGTCTAAGTCGGATCCATAACAAAGTAACTCATTAATATCGCGCCGGTATTAACATCATACCACCAAAGATCAGAAACCAAACTGAATAAGTAATTACTTTGTAGAAGACGCGAGATATGCGGTGTCGGATATCGCACTTAACAGATAGACACTTTAGTAAAACAAAGGCGATTATTTTGTTAGCCCAACCTCCACAATGAGTAGTGACATACAGACGAAAACAAAGCCATTATTCCATAGCAAAGATATATGTATTTGGGGAGAAAGTACTTTGTTGTTTATCCAGGATGAGATTGGTAGGGTAGTGACGAAAATAAGGTACAACATATCTATTTAGGGGCAGAAATGCTACTGGCTTGAAATGTTCTCGTAGATATAGACCATCCAGCGGCAGTTGCGTAAGGGTCGAAGTTGAGGCCCAATTGTACAAAGATACTATGGTTTATGGAGTTCAAAATTGTCATTCGGGCATTGGTTTCGTAATCTTTATTAAAAAGTATACATATATAGACCTAAACATGTAGTTATTTTTGTGTTTTTCATACCTTTTACTTTGTTTTCGACGTAATGTTTTACTTCAGTACTGATACTGTTCTTATTAAGTATTCTTCTTGAATCTATTACTTTTCATAGAAGATTATATAGTGTACCGGTTGAAGAGTAATAACCTTTTAAATACAGCTTTGGTCTTGTGTTCGGTGTGTCTCTTTTGGCCGAGGCTATTATTTAGTTATTTTATTTTATTTATGATAATAAAATATAATCCCCCAATATATATTTTTTTTAGAGTTTACTTTTATATTATTATGTTTTATAATTTCAACAATTTTATTTCAAAAGGTAATTAAATATCGTGTAATTATCGTATATCGTGTTTTTAAATAGATCAGTCTAATACGATATTCACAAGACCTTAGTAATTCTTACTGAATATTTTCGTCAATATCAATAGTAGAATATAAATAAATAAACAAAGGGATGAGTAAAATAATGCTTGTTATTTAATTTCCGCTTTTTTATTAACTTGAAAAATGAAACAATGATCATTGTTCATAAGTTACTTTGGCAATACAAATAAGAAAAATATATGAGTAACTTTTTTTATCTGCTTAAATGAACATTAGTGTATATAGAATACATATCAGTTCAAAGTTTCAATAGAATCCACTGTAAGTGCGTGTGTTTCGCACTCACTCAGCTCGTAATTTAAATCTGACTTTTCTCTAATTTATAGCGTGCTCGAAATTAATTACAAATAAGACTGTTCATCACTTTTATAGCAGGAGCTCTTCAATTTAATGCCTCCGAACAAAACGCTTAAGACTAAAGTATTGAACGAGATGATAAAAATTTTAATACTTGGATTCGTAGACAAATAGCAAGTACTTTTTTTCTTTAAAATAAAATACTTTTTATTGCGCAAAAAGCCACCCACTAATTTGCACCCAGGTGCTTTACCATTCGCATCTAACTGACTTCAAGTTTCTGGTTCAACTAATTACGGGGAGTCCTTCCTTATGTAACTTATTCCCGGTCTAACCCTGTCACTAATGTACTTCAATAGACATGTTATTCTAAAAAATAATGACTTGATTTTCCATTATTGTTTTAAGAAACCTGCTCACCTGATCCTCCTTATGAACACTTTTGATCAAACTACAATATCTATCAACCGACACTTAGACTACATGGTGCACATTCTGTAAGTGATTTACTACAAAACAAAAATAACACGTTGATGTTGATGAGTTACTAACACTAATTTCTTTATTCGTCCATGTTTGCTGACCTTCAATACAAATATACTCGTACACCACTGGGCATTTTAAGTACACCCCGGATCTCCACTTTTACCCTTTCTTGCGGCAATGAAAATATTTCACTTTGTGTGTTCAAGTTTTCATTATGCAAAACTTAACCCATTTTGGTGGTCATTATTATTTTATGAAAACACCACCTACTTCGCTACTTTTTTCAAGTATAAATCAAGTATTCAAATAAGAAAACAGCAGGAAATAAAATTTCAATTTGTTTTGCGTGCAAACACTGCTACCATTCACGTAAAACTTCGCTCCACTTTGGTTATTTGTTGGGCTCTTTAAGCAATAAGGTTAATAATAATATATTTATCAGCTTTAGCTTGGTCGTTATATGTTCACCAACAATATTTAACTTTGTTGATCAATCTAATAACTCATATGGTACATCTAGAACTTTCCTAATTAACATACATCTATTGATGAGTACCGTAATAAATTGAGGCTGTATAGTTTTCTATTTTCGTGCTATAAACCTTCAGGGAAGTGATGTCATAAAATACTCATCTATTTGGCAAGTCATAACAGTTTTTATAATTACATACAACAGACATATCAACAAATAAGTATGTCAATATACATTGCGTAGAAGTGCACTGCGCATACCCAAACAGTCTTATACGTATTCATAGTGTAACCTAGTCTTTTCTCAGAGGTTCGCAATGTTCTGATAAAAACCGAGGAAAACATGTACATTAATACAGTTATTAGGTTCAAAGCTATATAGACACAAGCGTTTGTATCAAAATAAATGGCAACACTGAGCCTGATCGTAAACGACCTACAATAAACTTCACAGCATGGTTGTTAGTTTTAACAAATCGGTTGGAAGGTTAAACATAATATAATGCTTGGCGTCATTTCATGCAAATTACTGTTTGAAAGAGCTAAAGTGAAGTTGGTTTGAACAATTTACTGTGTTACTTAAGTATCGTGGTTTTATCTGCATGACATTTTGGCTACTACACAAATGATCAACATTATTCTATTAACCGAATTATTTAGTTGGTGACTTTTTATGGGCTTGATAGTAGACACCTATAACATTTTGTCTTTTTTTCTCAGTTACTGTTCTTAAGGTTGACATACTTATTGCGTGAAAAAAAAGCAGTTCATATTCATATAGGCATTTACTTTTAAATAGGGGGGGAGGGGGGGCCATCCCGTATGTTGTCACTGGTTCAAAAACATAAAAAATAAGTTAAACTGTGTGGTGAAATTCAAAGAAACAAAGAAATTGTCAAAAATATCTTGAAATTATGTACCTGATATTTTCGACAATTTTGATTTGTCGGGGGTTAAGCGTGTACATAAATGTATCACTATCACTGTCATTTTTAGTATTTTGTCGCAATTATGATAAGTTTCATCTTCTTCAGTGCAAGAACTAAAGGGCGTCTTGGATGAGAGCAGACATTTTCAATTGCAGAAAAGAAAATGACTATTTAATTGCTTGATTGATTTTGAAGACATAGAGTGGGAATGTGCAGTTTCAAATAGTAAATAATGATCATTAAAAATGGTAAACGGTGCTAAATATAGTCTCCGTAGGTAGGTACATTGTCATATAAATATGCTATCTTGTTTACAGTTACAAGGTACCGATTAATTTTAATTTTCAATCAGGTTAAAAGACGTATGTATGCCTGAACCCCAAGAACGAACTTGGCTATTTAAGATACTATATTATAAACTGTTTCTATTATTCTAGCTGTGTTTTGAGGTAATGATAAAAGGTACATTAGACAACAAGATATGTTGGAAAGTAGGGCACATCAGAACACTATCACAGTATTGATATTTTTAAGAGCTTCATGGAATAGTGAATAAGGTTGGCGACATCTGGTGGTTTGTGTGTTGGAAACTGTAACCGAGTAGTCTATCTAGGGCGTGTGCTGATTTACCATCTTAGCTACATAAAGCCTTATAACTCACACCTTACATTGATAAGAACATGATTGGTAATAAAGTTGTCATGTTTTATTATTTGAATTTTATATTACAGAGAAATATCTAATACTCTATTGTTTTCCGGACCGATATTGTGGACTTGAATAATAAACATATTAAATAATAATTGTAGATATTAAATCCTCTATGCTAACTATGACATATAAAATTTTAGCTTATGACCCATCCCACTACCAAATGACACTACCAGTAATTTATTACATTTTTAAAACCATAACCTTTTATTTCAATTGTTGATTAATAAACAAGAAAATACGTCACAGTGCTCATGCTCCTCAAAGCTCGTCTAAGAACTCTCCACGCTTTGCTGAAAAAGTCTTAAAGGTGTTTTCAAGAGTACACTCGTTTTAATGAAACAGGTAATGAGTCTCTGAGAGTCAACAACAAACAAGTTAAGAATGGCTAGGACGATGTAGATTCTCTAAAAGAGCTTAAAAGAATATTTCATCACGTGTCTTTTGAATACACGACATTAAGGGCCGTAAATACTCCTATCTGGTGAAAGAAAATTGCATCAGTCAAAACTTCTGATTGCGGAAAATTAGTAAGCCAAGACTAATTTATCACTGCATAAATATCTTACACTAATCTTGGTAATCCACGTAGCCAAAGTGATTTGCATCGCATTTAAAGTGAGTTTCAAACGGTCTGAAGACATTTACTGTAAATAAATTAGTGAGAGAAATTTCTCAGAAGGAAAAATATTTTTTCTGCTCTCATTTAATAATAAATTAGTTCAAGCTAAATGAACTAGAAAAATGATGTCACCGCAAGATGTTTGCACCACATTTTTAAGCTTTTCTGCTCCAGGCGCGACGGCGAGTAAGTCATTTATCATTTCTTAGCGGAATAAATGACGTATTGCTTATGATGGCTCTTACTAAAATATGTCAAGTGTTACTAGTATTTTGGATTCAATTGATATATATCTATAAGACTGTATATTAATATCACTTGAAACTATTGCTATGAATTCGTTTGAAGTTCAGGTACGTGTTTAGTTTAATACCGGTCTCTTGAACAATTGAATTAGTGTGGGTACAGAAGTAATGACGTAATTTAAAAAAAAATATATATGTAGCTACTCGGCGTTCACGCACGCGATACAGCTGTTTGTCAGTGGCCTTTGCATTTGAAAACACAGGGGATTTTGTCGTCAAAAACAAACTGGGGGAACGGTCGTCCTCCAAACTTCCTGCTTAATAAATGAATGTGTGTAGTAACGTAAGTAAGTAACGTTAGAGTTTTTAAGTAATATAAGTTTTAGTTTAAGTCTTGTATCTCGTGGAATTTGAGAATGAGTATGCATCTAGACAAAAAGTTTTTGCTTTATACAACGGCTATCGTACAACAAGGGAAATAATTATGAACATTCATTCAAGATTCAAGACATCGTATAATTATTATCTAGAAAAATATTTTTTTAACTTTGAATTCACGATTACTCAGTCTTCAAAAGTTTAAGTAAGACGTAATAAACCCAGCTCAGACCATTCAATTGTTATAGAAGAGTCTGGAATCCCTTTTCATGATATTGTCGAGTTACCCTTCGAGGCGCTTTAAAAGCAATGAACCGTAAAGCCGAACAACCAGCACAGAATTAAACGTCTGAAAAAATATCTGCAATACTTTTTAGTAGGATTTATTTGTAGGCGATGAGAACCGGAGTAAATATGAAGATATAACTTTTGTAACACTACGGTATTTAACACTTGTCTTTGAAAAAGTCTTTGTACTTCTTGATCAGTGAACAATTCGGTAATACGTGTTTATACGTCTACAGATGAATATTATATCCACTATTTGGGTATAAACCTATATTGTAGTCAGAAACCTTACCAATCTAAAGTACTTTTATGATTCTAATTCGTTTTGCTTACGGACGGTAAAATTCACGTTGAAAATTTAACAAAATTTTACCGTCGGTAAGCAAAACGATTCGTTCCTTAATTATAGGAACGCGGCATTAACTAACCAAATCAGTCAAAGTCTCGAGCTATTCTTTACACTCCAACTCCAGCAATACCTTCTCCTTCATGGTATTCTCTTTTTGTCTACCACCCGCTTTTAATATACTACCAATTTTCCAATTTCCGATTATCGGCAATTGCTACTTATTACGTGTGTGGGACCAAATTGTAGTTGACAAAGTTAGAGCTACGCTAAGAACTTACGAAAACCTTTCTGTTCATCATAAAATGCGAGATTAAGGATTAATAGTTATTAGTTTCATTTGGCGCTACGCAATGTACACGCAACATGCCTACATTACTATGTACATTCTTTTTGTGTGGTACGGTGAATGACCTTATACGTTCGACGCCGTCAAGACCAGCTGATTGCATAAAATGTTTAAATGTTGTTTGATTGATTACATTGCAGTGTTTGACCCTATGCTTTATTTATTTTTGTAAAATGTTCTGTTTAGTCATTGTGATATCACTTTTAAACAAAAAATTGTAAAAAAAAAATATGAATTTTCCGGCAGAAAGTTCCTATGGTTTTTGACTCAAAGTGATGGTCTGAATATTTCAGGATGCGTTACGGTGTTCCCTACACCCTGGATATACACAATTATGTACGAATTTAAACAATCATATTATTTTCATCATAAAATATCGTATCACAATCTTTTTGGACAATTTTCACTATCAAAAAATTTTGGCAGTTTTTTTTTTCAGCCGTTCAATTTCAATCACGACTTTTTACAACTTCTTGGCCAACTCTTATTTGCAAATTGAACAAGAGAACACATGAAATACTTATATGACAAAAAATAGTTTGTGTATAGCCTGAGTCTAAACATTGAGGTTGTCTTCAAATATTCAAGATAGGGTAGCAACACGCATGCCGACCAGTAATTTGGAAATGGCTTGGACATGAACAACACGCGATGATGGTCAAATAAAATGTTCTTTATTTTTTACCGCTGATGTTTTATACATTAAATATTTCGTTTAATGTGTTATGTAATTATTGTATGATAACTGTTAAAAATAACATATTCTTTTTAGACTAAAATGTATTATACTTTGAATAGAAGAAGTCAACAAAATTTATCAAGTAATTTTTTTTATAATAAATTTTTCACTACATCAATCAGCTCAATGGATTAGAAGATTGAAACGAGGTCCTGTCTTCTTTTCAAACATTTTTATTATAAATCAGATAGAATATAGATGATATATTTTTTATAGACAGTGAAATATATTTTTCTTATGGTTATCAGTGTAATAAATTATTCACCTTGGAAAAGTAATTATTCATCATAATGTTTCGACCGTATTCCGTATCCTTATCCTACGCGTTGAGAAATGTGCGGTGGAATCAAATGTACAAGTGGAACAAATTCATTCCGAATGAAACTTTTATCAATGTTTTCTTACCTCAGTTCACTTGTTTTGTTATAGGCTTGTTTGTTTTTCTCGAAAAAAAAACATGAACCTATTGAGTATTGATGTAGATGTTAATCATGTTAGGATGTAGTGTTTCCTACTTCCTTACTTTCAGTATCAATCAGTTAATCAATCGATATTTAAAAAAAAAATTTACCCATTCGAATGATGTTATATAATAACATGTTTATAAATATGTACATTGTATTTGAGATCGAAAATAGACTAGTTTACGTAAACTATGTAACAACGTACAAAAAACTTGGAAGTAGAATATCTAAGTCAACATTATCACAAATCATTTTATAGGCAATATTTTACTCCAAAAGGAACAGAAATTTTTGTGTCTGTCTAACTGGTGAGAAACTGTTACATTTAACAAAGTTACTTAAGAAAGGGCATATAAATTACATCACAAATACTTACCTCTTGGGATTTCCTGCCTTAATGAAAAACAACATCTCCATAATTTCAAAAGTAAAATATTGCTAACGAAAATGTCTTTACGACATTAAGAAACGCATGCTTACTTAATGAAATGGCGTCACCTGAGCCGATGTAATTTATTTTTATCGACGACGCACTTAATATTAAATGGCCCAACTCCAAAGTCAATTAAGGAGCTGCCAGCTTCTTCGCCAATTTTAAAGTGACTGCTGTTTATATTCGTTGGTATAAACGATTGGAGCTAAATCAGCGTTTTCGCCTTTTCGTTACCAACGCGACGTTTGCCTCCCATAATCTTATCTTAAAAACAAAACTCAAACACCAGAGGTGACGACTTACCTATTATTATGATGATACTACAAAGCTTTTAATAAAATTCATCATATCCTAAGAGTCTTTTTGGAGAAATGCTATGTCATTGTTTTTTGTTAGTGTTAATATTGTTTCCTTTTTGGGGTCGTGGAATAAACATGTGATAATTGTAACTCGTGAGGTTCTTGCTTCTACCTAAACTATATCTATTTACAAAAGTATTGTGCAAGGTGAAATTAAATTTATTTGAGTGCAAAAAAAGGTGTGATCAGACAAATAAAAAGTAATTCGGTAGAAATTACACATGTGCCTTTGATTTATTTTTATTTTGTAATTTAATGAACATACCTGATACGACGTGAGTTCAGCTACAAAGCAGACTATCATCGACAGAGATATGTCGCTGCATCAGCTAGAGGTATAAATAAGTCGGCGATGTCGTCGACAGGGCATGTTCCGGTTGTGACGAGTCAAATGTTGCATTGATCTTGGGCCCGTTCACCTCGACTCCGTCATTATTCTTGAGAATTAATCGTATCGTCAAAATGTACATAATCTGTGCACTTCACTTTTTCGCACTTATTTTTAGTTAGGTCACAGTGTTAAGGCTACAAATTCTATAGTATGCGTGTTCTGGTAAATGTTTAGTACCATACAAATCTACAGTAAATATAACGTGTATATTCTTCACATAGCGTCACTTTATGTTGATTTCACTTTAAGTGTATTTAGTTGTGTTTAACTTTTTTATTATTTAATGAGTTAGATGAAAAACATATATACAGGGTGAGTTTTAGGTCATACAAACTCCTGAAATAACATAACATTATATGGAATACTCCGTATTAGTTGACTGTAGCGATAAATTAGTCAACAACTGATTGAAAAGATATTTTATGAAAAAATTACAGGCTGTTATTTTCAGAGTATTCGTTGAAAGTAACATATTCTTTGTTATTTTAACAATGAAATATAACGGTGGATGGCAGGATAGTTCTCAACATATTAAACTAAACATAAGCACCAAGTGGCCTTATAATCAACATGAATGCAGATAATAATTTAGCCAATATGTCGATATCAATTAGTGTCATCTACTCGGTGTCAACAGCTGGAAAACGGAATCCACCGATGATCTTCTAAGCTAAATTACATCAACATTAAGCTAAGGCTAAGATATAATGACACTTTGAATATGAATCTAACGGCCCTACAAATAAATATGGACGAGTAAGTAAATCGTGATGTAAAATGTTCATTAGTAAACTGGAATGGAATATGTAATCGGAATGTACACATATATATACAACAATAAATTGTAATGTTTTTTTTCTGATTCGACCTTGGTTCAAATTGTTTACAGTATTTCGTAAAGATACTTATACCTGTCACAAAACTAAATAATTGCAAGTTATCTTTGTAAATTGTACAAACTACTTTAAATGTCTTGTTATATTCTGCAACTCCTCTTGCCATACATAAACTCTCGTTCCATCCAATGGTTGCCTGGAAGAGATCGCAGAGCGCGATAAGGCCGCCAATTGTACAAGGTCACTACTTTTAATTTGTAAGAATGTCTCTAAACAGTTTTGTATGTTTTGTACAATAAAGAGTTTATCTATCTTTCTATCTATTTTCTTTACCCATAAATAACTCTTTATTTATTACCTAAAATATCGATTTTATTTCCTATAATATCGACGAACTGTGAAATTCAAGTAGTATACTTTCTGTGGCAATGGGTTGTTACTCCATAATTGAAGATTTTAACAATCAATTATCAGTATAGCAAGTTTATTTACTGGAAAGTAAACAATTGGATGCTGCTGATGCATGCTGAATTTAAGAAAATCAGACAGAGTACGAAACAAAGTCATCAGAAGTCGCATTAAGATACTAAATGTTACAACTAGAATAACGGAAACTAAAATGGCAATGGACAGGACATACAGTAAGAGGCATCGAAAAATGGAACAAATGCAGAATGTTTTGGTACCCTAGAAATAGAAAAGGAAACTATGGACAAGGAAAGCTCTAAACTGAGTAGAGTGGAAAGAAATGGAGGAGGCCTTAGCCAATTTTGGGCAAACAGACGAAGTTGTCCATGTCACCGACTCAGCAGAGTCGTTAACTTAAGTTGGTTATTTGTAAATATTCTTTTTGCGTCTGAATAAAGGCTATTATTATTATTATATAAACATTTCGATAGCTTTTGAACCAAATATCGATATCCTTGAGTATCTATGAGTTCAAATAGAGCGCGTTCTTTTAATATCAGCAGATGGCATAAAACGTTTTTACTTGCAACTTATTTTTGTATAATATATACAATTATATGTGTTATACTTCTTTGATTTGGTGTTAATCCTCGTATTTTACCTACAGACTGCCTAGTACCTTAGCATCATAAAAGTAAAATGAAATACATAGATATTTAATCTCATTGTACATCAATCACCTAAACATCTAAGGGTACTTAGTAACGACTTTGTTTAGCATTTCTCTCAGTATCCAATTAAGGTTGATTTATGGGTACTGCAATTTACATCAGCATTAATTAAACCTAATTCTGATACTAGTTTTTCAGACATCAGACCTTATTTTTTCCATGTTTGTCGCATATAGCAAATATTAACCCATAGAGTTCTTCCACACATTACGTAACAAATACATGTTTATTCCCGCCAACTAAGTGGAACGGGCAGTTTGCTGAAAGAAAACAGCCTTACAGAAATTCCTACGAGTGGTTTTACCACTCGTAAACCGAAAATGTCTAACCCAGTGTCATTCTAATCATATTTTACAATTTTAGAGCTTTACCGATGAAAACGCTGATTAGGTTTTGACTATTTAAATGCAAATTGAGATATATAACTTTTACTAGATTTTATTTTATATTTTACCAGTTACAAACAAGCGCTTTTAAATCTAAATTTGTTGGGTAGGGTAATAGGTTTGTAAATCTTCTAAGATGCCTTGTAACTTTTAATTCAAATTTAATGTGTCCTTGCGCGATATACACAATTATTGCTATTGGGGTGATATTATGATGCCATCTATTGATTGTAGTATTCAATGATTACATGATTCAATTTGCTTTTATCGAGATGACTTTTCCTCCGAGCGAAACCTCGCAAATTCGTATGGAAATTAAGGGCGTCAACGTCTCTCATAACGATCTCTCGGCTCTCATCACTTTAATCATCAAACATAGATGGTATTTATGACAAAATCATAGCGTACAATAATGTTTATCTGCCTGGTACCGCATAGGAACTTAGAAACAAAACAGGAAACTGATACTCTTTTATCTTCAAGATGAAACTTATCAAATGGTTAAAGGAAAGTATCTCAGCAGTAGCATTTCAACCAATATTATGTATATGAGTATGTATTTATTTGTTTAAAAAAAATTGTAGTAATGTTTTTATTACGTACACTTCAATATTTTCAGCAGCAACTTGATAATAAGAACATTATTTTGTAAATATTTTAATTTACACCTACGTCATTCTTTCTTGCACAGCCTGTGGTGTAGTAGAGATAATGCGTTTCACCGATAGTTCACCCTTGTACAAAGCATATATGCATTTAAATAAATAAATAAAATAAATTTTATAAAATATGTGATGCTATCTTTTGAAATTGTTAGTTACCGCAATCCTTTTCTATTTCAATATAACGGTTGAATAGAAAATACATTTATGCATTGTTTTAAATATGAGGTCGCTATGCATAAAGCATTTTTGCTGAAACTAAAGTTATAAGGGTTTTCCGTGGAGTGTGGTTTACACTTTAATCATAATTTGATCGTTCAAGGTTTGAGTTTTTATTTATATTATGGAATATAGTTATAATAGCTTCGTTTTAGCTGATCATCATTATCGCTTTCATATTTTCCAATAAAACACAACGTGTGCCAATGGGATTGAAAAACAGTTTTATTTTTGCTCTACCCTTTTAATTAAAAGCAAATGAACAGCAAATAAAACTCGTTAATTTTGATTACTTACGAACTCTGTTCATAAACTGAGGAAGTTTAATTTTGACTTTAAAGTGCCTAGAAATTTCAAGGTTATATTGGTTAGAATAAGAGATTCATAGGCCGCGTGTTACTTCTTAGTCGTGTTAGGCTTATTAATAATTACCTACTAGTATAGAGTATATGTTTATGTAATTCAAAGGGATTACTTTGTGTAAGAATTTGTGATTGTGTCTATCATAAAATACGAATAATTAGATGGTCGAATTTTATAAGGCAGATAGCTCTTGAAATAGAAAGTTAATTAAAAATAGTAACATGTTTTTGAGTCATCAGTCGTATAAAAATTAAATACACATAAAGATGCAAAAATCAGAATGCTACGTCTACTACAAAAAAGTCTCTTTAAATCAAATGTTGAATTTTAATATTACAAATATGCTTCAAACAGAACATAAACAGAAACAGACACGTGTAGATAGTTTTATTAACCTAAACCTACTACTATTTTATTACAATAGGATGTTTCAATAAAATGAAATTCAGGTGGCATCAGCTTGCATCCTGTTTACTTTTCATGTAACACTAACACTATTGTACCTGAAGATCTGACTTTTAAAAAGAGTGGCCATGAGTTTCTCTGCCAGTATTCTTCTCATAAGGCTCTACGCATTTTGGAAACTGGAAGTTATAGATCGACACAAGCAAGCCGTTGATTTTGGTGTTTTCACCTAATTTCGACAATCCAGTACATGCTGTGGCATCTGCTTGCGCCGATCTATGATTTTTAACTGTAGCTTCAATTTACATAATTGTCACTTAGTTTCTTAATTGAATAAATGTTTTTGAATTTGAATTTGAAAAAATCTGTCTTAGCTGTTTTATTTTAAGCACTAAAATGAAACATTCTCAGTTGGTTGACCTTTATGTGAAAGAAAAAGAAAAATCTATACTTTCCTGTACCTAAAACTGCACAATAAAAAAGTTTTACATAAGAAAGTTTGTTTTGAGAAGGTAAAAACATCTTAAAAAAATTGGTTAGGTTCTTATTCATTACACTCGTTATTATGGCGTCCAAAATATTTAGGCTATCCACATAAACCCGTTCGAAGTTCGGTCAGCAAGTGAATTTGTCCATTATGTTAGGGCATATATATCTTCAGTGTAAAGTTGGAAAGTTCAATCCAATTGCTTTAGCACAATTTACAGTTTCTCACAGTATTATTTATGGAAAGAAAACTTGTCTGAAAAACACAGAAAGTGAATGTGAGACGTTGTTTGTATAAAATATGTTGAACGAACTAGGTGAAATATTTCAGTGGTGTTTAAAAATTCTGCCGGTAACTCCAGGAAGTTGATTTATGAAATAATAGAGTTTGTTATAGTATAAAACTATGAAACTAAGTCTCGAGGGAAAGTTGAGTCAGAGTTGAGTGTGCATAATTACAATACTTCCAATAGGGCGAAAATTGAATGCTTATTAGATGTGTGATCCTGATATTTCGTTCACAAAATATATTAAATCATTAAAAATACAGAAGAGATGCCGCTATAAAATAACAATCAAGCACACAAAAGCAGTAAAAAGGCAAAAGTTAATACATTTTCGGAGCGCTACGCGAATACTGCTAAGGAAGACATTTCAGTAGCGGATATGAAGTAGAAATAAAATTGTGATGACAATCGTATAAATTCTCAGCAGTTTTGGGCCTGAAGTTTTGCATCGGCTGGACAAAAATACAAAAGTAAAAAGCGATACAGCTCTCATACCAGGCCAATTTAATGTTAGGCGGAACGTGTTAGCACGTAGCTGTTACCAAACAAATTTATCTGTGCCCTCACTCAATTTGCTTACTCGTACTTCGATGGCGCCAACCTTTTATTATCCTCACAGAATAAATATACGCAGACGGTTTGTTAAAATCAAATTACATAAATCAATGTAATGGCAATTCTAAATAAAACTTTTTTTTTCAATTTATGTTTATTCATCTAAACGACTCTGGTTTAAAGAAATCACTTTAATAACGAAATGTAAGGTAAAATGTTTGTATTGATACAATAAGTGGCATTGAAAAAGTACGAATTAGGCATTTCTTCTTAAAACACGTTATGGTATTTTATCACGTTTTAATGCAAAAAAAATAACAGAAAATAATATCGAAAACATATATTTATTTTAATAACTTCGCTATGAAAATTAGCATACCATTAAATGCAAATTTCATCACAAATAAATTTGATTTATTGCAAAAATAAAATGACAATAATAACTGTGTTGTAAGGCGTCAGCAATCATTCATCTACGTAGTTAAGAACCATTAAACGAAATTGCGTGTCTGTAAATCTGTAATCTATGTATTTACTGTAGCAATCCAAGATTGCGGGAGACGAGCCGGCGTCGTTTGGGCGGTCGATGCACGTCACAATAAAACCTTTAGAGAGGTTTGCCACTTTTACTCGATCTCCCCACCGAAATATCGTCCGAGCATCGGAAGCATAATTACACAACTCGAGAGAAATTTTTTTTAGGTCTTCGTTTATTGCTCTTACTTTTTTCGTTATAACTACCTTTTATTGTATGAACACTGAATTATAAGTGAACAATATGGGTTTAGAAAACATGCGTTTTAACTATCCAATTTATTTTAAGGTACGGATATACGTTATTATAAATAACGTTTAGTCTATGTTAGTCTAGTGTAAATAGTCGAAGTAATATTCATAATACTTGCGATTCTAATAAATGATAGATTGCTAAGAAAATAATCTGACCCGGTTAGTATTTCCGCTACCTTAGTCTTGAGATACAAGTTAAAATTCCACCATCTTAGTTCTATCAGCCTTGTCATAAACCCTTAAAGTCTTATTACGAAAAATGTTCTATATTATATATACTACCGTATATTTCCCAATTCTTCCCGGAAATGGATATAAATTCCGATAAAGGAACGATTACTGAGGCGAAAAATGGTTTCAACGCTACGTTTGGTGGAGTGGTCACTAGCGAAGCGTGGTAGTCTATGCATGATTAGATAAATAAATATATGTTCCGCAGACACACTCTGCTCTTTAAAAGTTTCAGGTTTAACGTAAAGGAAGTAATGATTTGTTCCACATTCGTCCTATGGAGTTTCATCGGAGTTAAAAGAAAAACCGTTTTATCAATATTTTACTACTTCTTCAGAGCAGAAATGATTTCATTGATTATTTTATTCCTGTATTGCATGATTTTAATTAACAAGCTTCAAAAGATTTAGTGTTACGATTACTACAAGATTTGTACATTTGGTCTTAAAACTTATTAGTGAAAATGAAAATACTAAGTAATGGGTCTCTTATACTGGTAATTTACATTTAACTGAGTGAGAAATAATATGATTCTATTTACATTTCATTACTTTTAGTTTCAAATATTTATAACATACATATATTTTGTGTGTTATGCATATTTCACATGTATTTGCTATTCATAACCCACATATATGTGTTTTTATGTAAATATTTTTATGCATGTAAAACACGAGACTATATAGTAAGAAACGGATAAAGGCAAAAGAGACACCTCTGGTTGTGTGACCTTTTGCAAGCACCGGGAATCGCTTACGATTACGTATCCCGTGTACTTGGCCACTTTCGTTACCACATTAATATCTGAATAATGTATAAATAAGTACTCGGAAAAAATACATTTGAGTATTACAAAAGGAACGAGATGAATCTTAAAGTGTGACCTACTTATTATATGTTTTGAGGGGTTTTATTTTGATGTTCCTAACCTTTATGACACGCTTTTTTTGTGTGGGCTATAACTTTAAACCTTATTAGACAACATTGAAATTATTTATAATAAAGTAATTACTTTTAGGCAGAAAACACCTCTGGGTACTTCTGCTAGATGTCATTTATTTTAATTTATTTTTCTTTTATCTTTTTTGTACTGGAATACTTATTAAATTATATATTATCAAATTTAATATCACATAAGCGTACGCAAGAGTATAAGTACCTAACAAACAGAAGGGACTTTGAGTATTTTCGTTGAGAATATTGAATTGGCAATTCGTATAAGAGATACCATCCTTGTAGGAATAAATTATTTTTACAACGACCTGTACAATAAAAGGAAGAAAAATCATACATATCTAATGACAGAAGATGATTTGCTTACACCTTTAGGTACCTATATATTGCTCAAAAGTACGATTGGTTATATTCTGTATTTTCTCTACTTTTCCATGTAGGTTGAAGCCACATAAAATAAAAGACTCAGCCCGTGAGTATAAAACTACATTTATGAAGAGTAAACTGATCACACTACTAATTGGTGGGTGATGGTCCTATAAAATACAATACTGTATAAAATGGTAGGGTATCTATTATAAAAAAAAAATGAATTATATACATGGACACTACAGTTTTCAGCTTTTATTATTATTTTTCTACTATTGAATTACTGTCCTCACCATTTTCACCAACTGCGACTGTAGATTGTTTCAGGAATGTAACCTCAACAGGACATTGATACACCGTTATTTGTTTAAAACAAAACACTGTTTCAATAAAAGTAGGAAAAAAATGTGTGTCGTTTTGTGGTAATAAAACATAATAGAAAACAATCATATTTTGGGTGTACTATTCTGAAAATTACATTGACATGAAAATTAAACGTAATAATAATTGCAGTTGTATATTTTAAAATTTTGCATTGATTTAAACATTCATTGTGAGTAAATAGTGATAACCAAGATAAAAAAAATGTCAAATAGTTCAAAACTGGAATAAAATAGCCGTTTCTGCCAATCGTGTTTAGAAAGCTTTGTAGCAAAATTGAATTTTTTTTTTAAGTAATATCGCTTATACCCAGTGGCGAAGGTTTATATCACAGCCATTGCAGATGCACTTCGGCATTAGGTATATTCGTACAATGTTTTTATTGATAACCGCCCACTTTTAAAACGCCTAAATTTATACTGGCCAACTTTAACAGAACTGGTAACACTGCAAAATAATAGCAAAAGGAACACTATTAATTTCAGTCTGTTTTTTAATGTTACTATTCCTAAACTTTAACAACAATGTGTAACCGAACGACACGCATTTAATTTCAATGATTTTGACAGCCGGCGATAGAAATGTAACAACGAAAACAGTCTAGGTGGTTATGTTTTTCAAGCACTAGAAACACTGACATTTTAAATAACTGTCTCCTTGAATGAATTGAGAGTCATCTCGAAAGGTTTTTATCAGAGATTATGTATCGAGCGGGGCACGAACGCGA
Source organism: Callimorpha dominula (assembly GCA_949752705.1). Taxonomy (NCBI): domain Eukaryota; kingdom Metazoa; phylum Arthropoda; class Insecta; order Lepidoptera; family Erebidae; genus Callimorpha; species Callimorpha dominula. The sequence goes on from OX457005.1 coordinate 7,681,995, forward strand.
TACTACCCCTCATACGGCGAGTTTCCAACTGAATCACCCCCGACTCAATGCCTCCGCCCAACATAGAGCGCTTGCTCACTGCACCACTTGCTAAATTTCGAACCTTTACACCGATGTGTAAAGTCTAAATTAGCTTGTGTTAACGTTTGTGGTGAAGAAGATTCGTGCTTCGGTTCGTACAAGCAGCCAATACGCATGTCCACGACAATATATATAAATTCATATAGAGGACATAGTTTCCTTATACATTTGGATTTTCTCGAGTTCAAGGACTTATCTGTTTGAGTTTTTGGACATCGAATCTTTATTATCGAGTGACATTGTATGTTGGTAATATGTATATGTAAAATTTAAATAACGAATTGAATAGACGTGTTTTTTATATTTATATATATTTCAATGTAGAAACATTTTATATAGAATCAGAAAATCTTTTGATCTGAATTCTTTATCAGATTATAAAACAATTATTTTATCTGACACATGTAACCGTTTAATATCAGAAATTTTGAAGTCTATAAATTATTAGAAAAAATTCTTAACATAGTAAGTTTCTTTAAATAATAATTGGTGTTTTAGTTAACTAACATTCGTTTTTAAATCAATTAAGGAAACGAAAAAATAAAAATATATTATAAAATAGCCGCAAAGCTTAATTTCTAAGATTCCACATCTTCAAATATCGTGGTACAAGGTCGCTGCGTGATTCTCTATCAATATTAATCCACAGGCTCTGAATAAGCATTATTACTTGAACCTTTCATCATAATGAATATTTCTTCAGCTATGTGAGAAAGTTACTTTGTTCTTTTTTATTTATTTGTCGAATGTTTATATAAGGTTGGTAGATATTTTACTGTTCAAATACTGTTGATACTTGCTTTCAAGTTTCTGTGAATATTATTCTGTTTGAGATGCTCAGTCTAAAATGTGTTATAAAGTTTTTAAAATATTTCTTTGTTAGAATAAAATGATTTTTCTTTCTGTTTTGTGTTGGGTCTTACTTTTCAATTGAAGTAGAACTTTATTTTTTAGTGAGGGCGACACAAGACTCTCTTAAAGAAATGCTTAATATTTAAGCTATAAGGAGTATTTACAATATATTATATTTATATATAGATGACATAATGACGTAACAATGCGGACGTGGGCTGCTGATTAGTATTCATCTTAGTATTGGGGTCAAACTATAGTTGGAATCCAAATTAGATTAATTCATAATCAGATATTGTATAGTACATAATGTAGAAGTGTTTTTCTATGAAATTTATTGATTTTCTAAAGGCACTTAACTAGTTGTGTAAACCAACGAGTCATAGAAAAAAAAGATATAAAGGATTTGTCGTTGCTCTGCTAACTAATCTGGTGATACCCTACCCCATGTTCTAGATATACTAGATCTCTATCCGATACTATTCACGGAAATACTATAACCGATTAGTATCGATAAATTTGCGTTTTTGATCAGACTGCAATAGTTTGCATACGTGCCGATAAATTAGAGCAAAGACATTCGATTAAACTTATCATTCAGAAATATCGTAACGACAATGCGTATATCTGTTGAATCTGACTATCATCAGACTAAAAACTATTTGGTTGACACCCTGATCACGTTAGTATGGTTAATTATCATTGACCTGTTAAGCTCGACAAGAACAAAGCTTCTATCGAAAATTTATGAGCTTAAGAAATCAAGAACAGAGATGAGTCATTCGACATCACACTGTACCAAATTAATCATGATTGAGTTGTCAACATATGGTCAACAATTTTTAGTTAATGGTTTTAAACCCATAATCTATTGAAAATATAATAAATATTTCACTGTATTCATCAATTTATGGAAGAATAGTTAAAATAAGTATTTATATAAAATAATATATTAGGTATAATGTCTATTACGAATCTACGTAAAGTGCTATCTAGCAGAAATAATAAAGGAGTATTTATAGAAGTTCATTAAAGTTTACTCCTTAATTGATTCTCAAACAATTGGGCAGCAAGATGTGAGAAAAATAATATCAGGATATTTACGTCAACTCGTTAATAAGAAAATAAATTGACAATCTCAGGTACACTGTCTCAATTTTTTTTCAATCTATTTCGCAATATAAGCAATTAATATTGTAGTAGCACAGGAGCCGTGAAACCAATTTTCGATGTTTTCTTAACATGATCCATCAATTCGACGTCTTCATTTAATTTTTCTTCAGTAAACACTTTGTTATGTCTCGCTAGATTAATTGGAGGACGTAAACAAGTTGAAGCAAATATTACCTGTATGCTATTACCAATATAAAATAAGTTATTTTTCTAAAATTCGCCTGTATGTGTACTACTACTGTGTTTGTATGTGTGGCAAACACAGATATTACACATAGCCGTATTAAAATGATTAAATTAGACGTCACTTCTGAGTGTGTCAAAGACAGATGTAGCACGGTACGTTCCCCACTGAAGAGCTTATGCATTTGTATACTAATGAAAATTATGTATGTGTAATTATGTGTCAGTCAAGTCTTTACATGGCAGGAGCTGGAAATATCTTCCGGCGGATTCCGCACGTCTCCCATCACCGTCACCTCTCCCATCTGGAGCCCCCCCCCCCCCCTATCGATTCGAGTCCGACAGACCACTTCACCCCCGGTGAGGTGATCACCCGTGGGGGTTTCCACACGATAAAAAAAAAGCCCAAGTGCTTGTGTGTTTTTATTGGTCCTGAATGATCACGTGAATTACTATCATAGCAGCCCAGCAAACCATAATGCTGGAGACATACCTTCTTTTAGCTATTTATACTAATAAGATGGGAAATAAATATGTAGACAAGGGGGTGACGAAGGTTCAAGTCCATTATTATTTTTGCATTAATCTCATACCGGCTCGTAGTAAACTACACTCACAATGACTAATCAATGATTTTTGAGAATTGTAGTAGTAGGGCATGCCATTCCAAAATAAAAATAAAAATAATGAGCTGCAGATACTTTCAAATTTAAAATGGAACATAAAGTTTTGGGTAACGAATAAACAAGTGTTCCGGAAACCCTCCTATAAAGAGATGGAAGCTTAGATTCAAAACTTGTGTTATAATGTGAAAGTACAGGCCACACGTAGTGAAATTATAAAATATAAGACACAAATAAATAAAATCATACGGCATCAATACATATTTCATTTTGGTCTTATTCTCAGATTATTTTTTTGTCAAAAATACTTTTTTTACACTTCATAATAGACATGATATTATCATACAGACATGGAATGCAGGCTTTAATTTGAAACCAATTACGCCTGTACTATCAAAACATGATTTTATATTATGGCTATTCAATTTTCTTTGTAACTAAATGTTCTAAATACTTTTACGGTTACCGACCACCCAATTGTCCGTATTGTTCATAACCGCAGCATACGCCAAAGACGCATTGTAAAAGGCATGCATTAAATAACACTGAAGCCATCTCATTACTCTACAGCTGATTGCGAGACACCGCGCATTATACACTGAGCCTTTGTTATCAACCTGGATTCTCACTTTTATGACAAGCCCGTATTACAATATTCTTCAACCAACCGAAACGATAAAAACTGTATTTATTGACATAAAATTTTATTGCAAACATTCCACGTTACAGTTCTGTTTGGAAACCTCTCAAGTATGTGTAATTTATCAGTAACTTGGTTACTGTTCTCCAAATAAAGTTAGATCTTATGGTAAATGGAATAAGAAGGAATTGTACTATTTACAGACGATTTTTTGCTTTTAGTTGAATATGGCTGTGAGCATAAAAGTGAACCTGTGTAATAGCTACCAATATACAATAAATGTGATAAGATGGTTTCTATATAAATTCAGAATGAAGTGATTATTTAGATTTGTTTATGTGATGATATTGATATTTGAATCCAATCGTTCGTTGCTGTAATATCCATATTTTTATGCACGAAACGTAACAATTCTGGGCCTGTTATTATAAAAATCTTAGAGGAGGCCTTTGTCGAAAGACAAGCTGTCACGAGGAGAGACAAACCGAACGCCGAGAATATATATAGTTTAAGATAATTATATTTCTTATATCAAATATACATAATTGTTTTGCCTGGTAAGTTAAAACCTAACAGCAATTAAGGCTGATTATTATTTTTTTTTCATTTATTTATGCACTATATGTGAATGAATAAAGACCATAAAAATAAGCTCTTTCAACAGTGAACAGTGCGTGCGAGATATCTGCAATAAACAGAAAAAGATTACAGTTGAAAAACAATTTCCAACACAAAATACGTTAATTTGCAGTCCCTAACCAAAAAATCTAAACAACGTAGTTTGTCACGTTAAATATTTCGTTAAAAGCACTTTCCCCAATTTAAATTCTACGTCTAATGTCAAAATGGAAAAGCTCGTTTATCTCGCAAAGTGTATTTGTTTATTTGGAAAAAATTAAAATCATGAATTTCGTCAGATCCCACTGCGGTGTGCCAACTAGCTTTACCGCAAAAAACTCTTACAAAGCCGGCAGTATCCCGGTTTCGTTGGCAGTTTGGCTTGTGGTGGCGCCAGGACTCGTGCCAGGGTTTCATTCCAGGAAAGTAATTAGCATTTCACCCTTTTTAAATAATATGGGAAATTGTTCTGTTTTTTTGTGTACTATGTGTAAATTTGGACTTTTCTTTTATGACTACTACTGTGATGGATTTTCATTGTATTAGAGGATTGATTTATATATATAAAATAAAACACTTTAGTTGTTAAAAGGGTCAGACAAAATGTAAATGTATTTTAGTTAATAAAAACAGACAGAAAAAGTTTAAGGAACCGTATGAGTGTAATTTTTGTATGCGCCTCGTTTGTAACTATAATATAAAAAGGTGTTTTTCACTATTGTATGGCACTTTTGCCCTAATAAATTTGGTAAGTCGTAGGCTATATAACATTCCGCTATGATCCTACAAGCGGAGCAGTAATACTATAAAGGCGCATAAAACTGCGGGGACTTGTTAGAATAATTTATGGATATGTTTTTTTTATTTTTTATTTACTGTATTCTACACTATTATAGGATTTTGGACAGTGCAGACATTTTCATTTCATAAATTTCTGTTATGTTAACGGTTACATAGATGACAAGTACTTTTATTATAAATCATTAATTTATTCCAGTTGTTTGAAAAGCGAAACAAAGTCAATTAAAAATCCAATCGGCACATTTTTTCCAAGTTTGCACAATTGAAGAGTGTTCGTTTCTGTTTGTAATTTTTTTTACACGTATTGCATTGCTGGCTTTTGAATACTAAATGAAATTCCATGCACGCAATTCGGTTTTCTATTGATAGTTTGCCAAATATATTTCGGATTTTTCATTTATGGCTTTCTTTATTTCAGAATTTTGGTATAACTTCTAATTTTTGTCATGTTTATAATATATCGGATTTGATGAATTTTGTAATGAATAAAAATAGCAATCACATAAACTATTTACTAACATTATATGCACATTATGATCTAGAACAACAACAACTTTTATTCTACATCCAGGGGTTTGAACTTTACAAACTTAACTTAACTTTACAAAGTAGAGAGAAGCTAGAAGGAGACAAAAAAAATACGTAATGATATAGTCAGCTGTAATATGCTGATTCTTCAGATATTAAAAATCATGTATAGTGTCATTGCTTTTTTTTTTACGACAACTTCCGCATTAAAAATATTCTTATGTCGCATGAAGCCCCTTCACAAACATTTAAACAACAAAGGACACCCAGAGTCAGGACAACAATTTGTGGATCACACAAATTTTTGACCCGTGTGGGATTTGAACCCATAACACTCGGCGTGGCGTAATAGCAAGGTGACCACTTAAACCATTGCGCCATCCGCGTAGATATAGATAGAATTTTGCTGCAAGCTACCGTAGAAACAAATATTATACTCTCATTGACTTTACACCGTTTTCTCAAGGAGCGTAGTTTATATTGAGGTAACCTTTTTACATACATTTTAAAATATTTGTAATTGAAATTATAATAGCACCACTATTAGTTTTATATACATAGGGATAACAGTGTTCTGTTTCTAGGGCAGCAATCATAAGCTTTTAGACTTCCGCCTAAAAGCCCGGAAATAAACATACAAAGTTTTGACAGTTCTGCAGTGCTACAACTATATATAATACGGTGTAGAATAAAGTCATTTGAACTAAAAACAAAAAATTAGAATGACACAACTTGCTCACGTAAATTCTAAATGTTTTAATTTAAGTAATGAAGAGCACCCTTAACAAACATAACAGTTACCAGCCAATAAAGCAATAACTTACTGCAAACGAATTATGAAACAGTCATAAAATAAACGAGCCGGAAAAAATTGCAAACATAATTCCTTAAGGTAGCACTACCAAATTTCAGAGCACGCATAGCTATCGACGTCCAGACACAGGAAAGCATTCGTTTTATTACACAAAGGCCCCACCCAAGTGAAACATTCTCCGACTGGCCGCTATTATACAAAATTATCACAAACTTTATGTACAATGAAAATAATGCTGTAAAGGCAGGTGACTAAAGTTCTTTTTTCATTGGTTTTTTAAGGTAAATAAGTTCTTTAGTGATGTTGAAGAGTTATTTAGCAACAAAATGTAAATAAAATGGCATGATTGCTAGGTTTTCAGTTCGTTTATTGGCAGGATTTTTTTCTTTTTTGGTTTAATTAATCTATTGAAATCTATGGACAAGTCCTTTGTATTATATAGTTTTACAATTTGTGTGTTTTTGTGCACTTGCAAACATTCATATTTGAAACATTCATAATAATATGTTTTCTTGTTGTCGTAAATTAATAATGAAGTGAAATATATTTAAAGTTTGCCTGTATGAGATTGCTCTAAGCCGCCGCCTATCAATATATACATACAAATAAATAAAATTGAAGTGTCGGTTTGTAATGTCAAAATAATAGTTTTTTTTTAAGCTCATACAGTTATTTGCACGATACGTCACACAGACACACGATAGTCTGTTTGTTTGTTCCGGCTAATCTCTGGAGCGAGTGGATAGATTTCCACGGGACTTTCACTGGCAGATAGCTGGTATTATAATAAGTAACCTAAGTTACTTTTATTTTGGAAAAAGAATTAGGGTTCTGTGCAAAATATATAAATATGTACACGCGAGCGCGGGAACTGCTAGTTGTATATAAGGCCGCCTATCGTACATATCCACTTTGTGTATTTTTTTTTTATATTATAGGGGGCAAACGAGCAGACGAGACGAGACGGGTCACCTGATGGTAAGTGACTATCGTCGCCCATGGACACCTGCAACTCAAGAGTCACAAGTGCGTTGCCGGCCTAGAAAGGAGTACGCTCTTTTCTTGAAGGTTTGAAGGTCGTATCGGTCCGGAAATACCGCAGGCGTCAATTGTTCTAAAGATTGGTTGTGTGAGGCAAAAAAAATCTGGAAAACCGCACAGTGGTGGATTGCCAATTGTCCAGGTGATGGGGATGAAAGTTTTGTCGCGTTGAACGATGGCGAAAAGTTGCGGCCGGTATAAGTCCGAACAATTGCTCGGAGCAATCCCCACTATACATGCGGTAAAGAATGCAGTTGAGGCTACATCTCTACGCAACGCCAAGGGGTCAAGCCAATCTAAGGCGAAATATCCTGGCAATTGATGATTCGAGTCGCTCTCCGTTGAATGCGGTCAAGAGAGAAAAGCTGGTACTGGGGTGCTCCTGTATAGATATGAGAACAGTATTCAATATGCGGCCGAACCCGCGCCTTATAAAGTTGTAGGCCACCGCCTACAAACCGGCCCACCGGCCGGGGTGAAATACTGTCTCGATCTATTGAGCACACCAAGCTTCTTCGAGGCTAATTTGGCCTTACCCTCCAAGTGACCGCGGAACTGGACTTCGCTCGATATATCGACGCCAAGGATTCCGATGCTGGCTGTGGCAGTCAGGGGAGTGCTCTCAAAGCGAGGTGACACGACAAACGGTATCTTTTTAACGCAAACCTGTGTCTTCGTTGGGTTAAATTGGACTAGATTAAGTCGACCCCAATCGGAAACTCCTTGTAAGGAGGCTTCGATTTCAGACACAAGTTTGGATCGACTCTCAATGACGTTTTCCCGAGAAATGTTAGCGCGGCCGGTATACAGGGCATCACTTGTGCTATCATCGGCATAGCAATGAATGCTGTTGATTTGCAGCATATCATTGATATGCAGAAGAAACAGCGTTGTGGGACACCAGCATTCCCAGACTTGAAGTCTGAGCATGCACCGTCGACAACGACCTTGATGCTTCTGTCTGCGAGAAAACTGGTGATTCAGTTGCATTATTTTTCGGGAAGCCCATAGGAAGGAAGCTTCGAGAGAAGCGCTTTGCGCCAGACCCGATCGAAGGCCTTCGCTATGTCCAAACTGACTGACATCACCTCCCCCTTGCTCTCGATCGCCTGTGCCAGCCACCACCAGTATTTATTTTAAGCAATATGTCATTGGTATACAATAAAGAGTATTCCATCGTATTATATAATTGACCTAAACACCCCCATTTTGTCAACTATAGTTTGGACGCACTCACGTAATTGGGGGCCTGTTCCTGTCAACCTGGCATAGTGCCATTTAGGGAATTTAAGATGGGAAAATTACAAGTATATTGAAAGGTAGTTAAGAAGGGAAGGCAACGGGAAGAACGGGAATATCGCTTTCCTTCCTGCTTGCGCCGATCGATTGGGGAGTTTAAGCAATAGCTTGAGCAGGACAGGTTCACAGGCCTCTAACTCGAACTGTCCTTTTATGCCCGGTTCCTATAATTAAGAAACGATTCGTTTTGCTTACGGACAGTAAAAATTCGTTGAATTTTCAACAAACATTTTAACGTTCAAATAGCAAAACGAATCGTTTCTTGATTATAGGAACCGGGCATTAATTTTTTTTACTTAGTCGTAAGCCTGTATGTATATCACAGAATATAAATATAAAAAAATGTCTTAGACTGGTTTGCTCAAGGAAACGAAATTTATATTTTGTTTCTTTATTTTAAACTCTCTATATCACCCCGTTGATTTTCGTAGGGGTTTTTTTATGGTATAGGGGGCAAACGAGCAGAGGGGTCACCTGATGGTAAAGGACTACAGCCGCCTACCACAACTCAAGAGTCACAAGTGCGTTGACCTTTAAGGTGAGAGTAGGCGGAGGGTGGGAGAGGGTTAGGGCCTCCGGTAACCTCACTCACTCGGCGAAAAGCAATGCATGCATTGCTTTACTGCCGATTGTCTGTGAGTGGTCCGTGGTATAACTCCGGTCGAGCCGGCCCATACGTGCCGAAGCATATCTCTCATAGAAATATCGAATTACTTATGTTTTTCTTACGTACAATGATAAATGCACTAATTGTCCCAACAACAAAAAAATTATTCTGTAGACACAAGCGTTTGAGGACTTTTAATTCCTTTCTGTTGAATGCCATAGCCTCATCGATTGTTTCATATCTTTTAATCGAAAATATGCCCGGTTTACTTGCAATAGCTTGAGGGTCATTCATTCATTTGTATAGATTTATAAATTCCATTACTGTTGATTTTCATGATGTTTTTTTCTTTCTTTGTGTGTAAATGACTTTATAAAATAAATAATGTTTTATAGCACACAGCCTGAAATACTAAATATAAAGTCGTAAAATTAACTATTAAAGGTATACATATGTAATTTGGAAGGTCACTTACTCAGTGACGTAATCACGTGCTAAGCAGAGATTTCTCTTACCTCCAACGAGGCAAAGTAATATTCGGCACGGTAATTTCGGTGTAATTAAACTTACGCAATTATGTTAAGAACGTAATGAGCTGCATCAATTGCAGCTTTGTGCATGGAAAGATATTTTAAATTCGCATGAATGGAGCAATGGTTATTAATTTATTAAATTATTTTAATCAACAATGATAATAGTTATTCCGTGTCTATTTTCAACTGGTAGTATTCGGCACATCAAACTCTATCCCTATCAAACTTTGGTTAGTACCTGGAGACATAAAAGTGTCACATAGTATGCACAATATCTTAGTTACTCGTCTGAAAGAATAAGTTTATTTTATGACAATAAACACAGGATTTTGAAAGAACAAAAAAAATCTTTTGTCTCTCTCTAACTTATAATCTGTATCACTTGAGATTTAAGTAGTTTAGCTTTTACAAGTACAGTTAAAATTATGTATTGAATATTGGGACCTATTAGTAAACTTCCAAAATCTGAAGAAAAAGGCAAGAGTGTCTATCGACGTAGGCTGATTATTTTCCAACTTAGTTTTAAAAAAAAAAACAATATCTCGAATAAAAAACCCGGATAGAATCTTGATCGTTTATCTAGACTAATAAAATGTTCCATTAAATAATGACAGGAAGATATGAATTGACGTGGAACAGCTGATGAATTTTTTATACTATTACATAGATGGATTGAAAAGGTAGATCAACATTTTAGCCTGTTAATAAATTACTTGACTGACCTGTTGGTCTAGGGGCTAGTGATCCTGACTACTGAATCAGAGGTCGTGGGTTCGATTCCAACCCACTACATATATTGTGTGATGAGCATGATCATTTGTTCTGTGTCTGGGTGTAATTTATAATGTGTATGTTTTTAGAAATATAAAAGTATGTTTATCATCAGTCTGGTTACCATAGTACAGACTGCCTAGTTTGGGAATCAGACGGCCTTGTGTGAGATGTGTCCAGTTATTATAGTTTTTAATTGTAAAATAGATATGATATGAATCACTTAAATTGTATACCGAACTACGGCAAACAGTAATTTCTAGTGCCGAGTTTCTTCTTTTTAGAACTCGTCCTGATACGGTTCAAACTGTGAAATCTTGTTTGCTGCCAACTTTTAGATCGCATTCATTTGAAAGTTCATAGAACCTACCCATCCTTTTGGTGTGAAGCTGTCAATGTACAACGCGCAATGGGTTCTAGTTAATCTTATTGTATGTAACAATACGAAGTTACTGAATTGTCTTTGACATACGTTGTTCGGCGAAGCTCTTTTCGGGCATAAAGGCGTACAGACAAGCCTCAGTATGTTAATTGTCGTTAGGACGATGTTGAAATTTTTTACGTCACGGTGCCTTAAAAATACATAAAATGTATTATTGCTCTACAACGTAACTATTAAACAATGCTATTTGAGGCTACGTAGTTTAATGACCTCTTATGAAATTTGACATACTTATTATACACTACAGTGTTATTTTTTTTAATGTTACTTATTAATGTATAAATATTTAATTGTTTATCGCGCTGATATAAGCAAAGTTCTGCGTACTGAAATAACAAAACTGTAACTACAAATGTTCTACAAATGTTCTATTTTACCTTTAATCATAAAATACTCGTTACTTAGGTCGTTGACATAGAATTATGTATGACGCATAGGTGTACTTATCGCTTTAATACGTTTATGTTACGTAAATTATACAATCTTTTCGTATCAGTGGGTAACCACGTAATTGAAAAGGACATACGGATTGTTAGCGCAATAATCCAACTCAATGGACTGTGACCATTAAGCTTTATTGCAAGTTACAGTTACTGGAAAATAGATAACGTCGTCAACTGAACACTATAACACAGAAATCTATTTTTAACAGTTGGATACAAAGTTTTCTACAACATCTGTTACTGAAAAGATTTATTTAAGGGCACAGTTGGCGCAGGCCTCAGGACTTTAATAACATCTCGACACTATTGGAATTAAATTAATGACAGCAGTAGCGTCTAACTAAAGCGTCGTACTTTTTGCGGTATTCTACGGTATTATACGGCTATCCAATCTAAAAGCGCCACAAAAGACCAGAAATGGTCGAGGTGGCACTAAGCACTTTAGACAATAATAATAATAATATGTATCCAATGTACACGTTGTTAGTAGTGAACGTACAAATATATTCCTATGTTAAAAGTCTTTGTTGTTTTTGTATCATAAAGGTATCATTGAAATATAGTAAGTATTTTAGGGATAGTTTGTAACTTTAAAAAGGAAAGGTTTTAAAATAGCTCTATAAGATAAAATGGCTGCCACTGCCACAGGCTGGTGCTGAGAGTTTCAGGTTGTGTCCGCATGGGATCAAATATGTTTAATTGAATGAAACTATTGAAATACTAGCTGTACCGGCCATTTTTGCACTGGGGAGTAGATTTAAAATTAAGTTGTTATAAACAGAATCTTGTTCCAAAGAATAAAGTATAAGAAAGAAAGACTAAGGTTAGTTTCTAGCACTAAGTAAAGTTTTAAGACCAAATATAATAAAAAATGTTACGAACCGACTGAACCAAAACGTTAATAAAGCATTTTTATAGTAGTTAAGTATTTACAAATCTAGCAAGTTACAAAAGGTTATCACTGGGGATGCAAGATCAAGCAATGTTTAGTTTTCTATATATGAAACAGTTTCTCCCAGCAGCGTTCAGTTTATTTCAGCGCCTTTAAAATAATTTTGGCCATAATCATCTGGTCATAATTTTAGACTAAGCGAAAATTCTTTATTACGTTAAATTAAATGTCAACTTTATATTTATTTAAGATGCATCAGAACTAAAATACAAAAAAAATATATTAAACAAGTTTGGGTTCGTTTGTTCATAACTTCAGTCTCAGTAAAATATCTGGGACTTTTATTTTTATTTATTGACGGAAATAAGCGTGAACCCTATTACGTGAGTGGGACTTAATTATATATTTTGGCAAATCGTGGGTGTTTAATACGTCTCTGTCTGCCCCGCCAGAGACACAGGCGTGAGTTTATGAATGTATGTAAAAACGCGTTTTTATTCGCCACTTCATTAATCAAGAGGTTTCAAGTTATGAATTCCCTTCGTGTAGACAGAAGTTCTATAAACAGTGCTAGATATTTTAACTTACTCATTTTACAACAATCTAGAGCTTTGTTATATTAGGCTCTATTTTCAGAATGTCATCATAGTCCCCTACACTGTCGAGAATCGATCCAGCTGGCGTGCTTTAGTCTCAACTATAGTCGTTCCTTCGATAGAAAACTAATAATTAATCAGTCAACCGACGTCTCTCGTTCCATTTTGTGTTAAATTGGGCCAAGTCTTTTTTTGTTTCGATGTACTATTTCTGTTGGCTTGAAGATGAATTATAAGTAAGAAGTAAGCATTGTATACCTACCTGATGTATTTATGCGGTAACAGTACTGAATATTTTAACGTTTAGCCAGTTCATAGCGAATTACATACTTACTGACGTAATAATGTTACAATTGCACTAATTCTTCCAACGAACGAACGAACCATTAATGTATTTTTAGTGTTCCGTACGGTTTAATGAAAAAACAGAATCATTGAACAGATCGTTCGATCAATTTGCTCCGAATCTACTGGACCAGGTAATTTGAAATGTGACACAAATATCAATTCCTGTAACCCAAACATAGATGTGGAACGTAAATAAATGAATTTTTGCTGTTCAAATTAGAAAATAAAGAATAAAATATTTGCAGACTGTACCATGGCATATTAAATCAAAGGGATTGTTGTGAGGGTCCCAATATTGTTACAATTAGATGAATAATATTTTTAAAGTTATTTAAGAAAATAGACGAAAATTTACCATTATTTTATTCTTACCTTACTTTACCGAAACTAGTGGCGCCTGACATTTTGCTAAAAATACAGAAAATTTTTATTTACTTAAATATTACAGAAAAACCTATAAGAAGCCTATGGTTTACAGGTAACAGAGAAAATCTCTCATTTGTTTGCGTACAAACTGACATTTGCTGTTCATCCTATCATATCATCGATTTTTCATATGTGCTACGAATGAAAAACTGTCGAATTTCGACCATAATTTATTAACTTTAAAAGTTTTGCTTAAGGTATTGGCCAGAATAACTTGAACTGCAATTTTATAGACTTTTCATACCATGACTTTTCATACTGGCCCGGGGGGTTACCCTAGCAGAAACAGGCCTGAGACGGTGGCGCGACGTGTTCCGCGTGCGCCTCTCTAAATCGGAAGGAGGGCAAGGCCCTCGTTCCGTTTTAGAGTAGCAATGGTACTAATGGTGTGGCTGCCTTTTGTTTGAGGGCGGCCAAAGTCTGCCAGGGTTCTCGGGGACTTCCTTCCTAGGGTATACCCGAGTCCCTTGCTATAGACTCGCTTGACAGAACACCGTGTGGTTTTAGTCGGTTTGATTCCAACATACCAATTCACCGATAGCCATTGTGAGGTGATGACCCGTGGGGGTTTTCACAGGAAAAAAAAAAGGTAGAATCCTGTACCGCTGCAGTTGTTTTCGAATATTTTTAAATGTATAACACATTTGAATTAAAATTATAGCTTTCTGCACTTCTTCTACATATAAATTTTAAATATTAAAAATTTCAAATTCCTCTATCCGCAAAATTTGCATAAAATGAGGTAAAACAATCACTTGACGTTTATACCGTAAGTATACTACTCTGTCAAGAAAGTACCGGTAAAAGGTCAATAAAACACAAAATGTTAACTATTCTCAAAAATTTATTTTATCACCTTCAAAGTAGGCCCCTTCAGTAATAATACGCTTACGCCAACGAATAATCCAGTTATCAAAACATTTTTTAAATGCATTTTCCGGAATCGATTTCAGTTCTCGCCGCGAATTCTCTTTGATATGTTCTATTGACTGAAACTTCTATGTTCTATGTACTATGCATGGAATTAAATAAAGCTTTATTATTATTATTATCGACTGAAAACGGATACCTACTGGTGGAGCGCCAATATATTTATAAAATGCATACATAATCGCATCATAATATATTTCGTTATATTATTAATTTCATAGTCTTTATGTAAACCACATTCTGTTTGTCGAATGCAATTAGTGCTGGTACTGCTGTAATATTGCCAATGTACTCGACGATCTCAAGAGATGGCGTTAGCAGTCTTCAAATAATGTAAACGCGCTGCACCTGATTGGTGCAAGAGAAAACGGACATACCCTGCTCTCATCGCTTTTCGCTAAGAAGACGCTTTAATATAAAAATTTTGTTCCGCCACGGACATCAGTTATATTTCTCGTGAAAAGAAGCTGATTTTCCGTTAGTCCTATAGCCGTGTAGTGTTTGGACTCGCTTGTAACCTTTACAAGGTGTATGTGGAGTGCTCCAGTCTACGATCGTGACCGGCCGGTCAATACCTTGCAAGAGACCGTAGAAACCTCGCCGCTGCTCGCTGCCTTCTGGAGGATCGGGACTTGGTCGGTGTTGCAGGTTAGTGCTGGCATGATTGTTTTGATCGATAGAAGTGGTTTACTTCCCTACACCTCGTACGCTAACTGTTGAGCAATCACACCCTGGTCGGGCTATTTACACGCCTGACCACATAATTTGGTCCTTACGAGTACGGATAGGCCAGTGATTCACGTAAATATTGGTGAATTTACTTTTCTATTCATATCATAAAAAAGATTCACGTAATTCTAGTGAATTCTTGCCGCCATTTTTCCTCGCTTACAGATTTACGTAAAATTGGTAAATTCTGTGTTTAAAACGCACGAGAACTACGTAATTATTGGTAGACTCGTATTTAAATATAATTAATTGTTAGATTTGGTGAATTACGTATTAATTGGTAATAATATCCATTATACTCAATTTAGTTGAACTTATTTATACCTACCCACTTATTAACCGCTCCACCACTGTACTTTACGCTAAGTCATTTTAGGATTTAAATTTAACTTGTGTTTTTACACTAACTAGGTAGATATACCTATCACTTTGTAGTTGTATTGTGATATTATTTTATAAACATGACGGAAAGCGAATCAAGCCGCGAAGTCATGTTGGTTATGTTGAATCAAAAGAAAGAATTATTATTTCAACGTATTAATCGTATGTACACATCGTCGAAAGGTATAATTTCTTTCGATTCATCAACGCGAGCTAACGAGAATTTTCTGGCTGAAACGGAGATGATAGATGAGTTACGCGATAAATTTGAGTCCATTGTTGATAAAATAAATAATATAAATTTGTTATCAAAGATTACGGTCAATCCCGAGTATTCTTGCCTCGATTCATTTGATGATTTATACTCGAGAGTTAAACGCGTTAGAAATAAAATATTAACCACTTCTAAGGTGCGTTCACTCGAGACCAGTAGCTCGATCAAGTCCGTAGTGAAATTAGAACCTTTAGTAATTCCGAGTTTTGACGGACGCCCTGAAAACTGGAATACCTTTTATCAGTCTTTTAAAGCTAATATTCATTTGAATCAACAGCTTTCTGACTCGCAACGTGTACAGTATCTAATTTCTAAACTCACCCACGACGCACTAAAATTCACTTCCGGTATTATTCCGTCAGGTGAAACATATAAAATACTGTGGGATAGTTTGGTTAAGAAATACCACGACAAACGCTCATTAGGTACATATTATCTCAATAATATACTGGACTTAAAAACTTGCTCGCACACTGCGAACGCTCTTGATACCTTTGTTAGTAAATACTCCGCTTCGATATCAGCTCTAAAAGAATTAGGCATAACTGATCTAACTGATTTTATTTTTCTTCAATGCGCTTTGAGAAGGATGGATCCTCAAACCATCCAAGCCTTTGAACTTTCGATTAGGGATGTGGAAGTGCCTACGACATAACAGCTTATCGCTTTTATACAAGATCAGGCTAAGATTTTGGAGCGCTCAAACCCGCGAAATTCGTCATATACGAAACCCGCTGCTGTTGTTACGTCGCCCTCACGCGAACGGCGCGTTCATCACACCTCCAAATCTTACGCAGCAGTTACCGCGAATTGTTGTTTGTGTAGTGGTAACCATCGACATTTATATGATTGCGCTCAGTTTAAAAATATGCGAGACGCAAGGGCTAGATATGAGTTTATTAAATCGAAGTACGGTTGCGTTAATTGTTTAAGCACTTTACATAAACTTCCGGATTGTAAGAGTACGTCAGTCTGTTTCTGTAATAAAAGACACCATAGGTTATTGCATTTTGATAGTAATAATTCGCAATCGCATGCGGCTATGGTAAATACCGCCGTCGCGTACTCGCCGCCGCCCGCTCATCGAGCGACCGTTACTTCGCCCGCGCCTTCTCATCGCGCTCACACGACTTCGTCATGCATTCGAGCGCCCCCGCTTGCTACAGAACCAGTTACACATACACAGTCTTACACTTCTTGTCATAAGGGTGATATACTTTTGTCAACCGCTCAGGTATACGCGCGCTCTAAGGGTAGCGCTGGTATCAAATCTGTAGTTAGGTGTTTGATAGATAATGGCTCGCAGAATAATCTAATAACATCTGCTTGTTCTAGTTTATTAAATTTACCGTTGAATAATTCCTATGTTAAAGGTGTTGGTTCCGCTTCAAGTCCGATAATCGGTTATGTTCATTTAGACATTGAATCCCGTATTTATCCGGATCAGAAATACACTATACATGCGCTTGTTGTAGAATGCATTACGGATCAATTGCCTTCGAAATTTATCGATTGTGATCGCGACCTAGATTTTCGTAACCTTCCGCTCGCTGACTTAAGCTGGAATATTCCGGGCAAGATTGATTTATTGTTAGGTGCCCAGCTATTCCCATTTATATACTTAGGAAATATGGTCGAGTGTGGGCCGCGCGCACCGTGTGCTTTATCTACAACATTTGGTTACGTACTTATGGGAGATTACCCGCGTAAACATATTTTACCTACTGCCGCGTCTTTTTCTGCGTTAGCGCTTAATGATATAGTGCAAAAGTTCTGGGAACTTGAAGAAGTACCCATGAAACGCTTGTTGTCACCAGAGGAGACAGATTGCGAAAATATTTTCACGGCTACCGTGACCCGTGACGACGTAGGTCGTTATACAGTTGCATTACCGTTCTGTAGGGACCCTTCGGAATTAGGTAATTCGCACGCTACCGCTTATCGCCGTTTCGTTTCACTCGAGCGTAAGCTCCGTCAGGCACCGATAGTGCGCGAAAATTATAACAAGGTTATTCAGGATTATATTGATAACAATTACCTCAGTCCTGTTAAAGAATCTGAGCTGTCCTCTGATAGTCACGCAGTAGTCCGACCTGATAAACCGATGCCGCGCATCGTATTGGACGCGAGTGCTAAAACGCATACAGGACTTTCGCTTAACGATATATTACATATTGGACCCAATTTACAGGCCGATCTGTTTTTATTATTGTTAGGTTTTAGATTATTTCCTATTGCAATGAACGCTGATATAAAACAATATTATTTACGGATTGGTGTACCAGTAGACCAACATAAATACCTACGCATTTTATTTAGATTCAACGAATCGGAAAAAATTCGAACTTATGCCTTTAATAGGCAACCTTTCGGTCTCAAGCCAAGCCCTTACATAGCTATGCGCACTGTGCGACAGCTGGCTACTGACATGAGTCCGCTCTATCCTGATGCCGCGAAAGTGGCAGAGACCTGTCTGTATATGGACGATTTGGTTCTTTCTATTGCAAATGAGGATACTGCCACGCAATTAGCTCACAACTTGATTAAGTTTTTCAAATCGGGTGACTTTGACTTAGTGAAGTGGTCTAGCAATTCACCAGTGCTACTTGACTCGCTTCCCGACACGCACCGCAAGTCGCTTGATTTTGATGTTGACAATAATGTCTCTAAGGTCTTAGGTCTCTCATGGGAACCATGTGCAGATAATTTTCATTTCACATGCGCCGCAATTAATGAAAAGTGCACCAAGAGAAACATACTCTCGATGGTTGCACGACTATTTGACGTGCTCGGATTGGTCGCGCCTGTGATTCTCTATGCCAAGTTGTTAATTAAGGAACTGTGGCTCAGCAAGTGTGATTGGGCCGATCCTGCACCGGAGCACATACGCACCCGTTTTTTCGCTCTTGCGCAAGAACTTCAAATGCTTGACACTTTAAGGATTCCACGTCATGTAGGCGTCGAAGTTGGTTGTGAATTACGTCTTGTTGCTTTTTGTGATGCTAGCATGAATGGTCTGGGATGTGTCATTTATGCCCATTGTACCTACCCGTCTGGCATTCAAACTCGCATTCTTTGCGCTAAATCAAAGGTTTCGCCAACAAAAATCACTACGCTCGCTCGCTTAGAATTATGCGCTATTTTACTTATGTCAAAATTAATAAAAACTGTGCGAGACACATATGCAACACGTATGACCATTGCCGGGATATACGCATTTTCTGATTCCACTATTGCTTTATCATGGGTTCATTCTTCACCACATCGTTGGTCAGTTTTCGTCGGTAATCGCGTCGCTCAGTGCCAAGAAAACTTGGACTCTAAACATTTTTATCATATTGCCGGAGCTAGTAATCCAAGTGATTGTCTTTCGCGTGGTATGCTTCCATCGCAACTTTTGACCCACGATTTGTGGTGGAAAGGTCCTCCGTGGATTCGCAGCTCATCTGAGAAGTGGCCGATTAAGCCATTCTCGCTTAATAATTGCTCTGTCTTGCCTGAACTCAAGGCAAATGTGTTGGCTGCCATTACTCACACAGAGCCGCCGTTGCTGTGTACGTTAGCACAACGTGTTTCTTCTTGGGAAAAGTTGCTACGTATCACCGCATATGTATTAAAATTCGCAAGACCTAAAGTTAAGGTCGAACCTCGTTCTATAGCAGGGTTGACAAGTGCTGAGAATGCGTTAATTCTCGCCGTTCAATCTGTGCACTTCTGTGAAGATATCAAATTGATCAAGGCTGATAAATTACCTTCAAAAAAGCTGCAAAGCCTCTTCGTCTTCTTAGACAAACAAGGGATTTTACGCATTGGAGGAAGACTTTCTGGATCAATGCTTCCTTTCGAAGCTAAACATCCGGTTCTTCTCCCTAAACGCGATCATGTCGTTGACTTAATAATACAGCATTTTCATGTTGTCAATTGTCACACCGGACCTGGACTTCTTATGTCTATTATACGACAACGCTACTGGATCTTGGATGCCAGGACTGTTATCAGGTCTAAGTTGCGAAAGTGCAACACTTGCTTTAAATGCAACCCAACGCATCCAACGCCTATAATGGCTGATCTTCCTGATTACCGTGTTTCAGAGGCCAAGGCATTTTGTCACACTGGTGTAGATTACGCTGGTCCGATAAGGACAATCCTTTCTCGCCGCAGAGGTCAACATGCGCAAAAGGCGTACATCGTTCTTTTTGTTTGCATGGTCACACGTAGTCTACATATTGAAGTGACCAGTGATTTAACTACTGAAAACTTTCTAGCCGCCTTTAAACGCTTTATTTCCCGTCGGGGACCAGTTTCATGTCTCTATTCCGATAATGGATCTACTTTCATCGGTGCGAAGGCACATTTAAATGAGCTGTATAGTTTTTTATTGAACTCTAGCTTCAAAAACGCGCTGTCGAATGAGTTGCTCTCTCGACGCATAGAGTGGAAGATGATTCCCCCAAGATCACCAAATTTTGGTGGGATGTGGGAAGGGAATATAAAGAGCATGAAAACGCATTTATATAGAGTAATAGGAAGTCAGTTACTTACATACGAAGAACTGCAAACTGTTCTTACTCATATAGAGTGTATTCTTAACTCTCGTCCATTGAGCGTATTATCGTCAGACCCTTATCCTGAGGTGTTAACTCCCGCGCATTTTTTGATGTCTACTCCGTTGCAATATTTACCCGCTGCTGATTTGTCAGATCAACGATTGAGTCTGTTAGAACGTAAAAAGTTGTTAGATAGTATGGTCCAATCCTTTTGGAAGAAATGGCGCTTAGAGTATTTGCACACGTTGCAAGTTAGGCAAAAATGGGCTACTCCCGACAAACCGGTAGAAATCGGAACTGTTGTTCTTCTTGAGCAGGAGAATTCTCCACCGTTGCATTGGCCGTTAGGAGTAATTACGGACGTGTTCAGAGGCTCTGATAACGTTGTACGCGTGGCGATAGTTAAAACGCAAACTGGAATTTACAAACGCGCTGTAACTAAATTATATCCTATTCCTACACAATAAATTCAACTTAGTTTCAACATTATTTTTTAGTTTAGGCCGCTATATTTATCATATTTATTATTTAATCGCATAATGCATGTGTTACTCTCAGTCAGTTAGAAAATTCGCGTGTTTTGAAACATCTTGTGATGTTCCAAGGCGGGGTGCATGGTGGAGCGCCAATATATTTATAAAATGCATACATAATCGCACCATAATATATTTCGTTATATTATTAATTTCATAGTCTTTATGTAAACCACATTCTGTTTGTCGAATGCAATTAGTGCTGGTACTGCTGTAATATTGCCAATGTACTCGACGATCTCAAGAGATGGCGTTAGCAGTCTTCAAATAATGTAAACGCGCTGCACCTGATTGGTGCAAGAAAAAACGGACATACCCTGCTCTCATCGCTTTTCGCTAAGAAGACGCTTTAATATAAAAATTTTGTTCCGCCACGGACATCAGTTATATTTCTCGTGAAAAGAAGCTGATTTTCCGTTAGTCCTATAGCCGTGTAGTGTTTGGACTCGCTTGTAACCTTTACAAGGTGTATGTGGAGTGCTCCAGTCTACGATCGTGACCGGCCGGTCAATACCTTGCAAGAGACCGTAGAAACCTCGCCGCTGCTCGCTGCCTTCTGGAGGATCGGGACTTGGTCGGTGTTGCAGGTTAGTGCTGGCATGATTGTTTTGATCGATAGAAGTGGTTTACTTCCCTACACCTCGTACGCTAACTGTTGAGCAATCACACCCTGGTCGGGCTATTTACACGCCTGACCACATAATTTGGTCCTTACGAGTACGGATAGGCCAGTGATTCACGTAAATATTGGTGAATTTACTTTTCTATTCATATCATAAAAAAGATTCACGTAATTCTAGTGAATTCTTGCCGCCATTTTTCCTCGCTTACAGATTTACGTAAAATTGGTAAATTCTGTGTTTAAAACGCACGAGAACTACGTAATTATTGGTAGACTCGTATTTAAATATAATTAATTGTTAGATTTGGTGAATTACGTATTAATTGGTAATAATATCCATTATACTCAATTTAGTTGAACTTATTTATACCTACCCACTTATTAACCGCTCCACCACTGTACTTTACGCTAAGTCATTTTAGGATTTAAATTTAACTTGTGTTTTTACACTAACTAGGTAGATATACCTATCACTTTGTAGTTGTATTGTGATATTATTTTATAAACATGACGGAAAGCGAATCAAGCCGCGAAGTCATGTTGGTTATGTTGAATCAAAAGAAAGAATTATTATTTCAACGTATTAATCGTATGTACACATCGTCGAAAGGTATAATTTCTTTCGATTCATCAACGCGAGCTAACGAGAATTTTCTGGCTGAAACGGAGATGATAGATGAGTTACGCGATAAATTTGAGTCCATTGTTGATAAAATAAATAATATAAATTTGTTATCAAAGATTACGGTCAATCCCGAGTATTCTTGCCTCGATTCATTTGATGATTTATACTCGAGAGTTAGAATTTTATTTTCACAAATTTGGCCTTTTTCGACGAATTGGCCGTATCAATTACCGCATAACACTCAAATAATATTCTTTATTTATAGTCTGACCTTCTGGCAAGATTTCCGAGTGCAAAACACCTTGATAGTCAAAGAAAACAGTCAAAATGACCAAGGTCAAGACTTTTGATCGACTTTATCGTGGTTTTTTTTTGGTTTCGGTTTAGTTGGAAGTCACCATTGCGAAGCTTGTTGACCAGTTTGCATGTCAAACTCGTAAACATATGTCTCATCACCAGTAACAATGAGTTTTGCGAATGCGAACTCATTCTAGCATGTCTTCAGCTACTTTTACACGAATGAGTTTTTGAAGAAAATTCAGATCTTTTGTAAATCGAGCGGCAAAGTGTTTCATGCCCAAGCGATCGTTTAAAATTGATTCGTGAGATACAGAAAGTTCAGCGGCTATCTCTCTCAAACCTGAATGAGGATTTTCAATCACAATTTCGAAGGAAAATCCGCCATCAACGTCTTCAACTGAAGTTAACATCGCTAAAGTCTTCACTTTAGGCTTTAGGCGGAAATGTAAATAAATAATATAATAAATCAAAGTGAAGACTTTAGCGATGCTAACTTCAGTTGAAGACGTTGATGCGTGACCAGAGCGAGGCAAATGTTCCAACAAATCTCGACCGCTTTTGAATGCACCACTCATATGCACGATTTTTTGATAGAGTCGATTCACCGTATGCTATCTGTAATATTTTCAGTGACGCGGAACATGAAATTCCATTTCCAATAGAAAATTTGAGACAAACTCTTTGTTCGATGTTTTTATCCATTATAAAAATCGCAAAACACTTTTGAGATGAGCTTACAAAATCAAGTACTGAAACCAAACTAAATGATATATATTGCTCAAACTTCGCGTCAATATAGAAAAGAGTTGTGCCAACTCAACCACAAAAAATATTTTTTTGAATTGAATTTGGAATTAGAATAAAATTATCAATTTCCGATACTTTTTTGACAGAATGCATATAGAGAGAGAAGACTAAGATTTGACTGTCATGTTGTAGGGCACAAACACACGTATATATAACACAATTTGGATTCAGGGAGACATGGACGTAATTTTTTTATTGTTTGTTTGCGTTTAATACCCAAAGAAAAACAAAATTGAAGGTATTTACATAGCTAATTCATAATTTTGAAATGATTTAAAGATAACGTGTAATAACAAATGTATCAAACAGTCATACTATAATTTTGAACCCACTAACGAAATAACCACCTAACGAACAGTAATATAACGAAACACTCAGATTAACTTAACGTCACAAATTGGCATATTTCTAAAACTAAATGACACAAAACGTCACATTAAATACAGTCCAAAATCTCCATGATACAAACATATTATTCAAATGAGACAGGCAACTGGCAGCACAGCGCTGTACAGTTTTTAAGCAACGCCCACTGCTGTATATCTTGTGTGGTGCCAGTTCAAACTAGTTTAAATTAGATTTCTTCACATAGCGCTATACAAATGTTAAAGTACGCTTTAACATTTGTAAATTTAAGAATACCTCAGCACTGTAGTGTTCTTTACTTCCTAACATTCCGTATACCTACTTGCAGTAAGCCCTATCTCTTTGTTTAGGAAACAAACTACTATAGACATTTGACTGCTGATCGCAAACAAAAATATCCGGTGTTGTATTGTTCTAGTAAAAAAGTGAAGCAGAAGTCCGACTAGCTACAGACACGATAGGGGCCCGTATCAGGAGGCGAAAGAATTGCTTTTCAAAAGGTACTTTAGAAGTGTGTGATTTTGACAAATCAAGTTTCGGTACTCTCTCTTTTTCACAACTTTACTTTCGCACCTAAATTAAGTACAAACCACTTGCCAAGGCGGATAACAAGTCATTATGATGTCCGTCTGTTCAGTTAATTCGTTAATACCTGTATTGATTTTATTCTTACTATCCATTTAACAGAAGTACTAAAAATTCAACGACAAGACAATTATAATTTGATACCTCTAATCCTAATCTACGTAATTGATTTGTATTTTTGTAGATCTGATAATTCTTTATGTAGTTACGATGCCCCAGAGAACATTATTTTAAAATTGTTGACTGATTTGATTAGAACTTTGCTTTATACTGTTAGGATGGACTGACGAGTGATAACTGATGTACCCTAAACAGCAAGTGCTTTCCGTACTCGTACATTTGAGTGTTACGTTTTCAGCTTCTCCATATTATGACGATTAACTGAATCGTCATAATATGGAGAAGCAGAAAACGTCACAAAGTCAGCGTGGAATTAGACTAAAATTATGAAAGTTATATGTTCATATTCTAATTCCCGCCTTTTAATACATTTAAGAACTTGCTTGCACACTTAGAGCGTTCTTATATACTTTATCTCATACAATAGTAGACTGATTTTATTAAACCGAATATCAGCAAATAAAAGCATGCAAAATAAACCCTTTATTATCACAGTTCATTAATATTTCAATAATAATAACAGTTATTGTATTATTATACACAAACATTTGTGCTTTTGCTATTATACGCCATTTTAAATTGTCCAAAGTCTATTTTACAGCAATCATCTTGATAGCCCTTATTTACGGGTACGATAATAAGTTTGTTTTTACCTTCAGACTGACGGATTTTGCATTGCATAAGTAACAGTACCTAGAATGAAGGTCGAGGATTATTATTACGGTTCTGTCCGCCTTTCGTTCTGGAGTTTCTGATTGATTTTGTAACAACAATATCTTTAACATAAGTAACACGTGGTTTGATAAGTACCGATACTAAACTAAAACAAAGATTTTTTGATAATATTCTTTTTTATCCATCAACGTACTCTCCTTCAACTGCGTTACAGTCTCTCCAACGTATTTCTAACTTTTCTATTTCATGTGTGTAGAACGATTTATCTAGCGTCACATAAATATCTGTACTCAATATTTTATTGTTTGATTTTCAAAAACCGAGTACTTTGTAAAATTAAAAAACAAAAATTAAAATATGCGCTATATGCCAAATTAGTCTCGGCACTTATTGAACGATCTAGTACAATAACACATTTGATTATTAAAAACAAAGTTAAGTAAACTCTAATCTTATACCGTTTTATATACATATATCGTCATCATTTAAAAAGATTTCATAATTAAAAATTTGCTAATGATGTTCTGAAAACGCTAGTTCTGTTTACCTCGTTGGGAATACTGTTACAAGTGAAGATGTAGGAACAAGATACTGTTAACTTAAACGCCTTCCATTCGCTTCTCGACCTACATTAGGTTTTCTGCCTGAAAGAAATATTATTGTACTAATAAAATAAACAGATTTTCAAAGAACACAATCCCACATCACAGCACATCAAATTAATGTAAACAAATTACATTTATAAAATTTAAATTCAATAAATGTAAAAACTTCAATTTTTACTACAAAATGATAACACTATGTTATCAACAAGCTTATATACAACACACCCAATAAATTAAAAAGTTCAGCCAACCAAACCTTTGTAGCTAAAATAAATTAATAAATTCTTTACACGACCCCATTCTACTAAGAGCCTTCCCAAATTGTACTATTTTTGTTGCCACATTACATAATTTAGCATTATTGGGGGCGGCGTGGTTCGATTATGTATTGTAGTAGTTATTTTAATGAAAGTATTGAATTGGTTTGAATGTGAAAACTCCTCAGCGTTTTATTTCATGTGTAGTTTGATTCCTAATCTCTTTAATACCACTAGATGAATCAATTAATTTTGCTATCTTTCTCAAATCCAATCAATTCGAATGATGAGCTATGGCCAGTTTGCTTTATATGTTTACTAAATGAATACAATTGTAAGCTATAGAGTATAACAACATATAAACTTAATTTTAAAACCATTTACTTAAGTATGCATTAACGTAAATCTCCTTTACTACTGTTAAATTAAAGTACTAAATTCATTGATGTGAATTTAGATATGTGACTATAGAGCGGATCAATAAATGGAAAATTATCTATTTTGTTCAACTATTTTATTTTAATTTTTATTATATGAACATCATCAAATTCATCAAACTAAACGAATCCATCCAGATCAATGCTTACCAAGATAAATTAAAACCAGATCTTTATTTAAGTAATCAATCTGTATGTAACAAAAAAAAATGCCTTAAAGAGGCTTACACAGAGTTTAAAGCGTATATTAAAAGCGTTTAATAGTGCCAAAACAATTCTCTACAGCTTGACAAACTATTTAAAACAAAATGATATTACGTCAATTTACCTGTGTCATCTGATCCCGAGGTCCAGAACAGGCCTAAAACAGAATTTAATGATACTTTGTATAATTTTATAGCGATCGATATTTAATTTTGTTTCCACTTATGGAATGTCGTTACTAAATATTAATATACTAATATTGAAAATGTTGAGACCAATCCCAACATATTCAGAGTTTTATGTAACAATGTATAAGATACAAATATGTATATATAGTATTATTAAGTATGTACGTGCACCGTCTCTGGATTATTTCTGGTGGACATGGTGTAACACAAACCACCTTTCTGGCCATAACATAATTCGACCAACCTAACGGATGAAATCCATGGATCTAATGGAAAACAAGGCAAATTTCAAAAATACTCATAAGAGGTGGGTGACGTCGCTGTCTCTAGTTACTTTTGAAGGCAATACACAATCAGGCACAAACTGCTGCCAGGTGAAGCTTATAACCTGACAGGCAAAGGACAGAAGCAGTGATTCTATAAAGCAACGAAGCAGAAAAGCTTCCTAAAAAATTATCGAGATGATCTATTTTTGGTGGATGGGCTCTCACCCGATCCGGTTCAGAGAAGATAGCTTGCTCGTTACTCACGTGCTCATCTCGAGAGGGGATAAAAATTTGATGTGTAAGGTTGGCCTGGAACTTAGATGATTTCTAAAACTCTTAGTCTTCACTTAGGCAACGAGCTACGTACATACTTCTTCTCCCGGCTATACCTAAGTCTAAAGTCAGAGATACGGAGGTTTTGGGTCTTTTCGACTCCGACATAGCCAGGTCTCAGGGGAAAACGGTTGATCAATAAATGCAGTATGAAATTTCTAAAAGTGTACAAGTTTAATAAATTAGGGAGTATAGGATATACAATAAGTTTTATTACCATCTACACGATCAGTTTCTAAAAAACCTTTTGAAACTACTACTACTGAGCTAAGTATATACTGATTTATGAATATGGATTCAGAAGCAAGATGCAATGAAGACAATGAAAATAAGGAAATAAAGTAACAACTATTGAGAAATCAAAACTAGAGATAAATAGGATGAATAAAATTCAACAGACCAAGCTATTTAAAATAAAAATATTTGAAGTGAGAAACCAGTCACGCTGTACATTTGATATAGATACTGCCATCGCTATAAAATTTTATAACTAAAACGCAGAATAATATAAACAGGAGTCTACCTACACTAGTTTCAAATTCATCTGAATTAATAATAATAATAAAATGTTGAATATAGGTAAAATATTCTAGGATAATCTCAAATCATTTTGTGTATCTTACAGCATTTTTGCGATTATCTCAAAGTAGTGCTCACTCAGACATTGGGTGAAAATTAGGTCAAGAGAGAAATCTGATGTTCATTTATTTGTTTGGATTTGGCACTTTTTTTTTATTTCGTTATGGGCCAAAAACCTGCACACCTGAACATCATAATAATGTTTTTCGAAATCAAGCCTCAATCAAAAGTATTATTTGGTTTAAAAGTGTCTTCTTAATATAAAAACTGTTTACATTCTTATAAAACAACTTACAGGAACTATTTTAATTTAATAATATGACGTTGTTTTAAGCTATTTAACTATAAATGTGTATGTAATAACAAAAGAAAGAAAATTGAATAGTGTCCATATTTTTTTTTATATTTCAAGTATGATAATTGGAAGAGCTGAAGTTGTAACAACAAATTTGTGCTGACTCCTTTTACACTTCTTCAAGTATAAGATCTAGGATCTTATAATTGGTTTGAAACTTCTTAGTCGCACTGAGTCTTGATAATATCCAGAACAATATGAAAAGTTGAAGTTTTAACGTTTGACATTTAGTGTTTCTCCACTACTGCAAATCTTGGCAAAATGCCAAGCTTGTGTACAATAGGCACAGATTTCTGCTATGTCCATACTAGTATGTGTTCTGTTAGATTCATCGTAAACTGTATAGCCTCAGCTTGTTCGAGGTGCTTGGCAACGTCGTTGCTCTTTTTCAGAAATTGTGTTTGACAAAGGAGTTAGGGATTTACTCAGATCACGTTGGTTGTACGCGTGCTTGCATAAATGTATCGATAAAATATATTGAAACATATTCACAATATATTTCTTAGTGATGTGGTCATTTATCAGCAGGTACTTTTGTTTACCAAGTTTTGTTTGGATAATTATTTATGTTCGTATGGAGAAGATAAGTTTCTAGACAGACAGCCAAGGCCCAGATTCAAAAGTATTTACAACGTAGCTATATAAAAAAATCTGTTTACTTAAAATCAGGTACACGTACATTGAATATAAACTACGTAAAACCTTAATTTTATTTTTTTTTAAATGGTAATTAGTGTTGTTCTTAACATTGAAAAAAACATAAAAAAAATAAGACTTTACGCAGTTTAGCTTAAAGTTCATCTAACAACGGTATTCCTAAAAAAATTATAACTCTAACAGAAATTAACTTGTTAAAAGTAAATTTATATAATATTTTAAATCTTAAGACTTTTATGGAAAGAGATGAGATAGTTGACTTTTAACGATAAAATGTGACCTGAATGGAAATTAAGAAACGCTAGCTTTGCAATTTTGACGTCTATTGTTCAATGCAGCAAACATTTTCGCCGTACCCTTCATAGACTACTACTAAAACTATCCACTACGATATACTTTCTGTATCACTGTGTTGCAGTACTAATGATGTACATAGAAATCAAGTCACTTACAAATAAATATTTGACGAAAATATAATGTACAATCACATTCAAATTACATATCATAAAATCGTAAAGGCATGGGTGTCGTTTATTAGTTATTATTATGATATATAACTTCACCAGTGCGTTTTTGTAATAAATAATTTTATGGTCTTTTGTCTCAGTGACTGCTTCTTTTAGTATTTATCCGATACAATTTTATGTTTCATAAATTCTATATGAATCACTTGGAAATCGACACATAAAACACATTTAAAAACCTGTGATCCGTGCATAATTTTAATTAAGCGGTAGTTCTAGCTCTGTTATTATGGTATTAATTAGAAATTATAAGCACGTGAGCGAGGCTGTGAGGCCCGGCTTGAGTTTATAACTTTGGTTCAATCTGATTGTCCGATCAATGATCTAGTATAGTATATAAATAAATGAGAGTGCTTTGCAAAATTTTTAAATCGCGCTTAATGCGGTGTCATCCGAATCAGGCTGTTCCTGATTCGTATGACACCACTTCAAGCGCGATTATTATAACGGTCAAAATATCTGAAGAACGAGCTTCAAAGAACTTTCTTAAATGTTGAAAATTAACTGGTAAGCTGGATTCTAAGTCTAGCCTCGTGGAGTGGTTGAACGAGCACAAAGATTTTGCAAATATGTTCATAAAACATTTTCAGGTGCGTACTCCTCTTTGTTAGTCTTCATCAGTGTCATCGCAATATGCTGAGCCTAAGGATCAGGGAGAGGAGGTATAATTTTGACTTTTAGGTCTCAAGCAAATTAGAACTGTAATGTAAGGTACGAATAAAAGGAAAACTCTGCCGAACACGAAGGGCTCAGCATTGAGCATTTAAAGTATGGAGGTGTTCATATGCCAAGAGATCTCTTACTTTTATATAACTTGTGTATTAGCCACTCCTACCTGCCGGGTTATTTAATGAAAATGGTAGTAATCCCAATTATAAAAAGTAGACGTAACATCGTAAGATACGAGATCGAAGGCCTTGGAAAGGTCAAGGAAACAGACGTATCCTACGGTCTGTGTAATATTGAAAAACTTTCAGTACTGGTATCAGAATAATCAGGTAAATGTGGTCTTATACTTTTTTGAGAATCACAGATTGGAGTGCGGTGTGAGACAGGGTCGATTAACAACTTCCAGGCTTTTCAATTTGAGTATTGATTGCCTCATGTTGGATGTCTAGAACATGGAGTGACCGTTATTAATATCAATTAAGCGGATGAAATGGCATTGCTGGGCCTGACTGCTTGGGCAATCAGTGAACTACTCAAAGATAAAGAGCCTGACACAATTATACTAAATGGACTTCCGTTCAACCGAGTGTGAAAATCTGGAATATTTTCTCACCGACGACCTTAAGGATGATTTGAGAGAAAGCGTAGGATACTTGCAGTTAGAGGTAACATGTTGACGTGTAGATGTGCCCGTTGCAGTGACCAAGTAAAGATTACCTGCTTTCCCTATATGTTCTACACACAGAATGCAACAATGGGTTAATATTTTAAGGACAGGTATTTGATTCCATTTAATTTTATTGACCCCTAGTATCAAAGTACCTGTCTGTATTATTAACAATTATATGGATCCAGTTGTCGTAACGTCAATGGACACAAACATGAGTACTGATAATAATTACAGTAAAATTTCGTTGAATTTTCAACGAAAATCTTACCGTCCGTAAGTAAAACAAATCGTTTCTTGATTATAGGAACCGGGCATTAACCAATTATACAAACACTTGAAGTTCAGTAAGGTAAAGGTGCTTTCACAAGAAGGCCGCTGTCTTCCTGCGTGATGTGTAACTAACACAAAACTGTACTAGTATTATAAAGCTAAAGAATTTAGTCCTTTAAATACGCTCAAGTTCTAAAAGTTGTTTGTATAGCCGGTATGTTGATAAGAGGTTCCTAGAATTTGATTTACGAGGTAGGGCACGACTGGTTTGGCTAAAATTATTCATCTAAGAATAGATAACTTTCTGGTTGTAAATTCTGAATAATTTTATTCTAAGACAATAAACATAATACGGTAAATCAATAACATCATCCAAACAATAAGACAAAGAAATGTAGAAGTTATTTAATTAGTTTACAATTACTGAAATTTGAACAGCGACCACAACACAACAACTTAATGAAATTAATCATCCTTTGAAAAGCTTTACAGGAGTTAAATAAACCCTCAAGCGCAGGGCCTCAGCGAGTTAAGCGCTTGTGTGGTTGAAAACTGTAAAATGTTTTACATGGTCCCTCTAAACGATATTACACAAGTTAATTAAGTGGCAAGATTAGGGTCAGCGTGAAAAATGTGCTATGAAATGTATGATTTTATATCCCAACAGACTAACGTGTGTTTTTTTTTTCTGTTGACACTTATAAATACCTTTGTCTTTATCAACTATATTTTCTACTTAAACTAAAGCTCTTTTGAATGGCAGTTCTCTGACTTGCAAAGTTTGATAAACGCGTTGCTATTTCAGCCTTGTTAGAAGAAGTGTGTGACACTGCAAACTTTTACTTTATTAAGCACGATTTTAGCCACTCAGGTTCACTATCAATCTACTCATAGAAAGTAACAATGTTTGCACTACATTTTTTGAATACCTATATATTTCTGCCTTGTCTAATTTCTTTACTTGCTATTTAAGTAAAATTAATTTAAGTCATGTGGTGTCCTTTAGAAAATTTTAGAAGTAATATTTGTTCATTTTAGCTTAATTATAAAGCTGAACAGTTTGTTATCTGAACACGCTAATCTTAAGAACTGGTGGGATGATATCTATAATTATTTATTAAAACAATGCGAATAAAACATCGTAAAATTGGTTGTAACTGCATGTAAAATGTGAATTATAATGTAAGTGGATGGTGGGCTTAGGGAACATCGTCGAAGAAATTTTAAGGCAAATCTGTACAGCTTCAGAGCCTTCACACTGGTGTGTTGATATTCAGATTACTTATGATGTAAATAATACAACCATTTTATAAAATTAGGACCCCAACACACCTACTTGTTGTGTCAGTACGTGGGAGAGCCATGCTTCGGAACGGGGCCATGGGCCGGCTCGACTCCGCTCGATACCACGGCCACACAGAAAACCGGCAGTGAAACAATGCTGTCATTGCTTTTCGCCGCGTGAGTGAGGTTACCGGAGGTCCTATCACTTCCCTCTCCCCTATTCCCGTCCTTCTATTCTCCCCCTCTCCTCCCCTCTAATCCCCCTCCCGTCCCCTCTAATCCCCCTCCCGTCTTCCTCTTTTCCGCCCTCTCCCCCTCTTCCCCTATTCCCACCTTAAAGGACGGCAGCGCACTTGTGACTCTTGAGGTGCAGGTGCCCATGGACGGCGATAGTCATTTACCATCAGATGACCCCTCTGCTCGTGTGCCCCGTATACCATAAAAAAAAAAGCAAAATTTGAAACCATGAAAAACTGAGTCGGAAAAAAACCAGTCAAACCCAGCATACATTACCATTTACAGTCTATTATAGTAAAAGCTTTTATGAAACAATATAAATAACAAAACATCATTGCTGCTAACAATGCTATTATACAAAATTTAAACTAATTGTAGCATTTAATATCTTGTTTAGGGGAAAGAATATTTATTTTAAGAAGTTCTGTAAATATGTATTTTTGTGGACAAAATTTAAAGCAAATGTTTTAAGTGATTTAAATTACAGTGTAACAATTTATATAGTTAGCACTATGAGTTACAAAATATATTTAAAAGCTATTAATATAAAGTGGTTATAGGCTTATCGGCATTAGGCATGTTTCTGTGTTCACCAAGTGGCACTTACGAGAGAGAGCGAAACAACTTAGGGATTAAAACTTTTGACCCTCTTTGCTAACCAATTATTTCTGTTAGGTTAAATCGATTCCTTATTAAACGATAGGATCAGAAGTGTTTAAATAAAATAACGATTTGTGATGTAAAAACAGAATATCGTTATATTATTATCTTTTACCATCTTATACGAACAAAAGAACTAGATCTAAACTATCACTACTCAATGGGTTTAGTTTCATAGTTTTAGTTTTTGTAAAAGTTTACTTTTTATAATACGATTGTAGTAAAACTATTGCTTAATGTGCTTACAAGATGATTAGACTTTGGTTTGATAAGTAAAGCAAGAAATAAAAAGTAAACTAATAAATAATAGAAAAATAATCATTTAAGATGATAGCTCATATGCTGTAAGACTATATGCACAACTAGCTGAACAATCTAAAATTTATTTAATGTAAAATTCAAAAAGCACTCTTTCACTTCAAGCATAGACTTAGGTATTTACATTTTGACCTTTATATCACTGTGCTTGCATTCGTATAGAAAATCACAAAAACTTGAAGAAATTAATTCGGGACCAAATGAACTTCGTATGATTAAAACAGTCAAAGATTACAAAATCTATTGTGTCCTCTAAACAGATCTCTAGATATAACCTCTAAGCTAGATCAACAAACTCTTTGCCAGGTTACCTAGTTTTCGATTATTTTCGAAATTTCAAACCGCCATTATACAGAAAAAAACATTATATTACTATGTATAATGCGGTTCAAAGTTCAAGTCTGACTTGCTTGTAAGCGTAGAACTTTCCAGATCATGAAAGTGTAATTAGGAAAGTTACAAATTGTGACTTCTGTCCGTTGGGGTTAGATAAGTTGCAATACTTGCAACTGAAAATATTTATGGTAGTTTTATTTGATACGATTTATCTGTAAATAAAGAGATATCTGTAAAAAATTTGCTCTGAGAATTCAGCTCTAAAGGAATCGTATGATCAAATATTCCGCTTAAATAAATAGATCTGGGTAATATATCGTCTTGTGAGTATTGCTTTAAATACACATACATTAACGAAAATTATGCTTTTACAAAAGTAAATGTGACTTTGGCAAAAGTATCACGTTGATTTCCGTTTATATAATCGTAGGTGTATTATGTAAAACGAAAGTTCAAAAGTTTAAATTGTATAATCATGAAATAGTATTTATAATAATATATATAACTATTTTGTTTTTAATTTTTACACATTATTTACCCTTATTTGTCCTCCTAATGTTCTGATTAACTATATTTGGAGTGAGTACCTATATTTAAATACAAATTTTGAAAATAAATATTTGATATAGGTAAAACTGCGCTTTTATGTTACTTGTGAAATAATATTATAATATTCCAATTAATTGACTATTTGATCCACTACAGTGATGTTTATGTAAAATAGAAATATGTTGTTTTTATTTATCTAGGTAAACGTAATTTGAAAATTTGTCTTTTTGTTTAAATGTAAAACTATGGTTAAATAACACAGTCAAAAGAGCTTAGATGAAAGATGAACCTCGTATAGAAGCCACCAGCCTGCGGTTTTTTCGGGCCGATACGACCTTCAAACCTTCAAGAAAAGAGCGTCTTCCCATCTCAAAGGCCGGCAACGCACTTGTGACTCTTGAGTGGCAGGTGTTCATGGGCGATGGTAGTCACTTAAAATCAGGTGACCCGTCCGCTCGTTTGCCCCCTATAATATAAAAAAAAACCCTATTTAGAAAGTATATAAGTATATTCTACAGAAGACCTTGGTTCATAAAATCGGACCGATTCACGTTACTGAAGTACTGAAGTGTTATAGGCACTGATCACCGATTAGAATTTGATCTACTCAGCAAGTCTAACCCTACAAACATTCACGCTTGTATCCTCGCAGGGGTGGGCAAAGGCGTAGAAAACACCCACATACTGCCAACTATCATTTGGTCTCACTCTCGTAATAGAGGGCAAGCCTATTGCCGTCATCCTACACTTTGGAAATTATTTATAGGGAAATTGGTAGCATATATAAAAGGGAAAGTAGGTAAGAAGAAAAAAGGTAATGTAAGGGAAGGGATATAAGTCAAACTGGCGGCTGCCAGGAAATCCGAGCCCTTTTATATATTTAACACATTTGTTTCAATTTATTCTAAATGTGAGCTCCTTCTTCTAGTTAATAAATTGTGTATTCTACCAACACAACATTTAACCATTTCCTTGAACCGTACAAAAAGATCGAACATAATTGCATTACATATTTAGACGTCGCTTAAAATCGATCCTTCACACAACCTACTTTCGTTTAGGTAGCTCGAATACTTCACGAGTATTTTAAATTCTACTTTACAACTAGCACATTGTCATCTCTCGGAATCTATTAATCATATAAAATGTCGCCAGCGTCAATAGCCACGTCTTCATTATGTAAGGCACTGCTACCAGTTCGTTAGCAATTAATAGGTATCTCGTCAATGACAAGTACTTTATTGAACAAGGCTTTAGAATTTGATGGTAGCTTTTTGGTTACTAACGAATAGGGTTTGGTGTTAGACAATCAATAGGCTGGCGAAGTTTCTTTAGACTCAGAATAGCTCTACAAGCTGTACTAAAGTTTCGAATAGATAATCTTACTTAAAAACATTTGTTATTCTAACTATAAAAATATATAAACTGTATGAAATAAGTAGTTAGTAATTTTTAATACAATGTTTTAATAAAAAAAAATTGTTGTATGTGCCATCATCCCTCTTATAGAAGACAAAACACAAACTAACTTGCATTCTAGCATAAATGGGATTATTATATGTCGAGAATATCGAGACATTCATACATATTATTATAACATTTAGTAAAATCAGTAAAAATCTTATATATTATTTGTAAATTTGATATATTATTATAAAAAACAGAAATAAATAGTACAACTCAATACATGTTTAACGTTACTTAAAGTGGACTTACAAGTATAAAGCCGAAATTGGATATTTATAATACAGTGTTACAGAAAGGTGCGGTAAAATTTTATTTATGGTAGCCCACAAATAGTTATAAAGCTTGAAAAAAAAAACCGGATTTCTTTTTTTTTGGAAAATTATTTTGCTAGTGTAGGTGATATTTCTAAACGACATAGATTATAAATTTTCATGTCAATTTCAATGATTTTGTTTTTTTTTTTATTATTTATGCAGACATTTTCAGAAAAACCTGTAAAAATTACGGATTTTCCTAAAATTATAAGCATTTTACATTATTTTTGAGATCTTTCTGTAACAGCCTGCTTAACATCATAATCATATAATGGACGTCTATGTGTACGCTGTTAACTATAAAAACCTCGTTGAAATAAAAACCCATCTACAAAAGATTTTGAAACCTAAAATCTATTTGATAGAGTTCAAGTAGTCTAGACACCGTGAGAGTTCATTCGCTCCATAATATAAAATCCAGTTCATTTTTTACAACTAAACTTTTGAGAAATCCGTAAATTTGTTGGGTTCAATGACCAAAGGTGACAATGTTTTTAAGGTTTCGTTGAAAAATGTTCTTAATCGCGTCTATCTACATGACTAACAGCCTTTTTTTTTCAGAATATACAGAGGGTGATGACTCCAAACATTGACATATTTTATTTCTTAGTGTTTATTCATTCAAATAAAATAATGATAGTATCTAATATTAGAGAGAATCATGCTTTAAATGGTTATTCGAGTGTTTTTACAAATTCTGATGTCGTGGCTACAATAACTGATGTTTTGTACAGATAGTTGTTCTAAGTCTGGCTTTAATTAAAGACTAATATATTTTTCTATCCATATTCATGGTCCGATTATTATTATTCTTGTTTTAGTCGATACACACGTATCCGAATCGGTTATAAAATCTGAAACAATACAGTCTTAATTTATGATAGACTTAAATTCTAGCCGACATAATACTAAACTGCCTGCTTTTAAGAAACTGGTAAAAGAACATTACCAGGGTGATATCAACATATTATAATTGCCTAGTTATCTTCTTATTTGACTTAATGTAGTATAGTCCTATATTTGTATGTTTTATTCGATTTACATGTGAATCTTTATACCTATGTTTGCTTATGTATTTATTTGTTTGTTGCTCTCTTGTATGTATATTCTTACACTATATGTAAGATACGTCATCTTTATTTAACTTATATTATATACCTACTGAGCGTACACCATACTGCCCTAAAATCGATATCCTAAGTTCGCTCCATCCCATGGTTGCCTGTAAGAGATTGCCTCAGTGCGATAAGGCCGCCAATTGTATCTACCACAAAACATTGCCGTGCTTCTACTCTTCAAAATCATTTTGGTGTACAATAAAGAGATATATTGTTATTATTAAACTCACCCTAGTCTTAACATAAGTAGGTACCTAATTTGCAAACCACGTTTGTCCTCTGTTACCTAAATTAACACAAAGTACGAAGTTGCGTGATTAACGAACCGTCCTCCTTTGTATTCCATTAAGCTTATAAATATTACGGTTATTTAAAACAGTGTACTTAAATGGGCATTGGTCGTTCGGGATGTAATAATTATGCAACAGTATTATTCAATGACTTCAAATCTGTAGTCGGTTGTAGAATTTAATAAGTTTTTAAATTAGAAATACAATTATCGAATTAAGCTCATGACCAATGTTTATCCATTAGCAATCATACTTTTTATCAAAAGTGTTACTGGACAGATACGATTTTAGTGAGAGTGATTTTGCACTTAGTATGTACACGATTTCTTTATAATCAGTTGCATAGTAACAAATATATTGTGTCTATATGCATATAATATGTTACATATCACTGGGTTATCAAAGCACAAGTTTTGATAGACACCACAGACAATCTCGCTTACCGTGAGCTTTTTTGCCAACTTAGATTAAGAAGATAAGAATATATTTTTATTAAACATTAATTAATCTTGAAGGCAGCTTAGCTTGTGCAAGATTTACAGTTAGTATTCATTTTAATTTAAAGCTACTTGCATATTACACGATTGTGGGGAAAGAGAACGTTCTAACTGCATTCTTAATACTTCTAACATTAGCGTCGACGTAACCATTAACCATAATCCGTCACAAACAGTTGAAATCATGCTTTGTAGTACAAGTCTTTGTTAAAAGCAACAAAACTTGTTGAAATCCTCTGTTACAAAGAGGCTTATATATTAAATTAATCTCCACAAACTGGATTAAAAGATATGTGAAAATAAAAATAAGCACTTATGCACAAGACTTTATATTGAGACAGTTTAAATTAATAAAACTGATGGAAATGTAGAAAAGCAATTATCTAAACAGATAGAAAGAACTCTTGAAGTAAGTTTAGTGATATACCATTATGTGCGGTGCTATCGGCCTGCCCATATGTAGAAATGAAACAATACACGTTGTGCTTGCGATAATGCGATGAATGAACGACGGGACGCCCCGCGCTAGTCCGTAAGGTAATTTACAGGCTCCGTCTCGTAACTGGGAAATGTCTAGACAGACACGGTAAATCTTCTGCTGAACGAGGTCATTAAACCCGCCATATTCAACTACAATAGTTATCGCAACATGAGGAACCGGTACGCGTTGCGAACTACGACAGTACACTTTAATCTAGATAGCTAATAGTTCATAACAGTCTCTAACTAAACCTCTATATCCAGTTTCCCAGCCTCATTCAGCTATATGCAGCAAGAGTTCCATTTGCTGAATATTGTCTGAGGAACATTAGTTTCCTAGTATTTCAATTGGTTAACTATGCACGTCCCAAAAACCTGGGCACTGGGCACGTCTCCAACAATTAACTCTCATTACTCCATCTAGACGTCGGAGTTTAAAAAAGCTTGGTGATTTTATCTGATTCATCGTCGCCTAGTTACAACCCAGTCAGTGCTTGTGCAGTCATCTAGGGTGCTTGAAGTTATGTTAGTTAGTATATATTGATATTATAATATTGATAAAATTCATTTGCGTGGTACAGATTGGTTCAAGCTATTTGAAAGATTAGAACATCCAAGAACTATCAAAACTCAGTACTTGACTAATGCCAGGTTGAAAACTCAACGAAATGTTACCGTCCGTAAGCAAAACAAAATCGTTTCTTGATTATAGGAACCAGGCATTAGTCTATAAATACAGACAGTTAAATAACTAACGTGTAATTGTTTGTGTAAACGTGTGTGTTTATAGGTAATTTCAACTAACAAAATGCTCTATTGCATGTCAGGGCAAGAGGCAGCCCCACGGCTAAATAATTGTCAATTTCTGAAAAAATTATTCACGGTATTTTGTTTTTTATTTATCTTTAACTAAAATATTGCATATTGCTGAAATTGCCCTATCACCGATAAAATCCATTATGTAGACATTCATCAGATTACCATAAATATGCAGTATGGTATGCGAACAGCATTTGGACCAAACTGAATGCTTGCGACCATGACTGTCAGGTCATATTAGCATTGCTAATGAATGTTCAGTACAGAATTAATTACAATATTAGAAGCCTCATTACTACTTACACTTAACATAAAGCTAGTTATGAAAACAGAAGGAAATGTAGTAGAAGAATCAACACGAATATAATGGTTTGAAATAATTTTCATGTATGTCAATTAATTAGTGTACAAAATATCTTGTTTAAAAAATACTTTAAGGAATTGTAAATGTCTTGATATAATTATGTATTTGCCTTGTATTAGAAGTGAAGAACTACTGTGCCTATAAAGTATAGGGTTGTTGTTACATATGACAATTATTGAAATATACGAGTACATACATTTTGAAAGCTCAACCATTAATCATGGACACCCAGATTGCTGTGTATAGACAGAAAAATTCGTGTAGAATTACTACTCATACAGACATGAAACCCTTAATGTTACGCAGTAGTTTAATGTACTTGTTTATTCTTGTATACCCCAATATGTCAAATCTCAGACAAAGGAGCTACGAAGCTACGACGTAGCTGACGTAGTACTAAAGTGAGAGTAAAATCAGAATTTTTATTAATTAACCGTTTAATTCCCAATCGATATATTTGTTTTTAATTAAAAATTTAAACTAAGACGCACTTGGCATTTTTGTGTAGAGCCTGTCGAGAAATTTAGTAAAATCAACCGAGTTACATTATTATAATTTTTATACATATAAAAATTTCATGACACGTTGTTTGTCCGCGATGAACTCCGAAAGAACGGAATCGATTTTAATGAAATTTTGCATACTGTGATCAGTTTGGTTTACCTTGAGAGATAGAATAGTTTTCAACTGAACTTATAGTCAATGTGCTGCTGTAGCTAAGTAACTTACATTTTTTTTTTATTGTAAAATAACTTAGCCACAGCAACGCGTGGCCGGGTAGCTAGTAGGTTATAATATATTCCTTCATGACAATTATTTTGTTGTCTATCTGCTGTTTAAGCATTAGTTGACTCTCACATTAACTGTCTTACATTTGTTTTGTCTTAAAACTGTTAAGTGTATTTTTCTTCTAAGTATTTTTGAAACACTGCAAAAATATTTTTTAATGACCCATTATAAGATGAATTCACCTTATTGTCAAAAATATACGTGTATAATTTACGTAAATACACACGTATTAATAAATTAGAGGAAAACTTTTTTTATTTAACTGCTAACCCAATTTTGTAGCTTGCTTTGTTTTTTATAAGTAAACTTGACAAATCTTTGCTTAGAAATTTTTTTTGGTACTTATAGGAAGTGGGGAGTAGTTAAATTATGTAGATTTTCTGATAAACAACGGAATGCTAAAAATATAAATGAAACGCAACAACTCTAGATACAACCGTAGCATTATGTGTTAAACACTTTTTTATGTACCTTTGCACATAAGCCGGAATCTGAAGAAAAGAAAAATCTTTAACACTGTTACATAAAGCAAAGTGTACATACTTTACTACTGCAGTAGATACGTGTTTTTGCTTACTAAAGAAGAAAGAATTTCGTGGATAACTATCTTGGTTATGTAAGGTTTGTTTACTTACTTGCTCAATAAATCAGCAGTAGGTATTTCTTCTGCCAAGAATTCGTTTTCTTAAAAATCATCTAGAGTGTGATAAACTATTTTAATAACCGTCCTCGCCTAGTCAGATAACAGACCATTAACACGACCCTCTGAGATGTTTTGTTGCTAATAGACCACATTATTTGTTTTATCTACTTCGCCATTTTTCGGTATTATAGTTTTATCACCATAGTTACCAAGGTGAGTTATGTTATCTTAAATGTGGACAATTTTAGCAGTGGTTTAGCTATTATGGTTTTGTTTTAATGGTTTAATGAATAAAAGTATAATCAGTCAAAATAGCAAATTTTATTCTACCGAAAATTCATATTAATTGAAACATTTTTTATATTTTGCCGATATACGTGCGATTTGGATCTTATTAGTTGATGTCGGAGGCATTTATATTTGTATAGTCGTATAGTCCTTGGGATCAACAATGACTTAATTCAATTGTTTGATCAATGATGATGCACACTGTAGCGTGACAGCAGTGTATGCAACTGCTACGCTTTGGGTCGCAGGTTCAATTCTCCTTCAGTGCAAATATTTGTATGCATGGATGTGTCTATTTGCATCTGTCTGGGTGTTTCTGTGTTAAATATGTATATATATTTACAAAAAAAAGTATCTGTGTATGTTTATTCGTGTTCTAAAACCCATAGTACAAGCTCTGCTTTGTTTTTCTAGCTAGCGATGTGTAACGTGTACCAGGATATTAAACTTTTATTATTAACCAGCTGATCCGTGCAATTTCATTAGCGTTTTTATTTTTAACCCGTTTTTACAACATTTTTCATTGATGTTAAGATCCTATTGGTTGTAGCATCATGTTATATAGCCTATAATCTTCCTCGATAAATGGGCTATACAAAACTAAAATAATTTTTCAATTCGAACTAGTAGTTCCTGAGATTAGCGCGTTCAACCAAACAAACTCTTCAGCATATATTAGTATAGATTTAATTTGGCTACAAGAACTATAGTTGTACTCGTAGGAGGTATTCTGCTCTTTGAACTATGAATGGACTTAAACAGATTCCTACATCGTATTTTATCTGACTAGCATAGTTCTCGTTATTTTGTAAATATGTGATGATAAGCTATGAGATGATGAACAATATATGATTGGTAACAGCATATTATGGACTACTCAAAGAAAAAAACATTATAGTATGTTGATAAATAAGAACTTTCTATTAATTTAGAATAGAGATTTTGAACTGTTATTAAGTTGGCAACCAATGTATGTTGGTAAATGTGGTAATAGCCAACGTTAATCGTTTAGCGTCAGAACCATCTGGCTGCATCTGTATTAACGGTGGCTATAACCACTC
This sequence comes from Callimorpha dominula, assembly GCA_949752705.1. Classification (NCBI taxonomy): domain Eukaryota; kingdom Metazoa; phylum Arthropoda; class Insecta; order Lepidoptera; family Erebidae; genus Callimorpha; species Callimorpha dominula. Next base: position 7,724,728 of record OX457005.1, read on the forward strand.
CCGGCATACCGGCTTCACACTTACGTGTTGCCAACCTTACATCCCCCTGACCGAAATCTATCGGCGGTATTCACTAAAAGTACAATAGCGTGGTAGTAGTATTGGTTCACCATGATCTTCTTTAGTGAGACGATATATCTGGTTTTTGTTACAGTAGCTGTTGCCCGCGACTTTCTTAAATAATTGTGTGATGAGCATGATCATTTGTTCTGTGTCTGAGTGTTATTTATCTGTAATATGTATGTATTTAGAAATATATAAGTACGTTTATCAGCAGTCTGGTTACCATAGTACAGGCTCTGCCTAGTTTGGGATCTTATCTCTATATTATTATTTTTTTTTTAAAACGTAGTAAAAAGTAGTATTTGTCCTTTCCCAGGATATAATATTATCTCCTTGTCAAATTTCATTACAATCAGTTCCGCGTTCCACGTTAGTCGTGAAAAGGTATAAAACAAACAAAAACAGTTACTGTTGCATTTATAATATAATTAGGTTTGGGTATCGGTTTACTGTATTTATTTGAATTTTTGCATTAAATTATTGTCCCTACGTTAAGAAGAAATTCAGATATGAAAACAGCACTCATGATAATTTATGTTCACATTTTAATGTAGCAAAAGGCATATTTACGACTAGCAGTTGAATGTCGGGATAAAAAGTAACCTATCCGTTAATCCAGGTCTCCAGCTATCTACATACCAAGTTTCATCGCAATCGGTCCAATACTTTTTGAGCCAATTCGTTACAAACATACTTACATACAAATCTTTCCTCTTTATAATATTAACATAGATTCTATTATTTTAACAGTAGGTGAGCACCGTAAAGACAGACGAATAAAGATCTGTTGAGATTAGTAACAAAGGTACGTATGAATGTCGTATGTTACTAAATTCAATTTATTTTTTATTTTTTGTTGATCTACATGGTTCAACGTTGAATAGTCTTTGGTACCCGATAAATTTTATAAATATTTATATAGACAGAAAATTAATACGAACAAATATTAGGTAGCCTCTGCATTCTTGTTTCTTTTTTACTCTCTAATGCTCAAAATTGGTTTTCCTGCTGAGCTGAAAGTTTACACATATTTTAGTTTGATAAGAATCCTGGTGAGACTGTTCAGTTGGATATTTATTTGTCTTAAAATTCTTGTTAAGTAAGTGATTATCAGATCACACAAGAAATTATTAACTTATGAAAAAGTTGAACCAAAGCAAACAAAATGTTGTAAGTGTAGTCTGATAAAGCATTGGTAAGGTGTGCCAAATAAAAACATGAAATTTTCAACCCAATTTGGGAAGAGAACGATATTAATAATTTCGTTCGTTCTCCTAATGTTTCAAATATTTTCTAATTTATCCTCGATGGAATATTATATTTACTATATTTAGTAAACCTATTAATTTTCATTGCGCGTAATAAGAATTTGATTTCTGGCCAGGTTCCCATTATCTTAATTGATTTCATTAATTTTATCAGTCTCCTGGAGAATTGTCAATCGGACCCAGTAAATAAAAGTTGGTTTTAGTAAATTGCAAAGTAAATCTTCAAAATATTTTTTTAAAATATTAATATTAATAACTAGTTGCACCCTGCATGCGTCGCAATGCCTTTTTTTAACGAAAAAAAATAGGGGGTGGGGGTAGGAGGATGAAAAATACGTTACGACCTATTCTCATATGTAAAAAATATACAAAAAAAATCATTAAAATCAGTCGATCCGTTTCCGAGGAGTTCGACCACAAACACCGTGACACGATGTTTTTATATATTAGATAGTTTAGGATTGAAGCTTCAAGCTTCGTCTTGTCCTATTAAGAGATTCAAATAAATAGAACTGTTATATATATTGCTTTAAAAATACTTAATACAACAATATTATGCCCAGCATTATTTTATATAGGAATGTACTTCATAAATAATTTCACCCATTTTGTGTTTACTTTTTTTTTGTGCGTGTGGAAACCCCCTCGGGCCGTCTGACAACATTATGGTTGGATTGATGGAATTAAAAAATTTTACCGTTTTAGTATTGTATATTTTTTCAATTATTCAATTGTATTTAATTAAGCTTTTTAACCTTTTTGCAAATCATATACACGAACATGCCACTTTTCTCTGCATTGCGTCCGACATCGAAGACATCAAGTACCATTTATTATATACTCAGTGACACTCGACAAGATTTAATCATTAAGTAGCTTTTACGATTTTACTTCGTTATATAAATAATTTACAGAAAAAATCCAAATAAACCAAAGAACTTATTACCAGTATTCAGGGCTGAGCTGTGCCCCACCACCATTTTCTACTGTTTCTCACAATAAACTTAGTTATTTGTAAAACTGTAATTGTCCTTTATGTATTAACGACTAGGAGAGTTCATTTATAAAATGTTCTACGTCATCTCATTATCACTCCTAAAACGAATTAGACAAATTTTCAAATTCTCACGTACCGAACATTTATCCCGTTCCAATATCATAAAATAATATTGTTATGTTTTTATACCAATTCTATATAACTGTTCATTTAAAATACCGTGCAGAATTTGGTAGAAAATACATGACAAAAGATACGTTGTGACGTGGATATAAAGTTCGTTATAAAGGTATTAATGCCTCCACCTTGGTACGTGCTAAACTGAGCTTGACAGATTTAGACTATCGAGTTAACAAGGGTATGTAACATGTAGATAATAATATAATCAATATACGTCAGTAACAGAAGAAAGCACAATCGTCCTTATTAGAAATGTATATTTACTATACTATATGTGCTTCTAGTGTATATTAATAAACAAATAAATAAAAAAAAAAATATTCCAAGGTACAATATTGAATTTAAATTTATACTGTCACTGTCAATACTAACAGTGACACTACGAATTTAAAAATGTGTCCGATCCGGTCCTCTATTAATGTTTAGTCGAGCGATACATAACTTTTGTCGTTGAAGTCATATCCGTAAACTCTAAGTAATATTTCCACGTTCCTACAATGATGCCAGAGTAATGTGGGGTGTTTGAAGATAAACTATCGTCGGCGTTTCTAAAAATCATTCGATCCTTAATGACGAATGCTGACAGAGTGCTGTATTTTTACTAAGAGAGGAATATTGGCTACGGATAATTGATGAAAAGTTTAAAAGTTTACCTTAACTATTAGAAGCCTTAAAAAATTAACGACCAAATTCAAGACTCGATACTTGGTGTTTGCATTAAGATAACGCCCTTACACATCGAACGGAAAAACTACGGACTATTCGCTCTAAGCTGGATTCAAATTGCTGGGACACCTTTCTTATAGTCCAGATTTACCACCATGCGCAATGTGTAGGGACGCAGGTCTTCGAGCGAGGAGGGGAACATCGGAACTTTTGAGGAGATACGTGGCTGGAGTACTTGGTTTACATATATGAAGACCGGTATCACTGCCAGTGGAGACAACTAGTACTACGGTACGGTACGGTAATTTTTATTATATTTTGTGAGAATACCAATTGTAGCAACACCGTCTTGCCAGATACGTTGACAGACTTAAGTGTTCTAAGGATACATATGACTCAGTATTCTTGAATAGTACGAAAAACTATTGAAATTAAAAATCTAAAAAAAACCAAGACCGACCGATTGTCAACAATGAATGAAATCGTCAGCGTAAAGATTGTAAAAGAGTGTTTATGATAAAGTAATTGACTGAAGCAGATATTTGAACCCTGAATAATAAATTAATCTATTATAAAGAGCAAACTCCCTTTTACTTATAATAACAGAGTTTATGTATTCAATGATATTAAAATAATTATGTCAATAATGTAGTTACGTTTTGTTTTTTTTAACCCCCGACGCAAAAACGACGGGGTGTTATAAGTTTGACGTGTCTGTGTGTGCGTGTGTCTATGGCATCGTAGTTCCCGAACGGATTTGTCGATTTTGATTTTGTTTTTTTTTTGTTTAAAAGGTGAATTAGTCGGGAGTGTTCTTAGCTATGTTTGATGAAAATCGGTCCAAGATGGCCGCCGCCACAAAATGGAGATTTTTCCACAACTCCCTCAACATGGGTATCAAATGAAAGGACTAGTAGAATACTATACACTATGATACATTTCAAATCCAAGTTGGCTGTTCATACTATTTTGATTATTTTGTGTCGGGGTATTTTTTAATTTATAGTTTTATACAATTAAAAAGCTATTTTCAGCATATATTTTACTGATATTAACTAACTGGTTTCACGGGTCGGTCCTGTTATGTAGCAAATACTACATTTTCAGTCAAAGTATATCCAACATTCTAAAATTTTTTGGACATTAATTTGTTATGTTGATAACCTAATTATACATTTCCCACTGGACTAAAGCACAAAACCCAAGTGGAAACTAGGTACCTTCTACATAGTCCATCAAAGTTAATACTGGCAGTACAAATAATGACTTGGTTCCAGCGTCCGCCTAATATTTGTTTTGAACATTGAGAGCGCAACTTTATACGTTCATATTATTTTCTCTTTCCTCATTTTACTCTGGGAAAATTTTACTGAGTAAACGACACGAAATCCAGATAAATTAATATTTCGACGTGGTTTAACTTCTCTGATATATGTATGTGAGAAGCTGAGAACAAAACAAAAGTTAATTATTAATTTGCGTACAGTTAAGAATTTAGCTACAAATATTGAATAATAATATTAATTTATTTTGGGTAAAGCGTATGTAGGTAAGTTAATTTGGTATAAAACCGAAACTTGTCCGTTGTTAGAAAACATAATTTTAATCAAATGCATGATCCTATAATGTGTGTGCATATAGTACACAAATCAGATCTTGGGTGCGTTAACGCGCATGAGGTAGCGCATAAGTAATCATCGAATGTCTTAAATTTTCTCATTGTGTACACTGTTCATTGTTCATTCAAACTCATAAATGTGCTAGATTATGGTTGAAAAAAATTAAGTCGGCGCAGCTAGAAGTAACGTACATGTGGGTGCGATTTAGGGGGTTTACTTTTCTTGGTACTTCTCGGCACGCGATATTTTGACAATTCAAAAATACACATAATGATTTAATTGAAATAAATGACTTTGATTTGATTTGTAGTATAAAAGTACTAATTCATACTATTATGATTGTGTTTTTAGGTAGTAAAATCACTGGAAGAACGGGACACGGTCAGGTACATGTAGAAAATCCTACGTCTACGTGCTTACATTTCAATGAAGTATAAAAATGCAACTGCAATGATTTAAAGTATACTATAAAATGGTTCAGAAGATGAACTTGCGATTAATTGATTACAGATACGAATTTGTAGCTGAAACTGGAACAATAACAATAATTAACAATAAATATCGTGTACCCTCTACGCACCTGTTAGTTAGAAGAGTTAGCGAGAATATTATTAACTAGATGAAAACTCGGCTTCGCTCGGTTGAAATGTGACTCATAATACACAATCTTTTACAAAATGTAGGTACATACGTGTGAATCGGCCTTAACGAACTCAAGATATACGTGTAAATCGGCCTTAACGAACTCAAGATTGCATCCGAGGGGCCAATATGGCGAATGCCATTTGCACCATTAGTCATAATCGTCCCTGCTAACCCATTTATCCATGACATACTTGTTTGTTGAATATTCCTAGGCAAAAGCAGAAACAAAGTGATTAGTTGTGTATTGAGTGTTTTTATACGTTATTACATTAGGTTATATAGCATTGTCTTAGGATCTAGAGACCTTTAGTTTCAATAAAACAGCCTAATAGCGTAACGGTACCCACTCTCGATTATTGCACGACACGGTGCCCTAGAATTGAGAGATAGCCTCACCGTTCTAGTTTTTGTTAAGAACGGACCATGTTGGCACTCCTACAAACACTGTTTTATTTATTACAACAACAATAATAATAAAACGGGCGATAAGAGGCTCTTCGATAATACTTCGAGGATACCTCATCTCTTTATCGTAGTGCGCCAAAGATTGTTACATTTGTAAAAAATAAAAGTTGGACTTTATTCTTGTCTACTCATTTAGTAAAGCTTTTACATTCTGCACTCCAGGCAACTTAACTGATAAAAAATGGACGTGTACTAAGATTTATTGTGTATACGTTTCCGTGAAAAGGAACCTGGAAATTTTAAATTGGATACCTCTAGGGCAATATGCCCGTGCGTTTTTGTTGGTGCGGATCACGCTACTATTTTAGATCTAGATTTTTAAAAATCCTATTCATGTATGTAAAAACTGTAGGTACTAACTGTCATGTTTCTACACATAGTGATTCTTGTAGATAGTAAGCCTTGGGGCTCATACTGACAGTTGCTAACCGGTGGCAGTATATCAGTGCTTATTGGCTGCGGCAGATTGTCTGCGATGGCTACTTGTATTTACAAGTAACCATCGCAGACAATCTGTACTGAGTTGATTGATGCTATTTGGGGCCGGTATTCAACTAGGTGCCAACAACAGTTCATTGAGCTTTTTATGTAATTCTGTACAGTTACGGTTATTCAATTCATTGGGTTAGATATTTTTAACGAGAGAGTTGTGTCTGTTCCTGTGACTAGTCAAGGGGATGGATTAATTCATACAGGAAAAATACAAAAAAAATTAATAGGAATAAGAAAATGCTTATGAAGTTATAGGTCAGTTAACAAAAACCAAGGACGGGTTTAAGACAAATATGTTTTATTTAAAACCAAATGATAACAATACACAATTACACATACTCCAGTCTATAGGATACAGTCTATAAGATACAGTACAAAAAAACTTAGTAAAATAACACTAAAAACGAAATTATCTCAAGCCAACTATATTTACAAATTCAAGTGTGGCATTATTCCAACATCCATGTGTTACGAAAATATTATTGATTTTAAGTCCTTCATATACATTACGTCTAGTTAATGTACTTTCAGTGGTCTGGGCCTACATTGGTCGCGGTCTCGTTGCATACATTAAATCGAAAAAAATTATAATATATTTCTTATAGTATTTCATTAGTTTTATTTTGCGCTACGCAATGTAAACGTATATAACGGGAATTACCTTAAACGTTCGGTGTCGTCGAAACAGCTTATTGCACATTATTTTGTTTATTTATGTATATCTTTATTGTACACCTTTCATGTAAGATACAATCAAAAAACAATACAAACATTCAGGCGTTTCAATTGGCGGTCTTATCGCTCACGGCGATCTCTTCCAGACAACCTTTGTACGGATATTAACAAAAATATTTCAGAGTAGTCTGTGGTTAAAAATACAACATTGTTTGTAAGTAACAAAGTAATTCTACAAAACATGAGACTATCGGCTTAAAAATTCTAAAACATAAAACTACAGAAACTAAAGAAAAAAACGCTTGGCAACATAAATACCATCAGATACAGTTACTATCGAAAGTCATCCGAATATCCGCCCTATCTCATTGACAAAATAGCACGCCAGCCTTGGTTTATATTACACATAAACTTACGTTGGCGACCTTGATGGCTTACAACTACTTAGGCGCGTATTTCCGAAATATTCTACAACAAAGCCAGCTCTATATTGCCTTTTTTGTAGCGAAATAGGTAAGTTTATTTTATTTAAGTATGCTATGCCTTCACATGGTTTCCTAGTAAGATATAGGTTTGTAGTACTCACAGCCCAGTTATTCTTTCATAAGATTAAATAAAATCGTGATAAAACTAGTTAGTAATAGAAGTATTTGTCATTGTGTCGTGTTTGTAATAGGTATCGGTTAAATAGACGAACTCATTTTCATTCACACTATGTGCTCATAGTGTAAATGAAAATGAGTTCGTCTCAAATGTGCTACAATTGTCTATGCTAAAACTATAATTTAATTGCTAACTTATTATATAGTCACGCACACAGTCAGCGATTACTCTCGTAAGCCACCACGCAATCTGATTGGTTGCCTACTAAAGGACATTGTAAATATAGTTTAAGTTGCCTAAGTGGTTAATCCTCGTATTATACGGAATATAATGTATGCAACTTGTATGACCAAAATTGTAAATGTAACTAGCGTAGATTTTAACAAAAATAAGTTCGATTCCAAACTTTTCCTGAAGTTTCACTTCGCGCTAGTTACAGTACAAAAGCTTATAGATTGGCCGATCTAGTTTCTCTTCCTTGCTCCTAGTAAGACCTACCTAGCCACGGTACGAAGGCTTATATCAGCTGGGCCGGCTAATGTAAATGTCGAGCTAGTACAGACATAGGGCAAGTACGTATTACAAGTAACCCATGGGGTCAGCTACCCCTACTAGCTGACTCGAAACAGTAATAGGTAAACGCGTGCAGTGTCGCAAGCGCAGCTAGAAATCAATAATTCAAAATTGAAACAACAATACCTGTTATGGCAATATCACAAAGATTTGTACGTTTTCAGTGTTGCCACAAGATATATTTTAGAAATACGCCACTTGGAAACCTTGACTTACTTAAATACTTTGTTTGTTTGACGCTGTTGGCTTTTCACGCTGAATTAAACATCTGCTTTTTAAATTCTACATTTGAAATGGACACCAGTAAGTAAGCGAGAATTAACCTTTAGCACATTGTATTTGAATAAGCTGTTTATGTGCACGGTAAACAGAATACTTTCGTGAACTTTTGTATGTCTAATGAGAATTGTATGATATTTGTATGTACGTTTAATAACTATAGTAAGGTCGCTAATTTAGGCGGGCCTTATGGAAATATGCTCGTTTGTTCTTATACTTTTATCTTGACATTATCTTAGTCCTTTGTGAGACCGAACTTGCAACTTACATAGAAACAGCTTTTTGCTAGTCACACCAATACAGCTTCGAACTACTATGCTTTTTTGAACTTCTTTTCTGTTTTCTAGCCTACTGCGTTATAAAACATTACTAAGATTGTGACAGGGAAAGAAATGGGGTTAAAAAATGCATAAGCGATTCCACTGGTGTCGAAAATTTCATTCCCGACCAACATACTTTACATATGGCGGATGGGTGGCCACCAGACCCCTTCCTCACATTGTGTAACCTAATGGCGAAGGTGCACTGGCACGACTATTGCTACAATGACTTGACACTGACTAGATGGATAGAAATGTCTCCCTAGTCCATTGGCTTCAACTTGCCCTACCCCCTCAGAGGTTATATGTGTGAGAGATTATATTATGTATACTAATGCCCGGTTCCTATAATCAAGAAACGATTCGTTTTACTTCCAGACGGTTAAAATTTCGTTGAGTACTCAATGAAATTTTACCGTCCGTAACTACCTGCCGTTTCTTGATTATAGGAACCGGACATAAGTGGATGTGATGTTCTCTCATTAAATTAAATCACAGCTACAGCTAGTTTAAATCAATTTTAAAATGAGTATAATTTAATGGAAATTATAAAATTAGATGAGACGTTAAAATGTATACAACAAATACAAAATCTTGATCAAGATAGTTTTTTCTTTACAAACAATTTTAGTGTGGTAATGTCGCTTCCTGTTCACGATATCATTTACATAAGTACTGACACAGTACATTTTATATAACTATTACCTATGTGAAGGATATGATGATATACAAACTATGTAAAAGGATACTAATCTAACCGTCCCTCCCATCTTCCTGCTCCTCCCCCTCTTATAGGGCGGCAACGCACTTGTGACTCTTGAGTTATAACCACGACTGAGTACGAACTTAACTTTTTAACTCGATGAATCACGAAACTGGTGCATTCTATCCCAAAATAATTTCATTTTAATTCAGCCACTCAACCCATCTAAATTTAAAGACATATTTAAAACAATACATATATAATTTTACCTTTTTTATTTATGAAATATCAAGAACTAGCAAGATTTTACAAGTCCTAATATAGATCATTACCTAATATAGTTCTATTCAGTAGGAGAAATAACAATAAGTTATGATACAATCCTCCAATGAAAATATCATGTGACGGACACATTTCGATCTCCGGGCACTGGAACCTAGAAGTAATATTTCAAGGATTCCAGTTTCGCGAAGATAAACAGTAAACATATTTCCCATCTTTCTATCAATAAGAAGTAATTTTGGTGGCAAACAAAAATATACATACTGCAAGAATACATTAATAATAGATAAATAGAATTCACGTCCCTGGTAGGAGTGTTCGATATGAATCGATATTTCATAAAATACCGATATATATACTCGATATATCGAATCGACCCGATGTTGTTAAAGCTTCCGATAACGATAATAATATCGATATGCTTCATCCATATATTAATAAAATACAAAACACATGCAACAAAACATATACAAAAGTAATAATACAGCCTTGACCTTTTCCGCATTTACTCTGAACATAAATTCTTAACATCTAGATAAATTTATGGAAAATAAATTCAGAGTTGATTCAAGAAAATAAAAAGTTTATTGTTCGTAGTACTTTTTAAACACTACCTGTTTGTTTTTACTTATTTACATATTAAACTGTTCTCTTCAGTTCCATAACAATAGGGTGGCAAAGCGGGCCTTTGGCTCGATATGGCCCCTGGGCACCAAAGACCCTGAACATAGGAGACACTAAATGGAAAATCATAAAATACCCGAGTTAGAAAATAACGACCAAGTCAGAGTCACACACATCCGATGAATTAGCCACGGGCCTCAGTTGGTGTTCTCTTCGACGCCACTAATTCCCTTTTTGCTTTTTTACATAGAAATAAAAATTGCAAGCAATATATCTAAAATATGAACATTGCACAAAATTCCGATATATCATATCGATAAAAACATCGATACTTTTCTACATGAACATCCCTAGTAAAGGCGTCGTTATTTTATTAATTTTATATTTTGTTATATTATTTTTACATTAGGAAATAGAAAACTTCCATATGAAATATGATATTTGATATCTTTCTTTGTAGTGCAACAAACAGTCATTTTTGAAAATTGCAACACAGCAAGTCGTGACGTAATTCAGCGGTGGACGTTCTCTTGCGTGTGACGAGTGAAGCGTGCGAGTATGCCAATATTGGTGTATTATTTTTGACTTCATTTTTGGGGCGCGTATTAGGAATCTGGGCCTATATTAATTTAAATATATACATACATATCAATCAAACATGAAAAGATGCTAATACCTCTAAATATTTATAAATCTTATTTAAACACTATGTTACAAAATAGCAATACCCAACACTACTTCCTTCAAATATTGAGATTCTTCGGCTAATTGAACTTGACACATCTCTAACATCTCACACACGGCCGTCTGATCCCAAACTAGGCAGAGCCTGTACTATGGTAACTAGGCTGCCGATAAACATACAGTACAAAGGATCATGCTCGTCACACAATTATTTGTCCTGGGTGGGACTCGAACCCACGACCTCTGGATTAGCAGTCAGGATCACTAACCACTATGTTCATGGTAAATAACGCGAATCACTTAAGATGCTAGTGGCCAGAACTTCTCTCCCATTTTGACATATTACACCAGTACTTGTTACCCTAAATATATACCGATATGGTTTTTATTCGTAGGCTAAATTTTACATTTCATTGCCTACTTTGTAGTGTAGATCTATTTCAATTCTGGCATCACATGTGATTAAATATCATTACCTATATAAATCGATATGTTTTGATTATGACAAAAATACAAGATGTTAATAACTTTTCAAGAAATACATAATACATTCTATTTATGACCATAAATATCGATTTAAGAAATAGCAACATTATTACACTGAGTTATTATTATAAGTCAATGCATTATTAACTAATTTGGTAATGACATCTACTCGTACTACACTGAACAAACCTATGAAAAGTGAAAAAACGTCTCCTTTGAGTCTAGTACGAAATTTCCCATCTGGTTTACACATCACTTATAGATTTTGTTGTTGATAATGTAGGAACCGAGACCCAGGTTTATTGCAATGCAATGCGGGTTATATTTAGTCTGAGCTGTGAATGACGGGACACAATTCAGTCTAGCGGATTAAGGTAGTTGTAGCCTGTTAAAACTAGGCCGCAACCGCACTTCGATCTTATGCATAATACACAAGCCAATTCCCGGTACGGGTCGCAAAGCCTCTTTCAATTTTAACATTATTTATTTAGGTACCAACAACAACTACACAAATGACAGAATAGCCTAAGTATATGGAGGCATACATTATTATTTCATTTTTATGCACGTTCGTAAATATTTAGTAAAAAACTAACCTAATGATGTGAATGAAATGTTATAACGAGTTAATAAAGATGAGCTGACGATGTGAACGTCAGATGATGTAGACGCAGCTTCTATCAATTGATATCCCCACCCAGCTATCACCCCTTTCTCGAGTATGCCTCTCCAGGACTGGCGAGGTCTGACATAAACATTAACTCGTTATAACATTTGATTCACATCATTAGGTTAGTTTTTTAACTTTAAACTTTTTAAATATAAACAAATTCAAAAATGTATCTAGATACGTTAGATTAGTTCACGAGTAAACTTATTTCCTGTACAAAAACTTAGATGCCGTGCAATGTCGATGACATCGCTAGGATTATTACTATGAGACACAAATTTACATTTAAACACAGGTATAAAAAAGAGGAAACAAAGTAATGTAGGTTAGTTCCTGTTATTCGGTTAGGATACTGCAAATAGTCCCGTAGCATATATTAGCGTTTGCACAATTCTCATAAAGGTATCCTTGCGTATTACACTAAACCGGTTATACTTTTGCATACCAAATTGAACGTGGATTTTTCCTGCTGTTTTAGTATGAGATTAAGTTTTAGACCTTACAATTGTATAAGATCATGGTAAATATATATTTAAGAGGATTTTTTCCTAGCTGTTTATTCAATGATTATACGTAACAATAGATAGAATATAATAAAAAAAAAGATTACTGTATGTTGTGTGTTGTAATAGTGTATGCGACATGTATAATGCATATCGGAATGATTGTTAAGATCGGTTACGACCGTGCCTCGGAGAGCACGTTAAACCGTCGGTCCCGGGTGCCATACAAACGTCTGTGGCATTCGTTACGGGTAGTTGGAGCCGTAAAAAGTCCGACTACCTGTTCTAACTACAGAACTTCGACATCGCCTAGATAAAAATTTTTAGCTACTACTGACTGCTGACACGTGCTAGGAATAGTTCTATTTAATGTTTATACCAAAAAATCAATATATTTAACGTATTAAAAATAAAACTATAAAGATAATGTCTTAATCAGGAGGGGAAGGAACATAAATAAGATGGTAGATAAGACGAAGTAATAAGAGAGGCTTGTAAAATTGTACGTTTCATTGTGTCACGCTATAGACGGTCTTATGCTAGTAAAAGAACTCTATTCTGGTATTTTAAAAATATATGTATAGCTCAATCAAGAGAGGGAAGAGCATAAATTAGATGACAGATAAGAATAAGAGATAAGGGAAGGTTGGGTGGTTGAGGACACAAATAAGACATTAGGAGGCCGTATGATAAGAGCAATAAACGGTGACAAGATTTATAATATACCACGAATATAAATTGAAGATAGTAATGGTGCAATGGTAGGAAGATTTCAATTTGTATTGGAACGTAATATTATAATCAATAAAGCTAAAACTTATGTAACAGTTGTATCATAAATCAATATCTTACTACAATGTAAACAAACACAAAGGTATCGCGTGTTACGCTTCATCGTCACTTAATAATATATCAAAACTATTATTTTGGAAAGCAGCAAATTGAGCACCTGTTTGTTTTACATACATATGTACTTATGTTAGTACGTAGGCATCATTTATTTTCCCGAAGGGGTAGACAGATATATAACATTTACGATCTGCCAGTTTACGTAATATACAATGGATTCAATCTATCTATAATAAATACTCTATATAGATTGATCATATTTTAATAATTTGGGACTACAATGAAATGGTTGGGTCGGAAAACCGAATGTAATATGACCCAAGAATATAACCCAGAATCTTAAGATTACAGTCTAATAAATAATCAAATATATCATATTACGTAAGTATGTTTATCAGCAGTCTGGTTACCATAGTACAGGCTCTGCCCAGTTTGGGATCAGATGGCCGTGTGAGAGATGTGTGCAGTTATTATTATTATTATTATTTAGTGTATTTGAGAAACAATAAAACATACAATATTTTGGATTTCAGTGTACTAAATCTTAAGACTGTTTTGAAATATACAGCCCGATGATGACGATGATTGTCACAATAGTGCAATTTTAGCACCCAAGGTATTTTATTAGGCTTACTTTATTAATGAAAAAAGTCTTATTTGCTAAGAGTTAATATGTCATAGTTAAAAAGATGTTGATCAGTTTTAAATACTAGTATTAAAACAAAATAAATCACAATGTTGCCTGTTGCACCATACAGATATACATATGTATATGTAGAATATTATGAAAATTTTATACAAAATATTTATTCAAATTGTTTTGTTAAGCTTTGTTGCAGTAAGGCCACGTTCCAATGACGGGCATTGAACGCGCAATTTGCTAACGCGCGTCAACAACATCACGCATTTTGTTCAAGTCGTTCGCATGCTAACGCGCGTTTTGATCCGACGCGACGCTTACATCTACGTTGACGCCCACTTTTTGCCGTTCCTTCATTCATATGAGCGCGTATTTTCAATGCGACATGTGATTTTAATAGAAGGATTCAGCCATTTAAATAACAGTCCGTTTACCATTTTTCACATGGTGATACTTTTTCTTTTTTTATTTAAAGTACTTCAGAATGACCTCAAACCGCCTGATGGAAAGTTAGATTGAGGTCCAAAGATTGAAGAGCACCATTATAGATACGGATGATAATAAAATGGTGTTTATACATAACACGTACTTTTTGTATAAAATAAAAATATTATATAACAAGAAATTGAAGAGAAATTAAATCTGTTTTAATTTTCTGTTTTTAAGCCTATTTTCAACGATAATATAATTAAAACTGAACTACGACAACGCACGTTTATGCCCTAAAAACGCTCGCCATTTCAACACTATACAAAACCAAACGCGCGTTTAACGTGTCTAGTCGCGCACAGTCTATGTATTTTTTTTAATTAGTGCTAATCATGCATAAATAAATTAATTAAAAAATAAATTTTATAAAAGATTGTAATTTAATTTGCTTGATTTACTTTAGTTGCTTAATTTTTTATAAATAACTCCTATTGACTAGTTCACAATAGTAATAGTAGTAGTAATAGTTTACGTGTTCTTCGTTAAACCTTATGTTTCTCAAGCTGATCAACCAATCAAAGTACATAGTACATGGAATCGGAGCACATTAGTTCAATGTAATGGAACGTATTGTGTGATCTCATCCACATCATAATTCATATGACTAGTCTCTCTGTGTGGGGCCTATTGTGGTGATTTGGAACCATGCCATAGTCGTCGCCGTCGATATATGGATACTAAAATAGCTTCTGGAGGCAGTAGTGGCAAGGTAAATATGAATTTTGAACCACAAAGTTACTATAATCCCCCGTATAACAGTATATACGGGGGATTATAGTAACTTTTGTAACAAGTGCTTCATTGAAGTTATACTGTTTCACTCACATCTGTATTTCCGTGATGCCTGTCTAGTTCTTGGCTCAACGGGGGCTCTTCATCAATGGGTACAGGGACCTGCCGCGTCATGGCATCATAAGGCATCCCCGAAATACACACATATAAAAACGGCATATATTTACTAAATATGAATACCACCTACGAAAATTTTTATTTTAATATACTCATACTCACATTTCAAGACAATCTTCAATATTGTTATTATAATTTCATCTTTTACTTTCAGGATAATTGAATAAAATAATTGTATAAATTAAAATTTTGGTACCACTGCTCCCCTGGATATAATATTTGGCAATGATCGTGTTTTCTTAACAATTCGGGAACATTAATTTGAACGGCATGCTGCGCGCGGTGGCAAGTACACGATTGTCTGAGCCAGCGCCTTGCATAAAGATCTTTCGAGAAGATTTAAGCTCAGTATGAAAATTTATGTCTCTGCTGTAATCGTAAAGTTGCCATTGTATTCATAATATTGCCAGGTTCCTGTTATTATTTTCACACTGTTTAATTTTTTTTTTTTTTAACTAAACCGATGTATAAAAAGGATTGACAATATCGATAGGGAATACATAATAGATTTTTTAATAATGTAAAAAAAGTACTTAATTAAAAAACAACTTTTGGTATTTTATTCAACCTAAAATAATATAATTTGGGAGATTCAACACTAAATCCCAAAACTATGTACTTACTTTAGTCAACCTAAATAAGCAAGAAGAGGTATATTTCATTTGTCAAATTAAACAACATTAACCGTCGCTCGTTTAGTTTGCTTTGTACATTATTCTGGTGTCCCAGTGTGCATACATATTTACAATACCAACCATGAATCAAACAGTCCGAAATTTAATCAGATTACAATCAAATGCATGCAGAATAAATGTGAGGCAATAACTCCGGATTAGTGGCTCTAATGTGATTTTCCAATCGAACACCCTTTCCAATAGAGACACAGTTTCAAATAAACTGGACAATAATTTGCAAATTATTGGTACCATAAATACTCATCTTTAACATTGTAGGTATTAATAGACAGGAATTGATTGACGATTGGATGTACAACATCATTTGAAACAAGGTTTCCTTCTCTTTAAACTGAAAGGTAAGGGAATATAAAAAAGGAAGGTACGTAGTGCGATAATAATCCCACTTTGTAGATCCGAGGTTGTCCTTTAAAAATTGATGTCAAGAATTCTGAAAAAAGTTCAGTGGCAACGTCCTATTTTCCCTTTAGCAATTGTATAAAAATTGTTCGGAGTATACAAGGACAATGTTGAACGCACAAAGAGAAATTGGTTTATAATTCAAACGTGTCCTACACACGGCAGTTTAAGAATTTAAATCATCATACGTTTCTTCTTTAATTCATTGTATGTGGGGAATATTATACAAGGTTTTTGTTTTTGAAATATAGTAAATTCTACTTTGCAAAGACATGATTTTATAATAAAAATACATACATTTACAATTTAATTCTTACCTGAAATCTATAAGCGATTGCTCTTCAATCATATATACCACGAGTAATGGCGTATGGTCGAAGGCGACTACTGTATTTTTTATCGGCATAATTATGGTAATCAGAAAAAGGTCTGAATGCACATAAAATAAAAAAAATAACAAACGTATATGATAAAGTTCATATGTATAAAATTTATTGGCATAGAGGAATTATAGATTAAACCATTTTTTAATCTAGAATATATAAGCGCTACAAAGTTTTAAGCGCATTAATAAAATTGAATATTGATCGCACGTCAAAACGCTTCTGCAAGGTAAATTCATGTAGATAACGATAAATTTTAATTTTAAAGCGCTTTTACGATGATTATGATCGACTGGTAATTCTCGCAACAGGTATTATATCATATGGGCACTGCTTGCAATCTTTGGTACATCACCACTATGTAAGTAAGGGTGCTTAACAAATAGAGATACACACAATATTAGTAACAAATAAATAGTTTTTTTTTTATTAATGAAGTTAAAAATCTATAAAATTATTTGAAATGTGTATTCTAGCGTATAAATTTTTGAAAATTGTGCTATGAAAAAACAGTAAATTGTCAATTGCACTGTCATTGCAACTCCAAAGGACTTATGATGTTTTTAACAAAAAAATTAAGTGGTCAAAAATGCTATAGTACAGCTAAATTATGGCACATACTTAAATATCTACGTGCTTAGCTTACACGTCAAATCTGTGTCAGTTAAATATTTATTCTAACGCCGACAAAAGCCAAATTGAACAATACTGACGCCAATTCTGTTGTTCCGAAACTCTTGACTAGACTAAAAATCACGAAAACTGAGTTTAGTACTGCCAAATGACGTTACGTATCTGAAAAGTGGGACTAACTTATTTTACTTTGACAGCACCAAAATTTTATAAATTACTCAATCTAGTCCATATTTTCTCATTTGTTATTCTGTTGAACGTTCCGAACGTCTAAAATTGTCTAAAATTAGAAACGTCACACAGTTAGAAACGTCACACAGTTGGAAAGGTCGTCCTAAAATTAGGCGTTACATAAATACGTTGGCTCGGCATATGTATTTAACTTTTAGACATATAAATTTCTGTAAATTTTGTGATCTATGACCTACGAAATGAAATGTCCTAAATTTTTTATTTAGTCTCAGAATCATGGCTGAACTCATGTCTGCCATCTACTCTTATTCTCTTCCTGTTCACAGTTCGTGGTGGGGGTGGTGTGGCATATATCTACTTATGTTCCATTCTCGATTTTGATTATGTCTAAACAGTTTCCACCATCAGACGCAGGTGAGCATCTCTTCTTAGAAGTTGGATTATTATTATAATTAACATCAGTTTGGTGTGTACTATTCTCCTTCATTCAAAATCAAAATCAAAATGATTTATTTCAAGTAAACCAATTGTAGGTATTTTTGAATTGTCAGGAGGAGTCAGTCAGTCGGTTGTGAAGCTAGTTGCCTGTTCCAAAGCGTAGATTCTATGGAGAAAAACAGGCAAGAAACTCCAAGGACACTATTTGTCAACATGGTTTATTTTTTACAAATGTATTTATAGTACATTGCATTACAACTACTTTTCTGCATCCAAACACATCTCGGAAAGCCTTATCCCATCTTATAGGCACACGATCATAATGGGAGATTTCAATACGTGTCTTTTAAAAAGAGATTTTCTCTGCTTTTCACTTAAGCATGCAGTTGAGTCGAGCATTAAGTCTATTTTGTCTTTAAACGATCAAAACTGTTTTCTCTATCTCTTGGACCTTGGACTTTATTATTGTATCTACCTCAGAGCACGTAGTTCAACATGGTCAATGTGCAGCCGATTAATTATTCCATCACGATCTTATCTTTTTAACTTACGCTCTCCAATCTCCAAGTCAAAACCGAACTGAAAAAATTCCCATGCAGCGTAATTTTGGTAACAAAGGTTTGCATGGATGTTAGAAGCATTGACTCGCTACCTTTTTTTATCGGAGTCTATTGGTGTTTTTTTTTTTTCTACCGCATTAGGAATATTCCTGTGTCGCGGTAGGCTTCACAAACATTCAAGCGAGGGCCTTAAAATATAGTAAAGTGAAATTTGAATTATTTAATCACGTCATAAAAATGCTAAAAGTTTTATGCATAAACGCTCATAACACGAAAATGAAGTTCACACAGCTGTCAGATAAAAACACTTTATAGTCTGACGTGAAATTGATGATGCTTTGATTGAAATTTACCTTCAATATCACGCTTTCTGACTTTGCATGCAAAAGCCTTGCCTTTAATAACTTCAAAAGCTGCTTTCTAGCTTCAAAAGTTTTTGTAAACTTGTTGTCTTTGAAGAAACTTTCATTTTCACTCGGATAAAAGGAAACCTTTACGCATGATTGAGTATTTATCGTTTAATACAATTTAAGGTGAGCGCTCTAAATCTGTTTGTGAAATTTTGTTTCTAGGAAATCGATAAATGGTGTGAAATAATGTAGACTGATTTAGATTTTTGAGAACTTGATGTGTATTGCACATATACAGGTTCATTAGTTATATAAATAAACATAAAAGACTGGTTTTATATTAAATGAATGCCATGTAAAGAACGTATTATCTTATATTATAAATTAATACTATGTTAACTTAATATCAAAATACTAGTACTCAAGAGCAACAAAAAAGGTAAACGTCATCTAAATTATCGAAAGCCACGTTTCCGTACAATCTAACCATAGATCTAGAGTGCATAGCGCTACCTATATCCATTAATATAATGCGAATCAATGGATAGCTAATGATTGTGTAGGTGCTGTGTATTTTGCTTGAGTAATGGGTTCCCAAAGCAATGACAAAACATTTTCCTTTAATTTTTTGACGTCTAAAATTAATCCACCAAACAGCAACTCATGATCGATGTAAATAAAAACAAAATAATGATGTACCTGCCTTTATATCCGCCAAGACACTTGACGTTGAAAGTCAATTTGTCAAGTTTCGAATAAATGTGCTCGATGATACGATGACATTTTTGCTTCGGGAAAGTGATGAACAGAAAACGATTTGTTCGTGACAAGCAATTTTGGTGCTAGGGTAAGATGTCAGGGGCGTGGGGGGATAGCTAACGGTGGTCATTAGACGAAGCTATAGGGACGACACATTCGCCAACTAACAAATTACTTTAGTGATCAATTCACAGATACCTGAGTGTCGACTGTACAACCTTATGTCGTCGATGGGATAATCTAAAATTAATGTCTGCTTCGTGTGTAGTATCTAACTGGCTAACATGCTGAACTAATTTATTACTTGCAGAGTAAAATGTCTACCCTGAGAGAGTGCCTGTTTGTTGACATAGGCTTAATATATCTTAAACATTAATATTTTATCGATTTCGATCTTTCGGAAGGTAATTTTAAAAATATAGGTTGTACAATCGGTAGAGGTATTCGACTGTGCATAATCCAATAGTTTGAAGCCCACCGTTTTAACGTAGTTAACAGTATCCCCTGTGGCTTCAGTGAATGCACGTCTCAGCCGGGCTCGGCGCGTCTGCGACAGGGTTTGTGGACAGAGGAGCAGCCCCTGTAGGTTAAAACAGAAACCAAATCAAATTTTAATGCATTTGATTTGATTTTATTAGAAGGGAAAACCCACCAAGACCCTTACACAGCACTTACACGCCATCTGCTTTAGATAAATAAAATGAGCCAGGATAAGACATTCTCTAGGATTCGGGAACTTATGGAAGAGGACCACATTTAAGGAACCATCGAACACAATATGTAATAATCTTGCTACACACCAATAAATTATTACAATTTACACAACATCAAAATAATCTACACTTGTATCGTATGTAGTTTTCGGTATACATAAAAAAGAACGCAGTTTTGCAAAATTTGTTTGAGAGCCGGAAAAAGTGCTACAACATTTTTAAGTGTTATAAGAGCAAGCCAAACGGCCGTGACTTGCAAAGGCAGACATAAAGAAAAGTCTCATCTCGTTGGAACAGCTGCAAAAATGCTATTACAACGGAAGAACATTCTGTCAATGTCCGATTGTAACACAAAATTAAGGACTATTTGCTCTACGAATACAAGAAGATGACCATGAGTTATACGTCACATCAAACAATTTTTACAAGTAATATTAATTATTTTAAGATTCGTTTTCGTTGGACGAATTTGTGGAAAAAGTTTTGTCTCTCGTTCAGTGGATGGAAGCCATTTTGGCAATAATTGTACAGCTGTTTTATCCAACAATTCACTTAGCGCTCTAACTGGGTAGTTTTACTGAGTCCTTGTCGGTTCCTTATAATTGATTTTCAATAACTATTTTGTTATTCTACAATTCCTATGGTTGTATTTCAATAAAGTTATGTTGTTTACGTAATATTCTACGAATGTATGTGACACGAATAATATGTTGTTCTGAAGATGGGGCTTGCGTTTTTCTCATAGCAGCTTAATGAGTGAAACAAAAATAAAATCCTAACTAATGGCGCCATCTAGGGAACTTCAGGCTTACCTGTTTAAAAGGGCGCATGCCTCCGTTGATACGTAGTGAGTCAGCGGCAATGCCAGCAATGCCATCCCCTGGTTCACGTAACTGTCGCAATGAGGCGCTGGGGTGATGGTGGGCGTGGTGAGGGCAGTGCGCCGCGCATGCGCTAGACTCCGGTTGTGAGCTCTGTCGGATGATTCTCGTACTTGTTGTAGGTAACAGTAGTGCTGGTGGTTGTATCACTGGACATGTGCTGACAGTGTGGAGCGAACTACATCCACAAGGATATTGTAAGATGGAGCGAACGCTTTCTCGTGACACAGAGCGCGCTAGTTGCAATGCTGACATTGGCGCCGTGGATTGCCGCCGTTCGCATACACGGCATCTCGAATATGTTTGTGGCACTAACTGGCAAGTGGTTACTGACCCTCTATGCGAGCATGTCGCTACAGGGGAGACGAGTGTTTGAGGGCGGTCTGCAGGTGGATCGCGACATTGTAGTTCGATATCAGGGACACTTCTGGCAGCTTGATCTTCAATTCTGATTGACGTGGCACTTTCTTCGCTACCCGGTCCCCCCGAAAGTTGTGGCCTTAAGTGTGTAGTGCAGTCTTGCCTTTGCAGAACTGGTTTAACGCTTCTGTTTTCTGACGGCACTATTACGGTGACAGAGGGTCCGGTGACAAGCAGACTCGCTGTTTCGTCGCTGCTTCCGTAGCCAGAATTAGTGATAGCTTCAGTACTATCCGTTGTTGGGGCTGACATTTTTGCCTGAAACAATAAAATATCAATGAATCCAACAAGTTACGATGCTATAATGAAATTTTATTGAATGCGATCATTCATCGCCTAAAATTAAATCTAACAGGCATCTTATGAAATTTATGAAACGTTATAATGAACAATATGTAACGGTATTAGTATACAGTAGGATTAGATGTTCATACCTTATCTAAGATTAAGTTGGGTGTAAATATAGTATAATGTTTCTCATTAAAGTATACGAGTTTTATGGACAAAATCATAATAATAGCTACTTATTTTAAAAGGCCAAGCAGGTTGGGCTAGCCATCCATGAATGGACATCCCATTTCTGAGGTTATGGTGGCATAAACCTTAAACACTGACGATGATTATTACGACTCAAGTTTCACTAATCACACAAATGTATTGTTTGAAGTAAACCTCAAAGTATGTCAAGCTCTCATAGTAGCAATGCAACTTATATTAATTAGTCAACAATATTTATGTGCCGCAAGAAAACTCTTTGAAACCAAAATAATTTTTTTTATTAATAGGATTTTTTTAAAAACAATTTGATTAGTTATTTTTATTTAAGACTTGTATTTAAAACATAGAGCGTAGTCTGAAATCTCAGTGAGAAAACTTACATAAAATACTCAATTAGGAACTACTGAAATTCGGAACAGAATAATTATTCTAATTCAGTCTACGTGGACTCAAATGTGTCTCTCAAGTCAATGTCTAGATGGAAAATCACATGATTTTCAGGAAAATCATTCTCCTTCTTCTCCTTATTCTGACTTAGCCACTCTAAACCGCACACTGTCACTTGCACGCTGAAGCTCGGTAGCTTGACGTGTGACAACCCCTGAGGCTCACACTTAGCTTGCCGGACCACACGGACGCGGGTGCTGTGTGCTGTGCATCACACGGACGCGGGTGCCCTGCAGCTCTGGTGATGGATCTCTTTCCTAAATAATCAAGTACACTTGCAAAAAATTAATAACGTAATATTTGCCCCTATCACATATTGGGTGAGTTCAGCTCGGCAGTTTCTTGTGGGGCTAAAAGATTCACGTAATTAATGAACGACCCCTTATAGCACAAATCATAGTTAATGTCAACCCCTTTTTATAAACTGTCCATTTGCTTTTCACGTAGTTTCCACAGTTCTCTCTGGCTTGGTAAGGATTGGTGGCATATATCAAGGCTTTAAAAACATAGGTAATAAAAACTCTAAGGTGTACACTGTGTTTTCTAGCCACATTGAATCAAGTGATGACTAATTTATAATAGGCAGTATACATTAATTACCACCTGCTCAAACTTCGAAAAGTTATAGGTGTGCAACGTGGAATGATTTCAAACCGCCAACATAAGACGTGAATGATCGATAGACTAAGGATCAACTCAAAACCTTATTCAATTAAAATAGGGGTTAAAATCGAATGTCGTTCTGTCCGCGTTATTTAAAACTTTGTTTTTCTCGTAATAGCGCAATAACTGCCAAATCCCAATCCGATATTCTTTTCAAAAGATAACTAATTATGTCGTCCAAACATAGGCGACTCCTTCGAGTATACGCGCGATTGCTTGAGCAGAACGTTAATTCTATTTTATCTTTCTCTAAAAAGCAGATTGTTGTCTATGGTTTTTCTACAGGTAATATATACATACGTATAGTTACGTAAGTTTATCGTAGTTTTAATACACTATTAGCTGTTTACAGTACACATCTATTTTACACTTTCACTCATATAGTGCCAGAAGTTGTAAAAATAATAATCATAACTTTTGAAGATATCAAATCATCAGAAAAACAAAGAAAATATACAGGTTTATTATAATTATCAGATTTAGAGCCATTCAATAAGTGTGACATCGAGGATTATTGTAGCTTAAATATAATACGGATTCCCGAAAACAGATGGGTTTTCGTATCGCGGCGCATCGCGCATGAAAGTGAATTAATTACACGCATGGTTGGCCCGGTGGTTAAGTCCGGGGATAAAAAGGAAATAAGAGCTTAAGAATTTTCGGCGCAATAGTGTAAAAAAATATTAAGCTTCTTCGTTTTTAGTTATCAACATTGGAAATCATTTACAGTTGACGTATTTGTTGATCCCAATCAACAAGAAAGATTGATTGGAACTGCGTGATAGGAAACTTTATGTAGGAAAACTGTAAAAATCCTAACTTTAACATCCTATTTATGTTAATCATTTAACACATCTGTGTTAATTTGACCAAAAACTTTTATATAAATTATCTAAAATTAAATTTATTCTACTTTTTTGAAGTTTCACTTCTGCCGTGTGTGACACACACACACACTTTTTTATTGTTTTGTTTGGGCTATTCGGCATATAATACACATTTACTTGAACAGATCAATACACGCAGATATCGATTAAGGTACGAGTATGTACTGTATTCAGGTCCTGCTTGATAATTTGTGATAAGGTCCAAGTAAGAATATTAATTTCCTCTAATAATATTTTTTTATTATATATTGGCAATAAGTTGTAAGGATCTCAAAGATAACACTGTACCAGAAATAAATTATACATTTGTATCACAATCACTGTAACGCCCCGCTCCATATTCGTATCACAATGTCACTTAATAATCAACGGTGAAAAATAATTGGTAAGACGAGTATCGACTCAGTCGAGTTTTCTTTCACAATAAATGAAAATTATAACAGATGCAATTAAGGTGAGTAGGGAGCGTATACAGGTAGTAGAAGAAAATTGAATGTTGTTTCAACTAAGGAACGCAAAAATAATGCTGGTAGAAAGATGGGAACAGCTGACGATGTAGTGTTTGTATTCTTTGCTGACGACGACGGGACCGTTAAAAAATTAATAGAAAGAATTGCGATACATAAATTTGGTCAACGTTTTAATTGTTAAATCTGGTGCCAAAATTTACATTGTCGTTGATCATAATCATAAATGTTAGTTGCTCATGTTTACTTTAATGCAGAGTTATAATTTCATGGCCATTATAACAGTAACATCCGTTTGCGACGCGTGAGGAAATTTAGTTATGAAATTCATAAATTGCACCACCTACGTACTAATAACGATTATGAAAATATCCATCTCCGATTTTTATAGTCGGCGTAAAAGTTATAACATTCATAAAAGCGGTGCTGCAAATATATAAAATATAGTTTATGAATTATGTCCACCATTATGCGCATATAAACAGCGGGTCATTCATACATATATTAGTTATAAACTGCTTATGAATTCCTCATAATGGGCTGCTTTTAAAATGTCCTTTACACCTTGAAAAAATATAGTTTTATTTTTATACAATATTAAAAGCTTTTCGGTTTTAATTGAGATGTTTAATTAATCAATCATTATTTTAAGATATATCTGAATTTACAACTTAAATAAACTAACTCCTTCTATCTATATGTCAGTGAGTAATCAGTTACAGAACGATTCGATGTTAATTACTGAAGAGATTATGGATTATAATATTGTAAGCGGTCTATGAATGGAGCCCTACAGAGGTCATGAGGATTATTATATTGATTATGTTTAAATAATTAACAGCATTTAAGAACAAACTAAAGCTGATGAATTAATACATCCTAGTTTTAGTGTCATTTAAAAATAGGTCACATAGACAAATTTAAAATTGTTAATACATTTTTAAGTGGCAAATACTTTTGTGTGTATATGTGTATAGGTGTTAACAAACCCAGCAAGAGCATCACAACTGCATAATTTGTGAATTGACTAAACTTTGTTTTTCTTTTCTAACCACCTGAATTTATTTACACATTTTTTCTTTCTTTGTGAACACATTAACTTTTGCTAAGTTAGTGCGTAAATAAACATTTTGCTTACACAATGTCGAGACTTTGAAGACATGTGGACATAACATTTATCTAACAGGGCCGCAGCTTTCTATCGCGTTACAGCGGCCATATTAACGTCGAGCCATCCAGGGAGCCATCTGGCAGGATTCGAGCAGATTCCCATACAACGATGTACGAAAAAGTCAACTTTCAATCCGCAAAATAAAACTAAACTTTTTTATGTGATATAACAATAAATTAACGACTTCAGGATTTCCCTTTACTTGTGCTGTGAGACCTTGCTTCTTACCAAATTTCATGATTCTATGTCAAGGGTCCTTATAGGTTTTTTATTTACCTGCAAAATATTAAAATTTGACCAAATCTAAGACTTAAATAGCTGTATATTTTGATTGCGTTGACTTAGAAGCTTGATTTTTTACAAGTTCAAGAGATCGCAAACATAAGTAATTTCTAACCGAATTTCAACTGGTTCCTGTTAAAAAGGTCTTGACAAAAAGACAGACAAACGGAAAAGAAAGTGATTCTATGAGGGTTCCTTTTTTTCCTTTTGAGGAACGGAACCCTAAAAACCACAAAAAGTGATTTCAATCTCAACAAAGCTTCACGTTTTAAAAATCTTTAAAAGTTTTTATTTACGAATAAATAAATCCTACGTAAGCCTGCGAAAGCATAAGTTAATCTTCCAATTAAACTAAGGATTAAAGTAATTGCCGTTGACTTATGTACTCAAGACGACAGAGCCCGTTAGTCGGCAGTTTTGAAGGATAAGCGACTTAAGAAGTTTTTGGAACTAAGTGAGAGAAAACTGTTAGGAATCTAGGAAAGAGATAGTATGGTTTTAATAAAAAAGTCAAACGTTAGCAATTGTTTGTTTTGTTTTTAAATTTCTGTATTTACAAATCTTTCTTAATGAATAATAATAATAATAACTTCACACATTTAACACACGGCCGTCTGATCTCAAACTAGATAGAGCCTGTACTATGGTAACCAGACTGCTGATAAACTGGACCCCTGTAGGTTTTTGCAGCTGTTTTCTCATAATTTTATTAGAAAAACTAGTTACTAAAAAAACAATAATTTAGGGTTTTTATTTACGGTTAATTACAATAATATTCATCACTTTAAACTTCAATGTAACTTAGTTAAAAAAATAACAACAAACACACTACAAGTGCCCTTAAATTCTGAGGGTTTCAATAATTATAACTCAGATCCGGACTTGGTGAAAATGGAATCACTTCGGAAGTATATAATTTCAACCGAATTAGGAATGTTTAAAATCAGCCCAAAGATGACAGAAATATCGGTGAACATTCATACAGCCGAACATAAAACCTGCTCCTTTGAAGTCGACTAAAAAATGCCGTAAGGCCGATAATAATTAATCCTGTATTAAATCAGTTATAGCCCTTCAAGTGTCATTTTACGAAATATATATAGTTTTTCTACCAGCCATTTTCGTAAGGTTATTAAGAGGATAAGTACCAGTGTGTATATATAAGTAATTATGTAATGAACACGATCATTTGTTGTGTCTGGGTGTAATTTATCTATAGCATGCATGTATTTATAAATATTTAATGCTATAAGCAGTCTGGTTACTATAGTACAGGTTTTGCCTAGTTTGGGATCAGACGGCCGTGTGTGAGATGAGTATTAAAAATTATCCATGTATTACATGTTTGTGGCTACACAGCAACCTTTGTTTAAATATCGTGTTTGAAGTCGAAAATTATATTATACTCGCTATTTCATGTAAGAAATAATCTTCTCAGATAAAACAAAAAACTGTATTCGTATGTGTGATAGTACTGATAGTCCGATTTTTTAAATATAATTTTTTTAATATAAAATCTATAGGTTTGTAATCATAAAGAGGATATTTTTCCATTAAAGCTTTTGGAAAAATAAAAGCTTTCCAATGTTGAATATTCAATTTAAGACTATTGTGACATAATATAGGCATTATTTACAAAGTACTTAAACTATACTATCACCGGGAAACATCATAAATATGCAATAGAGATAAGAAACACAACACAAATTTGGTAGCCTTCAGCATTCCTGTGTTTTATAATAATAAACAAGATTTTTATAACAAAAACGAGGCACTGTAATTCAGCTATTAGAAGCCCTGTTTTACTCCTGAGAATACAACTATGTTGTCACTATGCCGCCAGAGCTAATATAAGCCATTAGGGCAACTAATCAAATTACTCTGACTATATACAATCAGCTTCATCTTGTTAGAGCCCACAACATCACTGAATAGTAGTAGTAGTAAAACAGAAGCGGCGTTCTGAATTATATTTTATGATTACGTACATGCTATAGAAAACGATTGAAGTACGTTAATTGAAGTATAAAAAACCAACAGTGTTGTGAACAAATGAAGAACGAAATTCAAATTGAGTGTTCTGAAATGAAGCTCTGTTCTTATTAATCGGTTAAAATATGTGTATTTATTTTTCCAATGTTTGAATAAGCGATTACTTTTAATGGATATTATAAATATTTAAAATTAGAACTACAAAACGAAATATACGCGTGGCCCGATATCTGTACCACCTGCACTGTACTCTGTTTACTTTTTATAGAACTTAGAAATATGACCAGAATATTTATTAATAATCTTATTTTATGGCCATCGTACTAATTAGGCGATTGATGTTTAGTTGTTTATTATATTTTTTTTAAATTGCCGATATTGTGTTCTAAAAAAGAGAAAGCTTTCTTGAAATTTTAGCTGTGTAAAAGAATGTATAGGAAAAAAAGAAATATTTTGATAACTATAATTTTCTACTCAACGGAAAACCAGAATATTTGTTTCAAAATACGGCATAACGTAACCAATTTAGATAAACTATTTGCGTGAATCCCCTCCTGTTCCAATTTCAATAACCAGGTAAATATTATTCGGTTCTCAAAGGCTGAACAAAGGCAAGGAGACATAATTAGGGTAGGAAGTCGTGACAAATATATCTTTTCATGAAAATTATTACTCGAATGAAAATCTTTCATTGGGAATAAAATTAATTTAACCATCAAACCGCCTCATGGTAAGGAATTAAGTGTAGAAAAGGTACATTTTATTCTTCTTATTAAGATAAACAGTTAGATAGATACATAAACTCTTTACACTAAACAAACAATGGTAACTTTATATATTGTACAACTTACAAACTGATGGCATTATACAATTGACGATTTTATCGTGATTTGCAACCCCTTGCAGGCATCTATTGAAAGAAAAAGATACATTATGGAAGATTAAATAGATATATAGATAGACTAGCTGGTACCCTGGTGGAATTTGTAATATTTTTTTTTCTTTAATCTCTTCCATCTTTTGAGGAGAAGTAGGTACTTGTAAGTAACTTATGGTCTAGTGGTTAGTGACTACCGAGCCAGAGGTCGTGGGTTCGATTCCTACCCGGGACAAATAATTGTATTCCAAATGAACACCTACTTTCTTCTCTTCTTTTTTGTCTTTATTTAGAAATTATTCTATGAGGAGATAGTTTTCTCTCCTTACTAAAATGTTTTACGTTATGGTTCAATACGCTGGTTTAGTGTTGATTGGAAAATAAACACAATCTTTTAAGAATGTTAAAAATAAATCTTAGGGCATATTTGAGAATATAGGCGTCCACCGATGATGAAAATAGTTATTTATTTATAATATACACGTTTTCTAAAAGTCTCTGAATCCATATTATCAAAGTAAAACCTTTCCATATTAATGATCACTAATACTTCATCATTTAGTAAATCATTAATTATATTACTCTCATCTGCCGTGTTCTATCATGATCATATAATTATAGATAGCATAAATATTACATGCCCAATTCTACAGGCTGGTCATATAAATCTATGTCCTAAAACAAAGAACATACTCAGTAGTAGATAGTCTATTTCAATTATCAACAGTGAAGGAATTCACTCGCTTGCGACGAGATTAATTGCTCTACTGCGAGCTGCTCTACTGATATATTCAGGTACACTTAACCCTCAAACTGATGAATGCCTTCAATAAGCCCCGTTGCTTGGCTGTAATTTTTCAATTAGACGTCGTACTGTATAGATGGGGTAGAATAGAATAGAGTAGAATATTCTCTATTGTACACCATATAAACTTACAATATAATACTTACTCACACACACACACACACACACACACCATTTAATGTAATCTAGTATTAAAATTATATACCTATGTACCTTTTCTTAATTTTGTGGAACTCAGTAAAGGATTGTTCTTAATACAGGCTATTTGAGTAGCCTAGCTAGAACGTCTATGACCATAATGTAAAGGCTGTATATTTATGAAATAAATTTATTATTATTATTATTATTATTATAGATGTTACATTTAATTTAAATGCTAGGTACAATGGGCGGTCTTATCGCTAAAAACGATCTCTACCAGACAACCTTCGGGTACGCTACTTTCAATATATTTATAGTCTCTAAATATGTACGTACGTTTTAAACCTTATTTTTTAATTTTTTGAAACATATCTTTTAAATTACATTACATAAATTAAATGTAACTGATACTGTATTCCATATATACCTTGTATACTCAATATTCAAGTCTATTAAGTTAAAATTGCTACTTTTTTTAAATTTAACTTGGAATTTAATATGTGTTTTAAGTTTTGCCTGTAGACAGGACACAATAAATTTAACTAAGGAATAACCTTAACGGTACGGAAGACCGAGTTTAGATGGTACAATTATCATGCTTTGATTCAGCTGGTATAATAACCAGCTCATCAGAACTTTACTAATACCGACACAACTGGTATTGCGATGCTAATATAGTCACCAGTAAACCTTACCACGTACTGCATTCTGAAGGGAAGTGGATACAAGAAGTATAACCTATCCAATAAAAACTACACACAAAAAACCTTTTTTTAATTCAAATTTAATGTTATTAAACTTTTTACACTATTGTAAAAAGTGTGAATGGTGGTTTATTACCAGTTATGCACCTAAATCGTAATTTCCCGTATAAGTATTATATCGTGTTAGCATACATAAGGATTTATACTGAAATTTCTTTAAAAATATTTTTGCTGGCACACACAGAGGGCTTGATGAAATGCAGCCTGAAAATCTGTTTTGTACGTATTTTAATTCAACTCGTATCATTTCATTAGTTATTGAGAACGAATTTATGCTAAATATTATTATTGCAATTTAATTATCCTTACTAATATTATAAATGCGAAAGTAACTCTGTCTGTCTGTCTATCTGTCGCCTTTTCACGCTAAAACTACTGAACCGATTTAAATGAAATTAGGTACATAGATAGTCTAGAGCCTGAGAAAGTACATAGGTTACTTTTTATTGTGAAAAAAGGGGTGTAAGGGGTTGAAAGGTAGGGATGAAAAGTTCTATGGAAGTATTGTCAATTAGTCTAAATAATCAAAAATTCTCGAAGAGAGCTCTCTGCCCACTTATAATCAAATCTGGTCACGCTTAGTTGTGAAAACTCGAATACTTTTTTCATTACAAAATAACTAACAGACAAATAATCTACATGCTACAACAACATTGACATAAGTCTCAGAATTTAAAAAAGAATAACTACGATATAGAACTCTAGTAAACGACTCCATTAATTGAATGTCGTATCTTAATTTGTTAAGAAATAAATTTGTGAACACATCCTTAATAAACTTCTGATACTGTTTAAAAGTTTAAGTAAAGTTCTTTAAACCTAAATTGTTACTAGGATTATAGTGTGGTTGTAGTTATCTAATTCAGAGTATAGATTAATTTAGTGAGTAAAATAATTCAAAATTTCCAATTAATATTATTGTTAAGTATAAATAGACTATTGTTTTCTCAATTTATAAAGAAATAAATTAAATAATTATAATATAGTAAATCTAAAAAAACGCGATTTAATGGCGAGCCGAATTAAATAGTAAATAGCAGTTCTACTATCCACTTCCTGCCTTCATCACCAGACCGTCGTAATCAAGCCTAATCTGTAGGACTCCTCAACTCATCTTACTAGTAGCCAATGAAGAGTTCCACTGTCCAATATGCCAAATTATAGTAATTATTATTTATCATCCAAACTACATAATTATTGGTTTGACAGTTACTGTAGATACGACAAATTATAAATAGGTTAAAATTGACTTAAAAGTTAAATTATTATTATGTGTTGTTGAAGTGAAGACAAGTGAAGGTAATAAAAGCTTGTTAATGAAAGGTAGTACAAAAAAGTTATCAAAATATTGGTGTTTCTTTTGCAAATAAGAATTTTTCGGTTGATTTCTTTACGAAATGTATCGTAAAATTGATCGCCTCATTCCAAATGAGGAAAGTTTTGATTGTAAAAATTCAATGACATGCGTGACTTCATTGCTATTTCAAGTAAAAGTTTTACGATAATGAAATCGTCGTATTGAAACTATTTAGCTTTACTAGTATGTACGAGTACATACGTATCTATTTTAAAATAATATTTAGGTAACTTTTACATTGAACGTTGATTCCCAAATTTTATTTTATAATATATTTCAAGTTACCTCAATATTGACTTTTAGTGTTGTTTTGTAAAAAAATTGTTTTACATTTGGCACAGCTCCTAAACCATACAATTATATTGACCGTCATTAACTACGTAGAGTGTTAAAATAATGAAACTGTTAATAAAACATTGCTGTTGTCCCATTTTGAACAAATTGTCACCATTAATTAATTTTATTTTTTACCTTGTTATAAACAAAACATCACACGCGAGCTCCAAAATGTTCCTCTAACATGTTTTTGTACAATTCAAGCTTTATTTGAATTTCTATTTATGACACAAGTTACAAGTAACGTTTTGTGTTTTTTTCTGTAACAAAGCAGTTTTGTCACAGGAAATTATCTTTATTACAATTTCAGTTACGAAAACATTTTTCCTTTGCTTCAAATACTTGCCGTATTTGTCGAGACATTTCCAACAAATTTGATTAGAGTATTGATGGATTGTGCTAATATAATAACTGAAATTATTTACCTAAGCATGACAAATAACACAAAGTTGTTCAATTGTTATCAGATTTTCAAAAGAATTTGCTGTGACGCGTGTCTTTAAATATCATCAGGTTTTCGATATAGCTTTACCCATAATAATGATCATATTGTTTGAATATGATGCTTTTAGAGTAACAGTTATCATACTATTATAAATGATATTTTATAATTTAATAATATTATATCATGGAACGCGAAAGTTTAAAAGGTAGATATTTTTTAAATTTTAAGACAAAAATAACATGTCTTAGGTAGGTACTTTCTGAAAATAAATAAGATAACTATTGAGACAGAAATGAGATTAAGATTACCTTAGTATGAGGTTATAGTAACAAAATGAACGAACTATTCAAATATTAAAAAAAAATACAGAATTACATGGCTGTGACGTAAATGAATTTTAAACTGATTTTATTACATACATAGAATTACGCTTACCATACTATTAACTATCCCATGTAAAAATGATAGATATTAAATCAGGCCAACAAAATGAACGAATAAGAGTAATAGAAATATTCTCATTTAATAATCCGAACCTCTTACTAACATAAGAGCAGTCACTGAACCAAAAGGCATTTGTCTACCTTATCCTTTATATGATGAGGACATTACGCCTAAAGCATCTATTCATACTAAAGACAATAGAATCAGCTGACAAATGTGTCACTTGCACATGGGAGGCTAAATTGAGACATTATCTTCTATTCACAGCAATGGCGCTGCCGAGGTTGAAATATGTGTATAAGTTTAATAACTGACTTCGAAAAAAGAAAGAGGTTCTCAATTACTCAGGATCCTTTATTTTATAATGATGTTTATTTTTTACCCGATTACTCGAAGATGGCTTGACCGGTTTGGAAAATTTTACTTTAAGGTAGATGTTTCAAAGAAAAGTCTACCTATTGGTTTTGTACCAGTTGTCAAGTTTCCCAAAAATTTCTAGTTACGATCCCTAGACCCCAAAAGAACCGCCAGTTAAAAAGTATATATATATGGTTGCTAACCAATTTATGCTGGTCACAATGCATATGGTGAAGTACCAGGAGAACTCCTCAACAATTCATGTCCCTGCATTGGAAAAAGCAATATTTTGTAAGTGTTAAGCAATTGACATAAGGCTAGTGTGACTTACATACGAGTACATTACAAGCCGAAATACTTAAAAGCAGAATAAAATTGTTAAATACTTAATAATATAGTAGTACCTACTTATATGATTAGTAAATGTACAATGTA
This sequence comes from Callimorpha dominula, assembly GCA_949752705.1. NCBI lineage: Eukaryota > Metazoa > Arthropoda > Insecta > Lepidoptera > Erebidae > Callimorpha > Callimorpha dominula. Next base: position 7,759,203 of record OX457005.1, read on the forward strand.
CAGATTAAAATTAAATACATTATTGTTCTAAGCGTATCACCCTCCGAACCTGATGCATCTGTATAAAAGAGTTTATGACAATATCATATTTACTGAGGATATGCTCATAAGCAATTGTATTCTCACGTATATTTATTTTAAGGCTCAGCAATAATAAAGCAACGTCAGGATGTGATTTAGCTTATTGCTTTATTTATAGGGACTTTAAAAAGTTTCTACATACACTGTCTAATAGCTTAAACTGGGGACAATTTGAAGTCAGTTTGTACTGAAATATCGTCAAGTCTACCTTAAGGATTTTGTTTTAGCAATTGGGAGTCTTGTTTAGCCAGAATTGAATTGTAGCTTGTAGTCCTATATTGCTTAGATATTGGCCAAATTAACCTCGAAGAAGCTCGGTGTGTTAAACAGCCTAGAACTATATAAGGCGCAGGTTCGGCTACATATAGAATATTGTTCTCATCTCTATGCAGTGGCATCACAGTATCAGCTTCTCCCTTTGGACCGCAACGGAAATTTCCAGATTACTACAGATCGTCTTGACCCCTTAGCGTTGCGTAGAGATGTAGCTTCACTCTGCATTCTGTATAACTTGTATTAAGAGGAGTGCTCCAAGGAATTCTTTGCAATTATATCGGCCGCAGTGTTCCGGCATCGTTCAATGCGACAAAACTTTCATCCTTATCACTTGGATAATTGGCACTAAAACACTGTGCTGTTCTCCAGAAACTTTTTACCTCGCAAAACCAATCTATGGAACAAATTGTCGCTTGCAGTATTTTCTGACCGATTGGACTTTCAAAAAAATATAACTATATTAATCTTGACACTTACGTACGTACGTATTTCAGTAGAGTACGTTCAGTTCTTTTCAAACAAAATCTCTTATTATTGGTACTGTTTACTAAGTTTATGGTTTCATGTGGGTATAGGTAAAACTATTGGTACTGGTATCATTGGCAATATATCTATGTATTAAGAACTAATTAAAAAAAAAACAATCATAAAACTAAACCCTATTGTAATTCAATATAAATGTTTACTAAAACAATAAATGAAGTATTGTAGTTGGGTCATCATATTAGGCTTACTCATAATTATTAAATTAAAAATAGAAAAAAAAACCTCGGGGTTTCAATATTGTTAAAAGAAATCTACATAAATGGGATGGATATTTAAGTCCTTTTTAATTATAATATAACAATAAGTTTACTGCAATTGTTAATTATTTGCTTATATATATCTTTATGTTTAGATTGGTAAATGCTGTATATAAAGCTTTCAATGATTATACAGTGTTTTTCTTCGTATGTTTCACATCTAATAATTACTTACGTCATAACAAAAGAATTTCTATAAATTTAAACCCTGAAATGAATTTATCGTGACCCTTTGAAATTATTCAAGGAGTAAAAAGGTTGTAAAATTTACTTTCTTTGAAGAAATTGAAAAATAAACAGTAGCGCACTCTTTAAAAACAATTACTAGGAAAAACTCTTTTATTGATCACCCATCTGCTTTACTATAAAAAAAACATAAGGGTAAAACAATCTTAGCATAACTTCTCACGTGCATATACTATTCTTAATGCAACCTTAGTACGTTTTAAGTTATATTATTTTGTAAGCATTTATATTTTGATTATAGTGGTTTCAGAATACATTAATTCCCATCTATATAATGTAGTGATTTTATACAACGTTGTTTATCTTCAAAAGTTCCTGAAATTCTAAAGATCAATTATTGTTTTGTTTACACTTCTCATATCTTTGTGTTTATATTAATAATAATTGTAGGATATTATTCTCTAGTACAATGCCGAGCGAAACCTTATTATCTATCAGTTAGGATATACGGTTTTACTTACGTGTATATTTTGGGGATGTCGTACTAGTTTCGGACTCGACGGGGGCCCTTTATCAAGGGATAAGGCGTCCTGACGCGTCGGTTGCAGGTGCCAGACCATCTATCTATCATCTATTTTATCTATTTTACAGGTAATTTAGGACAAAAGGATTATTATATTTGTTGCAATTTTATTGTATTTTGTTTTGTTTTTAGTTAGAGGGGCAACAGCTAGTTTGAGTTACAAGTACGAGAGATCCTGACCTGCTTGAGCTATTACACTCCAAAATCCATCCCTATAAGCAAAATCTCTTTTTTTATGGTATTGGGGGCAAACGAGCAGATGGGTTACCTGATGGTAAATGACTACCGCCGCCCATCCGCACCTGTAACTCAATAATTATAATACACACAATTGACTTAGTAGTGTACACAATGGGATCACAAATAAAAAAAAATCCGGCCCGCAGAGGTAGATTTCGTGGTTTTTAAATTTTTATCTCCAAAAATATAAGTCGCATTAAAAACTTTTTAGTCGACATTGTAAAGTAAAATGAAAAAAATAGCTTTCAGTTTACAGTTTCGGAACTACGAATTTTTTTCCAACAAATTTTGGTTTTCCCCCCCTCCCCAAGTTAAGGATGGAATCACTTAGGGTTCATATTAAAATATGTTCGTATTTACTATGGGCACGCTATTAATATTAAACTGTCAAAATTTTTTCCATAGGAAAAAAGTTTTGCTGAAAAAACTGATTTTAGAAAATCTGCCCCAAGCCCCTCCCCTTTCGGGGAATATTCCCCATCCACAAACTTAACCTTAATTTTTGCCCTGTCGATTTGTCGTCCAAGTTTGAAAGCAATCGGTGCATAATTGCGACCTCTATCTATATAATTGAGGTACATACATACATATATTCATATATATATTACTTTTTAACTGGCGGTTGTTTTGGGATCATAACTAGACCTAGAAAATTTGACAACTGGGACAAAACCAATAGATTGACTTTTCTTCGAAAAATCTACCTACAATGCCTACACAATCTTTGATATTACAAGTTGTAGTTTTAAAATTTCAACATACCAGACGCAACTTGAACAACACATTACTGTATAAACACACTCGTTACATATCGGATAACAATCCAATTAGATTCTTGTTACCTTCTAGGTTAACTACGTGGAAAGCAAGAACTTGTTTCACGTTCTTTTTTAAACCTTTACTCAATAACAACAGAATTGTTTAATTAGACTTTTTAAAGTTATATCAAGTACTCTGCTAGTTATACCTGTGTTTAGGAATAAGGTGCTAAAAACATGTTAATGTCAGAATCATAGGTAGATTGTTTATGACCCTGAATTCACTGAAAATTCTGTGTTTTGTCTTGTTGACGAAGATCACTATCCGCGCTGGCTTGTGCTTTTTGCAGTTTGAAGGACAATAATTTTAAACTAACCCCCCCAATTTCTAGGTATTTTTTTTGTTTGAGTAATTTAAATTTTTTGCAAAGACTGAAAATGAAATTGAATAGATGTGATTCAAATGAAATATTCATTCTTAAATATTTATTTAAAAGCCGTATAGAAATAAAACATAGACCTAGTCAACTATTTTGCATTTCAAAAGCAGTGTATGATTTCAAATTCAAACCTAAAAGTCTACCTATTGGTTTTGTACCAGTTGTCGAGTTTTCCAAAAAATTTCTTCACAGGAGGTCTAGTTATGATCCCTAGACCCCAAAACAACCGCCAGTTAAAAAGTATATATATGTACCTCAATTTTAACGGCACGATAGAGGTTTAAGTTCTTAAATGGGGAATATTCCCCCAAAAGGGGGGACTGGGGGGCATTTTTCAACTTTTTTCCTATGGAAAATTTTTGAAACGTTTAACATTAATAGCATGCCCATAGTACATACGAACATTTTTTTATATGAACCCTAAATGATTCCATCCTTAACTTCGGGGGGGGGGGAAACCAAAATTTGTTGGAAAAAAATTCGTAGCTCCGAAACTGTAAACTGAAAGCTAGTTTTTTATTTTACTCTACAATGTAGACTAAAAAGTTTATAATGCGACATATTTTTGGAGATAAAATTTAAAAAACACAAAATCTACTTCTGCGGGCCTGCTGCGGGCCCGGTTTTTTTTAATTAATATAGTTTTAGACGATATGATTAAATTTACTCTGTAACACATTAATGAATATATATATCCTTTTAACTCGTGAATAAAATGTTACCTTACTATAAATGGCTTTTATGGCTCAGCTTAAAAGAAAAACCGGCAGTGATATTATTGACATACCAAATATGGTTTATTCATATCCGATTTCTTTTTGAACTGAACCGAACGATTTTGATGAAATTTTGTATACATATAGGTACAGTTTTGCATTTTTAGTTCAACTGCTTAGTTGTATTTCCTGTCCCCCAGGTACTACGAATAATGGACGATAATGAACGAAACGTTATCTTGATAGGTGGGCATTCTAGGATATCACCTAGCTTACTTTATTAATCTAGCGTACCAGTAGTATAGTAGCATAGTAACCGTTCGCAAGATGTATTGTAATTTTTCGGGGATGATGTAGACTCTAGTGTAAAAAATAAAATAGGATCTCTTCACATCTTTTCATGAGTATTTTAAAAATGAAACACAAAAATATTCGTTGATTGGAATCTATTTATTAACTGTAATTATACGTTTTAATATTTTTCGCAAAATCGGTAAGACAGTGAAATTTAAATTGGGTCCTCAAAAGCTCTATGTTGGTCATTTCATTTTAAAGAAATATTGAACTGCATGCACATAGACGTCATTTAGTAAGATAGTTAAAATGTGCGCCGAATTTTTAAAGTTACTATTTGAATAATAATTTTCTTAACTTTTTTTTTACTGGTTATAGAACGCAGAAGGTATGTACGTTATATATAAATGAATTTAAAAACAATCCCATAATTATATTCAAAGCTAATAGGTACAACCTTAAAGATTAGCATTTACTTGATAGCTTCACTTTTATACTTGAAAAGAAATGAAAAATAATTACATAATTTATTTAGACCGCATAAACTTATGAGGAGCAAAAGTTCATTTACATTTAGTATTGTTATAAAGAAAGCTACTCGAGTCCTTCATTAGTACATTTCGCTTTTAGAAGAGATTTCTAGCAGATCTATGCTACAAGGGTACACCATCATGAAATAAAAATGTCTTTATCATGCTGCGGAAATAAACAAGTAACTTACATTTAACCTGCCTTTTCATATCCTTGACCTCTTTTGCTTCGCTGAAATACAAAATGTTGTAAGACAGTAGATTTCTGCTCGAATTGGCACGGTCGTTATGGTACCATTCCTCGGTCCTGCAGATGATGGTAATTAGGTTAGTCCTTAATTAATGCTGTTTACACACTAACTGGGTGAGCATAATCATTTTATTACTATAATTATCATAAGGCTACCCTTATGATAACTACAGTAATAAAATATCTACATATCAATACTGAAATATGGCCAAGTATAAGTGTTTTACTATACAGTTTTAGAACACACTTAGCAATGGTATAAAAGTAAAAATGTGGTTCAAAATCTAACAAAGTTAAAAGTTTACATAATACATTTCGCTTTTGACGAGAATTTTTATTATGTCCGTCAGATATTGTACAAGTCAAAACCTTTGCCTTACAATAAAACAAAACGTAAACGTCTCTCGAAGAATATAATATAATATTTACTTCTGTTCTTTAAATACTGAATACATTGAATACTGCAATCGATAAAGGACTCATCATTGTATCAAAACTGTTCGATGTGCTTGAAAGTTCAAACTATGTCGAGGTCACACGCGATATGACTATTAACTGACATGAAGTATCATAATGAAAACGTTATATTATGCTGATAATGGTTTTTTTAATATTTAGAATTCATTCATTCAAGCCCGTATAGTAAAGTTCAGTGTATCTTACACTGGATTTTTACAGATCCCAAGTTAAAAAGTGTTATATTCATTAAGTGAAAAGATAGAAATAAAATGATATGTACATCAGTGTTTAAGTTACAACCATAATAGTAGTGGAACTAAAGCTTTTTAATCCTTTTTTTAATAAAAAAGCATTCCAATTACACAACTTGTTAAATAGTATTGTGTATCTGATTTCTATGAACTCGATGACTTCTAGATAAACATATACTTAAATTAATTCTATCATCATCTTATTTTTCCAAAGAAGAGGTAATTATCAAAGTCTTTAATATTTTATTTTTATTAATAAAATATTTGAAGTTCCAACTGTGATAGATGTAACGACTGGTTTAGGTTTATATTTAATATACAATGAACAACAATATATAGACGTCAGGTTTTATGTAGTTCAATTAAAATAATAAAGTCTGATAACTGTAGTAGTGGAGTTTTATTTCTTTTATTATACTGTAAGAAAACTTGACTAATTATAATAAGCAGATATGACAGATCATTGAAAAGTGATATGAATATAGTAGTGTGGCGTAGCAGGTACTAGCGATTTGACAATTTGTGTGAACCATGTGACACGGGTAGCATTGTACTAACGCTCGATATATCGTACTATGTTATGAAATTATATCCCACTGAAATTACATAATTTATTTAAATCGACCATGTTGTGACTAAATTGCATTGATCTTATTCGTAGGAGTTATATGAATGTAGGAAAATAATTAGATAATTCCTTATACCTATCTCTGCGACATTTTGTATTATCTTTGAGGTTTCCCTAAAAATCGACACAATTTTTTTAGAAGCTACTGCTACTGTATAATTACTAGCTACTACGTGAAACTAATCAAAGTGCAATGGAAGCAATACATTTTTTTGAGACCTGGTTAAAAATCATACTACAGTGTGTGCAAATAACAACGACTGAAATTCACGTTTATCTTACATTCAATTGTGAGCTTATCGTAATAATTTTTTACCGGCTACTATGTTTATTAACAAAAGATATAATATTTAAAGTAAACGCAACCAATCTAGCCGACAGCGACCTCAGTGATACAACAACAATAAAAGTGGACATACTTATACACCTCTTAGTACATTTTACGTAACACAGAGCCATAAAAACTGAATGTACGGTCATAAACTGTACTCTTTACGAGATACCAACAAAATAATAGCATCAATCGTAAAACATGTCCAGATAGAAAATTGTTCTGGCAGTTTTATGTTCTTTGAACTTTGTATGAAGCATTTACAATATTGCAAGAAAGTAACCTGTCACTTGACCCGAAACATATCTCGATTTTCAAAATATATTAAACCAGTGACATGATAGCTATATGCTGGTACTACTTCATATCTCAATGCCACTCACGCAACACGTAAGAAAACGCTTCGAGGAGCTTTCGAAGAATATATCCCAAGACAGATTACGAACATTTTAGAAGATGATTCTACACTTTAAAATCTATTATTTTTTTTTACATTTCTCAAGAAAAGCCACGGATAGTTGTTGAGCTATGGACATGAAAATGTGTTTTTAATTTGAGTGGCAATAGTAGTTACAAAGATCCTTGGAAGAAAAAAATCAAATCAAATTTTCTGAACAATTAATGTAAGTTTTCGTAGCGTGCAAAGGTTAAAAACAAACAAAAAATTGAATAAAATAAATCATAACTAAACACTATTAAAAAAACGCACATTCAATAATTTCACCTTATGAAAAATCTCTTTGATTATGGAAATGATGGAATCTGACGAGGAAGACGAAGATGGCATATGCCTACCCGAGAGAAACCTATTCACTCTACACTTGAACGCTCCACGATTATAATTGATTTAAAAAAAGACGCAGGCAGTTCATTTCACCCCTTGGCGACTCGAAGCAAAAAGGAGCTGTCAAAGCGTTTGGTTTGACTGTTTGGTGTTTCGATAAGTATAGACAATAAAGGGTCAGTTAGAAAACTGGTAACTGGCTAACTGTAATGTTATTTACTAATAACTCGCATAGTCTTTTATTAAAAATCAATAAAAAACTTTTTATTCGTTAAAAAGCTTTTCAAGTCAGTCGACCTGTATCATTTAATTTAAATAAAAAAAGAAAACTGTAGTATGATCTCAGAACTTTTTAAAACTGTTAAGTGTGAACCCCGTCACTTCTTAAGCACAATCCCAAACGTATCTACAACTATACGTTCTGCAACTGCAAGATATTATGCACTGCAGTTGATTACTAGCCTAGTATTAGATTTGCATTCGGAACGGACGTACCAGCAATATGGTCAGTATAATGTCCCCGTCATCACTCGACACGAGACCGCTTTTAATGAAATTACTTGAGTAATTTGTTTGGATTATATTTTATACGATTAAATTACTCGCTCTTCGTATTAGATGTTTACTTAATATACTTAGATTAAAGTTATTAATCACGTGACTCAATTTTTTATACTTGGAATAATAAAAAAAAAACACGCCATAAAAAAACCGTTAGCATTTACAGCATAACAAATCTTGAGATTAAAGCTACATATATTATGTATAATTTATACGTGATATATGTATCATGATAGTCTACAAGGCTTAGAACATTATAATTATTTTTAAGAAAATTATTTAGATATTGACATTTATTGTAAAATACTGTTGAAGGAGGTTGAAGGTCTTTGGTCTTTTAATTTGTTTTTACAGGCGTAATAGTGTTCTCGTATCGGTCTTTACTGTCACCAAGAGCGAAGTCTCTCTCTCTGACATTACTCTATAAATCGTTTGCAATAGAAGTGAAGGCAGATGATGATGAATAGTGTTCAAAGATAAAATGATAGTATCGGGCGGTGCGCTTGTTTATTACCTTTGTAATAAAAATATATATTCAAGTACGTAATAGTAAAATACTTACTACTTTGCAATAACTTTTAAATGTTTATGGATGAATATCTTCAACACGACAGAGGGCAGCCGTAATACTATGTATAAAATATTGTACGCGTTTCATTTCATTTCGCTTTATGGTACTAATTTTATAAACGTGAAAGTTTGTGGGGATGTATGGATGTTTTCTTTAACTCTACTCTTACAAAAACTACCAAACCGATTGCGATGAAACTTGGTATGTAGATAGCTGGAGACCTGGATTAATACATAGGCTACTTTTTATCCCAATATTAACATGGCCCCGGGAATTACCCGGGTGAAACCGTTGGGCACAGCTAGTGGTAAATAAAATAAATTAAACATGCTAATGTTAGCATAACCGTAATTTATTATAATTTTTAGTACGATCTAATGTTTTTGTGTTGATACTTATCAATGGTGATAATAATACGCAATTAACAATAATAATAACCCACACATCTAACCTCACACACGACCGTCTGATCCCAAACTAGGCAGAGCCTGTACTATGGTAACCAGACTGCTGAAAAACATACTTATATATTTCTAAATACATACATATTATAGATAAATTACACCCAGACACAGAACAAATGATCATGCTCATCAAACAATTATTTGTCCTGGGTGGGAACCGAACCACGACCTCAATTATTATGACCTTGACCTTCTCGAGCTATTGCTTACACACCTCAATCCTTCCGTTTAAGCAATATCCTTTTCCTTTCATTGCTTTCCCTTCTTGCCTATTTTTCCCTTTCAATAATTTTCCCATCTCTTCTTTTTCTTTATCTTTCTTTTCCAATCCCAAAGTGCCCGGTTGATTTTAAAACGTTTATCCCAGATTATGTCACTGGGAGCAAATTATAATTGGGAAAATGTGGGTGATTTATCACCTCTGTGCCTACCCCCTCGGAGATGCAGGTGTGAGTGTTTGTGTGTAAAAGATTATTATGGACACAATTGTCTTAGTACATTGTAAAAACTGTGTATGTGTATTATGAAATTGGCTTTTTGGTCGAGTGGTTAGTGATCTTCACTGCTAAACCAGAGTTCGTGGGTTCGATTCCCACCCAGGACAAATAATTGTGTGATGAGTATGATTATTTGTTCTGTGTCTGGGTGTAATTTATCTATAATATGTATGTATTTAGAAATATATAAGTATTTTTATCAGCAGTCTGGTTACCATAGCTGCTCTGCCTCGTTTGAGATTAGACGGCAATCTGTGAGATGTGTGAAGTTATTATTATTATTAGTTATAGTTATATCATTTGAAGGTCATAGGCAAGGAATGGACTAGGTTTTACGTTACTGCTTTCATAAAATATTTAGCCGACATTTTACTGGATCGTTTTCCCGTGAGTCCCTTAGCAGACGAGTCTGAGTGTCGGCAGACGGTACACTTTAAAACTTAGAGGTTTAACTTGTTTGACGCCTCTGAATTTTTAAGGAGTGCAAGCTGGTCTGGCACCGACTTCTTTAAATTCAAACTTTACGTTTACCCGCGATCCTTCATTAATTTGAATCGTTAGAATTAAGCTTTAATTGAACAATTTGCAATGTTCCCACTAACGCTACTGCTGGTAAAGGTCACATTAATGGACAGCAGGTTTGAATAACTATTACTACTTATTAGTATGTAGAACTGTGGACTTGAATTAAACTTTTAACTTCAAAGGCATATTTTAAATAGTAGAGAGGAGATTTTCATAAACTGAGTCTACACATATTATTTAATGTATACTGTCATGTAATTTAATAAACATAACGCGTTGGCTTCATTGAAGAGATACAAACTCATCTATGCGGCGCCCTACTTATATTTACCAACTCGCAATGTCTTCACTGTGGGAGTGGTTTACTCCAGCGCCCGTTGGTTTATTCAGCTTATTGTCACTTAACTTGCCTATTCCGTACGCTATATGTTTTATATTTAGATTTTGGGACCTTGTTGTGAATTTTATTTGTGTTATATGATTTTGAAGGGAACAAAGCCTCGCGAAGCAAAAAAAATAGCGATATTGTTTTGTATACCTACAGAGAGGGAGAGAAATACACGTAAAATCTACTTAAAATATATTGCATACATACAACGCAAAGAAAAATAGACAACCAATAAAAAAAAATACGTTATATGTTTTTAAACATGTTTAAGGATTTTTATCGATTTGCAATGCATTCAGTACATATATGTATGTACATATCACCACCCGGCAAGAAAGTGTCATATCACCAAAAAAGTGTCAGATCACATGTTAGGTACGTTTTGACATTTTTATAGCATTGAATAGCAAATGTTGCATTTGGTCAGCTCTAACAACATCGTTATTAGCTCAGCGAAAAAATTTTCACTGAGCTGTTTTGTTCAATTCACCAGCATAAAAGTCGTGTTTTCTTCAAATAGCTGTTTTTTTTTATCATGACACTTTTTTTGCCGCGTGGCAATATTTAGTTTAAATTTGTTTGTACACACTACTATATTTTATGACTGAATAAACCATTTTCAGTCATAAAAGATTGATGTAGGTACAAAGGATCCAAGCACATTGAATAGCAGGGTACTGACCGTACCCTAGCATGTAGAATTGTAACAGAAATAATTGGTTATTCTCGTAGTCATATCATTAACCAAAAAAAAAACAATTGAAAAATCTGATTCAAATCTGAAGTAGTATTTGACGAGCCAATAAACAAGTAAAATCAGAAACAGCAGTTGTGCTGTTTGAGTTGAGTGTTGACTCAATATAATATTTCAATCATTGAAGTCTAATGTTATTTAGGTCCCACCGTAACTGCGAAGTCAATCTTGAGTTTATTTCAGTCTGACGACACTTGATGTGAAACTATTTTTATTGCAAGTGCAGTGGACTCTAAACAGGCACGACATCTGACTCAATAGTTTAAAAATAACTGCAATTCATATGGCGGAAGCACTGATAATTTTAGAACTGGTTCAGCACGATTGCCGATTGAATCCCACTTAATTATAAACTCACTGGCATATTGTAACACGTGGAGTACTTCTTCTAAATCAACTGCGGCGTACTCCACCACGTATAAAGCTTGGGGCTTTATGGTAACCGGGTTCGATAGGTTCTATCTAGAGGAGGAAAATTAAAAGAGCAGGCAAACGCACTATGCGATATAATCGGGATCAGATTATTCGTGTAACAATTATAACTTCAAACAAATTAATTATAAATAATACTTCCTGAATTATTCTGTGCACATTGCACGTCAGTCGTCCAGACAGTCTTCTGTCCGCTGGGCCACTCACTTGTCTTCAATTTCCATTCTTCATAAAATATTTCGAACATGTTCTAAATTCGAGTTTGGGGCCACCAGTCCATGCCTCTCGCGTAGTAAAGAGTTATTCTTCCAATCGAAGGAGTATGCAAGCTGTGCGAGAGGTCTCATGACTACAATATATAGAGATAATGGAATCTGTTTAACGGTCACAGTTTAGCTTTTCTAACTTAAAAAGTCTTTTAATTTTTAAGTCAATTGTGTATAATCATTCTAAGACTACAATTTCTAGGACAACTTTCAAATATTTAAGATCCACTTTTGATGAGACAATTTTAAAAAACTAATTGTATTTTTGTTAAATAAAAAAAGAAAGACAGAGTGGCTAAAATGTTGACGTAGCTGGCTATACAACATTTTCCTAAAATATCGTAAATACTGTCAACGTCATACCCGCCACCGGTAATATATTTTTTTGTTTACTTATTTAATACAGATATACTAAGTTTAAAAATAAATAGTTGAAAACGAAAGAGAGAAATATTTACATTCCATAAATTGGTGACGCCTTAATACAATTCATCGTTTTAAAGTCGACCAAACACATAACAAATTCCTGTACTCCGAATTAAAAATACCGATGCTGAAATAAACAAAATAAAAACAGGTTTAATTAGCCATTTGTTTAGAAGCATTTACTTGAAAGAAATACAATATGTTTTGTAAACCACTTTAGCTAATTAGGTCTACATCAAAAGTATTATGTTACTGTCTTAATGACGAAATTGTCTGAAAGCCCTGAATACTACCTCCAAGAATTTCATAGAGGCTTGTTAATTAGTTTCTAAGTGTTAAAGGTGTGATTATTATCACACCTTAAAACTGTTTGAAATGTTGAAATGTATATTAATAATTTACGACTAAGGATTAGATTAATTTTCGCTACAAGCGATTCTTGTAAATTTAAGGGTATCCCCTTTTTGGTGGCTTTTGTTCGTGTAAAAAAGTATACAATTTTCTTAGACCTATACAGGAAGGAACACCAAACCGAGTATTGAAATAGTGTATTCAGATCAGTACTCCGAGTAGAAAATATTTTTTTTTCTATAATTTTTTTTTTTATTAAAAATGATATCGCAATAAGTAAACAACATTTTACTTAAATAAAATCAATAAATACCACATACGACCAAAAACTGCAATGTAATCAATCAGACAACATTTGAATATTTTATGCAATCAGCTGGTCTTGACAGTGCCGAACGTTTAAGGTAGTTCATCATACAGCACAAAAATAATACCTACGGTTCTTGAGCTGACATTGCGTATCGCCAAATTAAACAATAAATTCTTAATCTCTCATTTTTATGATAAATTGACTTTTGTATTATGAAAAGTAACCACAGAAAGACATTTTTCAACACACAACACACTCAAACTTACACGCTGTATATATACATCCAAATCGCAACATTTCGATGGGAAAGAAAAGAGCCAAGACCTTCAATGATTCTCCTTGTTGAGATATTATTTCACTCAGAAGGGTCAAGTGTTGTTGATATTATAACGAGATAAAGAGTTTTGTTAAGTTAATCTATGTACATGTAAAATACAGTAAATCATTATTTGTTGTCTACAGAATTTATCATTTTGTTACATTTGCCATTGTGCCAAGCGCTTATTATTATGAAAAAATAAAATTGCAAGGACCAAGAAAGATGAATAATGAGAATCTCTGTCATTATTTTACTGTCTAAATGCATGCAGTTTTCTTTTTTTCGTCTTTCGTTGATACTGTCAGAGTTTTTATTCAATTAATATTATAATAATTTAATTAATTACATATTTTTTTACGTTGTTTTCTTTTCACTGTTCGTTTTGGCGTACATAGACTATAAGTTCCTGAAAAAATTGTTTAAAAACCTTGAACTCTTGAAAATATGTTTATTATGACTTTATCAATTTCTGATAAATTTCTGTTACTTAAAATATACTGCAGTGTAATAAATCATAAGTTCTTTTTAACGACCGACGACGCAAAAAGAGGGATGTTATAAGTTTGACGTATCTGTGTGTCTGTGGCATCGTAGCTCCCAAATAAATGAACCGATTTAAGCGTGTTTTTTTATTTGAAAGGTGACTTAATCGAGAATGTTCTTAGAATATAGTTCGAGAAAATCTATTCAGCCATTGGAAGATCCTGAGCTCTTTTCTAATCGTTGAAGCTATTTTCGAGTTGGTATTTATGATTGTCATTTAAGAGAAAATTAAACTATTCATATTTACGTTCAATTTTGCACTTCGCTGCTGTTTTTTTGAAACACCCATTAGTGCCGATTCTTTTGTACACTCGACTAAACTAAAACCTGACTTAATTTCTTCATATGAAATCAACCTAGTGTTCTTCGTAATAAGGTCTATTTGTTACTAGCACCTATTTCTCAGCGCCGCTAAATTTCACTAACACCTGTCAACGTATACCAAACTTTATTTCCACGCAGCGAGAGTCTCCATTTATTCAAACGCTGTATAATTGCCGTATTAAACCTTGTTCAAAACGAACAAGGATGACGTGTTTTTAATCTACACCTACGAAGACACTTACTAAAAACACAGAGCAAAAGAGATGGCATTCAACGGATAGCGGCTCTCGCTACGTGGTATTAAAGTTTATTTAAGCGTATCAGACTTTAGTCGACAAATAAATTGCTTATTTCGATAGCGACATATGTTACCTACTTGTTTCAATTTGAAATAAGACTTTGTTTTGAAGTATACAAGGTTTACATCTTATATGAAGAAAATTTAGTGAATTTTAATTTAGCGAGTAAAGTAACAGAATTGGGACCATTGACTAATATAAAGTAGCTGAGCATTGTTTTAAAGATTGATACTTAATAAAAAACGTCTATGAGTAACATGACAGGCATAAAGTCGTTTTAAATGTAAATAAATTACTATTAGTCTTAAATGTAAATAAAAAGCATTTCTAGACCGTAGGCAAACACATTAGCTAGTTGAATAAATCATTTTCTAAGTATATTTTGAAATACAAAGAAGTAGCTTAGCCATATTTGTGGCGCAATAACCTGTGCGTCGTTGGAGTGTCAGGAGGGTCACCTTTACTTTTTTTGCAAAAAGGTTTTGTAACTCACTTACTTTGATAAATGACATGTGAACAAGTTCAATAAAAAAGTTGGTGCAGGAAGCCTTTCATTCTTCATCACATCTTAAGTAATTATTTATCTACAAGGTGGAACACTTACATTAATGAGACACTTACGTAACACATTCTTTAGGAGGAGTTATTGCAAGAATATAAACCAAAAAAAAAAGTTACTAAGATAGACACAAGTGTAATGTAGATAAAATTTACTTAAAGACAAAAGTATTAAAAATCTATTAAACAAATAAATAATAAAATTTCGTCAAGTACAATATTGTATTGTATCTACAATCATAAGTTAATTTTCACAATTATCTATTTTTTTAATTCAATATCAAACTCAAAGTTTCCATGTTAATATGAATTAAAATAGGTCTAGAATAAAGAGCAAAATCAGTAGTTTCTAAATTAATGAGTTATTCCAGCTTGAAACAGCGCAATACCCTCGAGCGAATAACCAAGTCGAACTATCGACTTGGTTATTGACAATGTCTTTTTCAGACTGCAGTAGTGATAGTGACGACTATTTTTCTGCTTGTAGTAGAATTAGTTCTCAGAGCGACCCAACAATAGTTGAGACTCTGTTATCTCAGTTTTCTGACGTTCCCAGGAATCTTAACCTAGTGCACATTAATGCTCAAAGTATTCCGGCCCATTTACCTGATATGCTGGCATGTTTTGACTGTACGAATTTACACGCTATACTTATCTCTGAATCGTGGCTTAAGCCTTGTTTACCCTCTACTGCATATTCCTTGCCAGGGTTCAATCTTATCAGGAATGATCGTGCTGCAGGTGGTGGGGGCGGTGTAGCCATCTATTTACGCTCTCATATTCCCTACTCCGTTATTAGTTTGTCCTCGCAGCCACCTCCATCAGATGCGGGTGAACATCTTCTCCTGGAAGTTGAGCTTTCTCACTCTAAAATCCTTCTTGGAGTTTTTTACTGTCCATCCTTACGCATCGACTACTTCTCCACGTTTGAGCAACTTCTAGAAAAGTTTACTCCTTCGTACAGTCATACCACAATCATGGGTGATTTTAATACTTGTCTTCTTAAGAATGACTTTCGTTCCTCGACTCTTAAGTCCATTATTCAATCTAGCAATTTATCTATTCTTCCTTCAAGTGCAACGCATTACTGCCCACACTCTGTTCCTTCTCTTCTCGACCTAATGATTGTTTCTTCTCAGAGCCATGTAGCTAAGCATGGGCAGTGTTCAGCTGCTGATTTTTCCTATCACGACTTGCTATACCTATCCTGTCGTCTCCGTCCTCCTAAATCTAAATCTAAGACGATCCTGCAGCGGAACTTTAAGGGTATGGATCTTGATGCCTTAGGCAGGGATGCACATCGACTGGAAACCACTCTTCAGTTCCGAGTGTATTGATGAGAAGGTGACATGTTTTGTTACCAAATTGACCACTTTGTATAATATACATGCTCCAATCAAAAAACTCAAAGTGAAACGTCTCCCGTCACCCTGGCTAACCGATGACATCAAAGCCTTAACTCAGAAAAAAGCGGTAGCCAAATCCAAATACAAAAAATATCCAACTGAGACTAACCGGGATAAATACGTGTCCATCAGGAATCATTGCAGCAAGGTTTGTAGGAATGCACACCGATTTATCCATAGCTCTGTCGAAAACGGAGATCCAGCAAAAGTCTGGAAATTTCTAAAATCATTGGGAGTAGGCAAATCTGATAATGAGTCGATTCCGAAAAATTTAAACTTAAACTTACTAAATCAACATTTCTCTGCGTCGTCAAATTTTGATAAATTGACAAAAGAAACTACATTAAAACATCTTTCATCTGCGTCCGCTCCCGATTGTTCTCCCTTCTTCTTTAGTCAATTCTCTGATTGTGATGTTAGGAAGAGCATAGTATCGATTACTTCAAGTGCTGTCGGATCTGACTGTCTAAGCCGTAATATGATCCTCCCTATCATCGATAAAATACTTCCTGTAATTTGTCATATTTTAAACTATTCTATTACTTTTAGCGTGTTTCCTACGACTTGGAAAGACGCGGAAATTATTCCCATTCTCAAAAAGAGAAACCCCCCATCCTTTTCTGATTACCGCCCTATCTCTGTCCTGCCTTTTCTCTCCAAGGTCCTTGAACGCCTTATTCACATTCAACTTACGAATTTTCTTTCCAAAAACTTGCTTTTGAATCCCTTCCAATCTGGCTTTCGTCCCGGTCACAGTACCACCACTACCCTAGTTCATATTACGGAGGACATCAGATCAGCTATGGAAGACGTTGGACTTCAGTAATGCTTTCAATACCGTGGACTTTGAGGTTTTACTGGGTATCTTGCGCTCTCTTAACATATCTCCAAAGGTGATTGACTGGTTTCATAGTTACCTGTTTGGTCGCCAGCAACGCACTAGTATTGGAAACACTGTTTCTTCTTGGTGCAAAACTACTGCCGGTGTACCACAGGGCAGCGTGCTGTCTCCCCTACTCTTCTCTGTTTTTATAAACTCTATCACTAACGACCTGTCTTCTTCCTACCACCTTTATGCAGATGATCTCCAGATTTACTCTCGGGCTAAACCGGACAAACTTACAGAAGCTGCGAAGACTGTAAATGCTGACTTGGAAAATATCTGTAAGTGGAGCAACTCGTACGGTCTGAAGATAAATCCAAGCAAGACTCAAGTCATTGTAGTTGGAAGTCCGAGGATAATCTCTAAAATTGACTGGACAATTGTACCACAAGTCACTTGCAACGGTACACACATTCCATTCAGTGACAAGGTCAAAAATTTGGGGATTTATATCGATCATACCCTATCCTGGGGTCCACAGCTGCAAGTACTGAGTCGCAAAATGTTTGCCGCTGCAGGTTCCGTGCGCCGACTTCGCAATTTTCTTCCTACCACCACTAAGATTGCGCTTGCACAATCCCTTCTTTTTCCTATTCTTGATTATGCCGATTCCAGTTATCTAGATCTTAAAGAAGACCAATTGAATAAGCTTGAGAGACTCCAAAATCTCTGTATAAGATTCATATTTGGACTACGCAAATATGATCATGTTTCTGATTATCGAAAAAAGCTCAAGTGGTTACCTATACGCCTTCGCCGGAATGCACATATTCTTTCGCTTTTATATAGCATTCTGTTTAATCCCCTAACTCCTATTTACCTTAAAAACGGTTTAGCTTCTTACACGACACCCATTTCCGATCTTTGAGATCGTCGGAGAACCTGATATTAAAACTACCTGGACATTCTACGAAATTCGTCGACAATTCCTTCTCTGTCCAAGCCGTTCGTTTATGGAATAACCTAACTTTGACAGTAAGACGTGCACAGTCACTGCCTGCTTTTAAGAAACTGGTAAAAGAACATGACCTGGGTGATATCAACATATTATAATTGTCTAGTTATCTTCTTATTTGACTTAATGTAGTATAGTCCTATATTTGTATGTTTTATTCGATTTATATGTGATTCTTTATACCTATGTTTGCTTATGTATTTATTTGTTTGTTGCTCTCTTGTATGTATATTCTTACACTATATGTAAGATACGTCATCTTTATTTAACTTATATCATATACCTACTGACCGTACACCATACTGCCCTAAAATCGATATCCTTTGTCCGCTCCATCCCATGGTTGCCTGTAAGAGTTTCTACCACAAAACATTGCTGTGCTTCTACTCTTCAAAATCATTTTGGTGTACAATAAAGAGATATTATTATTATTATTACCCTCTCAGAAGCATTATAAAATAAGTCTGCAGTCTCGCCTCCCCGCAACATTTAACGTGACAGTCCGTATCGAGCACAACAGTGGTCTGCGACTGACAGCATATTAACCATGAATGAAAAATAAATTAACAAAAAATATTGTTTGATGGTCATCCGTATTATACCAAGAACCGTATAATAATATATGTTCCAAACGTTTAACACATTCCCAGTTTATCAACTTAAGAAAATGTTTCTACCCTTCACCAACAAATCATAAAGTTTTCCTCTAAGTAACGGCAAATTCTCTCTCACCTTAAGCACCAGTTACTTCATACTTAAGACTTTGTCACTCATTGTCACACTTATTACGAGCAAGAAACTTTATAAGACCGCAACGTTTTCTAACGTGTCATAAACGAACTTTGTTCTTAACAACAGTGTCACTACGAAATATACCTGTAAGAATTTATATGAAGATTTAATGCGGATAGAATAACGTATGGTTTTGTTTTATAGTAAACAATTAAAAAAACAAAAATATACCTACATCTATAACAAAAAATGTTAGTCTGTAAAGTCGGTTTACGGTCATAAGAAAACCCAAAAAAATTTAAAACTCTGGTTAAAATTATTATTTTTTTATTTTGTTGTAATAAACAATGGAAACCACATTAACTTTTCACTTCACTTTATAAACAGTTGACAAAACATTTCACGTGTAGATTGTGTGCTGCTGCTGTCTCTCTTCTACTCGGACGCATTGGCCGATGGAGTGGAAGATAGATAGATTCGTCACAAGCCGAACGCTCACGCTGATCGTGCCTTTCTATCGCTTGTTCCGCGCTCTCGATTGTGCCTCTCGATCTCGGTGCATTAACTCTCTTTTTCACGTTCTTTATTTGAACCCGAGAAAAATATATATGTTTCACCTTCTTTCTAATGGACCGTTGTTGCGTGTAATATAAATAGTTAAGACCGGAAATAAAGTAAAAGTGAAAACATAAATTCATAAAATTACACAATTCGTGAAATAAATCTACATGATAAAACTGTTTAACCTATTAAATGGCTTACTAACAATTCAGCCTAAATTAAATCCAGCTTACGCTACGCTACTTACTACGTATTGTCATTGAATTCAACTGGAGATAGAAGACGCCAATAAGCGGGGAATCACTGCTGCTTTAGATTCCATAGTTATTCACATCACGACAAACAAAACTGGGCTTTGCTAAAACAATGTCTACGTTTAAACGCTTGTTTTGATTTAAAAAGCCTTCTGAAACGAAGTCGAGTAGGAACTTTAATATTAAATAATTAGCACTCTGCATAAGAATGTCAGACTCATTAATTATTTATTTTTCAGGGTTTTGTTTAACAAACAGAGGTATTTTTTACAAATCTCCTTCTGTATTATTCCACTGGAGCTAAAGCAGTGTAGCTAGACATACAGAATCCCTGATGTCGATCGAAACAGCATGCATTCAGTGTATTGACTGCATGAGAAATATATTCTTGCAACTTCCAACGTCCATTCTAAAAGAGGCCCATTACCACTTTTGGCATGTTACATGTAAAGAATGCAACAGATGATCATATTATTTGGCAACGGTACAACGTTTATAAACTCACTTTTAACTGTTTGTTTCGTCTATTACAATGTTTAGATTTTTTAAATGCCTACAATGCAAAATGTTGTGGCTTGCACTTGATTTTAGGTAGAAAAACCTTAAAATTTTATAGAATATTAAAACAAAAAGGATGGAATAAAACTTTCAAATAAGTATAAATATTTTAATTTTGATGTATAAAGCGGTAGCTTGGGCATCAAAGACATTCCAAAAATGTAATCACTGTGTTGTACTTAATTATACTTTTACATAGACAAATTGTAAACGGCTTAAAGAAATTATTTTATTATTTTCTGTAGTTGTTTGTTGCAGCCATTTCGGTGTTTCTAGTATAGTATAGTTTATTAGTGTTTCTAGTTACGATTGAAAAATAAAGTGGAAGTGAATTAGGTCAGTTTCATTACGGTGTAGGCTTTTACTGCAGTGTGTTTATTTATGTAGTAAAAATATCGATGTGACATATGAGGAACTAACTTTACTCCAAAACGAGTTGCGGTCTCTACGTTTTGGAGTAAAGTAAAGAACATCTTTGATATAAATTACTAGACAAATTGTAAGTAAGACCAATTTCGTAAGTAGCTGGTTGGCTTCACGATACATTGCTCAAAATGTTTTACGTGTGGTACAGTTGCCACTGACGTTTACTATCCGACGAAGCAACGCGGACGGTGGGTTAGACTCATCTCTATATCAAAAACTATAAGTTAAAATTAGTGCAGTAAGTAGACTAGAACATTAAATTGTAGTTATTTATAGACACGACAATTGTTTTTATTTGAAAGTTAAATGGAAGTAAGAGGAAGGGTGAATTATAATAGTACTAGCAACCCGCCGGCTTCGCACGGGTACAAATTATACACCTAAACCTTCCGCATGAATCACTCTGTCTGTTAGTGAAAACCGCATGAAAATCTGTTAAGTACTTGTGACTTTGTTTTATAATATGTAGTGATAATCTAATTTCAGTGACTTTTTGGTTTTGAGAGTTATATAATAGAATTCATTATAGTTTTAACAAAACTAACCAAAGCTTATAAGCAAAGCCTATAAAATATTGGGTAACTATATTGCCGTTTTTTACAAGCGAATAACACGCGGAACAAAGTCATCCCAATTATGCAAACGATGACGGTAGAACATAATAGATTATTCAAAATAGTTTCACTTTAAGTTTGCTGCTTGAATTAGTAGACTTCCAGCTTAAGTTATTCAAATTGATACAATATGCTAGAAACTCTGCCTACTAATTTACTAAAGAGGAATCTAGCTTAGGGGAATATGCAAAATTTGGCAAAATTTACCTAAAGATACTATTTTAATTATACAATAGTGTAACGCGTGGAGTACTTCTTCTAAAACAACTGCGGCGTACTCCAACACGTGTAAAGCTTGGGGCTTTATGGTAACCAGGTTCGATAGGTTCTATCTAGAGGAGGAAAGAGTAGGCAAACGCACTAAGCGATATAATCAGGATCAGATTATTCGTGTAACAACTATAACTTCAAATAAATTAATTATAAATAATACTTCTTGAATTATTCTGTGCACATTTCACGTCAGTCGTCAAGCCCGTCCTCTGTCCTCTGGGCGACTGTCTTTTCTTCTATTCTTATTCTTCATAAAATATTTCGAACATGATCTAAATTCGAGTTTGGGGCCACCAGTCCAGGCCTCTCGCATTTCAAAGAGTTATTATTTCAATCGAAGGAGTATGCAAGCTGTGCGAGAGGTCTCATCACTACAATAGATACGTAAATTGGATGATCTACCAATCACCGCCTATCACAATACTTAAACTTAGCACAAAACTACTTGATATAATTTCAGAGTAAATATTACACATATACTCGTAAATATCTACATGGAAATCATACAATAAAACAGCCTGTTGCTTTGTGTGTGTGTGTCATGAATTATGACTCATAATACAAAAAAAGCTATTTCGAGAAAACACGAGTGTTATGCCTGCGAATTGAACAAAACAGCTAAGTGAAAAAGGGCAGTTTGTTCCCTTTTTCACTGAGCTAATAACGATGTTTTTACAGATGGCCAAATGAAATATTTGCTATTCAATGCTATAAAAAAACGTTAAACGTACCTAACATGTGATATGACACGTTGCCGGAAGGCGATATAGTATTTTTATATATAATATATATATATATGTATACTCAAAATAAGAGAATCAGTTTCTATAGGGTAAATCTATTCTTCTGTATTATTAATAGCAATAATTTTAAAACTAAATTTGCTAACAGAACAAGGTCATTTCCTTAACTAAATTTCAGTGCAGAAAAAATAAACAAAAGGAACTTCAGTTAGATTTTCAAATACCTACTGTTGTCGAATACTTTTATAATAAAATTCGAAACGACATTGTCGAACTTCTATTTAGGCCTCATTATATTGGCAATTTAAAAGAGGTTGACCAACTTAAGAAGCTTTTATACTTTCTGACATAATTTAGCTTTTGAATATTTAATGAGACAGAATAAGAATTACAAGTTAAAGTGTATGTGCAATTGTTTTATTGTCCTCAAACTAACATTTTGTTATTCGGTCAGACATATTTACCCATTTAATTTCTTTACTTAACTACATAACATTTAACTTTTCTTATGATGTCAGGAGACTTTGATTCTCGTATTCTGTCATAAAGGTGGTTATATATATATATATACATGATATGTAATATGTATAATAATTCACCTCCTTAAACATACCAGCTAGAATGTAAAAATATAATCTTGCAATTATGTACTCGAACATTGTTTAGTTACATTATAAATCTACAAACGCAGCTGTGTTTGGCGTCCCAAACGCGTTTCGTTTGTCCCGACTGTAGTCAGAGGGCTGAATAATAAAATTTGTAATAAATAATCTCTTATTATTTTTTTATGTACATGCAAAATTATATATCATTAACAAAATAAAATACCTTTAGACTGTACCAGAACCTTATCCTTGAGGCGACCTCACGTGTCTGTCTCAGGTGCTATACACCTCCTTGATATAGAATAAGTCCTCTGTCTGGCCGAAACCAGTAGGGCTGTAACACACACGTGAGTGCCACCGTATATCTTTAATAAATGTAAGTACCAGTTACGGAACTATTCATAAATGGTATTATTTCGTTGCTATCTTTAGGAACGTTTACTTCATAATGGTGTCGTTTATATACAATCAAAACAAAGGTGTGTTCGTGCCAAGAATCGTTTGCATGTTAAGCGAGTGATTAGAACCTTCTTTTTGTTTTTGTTGTGGAAGTATACGAACACTGTCCCGAAACACGTAAGGGAATATACAAGCGATGAAAACCTATTCAATGTTTATTGTTAACTGCATTTCAGGTTTTTGTTTTTTAAGGATATGTTTAACGGACGCCATATTTTTTCAAAGATGTAGTGCGATTTTAGTAATTTAAATTTATCAGTACTTCCTTTTCAGTCAGTCAGTCAACTTACATAAATAACGACGCCTCAAGTCTGTTTCTTTGGAAACCCAGTACTTTAGCAACCACAACTCGATAAAACGTCACGTTGATAAATGTTTAACACGCATCCTCTCAACGCACAACGATTTCTACTGTTCGATAAAGATCAATAGTTCCCTCAACATCCCACCTTTCCTTTACTTTGATCGTTCGAGTCCCTGACTGAATACTATGCAAATCAAACATTTGCCGCTTCCAATATTTCAAGGGAGTTACTATTCAGAATCATCCATTGTGGTCGTAAATGTATGCTAATGACAGTCTGATGGTTTGAACTAGTTGATTCACTTCCAATGCGATTGAAACATGGCAGATGTAATGTCGATAAAAGACTTAAAAAGGACAATGAAAAATGTGGAGGTAGTTACTATGGGGGTTTTTTAATGTAAAGCAATGTTTATTTAAAGAGAAATATGAATTGAATTTCAAAACGGCTTCGTAGGAAAATTTGTTTTTATTCATTTGCAACTAAGCCAATCTTGGTTGCCCTTTAGAGATAGATGTTTGTAATTTTACTAACTGTTAATAACTACTAACCTATTTTCATTTTAATAAAGTAAAATATGCAGAAACTCATAGACTTATAACACTAAAACTACCAGAATAGTTAATACTACCGCGCGTTTGGTGTAGTGGGCCCCTTGCCAAATACTAACTCCGCGTCTTGCGAAGTCAATTCTCACAAGGTACAAAAGATTGACCTATAAAATACTTTGCTAGACCTGAATTCAATGTTTGTAATGCTCCCTTGAGTATAGTATAGTTACAGTTCTCCGTTGCAGTACAAACTGGTTATCTTATAAATAAAAATAACAAACAACTACATGTGGAGAACAACTTAAATCTAGTTAGAATTTTTAACGCTTTTTAAATTGAATATTTATCTATGAAATTAATAAAATAACATCACCTTTCATTTAGATAAAACTAAAATACCCTATTGGGGAATGATTGACATATTGCGTGAGGTCTTAGATTTCCAATATAATAAATTCAAAATTCAGGACCACATAACGACTTTTCCGAATAGGAATCGATCTCATTATAATCACAGCACAGACAATGGTGTTTACTGTTAGTGTAATTACTTTACTCATCTCTAAAAACAAAATATTCTTTTAAAATATACACAGGAAATGTCAGAAATACTCATTCAGTGAGTGCAAAGTTCTAAAGTACCTAATGTTAGTTAGGTACATCACAAAAGTATGATACATTCAGTACATACAGTGTGTTGAGTCACTTAATAATAAAACACTCTTTTACCTCCCAAGGGCGTCGTGAGAGATGACTGAGAGCCATATAAGTTGAAAGGACTAACCTCCATATGTTGTTTCCAGAATGTATGGCACATACATATACAGTCATATTATTATGTCAGGTATATCCGACATTCCAAAACCAGACAAACAAAAAAGGTAACATGGATTTTTGTTTTCACTTAAAATTTACATTTTTATTTTGGTACACCTATGAAAAACCAGGAAATCACAACGTAAAACATTTTCTACTTTGCCCCAAGAAAGTAATTTCGATACTGTGAGAACTGATAAACAGAATCGTTTAATAGAGCTTAAGTTTTAAAATTGATTCATAAGTCTTTCATATAAACTATATTCATCATTAAAGCTCCTCTACACTACTCGCAAAGTTGCCCGAAGTTATGCGAATACGAGAGTGTGGACGTAGACAAGCACTTTGCTTCGCTTCGTGCAACCTCGCCTCGCCTCGGGTGACTTCCGATCGTTGTTGGTTTTTGCGCCCAAGTCAAAGGCCTCGAAGTGTCTCGAAGTTCCAACGACGGGCGACTACTGAGCTCCCCACGAGGTTGCATGAGTGTGTAGCGACATACTTCGGACTTTGGTAAACTTTGACAAGTACTTCGTCGAAGCAACTTCGCGAGTAGTGTAGAGGGGCTATAACAATGTTTAATGTGTGTGTAAAAATCTAAATCTATGAATCTATGATGACTCAGCGGTGTCACTTGCGCCTTGTAAACTCTAAGCTCTCCCAAGGAGAGAACGGGAAACTACTCCCATTCAGAAACATAATATTATGTTTGTAAAATAATTTTACCTTACTTTCCCGTATTTCTTCAGCTTCAATTATACCTACTAAACTACCCAAAGACCGCAAAGTACCTGAAATTTACGAAGTAGCCAAGCGGTAAGCGAGACAAAGGCTAAGCTGCGAAACATTTGCCTCTTAGCTTACTCTCTTTGTGATTCTCTGTGCGAGGAAAATGTAGAACCTGAACTTAAAATACATTTGTGCTTCCATTATGACATCACTTATAAACGTTAGCGCGCTAACTTCGTAGTACATAATTCACTGAACTCTACTTCAAACCCAAAAAACTACGCCGGTCATCTCCAGTTTAGATCCTAAGCACGTATCAAAAACCCTGATCCTTTAGGTCACATCTTTAGTTCGCATTCTTAACACACAGATTTCACTTAATCAAGTAAGTAAAAAACTTAGCTTCGGTGAACCCTGTTTTAACAAAGCTATATTAAGCTTAAATATGAAAATCAAATGTAAATGAAATCAGTGAGTTTGACTTACATTAAATAGATTGGGGACGTCTCATAAAGCTAATGTTAAGGTAGCATTTTGCTTTATATATTATGAGTGCTGACGTTGTGAATTGTTTAATTCATCAATTGATTATTAGAAAATAAAAATATGGACATAACGTTTTATTTCACTATTTATAAATAAAAAAATATAACACGTTCAATAATGCAGGTATTCAGTACTTGTGAGGTTAAATGTGGGAGAGCCATGCTTCGGTACGTATGGGCCGGCTCGAGCGGAGGGATACCACGGCCTCGAGGAAAACCGGCAATGAAGCAATGGTTTCGCCGAGTGAGTGAGGTTACCGGAGGCCCTAACCCTTCCCTCTCCCCCTCATTCCTCCTTCTCCCCCTTTCCCCTACTCCCACCTTAAAGGTCAGCACTTGTTGACTCTTGAGTTGCAGGTGCCCATAGACAAAGGTAGTCACTTGCTATCAGGTGACCCGTCTTCTCGTTTGCCAGGTATACCATAAAAAAAAACAAAAATGTAATGTAAAAATCTATTTTAATACCAGTTCCAAGCCATAAATACGAGTTCAAAGCTAACTGGTATGTACATACTAAAATCAACTCCGTTAAAAATAAATAATTTGTTACATAGTGTTTAATTTAAATCTCATAAAACTTTAGATTACCTACACATTAAACGGCAATTAGTTTACGACATTTCATATTTGTATTAGAACAATGAATCTTATTGCTTCTGGTAGAAACATAAAACAGTTCCTGCAGTGCATAAAATACGATCTCGCTCCAATTATAAGTTATTGGCAATTTGGGCTTATTCTTGTTGTGAACACTTAGTTATATCTTCATAAGTTCTCTCAGCTTCTGTAATAATTTTAGCCTCAATCTACTACCATTCAAATATTTAAAGAGGGAGACTTTATGGAACAATGGTCAATTCTTCGCAAAAGGCGGAGTTTCAATCAAATGAATTATTCTATCCAAAACCCAGTTTTTAAGTTCTTGTAATTTTAACTTAGTGTTGGAACTTTGCCTGGGAGTGAAGTGCAAAAAAAAAGAAGTTGCTTGTAGTTTTGTTTTGCGGTAGTTCAACTTCGCTTTTTGGTTTTCGTCTGTATTTTGATTACGTATTGTGTAAATTATAATTTTACTATTACTGAAAACTAGTTTTTTAACGCGACTGTGTTCGTTTAAACATTATATTTGTTACTTAAAATATTCTTTTTTTTTCTAAATATTATAGGTTAACTTAATGTCACCGTAACAGTAGGTTGCTTTGCCGCAAGTTAAGCAAATAATATAATATATAAATAAACTCAAAACAAACTCACTTTCACAAATATAACATTACTTAGGATGCAGTACGCCTCCTTCTTGACCTCCACCTCGAGTTGAACACACCACATACACATATTATGTTAAATCTTAGGATATGGTGATTTGAATGTTGTATCGTCTTAAACGCTCACACTCTTGTAAATACAACAAACTTGCTAATTGTGTAAGAGCTTCAGTAAGTTTTTATTGAACCGCTTTTGCACTGCAAACACGGCGCTTAAGAGGCCGTATACTAAATTTTGCCAATTTCGTTGATTAACGTGGTTTTACAGACGTGATTTTATAGTTAAAATACTATATTTCTATGACTTTTTATGAACAACATAAAAGATCATTTCAATTTAGATCTAAAGTATGAGTCACTTTTTTACTTTTTTTATTCAATTTTGATTAATCGACCACAAACCGGTGACTATTTTGTAAATTTTTGCTGTAAGACGTTTAGAATATCACATATTTACGAACTGTTTTGAAGTCTCGACGGTATAAAAAAATGACAATGTATTACCGTAAAAGTCATCTATACAATGTATGTAACACTTTTTACCACTTTAATATAAAAAATTGAGAAACAAAAGTTTAACCTAGTCAAAATTTACAGAAAATGGACGAAGTTTGCTTTTGATTTCGGCTACGTGGAACTCTCATTAATAAAATTACAACAACAAAAATAAACTTCAGTTCAAAATCAACCCATTTTCTGAAAAAAAATTGCAAAAAAATAAAAAAAAAAATGTTAATAAAAAATGTTTTAAAACAACCTAAATCTCGCATTATAATTTATAATAAAAGTAAAAAAGTGGTTTATTAATTAGATCTAAATTGAAGTGATCTTTTATGTTGTTCATAAAAACTTATAGAAATATAGTATTTTAACTATAAAATCACGTCTGTAAAACCACGTAAATCAGCGACATTGGCAAAATTTCGTATACGGCCTATTGATCTATACCAGCGCCGTTTAAAAATCATTAAAAGTGCGTTCCATTCTGTTTATAGAGTTCGCAGAACTTCTCAAGCTGCCGATAACATAAATGCAATGCAATCATTGCTTCACTGCTGGTTTTCTGTGAGGCCGTGGTATCGAGCGGAGTCGAGCCGGCCCATACGTGCCGAAGCATGGCTCTCCCACGTTAATTCATTCAATATTTCATGTTTGCTGTATACAATTACATGGTTAAATAAAAACAACTAGCCCATTGTGGTTTTGTAGTTGCTTCACAATGGTGTCAATTCTAGTCAGTGCGATTTGCTAACAAATGAAATAATAATTAAGTAATTTTAGATAGATAGATAGTACTCTTTATTGTACACCAAACACATGATATATATACATATAAAAAAACAACTTTAAACATAAAATGCACAATGGGCGGCCTTATCACAACAAGCAATATCTTCCAGGCAACCTTTGGATGGACAGAAACAGTCCTGTGACAATGATTTAGTGTGGGCGGTTATGGTGTAAAATATATAATATGTACCAAATTGTACTAATATGTACCTACTACTAGTATAGGTATGGTCACATACATATTTACACAAACATATACAACTACATACGTATACACAAATACATACATATACACATACACCTAAATACCTACATTATAATAGTATAGCATAGTATTAGATTAAATATCCATTATCTTAGACATAATTTTGCAGGTAGTATTCTTTTACCATTCTTTTGAAAGATCTAACGATTGTGCTTGCCTGATAGAAACTGGTAGGGCATTCCAGAGACGCGCTGCTTCAACTGTGAAAGATTTATCAGCAAACTACAGACTAGTAATGATTCCAGTGTCACAAAGAACACTCGGACTCAGGAAAACTATTTGTGGAGCACACTCATTTTGTCCCGTGTGGGAATTGATCTCATCATAACACTTGGCGCGGCTTAATGGTAATTATAACAATTGCGCCATGCGTGCTGTCATTACTAACGGGAAGCTAATAAAAGAAATGTATAGCATAGTATTATTTTATACGTCCTTTGAGGGAGACACGTCTGCGTTCTGTCCAATTTTCCGTTTCGTTGAACTGAAAATAGGGTCACATACTGCTTTATTTTATGATAACATCAACCGACCATAATGTGGTTTAAACATATTTTTATTTAAAATTTTAATATTTCCATAGCCGATCCTCATTTAGAATGAGGCAAATTTGCGATTGAGAACTTGATATGTGGTTACAGTACCTTTCCCGCATAGAAATTTATTTATTTGAAAAACAAACAGTCTTTCAGAACTTTGTTTTAGTTACTAAGTACTTAACTAGGACTACTAGGAACTACTTATAAGTTTTCACGTACCTATGAGTATAAAGTACTTGACGGATTTGTAACTTGTTGGCCTAGTGGTTAGTGATCCTGACTGCTGTGCCAGAGGTTGTTTGTTCGATTCCCACCCAGGACAATTAATTGTGTGAGGAGCATGATCATTTGTTCCGTGCCTGGGTGTAATTTATACATAATATGTATGTTTTAGAAATATGTAAGTATTTTTTAATTGCTGTATTTTAGGTTTTTGACTAAAGCTTATTGTATAACAGTTGATTTATTTTATTTTTTTACTTTATAGGCTCACCAACAATTGTTAACACCGCTTATATAACATTAAACAAACTTATACAGTTGGGAGCATTCATATCTAAATTATTCATACATCAGTATTCTTCAAGTCTCGAGTGGTCTGATCTAAAAGAATACAGGCATTTTTAGTTTTAATTTGCGTACAAAATTCATACGGCCTGTGTACATCAGGCATTGTGAATGTAAGAAACAGGAGCTGAGATCATTGGTCTTTGACATTAAATAATAAAGGACCCAATAATTATACCTAGGGAACGCCTGAAGGCACAGGTGACATTTAGATACAGAACACTTGGCATTTAGTACAACCGCCTGTGACCTCTTCTGGACATAAGAAATGAACCACCTGAACAAGTTACCATAAATTCCCGCACGCAACAGTTTTTGAGAAAGTA
The DNA here is from genome assembly GCA_949752705.1 of Callimorpha dominula. Taxonomy (NCBI): domain Eukaryota; kingdom Metazoa; phylum Arthropoda; class Insecta; order Lepidoptera; family Erebidae; genus Callimorpha; species Callimorpha dominula. The sequence goes on from OX457005.1 coordinate 7,790,062, forward strand.
TGTTATGGTCAATACGATCGAATGCTTTTCTTTAGTCTGTGTATATTGTGTCCACTAACACTAAGACTAAAATCGATAAACGTGAGTAGATTACTTGTCGTTAATTTATTTCTAGCAAACGTGTATTGTTGAGGGATAATGGAGCTCGAGAGTGTATTGTATACCTGGTTAAAGACCAATAGCTTAAACAAAATTCCAAATATACAAAGTTTCGATATTAGTCGGAAATAAGATACGTCACTTCTGTTATCGCTACTATGAATAGGAGTAATAAATGCGGACTTCCAGATATTAGGAAAGATGCTGTCTTTAATTGAGCGTTTAAATAAAATAGTCCTAAAGTAAAAGTATTAACTTTGGGGCTATGTTATCAGATATAGGCCCTTTAGTTAGGTCTGCCGATATGAGCAAGTGAAATATAGTGTAAGATCTTATTTCTAGGTTATTCACCTCGTCGGCATAGTCTGACTATATTTGGTCGATCACAGGAATAAAAGAAATATGTGAAAGGGACGAGTAGGAAAGAAAAGTTGACTGGAAATAAGTAGCGAATAAATGAATTTTTTTTTCGTTCGAAGTTGTTGATGTACCATTATATGCCAGAGAGATGAAGAATAAGTGTTAGTGCCATTTTTATTCGATTTAATAAAACTCCAGAATAATTTTGTAGTTTTATAATAATGGAGTCTTCTGCATCCTACTAATATCATAAACGTGAATGTTTGTGAGGATGTATGGATGTATGGATGTTTGTTACTCTTTCACGCAAAAAGTACTGTATGGATTTTAATGAAACTTTACAATTATATAGCTTATATATTAGAATAACACATAGGCTATAATTTATGAAGATATTGTGTATATTGGCCAAAATATAATGATTAGTGTTAAAGTCAAGTCAATGTAAAAGTCGGGAAAAAATCTGTCATCTACGAGCTATTCTGGCGTGCGGTGGGAAAACTGTAAGAGTTACAAGAATATAATGTACGGTGGGACTGTTTCTCCTAAATAGTTCTACAAAAAAGTCCGCTACAGTATATATCTATCTTTTATGTGTAAGCTATTATTACCAAAATAGTGAACCATAAATACAATCAAAGCTTCTGATCTTCAAAGTAGATAAACTTTGTCTTTGGCAAATATTTTAAAAGTTACGACTATAATATAAAACTGCAGGCGAGGGGGGGGGGACATCCGAATGCGGGCAGACGCGTGAGGGCAGACGTTGTTGACGGTTGTGTCCGTAATGGAAGTTTTCAAGACACTAGCGTTTTGTTAAAAGGCTCTGTATACATACATTTATATAATACTAGGAACCCGCCCCTGCTTCGCACGGGTACAAATTATACACCTAAACCTTCCCCTTTCCTGTCTATTAGTGAAAACCACATGAAAATCCGTTCAGTAGTTCTTCAGTTTGTCGCGAACAGACAGACAGACGCGGCGGGGGACTTTGTTTTAAAATATGTAGTGAAGATATTTAATGTGAAAAAAATTTTAAAGTTTGTGAGGATGTATGGATGTTTGCTACTCTCTCACGCAAAAACTACTGAACTGATAGCGATGATACTTCGTACGTAGATAGCTGGCGACCTGAATTAACACATAGGCTACTTTTTATCCCGATATTAAATTGGAATCTGAGTTACGGGGATGAAACCGCGGGGCACAGCTAGTTTTTTAAATAAGCGCGTCTTCTTTAAACCGCTTTGCTCGTTTTCGGAGGAAACTTAAGATTTCATAGTTTTCCATATTGGATTGGATGGATTTCAGAACTTGTATTTTTTATAATGATGTTTTTTAATCATATGTTATACCAAGGTGGAAAAATATGTTTTTTATTTGATATATTGCAGATAAAACCAGCTTATGAGGTATAAATCTATCTTTTAGGTCATAAAGATATGAGTAGAAACATTCTAAGGCTTCTAATGAGCCACGGGTCAAACAATTTTGTGCAACTCTTCTATTATAACAAGCTCTTAAAATCTCTATGTGATACTCAAAGAAAATCAGTTATTAGCTTTTGTCCGTGTAGAGTCTATTAACGTAGATTTTATCAATTAACGACCGTCTAAAAGTATTTTGTTATCTCTAGTGACCAGTATTTTTTTCTGGATAAATGGTACCATATGTCCTTTTCTATACCCTGGACAACGTGTGTGCAAATTTTCATGTTGATCAGTTGAGTCGTTAACGCGTGATAGGGCCCGGCGACCTGCCCACGACTTTTTGCAGCGATTCAGTAGCGCGTTTCGTTAACGTGCGTGTGCATCGCTATTTTTGGTTGTTCATCGCATTTGTATGCATTTCGATGCAAAAGTGCGACTGTATTGATTTAGCATCGCTTTTAACGAGCAACTATATCTGAACTGAAATGAATTAAACTGAATCTTAAGCTGCTTACGCTGAATGATTTCGCGTACAGATTAATTTCAGTATAGAAGCTGCGACTCGACGCTGTATCGCTACATGCGCGACAACATTGCGATTGTAGCGATACAGGATCGTGGATGTGTGCAAAGGTGCATTACAAGTGTCAACTGTATAACGGTTTTTAGGCGTTCAGGGTGACAATGCAATAAAAATAAAACAATGATAGACTATGTCAGACACTAAAACTGACTGCCGACAGTCAAAAGCGTAAAATTAATCTATCGTTATAGGCTAAGGCGTTTGGCCCATAATAAGTTCTACAGTAATAGAAGTAGTGAGTGAACCGATGAAGTGCGAAAAAAATATTAATGTTATTAAATATAATTTATGCTTCATTTAGAAAAACCAAATGTTTTAGATTTATATGCTGACGTCATATTAATCATCGTGGAAGGAAGTCTAACAACGTTATACAGTAGCCTTAAAATTATCGTTAAACTTTCGCGATAGTCATAATATTTATTGCTTGAGAGTGCAGAAACTTGGTAACTTTAAAATAATTTCGTACGTTGAACGTGAGCCTTTCTAATATTTTCACTTTGATATATTTGTGGTTGCTTAGATGTTTGCAAAATTATGGAGGCTCGAATATTTTACTTGCAGAAGTTTGGAATAGTAATATTTTGATTTAGGTGGGTGTACCTACATGTTATGTTAATTCTTTGATGTATTCAATTTTCTTTGATTGTTTCACATTCATCTGAGTCGAATATTTTAGTTTTTATAATAATTTTCCGTATTTATATTTATGAAAAAACTCAACCACGATAATGTTTCAAGTAGCATATTTATATAAATACAATCTTTTCTAAATAAATAACAGTACTCACGTAAATTTGATGAAAGCGACAAAAAAAATTATTGCAGGCGTAAAGTTTATTCCATGTTCTCAGCATAAACTTCGGTTTCAAATTTATCATTTCAATAGGAAACAACCCAATACGCAAAGCTTATCTGACAATTGATAAATCGGATGTTTTTGCTTCTGCATGAACAAATTTAACGTTAAATGTAGGATTGAGTATTGTATGATTTAATTGATTGTTCAGGTAGAAGCATAATATTTTATATGTATATTTACACCTACTGTCATTAGTAATAACGAACCTTTATACATCATCATCGTCACCACTAGTTACTAAATAGATCAGCTTTTCATTGAAGTTCATTTTGCTGTGTGTGGAAGTTGCCACAACGACCTGTGGTGCGACCTTACAGTGTTCGACAGTAAATTCAGGGCTCACTCCGCTCAGTGTTACTTTTTCTATCCATTAACAAGTGTGTAATATGTAGATATGTATTGTAATGTTCAAACATTCTTTGAACTTTGTAGAAGCTGGCTGGTAACATCATATTTGAATCGCTATTTGGAATTTTGAATTGTATAATTGTTAGAATTAATAAAAAAAGGAAACGGTGCGTCGGGTATACAGGGTGAACGGCTGTCAAGTAGCCACACCTTTGATTTAAGAAGTTTAATTATAATGTTCTAATGTTAAAGTATCTAGTTAAGCTTCTAAATATAATTATTATTATATTCGCAGCCTCTATCAATTGATAACCTAATAAACAACACCCCTAACTCGAAGTTACCTCTCAGCTAAGCGAGGTCTTTACAGTATTTATAAATAATATATCTATGCATATAATCCTAACTTATATAACAAATGAGTTTGTTCGTTACGCTTTTCTAACTATTCTAACTATCCTAACTACTCAACGGAGCATCAGGAAATTTTGCGATCACAGGGATACAGGGGTCCCGAAAGATAGAAGAAAACTTTTGACGAGAGCGAAGCCGCGGACAAAGGCTATTCAAAGATATATCATATACGCTAAACCGAACCAATTTATAAACAACAAGTTTAAAAGCCTCGAGCTACATACATACATAATACATTTACCTATTATTCAAAAAAGCGATGCCCAACCGCAATTTTTTTGTCAGTTTCCATTAAGCTTTATGAAGCTTCGATATTCTTATATTTTAAGGGTTTTCTAATACTTAAAACGGTTACGGGTAGGTTAATAATACTTTCTATTTGTTGTTTTACTGGATTTTATAAATAAAAAGGTGCTACAAAAATTTGCAATATTTGTAGTCTTTGATCAAAGGTTACAATACCTTGCCAAGAACTAGCTGTGCAATTTGTCGCTTATTGTATAGTACCTCTTTCTTCAGGCAGGATTTTTTGTACTGTATTGGCGGTGAAACAACCTGGAGCGTACAAAAAAGGTTGTTTTGGTTGCTTACACGTGACATAATGACATAATTTGGCCGTGGTAACAATACTCATTTTTTTGTGTGGAAGCTCACCTCACCGGGCTATTCGCGAGGCCGTATATCAGGCTTAAACCAACTCAAACCACACGGTGTACCTCACAGCACCGTTTAAGAGTTGACCGTCGGTACCGCGACGTTCTGCCTCCAATGATCCACCCAGCGCTGGCTAGCGGACGACAACTGGGCGATGTCCAGACACCCTCTTCACGGGAGACTCTGTTTCGGGTGAAGAACATAAAACTCGTCTCATACACCCACGGCCACTCTTAGTGTATGCATGAGAGCGCGAGGGAAAAGGTTCCACTTGAAAGTTTTTCTAACGAATCCCCACCGTCACCTCCTCCTTGCGCGAGATGTTCTCCTCGCAGAAAATCGTCATAAAACAACTGTGACGACCTAACATCTCGATTCGTCCGACCAATTGGGAGACTCTTGCTGTAGTCAGTCAGTCCATGCCGCTTCCTACAAACTATGGGCCCCTCGGTATACCTAACAGATAAATGTTTGCTTTTGAGCTTTGTTTAGCCACGGTGTAATATAGGATTTCACTCTACTGTAACCGAACGGAAAATAAACAGTCTGAAAGTGTAAAAAAACTTCACCGGTCACAGGTCCATATTTCAGCTTAGATGTCATTTTTGGCGATAGTGTCTGCCATGCATTTAGTATAGTAAAATACTATAATACCTACTAACAAAGTGTTAAGTTAAACTAACAACTAAGTGATAGATGCTTTAAATAAAAATTCTATTCTACTCTAATATAATTATGTTGAAGGGAATCAACGCGATCACGTATTTAAAAGGTATGACATACCTTTGCTTTGCCGTGGTCGTGGCCGTGATCACAGGCCTGTAGGTACTGTAATACTTTTTAAATTGATCGCGATCGCGCGTGATCGCGTGAATTCCCGTCAACAACATAGTTATATTATCATGGAACGCAAAAGTTTAAAAGTTTGGATCTTTGTTTTCTATAACTCTTTTTATAAATATGTGTTTATTTACTGGTCTGGCCTGATGGTCTAGTGGTTAGCGACCCTGACTGCTGAGCCAGAGGTCGTGGGTTCGATTTCCACCCAGGACGAACTATTTTCTGTCTGGGTGTAATTTATTTATAATATGTATGTATTTAGAAATATATAAGTATGTTTATCAGCAGTCTGGTTACAATAGTACAGGCCCTGCCTAGTTTAGGATCAGACGGCCGTGTATGAGGTGTGTGAAGTTGTTATTATTATTAATGCCCTGAAACATATTTATGAACTTAATGGCTGCGAGAAGCAAAATAGCTCGTTGGCATAGTCAAGAACCAGCTATCGATTACTCTGGGATCACCAAACAAAGAAAAAAAAACTCCTGCTGCTTCAGCCATCACCACAGAAAAGCACATTCCCCTATGATATCCTACGATTAAAAATATACATTCACTCGAAATCCTTCAAACAGACATGATCATTTGCAGGTAAAATCTAATGTAACTATGAATATTTCTTTAAATCACAGGTAAAAATCGATTCCTTGTACTCTTAATATTTATAAGTTAATTAAATTGAGTGGTTTTATAAAAGATATAAAAAAAAAATTACCGACGAAAAGAACTAAAACGCAAAAAATAAACAAACCTTTTAAGTCTTAAGTATTAAGCTTATTTAAAAGATTTATTTATATTTTGCTTTTTTGATTTTTTCTTCGTTTGAATTTTTTGTTAATAAGATTATTATTTATGATTTTTTTTCATCATCAGCTCGGCTACATGATGTGATGATTTCTAAACGCAAGTACCTGATAAAGTAATACAGGTTAACATAAACACTATTCGTTTCTACAATTTTCGAGGGTTTCTCTCAATTTTATCAGAATTCCATCATCAGATCCTGACTTCCTTGACATGGGACCACCCTTGAGGTATACCCTATCTAACAAAAAAGAATAATCAAAATCGGTTCATAAATAACGGAGAGGGCAGAACATGCATAAAAAAAAAGTAGAAATATGTATATAAACGGTCGAATTGAGAATCTCCTTTTTTTTCGTCGTTTAAAAATGATACTAATTAAAAAAAGTAAAATAGTTTATATATTAAAAAAAGTGAGAAAGACGGATTCGATCCGGCATTCATCTCAGTAGAAATCGTACTCTACACCAGAAAGACTAAACGCTCGCTGTAGTGTATTACGAAATAAGTATATACGAGTACATTCTACTAACGTTACAATGTTATTACAGATTTCATTGATTTTCCTGTAAGAATATAATAAAAAGTACCCTATAACCTGCGCAGGTACTCAAACTATTATCATACTAAGTTTCAAGCATATCCCTTCTGTAACTTCTGAGTTTATCGTGAACATACAAACAGACAGACAGAAAGACAGACAGACAGACAGATAGACCAAAATTGTTTTGATCGCATATTCGGCATCAGTATCGATATCTTAATACCCCTCAGCCAATTTTTTTTAAATATATTCAATGTACAGAATTTATCCCGCTACAGGTTTATTATAAGTATAGATATAATGCGTCTGTATTAGTCAGAAACCCAAGGACATACAAAGATATTTTAAATAGAGTATAGCTGCTTAAAATCGTTAACGGATAATAATTAACTGTGGACTAGAAATAGTTTCTTATCTGTGAACGATCCGTGAACTGCGAATGAAAATAGGAAAATTGCTAATATTAACTAGTACTAACATCTTTTTTATCTTTGTTAAATAAATTGTTTAAATATCCTACCAAAGACAATAAATAACATTTTATTTATACATATATGTGTATAAACAAAGATCTACATAACATTAACATTACATGGGTACAACGATGACTTATTTGTACACATAAATGTGTATGTTACACCGACTCTTTTGTCCTCAAAAGGTACCTACTCAAAAGAGAAGGAGCCTAACCATTCAATCTGCAAAGGCAAAGAGGCATATAAATCCTTAAATTTCATTGCTTGATTGAAATGTGTACTTTAGGAAGTAAATTATAAACAAAACAGACGTATAAATTGTTAAACCAAGATCTGAGTAACAATAAAGTTTTAATGCGAAGGCAAACTACTTGGCATTGTGTTTGATAGCTAACGTAAATCAAGGGAGAATTAAAACAAGCGCTTCTGACTTTGATTTAAATGTTTCTTAGTTTGTTTGATTTGTTTAAGAGCTTATTGTACTAACGAAAATTAAATTTACTGGTTTAAATGTAAATATTTAATTATGTTGTTAAGAATAAAACTTATAACAAATTTAAATAACAAAAATAAACAATTTAAAAATAAACGGATTGTAAGAAGAGAATACCATGTTTCTTCCTAACATGCTTTAATTGTATGGAATATATGTATTGAGTCATTCGTCATTTGTGTGTGTGTGTGTTCTGCAGCAATTTAAGATAGCTTATTAGTCAAGTTTCGGGTATTTATCAAAGAAAAGCAGGTTTAAGGTAAAGGTACAAGAATAAGAATGGATAACATTGGTTTACTTTGTTGTGTTTAAAAGAAACAGCACTGACTTTTTAATTGACGAAAATACGGAGGAGGTTCTCAAGTCAATCCGTATATATTTGTTTTATGTATGACCAAGCATAATTATTTACAGGGTAGTTCGATTTCCATATTTTTTTTTTATTTAATGGGGTATTTCGAAGTTGATCCCATTTAAATTTCAATTAAAATGTCACTCCTAAGGGTAGAAAATAGGAGAAGAATGATTGTTCCCCCATTGACTTTACATCTATGAACCGATTTTGTTGAAACTTGTCACACTTATGTAGTTCTAATGAAATACAACATGACGGCAACCTGTAGTTCATTAGTTTAACCAAAAACTGCGTTAATGTTACTTATAAGTTAATATTCATTTATAAACATTTTTTAACAAAAAATTAAACCGACGAAAGAAAAAAGGAACTGAAAAGTGAAAAATAACCATGTTAGCCTAACAAAACTCTTACCTTAATGTAAATACCTAAATAATTTTGAGTCGGCGCCAAATATACAAACAAGCAAATTAATTATTACGATGCAGCGATTACAGATGGCAACATGTCTTGTTTGTGTATCTTTCTTTTAAACGAGTTATCTGAACAACCGTCTCCACTTGATATGATCCAACTGTTTTAAATAAAAACTATAGTTTATTATTAAAAAGGAACACATTATTGAGTATTAATTCATGTTGTTCCTTGTTTCTGAGGATTAGAAAAGACACAAGAAAACTGCTCAGAATCTCATGCTGCTTTTACTATAAGCACTTTCTGCACCAAAATAAAGTACCGAGAATAAAGTAAAGACAGTGTTATGATATGATGACAAGAGAACAAATATAGATATACAGCCTTGCAAGCACTTGCAAGATACAACAATTGTCAAGTCATCTTTTAGTAACTCTGTCTGCCTGTCTGTTACGCTTTCACGCCTAAACAGTTTAACCAATTTTGATGAATTTTGGTATAGAGATAGATGGGACCTTGGAAAAGGACGGAGAGATTCTACGCAGACTAAGTCGCGAATATCATCTAGTAAGCTCATAAGTCAATTTATTATTAAAATACTTTTAACTTTATAACGTGGGAGAGACATGCTTCGGCACGTATGGGCCCGACTCGACTCCGCTCGATACCACGGCCTCACAGAAAACCGGTAGTGAAGCAACGATTGCATTGCATTTCGCCGCATGAGTGAGGTTACCGGAGGCCCTAACCGTTCCCTCTCCCCTATTCCCGTCCTTCCCCTCTCCCCCCTCCCCCTCTTGCCACTCTTTCTCCCTTCCCCTCTTCTCCTACTCCCATCTTAAAGGGCGGCAACGCACTTGTGACTCTTGAGTTACAGGTGACCGGTCCGCTTGTTTGCCCCTATACAATAAAAAAAAAACTTTTAATTACATTTAAACCGTACTGTTGCTAAGTATGTAAGTAAATATAAACAAATGATTGTAGCATTGTACTAATTGAATCAGTCTTAAGAACAATAACAGATAAATTTGAATAAACGTTAGTCTGCGCCCCAGAAGCGCTCTATCATCTTTGCAATATTTCTCTAAAGATGTGCTGAAGAACAATGGATTTTACGATATAATAAACACAAAACATCTGTTTTTAGCAACATATTTTAATACCAAATGAATTGTAAGAGATAAGCTTAACTAAATTTACAATTAAATTATACGTACGAAAGTGTTCCTAAAACGTTTTTATTGAATTTAATGACCTGAAGAACGAGTTATGTTAAGATTGGATACTACGCTAATAGGGAAGAGAAATGAGATAGCATTTACACTCTACCCTGTACACTCTACTTAATTCCCTTTTAACCATAATCAAGAAGAGTTTATTGTCCAATTGGGTAACTTTAATCACATTAAGGACAGACAGGTAAATGCTTTAGGACCGCGTATTCTACTTTGGAGATATAATTGTATTATAGTTTTAAAAGTCATAATTCTGAATAATCATAAATCTTTAACTGTTACTATATTTAAAAAATGATAATAAAATATAATTTAAGGTTTTTTGTGTATACTAATGTGTATTATTTTGCAAAAAAAATTTTTTTTTTTTTATTGTACAGTGGTATTAGAATGATGTTTATATCACCAGTCAGGATGTTAATGGTAATAGATACATACATAAACTTAAGTGGTATTCCGTTAACAGTAGGCTGAGATAACAGAGTGGTCTTAATTCAATCCTAACGTACATACCTTGCATCTCTTAAATTCATTGAGCTTATCAAGCATTGCCTTTTATTAATTTCACTGCATCCTAGCTTTCTTAATAACGTTACCTCTTCGGTCGGCAAAGGTCTTAGAAACCTGAAAACAACCTGTTAATTTACATTAAGTAATATTAACATTCTATCAAAACTCTCGAGCTCAAACCTCTACGTGTCAAATTTGATTTTCCTTGCAGGGTAGACTCATTCCCATAATAATGCCACGGAAATGAAGACCTTCCAGAGGTTATAATTCTCTACAAATCTCAGTCGTATAGGAAACGAATATGTGACCGGCATCCTCAAACGTGACACATTTGACGTTCATTTTATAAAATACCATTGTTATTTTAATACAATGGTTAGTTTTTTATACGTATTTACTTTTCGTAGTGTTACATTATGTCACACAGATATTAAGACAGCCATCCACGGTAGTTTTTTTTTATTTTAATTTATTAAATAAAAAGCAGTAAAGTATGTTTTGAATTCTTACGAAAAGCAGGCACATCGCTAAAGGAAGTTTGTGCCATTCCATTAGCTCGAAATTTAATTGCTGTCGAATATTGCTACAGCGCCTGCTATTCGTAAGAATTCAAAACATTATTATTAAGAGCGCTTCAAGAAAGTACAATCATAATACCGTTTCGGATTTACAAAATTGTCCATCTGGTTCATTACTACTGATGTCCAAATGGCAATAGTATTACACTAAAGAAAGTAACATCTTTTGGATGTTTGATTGGCGACGATAATCGGCTAGAGACTCAGATAGTTACACGCATTGTAATAGCAGCAGCAGCTGCCTTTCCAAACTTCTATTGCAGAGTTTGGAATGTGTATGAACTCCAAATTAAGACCAAGCTATATATTTACAAAGATATGATATTACCTATTCCACTTTATGCTTCTGAGACTTGGGTTCTCTATAAAAGTGACGGACTTCACATAAAATGCCTTAGGGGTACGTATATTACAAATAAAATGGCAAGACCGAATTCCAAACTCTGAGATTTTCAACATCAAACATGTTTTAAGCATTTAATCTATATAAATTAGGGATATAATAGCGATGGTGCAGACATCTTGTGCGGATAAGTGATGATGACAGATTACCTAAAATAGTAGTATTTTACGCAGAACTTGAACATGTCAGGCAGTACCAGCATTTCAAAGATTTCCTATAGAGCATATATATTATCTTAGTGTAGCATTCCGGATCAAAACTAGGAGAGGATTTGTTTTGTTTGTCTCATAAAAAAGGAAGTTCATAACTTTGAGAGCCAGCGTCGCGAACACCTTGAAGCAAAGCGCCGTTTACAAAGAACTCGACCAAAGCGCAACTACACCCGAAATGAAAATGGCCAGTTTACTGCATTACTAGTGATCGCATATTATTTGTAACAAAGCTTGGTTTCGCCAGCCACCTACGAGGAATAGTTCTTAAGGTCACTGTCGACGGATATGTCGAGGAGGACATCATCATCAGAAGTAACTGGCTTATGACCGCGGCTTCGATACCGTTAACGTAGATTTAACTCAGGTATCCCTCACTATTTTTTTTGGATGAAAGGTACCCTGTGTCCTTTTCTGTATCCTCGACAATGTGTACCAATGCAAAATTTCATGAAAATCAGTTGAGTAGTTAAGGTGTGCAACGTAACAAATAAACAAACTCACAATCGCATTTATAATATTAGTTAAGATTTACCTGTGCACACAGGTAATCACATCACATCCTTCGTTTCAAGAATAAACTTTATTGGAAATAGAAGCCTACAACCACGGCTCAATCTATCACAGGAGATAAGTTTCCCCTTTGTGGCCTTCATCCGCTTTTATGTAAAAATTACTTCCAAGATTAAGTATTATAATAGTTTATTCACAAGAAATAAATTAGAGCAAAAAACTACATTACTTTCGACTATATACAAAATAGCTAGAAGTATTATTTGTAGTTATATATATATATATATATATATATATATATATATATATATATATAGGCGGTTGCAAAAAAAAAAAAAAAATATATATTATAAATATATATATATATATTATTTTTTTGCAACCGCCTCGGATACCGCACACGTAATTATAATATAATCGAACTAACAAAAACCACACAGTATTTTGTCACGGGTTTTTTGGTTTAGTGTAAACCCTACGTGAAACAAATCCCTGAACCCCCGATATCCCAAAGTCAACATTCACGTTGACCACCTGCCGATACAGCAGGCAGTCTCGAAATGTGCAGGAGCTGTGCTTGATTTAAAAATACACACGGAGCATGAGGCGCCACCATCATGGGCCTAATTTTTTTACATTCTAGGCTTTGGTTGTATACTTGCCCTTGTAGATATGTCCTTTTTTTCCAGAACTTAATTACCTGCAACAAGATTATAACAATTAACTAATGTTATCTTAGATTTTACACGGACCGATGAAATTTCAATCGAATTTAACAGTTGGCTCGATCGGAGCAGATCAGACTTTATTTCTGATTAAGTTTGTCAGAAATCGAGGATAGGTTTGACAACACAAGAATGATAGTACCGCCTGGCAATGCTTTTGATCGAACAAAAACCACAATAAAACGTTACCCTTTAATGACTAAGCCGCAAACAAAACCCAAACCTTCTACAATAATGGATATATTTTATTCAACAATGTTTCCAAACATCAATCGATCTCTCATTGTTTCCTGACCGCACAATTCTCGGTAAAGGCTGGTTATCAGCTCAAATTTAAATAGATTTACTGTGTTTTATTGAAATCAAAAAGCAAACAAATAAATATTTTGAGAGTAAATATTATTAGTAATGACCTAGTTACAAGTCTTTGTACGTGAAGAATGTTTAACAAAATTATATCTTCCATTTTCATATCACAATATTCGAAGGTTTTACAATTAATTTCAAATAAGCTCTAAGCTAAGCTTCACACTTCGCTACGCTCTTACGCTATCTTTAGGTCTGCCAATATATAACTTTACAGACTTCACCTTCAATGCAATAACTTTACGGAGCGACACCTTGGTAGATATCAATTGTTTGCTTCACCAATTTATTTTATTATGCTCCTTTTCATTGAATCATATTATTTAAAAGAGTTGATCTTCTCTTTAGTTAGATCTTCGATAAAAATTCTTCTTAAGCTAAAGCAAACTATCAGTTCGTATGGACTTATCCAGTCTCTCACAGTCACTTTAAATCCAAAACACCACGTTCTTATTGTTATTCTAAAAGGATACATGAATACGTTCCCACTAGATGAAGGTTTCAGGCTTCACTATTCCCTTTGGAGAATATGTGTACTAACAGTTGATTCCGATCACCCGAGACTGCCCTAGAGCAAACATTCGATCGCACAATTTATTGCCTTTCGACATATGGGATAGCACATTGGAAAATACTGTTAATTTAAACTTCACGTTATATGAATACCAACTAGCATCAGGTAATGGTCTAGGGTATTTCGGTTACTCTTATATACAAACGTAAAGTACCTAATCATTATTTTAATATATTATGTGCAATGTTTCAAATCTGAGCATTACATCGATTTATTTCTTTACTACGTAGGAATATTGCAACATAAGGCATTAAAAACAACTATCGATTGGGAATATATTAGAGTCAAAGTATTCATATTTCAGAAATTTCCATTAAAATTCTTTAATGGAAATTTATGCCTAAACAGGCAGCATCAGCATCATTATTATAAATTGGTTCTGAACAAAACAATTTAATTGTAAATAATGTGTAGTAATTTGAAGATTATTGACTCGCCATGTTAAAATGTCTTCGTAAAACGATTTTTTGTTTTATTTTACTTTTTAATATTACAAGGTTATAAGTACATATCAGCGGATTTAGTTGATATTGTTTACTAATTTTGTTTCGCTATTGTTTTTCTTGTATATTTTAAAATCACATTACTGCTAATCATATTTCGCTCTAAAATTATAACATAAAAATTTACAGCTACGTTATACGGCTAAGTTAAGCCTTCTACGTATCATTAATCAAAAATGTATCGAGTCTGCACAGTCATAACTCACACACGGCGACACAACACAGTACCTATAATTTATTCGATGCCATGTGCACCTAATTAAGCGTTCAACGTACTGTAACTAAATTTTATTATAAACGTATTTTCGAAGTTTTAATTGAACGATAACACCTGAGTGAACGTTTAATCCACATCGTGCACCCAGAGCCCCGTGTGCGTGTTTTTAACGTGTTCACCTGTATTAACGTAGGGAACTTACTTATAAGAATCAGCTATATAGAACTTTAACTGTGAATGACATTTAAAATATAAAACTGCTATTCCTATTCAAGTGGTAGGTAACGTTAACGATACTATTATACACAAACTAAAAAACTTGCTTTAGGCGTTCGCATTTGTACATCGTTTTCTGTTCTTAATTATAACACAATAACAACGTAACACCGTAATAAATAAATATATTTTTATCAACAACGCTTTTAAGAAAACTTAAGTACTTTTGGGTAACTGTAAAAACTATTGGTAGTGTAGACAACATGTCTTTATCACTGCTTTGTAATAAAACATTAGTGCCAAACTTAATGAAATAAGACATGCTTAATGTGTTTGAAGTGTTCGTTTGTAATGTCAAGATAATAGTTTTTTTTTAAGCTCATACAGTTATTTGCGCAATACCTATACCTAAAAATCAGTTTTTAAAATTTTTGTTTGCCTCTCTGCCTGCCTGTCTGTTTGTTCTGGCTAATCTCCGAAACGGGTAGATCAATTTCAACGGGACTTCCACTGGCAGATAGCTGGTATTATAAGGAGTAACTTAGGCTACTTTTATTTTAGAAAAATAATAAGGGTTCCTCGCAAAATATATAAATATGTACACGCGAGCTAAACTGGATCTGCTAGTTATAAATACAATTACAATCGATACTTTGCACATAATTATCTAACTAACTTAGCCCACGGCTTAAACTTTCTTAAGGACAATAGAACGTTGGCTAATCTGAATTGGAACAGCCTTGATACTCAAAGGATTTACGTACGTAATGCCAAAGTCTATATAGTTCTGTAAGAGCATTCAATTGACCAAATATATATTCGTCCACATTTAAATTTGTAAAATTCCGCAAACCATACGTATGAAAATGTTTACATATATAGCCCTTGAAGTTTTATTTGATTTATAATTAACGTAAAGTAAAACAGTGTTTGGTTTTATAAAAGTAATTACAAAGGAACATATGAACTTTTTTGTTATTTATATTATTTTTTGCTTTTTGCTCAAAACTCAAAAGACCCTGCTAAGGTTTCATCACAATCTGATCAACGGCTTAGGAATGTATAGAGGACAAACGTCCTTACAATGATTTTTATTTATATAGTATATATATATATATAGTATATATATATATAGTATATATATATATATATATATATATATATATATATATATATATATATATATATATATATAAATATATCTATATGTGACACTGGCGGCCACAAAGTTTATTTGTAACGAATACAAGGCCCTTTTTCATAATTGACATCAACTTAGAATACTACTGTTTACAATCAACTGCTGACAACAGTAATTTTCATTGTAAATTATAAGGACACTTTAAGTGTTTAGCTCCAATTAAAGCTTAAGTTACCTATCATTATAATTATGTAATCAAAAAAGACAACATTGTAAACAATGAGTGTTTAAAGTATTTACAAAACAAGGGAGTGCGTGAGAGTCAAGCGGAGGAGAGATTTTAAACGGATAAGAACTGCTTCTAGTATTTTTACGTGTAGCATTACAGCCATCCTAATAGAACTAGAGATCGCGTGGTGGTCGACTTTCAACCATAGTGTTTTCATTGGCCAGTATAACTTGAGCTGTCATTGTATAGACTTACTTACCATGGCAGGTAATCACATATACTGGACGCTTGTAATTTCATTAAGCCATTTTTACAGTTGTAAGATATACTGTTTAAAAATTTTAGCTTTCAGTGCTTTATCTGAATATTCCAAAATTTACGTTACTGCGTTCGCGAAATTTTCTTAAAAATTGGTACAAAGATTTCTCTTCACGTATTAATGTAATGATATAATATCCTAATATAATATGATAGATCACTTACTTAAGTTGTCAAAACAACGTTATTTGAATAATAGCCAAGCCTGACTTAAAAAAATGACAGACTGTGATCATCATTTATAAGCAAAAGAAGACTCGTCATTATTCGTTAGTCGTAATTTTAAAGGTAATTAATTATCCTTTTACCTTATACGGTTTATTGTTAACTAATAAGGTAAAAATAAGATGTTAAAGGAAAGGTTAGAGTTTCTGATACCAAAATAAAGTCACAAGAATAGCACACAAAGACACAAAACATTTTATTACACTGGTCTTCTGTACACGCGTCACTTAACTCTTGAACAAAGTGGAAAGGACAAACAGAGAATATAAAATAAACGTTTTGTAGTTACGATCAACAAAGGCTCTCTATCGAATGTTTTTTTCTTTGTATAACCTACATATTCGAACAATATGCCAACATAAAATAAACTTTGATAAAAATTCTATTGTGGCTAGTTTTGAGTAATTCTTTTATATTATATCATTTTACCTCTTTTATTTTTTATAATAAAAAATATCAACTTTTAGTTGTACACCATTTCCGTTTTAAATACAAATAAATGAATACAACATAAGCAGAATACTCAATCAGCTATGACATATTTTCATTTACATCTAAACCAATATTATAAAGCGAGTTTTTGTATGTATGTTTGTAATGTTTTCACACAAAAACTACTAATCCGATTGCGATGAAACTTGGTATGTAGATAGCTGGAGACCTGAATTAACGCATAGGCTACTTTTTATCTCGACATTCCTACGGGATCGGGACTTACACCGGTAAAACCGCGAAGCGCTGCTAGTTTTAAATAAACTTTGTTTAGCTAATTGTTTCCATAACGTGCAACTACAACGTTTCTACGTGTGACTGTTCTTACCTTCCCATTTCATCGTGCGTATAATGTCAAAACAATAAATAAATATTTAAAAAAATGTAGAACGTCAAAATTGAGTATGTTCATAAATAATTCAAACTAACCCTAGCGTGAAATCAAGTTTATAAGGTACCAAATCTATCAGCCATGCTCTCATAAACAGCAATGACAGAATATTAATATTATTATTATAACCATACAGTAGTTTTATTTAATTGGGTTATAGCGATCAAGGTTACATACAAAGGACAAAATATCCTTAGTGGCACCTTTTTGCGAAAACTCGGTTGCGATTGCGAGAAAATTATTCCTGGCAGGCAACCAGTAGCGTAGGAATAAAAAAAAATCTTCTATCGCAACCAGTTGCCAAAGAAGAAGATAAAAACCTCTTTAGCAACTGGTTGCGAAACTTAGTTGCCATAGCGGCCGGTTAACATTCGAAAGTGAACCCAATATTTTTTAAAGATTAGGTCTAGGAATAGACCTCAGCACCATTGTAACCTCAAACACTCTGAATTAAAGTGCGCATATCTTTTAAACATTTTTATATTTTATTTAATATAGACTCATTCATTTGTATAACTTGTATATTTTTTTAAAGCAATCATTTCAACCCTATAACTTCCAAACCCATTTCCGTCTAAATAAAAAAAATCTGTAAAAAATGATGTCAGATTCTAACCAACTAAACTTATACGGTATCTCTGACATTCGTTCTGATCCAGGTCTCAGCAGGTCCCAACTGCCATATCTGGCTATCCCCTACACATGACAGGCTGCCATTCCCGTCACCACCAGGCCATCCGTGTAATCTAAAAGGTCTCTTCCTAGCGGCTCAGAAGAATTTATAGTATTGTAGGAAGACTGTGCCCGACTCTATTTTAAACTGTCACCCGGCTTTGTAATTTTTTGGCAGTTAGGGTTACAGGTTGAGCCGAACACTTCTGAGAAGTGCTTTGTTGCTACCGTATACGGAAATTTGAATACAAAAAAAAAATAATTAAAGATACTTCTTTTGACCTCTGTAATAAAAGGGCTGAAGAATATAACAAATTTTGATTAGGTTTTTACTTAAGATTCTAAATAAAGTACTGCTTCAATTAGGGGTTGTTATTAATCTCCACATTATCCTAAAATAAGCACCCCTTAATATAGAGCTTTGATCAAAATAAGTAGAGTACATAGCCTCATAATGATTGGGACCATCGCGGCTGATAAAGTCAATCTGTCGAACTCGGATCGCGATCGTGCTTTCATTAATCTTATTTATCTTCTACCAACCCACGTCTGTAGCAATTCTCTCGCGCTTTTCTCAGTAGCTACCGTTTTGGTGGAATCCATTAGATTGTTAATAAAAACATTAAACCGAGGCATCTGATAAGATAAATTGTAACAAATAGTAAACGATATTTAAATTCTGGCTAGAGATCTGTTTGGGAAACTCTCTCTCTCTCAATCTTGATTTATCATAAAACTGGTAATTTTATTACTAACCTTAACGTATTTTTCATTATGACTCCTCTTAATTCTGTTGCTTAAATTGATTTTCTTAAGGTCTCTTTTGAAATCATCACACCTACACTTCGCTTACAAACGATTGTTATACTAATGTTTTTAATTAAATCTACCTCCCTCGTAAAATGTGAAGTAAGTATTACTGAATTTCATGAAAATGGAAAAATATGATTTACATTTTCGTTAAAATGTTGTACAGAGAAAAGGCTGTTCAATTTGTTAATTGCGGGCAAATAGAACATTTCGTTTGAAAGTTTTTAACTTAAGTTTTTAACGAGATTGATCTCACAAAGTATACTAATTACTGACAAACAACTTTGATCGGCATTCTTTAGTGCTCTGGTTTTAAAATCGGTGGATATGTTTTCGCATTGCATCTGAATGTAGTCGTAGCAATAATGTGTATAATCAGAGGAAATAGGGCAGGTAATCACATATACTGGATGCTTGTAATTTCATTAAGCCGTTTTTACAGTTGTAAGACATATTGTTTAAAAATTTTAGCTTTCAGCACTTTTTCTATATATAAACTGTAACTATTACAAAATTTACATTACTGCGTTCGCGAAATTTTCTTAAAAATTGGTACAAAGAATTCTCGAGATTCTTTAGTGCTCGGGTTTTAAAATCAGTGGATATGTTTTCGCATTGTATCGGAATGTAGTCGTAGCAATAATGTGTATAATCAGAGGAAATAGGGCATGTCAGATATGAGATTGAACCTACAACACATTAATATGTAGTATTGGTTTGCTATAGCAAGGAAAGATAGGGTTGGTATTGCTAAAGTGTCACTAAGTTGCAGGTGTTAAAGACATTGGTGAACGTTTACTATCAGCAGGGTACGTGCATGTTTTAAAACTTACTTGAATAAAAACATAATATTTTACTTAAAATAAACAAAGCAAGCATTATCATATTATTGTGACCTAAAGTTATTATAATTAGTATGCTTCTAAAATAAACTGTAAGTATGGAACTTTTTTTGGTGTATCGCCTTTTATGGCCCTTTTTACAGGAGCTAATTAACTTAAAGTACACGACGTCTGTGATACCAAGCGTTCTGAGGGAGGTGCCATTTGCCGTAGCAAAGAAATATCCACCAGCTTGCAAAGGGCTCTTGCCACCATTTTCGTCTAATTGGAGTAATGCAGTTCGTCCTTTTGAGAAGTGCCACTATGTCTTTTCCGCAGCCACCAGACTATTTGTATCTCTTTTCCCACTTGGGTTAAAGGGTTAAATAAAGTTTGGCCAGTTAATGTTTGCTATACAGTCCACAGCTGTTCAATAAGTAGTGTAATTTTTACAGAGATTTCCTTCCTCACAGTGCGAAAAAAAATAGAATTATGATTTGTATCCAAACGAGATTTATACCATAGAACGCGAAGCTCTAAACGAAAAACGAATAAAAAAAATAAAACACAAAATAAAGTTGGACTCTTTATAATACATATATTAGTTTATTTTTCGTAATAAAATGTTAATCAATCAAACAGCCTATCGCAGTCTACAAAAAAAAACGCAAATCTCGCCATTAAGACCGATTGAGGGATGTTTGCATTCTGGTTAACGTTGCGATTTTATTTCTGCTGTTGAGATCCTCAAGAGCCCATTCGTTAGGGAACAGAAAGCAAATAAGATATTCCAATAGTTTTTGACCTACATGCACTTGATATTTGTTTATTTGTTTCATTCTACTCATAATTATTAAAAATATTTTCTTTATAATATGAATAAGTAAACCTTTAAATAACTTTAATAATACACATTGCGTAATTCTGTCTGCCGCAATCAACGGGAAAAACATGAATATTAAATTGCCTCAGTAAAACGCAAAAGCCGATTTGTATAAATAATTGATCAGGAACACCGAAAATAAAACTTTTTGTAACAGATTTTCATATAAGTCCTGTTATAAATTCGTACATATAATAGATACCTAAAAATAAAGTATTAGTACACACAACAATAGGAAAAAAAATTTTTTTTAAAAAAAAAAGGTGTGTGTCAGCTCAGACGCACGACTGGAGTTTACAATTTACTGGAGGCTCTCTCTCTCTCTCTCGCTCTCTCTCTCTCTCTCTCTCTCCCTCTCTCTCTATTAAGGAGTAAACTCCAAAAAAAATGTGTTAAAAATCATTTTAGGCCTGTAAAGTCCTATTTGGCTTAATGTCTCAAAATCCTATTTAGCTTACTATTACTTAAATAGTTCGGAACGATTCTTAAAGTAAAGCCGTCAGAGCTTAGATAAGTTTTCATCATCATAAACAGAGAATTCGACCGACGCGACGTAAAAGATACTTTTACTTCATTCACAGCCCATTTTCTGATTAAATCTTTTTATTTCCGTAGGAATTTCGGCGTTACATTTCCCAAAAGGCTATTTCTTATAACATTGTATTCGGACAATGGTTTACCTGCAGATGTCGTATCCAATTTGAAATTCTTATGTGCGATTGTTGTCCGCTATTACATATCACTAGTGAAGGTACCTACTTACTCATAAGTATCTAGACCACCTGGGCATGTCATAAATCATACGCTCAACAATATAAGGTATGTTCCATGAAGACGGGGTAAATGCAGAATATCACTATGCCAGTCAGCCTATTCAGTTACGGCCAATGTAACCTGGTTAAACTACAGGTATTTTAAACGTATGTGCTCACCCAAACTATGGTGTTCATTTGGGTAAATATATGTAACTGTAACAATAATAATAATATGACAAAGTGTCTTACACAAATTTGCACAGTTTTTTATTATTTGGATACTAAAAACAGTTACGTATGTAGTGATGTATGTTAAACATCAAAATATACATACGTTAGGTTTGTTCAACATATAACCCACATCATTGTCCACGAGTTAACTTTTGATTAAAGCAATAACAACATTAAATGATGAATTTAATAAATAATAACATGACATCGTGCTCCCTACAAATAATAATACAAGTTGTATCAAATGAAGTTTTGATATGCGTCTGTACATCTATGTGACTAATCTAGTTTTTGATGTTATGGCATAAAGTATCAAAAAATTAGGTCTTCTGAAATGACAAAAAAATGGGAGCAAATTTGTATTCTTTCGCATTAGTGGTTTCTACGTTTCCTACTTCTACTTTTAGGCTAGCTTATGATAATATAATGAACCTTTATTAATATTTTCCACCAGTGATTGCTTTCAGTGCTTTATTAGGCTATGCCTTTATTGAACCTACTATCCGGGACGATGGTCACACCGTCACACGATATATTAATAGACGACGGATGCATTACACCTATTACCATTACGAGATACCCTACATGAACATTTTGTCTAACGAGTTACTACTAACAACTATTGAACTATGTATTAGGACCTACATAATGATATAAAAAGGCTTAACAAAGAATATTTTGCATCTCTCTCATTCACCCGTTCCTGCTCCTCTTCCCCGTAATATTTGATATTTCAAATATTTTCTTACAAGTCTTTTTTTGGGCACGAATCATAATATTTTACACGCATAGTAGAAAGATGTTATCAAATTTAAATATTTTCCTCAATACTTGTTACTCTAATACTATAATGATCTTAAAAAATATATTATGAATAAGATTATTAAGATTCCATGATAAGTAAATATTTACACTTGACTCGTGTTATTATTACGTTCTCGTTATTGCAATTATTAGTTTATTACTGATTTATTAAAATATTATTATGTATTATTAGAATATATAGTAATATAATAACATGTATGTCGTATCGGACAATTTGTCGGCCGAAGTAAATGATCAAATTTTCTGATAACTTTGTATAATAATGTCTGCAAAGGGTATACTGGGAATTGAAATTACGTCCGATAAATGTCGAAGTTCGCCTCACTAACAATAGAAAGTAATACCATTATTGGGCAACGGATACGCACTGGCTTATTCCTCTAGATTATTACTGGTGATTACCGTTATAGGATTACAGTAATAATATTACATTTCTTTTACAACGCAAAAATACACCACATGAATTCCTCACACATTTAGTTTTTAAATGACATATTTGACGTGAATACGTCTTTAAAATTACTTACATATTGGGACGCAATTCAAAAAACGAATTAACAAAATCGAGGAATACAGTTTGTTGTAGCTACATATCTATCATCTCCATCCAAAATTTAATTAAGGGAGCTAAGGGACCAAAGAATTCGTTACGCTAAATGAGCCCTGTGAAGCATCGCGCGCGGTGGAGGGGGAAGCGCTGTCATTTTGAGACCATTTTAATGCGTTTCTAGATTTCCATTTGTAAAACTTTTGACTCGGAGAAGCTACGATGTTCGTTTAAGTTTCAATCCTTAGCTCTCGTCAAAATCTATTAATTGTAGTACGTCCAACACATGGCCGAATCCATGACACAGCCACACCAAATTTTTTTACAGATTATAAACATGTGTAGGTCAATGGTTTAAATATAATAATATAAGTTTATTTTGTGATAAATAATTTTATGTAACAATTTGAATGAAAGTAATGCATGTGTCTTATTATCTTATATGTATAAATTATTTGAGTAAGGTTTTATTGAATTCCTTCTATTATTCCAAACGTAATTTTGTCAAAAATGGTTACTCTATTTCTAGATAGGGTTTGAAACCGGTTTAATGAAATATGTAGAAACAACAGTACCTACCTTATATTGTTTTTGTAAAAAGATAATAAAATCCTAAACGTATTCTTCGTGAATAGAGGTGACTGAGTTTAACTTCAAGTACATGATTTGAGGTTAAAAGTACAAAGATAGGTACTACAAAAGTGAACAAAGTACTAGTGTCTTAACCGTAATAGTACATGACAGAAAATTTTACATATGTAGAACCTAATGAATGGTCATTATTTTATAGGATATAGCATTCAGTTTAGTCGATTAACAATCATTATACCCATTAATTTTGTATATGACGGCTTTGGCTGTAAAAAAAGTAAATTAAAGTATTTTTTCGAAATATTTATTTTCATGTTTTTTTAAGTACCTGAAATCTCTTCTACTTCCTAAAGTTATGGCATTGACAGCGAAAGCACCAGATTGGTACTCGTTAAGTTTAATTATAGCGTACAATTTCGCATTACTTAAAGAAAAAGACACATTATGGTCTGCTTACTAACGCTTAATAATTTTAAAATGTATCGTATTATACTCTTGAGCATGAGAGAGTAATCATTCCGCTTAAAATTTCATAAAAATCACAAAGTGGTCTTAAATAATACCTTAACTGAAATAAAAATCTTCAGCCGTTTAATTGTTTTTTTAAGGACATAATTACTTTCTGGAATTAAATATTACTAAGTTGATAATATAATCATTTAGGTTACTTCAGCAGATTTTGGATAACTAAGAAGAACTTACCATTAAGCCCGCTTTGTATGATTTAATTTGCAGGGCATCTAGTGAGCGCTAAGTGCTAATTTTGTGTGGTATAAAGGCAGTTAGATTGCTAGTGCGATTAATTTGGCTCTGCTGTGCTTGCTTATCTAATGAACTTATTTAGCGGTCTATGAATTAGACAATGTAGTTTTGCTTGTACTTTGTCTCAGCTTAATTATCAACGATTAAATAATATTATTAATCTTTACATATATAATTATTCTGTGCGTGTGTATGTCACTGAACTCCTCCTCAATGACTGGACCGATTTTAATTAATTTTTTTGTGTGTCTTCAGGTGGATTCGAGAATGATTTAGATTTACAATTGAATTTACGTCCCGACAGGAAAAACGTCTGTCGGGTCCGCTAGTTACCTATAAATATTTTCAAACTAGAACTGTTAATCACGCTGTTACGAGGAATAACCTTATAATGATTAACGATTTCCTACGTTTACTTTAATTTTTCATACTCGTTTTTTATGCCAAATATTAGGATTTTCGTTAAAATGTGTACTAGATAGTACACACTTTAATATAGACGTGTAGATGTACCACCATGTTGTTTTAATTTTACCAATGTATGGTACATACATAGAAGTGTGGGTTTGGTCACAACTCATCGACTCTAACTTGTTACAGAAATAAAACTATACTATACTATTAATTTTTTTTATAATCGTTTATAATCAAGAAACGATACGTTTTGTCCGTAAGCAAAACGTATCGTTTTTTTATTATATGAACGCGGCATATATAAACTTATTAAAAGTTGAGTAACATAGGAAAGGGTTTTTGCAGTTTAAAAGGAAAGCTTATTACCCATACATTTTCAAAAAATAATTTTCATAATTAGTGCAACCAAAAAGGTTAGAAAAGTGTACAAGTACCTCCATATGATATCTTGATATAAAAACAGGCCAAAAATACTAATAGGGCTCCAACTACCCGTAACGAATGCCACAGATGTTTGAATGGCACCCGAGACCGACGGTTTAACGTGCTCTCCGAGGCTTGGAGGGTTCTCAATGTGTTAAGAATGGTCACCCATCCTGGACTGACCTGGCTAGCATTACTTAACTTTGTAATGTGCATTTTGTAAAGTGGCTAAGTGGTAACCGAGTAGGTTACGAGCCCCTCTCTAATATACATGTTGCGGTACAAAAAAGAGATAAACGCAGGTCACTACTTATGATAACCCCTAGTTAGAAACCGCAGACATTGTCATTGTCACTTTATTCCAAAAGTGAAATGAGATCAAATGAGTAAAACTAACATTGTGTGTTCATTGGTAACCATTACCAACCCACTTTTATCTCTCGTTATCTAATATCTATGGTTTTAAAATCGATACATATTATAATTATCAGTAAAACGTACTTTATTGATAAGCCTTGCCATTGCAAGGCCTATCACTAAAGTACGTTAACTGCTAATGACTATCATATCATTTTCCTATAGTGACACATTTGCCACAATAGGAAAATGATAAGAGTCATTAGCAGTTACCTCTGTGGTCCTTATTATATTTCAAATCAAATCAATCATATCAAATAAAAATCATTTATTTCAATTAAACCGATTATAGATATTTTTGAATTTTCAGTAGTAGTTAGTCTGACTAAGTCAGTCGTGAAGCTAGTTGCCTGTTCCAATACGTAGATCCTGTGGAGAAGAACAGGCAAGTAACTACCAGGACACTCTTTTCCAACTTGTTTTTTACAAGTCATCGGTTACTTAGTTCTCTACTGGCTTTCACTTTACATTAGAACTCCTCGTAATAGTAGAATGTCATTGCCTTCAGGTTTTAAGAAAGGTCAATTCACTAGTCAAGCCACACACCGACAACGTAGTTTCATGCCGTGACCGCTGCGTGGTACATGCATTGTAGAGCCCCTGGTGGGAGATTATGATCTTGCTTATAGTATACTAACTTTTACAACTGGTTAGCAGACACCAAATTTTAAAATTCCCATACATCTCCGGGATGGATGAGCGAAATGTGTTGAAAAGAGTTTTATATATGGAAGTTACAAGAAGGAAGGAAGGAAGGGACAAGAATAGAGACGATCAAATTGAAGATAGATAAGCTGAGTGAAAGAGGATATGGTTAGAAAGCCAATGATTACAGTGGCAGAAGAAAATATTGAAACCCCAAATTAAATTAGGAGAAGTTAAAGCAGCTGATGATGATAATGACGATGCTATAATATCATTAATTCCTATGTAAGAACAAGAAACTTCATTTACATTGTTTTTATATCCCACTTATATTATGAATGTGAAAGTTTGTATGGATGGATGGATGGATGTTTGTTACTCTTTCACAACCACTGAACCGATTGCGATGAAACTGGAGAGACTGGATTAACGCATAGGCCACTTTTTATCCCGATATTCCTACAGGATCGAGACTTACGCAAGTGAAACCGCGAGGCGCTGCTAGTGTATAATATAACTCTATCCGTACACAGTGGCCACTTAATAGGAACTAGATAGTCTACAGCATTAAGAAGTTCTATCCCCTAAAGCTTTTACCTCCTAAGATATTTAACGGATAATTTCTTCTATTAGTTTCCTTTCACAACGATCGCGTGTTTCCTACCCATATAAAACTCTAAAACAGATTATCTTTAGGGACGCTTCTTAGATAATGTAGGCAGTGCAATTAGTTATGTGAACACGCAGCTTCTCTGTGTCTAATTAGTGGAATGAGGCCAGTTCCCAGGAGTAATGTACATGAACCTGTAGCTGTCTAGTTTTAATTGGTTAACTCAAATTATCAGCAATTATACGTACTTAATAGTGAGTGATTTATCTACGGTAGGTACGGTCGTATTTCGAAAATGTAGGTCAGAATCGATTATCTCTCGAAATACTCATCATATCATTTATTGGGTTCAATCAAATAGGATTATAATAGTAGAATACTTATCTGCGTATAAAGCGTATAAGAGACAAGCAGCGAGATATTCGGAAAAACACTTTTTTATAATTATAATAATAATAATTTATTTTCAAAAAATATTGCACAGAAATTTTTAGTTACATGTAATAGAAATACAGTAAAACTTATAATAAAATTACAACTGTCACTGGGCCCCACACTAGGGTTCCCTGTGTAGTGAGGTCTAGTCCCATCCCGAAAACAAAGCTATAAATTATGAATGTGCGCAGCATAAATTGCGAAACATTTAATTTACATACCGACACTTAGCCAGTCAGCCTTAGACCACCACCAGCGCAACCTGGTCGAAAGGACAGGCAATTCAGATTAACAGCCTATTTCGTGATGGTATTATAATTCTCGTATAAAAACATAAAAGTTAGTTAGTAACAAGAGAATAAAAGTTAATACTTTTATTTTCCTGAGTTTTTGTAGAGTAAACCTAATGCTTCATGCTCATATTTTCTTTTTTTCATCTCCAGATTTAACTATGTTTTGAAAGAAGAATTTTACATACTAAAGTTCATAGCTGTTTTAATTAAAGTTTTTGCTTATTAAACCACCGTTCACTTTAAGCATGGTCCGGGCTGAAAATCGGTGGTAGGTACTCTGGATGAACTGGGCTGCTGCCTCTAGGTTAAATATATTTTATATTCCTTACTTAAAAGAGTGACTATGTTGTAACCTCATCGTCTTGGTAAACTGCTGTAATATGTCACGCAATCAATCAATCAGCCTATCATAGTCCACTGCTGGACATAGGCCTCTCCCAATGTGCACCAGAGCACCCGGTCCTCCGCCTTCCGCATCCAGTCCATCCCTGTTACCTTCTTCAGATCGTCGGTTCATCTGGCAAACCATTTAACAAATAACTGTTCCATTCTA
Source organism: Callimorpha dominula (assembly GCA_949752705.1). NCBI lineage: Eukaryota > Metazoa > Arthropoda > Insecta > Lepidoptera > Erebidae > Callimorpha > Callimorpha dominula. The sequence continues at coordinate 7,818,273 of OX457005.1, forward strand.
CTCTGAACACGGTACTATATTTGCAATTGTGGTCTGAGGTGCGTGTAAAGTGGGAAATGAGTGAAATCGTCACACTACAATGTGCTGTATATTTCAGGGATATCATAGATACGATAATAAGGGTCTTGTAAAAACTTTAAAAATATATTTAAAAAAATCGGCCTATGAGTCGAACTCGCGTGGAGGAGGTTCCGTAGGATGAATGTGTCTACCAATCATTTATACCAAGAACAAACTTAACATTGCTTTTTTTTTTTAGATAGTTTATTGTTATCACAGGTAAACAGGTATACAAGAAAGGTCTTAGCTCTAAATTACAGATCTCGGTGACATACCGTACTAGACGGTGTACAATAAATATTACATGTCAAATTTAAACATACGAGTACATGTTGTTAAAGATTATGTTCTCCCATGGATTCCAACTTTACAAATGTAAGTTTGTTCGAACAATATTGAGAGATATCCAATGTTATTTTAGGACCATAGACTTCTTGTATGTTTTCCTGTTATCCATAAGTAAAGAAATATTTTTTGTGTGTTTTGGCTCAGTGGTTTTGGGAATGGTCGATTTTCATATTTGTTTTCTCAAATTACTTTTAAACTTTTAAAATGATAAGAATATATATTTGAGATTGAAATATATATTTGAGACTCTTATAACAGGCCCTTTCATTTGATGTAGTACATGCGGTCATTTGGCTGCCAAATGTAAACCCTATATCCACAACACAGATGTACGAATGATCCTAGAAGGATTCCGTTTTTTCATTCGGACATACGAAAAACATTATTAGTGACAAGAACATAACACGTGTAGTAGTAACTCAAAACCTACATAAGCAGTAGTAACTCAAAAGTTGCATAGGGTATTCTATTAGCACCTGCAGGCAAAGATCTATTTCGTACTCTCCTATATCAAACAAAGACGGGGCATTCAGTAGTGTTGGAACCTCATCCACATTCCCGTACAGAAAACATACAACTTCTCAACATTTACCGTTGGACTGTCACGCAGTAACTACTGATCCTACATCGCAGTGAAACTACTAGCGCTAATTAGTATGATTATATGCAAATTCAAAACATCATCCCTTAGGTCGTGGCCGGACAGGCATAATCACCTCGATGGATTGCAGTACCCTAGTTGTATATTAGAGACATAACATCCATATCTCCTTAACTATCAATAGTGAAATATTTATAAGTAGGGTCAATTTTATGAAAATATAACATTATATTTTCATAAAATTGCCAATAACTTAATTACAGTCTCGAGTAAAATGATCACATACGAGTATTACTTCACTGTGTTTGTTATAATGTTGCGAATAAAATATTGATTCTAAAATTACTTTAAATAAAACTTGACGATTTGATCAAATCACAATTATGAAACCGCAATAGATATTGTAACTGTGTCTAACAATTTATCTAAATATAACATATTCTTCATGTCGTAGCTAAAAACAGAGATCTAATTAAAGAGCAACAATGCGTGACTGACATTGTGCAAACAATATTGATCAAACACCACATATCGATCAGTTAGCCTTTGAAAACCCACGTACATTAAGCCAAATAATGTCGTTCAGTACGCTATCGTTCAGTGCCGGGAAACTGTATATGGAAATAACAATGATTCAGGCATTTTGAGGAAAGGTGTGAATAAAGTAATCAATTTGAACAGTTAATGCCATGTTTATCGTGTGTATAATAAAGAAATTTCCGTAAGCTTTTAACTTTAAGCTTTTAGCTTTTAAGACGCGTGAATGCTAAGAGGTGTGTAAATCTCCTGAGTAAAACTAATGAAAGGATGCCATGAATAGGTCTTAAAATGTTTGGATACAAAAGAGCAACTTTTAGGAAGGAATGACAACTGTGTAACTTAATCATTGCTCTGACCCATTTAACACGTCCTGATATGTTATCTTTTATGTCGAATTAAAATTTATCACACAATTACGAATATAACGATGTTATGTTTAGATGTCATTCATTGTTCCTTTTTCATTTAGTGATTTTTAAGAATTGATGCAATAGTATTCGGACTCTACTGGAGCTTTTCTGTTTTTTTGGAAGTGAAAACTTCTTCAGCGGCGTTATGCACTTTTTGGGATGGGTAAAAAATGTTAAACTCGCGTCAGGACTTGTGACCCTGGTCGAAAGTTCGTAAAACGGAGCCGAGTTTCTTATATTTAAAAAAAATATAATTTATGAACGTCAGAGAGCAGAACTTCAAGTGTACCCTATGTATACATTTTGATATGTTATTACCTACTTTTTATTTAACCTAATTATATACTACAGATGTGTGTGTGTGTGTGTGTATATGTTAGTACATTCTGAAGTTATGTTTTCACTTCTGACGTGCAGTCCTACGATTGACTGTTTTTTTTTACTAAATGGACAATCAACCCACCAAATAATTTCCCTCAGTCTACGTTAAAACTCGACTCGTTTAGTCCGACGGCCATGTACGAGGTAAATCGGTAACTTTCTTTCTTTGTCGAATAATTTTTGAATTTTATCCTACATACGAACTTCTAGCTTAGTCTGCTCCATAGCCGCTGTGTGACTTTTAATTTATAAACTTGCCCTGCCTGACTTCTCAACGTTTTGGCATTGTAACACGACACTACGCAATGTAATTAAAGGGAATTGAAAAAGAGTGACCGCGACAGGCACTTTTTCCACCATTTTTACTAATTGCTTTGAAAATCTGGTAGTCAATGTAATAGTATTGTGACCTAAATGAATAAATAAAGCATAACATGTAATAAAAGTAATGATCGCAGTCAACCACAGGTATACATATATTATACAGATAGTTAATGTAGTTTTTAAATTGTCAATCTTCTCCTTACATTGATTTAAATCAAGGTAAGATGCAAGAGAGTGAAATTGTGAACACTGATATAATAGTGGATGCTTATACGTGCATTTATAAATACTAGAGATCACGTGGTGGTCGAATTTAGACCATGTTTTTTTTCGGTGGCCAGTATAACTTGAGCTGTCATTGTATATACTTATTACCATGTCAGGTCAACGTATATACTGGACGCGTGTAATTTCATTAAGCCGTTTTCACGTCATTTTTAAAGTTGTAACACATATTGTTTAAAAATTTTAGCTTTCTGCACTTCTTATATAAATAAACTAAATATTCCAAAATTCACGTTACTACGTTTGTGAAATTTTCTTAAAAAGGGGTACAAAGAATTCTCTTCACGTCTTAATATAATGATTAATGATATATTTATACTTATATTTTTTTAAGTCAATTCCCGCATTAAAAATATTCCTGTGTCGCGGGGGCTTCTGGAAAAATGGACACAAAGAACACCCAGACTCGGAACAACTATTTGTGGATCACACAAATTTTTGTTCCATCCCAAATTTTTTGTTGCGCCATCCGTGCATTGCAGTTAATCTTTGATAGGCTGGAAAGGAATGACCAAGTTAACAAATCATTTGTATCCGCTTAATACAAATTAATACAAATTGAACACTTAATAACTTACAAGAGTCTAAAGCTCGGACTCAGATAGACTTTTTCCTGTGTGACTCTTTGATGCGCACGATGTTTAAAGATTGTAAAGTCATCCCTGGAGAACCTTTGACTAGTCAGCATCGAATCCTCGTAGCCTGCCTTCGAATGCCTATTTGGAACACAAAACGCAAAGATAAACCCCATCCCCAAATTAAATGGTATAATTTGAAAACACCCAAGGGTGATCAGGCGCTGCGGAGAGTCGAAGAATACCTCAATGAATCCGTAGCTATCCAAGATGCTGACACAATTTGGAACGAGTTTCATTCCCGAGTCATCAGCATTGCAAAAGAAGTCCTTGGCGTATCTAAAGGCAAATCAAAAACTGGAAAAGATGCCACCTGGTGGTCTGATGACGTCAAACAAAAGCTCAGGGAGAAGAAAACCAGCTTTAAATTGTGGCAAGCAACAAAGCAGGATGAGGACAAAAACGCATATCACATAGCGAAAAAAGCAGCTAAACAAACTGTTGCCATAGGGAAAGACATGGCCAATCAGACTCTGATCACCCGACTAGAAAATGCAGAAACGGACAAGGAAATATTCAAAATAGCCAAACAACGCAACAAACAAACGTAGGACTTTAAACAAAATAAGTATATCAACGATGCATCAGGAAACATACTAACATCGGATGATGAAATTAAGAGCAGATGGCATGAGTATTTCCAACACCTTCTGAATGAGGAATTCCCACATGAGCAGCTCACGCCGCTTCCTTCCGTATCTGGCGCCATCGAGGTTGTCACACCATCTGAACTGAAGAAGGCTATCTCTGGCATGAAAAATGGTAAAGCGACCGGTCCAGATGAAATCCCAGCAGAGCTCTGGAAACAAACAGGCACAGCTTATATGGCTGACCAACCTTTTTAACAACATTCTTACATCTGGGAAGACGCCTGATATGTGGAGACATAGTAACATGGTACCATTCTACAAAAATAAGGGGAATGTTGCTGAATGTGAAAACTATAGAGCCATTAAATTAACATCACACACCTAGAAGATATGGGAAAGGGTCTTTATCGGTAGACTTCAAAAGCTCTCTGCCGTAACTTCAAACCAGTGCGGTTTTACCTTCGGAGTAGGCACCACAGACGCTATACACTGCGTAAGAATACTTATGGACAAATACAAAGCCCTGAAAAAAGATCTCCATCTTGTCTTTATTGACTTGGAAAAGGCTTTTGACCGAATACCACGCCAGCTCATATGGCAGGCACTACGAGCCCAACTGATACCAGAGTAATACATCGGTATCATACAAGACATGTATAATGGCGTAACAACGCGAGTGGTGTCACCAGCGGGTACTAGTAATTATTTTGAGTTAAAGGTCGGGGTACACCAAGGATCCGCACTAAGCCCCCTGCATTTCAACATTGTCATGGACTACATCACAAATGACCTTCAAAAACCGGCTCCATGGACACTTTTGTATGCAGATGATGTGGTCTTGATAGAGTAATCGCTGCTGGAAATCCAAAATAATCTTAAAAGATGGCTTGAGGCTTTGGAAAGCAGCGGCTTACGAGTAAACCGTAAAAAGACAGAATATATGCATTGCAGTTTCTCTGGTGACAAAAGCAACACCCAGGTAGCTCCCACTATCGAAAGTACCTCCTTAAACAAAGTAGAGGAATTTAAGTACCTCGGATCCATAGTCAGCACTAGAGCAAACACAGAGGAAGATATATCCAACAGACAATGCTACCAAAACCATTAGAAACTAAATATTTTTGTTTTCAAAATATTGTTTGGGTTCTCCGCAAAATTGTTGAATTTTGTCGTTGTACGGGAACTTATTGTCGTTTTATTTTTATGCAGGATAACATCATACCTTGTTTTTGTTTCTTTAGGTAGCAAATTATAATTGTAATTTATGTACAAAATTGTACTAAAATTTTGCCATATGCTGATGCGTCCATTTTCATAAGCATCCTAAGTAATAACAAACATGTTTACCGATAATTATACCATTATCGCGGGCTGTTAGGGTAAGGTGTGATAACATTACTGAAATTCGATGCAAATTTTGAGTATCTTAATGAAGGTAGTATAAGTATAAACACGCAACTTTTATATCTGTTGTTTTAAATAAATGTAGGCTAAAGAAACCTGTGGAATGCTAAATACTTGCTAGGAGTAAGTATATTAAGCAGGTGAATGCTTAATCTATTACTTGGTAGATTATTTCCATGGTAGATTATTTCTTTTATTTCCATGGCAAGGGATAGATGTAAATTGTTGTGGTTTTATTAATGAAATATATTAACATTTTCCTGACGCACATCACTTGTTGCTACAGCGTGGCCTCAAAATTAAAATAAGTTAACGAGATCCGAGATAAATACAGTTCGCAGTTGATTAAGTCGAGCTTACACCGTCTTAGATCCAACCTGATTCAGCCTGTCATAACTAAATAGCGATCACGTGGATAATCTTTAAGCGCCATGTTGAACACATTCATATATTGACCTATTTTTCCTTCAGGTTAACTTTACTCGGAGTAGTGTAGAAAGTTATACCACACTCTAGTAAATAGTAGCATGCAGAATTGGGATATCTTTGTTCTGTGGGCTACCTATTCAGAAGTCCTATACCACTTGTAGGTCTTTACAGGGTTAGCAAAATCAAAATAATTTATTTCAATTGAACCCATTATAGGTATTTTTGAATTATCAGGAGTAGTAGTTAGTCAAAGTCAGAAGCTAGTTGCCTGTTCCAATAAGTAGAATCTGTGGAGAAGAACAGGCAAGAAACTCGAAGGACACTCTTTTTCAACATGTTTTTTACATGTCTCTGGTTACATTGTTTATATGCGCAATTCCTATTGACTCCACATGGACAATTCAAAATTTTCTAAATGTAACATGAAAGTCAAATTCATATAACATTTTTACCTCTACTAATATATTAAATGACTACATGATACATTAATTGATTATCATTAATTGGACCTTACAAGAGGCATACGGCGTGACGTTAGACGTGAAAAAAGAAGTGTATCTGAGTATCCGTGTTTTAGAAAACACGATCTGGGTTTTAATATATTTATTCATATAGAAAACCTTTTGGTTTCTTGGTGTGTACGAAAGTCCGCCATCTATCTTTTTTTTTATATTATAGGGGGCAAACGAGCAGACGGGTCACCTAATGGTAAGTGACTACTGTCGCCCATGGACACCTGCAACAACTCTACAGTCACAAGTGCGTTGCCGGTCTTTCTATGTATGTCTTGGGCTGTGTAAAGAAGTGTTTACCGTGATGTCGAGGGTGGAGCGGAATTGGTCGGACCAGCTTAACGGGTTCCGGCCTCTACCCAGACCGAATTAAGAAAAAACTAATATTTGCACTATGCGGGGAATAGAACCCACATTGCAGTTGCACGTTCTACCGCCACATATATATCAACAATACCTAAATTATCGATTTGGTTAGTGATCTTACCGACCACATGCACAACTTTTGCAACTTGGAATGATTATAATTAGCCCCATTTGCTGTCAATATTTATTCGACCTCATTAAAGTTGTCCGAACTGGTACAAAAAGGTTATATTTATTTTAATTTTGCTGCATAAATTATAACTATGAAAAAAATTAAAACAAACCTCCTGGAGGAAAAAAAATTACTTAATAAATACTATTTTCCTCTAGCCATTAAAAATGACGTCACCTTTTGTAATGGTGACAGTATTTCAAAGGCTTCTTTGGCAGCAAACACATACCTTTGTTATTAAATGAGCTACACTGACACTAGTATAGTATAATGTATGTGAGTGTAGGTATTTTTTTATAATCCACTACGAATGTTAAGGTGCACATATATATAACAAAAATTACCTCTACTAATATATTAAATGACTACATGATACGTTAATTGATTATCATTTCTTCTAGCACTGCAGTATACAATCCATTCAAAAATAATTTTACCAATCAGCCTATTGCAGTTCTCTGCTGAAATATATCTTTCCTAATATGCGGCACATCTCTATTGCATTACCTTGATTATAACCTTTAAAAAAAAATCGGGCCCGCAGCAGGCCCGCAGAGGTAGATTTCGTGTTGTTTACTTTTTTGAAAATCTGCCTACCTGCCTCCCCCTTGGGGGGAATATCCCCCATTCACGAACTTAACCTTATTTTTGCCCTGTTGATTTGCCGTCCAAGTTTGAAAGCAATCGGTGCATAATTGCGACCTCTATCGTGCCGGTAAAATTGAGGTACATACATATATAAACTTTTTAACTGGCGGTTGTTTTGGGGTTTAGGGATCATAACTAGACCTCCTGCGAAGAATTTTTTGGAAAACTTGACAACTGGTACAAAACCAATAGGTAGACTTTTCTTCAAAATCTACCTAATATTAGTTTTGGATTGTAGCCTAAATAAAAGGCTTGTTATAAAAAATGCTTTTTATTTACTTATTAGCTGTTTGTATTTCAATTAAAAAGTACAAATTTTGAATCCCCACTTTTTAAATTTTCTGCCAGTGAAAAATATTTTCCTGAAAGGTTAGAACATGTGGTCTTGTGTGTTTTGTGTTTAGAGTAATAAAATCATCGTTTTGACATTCAGTTATTAAACTAAACATATGAAATGTTGTCGAAATGAATCGTTAAACCAACGAATGTCGTGTGCCCTATATAATATAAAGTCAGATAAAATGCTAAGGTCAAGGTGTGCGTAACTGTTACTAATTTACTCGTTTATTTGAAAATTTTCTAGATGTTTTTACTTGTTTCGAGAACGATTAAAGAGGCAGGCCGAAATTATTCATGCCTTTGTGTCTATTATGTAGTATGGACATAACAGTCACTTCCATTAGATAATATAAACGGTATGGAGTTTTTCACTTCTAAAAATTTATTATGAAACACATTTGCTTGCTGGGGCCTACTGTCATTGTTAAGTACTATTCGATCGAGGTACTAAACGAAAATGAAAAGTCTTATTCCCTACCTGAAAGACTACAAAAAGAAAGATTGTGTATAAAACGCAAACGAAGTAGCGCAGGTCAGCTGGTATAAATATAAATATTGTTCAGTCTACACCTTTGTCTTATCTTATTTCTTATAAATATACATTTTGCATTGCATTTTCCCCGTTTTCGTAACATTTGTCATTGATGCTCCGCTCCTATTGATTGTAGCATGACGTTATATAGCCTATAGCCTTTCTCCGTAAATGGGCAAACAAACACTAAAATAGTTTTTCTATTCGACCAAACAAACAAGCTCTCAAGCAAGTAAGAATAGTCGTTTAAATAAATTTGTAGAAAATAATTGATTGATTGGTTGGAGGCAAAACAGATAATATTAAATGGTATCTAACAGAAGCTAAACACTCGCTCATCAATTATAGGAAGTCAATCCCTCTTTGTATAAATGACGTCATCTGACACAGTTGTGAATTTTAAATTTGTTTAGCGTTACGTAACACCAGTGTTCATACCTCAACAACGCGGTCAAGAGCCTCTACCGACCCTAGTTATAATTCCGGCAGACTGTGAAAAATCTCAAGTGCGACCGAGTACGAATGATCTGACCCAAGAGGGTAGATGAAAAAAAGAAAACTTTGGTTCTTTTGAATTACTTTGTTAAGGTATATTTTATATCAAAAGGTCGGTTATATAAAATGTACTAGTAATATTAAAAAGACTCATGCCGCGTTCCAATAAAAAAGAAACGATTCGTTTTGCTTACGGACGGTAAAATTTCGTTGAATTTTCAACAAAAATTTTACCGTCCATTTGCAAACCTAATATTTTTAGGGTTCCATACCTCGAAAGGAAAAAACGGAACCCTTATAGGATCACTTTGTTGTCCGTCCGTCCGAAGGTCTGTCTGTCTGTCAAGACCCTTTTTCTCAGGAACGCGTAGAGGTATCAAGCTGAAATTTATATCAAATAATCAAGTCTATAATACCTTTAAGCTGTAACAAAATCAAACTTCTATGTCAACGCTATAAAAAAAAAACAGCAATTAAAGCCGCATATTTTCAAACTCGCAACTACAACAATGGCCTGTTGGTCTAGTGGTTAGTGACCCTGACTGCTGAGCCAGAGGTCGTGAGTTTGACTCCCACCTGAGTCTGGGTGTTCTTTGTGTCCGTTGTTTGTATGTTTGTAAAGTCCCCCGCGACACAGGAGTAATTCCTAATGCGGGGAGTTGTCTTTTTAAAAAAAAAAAAACTACTCGCAAGGAATCAAAACCTAGAGAGTACTTTCAGTCTACCTAGAATCTTGAAATTTGGCATAAAGTAATATTTTATAGCACATATAAAGGAAAAAAATCCGAAAACCTTAAATTTTTAGTTACATGACATTTTTGTCTGTGCGTCCGTCCGTCTGTCTGTCTGTCAATACCCTTTTTCTCAGGAACGCGTCTAGGTATCTAGCTGGAATTTATATAAAATACTCAGGTCTACCGTCCCTTAGAGTTGTGAAAAAATCAAACTTCTAAGCCAACGCAATCAAAATATACAGCCGTTTATGCTGCAAATTTTTAGTACATCATATAATAAAAATATTTTACAGAACCCTCGGTGCGGGAGTCCGACTCGTACTTGGCCGGTTTTTTTGTTTATTGGAATTCGGCATAAGTAAACTTTGACTGTATTTATATCAAAAGTTGTATGGGTAATTTAAAAAATCAGAAAACGTTTTATCTTTTCTAAAGAAATATCTTTACTTTCGCGACTGTGTTTGTATTGTGACAAATATTCGGTACAAATCGATTCCAATTTCATTTTTGTTAGAAACAATCTCACAACTATTGCTATAAACTATCAAAACCTCAAAATAAAAGTAACTGCTGTGTTGTTCGTACCTCAACCAGCACTCGATATTTGTTATGAACTTATAATGCATGCCTGTCCTTTTAACACCCTACTATTGTTAACCAACCAATAGCGTAGCACTACCGGTATAACTAGTCATAATATTGTCTATTAACTCATTATGATTAAATACTGAACTGTTTTGTCATCCATTATAGTGGGCAAAGTATAATAAATGACAAAACAGTTATTTTCAATAAAATATAATTATTTTTGTTTTTGAAGTGGCGATAACATTTTTGATTCTGAAACCATCAAGTATCGATAACAGCTGTCCCGCACTTTGATCTTTGTACCTTATACCGTTGTATAGTAAAATTTCCTTACACCCAATAAGAGGTTACCAGTCGGGCGTGTATAAACACTTGTAACGCTACAACTGTCATATCACCATCCAACCCTATCCAATCTCCGCAAAGGATCTCATTTCATAAAAGTGATATGATTTTCCCAAGGATAATAATAGACTGATCTATAAGACGGTTGTTATGTATATGGATTATGGATATGAAAGGCAATATGCTTTGTCAAATTGTGAAAATGAAATTATGTATTTCTAAACGTCAGAGCTTTATCGGCTGTGTATGTAATTTAAGCTCAGTAGATGAAGATTTTTTTGTTGCCAGCTGTTTCAAACAGCTCTAGGACACGTGTAAAAGGAACTGAAATTATCATTTACTACTTCATTGACAATTTCGTACCATGTTTTATGGTTATTATTATTCAGTCAGTTAATTTAATTTAACGAGGTACAATACAACTGGATTCTGCTCCAATTGGAGATATCCCACTTTTCTAGGATATTTACAGTTCAGAAAACCCAAGGTTTGACAAATAATTCAGTAGTAGCGAGTCTAAGTATCTCAAATTTCTTTATTTTTCAGGTAATTTCTATATCTACAGGCAGTATGATTAAAGAAAAAGTATTAAATTAAGTGAAATAAAATAATTTAATCTGTAAAGAAGTAAAAGTTTTGTTATGCAATAGTTTTAAATACATACATACAATTTTATAGTACCAATTTATAAAAGCATATCAAATTTATAACGACGCAATAACAAATCTATAAAATTAAGCATTCTTGTAACGAGAAAGCCAAATATTATAGAATGATTGAGGATCCTCCCCAATAGGTGATACAGTACTGAATTACTATTAATTAATAATTTACTAGTTCTGGAAGGTATAGCGGTTATATGTTGTTTAAAAGATAGAGGTTTATCTTATATAATACCTAATTACTTAATGTCAGTTGTGTTATGAATAAGAGGGCAGTTGCAAGCGTGATGATTCGCGGTAATGTAACGGTTATGTGCATATAAATACGTATGGTTGTGATGTAAATGGGTTTGGTTTTACGCACACCAAATTTAATGAGTTTCGTCTTATCAGCGTACAGGGTGAGTAGGTTATGTTTAAGTCAATTATTTACGGTATTGAAACCACACTGTACATATTCGTGAACTTCTGTATCGGTATTTACTGAGAAAAGGAGCGCAGTGTCATCTGCATATAAAATAACTAGCTGACCTGGCACACGTTGTTTTGCCATATTAATTATTTCTAATGAATATTTTGGTAGTCAAATAAAAAATTACGAACTTATTGTGGGGATGGGGTCTATGACTGACAGAAGATTGGAGCGCTGTGGTCTATTGACGGCCTATAAAAATAACAAAACACCAACCATTCATTTTCTTAATTCAAAGTACTTCATTAACTTAACTGACATATTTAAAGTTTAACAGTGGGAGAGCCATGCTTCGGCACGTATGGGCCGGCTCGAAAGGAGTGATATCATGGCCTCACAGAAAACCGGCAGTGAAGCAATGCTTCGTTGTACTTCGCCAAGCGAGTGAGGTTTCCGGTGGCCCTAACCCTTCCCTCTCTCTATCTTCCCCCCTATCTCTCCATCTCCCCTCCTCTCCTATTCCCGTCTTAAAGGTCGGCAAGGCACTTGTGACTCTCGAGTTGCAGGTGCCCATGAGCGGCGGTAGTCACTTACCATCAGGTGACCCGTCTGCTCGTTAACCCCCTATTCCATAAAAAAAAATACAATTGATTATAACAATCGCACTTTCTATTTTCAATGGGTTAAATACTTTAAAAAAATTGTACCAATGAAAGTAAAATACTAATATCGATATTAAAAAACAGGTGTTGATCGTAGAGGGTTGAAAATTCAGGGTTGTATGTATTTTCTAATGCTGTATCATAAAAAAATAAAGAAAGCAAAATTTATATAAAAATAAAAAAAAAAATAGGGGACTACCCTTAACATTTAGGGGTATGAAAAATACATGTTGTCCTATTCCCATACCTACCCAATATGCACACAAATTTCATGAGAATCGGTCAAGCCGTTTCGGAGGAGTGTAATTACAAACACCGCGACACGAGAATTTTATTTGGGGGGTGCTTTCAAATCAGCGCTAATAACTTCACCTATTTTGACACATTGGTACCTAACCTGTAAATAGCCAGTGAGAGGTTTAAAATGTGTGCCTCTTATTCCTAAAGCATCCAGTTTCTTAAGAAGTATTTTGGTGGATATGGTATCAAAGACTTTTGCAAGGTCAAGGGAAATACCAATGACCTGTTTACGCTTCCCAAGCTCCTCTGAAATGAAGTTAGTTTATGTACTGTATCTGCTGTCGATAATTTAGGTCTGAAACCGAATTGCTCGTCGGAGAAGAGTCAGTTCTTTTCAAGGTAGGACACTAGTCTGTTGTTTATTAATTTCTATAGTATTTTGGAAATATCAGGTAAGGGGGAAATAGGTCTATTTTTTTTTTTTTTTTGTTATAGGGGGCAAACGAGCAGACGGGTCACCTGATGGTAAATGACTACCGCCGCCCATGGGCACCTGTAACTCAAGAGTCACAAGTGCGTTGCCGCCCTTCAAAGTGGGAGTAGGGTAAGAGGGAGAGGGGGCGGAGAGTGGGAATAGGGGAGAATGGAATTACAGGGGAGGAAAGGATGAGAATAGGGAATAGGGAAGAGGGAAGGGTTAGGGCCTCCGGTAACCTCACTCACGCGGCGGAAAGCAATGTAAACATTGTTTCACTGCCGGTTTTCTGTGAGGCCGTGGCACCGAGCGGAGTCGAGCCGGCCCATACGTACCGAAGCATGGCTCTACCACGTGGAGATCTCTAGCCTAGTCTATTCGTTACCACTTCTTTTTAAGGCTTTTTGGAAATATACCGTAAGAGAAACATACCTTAAAAATGTAAGGTAATGGAGGAACCAGAATATGCCTGAAAGCTTTTATTATATTAGTGCAGCTGTTATCTCACCCTGGTGCACAGTTTTTTTTTTTATAGTTAGTATAATTTTCTCCACTTCATTTTTGTCCGGCTTCAACATTACAAAAAAAAATCCGCTGTAAGACAGGTTAAAGGCGGTAATAATGAATCATTTTTATCTCTACCCCTTTGATTTTGGATGTTTTCTGCAAATATTTACAAAAAAGCTATTAATTATTATTAGCGCAAATCATTAGGGCGAATTTTTGTTTGATTTTACGATATCCGCAAAGGACACATTTTCAGCGCATCAGGTGAAGATTTCGACTATGACACATAGCAACTAAAATAGAAACTTAAAAATAACAAATGTCAACAGATTTAATTTAATAATTAATACCATGTCAATTAATGAGATATTCGACACACTGTATACCATAAAATTTTCAAGAATTTTGAGATAGATAATTTAGTTCTAATTCCGATGCTAAACGGACACGTCACACGATACATCAAGTAACGCAGCGAACAGTTTTATTTTTAGCAAGCTCAATATAATGTTCGATCGTAAAAACCCAGCTATCTATAAACTGTAGGAATGATTAATGGATTAGGATTTATTTTAATATATAGCGATCTAAAATGATTTTTGCTATTATAATTAAACCAAAAAATCTGCTGAAATGCTTGAGTGGGTTCATGTTGGTAATATGCTCTCTATGTTACTGTTGCTTGTTGTGTTTCATTACAAGTATCCGTTTTCAAAACGGTAGATTAACAGATTAGAAAGCATTAAGAAGTCTGAGTAGCAGCTCCTTCTATAGGGCCTAATAACTCAAATTTATGTCTGACATCCCATGCCTTCACATTATTAGTCCAACACACTTACTAACTCACTGCTAAATTAGTTTACACAACTTGCACATGTTTATTACGGTAAAAATATAAAATTAATTACTTTCGTAGACTTTGTGTATGAAACTAAAAAGTTTGCGACGCAATTAATATTGCATTTTCTTTTTTTGCTTTTGCTCGACTGAAAATTTCTAGTCATTGCGCTCCTTTTTTGTCATATGTATTTAGTTTAACTTTCACGGACTGATGCAGTCTCTAATTTCCGAGAGACTGCATTTGGGATGGAAACTCATACACAGTCAAAACGAACTTGTTAAATCAATACAAACGACAGCATGGCCATATTAAAAACTATGCAATATACATATCACTACTGATTAAACAAAGTACTTTTAATAGCTTGAAAGTTAATCTTAAGAACTCTTTCCAAGAAAAACAGAAAATTGTACGCACCTATTATTATGTTCACAAAAGTGTAATATATTTTTCTTGCCTAAAGCCAAATTGAGCGAAGGGTTTTTCAGCGTGTTCCACGAAAATTCTAATAATAATGCGTAATCTTGCATTTTGATCACGAACCATTATTATTTGGAAAACAAAATTCTACGTGTGTTCAAAATTGCATGAATTTTTTTTTGCATTTACTCCATTATCAGGGGTTTGTTGAACATCTTCATTCAGTTTGATGTCATACTTAATGATACCTTCTTATCACAACCTTAAATCCTTTCAGGTATCTATAAAAGAAAATGGAGCTTTGTATAAGTTCTTTGTATCTTCTACGTAGCTATCTACATTCACAACATATCTGGGACAGTTCTGTTCTGATTCTAGATGAGGTTACCATGCCAAACAAACACTTTGAATTTTTTTTCCTACATAACATATTTTAGCAGAATAATTAAAACATAAAAATTGACAAATTGTGTTTTAGTTTTTTTCTCACAAATGTAATTTTATCTTTTTAATATAATAATTGTTATTAACAAGTCTTTTTACCCTCGTATACTTTCCCTTTATAATTATAACGAGTGATTTTCTTTATTTATTATGTATATATAGTAGGGTAAGTGGTGTTTTCTTATATTTATTGTTTTTTTTTTTATGTGATAAGAGGCAAACGATCAGATGGATCACCTGATGGTAAGGGACTACCGTCGCCCATGCACACCTGTAACTCAAGAATCACAAAGTGCGTTGCCGGCCTTTAAGGTAGGAGAAGTGGAAGGGTGGGAATAGGTGAAGGGTATAGGGGAGTTAGGGCCTCCGGTAACCTCACTCATTCGGCGAAACACAACGAATTAATTGCTTTACGCCGGTTTTCTATGAGGCCGTGGCATCACTATGGTCGAGCCGACCAATGCGTGCCAGAGCATGGCTCTCCGACTAGCATTGTAATGTTTGCGTTGTTTTTAGATTTTTGTAAATTTTATTGCTTTATTAGTTGCATAAATCAATATGTTTTCTTAATACATTCCATATGATCAATTCATAATTTCTATTACTCGTGTTTCACAGAACACATCGGATCTGTTTTTGTGATAATTAAGTTTTGTTTTGTAAATTTGAGCTTAGGTACAAGTATAATCACGGAGTAAGGGAAACATAGATTTTTGTAAATAATAAAATCCATATAAAACAGAAAATAACGGTCAAATTAATATAAACGATCATATTGAAGTTGTTGTTTGACGTCTAAATAATAGCATTTAAAAAAAAAATCATTATATTTAAATAAGGAGAGTGCACTATTTCAAAGATTTCTGCGCCTCCGATATTTTCACATACTTAAAAAATGCAATGAGCTTATGCATTTATTGGAAGTAATCTATTTAATTTCAGCAGCTATCTATTGCGTAGATACACATAATTCGATATTCGATAAAAATACAAATTCATTACCAGGGTGTGTTTTGTATATCAGCATTATATAGATAAGGTTCCGTTCGGACACAACTATTACACAAAGCTTTAACTTATTTGTGAAAAATATATTTTTGAGAGAATAACTCCTAAATTTAGCAAAGGTTTAAAGTAAAAAAAAAAGGAAGCGAGGAGCAAACCGTTCCTAGAGTGGAGACAGTGAATTAGTAAACGGAACACTTGAGAAAGGTAGCTGGGACATATTGTGTGCGGAAGTCGTAGGACCGGATGCTCTGGGGTATGGCACACATTGGGAGAACCCTATGTCCAGCAGTAGACAGCAATAGGCTGATGAATTGGATTGGAAAATGAAAAACAATCGTGAAAACATTTGACATCTAAATAATAGCGTATGGAAATAAATTTATATAGGTACAGTGCATCTGTTTTAAAGATTACTGCACCTCCGATATTTTTACATACATTAGTTTAATACATGTGAATTTAGGATTTGGACACGAAAGAGGGAGCACGCGTTGATAATACCGTATAGTCAGCATGTCTACGAAAAAGAAGCTCGGGTCATGATGGAAGTCATGTACATATGTTTATTTGTACAATGCTAATCATGAAGTATTAAGTACTACCATTATAACTACCGTTGTCATTGTTTTACCTTAAATTATAAAAACCACCCGTTCCTCCCGCTATAATCAATTTTTGTTTACTTTTGCGTTCTTAAAAGTCATAATAAGGTCATGGTAGTAAAAATATTTATTCTTCCTAATGTACCTAGTATATCTGACAATACGATAACTTCGATCATTGGTTTACAAAATCGTCTTCAATCAAATGAACTTTGACATAATGCAAATAAATATAGACATAACTTACGTAGGTACAAGATGTTATTATCAAATGTAATTATATTAGTAAAGACTGGTAAACAAAGTTCGTATTTAAGTTTTTCGTCTACATGTTTCAGACATGAATTATTCGTACTAAGAAAATTGGCCCTGCTACTAATCTAACTAGGTTTTTTTACAGCAATGGGACTAAACTACCTTGTGACATCAGAAAAAAAACCTTTCACTATAAAGAAGATTCAAATACTGATTCGAATTTCAAAAGTGTGTATGTTCAAGATATTGACGAGTTCCTCATTACCTCATTAGAATGATCAACGCTGACCGAACTAATAGATACATTTCTCGCTCATGTTTAGGTGTGTCTAAGCTGTATCGCAGACATAAATTAAAGTAATGGTATATATTATAGAGGTAGATGTAGATAAATAAAGTCAATAATTATTTATTTCTAAAAGCGAGCAAATAAACCTCAATATATTGAAATACAATGCTAACCGCAAACCTCCGTAGTGGTTTATCACGGGTTAATCGCAAGGGACACGCCAGTCAATCCACTAAATTAGCATGTCGTGTGCAGATACGCTTTACAAACGTTCACATGGGTCCAAATCTATACCTAATGATTCATACAGATTTATATAGTTGAAATAAATAAATAAACATTCATTGAGGTACTACTAAATAAATTATATTACCATGGATACATATTTTCCTAAAAAACGCGTCAAATAGTAGCACTCGATAGTTCCACAAACTTTATGTGCATGCATTTAATATGACATTGTAATAATAAACCAGACTATACAATGATTTTTCCTTCACTTCCCAGATCTACTAAACCAAGATTTTCAAGTGAAACTTTAATTTAAGGTTGAAGATTTATTTAATGTATCATTTTAGGATTTTTGATGGAAATAAACAGTGTACTCATAAATACTACCCGTTAAGTTTTATACTAATTGAGTTCGAATTCATTGGTCGGAGCTAAACATCAAACAGACTTCTGTGTATTTATCTACAGCTGAAGAATGCGGTATTGTGAATAAGTTAATATACCCCCACCTTCTTTATGTTTAAGTTGCCTATATTTTTTGTTTAGTTTCTCATAAAATAGTTTAAAAATTTAAATGCCTACATATTGTTTATGTCTTAACAAATATGAACCAAACTAATATAAACCAAAACTTATTTAACATTTTCGATGTCTCGACATTTTATTACCTACTAACTTTGGCATACGGCTATCCTTGTTTTCCATAATATTATTATTCAAAAAAATAAACTAAATAAGTTAAGAGGGTTCGAGGATAACTTTCCGCATCGGATAGTATTGCTCAACGCGTTTGAGCAGTGACCCTAGTGACCCTCTCGTATCTCCAACCATCTGAAAATTATATGACTATCTTGTTATGTATACATACATACATGATTTGAAGTTAACAAGAAAAATCAAGTTTGTTTCATTTGAAAATGTAATAGACCTATGAATAGAATTTTAAATTAAATACCTAAATTACAACTTCTAGAACAAGGGCCCTAAATATCTCTCTTATTCTACATCTTGGTTTTTTTAAACTTAAACATCTCTCAATGGTTTAACAATTACTTAAAGGACAAATCCATGTATAACAGCAACGAATAAAATCTTTCCATGTTTCCATGCAACTTAGGCATAAAATTCAACTCTCGTAAAAACGAGGCTTGCTTGAGAATAGATTGCATAGTATAAGGGACTTTTTATAACATCGAGTTTATAAAATAAAAGTAAAACTACTTTCTAGTGACTTCGTTAAATTTATATTTTGTGTAAAGGGTAACTTCACTCGCTAAAGCTTTTAGCCACGTCAAGGAACATCGTTAAACAAATTTTGCTTTTAACTTGTATAAAATCAACATAGCAATGACTTTATAAGTGAAGGAAAGCTTTAAAGTTAAAACTAATTCTACTATCATAGAAAATGGTGAATTAATTATAAGATTGAGAGTAAGCGTCATTTCAACCCCATCAATTTATTCAAAATTGTGATGATCCTATATATTATTTAAAATTTATACACGTAGGCTAAAATTTGCAATAAAAAGTATTAATTAAAGTGAAATAAATGCTATCCTATCTCTCAAGTACGACTAAACTGCACACAGCAAATGGTTCATTAGCTTAGGATGTAATTTTTTTTTTTTTAGAAAAGACAACACCCGCATCAGGAATTACTCCTGTGTCGCGGGGGACTTACAAATATACAAACAACGGACACAAAGGATACCCAGACTCGGGTGGGAATCGAACCCACGACCTACGGCATAACAGTCAGGGTCACTAACCACTAGGCCAATAGGTCAGTCATGGCGGGCAAACAACGTGACATGAAATTTTTATATCTATAGAAGATGAATGAAAACAACCTTATTATTCAGCTTTGTGTTTTAGTTCCGAAATTCACATAACATTATGTTTAGGTTCAACAAACGTTTTGCAGAATTTGGAGCTTTTGGACAAAATTGATAGGGTTTTTTAAACCTAGTCTACGTAAAATTTACGCATTGTCGGTTTCGAAATTCTAGTTTAGTTAAGTTGCTAAAATGAAATAAAGTTATTCGGTAGATGATTAGAGTTATCTATGGATGCGAACTGGGGAAGACGGGGATAGTTAGCGCACCTAGCGCCGCGCAATTTGCCCAGCAGTGGACGGCGATAGGCTGATGATAAGGTGCTGACCTGTTTAGAACAGAGTTTAGCAGCCTTTTGTGTTCAGTCTGCGGTAAGTAAGGAGAAATAAATCAGGAAAATTTAAGCACCTGCATTCATTGATTTTGAAGTACCTTATTTTCAGTTTGTTTTTTAACTTCCTCAAACTTCGTTTTACTCACATATCAATCGACTTAGAGTTAAGGATTAACCCTGACTAATTGCGATAATCACAGAGAATGTGCTTAAAAGGAGCACTCGCCAGCAAAGAAGCTTATTTGATGCGAAATAATGATTGAGCCATCAGGAGGTATAATCCTCCTTCATGAGCAAAACACGAGTCGAAGTATAATTACGTGTAAGCGGAACACTGCACGTTACGGTTTTAATCTCCTCCTTTCGCTTAACAACTCGCTTATTCACTGATATTACATTATACACGATAATGTATTAAAAGTCAACAATCTGTAGTCGACAACAATAATTAAAGATTTATTTGTTCGCATGTGTTTTATAACAAGAGAAATGCAGTGGAATAACAGAGTAATTATTTCGCAATTCTATTTGTTTCTTTTCAGTGTAGGTAGGCTAGGTATGTTATGAGGATGTAAAAATGTAGTTTAACGTTGTGTCAAAGTAATCATACATTTACAAGAGTGGCAGATAATAACACAATTTTGGCATTATTGATCCCGTTATATACACTATTGACATGCACGCTCTTAAAAAGTAACCCATATAATAGTAACGTCTTTTAAAATAATAGTCAAGGAGAGAGGAAGATAAGTTAAAAGAAGAAGTTAATATTGTTAGTTTGATCATGGTTTTCTATTGAGCTCACCGGCATACTTTTATGTGTGGAATATAAAAGAAATAATCCAATAAGAAATAGATGTGTAGAAACAAACCTAACTGATTCATTATCTGTATTCTATTCTTATATGTACTTAGAAATGGAGAAGGCATCATTTTATTATTTGGCGCTGACTCAAAATTAATTTGTATAAAATTTTATAGTTTTAGGTTTATTTATTTTTTTGCTTTTTAGTTCTTTCCGTCGGTTTTTATTAAAAAGTTTTTATTTTATGTCTTTTTGTGGTTTGCGTCATCTTTTATATTCATATTATTTAGTAATGTTAGTAAATTTAATTTTAGATAATTTATATAAAAGTTATTGTTAAAATTAATACAGATGTCTTATATAATTAACATAAATTAATTAACCAACGACTTTTAATACGCAAATGCGCTAAAATGATACACTACGTTGACTGTGACGCATTTTCTGGCTTCGTAGTACGCAGACGCAAAGACAAAGTTTATAGGAAACACTGTATACTTGTATTCTATCTCATTTTCTCGCTGGCTAAATCCTATTTATGAATATGTTTGTCTCTTTTTCGTGTCGCTTTTTTGTTTTATCGCAATTTTCTAATCACAACGATTCTAAAGAAGTTTCACTTTGTGCATTACATACGAATTGAGAACCTCCTTTTTCTTCGTCGGTTAAAAATGAAATATAAAAATACAAAAGCAAGTAGAATTCCTCTCAACGTATAAACTTATCAACCAAACTCTGATTATACCTGTCAATTCAAAAGTTTATCGGACTACTGACAATATTAATTTCAACATTTTGCAATAATTTTTGGGTACTTCACGGCCAGAAATGGATTAATCTCCTTGTCATAGTTTAACCTTTTAAGACCAAATAAGTATTTGGTATACGGTTCGACGGTACGGTGTATATATAAGGTACTTGCTTCTTTTAATTCCCAGTCAGTTTCGAGGTTCTTTGAAAAATAAAACTTTAATAAAGGCTAATAATGCAACTGCAAAGTAAATAATTATTAACACTTTTCAGCAGTGGGCAGTGCTGGGTACAGATAGCCCTGTACTAATTTGTACGCTATTATAGCCTTCCTTAGGCTAAAATTATATTCATTCTTCTGGGCTCCGTTCGCCCTCAAGTAACTGGTTAATGTATTAATCATCGGTTTAGTTACGGTATATTTTTTATCAATTTGAACCTGCTTTGAAATCTTTGATTTAAAGAACTTGCCCTAACATTTTCAGTTATGTTTTTGGTTTGATTTCTGATATGTTTTTTTTTATCCTTTTTGTGGAACATAGGTTTCACAAAGATCTTACTATATATAAGTGTTGATGCACTATGTCCTACTAAATAAGTCCAGTGGTCGGCGTAGGTAGTGCCATTTAGGATGAATAATTTCAAATGTTATATTAACATGGATATACCCCGAGATTCCTGCATTTTAAAATTCGAGTCGATTCAAGTTCGAGTTCACTTAGTTAGACTTCCCTCTGAACTTAACTCTAGGAAATTTGTTTTTATAATTATATGTACAGTGCCTACCCTTATACTGAAGCGGTTTTAATGCTCATCTTTGTGAACTGTTTTAAACTGTACACCGTGTACGTAAATTAATATAATAAAAAGAGTGTTGAGGATTTTTAGAGGTTAGCTATATACAAAGAAATCAAAGTATTAATCAACATTTATTTAACAAAAAGTACAATTTGTCAACATATAAATTATCTTAAATTTAACACAAATTAAATAAAAATAATTAATGTACTATACAAAATCACTACATATTATAAAACAAAGTCCCCCGCCGCGTTTGTCTGTCTAAAAAAAACTACTGAACGGATTTTCATGCGGTTTTCACTAATAGACAGAGTGATTCATAAGGAAGGTTTAAGTGTTGTATTTGTACCCGTGCGAAGCCGGACGGGTTACTAGTATAATATAAAAGCGATAAGATATAATGACTGAACTACGTATATTTTATGAGAACATAATTACTAGGTAAATTTAATCCATCTCTTTTTAGAATCGCATATTTCCTCATTTTTTGAATAAAAACAAATAACTATAATTTTTTGATTATTTTCTACCTTCAACAAATTTCTGTTTACATTCAGAATTAACTTATAAATAAAAAAAGAACGTTCGTATAATGAAGTCTGATGTGTCGTAAGAACCCCATTTTTATAGCATACACTTTTTATTTAAAAATTGAAAGATTTTATTATTTTAAATTCAAGAGTAAAACTCCCGCTTTGATGTTTTTATTAGTTTTTTAAATGTTATAAAATGATTCTATTTTAATAACATATTATATAGTAACAAAGTGGAGAATTGAGGAGTGCGAATTAAACATATTTACCTAATTAGTACAATGTAAAAATAAGGATTTTAACCGATTTCCGACGATGTTTATGAACGAAAACAAACCACGTCGGCATGTTTTATTTAAATATATTGGTATTGGTATTGGTATAGGGCTCTGTTTCCGCATTTATACTCATGGGCGGTCCATTATGCGTTCGAATAAGCTGACTAGTTGAGCCAGCCTAGCTCCTTCCAGATGCACAGAAGCCTCCTGGGGCATTCACAGGCTTCTAGGAGCGACCTCGCACCCGCGAGGACACGTGCCCGTTGTGTGGCCATTTAAATGTATTTTATATGTGTAATTTTCCACAAAAACAATTTATTAATTTTTAGTTAGTATGGTGACAATTAACAATTACTCAATTGTTAATTTTTAATTGTCTTTAGAATTGCCCAACACTGGTGCTATCTAACGTAATAAGATTATTAGCTTTTTAATCTGAATATTTAAACATTCCATGTGATGTGTGATGTTCGTTCACGCTAATCTCCGAAACTACTCAACAGGTTTAATGAAATTTTGTAAATGTAATGATGGTTTTTTTGCAAAATACAACGCCAGTGGAGCAGCGGGAATAAGCTAGTATTAGTTTAGATTTACACGATTATGATCCATTGTAAACAATATTTAGTATAAGAAATGTTAAAATCGCGAAACATTAAAAACGGTGTTTGTATACGAGTAGTAATGAGTCGTAACCCTATTTGGTTAGTTTTTATGAAACTGGTATTCTAATTATAAAAACTAGGTATATATAGTTACAAAAGTAGACACTTTTAGGGTGCGGATTTCTGAATTTATACATCGATAATATTTGATCGAAGTTGAATCTTTAGAATCCCGGGATTTTGAAATGAGAGGGTTTGTCCACGTTATGCCACGATGGACGAATCCCACCAAATGGCACTACCTACGCCCGACCACTGTACATAACAAATGGTGTACATGTGTAATGATATACCAGACAACTCAACCCAGTTGGTGGATTTTAAGGTTATCCTTTACTTTTGTAAACCACATTTCCTGCGAATAAATTTCATTTCATTTCATTTCATTTTGATAAACCCTAGCTCTGTACTAAATTTAATGTTTCTATGTGGCCTAGAAATATGAAATCGATTTCTGATGATCGGTCAGTCAATCAGCCAATCACCAGCAAAATTGATGATTTTCATTACTCGTTGGAGTTCTGGCATACGGTGTAGGAAGAAGGCTCTTACGCTGTAAATAAAATTTTATTTCAATAGTTTCATCCAGTCCTGAATTAGATGGGGGAAAGCGCCTCGTTTAATTGTTGTATTAAATTTATCTCTGGAATGCTTCAGGTTCGAAAACTTGCCCGCGCACTGTCGTGTGACTAGATAATACACTGCATGCAATATATGTACACAACATCTCATAGTTAAATTGCTCTGCCGATACTGCGAACTTAAACTTGATCGAACATGCATAGAAAGTTCTTAAGCGAGCACTTCCCTAGACCCAGAGATCACGAAAACTGTTCAAGAATCTTACAAGCTACTACTACTAGATTATAATATAACATCCAGGAAACTATGCAAGTATTCGGTTTGTTAAGAAGTTATTACGTTACGTTAAGAAGTTGTAGGGCGCTACATTAGTTTTGTCATATGCAAACTAGAAATCATAATAGTGTGATTTGAAGTCATATCTATAACTTCACAAGTAAAAAATAAATGAAAATGGGGGGGTTCTCTCGTTATGGCATTCGTGTAATTATATTGTAAAACTTTAAGCGTGACATAACTAAACAAAAATGTTTGGAGGAAATGAGTAGTACACTGAAGGAAACTTGTCCATCTCTAAGGACCATAGAACGGTGGTATATTCAATTCAATCGAGGCAATTTTAACTTCGAGGATGATGCAACCTGATCATTGAACAAAATTATTGGAGGAAGAATAAAATGAAGTCCACTAACTATTCATCTTATTCTTCACGACCATCTGAAAGTACGGAAACTTTGTTCACTATGGGTACACTTGACGACTGATGCGCTGATGGATCAGCGTGTTACTTAGTCTCGTGTTATTTAAAAAAAACTTAAAGACGGCCATCTAACTACGTTATTTGGAGTGTTCCTTGTATCTGGCTGTTATATTTCGAGGTCCCTAGTAAATCCCAGAGTAAAGTGTGGTTGTTCGAAAATGAACCACCGCAGACATCTGTGAAAATATCCCGATCCGTAAAAAATATAATGGTTGCTATATTTTTTACTAAGAGATTTATATTGCCTACGATTGCGCTTGATAAAGGGAATGTTTACCTCAAGGTTTACAAGCCTTAAAAAATTAACGACAAACTTAAGATTCGATACTCGGCTTTTGTATCAAGATAACGCCCCTGCACATCGAACCGGCAAAACTACGGATAATTTACACAAAACTGGAATAAAATTGCTGCCACTGAGATTTAGCACTATCAGACTTTTTATTATTCCTTTATGTAAAACAACTGAAGTGACCCAAGTTTTTGAGCGACGAAGAGCTTATAGGAGCTTTTGAGAAGATACGCGGCTCTATTCCAGAGGAATATTGGAGCAATGTGTTAATACCAGGTTTACATGCACGAAGAGCTGTGTTGCCAGTAGAGACTACTTCAACAAAAGAAATTGCACAAAGTAGGACAAAATCTATGTAGCACCCTAATAATTACACATTAAGCCTTTCTCGTAAGATTACCCATCTTCACATTTATTTATGAAGATTAAGCAAAAAGAAAATATTCTACACACCTTGTATATTTCAAGATTTGGTTTTATTTAAAAACTAGCTATTACCCGCATAGAAAACAAATATATTTTGACCACCAGAATAACTCACTCAACCTATATATCTCTCTAGCAGCAAAAAATAAAAACGCTCACATAAAGTTACAGAAGCTCTTAGACTCCTTTAATACGTTCTTAGTTAACGTGTTCTATCTATAAACTAGTTCCTTGTCAAATTTCAGGTTTTTAGTACAAATAACCAAGGAGTCTTATATACTTAAACTTGCGAAAGCCATCAGACCTCTTTAATCCGGCCCTCTCGCAAAATCAACAAAATTTTAAGCTGACGTGCCCTATCTATAAGCTACAACTCTGCTAAATATCAGGTCCCTAGTACAAGAAAACAAGGATTGTGACATAAATATTCGAGAGCCCTTAGACCTCCTTAATTCGGCCCTGTCGCAAAATCTTTTACTTGGTTCAAGCCACAGGTAAACCTTCTTCTCTATAATTTTGTTAAAAACCCTGATGACCGTACTTTTTGGTTAAATACGAGTATGTTTCTAAGCCGATATGATCTCGCTATAAACTACCTTTCTGCCAAATTTCAGGTCACTAGTACAAAAAACCAACGTATTCCCCATAAACTTGCGAGAACCGAATCCGACCCTGTCACAAAATCCGTTCTGAGCTGACGTCTCCTATGTAGTCATTAACTACCTCACTGCCAAATTTCATCATCATAGGTCAAGCAGTTTTCCAGATTTAATAATAATAATATATAACCTTGTGACTGTGGAATTACCGTACTACAGGTACGTACCAGTGCCCGACCCAGTTCTTAAAAATGGTCATGTAACATTGTACTGAGATCGGTCTATTATTATCACTGACAGGACTATTGTTGCTAATAAGCCTGATATAGTGGTATTAGACTGATTAGAGCTTCTTCATCTCACGTTGTGGGTCTGGTGACCAATCACACACCGCAATTGGCACCACAGTTACATGTTGATGAAATTGTGGATAGTGAAGCTATATCTGTAAGTACCCAATACAACGAAAGGTTAAGGAGCGCCTTGGAGGATGCGATTCTGGAATACCGGTTTGTGAACCACATTAATAGACCCCATTTACCCAGTTTGCCTATTCATAGACGAAATATAGCGCTGGTGTGTGCTCTGGATTCGTTATTGTCCGACTATTTAGACAATAGCGAAGATCTTAGTGATACGCACTCTATTCTCTACTGTGCGGCTGTCGCAGCTGGTCGAATAGCAGGAGTACATTTCTCTGTAAATGCCGCTACTACTCGACCCATACCTGATGTGCCAGCCTGGCAGTGTAGAATCGAGCGTCGTATTGCTGAGGCCAGGACACTCATCGGTAAGCTAATCTGCTTTAGATCGGGTAACACGCGGCCGAGAGTGATGCGCTTTGTGAAACAGGCATTCTTGGGGACTGACATTAGTCCTCAACAACATATGTCATGTGTCACAGAGCGCATAGACTTTCTAAAGCAGAAAGTTTATGCATGGGCAAATAGGATTCGAAGATACAAAAAACGAACAGATCGGTATAATCAGAATCGTATGTGTTCAAAGAAATGAGAGGTGGGTTTACCGAAAATGGGAACAATCGGATCCCTGTGTGAGTGACGGGCATTTCCCAGATGATGATGCTACAAATACATTTTGGCGTAACATCTGGTCGGTGCCTGTCACTCATTCAGAAGGTGATTGGATACGAGATGTAGGGCGCTCATGCGAGTCTATACAAGTAATGGAACCAATTTCCATAGCCACAGGTGACGTAACTTGTGCAGTCCAGCCATTATCAAACACGAAATCGGCTGGACCAGACGGACTGCACAACTTTTGGCTGAAATGGTTCCGAAGCTCGCATGCTCGTTTGGCATCTCAGTTCCAAGCAGCATTGGATTCCGGTTCATTACCCCATTTTTTGACAACTGGCGTGACCCACTTACTCTATAAATCTGGTAGTGCCATGGATCCCAAAAATTATAGACCAATTACATGCCTTCCAACTATGTATAAGCTTCTAACATCTATTCTGAGACTCAAAATTACTACACATTTAAATAAAAATTCGATCATATCTATTTCTCAGAATGGATGTAGAAGACCCGTGGCACTAAAAAGCTCCTCATCATGGATATGGCCATTAGCCAACAGGTACGTCGTCACCGTAAGAATCTGGCGACATGTTGGATAGACTATAAGAAGGCCTTTGATTCGGTTCCACATACATGGCTTCTGAGAGTGCTAAAGTTGTATAAAATTGATACAACTCTTTGCACTTTTTTGAAGTCATGTATGGGGTAGTGGAGAACGGCACTTTGCTATCCAGGATGTCTGCAGATTGCGGCAAACGATGTACTAATAAAGATCGAGCGGGGTATATTTCAAGGTGATAGTTTGAGTCCCTTGTGGTTCTGCCTAACTTTGAATCTTCTCAGTACGCTGTTAGAGGGTTCAGGGCTAGGCTATAGGTTGCAGAAAGACGATCGAGTTATATCTCACCTTCTGTACATGGATGATTTGAAACTTATTGCCCCCACTAATTTGCAATTGACAGCGTTACTGAAGGTGACTGAAAACTTTAGTAACGCTATCAAGATGGAATTTGGTGTGGACAAATGTGCAGTCATGCATGTAAAGAAAGGCGTGATAGTAGAATCTGAAGGAGTCGAACTTTCAGATTCAACAAAACTCAGATCTCTGTCTGCCACTGAAAGCTACAAGTATCTAGGTATATCACAGTCATTGGGAATACCTGAATCTCATATGAAACAAGCGCTGCAGGAGCGCTTCTTTGGCCGCCTGAAAAAAGTTCTTAAAAGTCTTTTATCAGGGGGTAACAAAATGCGTGCCTGCAACGGTTGGGTCATGCCGGTTCTGATATATTCCTTTGGTATACTTAGATGGACTCAAACCGAATTGGATGCTCTTGATAGGAGAGTCCGTACACTGCTGACTGCATTACGAATGCACCACCCACGTTCATCGGTAATGACGTTGTATATCCCGCGAAAGTTTGGGGGTAGTGGACTCTCAAACATTAAGACCCTACACAATCGCGAGATATACAACCTTAGAGAATATTTTCTTCATACTCACGATGGAGTGCATCGTAGTGTGGTCGCAGTGGACAACGGACTCACTCCGCTCACTCTGGCTAAAGAGAACTGGCGCAAGCCTGTAGTACCTAGTACTAATGATCGCAGGGAGGTATGGAAGGGCAAAGAACTTCATGGTCGTTTTTATCGGGCCCTAAATGGTCCTGATATAGACTTTAAAGCGTCTACATCTTGGCTACGGTTTGGTAATCTTTTTGGAGAAACCGAAGGTTTTGTCTTTGCAATTATGGACGAAGTTATTATGACGAATAACTATCGGAAATATATCGTGAAAGATGGTACGGTGGACATCTGTCGGGCATGCCACCGTCCCGGTGAAACTATCAGGCATATTATTTCTGGTTGTTCTCGTCTTGCCAACGGTGAATATTTGCACAGACACAACCAAGTGGCCAGGATATGTGCCCGACCCAGTTCTCGAAAATGGTCGTGCCACATTGTATTGGGATCGGTCTATCATCACTGACAGAACTATTGTTGCCAATAAACCTGACATTGTCTTGATAGATCGATTAGAGCGCCGCGCAATGATTATCGATATTGCTGTTCCTCATGACGATAACCTCGTGAAAGTTGAAAAAGAAAAACAAATCAAATATTTGGATTTGTCTCACGAGATTGTCGATATGTGGAATGTCGATTCGGCGATCATTGTTTCGATTGTCGTATCTGCTCATGGATTGATAGCCAAAAGCCTAGACCAACACCTTAAGAGGCTCGCATTAGACGGCTGGATCAAGGGACTGATGCAGAAGGCAGTTCTTCTCGATACGGCCCGTATAGTGAGGAGGTTCCTGTCTTTGGAGCCCTAACCACCGGTGTCTTGGTCCCTGTACCCGATGTCGGTGGTATACTATTTTCTATATTTTTAAATGTATTTTTGATATAATCTGAATGTATTTAAAAATGTAATTTATATGTATATTGAAATGAATAAAGAGAATAATAATAATAAAACGTTTATTTTCAGATTTTAAATCCATAGGTATATAGTATAGAGGTAAGTGATGTCGTAAGAGTCAGCATTAGAAATAACATTTTATCATATATATATATATATATATATATATATATATATATATATATATATATATATCAGACTACATGAAATCATTTAGCAACAAAGTAAATAACAATTTTTATAAGTAAAAATAAAATAAATTATCACTGAAAATACATGCATGTCACAAATTAATATCATAATTAAGTGCTAATACACTTATTTTGTCATGTCATATTATAGAACACTGAATTTTAAAAATAAAATAATATAAATTTAGTCCTGTCCTGTTATTATCCTAATCCACTTACATTGAATTGGACAGTCTGTTCGAGAGGCAATCATTTTTAGGATGCTGTTGCTACTGTCTCTCATACGCCTTAACAATGAAACCACTTTTTTACGTATAATAGCGTGATAGCCATCCGTATGTGCTTCGGCAAACATTAGAGACGCACTGCAGTGGGAGGTAGCCGCATCAGCATTCTAAAAATGTTATTGTATTGAACACGTAAGACACTGGCGGCCCGACGGGTATGACTTACCCATAAACTGCTCGAGTAAAATGATTGGCAATATGCCTTAAACAGCGTGATTTTTACCTCAGCAGAGCATCGAGCAAATCTACGGGCAATCATATTCCCTCGGACCGCCAGGGCCCTACGCTCACGCTCCAGATCGGCGTCATCAGACAGTTCGTTATTGACTATGTGTCCCAAGTATTTAAAACTGGTTACCACTTGTAGCTTTTCCCCGTATAGCCTAATCGGCGGAGAACACCCGGGTACACTGAGCTTTCCTTTGAAGAGCAGTACTTTGATTTTATCTGCATTGTACGTGAGATCGTGTTCCCCCGCGTACGACTCGCAAATCGCCAGTAATCTACGCACTGCACCCACCGATGGTCCCAGCAGCACCATATCGTCCGCGTAGCTTATATTATTGACGCACACATTATCAATATGACAACCGGTATGAGTGCTGCTGAGCTCACCGATTAGGTCATTTATATATAGATTAAATAGAAGAGGAGAGGTCAATCCACCCTGCCTAACCCCGCATTCCATGCCATATGGATCAGACAAAGTTCCCGCCCATCTCACCTGATTCCGCTGGCAGCGATACCATTCCTTTAGGAGGACTATAATTTCCACCGGCACCCCCGCTTTGCCGAGTTTGCCCCAAAGCTTGTCATATAGTACGGTATCAAACGCTTTTGATAAATCTAGGAAACACGCGTAAACCGGTGTTTTCCTGTCCGTATAGTCCGTATAATCCTGACAGCCTGTTTAAGACACAATATCGCACTTTCTGTAGAAAGCCCACTTCTGAAACCAAACTGGGCATCGTGCAGTTTTATGTGTTGGCTGAGAATGTCATTAAGCAGGCTGTCAAGTACCTTGGCTATTATAGTCGCAAGTGAGATAGGCCGATAGTTTCTCCCGTCCGATATATCCCCGGTTCTATTATTTATAACAGGCAGTACTATGGTTTTGGTAAGCTCCTCCGGCAGGTATCCGTGGCAACTCACACAAAGATTATAAAATAAGGAGAGGACACTCGGCAAATGAACACCAGCATGCCTAAGGTGCTCGATGCTGCGACCATCATGACCAGGTGACTTGCCTCTTTGCATTCGATTGATAGCCCCTCTAACATCTTTGGCAGTGAAAATTATATTCCTTTTTTTTGGGATAGTCCCAACATCAGACGACCAAGACACACCTGTATCATGCTTTGGTCTTACCCTGAAATGCTCACTGAATAAGTTAGCAATCCTATAGTGATTACTAACATCATTTACACTCACAGGAAGGCGAGGTTTTTGGCTCATACTTCCCGTTTCTTTCCAAAACTGTGAGAAATTGTTAACAGAATGATGAGAGGCAATCACACCCATTTTTATTTGATCCTGTCTATCCTGACACCATTTCAACTCATGTCATCATATGTCTGACCATAATTCGGTTTACCCTCTTTCATCCAGGTCAAAAACCTAAGCCTGGCCTCCCTATGGTAACTTGCAACATATTTTGTCCACCCCGCAATATAACCACCTCTCCTCCGCCTATCCGATCTTTTGCGCGTACTTATCGCTGCCTCCGATAATATGGTAACCAGTCTCTGATACATATCATTTAACAGTAATGTGTGTTCTCCACTGGAGCACATTCCATCACAACATTCACTCATTTCATTTGGAAAATGAATTTCGCGTAATTTACTGTGACATAATTTCTGATAGAAATAATGCAATTTATATGTTTTATAAATGTGAATAAAGAGAATAATAATATATCTCTTTATTGTACACCAAAATAATTTTAAACACACAGCAATGTTTTGTGGTAGCTACAAATTGGCGGCCTTATCGCACTGAGGCAATCTCTTACAGACGACCATGGGATGTAGCGAACATAGGAAATCGATTTAAAGGCAGTGTGTGTGCGCTCAGTAGGTATATTATACAAGTTAAATAAAGATAAAGTATCTTATATATAGTGTAAGAATATACATACAAGAGAGCAATAGACAAATAAATACATAACCAAATAAAGGTATGGGGATTCACATATAAATCGGATAAAACATACCAATATAGGATACTGGACTACATTAAGTTAAATAAGAAGGCAAATAGGCAATTATGATATGTTGATATCACCCAGGTAATGTTCTTTTACCAGTTTCTTAAAAGCAGGTAGTGACTGTGCACGTCTTATTGTCAAAGGCAGGCTATTAACCGAACGGCCTGGACACCTTTCTATACCTTTATTGATGTATTAACGTGTTTTCTTTAACATGCGACATAATATCAGTTTTATTAAATGACATGTTTGAACATGACATTCAATAAAACTGATATTAGTTACTACACATGAGCCCTGAGTATTATTCCACCTGTCTGTTACTTAGGTACTAGTTGTATGCTTAGCTACGCTTGTAACCCACTTTTATTGTGAAGCAGAACTTAAAGTGTCATGCATAATATGCATAATAAAACTGTTTTATTCCTTCTTACTATTCACTTTTTCGTTGAGTCATACTCAACAAGTGTTATAAACATGTCAGTTAAAAAGTTTATGATTATATCTTTACAAGTTCTTAGTCCTTTAAACAAGTATTCCAACAGCCTACGTTCGAATAAATAGCACCTATAGAGGTTGTTTTGTTTCTGATGTGGGAGAGCCATGCTTTGGCACGTATCGACCGGAGTGAACCACGGCTTCTCAGAAAACCAGCAGTGACGTAATGCTTGCATTGGTTTTTTACTGATCGAATGAGGTTACCGGAGGCTCTAACCCTTCCCTCTCCCCCTCTCCTCTCCTACACACTTCCCCTTCCCCCCTTCATCTACACCCACCTTAAAGGCTGGCAACGCACACTTGACTCGTGAGTATTGAGCTTCAGGTGCCTATGTCATTACCATCAGTGGTAGTCATTTACCATTAGGTGACCCGTCTGCTCTTTTGCCCCCTATCCATAAAAAAATACTGTCAGTCGTAGGACTGCACGTCAGAAGTGAAAAGATAACTTACATATACACACACAAACAAACATCTGTATACACGTATCTCAGCGTGACGGTCACACGAGTTCAATGCTTTTCCCGAATATCAAAGGTGCCTTACGTGCTTAGAGAAGTTTTCACTTCAAATAAATCTACAATTATGAAGTTAATAAGGATAGTTCTAATTTATTTTTTTTCAGGTAACGTACCTACAATAATTTTCATTCATGACAAAAGTGTGACTATAAATTGTCCCATCATGTAACTAAACTGATTATTTATTATTTAATACAGTATAAAACAATTATGTTAACGACGTAACATTCGATTCAATTAGAACGCATAACGAAAGTTAGTTTACCGTAAATCGATTTGGGGACATATTTAATGTATGGGGCTTTGTTAGTGTTGAATTTATAAAAAAATAAACAATCACCATTATCTAAATTGCCATTTAAAGTAACTGCAAATGTTTATTTTTAGTAGATAGGTAAACCAGCATGCGAAACACGAATACATTTAATGAGGCCGAGTTTACACGGTTTTTCATTTATTATATCTATTTTTTGGTTCGCGATTTCTTTTGATGTATTTTATTTTCTTTGTCCTTTTACCTTTAATATTGAGTTCTACCCTAAAAGGCACTTTTCAATTCCTCAAGGTCCAATCTTCGTTTATAAAATAATTTAAGCATGTTTTCGCAGTGTAATTGTAATTATAATTTTCTTTTTTTTTCTTTTAAAAAAAGACAACTCCCGCATTAGGAAATACTCCTGTGTCGCGGGAGACTTTACAAACATACAAACAACGGACACAAAAAACACCCAGACTCAGATGGGAATCGGACCCACGACCTCTGGCTCAGCAGTCAGGGTCACTAACCACTAGACCAACAGGCCAGTCAAATGTAATGTAATTACAATAAAACACTGTCTTTTAAAGGATCTTTGCATTAATAGCAGCAGCAATTTTCACAAAACAAATTTGTGGTTCGACGGTTCCACTATTTACACGCGTTTTATCAAAAATCAACATGGACCAAGGCATCATTACATGTTTAATTTGTTCATATCATCTTTGACCTTTAATATTGCGTTCGTTCCGTTCCGATATGATGGTAATATATACTATTCATCTTAAGCGTGAGTCTAATTTTAATTTCGACAGTCTTACAAAACCGACACATTTCTCATTCTCGTTGCTCAAGTTGATTATAAGCCCCAAGCGTCACATCTCTCAAATCGACTATGTGGAGCTCTAATAGTACTACTGGGAATGTCAAAAAAAATACTTTTTTAATCCGAATAACAAATCATAAGTATTGAATAGGCATATATATTATATAAGGATCGATTATGAAATTAATGAGTTATTGGCAACGTGCAGCGTTTCAGACTGTGATAGTGACATACCTAAATTAAAACCTCAAGTTCTTGTTAACTTCACAAACATCTATTCCTAATATCAATAAACAAAAACAGTTTTTGAACAGTATTCTTATAATTTTTATCAGATATATAGTCAAATATATAAATACTTTACTATTTAATATGCAAAATGTGTTATTAAAATACGTAAACAAAACGAGTAAGTTGGGTCGCGTTGGGTGAACGTAACGAACGTTACGTTACGTCGGATAAAATTGAGTACATGAAGAGCGCATTCCATTCTGTTTCATAACATTTTTCTCGTTCTTAAATTTTTTAATGTGTATGTTCTACTAATATGTTTCTACTACGACTGACCGACCTCTCATTTGCATTCATGGGTTTGTATACATAAACCCATAATAAAAAAGGACTACTATGGACGCTCTCTTTTGAAAAACGTTAGATGGAAAATAACTCTCTTAGCTATTTGTATCCCTGTATAATGTTATTAAATGAAAAACAATATTTAATGAAAAAATACCTATAAATAATACACACACATACATTAAACAATGCTTTTACAAGTCTGCAACATTACCAAAAATAGAAAATAATACACTGATTTCCAAAACACGATTATTATTAATCACCGTGAGCATTATCCGTGACACTATACTCGTTGAGGTATATTGCAAAGTCAATCAAAAGCGTTATATGGAAAGTTTTATGGTTAGTTAGATATGTGTATACGCGACAGTTTACTACACCTAGCACATTATCATACAGGTATTATTTATAACGTATATAAAAGTAATATTACTCGGTAATATAACCTCGCTATATTGCTTCCTTACCTAGTGTTATTATCATACTCTCGTCCACTCTTCGTATAAATTACATTATTTTATAAACCTCTAAACATTTATTCGAAAGCTATGGAAGGCCACCTTTTATCTTCAGTACTTTTCAATTTCAAATCACCCCACACAACGCACCTATTTTATTTAATTAAGGAGATAGTGCGGCCATTTTATGTCTCCATTATCAGATCTTACAAACTACTTAAGGCTGTAGTACTTATCGAGACAAATCGAATCACTCCAAACACTATGGGAAAACTTATCGATTTACATTTGCGAAATGAAGCAGAGCATTCACTTTTAGAATAAGAATGATAAGCATTCCGTAAACACTAAGAATAGACGTAAATTAGTTTGCTCGTACTACCGCTTACAGAAATTGTAAAACGCTTTCGCAAAACTCGGTGTGCCACTTGTCTTGATTCATCATTGCGAAATATGGGTTTTAAAGTAGGTCGTGGTTTTTCATTAAAAGTAGCCTGAATATTCTCACAACATGTGGTTTTTCTTAGGTTAGACTGTTAGGACTTGACTAGTGTCCTCAAATTATATTATAGTTTTACACCATCGGATGAAGGTGAGCGCTGTAAGGTGAACGCTGTAGGTAACTTTGTAAGATCAATATTAACTTATTGTTTTCAACAAATTTTGTGACGGCAAAACCATATTAAAAACAATCTCACCACTATTGCTATAAACTATCAAATTCACTAAATATCGGTAACTGATATGATGTTCGTACCTCGTACTCAAGTGATTGGTATCAATTTATAATGTATGCCTAGCCTTATATCACCCTATCATTATGAACCGACCAATAGCGTAGCGCTACCGGAATAACTAGTCATAATAATGTCTATTAACTCATATTTATGAAATAGTAAACTGTTTTACTATAGTTTGCCCCTATTTTTAATAAAATAAATACAAGTTTTTAAGTGGCGATAACAATCACTCCTAATACAAGTATTTAGCTTTGCGGAGGGGGTATTAAGAATACCCACTACATATTAATATTTGTGCCACGTTACTAGTTATTAAAAAAAAATATAATTGAACTACTATAATGTGAACTGTTTTAGTACTGGTTATGAATATAAAAATATTCTTGTACATACTTACTTAACTTTTCTAAAATTCACAAATCAATCATTCAGAAATTAGGTTTGATAAGGTATGAATTGTTAGTATGGGGTAACGGTACAGCATTAACTCCATATATTATGTGAGATCGTTCCAGGTGTATCTTGTTGCCCATATTTAAAAAAAAAATCCTTAGCGTGACGTGTCGGTACATCGTGGAGGTAGACATATTTATATAACAGCACCGTCAAATATTTAAGCAAGTGAAAGATGTCACCAGAAGAAATACCATCAGAAATGCAAAAGACTTGTGTTGAAGGTTCCTCGAATGACTATATTTAAAAAAAAATGTTACTTGATGTGCGTTAGTCTTTAATTACTATAATTATAATTTAAAAACTGCACGGATGGAGCAATGGTTTAAGTGGTCACCTCGCCACTACGCCGCGCCGAGTGTTGAGGGTTCGAATCCTACACGGGACAAAAATTTGTGTGATCCACAATAGTTGTCCCGAGTCTGGGTGTTCTTTGTGTCCGTTGTTTGAATGTTTGTGAAGCCCCGCGACATAGGATTATTCCTAATGCGGGAGTTGTCTTTTTATAAAAAAAAAAAAATCTCAATACTCTTTAAAGTCATCATCATCTTCCTGACCTTCTCCCAATTTTCTTTTGGGTCGACGCAAATTGTATAATTGCAAAAGGGTTTTGGTTGGTTTAAATTTGTTTAGTTTGATTTATAAACTATTTAAAAAGTTAGTCTTAAATAAATTTATCCCAGTCCTGAAAATTTGTTTAATTAATAATACATTTTATTTGGTTAAAGAGTTTTTGAATTTTAGAAACGTTGCATGTACGATTACTAAAAAAAAAATATGATCAATACATTGATATATGGCTATAAAAATAATATATCTAAGTCATTTTTAATAAATGTTAATGTTTTATGGCAAAGTGGGCCTGTTTGTGGCAAAGTGGACTTAGGTATACTAAACTTGTAACACCACATTATTTACCACCCCATTTAAAGCAAATACATAATTTCAATGTTCTATCAGTCTGCTATTTCAGCTGACCTTTTCAGCCTAGCCTCATTCCTATGATGGACCTACCAAACCCAAATAAGGCCTCTCCATCCATCACTCAAATCGGTATGTAATTTTCAAATGTACCGGGCCTCTCCCAGGTACTGAAACTGATAAAACAAAGGCATAAAGTAAACATAAAACCTAACCTTCAAATTTACTTCTTACGTCAATCGTGTCTAAAAATGGAGAAGTCTGTTTGTAGTCGAGTAGGTAGTTTAGATATTTATTACTTTATATACAACGCGTATGGCGTAGAAGTGAAAGGCACTACCTTAGTTAATGCTATTCATATTTTACTTTCATGGTCGAATGATTTCAGATTCTTTCACAGCAGAGCTAAGAAACTCTTCATATTGTATAATTAAAATAATTTCAGACATTGTTGAAATCAGGTGGCAGTTTCCTCAGATTTGGTCAATCACACATCATAACAGAAGTACAAAACTAACCAAAAAATATTTTGCAGTAAACTTTTGTGTCTGTATTGTGTAACATAAAGTTTAAACTATTGTAATTTGTCATAGAAGGAGAATTGCCTTTACAAAAATAGTGAAGACCATAAAATAACTTATTAATGTTCTTGAAGAAATTAAGTCCGCTCAATTAGACCAAACTGATATATGACAACTGATACTGATGAATACTATTTAAAAATGATCAGATATTCAGTACATGATAGAGTCACTCAATGACGCCAAAAAAAAATGGTAGGCTTAGAAATGAACCTATCCAAAATAATGTTGATGACCAACAGTACAACCAACAGACCAACAGTTGGTGGCGAGCCTCTCAAGTATACAGACAACTACAAATACCTGGGTAAACAAATTAACTTTGATCTGAAGGAGCGCAGGACACAGTTAACGTGGAACAAATACTAGGTGCCGAAGGCATATTAAAAAGCAGCATGCCAATTAATATTAAAACAAGGTACTAAACTCGTGGCTTATACCGTGCCTAACGTATGCTTGCCAGACGTTGTAATTTACCAACAAATCCGAGGATAAAGTAATTTCATGCCAACAAGGAATAGAGCGCAGTATGATGAATAATAAAAAAAAATACAAAAAATAAGACACTTAATAAGACGCATCACCAAGGCAAAGGATGGATTGGTATATGCTGAATCATTAAATGGAAGGGGGCCGCATATGTAGCACGCCTACGAGACCAGAGGAGATGGACCAAAAAGGTGACCACATGGGCAGGTCCACAAGGCAAAAGAAGGAGAGGTAGACCTGTAGCTATTTGGGAAGATGAGCTATCTATAAGTAGCAAAATCTAGAGAGGACTGGCTATCTTTGGAAGAGGCTTTGATAACTAAATAGTACAATATATTCAACATACAATTAATTAAAATGTATGTACAATCTAAACTAACAACTAAATTTAAGAACTAGCCTTAATTACTAACAAAAATTTATCAAACATAGAATTTAAATTTTCTTTTGTAATCTGAAACTAAATAAAAGGCTTTTTATTTTATTTATTTACTATTGTTTATAAAAATACAAAACGGTGATCGTAATTCCTTATCTATTTTGACAAAACGTGACTGATCTCACCCGTGACGTGATTATCTAACACCCGGTATTATTAGATTAGCGCATATCGTCAGTAGCCGGTTAATGGAAAGCTTAACTCTTTATCTGTAGTATTAGATAACATTTTAGATAAAATTGTTTATTATTTCCCAATGAGAACTCACGTGTAGAATGCTTGCACTGTATGATGACTGTATGACCTTAGTTACGAATAAAAATGTTATGTATAGAACATTTTAAAATCAGACAAGAACCGCTGAGATGTAACTTCAAACTAGTGTATTTCTAGGCTATAAGGTCATCAATTGCACATTATTGACGCTTTATAAGAGCAACTATGTTCGTACCGCATCTACGTATTTAGTTAACGAACAGTGTCAGTTTTAGTGACGAATGTTATTATTATATATATAGTTATTAATTTGAGAGGGTATGTGTTAAAGCAAGTCTGGTTACCATAGTACAGGCTCTGCCTAGTTTGGGATCAGACGGCCGTGTGTGAGATGTGTGGAGTTATTATTACTATAGTTATTATTAATTATGTCTAAAAAGCTTACAACAATTCTTTTTTAACGGATGAAAAAACTGAGGACGTCCTCACGTCAACCCATTTATATTAGTGTTGGAGTTTAGTTAGACTTACAAGTTATTTTTAGCTTTTCATTTCCTGTCTTCTTTCTTCGGTGTAATTTTTCGTTAAAAGGTTTTTTTACATTTCCCAAAAGAGAATAGTAAATGAATATTAGTTAATTTATTTTAATTTTGACACCAGAGACCTTTGTGAAAGAATAATAGACGGTTTCCTAAATTGCTTCATCATAATTAATTTGCTTAATTTTACGAGAGTAATAGGGAATATGCATGTATTTTATTTTTATCTTTTATTGACTTGTTACATCATTCTATCTAATAAAAAATATAAATAACCTTGGCGATGTTCAAATTAATTTTTAAAATAACATTGAAAACATCGATAAAATTTGATCTGTTTGAACGCCGCCATATTTCGCGGGCCTTGGATGACGTCACGTTCCACGCTTAGTGTTTGTTTCATAAACTTACTTGCAGTGTTACAGTAATTTTATACCGATTTCCAGTTGTTATTACTATTTATTGTAATTAATAGACGATGGATAAAGTTATAAAACCATTTTATAGGTATTGCCTTGTCCCTAAGTGTAAAAACACTATAAGAAGTACACCCGATACAGTATTTTTTCCTGTACAAAATAATAATGTAAAATACGAAAACAATGGTGTACATCAATGAGAAGTGATGAAGTATCTTCAATATCGTGCTTATATTGTTGTGAAGATCACTTTAATGTAAGTATATTACAATTTAATTGCTAGTATAGTGTGAATTAGTCAGCAGTAATTTGTGTTTGTTTTAAATATCAAGAAAGAAAGAAAGAAAATGAATTTATTTAGTAAAACAAGGCATACAACTTATTTCTATAAAATATCATGTCTAAAAGACTAGTGAATGAAAATGAAAAATGAAAAAGTGTTTATTCCCAGCAAATACACATTTTAGAGACAGCCAACAAACTGCTCTGTAGTTTGGCAGAAGTAAATTCTGCCAAACTACAGAGCAGTTTGTTGGCAGATGTAGCTCCCATTAAATAATATCACTTCATAATTTCTCTTGTTAATTATCTACACTTTTTCATATTAATTAAATTACAATTCAAAGTTTTAAATCTTAAATAACAGTAATATTGAATAACAAAATAAAAGTAACAATAATTAAATAATAATAATTAGTGAATACAGATTGGCAAAATTATATTTCGTATTAAATTATATATACATAATATATACTTAAGCACCAGAAGCTTGTGTTTGTATCATTAATCCCAAATTATACTTATGTCAAGTTTTCGCAGACTACATTTAGGAGAAACTTTATTATTTTATATTTAAATGATCGTTTTGAATTACATTCAATATCTACAGGAAGACTGTTGTAAATGGTTGGAACTAGATATTTGGTACATCTTTGACCATAATAATTACTGTAATTGGGCACCTCAAATGTCTTACCATGTTTTACACTTCTAGGTCTTAGGTGTGTTGTACGGAGTTTGTAATCTTCACGATCATAGTGTTCTAATGCTACTAATAGCACTAATTTCTCATGTACTGGCAGTATTTTACATTCGCAGAACAATGCCTCATAATTAGTATTTTTACATCGTATTTTTGTTTTATTGTCTACTAGTAACTTCATATATCTGATTTGTAATGCTTTTATTTTGTCCAAGTAAGTTTTAAACGTCCGTCCGTAGCATGCCAGTCCATAAGAAAGTAGTGAATCTACCAGTGCATAGTATACTACATATAAAGTGGCCCTGTCCAGTACGGCACTGAGGTGGTGGAACTTTACAAGAACAGAACGTAATTTGTCACATAGTTGTGCTATGTGCGTTTTCCACGAGAAGTTGGTATCTATAATTAAACCCAGGTACTTGTACTCCTCCACCACCTCAATAGCTTCACAGTCACACTCGCTCACTCTGCCGTCCCACTCACTGTGCAGGCATTCATACGTGTGTCCCACGATGCGCGGAGACCGCCCGATACTTTTGTGGTAGGGTGAGCGTATATGCATACATTTAGTTTTGTTGTTATTTATGACTATTCCGTTATCGTGTGCCCACTTTATGATATTTGTGAAATCTGTTTGAATATTACTTTCTATTACATTTAGGTCCCTATCAGCATACACTAGACAAGTATCATCTGCATACATATATATACAACAGCTTTGCACCACGTTACTCATGCTATTAACGTGCATGATGTACCCGACGGGACCGAACACGGAACCGGTGGGCACTCCACAAGTGACATGCTCGGCCCCGCCAGTCACACCATTAATCCTAGTTCGCAGCGTTCTGCCCGTGAGGTAAGCGCGGAGCCACCTGTTAAGTGGCCCCGCGACCCCACACTCCTCCATGGCTTGAAGCAGCTGGTGGTGTTCAAGAGTGTCAAAATCTTTTTTGAAATCCACGTAGACCACCACCACCTGCTTCCGCTGGTCTAAACACTCATTAATATCGTCACAAAACTGTGCCAGGGCTGTAGCAGTGCTCCGGGCCCGTCGAAAACCATGTTGGGCACTTGATAGTACATTATTGTTTTCTAGGAAAGTACTTATTTGATGTACAATGAATTTTTCCACAATTTTATTTATTATTGACAAAATAGCTATAGGTCTATAGTTTGAATAGTCTGTGTGAATGCCCTGCTTAAAAATGGGTCTTATCAGTGCTGTTTTTAGTTGAGTTGAGTTGAGGGTATTGACCTTTTTCGATACATAGATTGATAAATAAGGCTATTACAGGACTCAGTTTACTTTTTAAGTACTTTATCTCACTTACCCTTATATTATCTACCCCTTCAGACTTTTCACTACTTAACATGTTTATAATTTTAGCAACATCTTCTGAGCAGGCTTTTTGAAACCTCATTGATACTTGTCTATCGTTTACATAACTAGATCTGTCCAGAAATTTATGTCCGCATACATGCTTTGTCTCTAATATGTCTTTAGTAAATGTTATAGAAAAGGTATTGCATATATTAGTTACGCTGTCTGTATTACCTAAGTACTTTAATATAATATTGTCTAAACTATTTTTCTCCCTACCTACCCATGAATTAATTTTGCCCCAGATTTTTCTAATATTCTTGTTACAATTTTTAATTTCTTCCTGACGGTATTTATTTTTAGCCTGATATATATATATATTTATTTGTTCTATTTCTATACTTATTATATTGAATTCTTAAGTTCATATCATTTGGCTTTAATTTCCATTTTTGAAAAAGTTTATCTCTAGTATAAATCATGTTTTTTATTGTTTCTGTGATCCATGGCTTACTCTTTCTTTTGTTACGTACAGTTATTTGTACTTTTGCGTTATCATAAGCATTACAAAAATGTTTATATATTGTGTTATACAAATTGACAGGGCATTGACAGTTTAATAGTTCACTCCACGTAATACTTTCTAATAATGTAGTAACCTTTTTATTACTTATAACAGTCAAATGGGATTGTTTATTACTCACAGTTACAGGAACCACTGTCAAAGCACACACCGATAATATAGTGATCTGATAATTTACAATTTAACACATACGCAGACGCACTACACTGGATTCGAACCCACGCATGATCAACACAAGTTCGCGTCACTATACCGTTGTAGACCTCCTCTCGCGTGACGTCGTTGATGGCACATTCCATCCCTACCTCACTCATGTTGTTTTTGTATAGAATGGTTGCGCTGCCGCCGGCGGTTCTATTCAGCAAATCTATGTTCATATCACCAATCATTATTATTTCACAGTCTCGCGGGATTCCTGATAGCAGTTTATGTACTGCTTCAACAAATCCTTGTATATTCGTTTTTGGCGGTCTGTATGTGACCAAAATATGAATAACTCTCCCTCCGTCTAGAAATAACTGACCATGGATCATCTCACAATAAATACAGTTAATTATTTTTGCAGTGAAGTTTAGGGTATTCTTGAAATATAGCAATATTCCACCTCCCTTTTTTGTTTCTCTTGTAGTAATGTATGTATTATATCCCTGTATGTTATACAAACACAATTCCTGTTTTTGTATGTTAATTTCTGTCAGTGCAATAAATTCCAATTTCTCTATACAACTATTCAATAATACTTGCAACTGGTTAAAGTTTTTTCTCAATGATCTAATATTTAAATGTATAATTTTTTTTTTTTTTTTTTTTTTTTTTTTTTTTTTTTTTTTTTTTTTTTTTGGTGACGAGGTGGAAGATCCTCATGGATGTCCTCCGCCCTTGGGGGGGCGAAGGGGTCTGTCGGACTCTTACCGACTAAAAACCACCCCGGTGTTCCGCTAC
The DNA here is from genome assembly GCA_949752705.1 of Callimorpha dominula. Taxonomy (NCBI): domain Eukaryota; kingdom Metazoa; phylum Arthropoda; class Insecta; order Lepidoptera; family Erebidae; genus Callimorpha; species Callimorpha dominula. The sequence continues at coordinate 7,862,637 of OX457005.1, forward strand.
TTGCCTATGATAGGGGGAGCGAGTATCGCGATTGCATTCTTCCGCAACCCCCGATAGGCATTGACCCGTCTCACCCTAGACGGATCCCGTCACCCGGTGCGACTATCACCCGTCGGCCGCACTCCTCTGAGAGCGCACGCGGAACACTGCGCGCTGCCTCTCGGGCCTGTATCTGTTCGGACGACGACTTCCCCAAAAGTTCGCCGTCCGCAGGCCGCTTCCTAAGGTGGCCGGAGATCGTTAAACACCCTCCGGCGCCCGGTACGTCTGCTGCGGGTAGATAGAGTCGGATTCCGCTCTCTCTCCCGTTCCGCCGCCTCCTTTGCGGACATCACCTCCTCGCAGAAAGAGGCGACGGCGTTCCATGCACTCTCGCTCCGAACCATGGCCAGAAACACGGTTGGGAGCGAGAGACTACCCGCAGCACCAACTGCCACGACGAGATCACAGCGCTGACTAGCCCAGGCTGGGCATTCCGCCAGCGTGTGAAGCGCCGTGTCCTCGGGGCAGTCACCACAATGGTGGCACCGAGACGTCGGCTCCCGGCCGATCCGACACAAGTACTTTCCGAAACAACCGTGCCCGGAAAGCACCTGCGTCATCCGGAAGGTGAGGGCTCCGTGCCCTCTCTCCAGCCAAATGTATAATATTCAGTCTACTATTAGTATGTGTTATTTCCTCTTGCCAACTGTTTACGCATCTAAAGTTGATATACTTAATATTAGGTTTTATTTGTAAGCTTTGGTCGTCGAATTTTAATATAAGTTTTAGTCTATATGGAAGAACCTCACTTTCATAGCAGGCGTATTATTTCCCGCTTATGTATATGCTTATGTCACTTAGTGTACGTATCGCTCGTATTTTTTTATCATTTGGGTCCTCTTTTTTTATTAAAACTTTATTGTTCTGAATCCATATGTACTTATATGTCGATTTAAGCTCATTTTTAGCTGTCCATAAGAGGTTACGCATATACTTGGTTAAATCTTCATTGATGTAGATTCGTTGTTTATTTCCATTCGAAAAAATATCTTCATTGTTTAGGTGATGAGTTTTTCTTGTTGCTAGCCACTTGTCGCGAGTCATTCGCGTGTTCAGGGTGATTAGGATCGGCCGTGGTTTCATCCTTCGATTTTCACGGTGTTTATTTTCAATGGATGGGGTGTCTGACGACGTTATAGCGGTTTGTGAAACGGTTTTTTTATTTTCTTCTCCTACCCTCCTTGCCTCACATATTAAACTCTGATCCATCCCAAGTTTTCTGGCTATAATTTTCACTTTATCCTCAAGAACTTCATTTTGCTCCTCGTCTAACCCAAATACTTCCACGTTCTTTTCTCTTTCACGTATCTCCAAATATGTAATTCTCTCTTCAAGCGCTTTATTAACTGTCTCTAAATGAACGTTTTTATTCTCCAATGATTTTAATTTTTTGTCCATCTTTTCTTTCTCTTCTATCAGCTCTTGATACTTTTCGGCATAGAAACTGATGTCCTCAGACATGGATTCCAGCGTTTTTTTCATAACCAACACTATTGCCAATTTCTCGTTGACCTCTGCTAAGAGTTTCTCCGGGGTGGTTCTCGTTATGTCGACTTCTATCGCTGATCGGCAGGTATTCATAGCTTGACACTCATCACATTTGCCGGTGGTCATAAAGGCATCAATTTTTGCTGCACACTTTGTGTGATATGTACCCTTACATTCACCAATACAATGTCTTAAATTGTCACTTTTTACCCTTGCCAAGGACACTTGACACAACTTGCACTGTACCATCGCGGATCGGCTCTTAGTGTTGTAGGAACAGTTGGTTAAAATGTACTAATAATCTAGTTCACTTTTTTGTATCGTAGTTGCGCGCGTGCGTAATTAACAGGTGCCGCGACCGTGCGGGGGAGCGCGCCGGACAGTGTAGTTCTCAAACTTAATCTAGAGTGAGGTCAGGTGATATAGACAATAATCTGTGGTATGTTGAGTGAGTTGTTGACGTGGCGTGCTGACGTATCATAGACCACGTTTATTAAATAGGTTAAAAGTAGTTATAATTTTATACACAATTAGTGTTTTACTAGAAGGCAACTTGCTTGTCTACTTAAACTAGGTAACAAAAGTCCAATAAAACTTCATGAATATAACTAACTATACATATGTAACCTATCCTTTAGATTATAATATAACAAGTATTATAATAATTACCTTGCGGCTTTCACTTTACCTCACCTCACTTGCACCTTTAACCTCAGCGGACGTAAAATCTGGATTTGATGCAAAATATATAGCCATCATGAATCCACCTATTTTCGGTAGATTGTCCGATTGTGCTTTGACAAAACTCATCATTCAGTCATTGTTTTAGATGATTTCTAATATCACTAGAATGTTTAAATTGCACTAGCTAAGAGCAAAAACCACAGGAACACCTATCTTTCTCCGTAACACTACGACTAAAGGCGCCGATAAATGACAGAACGTGGAATGTCACGTCATGTTTTGTTTCGACCAATGGTGAAGCGTTTTGCAAAGTTGAATTTTGTGCCCTCATTTTGCATATTTTAATTAATATTTTGCAATTAAACACGAACTAAATAAGAAAATATTAGTTTAGGCATAATATCTGGACAGTAAAAATTCAAGGGAAAATTAATCAAGTAAATTTAAACAACACGCATATTCCCTATTAGGTATGTAGTAAGAGCTACCTGTCACTTTGAATAATTGTCATTTTGAACTAAATTCAAAAGGCAATGTCCAGCTAAAATCTTTTTTGTCTAAGATGTATTTTATTGTGATGAAATTTTATTTAAAAATAGAACGGCGTTTATTAAAAAAATAATACAATTTATAGTCTGTTCAGGAATTAAACGGGCACTTGCCGTGAACTCTCGTTTGTTGCCCGATCAATACCATGTCTTCAGAATATACTATGCCATAAGTGAGGTCAATGTTTCGAAGGTTGACTGCTTGGTGATATTCATGCTGTTTATTTTGAATGTTGTACAAAATAATACGAATGTCGTTTTTACTAAAGCATAGTGGTTAAATCAGATCAAGGGAATTTTTCTATGTCTTGACGAACGGAAATACACATTCCTTCTTAGATGTGTAATTTGTTTAGTTCAAACACAACACAAGGTTTTCTGGAACTTATAGTAACTTGAAATTATGTTCCCAATTGTGTAGCTTCTATAGAAATTGTAATATCCTAAAATTTTCTAACACAGTAGATTTCCGGTGACCCTGCTGATGACTGCAGCACTACGAGCTTGTTGTGTTTTTAGTGATTAACTGACTGAGATAGGGCTTAACATCTCTTGCTTATCGTTAGTGCTTCCAGCACCAGTATCCTTGTTTGTCCCCCAATTTTGGATGTAAAATGCTCTTCAATCCTTATCTCTCAGAACGTAATGAACATTCGCGGTTTTCAACTTCCAGTCATGTTTTACGAAATACTGAAGTGAATCAGGTATATTCAAAACGCCAAACCTTGACGGAGCTTAACTTTTGAGGTCGCTTGCTCGTGGAGATTTAATAAGCACCCGTCTTTGTAAAGTGAGACGTCGATTGTTTATTGAAGGAAGGATCAGGGGCAAGTGGAACTTATTTTAACTGATTTATTGAGGAATGTTCTTGCCGTGGGGCAATCATAATCAACAGTAACGATATACGCATAAAATATAATTTTGTTGAGTTATTTAATTTCAAACTTTTATTGAAATATTTTGATTCGTTTTGATCGTATAGTCAAGCAATGTCAATTGTATCGATCGTGTACACTAGAGTACCCGTGACTTGTTTGGCGACTCTTTCAACAGACATTTTTTATAAATAGACAGAGTATCATACCACTTAGTTTTTAGTATGGGTTACATTATTATAGGAATGTCGACTTTGTGTTTAAATCATTTCATTTCTATAAATAGAAACTTTATTTAAGCACAAAGAAAAGAAAATATTTTTATTTCAAAATATATGTAGTAATTGAGTATCTAAGTGTAGTAATTAAAACCATTATAAATTGTTTGGATCTCTATATAATTACATAAATAAACTTTCAAATTAATTTAGAGCTTAATAGCATATTTGGGCTGAACAGATGTTATTCCACGGTTGTGGTCTACGACCCCGACAGCTTTTGGTACACCGTGGATACACAGAGTTTCTCAAAGCTAGTAGGTATTTCTTGCAATCTTAGCTTAGGTAGCTTTTGCCTGCGGCTTTTTTTGCGTTAAAGCAAGAACAGTATTTTTTCTGGATAAAAGGTATTCTATGTACTTTTCTTTACGACTAACATTTAATAAAAAAAAATTCATGATGACTAGTTGAGGAGTTTATGCATGTAAGCATAAAAAACAAATACACAAACAAAGCAACAAATAAACTCGCACTCGAATCGAACATACTAAAAGATAAAGATTTACTATAAATACAGCAGCAACAGTAATAATGTCATATCTATATAATTTTCAATTATGGATATTGGCCTGCAAATGTAAACAATGTAACGGCTGAACTACTGTTCTGAAGCAGGAAATGAATACAACTCATAATATTTAGCATACCAGAACGATGATAAACGTTTGTAGACTGCACAATAGTTTGGCATAACTACGTATGTGGGTAAATATATACTACGAAAGTGTTTGCATATTATACATAAATCGGATCCAAATCGATAATTTTCTGCAAACATCGGACTGTTAAACCCTTTTATACACCCAGAATTAAATAAACGTGGTTACGCTGTACGTCTACATCCATTCTGAAAACTTATTCAAAGCGAGATCAGGTCAATGCATCCCATGGGTATCATGTATCTAGAAATTCAAAGCTATCTCAATATTGAAGCAGTTCGTATTTTATACTTTATTTATGCACAATAGCGTTAAACGTGGTAAATGAAGTCGGTCCTATTCGATCATATGGATTAACTTGATAAAGGCTTGTACTAATTGAACTGGAATTGGCATTGCCATTCAACGTGGCAATGCTGTTTGATTTCTTGGATGATGTAGAGGAATTTCCCAGTTTTCTTTTTTCATCAAGGCTAGTAACGTGTGTGTAGTGGATTGGCAAGCTTGCACCTTTACAGTACATCTGGTGTATCGAAAATGTGGGTTTGCTAACTTAAAAATCAACTCTTGGCATATTGTTTGAAGTCGAATATTTTTACCAACTTTATCAATTCAATATGGTTGATCATTAATAAAATCAATAGACGTGTAGAATGAATAAACCTAATTCTAATGTTTTCATTCAAGAGATTGGTTATATTGGTACTTATGCATTAATCAGCATAGAGTTCGCTCTGAAACTAAACACTGATATAGATAAGAACGTTAAAGCAAAATAAATTGTAGATATAGTAAGTTAATAACTAACTTAAAACATGAAGAAAGATATGGAGACGAGCCTGTAAACCAATTTGGTATAATTTAATCGTCAACATGCTACATCTTGAGAAAACATTGAATGTTTAGACTTTTGATTTATTGTCTATCCTTGTCTAGTTTAGGCTGGGTCTATAACTCTATAAGTAATATGGCGCTTGTCATGCGAAGCTACTACGTTTGATTTGAGCACCATATCCCATTTGTTTCTGATTAAATTTGGCCTCAAGGCTGACTAAATATCCCTTAGGAGTTGGCTTTTGTCATGAACAGTGTTTTCATGTGTTTTTTTTCTGTTAAACTTTGACGAACATGCATAGTTTCAGTTAGACAGTAACTTCAATCATGTCAGTGATTTTGATGAGAACTATTTACTACTATTACTATTGGGACAACTGGATCGAAAGCCATGACGTTGTTTATGTACGTGACCGATCTATATACCGATAACTCGAATTAATCGCTTTAATCATTTACTTTGACTAAAATAATTTATACTTTGACCTATGTATGATTTTTGAGTTTACGTATGATTACACTCTACTCGTTTTAGCACATATAATATACTCATAGGTACTTCATTTACTCATCGAAAATTCACAATATGGATGTGTAAATGCATTTCAAAATCAACAACGGTATTGAGTGTCTCTGTTTAGTAGTTTAGTTGGACTTCATTGTCATCAAAAGGGACGGCGGTTCATGTATAGAAAGATCACCGTTACATCTATCTTAGACGTAAATTGCGATGACTTATACTAGGAATTCTGATATATACACTTTCTTAAAATACTTTTATGATTTCGCACCAAAATGCCTATAACAAAAATTCACAGCCAATAGCTACGGTACGCTGTGCTTGAGACTTTAATTAAAGTGAATTATTATGTGAAGTTCATTGCTAATTGGACGCAATGTTACTTAATTGCGCAAGTCGATCGATAAAATTATTACCTAGTTAGCGTCAAGTGCTACACTATAATGTAACAAATAACTGCTATTTAGTATTCATGTGCTTTTAAACAAGCAATATTTTTACTACAATATGTGGCTACAATATTGTCTACTGTATTCCGGTCATCATAAAAACATTTTAATGTAAATTATGTCTAACAAATATACATCTCAGCAATATGTACAAGGGCTACAAAGTCTGGGAACAATAAAATGGCTGATGTAATCAACCGCGAAAAATAGAAAGAACATAGCAACAAATCCAGGTGTCACACTTACGGCAACCTTCATGTTACTTAGAAAGCCCATGCCACATAACGAAACAACAATAGAGCTGGCCGGGCAACACATGAGGCCAGGCCGGCCACACCCAAAATATTGTCGTATATTGCATAGACTGGTTGTAATTGCTAGCATTGCTGCTGGCTACTTTCTTCTAGAGCTGTCTAGACAGCTATCTAATTGAAATTACAGTGGAATATAGTTCATTTATATTTTTTTAATAATAATAATTTATTTTATTTCCATACAAAGGTAATTCAAGAATTATTAACAGATATCTTTATTTATTTCAACTGTAATAATTTATTGTGTTATGGTATCTTAGAAGTTTATTTTCATACAATCCAGATGTCTAAGTATTGTTTTTGTTCGATAGCAGTAAAATATCTTAAAAACGACCATTGATAGACTAAAAAATTAAATATGTTACCTAAGAAGCATACAATAGGTGATATTGAAAAAACCAACTACGCTATTAATCGTTTTTTTTAAATTTGAGCCTTTTGATTTTTCGATTATTATTACCAATAAATTGATTACACACTAAAAATTAGTTAAAATTTATACAACCATCACGTTATGGGGAATAATTTTTGAGCTGCGTACCTACCAGTAAGAACACTGAAAACACACACACTTAGAAATCACTCACAACTTTCACAATTTATCTTCATCTTTGAAAGCGATATTAAACTGAATGTGAAAGCTACTAGTTAAAAGAAAAAAACCTATTTTGGCATAATTGCAATTCTTTTAAATTTTCTTCAGCTTTAGAGTTTGAACTGTTTTCTACACAAAATATTTCTTACTAACAGCGCCTCGCGGTTTCACCCGCGTAAGTCCCGATCCTGTGGGAATGTCGGGATAAAAAGTAGCCTATGCATTAATCTCCAGCTATCTACATACCAAGTTTCATCGCAATCGGTCCAGTAGTTTTTGTGTGAAAACATTGCAAACATACACACAAATATTTCCTCTTTATAATATTAGTTTAGATATTGTGAAATTGCCTGCTGACAGGTAAAAATTATCACTGCTTCGGTAAAGTTTCCTGCCCTAGAATACATAATTATGTTATTATGTTTATGTTTCCGGAAATGTATGAAACCTAGTATACAATTCCAAGACAATCACAATGTATGTGCATTTCCTTCCTTTTTCCTATTTATTTCCTAGGAGTTATATGCGATTCTTAAATAAAATATATAAAATTAACATATTGCCATAGAATCATTGGATAATTAATAAAACACAGTAGACTGAAAATTAAAATTTCTTGCGCTATAAATCGTGCACATTTTACATTTAAAGTGTTTTATACATTTTTATAAAGAAAGAAGAGAAATAGCAACCATAAAATCATAATATTAGAATTTTAAGATGTGAATTGCTGCAATTTTTAGTGTAATATCTGCTAGGTATGTGTTGTAAGTTTCTAGGATATGGCGAACAGGAGCCCAGTAGTAATAATTTAACTAATAATATATTGCCACTGTTGTTTATTTTTCTTTGCTACAATAGTTTACCTGCAGTAAGTAGTTGAGATTTTGCATCCATCCTAAATTATGTCATGTTTATTCACACGTACCTACGCTTGTACTCACATGTGTCTTTTGAGGTAACCAGAGTAATTTCAGGTCCAATAAAGCGACTTGTCGGTGCTGATGCTGCTCTGATAGCACCAGAGATAGACGCGACAGTACCATAGATTACTAAGTAGTTTGACAGTACGCTTCGCAGTTATAACTACAGTTCTAAAACAGGTAACTAGTACCTGTTCTGAAGGCTGTAAGTGAACATAGTGTAGTCCTAAAGAATTTGCACTGACACATTTCTATGTTATTTTCTATAATTTAAATGTTGGTATTTTTGGTTTGAACAGTTTTCATCTTTACTTATCACAACAAAAAAACAAGTCTTGACCCAAAATTTAAATGGAAAAGGTCACTGTAATGCTAACACCCTCTCAAGTCCTTGGCATTTCAGCATAACATTACCTAATGTAACCTTCAACGATATTTTGAAATAGTTTTATAGAATGGACGTCCAAACGTAGACAATGTAATGAATATGGTAATCCAAGGTTTATTACAGAATTCAAGTCTAAAATATATTACAGAATTAGATTTTATATAGTTAAGAGTTATCATAATCTACAGAAGCTGGTATATAATAAAGTCAAAGTAACGCGATAAGATATTTATAATGTCATAAATTATCGAGCCGCTGAAAGCGTTGGAGTGTAGTGTATTTAATGGTTAGTTTTTTTTTGTAATAGTAGTTAAATTGGTTCCATTAGTTAATACAAGCACAAACGTAACCAAACCAAGGCGTTTTTTTTTCCTCTTGATGTACTTAAACTCTCACAATGTTAAGAGTCTGACAAACTAATATCTAAAATATGAAGAACTTATTAACTTTTTTTTTCTATTATGGAATAGACGTTTGTCTTCCAACTCACCTGTTGGAAAATGACGATGAAGACGAAGATGGTACACCTATCCAAGAGAATAATAATAATAATAATAACTTCACACATCTCACACACGGCCGTCTGATCCCAAACTAGGCAGAGCCTGTACTATGGTAACCAGACTGCTGATAAACATACTTATATATTGCTAAATACATACATATTATAGATAAATTACACCCAAACACAGAACAAATTATCGTGCTCATCACATAATTATTTGTCCAGGGGCGGGAATTGAACCCACGACCTCTGGCTTACCTATTTACTCTACAGTTGAACGTTCCAGGATTATAATTGACTGGAAAAATAGACGCAGGCAGCTCATTCCACACCTTGGCGACTCGAATAAAAAAGGAGCCGTATAAAATCGACAATTTTAGATTAATACCGACACTTACTAATAGTAGACTAGACTACTGTACTAAAAAGCTTTTTATACTTTTAAACTTTCGTTTTCCATGAAATAATCGTTTTGCTTATAGAATAGGGACACTGTTAGTATAGTATGCGACGGTACATGGCGAAAAAAAAGTGTGAAAAATAACGAAAATGTGCCGGTGGATGAAGAAACTTCTGCCTTCTTAAGGGACTCAACGCCGGCGGGCGTACACCCCTGAACCCGAAAGCCCCCGGACGAAACGTCAGGCAATTCAAAGGTATATAATACTTATTACGTGATCGCGTTAATTCCTGTACATTATATATGTAGGGACACATACTTTGTAAGAGTGCATGTGCAAGCGTTAGCCAGTCTGTGTAGCACTCGGTTCAGACACACATGTGTCGGGCTGAAATATAAATCTATATGACAAACATTTTACTCTTTGATTACATAAGACCTTGATAGTGAGAGCGCCTGTCTAAAGATAAAACCAGACAATCTTACATATACATAACTTTAAAACTTTCGCGTTCCATGATATAATTATGTAGGTACACGAGAATTAACGCGATTAATGCAACCTGGCCGAAACGTCTGGCAATTCAGAGGTGTGTAAATACATAATTGAATACATAATTATGGAAAGCTTTGGTTTATGGGCCGGTAAGTGAGATTACTGGAGGCCTTAACCCTTCCCTCTCCTCTCTTCCCCCTTTCCTTTTTATTTTCAATAAATCATTCGCAATTAATATAAAAAACGTGAATGTAAGTTTGTTTGTTTATTATGCTTCTCATCTTAACTACACAACCAGCATCATAAAAAAATCCGAATAAGTTGTCACGGGTACAGAAAAAGACCTAGACTAAAGTGTTGTTTCCGAGGGATAGAAAATAAAGAAATTGAATTGAATAGAAAACTTTCACGCGAGCGATGCCGCGGGTAGTAGCTATATATAAATTGTTGATTTTTACTGAACACATGTTTCACACAAAATGTAAACGACGTCAACACGCACTTAAATTACACTAGAGATCGGGTGGTGGTCGAACTTCGACCATGGTTTTTTTATTGGCCAGTATAACTTGAGCTGTCATTGTATAGACTTACCATGACAGGTAAACACATATACTGGACGCGTGTAATTTCATTAAGCCGTTTTCACGTAATTTTTAAAATTGTAAGACATTGTTTAAAAATTTTAGCTTTCTGCACTTCTTCTATATATAAACTGTAAATATTACAATATTCACGTTACTACGTTAGTGAAATTTTCTTAAAAAGGGGTACAAAGAATTCTCACCACGTATTAATACAGTGATATATTGGACCGGGTGCTATGTAGTAAGAGTTAAACTCACATTGATTATGCTAATTCACAAGTAAAATTGGTCTGTAATACAGAGAATCTTGTTTTAAACCGACTATAAAATGACGGATTGAACATCGAGAAAGATAAAAATTATTGAATATATGAAAACCGGCAGTGAAGCAATGCTTACATTGCATTTTGCCGCGTGAGTGAGGTTACCGGAGGTCCTAACCCTTCCCTCTCCTCTATTCCCGTCCTTCCCCTCTCCCTTTTCCCACTCTTCCCCCCTCCCCCACTTCTCCTAATCCCACCTTAAAGGGCGGCAACGCACTTGTGACTCTTGAGTTACAGGTGCCCATGGGCGGCGGTAGTCATTTACCATCGGGTGACCCGTCGGCTCGTTTGCCCCCTGTCCCATAAAAAAATATATATATATATTAACTATAAAACCGTAATGTAGTCGCATTGTAAAGACATACCAATCATTACCAAACATCGTAACAGGCTAGTCTAGATGAGTAACCAAATATAAAAAAGTCATTCCACCTATAAAAACCGTCGCGTTGGTTCCTGTTGTTATAAGTGCCAGTGGCAGCCTAGTTACACCTCCAGCCGTCCAGCCGAGGTAAATGCCTATGTTAGGAGTAGGCACATGTCGGTAGTGCACTGGGTGGGTTTCGAGCAGACCGCCTTACCTATCGCCGTTTTAGTATAAAATATCTTATGGAGGCAGGATATCAGTAGATTTTTATATAAATTGCAGCTCTCAAGGTATAGGAATTACGCCTACATTCTCTTCTGCATAACTCTGTTTTTTGCTTGTGAGTACGGTTGTCAAAGTCCAAGGGAGAAAATGATGTTGGCTAGTGAGGTGACTGATGTTACAAGTACATATTTATAATCACCGATAACCACTTCAAATCAAGTAGCTACGCAGTGTGGTAGTTCGACGACGTAGTGGCGTAAACAAACATATCGTGGTACTTTTGCGTTGTAGCCAGATAGGAGTCACTTCAAAAAACACGTAGCGTTGTGGTTTGACTTAGAATATGGATAAAACTAAATATACTTGTACTTATTATTATGGATATAGATTACACAGGTGTTGTAGAAATGTTTACGAATTTTTCCAAGTTCGGCCACGAGTACCAATTACAATCAATCTAGGAATTCTTACACAATATTATTACAATCGGTTTTTTAAAGAGGACGGGCAATATTATTTCTGCAGCAAGTATCTTGAATCTAAAAATAAATATAGTTCTTTAAGCCCAAAAAAAAACCCTGATGAAAATTCATCGGGCCCTTAATAAACTATTTTGACGATTTTTGCCATATTTATAAATATCAAAACAGAATTCAATATTATACAATAATATAACAAATAACAATAGTCCCGCAGTTTTTCATAATATTTTTTAAAACTTGTAATTGCAAAATTCTACAGTCCTTTAAAAAGTTATTTCACGCTAAAATTTCGTTTGACAAAAACTTAAAACTTCTTACTAACTTCCTCAAAAACACCATTTAACGTTAATACATTCCGTCAGTCAAAACTAACTTAACCTTTAACCTATGAATAATAAAATAGCGAAGCTTAACTGTCAATTTCCATTACTTTTAACACGAACCATGTCCCTATAACGTGGGTAGAACACGCTTGGGGAATAGTAACGAATGTGTTTAATTAATTTATCCACCATTTTCTGTAAATAAAGTTGTGAAGCCGTACACTCACGTATATAAATAGTCTTACCTTGTATATGTGAAATATCAATATCAATTAGTCTTTGTTGTAGACAAACTTCAATAGTATAAACTCGCTCACTGGATATGTTCGCGTTGCATTACTATTTACACAAAGCACTACACTCAAACCTAATGTACAAAGTACAAACTTTGGTCGTCTAACTGGATTTACAATACTTGTACAAAATATATTTACAAGACTAAGTAAAGTATAGGATATGAAGGATTGATATCAGCGGTTGCTAAGAAGTCACTTTTTTGGACCGACGGGTAAAGTCTAAAGCGGAAAACTATATATATACGAAGATGCGTTCTAATTATCGCCTATATATATGGAAATATGCACATTCTACATACAGGAGATGACGAAAATAAACTTTGTTTCTCGAGTAATTCACAAACGCATTCACTTACAATCGCACAACGTCGCATAAGTTATTTTGTTTTATTGCGGTAATAAAAGTACGCTGCAATATGATTGGGAATATTACGGCGGTATTCGAATATTCACTTGCAGATCAAATTTAGTATGCAAAATAAAGCGTCCTTACGAAATGCGTTTCAAATATCGCGGCAAAACAAGCCGGGCGGCGTGACCACACATCCGCGCGCCCTGCCGCTCAACCGCGGACTGAAAGCTTTCCGCTGTTCAGTTCTGAACTCCATGCATGATTGAAAAAGTTCATCATGTTTTCAGTATGTGAGTAAAAGAGACGGCGGTATTTTTAATATTTCGTCTTTAATAACCATGCTTGAGTGGCGTCTACTAAAAGGAAATTCAAAGGTGTTCGTATCAAAATAAACATGCAACGGCCTGTCTGGAATTGGTGGGTCAGCCGTGTAGGAAATGTTTCAGCATACAGTTGTTATGCAACTAATTTGGTAACCTCATGTAATCTCATATATTATGTGTATCCTAAATTCTTCCGGTAACCTATATCTTTGATAAAATAAATATATTGGCAATGCTTATTACCAATTTCAAGACTGCAGAAAGCATTTGCATAATTAACTCGAACATGTAAATAAAATATTTTGTTATTTAACTTATAAGCTTTTTTATTGTTTAGATAGTCTCTACGGCCGTTATGTTTGGAGCCATGCTAGCATCTAAGATTTACGTAAGTATACAAAACAATAACAGATAATGTGTTACCAGACTCCATAAAAACCGATGATAGTTTGTTCTACGACAAAATCAAACTTACAATCTGTCAGACGATACGGACTGCCTTTTAAATTTTAATGCCATATTTTTCCATAACCATTTCACCTTTTACCTAGTGATTGGTAATTTATGAACACACTTCTATTTCATTAGCCCCAAAAACGTTTGAGAGTACATTTTATTGGTAGTGCAATTTAATATGATGTACCTAGCACAAAAACGTGTTTATTTTCCATCTTTGTAGTAAGAAAAATGTAAATTTGTGAGAACTACAGAGTAGCGCCAAAAGGGGCATACATGGTCATTGTGACCGGGCCTGCAAATTTGCAACCAGTGTTGGGTACCGGTGTTGATAGATAACCTGCTATTGTTTGCATACGGTGTGAAGCGATGAGTTGTTAATACCATCTGAAACAGATAGCACTATCGTCTAAACCGTAACATTGAAAGTTAGCTTACAAAAACTTTTTTCTTTAATTTTGACATGATAAAAAATCTTTGTAAAATAACCGCCATGGGTAGTAAATTCTTGACATCACATTCGAGTACGTGATAATGTCATACATAAAACAATTGTAACATGAACAGCTACTTCGAGACGCACTACGTGGGTCTTACTATGTTGAAAATGTTTTGTTTTTTCTTTTTATTTCCTACAAATGCATTAACTACTTACTTGTAACAGTATTAGTACATTAATCCTCATAATCATATTATGTACATGTTAGCCTGAACATAAAGTAGCTAAACCAATTATAATAAGTGGGGCGTTAGCTACGTTTAAACCAACTCTGTTAACGTAGAAATGCCATGCGTAAATGTCATCTAATGCTGGCACTTTGTATGTCGTATTTGTGCAAATATTTTTTTCATTAGTTGCTCAGAGCAAAATAAATCTAAATGAAAATAGGAGAAGCTTAATTTTAGTTTGTTCGTATAACTGTATACCAAATATTGTATATGAAATGAAAGCATTCAGCATTAGAAACGAATCACAATGATTCTTATTAAAGTTAGTGTTACTTGTTAAATGGAAATAGTTTTGTTTAACACAATGACGGTCTATCCACTTAGAAAAGAGAGAATCTATTTTTAGACTAGCTATATATTCTTCACCTTCTTTAACCTGGCGATCGTTTGACGGGCTGCCCTTACCGCCATCATTAGCAATTATGCTTACTTCTCTGACCCTTAGGGTAGCGTAGCTTCGAAGCGTTATATTAGGCCAATAACCTTCCTTAATAATTTAGGTTATCATATGGAATAAGAATTTAGCAAATCGCAGAGATCCTCTACTTCTAAAGAAAGAAAACAAACTCAATTGTTTGATATCATTATATTAATACGTGAAGAGAATTATTTGTACCCCTTTTTAAGAAAATTTCGCGAACGTAGTAACGTGAATTTTGGAATATTTACAGTTTATATATAGAAGAAGGCAGAAAGCTAGATTTTTAAACAACATGTCTTACAACTTTAAAAATTAAGTGAAAACGGCTTAATGAAATTACACGCGTCCAAAATATGCGTTGACCTGTCATGGTAAGTAAGTCTATACAATGACAGCTAAAGTTATACTGGCAAATGAAAAAACCATGGTCAAAATTCGACCACCAGACGATCTCTAGTTAGTATAGATAAGTGAAATTAGTAGACAATGCTTTGCACTCTGTATAAATATACACAGATCATAATCAAAGGATCAGTAGATCTAGATTTATTTTACAGAGATCCCCGAGAGTGATCCCTAAACAAAAGAAAGATTGTAAAGGCGTGCATATTTTAAATGAGTATTCATTCAACCCCTGATACACTTTTAATTTTAACTAAATATTCAGGAACTTCATCACTTCACTGAGTTTAGTTATATTTAGTTTATTATACTTAATTATATAGTCCTCCCCCGTACTTTTGTAGGGTAATACTTATAAAAAAAAGACTTTTTCATAAGCAATACTAAGTGAAATGGATATCTAAAAGACACCGTTTTCTAGAAAATAAGCAGCTAAAATTTATTCGTAGGAAGAAGTTCAAGGTATCATCCTTATTAAGTTTATTACAACTAAGTCATTACTCATTACAATATAACTTTATTAAATTTGATTCGTACTCGTACGTCTATTACCAGCTTAAGACTCTGAATTCTCTGAAGACGCGTATTTTTTACTATTATTTAATTATTTAAAAGTTACTACTAAATTCTAAAGAAATTCTGTAAAAATGATATAAATACTTTAGGGGTAAAAGGTAATATTAAGGTGAAAGGGAGAATAGGGCGGTGTCCCCTGAATAATAAACTCTGATAAGATACTCCACACTGTTACCACCACCTCCACCGCAGGACGTAATAAATTTAGTTTGACTTTTAGAAAATTCAATCTCGCTAAGATGTTGCTTTACTAATCTGACATCTACATAGAAACAACCTCGAGGGAGTACGTCTCACCTCACTGTCGTTCTCAAAATATTTGTTTTACAGGTTAGTATTTAAATTTTGCTAATTAAAATATTTTAATTAGCAAATTTTTTTTTTTTTAGCCCTTTACTTGTTTACGTTGTAGTTTAATATTTTACTTCTGAAAGATAATCGATTCTAAGGTCAGACAAATCGTTAAGACACATTTTGTATTTCTATAAGTAATCTTTAAATAGTACACAAGGATTTTCTTGTAGAAATTACTGCTTTTCCAAATACTGCTCTCGTTTTGGTACAAACGAAGTAGCTTTGTGTGCAGTCTACCCGCAAGCCTTAGCGGTAACGAACCGGTCCAGTTTCTTTTCGGGTCTGCGTCTTAAGGGTGTGAACGGAGAGTGGCGTGAAAAATACTAATGAACTTTATGAATGGTAATATGAATTTTTAAAAACTCGACCTAGTTGTAAATGGCAAAGAGACCACAGGTTTAAAGAACTTTTAAATAAAATTTAATATTCAAAAGAGACCACATCACTAACTTTGCCTAATTAAATGCCTCTGTAAAACTGAACAAATATTGACAGGTCATTACATTCAGTCAGGCAGTAACGACTGGACAGACTATCATAAAGTTTACTTAAGATTATGTTGTAGATTAACACTTTAACGCTAAAACCTTTTATAATAAAAATTGAATCGAATTGATCTGATTTGTTATTTTTACAATTTATTATTATTGTAAATAAACTGTAGTTCGCATATCCATTCCACCATTTTTTTTCGACTGCAAATGCAAATTTCCATGAAATGTGGATGCTAATATTAGTTACTTTACTAGTAACTTGATTAAAAATCAAAGTCAAAGTTAATCTTATCTCTCTTTTTATTAACAAACCTCTGAACAAAAACAACAAAGACTCAACATAATAAGCCACATACTCTACTAGGGTGAACGTATTTCATTTATATTACAACAGTCATTTAGGTAGAATAAGTTCAAACGATTTGAATTTTATGTTAGTAATGACAAAGCTTTATTCAGTTCATTGCGTGCTTACTGTATGGAACGTTTTATAATGCAGATCTCCCTGGGTGGTAGCGGGTTAACTTTGTTACATTTTATCCCAGTGATAACGGAACAGATTGACATGTTCTAAAATGGGCTTTCAAATTTCCAAGAGCTTTATAAATAAATAGAATCGTTGAGAATTTTATAAAGTTGGAGTGTTGCTTTGATATGAAAAAAAACCTTTTAGTTTTTTTTTTCGCCATTTCTATAGTAGTCAAATATATACACATATGTAGTAAACGATATTGGAATTTTCAATATTGTTTTAGTTATCATTTGGGATCGCTCAGCACGGGTCTAGAGCGGATTGCATTGTTGTTGATCAGAATTTATTAGGAATGTACTAAATCAATTTGTATGAAACGTCTGTTAGGTGATCATATTAAAAACGTGCGGCTGTGTTTATCATTTGGGATAGACAGACAACATAAATCTATCTGTACACGGTTATGATTTATGTGTTCTATATGTCCCAAATTATTGTATGGTAATAATCTTAACGACTCCTAACCTAGGAGTTAAGATTTTAACTATATACCATTTATGTTTTTTTCCTGTCAGATATAATATATCACAGTTTTAACCACACACATCTATTAAATCGCACTTACGTAGGTATGTCTGTTGTATGACAAAATCACTTTAAATAATTAGATCACGGAATTAAGAAGCAATTCTGCAAAAGCAAAAGCATTGTGTTTTTTTTTTCATTTTGCAGCATTTTATACTTCCTTACTATAGAGAAGTTGGCTCCACACATACATCATCATTATTATTTAAGTTTCAAAGAATATCTATAATATATATTTATGTATATCTATTTAGGATCACGCCCTTCTACATTTTGTCATTCACTGATGTCTATACAGGTCTTATGTAAGAGTGCTTTTGAAAATAAAAGTTAAAGCTTATGTTAATTAACAATGTTAAACTTGACATATATTTGCATTGCGAGCAACACAGAACAAGTAGTTCTCGAAATTGCAAATCGAATTGGTTTATGGCGCGATGCTCATGTAAGGGGCGTGTACGATAACTGACTGTGCTCTGTAGTTAGATATGTCATAAATTACCCTAATGATCAGTAGCTGACGGTAATTATAAGATATATTCATGTGGTCATTTCATGACTGGCCTGTTGATCTAATGGTTAGTGACCCTGACTGCTGAGCCAGAGGTCGTAGGTTCGATTCCCACCTAGGACAAATAATTGTGTGATGAGCATGATAATTGGTTCTGTGTAATTTATCTATAATATGTGTGTATTTAGAAATATGAGGGGAATGTACTTACTATAGTCACATTACACATATAGAGAGACATAGTAAGACAAATTAAGAAAACGATACTGCTCACGTTAGATCCTCGCTTGTTGCTGGCCGATGTAAAACTGGTCTAACCGCACCTTATCGTGGCTTTTTATGCCCGATATCGGATGATTTGTGGCCGCGCTTGTTTTTTCGTCTACCGTCACATAACAGTATAATAAATTTATTACAATTATTTCCATTACTTTGAAATGCATGTTAAAATAAGAACAGAATTAATAAAAGTTCCTTGCAAGGAGTGTAAATTATAAACATATAGACTGCACGAAGGGCGCTATGGTTTAAGTGTTCACCTAAATGTTAGACTTTTTCAGAATTGGGAAATAATAATAAATATGCTGTTGAATATCAAATCATGCGTGTTAACAGTTTTATGAATTCAGGGTTTCTGCTGCTTGACTACGTCCTGCCCATTTGGTACACATAATTTAATCATTGTTTAGGCCCGACCTATTTTTAAGTAGGTACGAGTAATTATGATGTAAACTAATTATTAAATTGAATTCAAAAGATGTCTTTTGGAGGTTTTCTTGTGTTGATATATCAGGGCGTAGGAAATAACTTAAATAGAAAATAATATTTCACTAGTGTTGAAGTAGTAGGCGTTCATATCTAACTAATAAAAACATAGATCTACATCTATTAATTTACATCGAGTGAAAAAATAAAAAAATATATATACTGTACTACACTATGTGAAGTAAAAACATCATTCACACATATGCTTCGAGGTGGTATTGCTGATTTCTGTTTGAATTGAAAAAACCTCATTGCTTTGCCGCTTCAGCCCTTGTTATCTACATCAATAACTCTTAAAATATTTTTGCCGTGCTACCGCTTATATTTATAAAGATAAATTTATGTTTTACTATACATTAAAGGAAAATATATTTAAGTCATCTTCCGCACTATTCAAAATCCGTAAACACACTGTGTCGTAGTAGTCTTTATAAACATTCAATTAAGTGTAAACACAAAGTACACCTAGACTCTGGACAATTATATGTGGACCACATCAATTTCACATACCTCCACACGGTGACATGTGACGAGGTGACCACTCAAACCGCAAGGCTACTCATCCAGTAAATTACAATTAGCTAAGTGATTCAAGCTAATAGTGTACAAGTTAAAAGCATATAGGATATTAGTACTAATATCTTATATGCTTTTATTATTGCATGCTACTGCTAGCGTATAACAATTTTGCCGGTAAAGTCTTACAAATAGCGAATATTAAATGCGAATTGACAAACATCAACAGCAAGTTTGAAGTCAGTTTAATTACTGACATAATAATAATAATTTGACACATCTCTCACACGGCCATCTGATCCCAAACTAGGCACAGCCTATACTATGGTAACCAGAATGCTGATAAACATACTTATATATTACTATATTCATACATTTAATAGAAAAATACACCCAGTCACAGAACAAATGATCATGCTCATCACACAATTATTTGTCCTAGGTGGGAATCGAACCCACAACCGACAGCAGTCAGGATAACTAACCACTAGGCTAACAGGCCAGTCAATAATAACATACCTAGTATAGCACGTTAGTTCTTCCCTAAAAGTTTCTTGAGGTGTAAAGTTGCGATGTGTGCCGAGCCCCCGCTCCGTTACAAATTTCGAACACTTTCAACAAAGTTAACAACTTCCACAACCTGCATTTTAAGTGAGGCTCACTTTGATTAGTAATTGAGGGACTCAGTTTGTGAAGATTTACGACTGAAACTTTCAACTCCTTTAATAAAGGTCCTCATCACTTCCTTCAAAAAGGTTTATATATTACGAGAATATACTATGATCGGAATCGTGATTTTTAATTGAAATTGAATTTCAATGTAAAATCAGACTGAGGGTTGTGATTAACTGTTGATTTATCGCTTTTTCTTTAATTTAATATATTATAAAAGTGTACTATAAATTAACTAACGTAAAAGAGTAGATATAAAACGTTTTAAAAATTAAAATTTTACTTAATTCATTTTTAGATCCATGTTTTTCTTAAATTTCAACTACTGGGCGCACGTTAGTTCTTAAAATAACCCAACGATTTTCAATAGTATGGGTACTATTTTCCTTTTTTTAATTGTATGATGTATGTGTCAAAGGGGGACTGTAATTCTGACATAGACTATCGAGATGTTTACCATTTGTATAATTATATTATAATTACTTCATATAATCCTCCATGGAAGTTAAATATATAGTGTGACATAGATATGGCAAAATATTTACTGCGGTCAAAGTTTATTTTCAGTGCACATCATTCTTTTGTCAATCAACTCAAGAACTTTGCATTTGAGCAATTTTATTCTTAGGTAAATTTCACACAGATAAACAGATTATATATATACCAACCGATCAAAAAGTCACTTGGTATCGTGGCTAATTACTTCTGACCAACATCCACGTTGCCAGTTGGGATCACAATTACTAAGTAGTGTTTTCGTTTCCGTGCATTTTTTTTTATAGAATGCGACGGAGGTACATCCCCGTTCGGATACCAATCAAATCAGGTTTCATAAATAAATTATACAGCTACCAATCGATATTCGATCAACTGAAATATGTTTTTTTTTGCAGACGGTTTGACACCAATCGACGGCAGTTTAATTAGTCCTAAGAATAGCCAAAGCATTTTGCAAATAAATAACTTGAATGGGATGCAATAATAACGAACCAGTAAAATTACTTTATAAATATTATTTTTCTATTAAATTACAATTTACTAAAGATTTAGAAAGTATCAAAATAATCAAACTGCATTAAATAAAATTGTAAGCTCTATTCATAGAACACGTAAGATATAGCTTAGCGATAGCTTTTTGAATCCATGATGAATCGTTCGAAATCGTTATATTATAATGTCAAAACGTTACTTAAACAAATTTGACAAATACATTGAGTACACATGGTTCATGTTATGTACGTTTGTAGCTCGCAATCAACAAATATTTGTTCAACCCATAGATTATAGCCCCGAAGCAGGTAAAGGCTAATTTATCTCTACGTTAATGAATAGAAAATTCTACGATCAATGTTCTACTTTAAAAAACACGAACTGGTACTTATACAGTGGTTCATATAAAAGTATGGACCCAATAGCTCGAGATTGCAAGTCAAGAACCTTAAATGTTACACAACCACCGCTTGAAGCATGTTAATATGCTGGATGCATAAATCAATTGAATTGTATAAAAAACTGTAAAATAAAAATATTTACTTATCTTTAAGTTTAGCTGGTTATTTTTAGTGAAAGCATGCTTGTATTTATGGTTTACCATAAGTGAATATTGAGACCTGGGGTTTCCTCGCACTATGTTAAACAATACACTTATATACTTTGTTAAACAATTAATATAAGTACGTTTTTTGTAAATAAAACTAAATGTATCAAAACCTCGTAAAGCTCACCTAAAACTTTAATTTTATCTACCTGTTTTTCCATCACAATATTTAAGTTCCTGTAGTAAATTTATCGGTTGGTCTTTAAGAATCAACAAAATATTCAGATATTTAATTAGAATTATATTCCGTTCTAAATTATGCTGTTCATATCCCTGAGTATTATTTATTGAGTGTCGAGCTTGACACAGACTTCAAACAGACCGCAAAAAAACAGTATACTACGTACTGAATAACTTCATAGCATAATATATTCTAAACCATACCACTTTCGAGCGGTTTTTAGCAGTTTTAAAGAAAATTCTAATGCACGAAGAAAAGGAAGGATATTGTTATAAGTCATTCTCTCCTATAATTCAGGATTTTCTCAAACAGATGTATATAGTCCTTCTGTAAATAAAAAGTAAGGGTAAGTCCCCAGGCGATAGATTGAAAGCTTATCGGATGCTAAACTTCAATATTAAATAAAAATCCTTTTGCACAAAGTGTCCCTTGAATAAAATGAAAAAAAAAAGATGTGTAACTATACTGTAATTGAATAATTGTGATTGACACGAGGTCTTTTAAATGATTTTGTCAGAAGTATTCACTTCACAGTTGACCTATTTAATTTGAAATAATTTAAATTGAATAGTGTAATTGTATTTTTAACCCCCGACGCAAAAAGAGGGATCTCATAAGTTTGACGTGTCTGTGTGTTTGTATTCCTGCGTGTCTATCTGTGATATCGTAGCTCCCAAACGAATTAAGTGCGTCTTAGCACGTTTTAGCATGAACTCGATTATCTTTCACAGTTCACTGCTGTACTGAATAGATTCTAATAAAATTAATATCTCAGGCGATTGATTTTTATAGAACACATTATGTACACAGAACAGAGGGTGTCTATTCGACTGTAAACTACATTCAGCTTGCGTTTGACAAATTACTTAATTCCATGTTCGTACATATTTACCGTCTTACCCTTCCTTCGTTAAAGTTTCGTATTCAAATTTAAATTGCTCTAGAACTAAAAAGCAAAAAAATAAATAAACCTTTCAAGTCTCAAGTATTGAGTTTATTTACATAAACTATCAAATTTTATATAAACTAATTTTGAGTCGACGCCAAACAACAAACTGATTAATTATCTAAATTTTATAAGTACCTACATAGAAATGGACATGGCTCTACGTAAATAATTAATCATTTACGACTCAAAATAAGTTTATTTAAATTTTAATAGTTTATGTAAATAAGCTCAATACTTAAAACTTAAAAGGTTTATTTATTTTTTGCTTTTTAGTTCTTTTAGGTTTCGGTTTAATTTTTGTTAAAAAGATTTTTATTTTATGATTTTTTTTAATCATCAGCTCAGTTACATGATGTAATGATTTCTAAATGCAAATACTTGATAAAGTAATAAAAAGTAAACAGAAACACTATTCGTTCCTACAATTTTTGAGGGTTTCTCTCAATTTTATTAGGATCCCATCATCTGATCCTGACTTCCTTGACATGGGACCACCCTTGAGGTATACCTTATGTGACAAAAAATCTAACAAAGAATAATCAAAATCGATTCACAAATAACGGAGAGAGGGCGGAACATACATAAAAAGAAAAAATATATAGATACGGTCGAATTGAGAACCTCCTTTTTTTCGTCGGTTAAAAATATCATAAGTAAAAGTAAATGCTTTACTTTTAACTCTATTCAAACAACGAAGAATGTTTTTAATATAACCGAGTATTCTTAATATCTTGAATAAACTTGAACAACAACGCATCAACCCTCAGGGTTTCTTAATTTTGTAAAATATAAGACTGTACCTATATAGAAGTAACCTTTTATATTTCCGCTCAATGAAATATTTCAATGGATTCATTGGGTGAAATTAAATATGAATAAGTACAAAAATATTGCCTTTAAATATCTTTTAGATGTATACACTTATAATAATAACAGGCTATTGCCCGCAACTTACCAGCGTTTATGGTCACTGTCTCGTTCTTAAGGGTGCTGTTAAATAGGCTATAAATATCCTCGACATAGGTGGCTAGCAAATACGTAACCGACTAGTAGTCTCAGACATTAAGAGTTTCAACCAAAAAGCTTTTAGGCCCCAAGATGAGGCGAAAGTTTCTGCGGCCACCACGCAGTCGCCGCATTTCATTTTATGTTAATGCTGAGTGTGGAGTCTACTACTAGGCAACAGCGTTTTAATTGCCGAGGTTTACATGAGTAACTATAGTATAAGGATCTCCAAAAAGAAGTGTACAGGTTTATAAAGGGCCCACAACGCGCTTAGGAGTCCCCTGGAGTTGCAAGCGTTCATAGATTACGGTAACCGCATACCATCAGGCGGGCCGTATGCTTGTTTAGCACCGAAGTTTTATCGGTTTGAATCGGTCAACGTGATCGCTAGACAGGTACACACGGTCCCCGCACGGTGAACGTGTTGAGTTGAACAAATTCGTCTAAAAAAATGCGCCCATGAGCTTTATTGTATTAGTGCAGATTAACAATTAAAATTGGAAAACAAATACAGGTAGGGAAATTTCCACTTCTTTTTGTAAAACAAAATATACTGAAACTGTGTGGAAAATCATTATAGTCATAGACTATTCGTGGTACGTAGGGAGGTAGGTATTACCTACGTAACACGTACAGTCCACGATTACGGTAATATTACTATAATTTATATAACCGGTAGCGGTTGTACCCAAATGATCACACTAATATAATCAAAATAACAAGTGTAGTTATCTAAATGTTTGAGTACTTTCTGAAACATTCAATTATTTGGACGGCCTTAGAAATTTGATTTTGAAACAATGCAACAAAATACACAATACACTGTAAGAGATACAGGGGCTAAGCCCGCAAAGCCATAGAAAGCCGCTCAATCTTCAGTTGAAGGTGCAAAATTGACTATAACCTGGCCTTAGGAAAATGTATTTGAAGCCCTCCACATTAAACTGAGGTTGTAAGACAAGTAAGTTTCAAGGATATGAAATTACTTACGGCGGTAGTTAATATTCTGTGGTAGGATAATCGTGATCTATGTTACTTCGGATATCACTGTGTCGGGTCTGTCGGTCGGTCTTAAGGCATATTGAAATTTGCAAACTAAGGGTTAGATATATTATTAACCTCTTCAAACACAATAATTCAATGAATTTTATTTGTTAATTTAACTTCGATCCCCGATTGCATTTAGAAATTAATTTTCATTGTCTTCAACGGCAACTGATAATATTATGATGAAACCAGCGTATTTAAGGATTCCCATCCATGTTAAAAATTTCTAAAGTATTCCAACTCGCAATAGAATAAGGCTAGCATGGTAGATTGTACCTTAGGTCCTGTCAAAATCTTATTAGAGATAGCCTATGATGCGGGAGTGTTCTGCCTTTTTAATTCGTCTTATATTTCTATTGAAACAGAACATCCTCGTGATTGAATTAAGTCGACGAACCGGCGTTGTACAGCTAAACCAAATTAAATACAACCTAATGACCTACACTATTGTAGGTCATTAGGTTCGTGATTCCAACCTCATGGGGTTCGTCTATTATCAGTTTCTTTATTTGTGTCCCTTTAAATATATCAGACTTTAAAATATTTAACTACCTTAATGGATGACATCATAGACCTAATTGGGTCAAACGCGGTATCAATTATGTTATTAATTTAGTTACAACTAGATTGTACACCCACGTCGTCACATTAATGAAGATTTTGTCAACCGTCAAAAAGTTATTTTTCTATCCCTCGGAAACAGTACTTTCTTTTACAGGTGCTTTCGTAAAATCTAAACTACCTCCTTGGCAAATTTGAGGTCTCTGGAACAAATAACTAAGGTCATTTATATAAACTTGCGCGAGTCCTTAGACCTCCTTTTCATAAACTACCTTTTGGCCAAATTTCATCGACGTATATCAAGTACTTTTCATGATTTCGTGATTAGTCAGTGAGTGAGTGAGTGAGTAACTATCCCTTTGCTTAGTTATATATATATATAGATAAATATAATTAAATTAGAAACTACTATTGTTTCTAGTTTACAAAATATCAAATGTGTAAAATATCACATAAAGAGGAATTTACATATTATACGAATCAACCTATAATTAAATTAGAAACTACTATTGTTTCTAGTTTACAAAATATCAAATGTGTAAAATATCACATAAAGAGGAATTTACATATTATACGAATCAACCTTGATAATAAAATTTTCTAGTTTGAGAAAGGACACGGGTAGAAAGGAAAGATGAAGTATCTTTCGATTCTACCCATGTTTTGATTGACTAATTTGATCAAAAAACGATAATTATATTTTAACTGTAATAGTTAATGATATATTATAATGATTATTATAGGCATGTAGTCCGTTATTTTATATATCATCAATAGTTTGACTTGACTGGCTTGTTGGCCTAGTGGTTAGTGACCCTGACTGCTATGCTACAGGTCGTGGGTTCGATTCATACCTGAGTCTGGGTGTTCTTTGTGTCCGTTGTTTGTATGTTTGTAAAGTCCCCTGCGACACGGGAGTAATTCCTAATGCGGGAGTTGTCTTATTAAAAAAAGTTTTAGACTTAGACTTTTATTATCAAATTTATAGGTTAAATCGGTTTATTGGTATTTGAGTTTATCATCAAACGTACAAAAATACAAACGTAGAAATCTTTTCTCTCTATGATATTCCTTTAGACATACATTTTGTACAAATTTAGCCTGAGGATATTCTACGAGTAAACCTTGCATTAGGTAAATTGAATAAAAATAAGCATAATTTCAACGCCAAAGGCACCAAGGTGGTTAACGTCACAGCGGTCAACACGCAGTGGTCACCTCATTTCACTGGTGAGTAACGTTTCCTGGAAAGGTCATAAGGAATGGAACGCTGTGTAACTGAAATACTCAGAATTATATGTCTGACGACTACATCTAGATAGTAAAAAGTTTAAGGTTACCTTCAGATTAAATAAAAAGAAAAACAAATCTTTCTATAAATATATTTCAACGATTACTCCCACGTAATCGCGTGAAAAGTGGAAACAATTACTCAACTCAAGTCAGGTGCACTTTTATGGACTTCCCCATTACGCATTCATGCCCGGAGGAACGTGTACTCAATAGGTGATATAAAAAGCGAAATAGAAACAGGAAAAATCAATATCCATTGTAGTGGTTCTTTGTTGAAAAATTGGACCGAGAGGTTTCAAAAGCGACTGAGCGGCAACAAACGTAGGCTGAAACTTTTTTGGTACGCAATTGGTAAATGGTCTGAATTTTATAGGTATTTTATTGTTTTTCCATGTATTACAGGAGCATATTTAAATCTAAGTTTAAAGCGTTGGTGTCGGTATGTATATCTACCCTTGTACCGATGGAGATTATTTCATTCTACATTTAAAGCGTTGGTGTCGGTATGTATATCTACCCTTGTACCGAAGTTATTTCATTCTACATTTAAAGCGTTGGTGTCGGTATGTATATCTACCCTTGTACCGAAGTTATTTCATTCTACATTTAAAGCGTTGGTGTCGGTATGTATATCTACCCTAGTACCGAAGTTATTTCATTCTACATTTAAAGCGTTGGTGTCGGTATGTATATCTACCCTTGTACCGAAGTTATTTCATTCTACATTTAAAGCGTTGGTGTCGGTATGTATATCAACCCTTGTACCGAAGTTATTTCATTCT
Source organism: Callimorpha dominula (assembly GCA_949752705.1). NCBI lineage: Eukaryota > Metazoa > Arthropoda > Insecta > Lepidoptera > Erebidae > Callimorpha > Callimorpha dominula. The sequence continues at coordinate 7,890,281 of OX457005.1, forward strand.
ACATTTAAAGCGTTGGTGTCGGTATGTATATCTACCCTTGTACCAAAGGAGATTATTTCATTCTACATTTAAAGCGTTGGTGTCGGTATGTTTGTATACCCTTTTTAATATCATTCAAGAAGTTCAAGAATTCATAAAATTAATCATCAATTATTCGAAATCGTCAGTTTAAAAAATTATTATTATACCTAACAAAAAAATTTAGAGATCAACATACAGAGAGTCACATGTAAAACTATTAAAGAAAAAAGTATAACATAATATAATATCTGCCTGTGTCGATCTATAATCACCCGTTTCCAAATGGTCGTTCAATCAAACTCACGGCCACTCTTTTAAAAAACCAGACAGTTCTAACAATATTCAGTAAATTGTATTACAGCATTGTGTTGTGTGCTATAATGTTATTAAAATTGTAAAGAAATAAACTTAAAAAGATATGACAATAGGGAAACTGTAAAACAAGGAAAAAATAAAAAAATAAATAGAGGAGATGGAAAATAAGAAATATATGAGCTCACATTACATTTCTATTAAGAATATGAAATAGATTGTGAATCCAATACAATTCAATCCCAAGCGTTTTTATCCTGTATAGCTTAAGGCATAGTGGTCGTTTTACTGTGAACTTAAATTTCGTGTGCTGTTGAGCTGAGTCTATTCGATAATTTATTATTATAATGCCCCATTAAAGCTTAGAATCACTAGTAATGCCTAAAAATTTCGTGATATCCACTAGTTCCAACTCGTCTTCTTTAACTACTATAGTGGTTTTCACCTGATTAACGTTTGGAGTAGTGAACCGGATACATTTAGTCTTTTCTCCATTAAGAAGTAAATTGTTAATGTTAAACCAGCAAACCACTTTCGAAATAGCGTCGTTTACGTGGTCAAAGTTTGTACACATTCATTTTAGCATAAACAAGACTGAGAGTACGTTTTAGCCTAACGTTAACAATGGTGCACAGTATATAACAAATAAAGTAGATACACTTTTTAAAAAAATTTAATACACTTGCCTATTCTTGTACCTGACATGAGATGCATATGATACTGAAACCCTATTTACTGATTTAATATACTTCTCTGGCTGACGACCTCAATCTGTCCAAATCGACTATTTCAGGGGTTGTGAGGAAGAGTATTTGTGTAAAAATTTACCAGATGCCCGTACGTCCACGGTATTTAAGGAAATAGATAAAAAAAACAGTTATAGATCACAGGATAACCTATAAGAAGTCTGGTTTTGAAATAACATGCTAAATCTCTCAACTCTCAATATCAAATTCGTTTCAAGAGTTCAATTCACACTTACTCGGTTTTTTTGAATAAAAGATATAACAATCTGAAAAAAAAACCAGTCAATTCATGTCCATAATGTATTAAACCTCTAATTATATAGTTATTCTGTGTCTTTACATATTATATTGTAATAAAACAATTCATAAAATTTACCTTGTGATTGATTTTACATAAACAAGAAATTCTTTAGATTTCATAATTCGATCACGAGTCTATTAAAGAAAATATACACAAATCTTGTTTGATAAATAAATTAGATATCAATTTGCCAAGATGTCTTCAAGAACCTTTTAATGAATAATATGGTAATTTCATTATTGATTTCACCGTCGCTCGTCTGAGTTCTTACAAAAACATACATAATTTAAACGACTGGACTACAAAAGGATTTGTATTTAAATTTTCTAAGTAGATGTAGCGTACGAGTCTATTCCTCGTTTCAATTGGAAGTTTCACGGCTGATTTCATGATTGATGAAATAATATTCGTCCAGCCTAACAATAGGGAATATGCATGTATTTTTTTTTATCTTTTATTGACTTGTTCCATCATTCTACCCTAATAAAAATATAAATAACCTTGGCAATGTTCAAATTAATTTTTAAAATAACATTGAAAACATCGATAAAATTTGATCTGTTTGAACGCCGCCATATTTCGCGGGCCTTGGATGACGTCACGTTATACGCTTAGTGTTTGTTTCATAAACTTACTTGAAGTGTTACAGTAATTTTATACCGATTTCCAGTTGTAATTACTATTTATTGTAATTAATAGACGATGGATAAAGTTAAAAAACCATTTTATAGGTATGTCCTTGTCCCTAAGTGTAAAAACACTGTAAGAAGTACACCCAATACAATTTTTTCTGTACAAAATAATAATGTGAAATACGAAAACAATGGTGTACATTAATGAGAAGAGATGAAGTATCTTCAATATCGTGTTTATATTGTTGTGAAGATCACTTTAATGTAAGCATATTACAATTTAATTGCTAGTATAGTGTGAATTAGTCAGCAGTAATTTATGTTGGTTTTAAATATCAAGCAGAAGGCAACTTGCTTGTCTACTTAAACTAGGTAACAAAAGTCCAATAAAACTTCATGAATATAACTAACTATACATATCTTACTATCCTTTAGATTATAATATAACAAGTATTATAATAATTACCTTGCGGCTTTCACTCCTTTAACCTCAGCGGACGTAAAATCTGGATTTGATGCAAAATATATAGTCATCATGAATACACCTATTTTCGGTAGATTGTCCGATTGTGCTTTGACAAAACTACATTCAGTCATTGTCCTAGATGATTTCTAATATCACTAGAATGCTTAAATTGCACTAGCTAAGAGCAAAAACCACATTAACACCTATGTTTCTCCATAACACTACGAATATAGGCGCCGATAAATGACAGAACGTGGAATGTCACGTCATGTTTTGTTTCGACCAATGGTGAAGCGTTTTGCAAAGTTGAATTTCGCGCCCTTATTTTGCATATTTTAATTTATATTTTTTGCAATTAAACACGAACTAAATAAGAAAATAATTGTTTAGGCATAATATCTAGACAATGAAGATTCAAGGGAAAATTAATCAAGTAAATTTAAACAACATGCATATTCCCTATTACTGTTATTTTTTGTTATGTGCTACGGTGTGAACTGCCAGCAGCTAATAGTAAAGAGGTTTAACAATCCCAACCCCAATCTTGAGTTCCGATCATGAGGTCTTATCGCCGCTGACCCGGTTATAAATGGAAGGGAATCATGAAAAAACCTGGCATACATTGACCACCTATCAAACAGCAAGCGTCGAAGTGTTTCTGGTAAGACAATAGGTAAGTAGGGTATTGACTCTCATTCCCAAGTATATGTAGATAGAACTATAACCTCTAGAAAGCCTAAGAGGCAAGAGCTACCCATGATGAACACTGTAGTATGGTATGCAACAGTCTATCATTTGATTTTTTTGGTGAAATCAGAAAAAAACATTTACGATTATATCCTTAACGTTAATATATTACACAAAAGAAATTAATAGTGATTACTTTAATGCATGTTTGTATTTATTTAGCTAGATCCCTTAACTATCAGGTGTAGAATGAATTTACTTATTCTCAATCTGTAAACATCTGAAGGAGAGTGTAAAACCAATCAGAGTTTAATTTGCTTTCACATAAATCATTAATACCAAAAATAACTGCAGAAGTGTTCATGAAAATAGTATTTTCTCGTCAAATAGGTCAATAAGATTGTCGCATAATTTGGCAGCGCAGATGTAAATATTATCATTATACTGCCAAGTAATAATTCAACATTGGATTTTATGCAAGCGTTCAATCGAATTATATGAGCTACGCAACCACATAAACATCAGTATGCTTGCCCGTAAGCATATAACTCTAAACAGGAGGTAGGTCGAAAGGTTTCTGACTAAATTTGTTTAAACTCTTGCTTTATTTTCTTGCTTTATTTAGGTCGCCACAGTTGTTTTTTCGCGACCGTAATGTATTGCGAGGAGAAGTTCTGGCGCAAGGATCCGGTAAGTAGACCTCCAGGCGGAACGATTCCACTCGCGCTCACTTGTATACTCTAACAATGGCCGTGGGTGGATAAGACGGGTTTTATGTCCTTCACCCGCAGCAGAATCTCCCGTGAAGGCCGTGTCTGGATATCGCCCAGTTAGTAGACGGAGCCCGCTTACCACCCGTGTGCTAGCGCTGGATGCCGCACTTGTGAATTCATACGATGCGAAATTCTTTTTTGCCAACAACAGTACATTTTCATTTATAACTTAATAAATGTAAGCTATTCAGAAAAAGTTATGTTCTTGAAATTAAGTTAAGTAAAAACTTTGGAGAAAATCTTGAATATTAGATTGGAGTATCCATTACACAGTGAGTGATTATAATAATTGTATAGCAATGTTCCTGTGTGGTTACTTTTATACACCAATAAACTTTTATAATCGCTTTTGACTTAAAGAGGGTAGCCTTGATGGTAAACTAGGGGAAGACGAGACAAAATCAGCAATAACTCGTGGTAAAATCTATCTATGTAAACATATTCCTACTAATAAATAATGTATTATACTCAATTATTACTTTAATACTCAATTTATTACATATATTTAACAAATCTTAAGATGAAAATACAAAATCTCTTCCACAAAGAGTTAGCAGAAGTATAACACTGGTAGTTTATAACTTGTGTGTTTGTATTAGAAATTATGTTATACACAAATAAGTATTTTAACTATGTAAATAAACGCGCGTATTCAAGACCAAGGCCGATGGGAGCGACACACGTCCAACAATAGGTTAACTTGGAGAGAATGCCTTAGGGTTAGGGATTAAATTCGCTCTTGTAGAACCATGAGTTTGAAGATATCAATAAATAATCAAACTTAATTAAAATCGGTGAGGACTCTTTTTGATTATAATTTTTATGTTTCCTAATTTTAACTTATCTAATACAAATAAGCCTAAATCATTTAAAAAAATAAGGGTCTATAGTTTAAATAAACATATATTAAGAATCCTTAAAAACAGTTTAGTTAGTATATAATATGCTATTAAATATATGAGTATGTTACTCGTTGCTGATAAATGTTTCATTATAGCTCTCGGCGACTACAAAATGCAATCGTAATAAAGCTATTAAAATTCAAATATTAACTCCCCTGACAAGAATGTTTTCTGAGATCTTTCAATTTAAACACAACTTAAACTGACTGAATGTTATAAACTTGCAAGATTGAGCAACATGAATTCACAATTGAGCAGAGTTCGCGTTGCTGGCGCTTCTCCTAATATATTTTTCATCGCATCACATGAAACATTTCTACGTCACTTTTTGTCATAAAAGAAAATACAAAACTTGACATTTCAAGGGAGTCTAATTTGATTATTACGCATACGGGTAAATTATTAATACGAACACTGAAAATGTTACAGGAAAAATAAAAGTGTAACATTATTCATGGCAATTTGCTTATATTTTACACTAAGATTATACGTTACCCCCTTAGGAATAGATTCACATCATGTAAGGTCAATGCAATATCTCATGTTTATATTTGTGATTATTGTTATTAAAACTATTATTGGTAACTGTTAATACCAAAGAGTAAAGTAATACTAGGGGAAAAGAGAGCCCACTCTTGTCAAAATTTTGCATTCTAATATGAAGCGCCATTTATATTTCTGAACTTTAACTAATTGTGTGTCATTGCCATAGCTACCTATATAATATATATATATATATATCTGTACGTAGAATGCAGTACAATATGTACGTAAGTAGTTATAGTTTGTTGATATACACTATCATATATTTATATATTATAGTGTATATCAACATAACTATAACTACCTACGTACATATTGTACTGCATTTTTTCTATAGATTTACCAATGATTACAAATTTATAGCAATATTAAGAAATTTACACGAGTTGGTTGGGTTAGTGTAAACTAAGAAGTCTAATAAGCTTGTTACTATTAAATTATAAAACAAATAAGTTGGGTCTTAATAAAACATCAATACCTGTTATTTTATATTTTTATTTGTCTCCTTTTTTTGAAATGCTTATGAGTATTACAATAATTTTGGGCTGCAATCTTAATTTCATCCTCACCGTTATATGTTAGTTTCCCACTCAAAATACGATTGACTGACCTGCACCAACTGTAAATTATAACGTTAAGAGAAACGTCTATGAAATACTTATTTAGTGGACCGTCGTGCTTTTTACAGGTCGACGTCTGATGTAGAGAAAATACTAAGAATTTCAACAATTACACATAAAATGGACAAACACAAATCAAGCGCTAGCGCAGGTTTTGGTGGCCATTTCATATGTAACTGACAAATTGTATCGTCTAGGATATCTATGTACGTACGTAAAGCCTAGTTGGAGGCAGTTGGTGGCATATCTTTGTAACCAATATTAATTTACTATCCTTCATGAATTGATACATAATAAAAATTAAAATAATTAGCATTATGAAAAAAACAAAATATAATAGTTCCATATTTATTAAGATGGTTTGTAGCGACATCTATTAACTCCTCCATGGTTCAAACAAAGAGATGGCGACGTGCAAACTGTCAAAAATGTCATTGGGCCCTTTCCTCTAAGTGTCCCCCCCCTGGTTAATACTCACGGGTAATATTGTTTGTGAATATAGTCTATACTTTATGGTACACTATAAAGAGTCAGATAAGATTTTGGCGGCAAATTAAAAGGTTGTAAAAATATAAAATTTCATGAAACTAATATAGCTTTCTATTATTTCTGTGATAAGGATTTGATTCTTTTATCTCAGAAGTGGGATAAACTAAGTACGCCCACGATTTTAATAAATATCATAATAAACCTACAACAAAAAAAAAAAGTTGCTAAATATTGATATAATAATATATCACAAGTTTTGAAAATGGATATAACTAATGGAGACGAAGGTAAACTAAGGAGTCACAGCAAGCATAGAACTATACATGGAAGGCTTAATAAGCAATATCGTCGTCGTGATCGCAGCAAGGACAATTCGAGAACTTCTGAAAAATGGCTGAGGCATCGATCAACCACTAGTTCTATGGATTCGAAGGATGACAGACGCAGTCGCTCTCGTGTGAAATACGTAAGTCATAGTTGCAGGCGGCATCGCAGTCGCGTGCATTACTACAAACATCGCAGTAGCGGTAATCCAGCGACAAAGCGGAGTAGCAGGAAACGCAGCAAGAAATATGGTGGCGCGAGAGTGAGCAGCAGCGACGGCACGCCACGCGGTCATGGAAATCGAGGTTGCAATGCGCGGTCGAGAGAAAGCAGCGGACGCAACATATCTTCAGGTTACGTGAGTAATTTTAATACTCTCAGCAATGGGCGGGGGTGGGTGTGTTCCAAAAGGCCTCGATCGCCTGGAACAGATCCAGCCCTGGCATGCCCTCCTGTCCGGCGGACGTGCACGGCGAATAGCCATGGGAGCGAGCGCAGGTCGTGTAGATCCCCATGTCAAGTCTGGAGAGTTTTCCTTCCCGTGGTTACCGCCTGTTTTTGATCTGGTTCCCTATGAAACAGAAGTAACCGAAACATCCAGTCGCAATCCCATCCTCCTACCTTACCCATCCCACTGTTCCTTCCGCAAACCTTCTGCGAGTAGTATGTGGTTGATACTTGCGGACTCATCATCAACTAAGACTGACGGTGAGTGGGGGGAGGGGCAACCACCCGCATGTTTGTGCCGTATGCGGGGACCCGTATAGGGGGAAAAAGGTGTCCTGGTAGTTGAGCTGAAAGGCAACACACTGCTTTGGCCCGGATTTCTCCTGACACGGGAAGCAGGAGGCTAGCCACCTTCGGTCAATCGGCTGCGGTGACCCGTCAGAGGGCCGCTAGGCGAGAGCTCTTTCCTAGTGGGGGTGGACGACGGGCGGGAGGACCTTGTCTTCCTGCCTAGTTCGGCCTACCTTCTGCTGGGGCAGGAGCTCTATATCTCTTCGTTACTTCTGGCGTCTGCGTGCCTTTTGCCGCGACGTCCCCACTTGAGGGCTCCAGGGAGGGTGGAAGGACGAAGAGATGAATCTAAAAAAACAGTAACCTATGGATATTAACAAAAATAAAACTAATTCTCCTTTCAGGAAACCCACTAAGGCAGCACCCAGGGTGAATAACCCAGGCGGTGCGCCGTGCAACCAACCAGCAGCTTCTCGGGTGAATAACCCGAATGCAGCGACGTCCTTTAAACTGGCAGCTTCTCGGGTTGAAAGCCCGAATGCAGCGTCGCCCTCCAAACCGGCAGCTTCTCGGGTGGACAACCTGAATGCAGCGCCATCCAAAATACCAACAGAGACCATAGACCTCTCCTCTCTGAAGGCAGCAATGCCCATGCCCCTAGGGTCCAACCAGGATGAACCCTGCTGGAACCTTGTGGGTGTGAAGAAGAAGAGAGCGCCGAAAATACCGAACCCATCCAAACAGAACCATAAGGCCAAGAGGGCGAAAACCCGGGCGGAGGCTAAGCGAGCGCGGCGTCTGGCAGTGGGTGGTAGTAAGCAGCTTGAAGCTGCTGAAGGGGCCGCAAGGCCCCACGAGGTTCACGTTAGTGAGAAGCCGACTCATGGCAAAGGCAGTAGCCTAGCCGAGGGAAAAGCTGCTCCTACGGGAACGCCACCGGCTGCCACGAAGTCTGCTGCCGCGAAAGCATCCCCACGGCAGGATCTCCCTGGACGGGGCAAACAAACTGGGAACGCAAAACACGCGTATAAGCCTTCGGGCCAGCCCATACCCACTAAAAGGAATCGTCCTGACGATTGCTTCACTCCACCGGACAGTGGCAAGCGTTTGAAGTCCCAGCCCACCACCAAAGGCTCTACGAGCTATTCCGACGCCTTAAAGTCTAACGACTACTGCGTCGCCATAATGATGGAACCACACCATGACCTGACCAGAGAGCAGGCCGAAGCCGTCGAGGGACGGCTGCAGGACGTACTGGATGAAGAGATCTTTTCGCCCAGTGCGTCCGGCGACCACTTCGTTGCGCCGCAGTTCAGGGGGAAAGCCTTCTACAGTGAGGGCGTCCTCAAGATGTGGTGCAACGATGACTATGCCCTTCGATGGCTTCGTGAAGCCGTGGTCAAGGTGCAAGCACTGCGCGACGGAACCAGACTGACCGTCAAACGTCAGTCTGAGATTCCGAAGCGCATCAAGGCGGGACTCCTGGTGCCACAGGTAGGTCCTGAGGACACGTTGGACCGCATCCGCATGCGGCTGACGTGTCAAAATAGCCAGTACAAAGTGTCCACATGGACACTCTACCATGCAGAGCCCCAGGAGGAGAAGAAAAGCCTGTTCCTGGTGCTCGGCATACCAGAAGAGGACGCGTTGAAACTCAGGGCTAGCGAGCGTAGAGTCTACTACAAATTTGGTAATCTCTGCGTTTGCTTCCTTGACGACCGCCCTCAACCGCTGCCGAACCCTAAGGATGATTCCCAGGAGGTCTCCGGAGACCTAGGCAGCGGCGTACAAAGGGAAAGCCAACCTGGCCCCAGCAAGGGGTCAAGCATCCAGACCGTCCCGCCGAAGGAGGACTCGCCAGAATTGAGCCTCTCCGAGGAGGGGAGCGATCTGGACGATGCTATGCTAAGCAGCGATGATGGCGCTGTTAGCTCCCCCCACCAATAACCTCACCATTCTACAAACGAACCTCCAGCACAGCCAGACTGCAACGGCTAACCTGCGCAGAAAGCTGGAGGTAAACACCAAGACCGTAGCCCTAATCCAGGAGCCGTGGATTAGGAAGGGCAGGATTTGCGGTCTCAGCAACATCAGAGGTAAATTATTAGTTAACACTACCATTGATAACCCGCGTACATGTATTTTCACACCGAAACACGCGAACATAACCTTAATGACCGAGTTCTGTTCTAGAGACTTAACTACCATCAGACTTAAGGAACCCTCTTCAGGCCTACCAGACGTGGTGATGGCGTCCGCCTACTTGCCGGGCGACGCAGACATCCCCACCCCCGAACTGGCCGCACTTGCAAGCTACTGCGAGCGAGAGGGACTGGAGCTGATCGTTGCCGCTGACACCAACGCGCACCATGTGCTTTGGGGTAGTAAGACCAATAACCAACGAGGTAAGGAATTTATTTCTTTCTTACTCACAACTAAGCTAAACGTAATCAACACTGGCTCAGAACCGACATTCGTTACATCGAGAGCTCAAACAATTATAGATCTAACTCTAGCCAGTGAGCACGCGTCATCATATATTTCGAATTGGCATGTTTCGAATGAGGCGTCGTGCTCGGACCATCGTTGGATCAAATTTGACCTGAAGATGACTCTCACACCGCCTGAACCCAGACGAAATCCTCGTAAGATGGACGTCCGTAAGTATGGGCTAGTCACCGCGGAAAGGTTGAAAAATAACGATTTGCCAAATGCTCATGAGACCACAACGGATATTGATAACCATGTAGACAACCTTACTACCACCTTAATCACCTGCTTTGAACAAACATGCCCACTTTCGTTACCCAGAACCGGACCATGCAGTAAACAACACTGGTGGGGACCAGAACTGGAAAAACAACGGCGTAAGGTTAGAAAGTTGTTCAATAAAGCAAAAAATTCACAATTAGATCAACATTGGGAAGCATATAAACAGGCCCGACTTAACTACAAGAAGCGGATCAGAATCAGTAAAACTGAATGCTGGAGAAGCTTCTGTACTAACATAGACAACAACAATTAGGCAAACAGAGTCAAGACTATCATGTGCGGTGAACGAAGGCATAGTCTCGGCTTCTTGAAAAAACCCGATGGGACTTATACAAAAACAGATTCAGAGACATCAGAACTGTTAATGATAACTCACTTCCCAGGATGTCGTATATCAAATGAGAAGGACACATGGGAAGAAAGCAAGGGAAACACACCAGGCGATTCAGACTGGACCACTGCCCGCAAAATCGTGAATCATGAAAAAGTACAGTGGGCGATTAACAGCTTCCTCCCATACAAAGCGGCAGGACTAGATGGTATTTTCCCAGGCCTGCTAAAATGGTGCGATGGGGCACTGATAGATCATCTCCGGATCATCTACGGCAGTTGCCTGGCACACCGCTACGTCCCCCTGAAATGGAGAGAGGTCAAAGTAGTCTTCATTCCTAAGCCCGGCAAAGGAGACTACACACAACCCAAATCATTCAGACCCATCAGTCTCACATCATTCCTACTTAAAGTGCTGGAGAGACTAATAGACAGGGAAATCAGGAGCACTGCACTAGTCAACTACCCTTTGAACCCCAACCAACATGCTTACTCGATGGGCAAATCAACAGAATCTGCCCTTCATCAAGTTGTCTCATACATAGAGGGCAATCTAAAATGCAAGATGTCAACCCTAGGAACCTTCATCGATATCGAAGGTGCCTTTGACAAAACTAACTTCACCAGCATTAGCCAAGCTCTGTCAAGACATGGGGTCGATTCCACAATTGCTGGGTGGATAGACAGCATGCTCAGATACAGAGCCATACAATTCACTGTGAACAACACAACAAGAGGGGTGGTAGCCAGAGGGTGTCCGCAAGGTGGTGTTCTCTCACCCCTCCTGTGGAACATTGTGGTCAATGAGCTTATTACTCGTCTCAATGACCACAAGTTCCTCACAGTGGGCTATGCAGATGACCTGACCATCCTCATCAGCGGCCCCTTTGAGAGTGTGGTATGCGACCGAATGAGGTCCGCTTTGAAGGTCGTTGAACAGTGGTGTGAGAAACACGACTTAACAGTGAACCCGACAAAGACAGAGTTGATTATGTTCACAAATAAACGTAGTTTAGGAGAGCTAAGACTACCTAAACTTTTTGACACCCGTCTAGCCCTTACCAAGGAGGTCAAGTATCTAGGAGTGATACTGGACAGTAAACTTCTATGGAACAGGCACCTGGATACAAAACTGAACAAAGCCAGCATTATTTTCTACCAATGCAAGCGACTCCTCGGCAAAAGCTGGGGCTTATCACCAAAAATCACACTATGGCTATACAAAACGGTCATACGGCCAATCATCACGTACGGTGCTATTGCCTGGTGGCAGAGAACAGAGCTAAGTACAGTCAGAAATAAACTGCAGCAGTTCCAGAGACTCGCATGTGCTGCCGTCACTGGTCAAGCACCTGGGTCTGTGGTACAACCTAGAGGGTCCCCATTCCAAACTATGGAATCAATTAGTGGAATATCAACCACTAATAGCTGCCCCATGCGATAGGATCCCCAGACAACACATCTTTGGAAGGAGGTACCAAATACAACTATCTGAAAACGACAGAGATCAATCTGGCATAAACGAAGTCCGGATATACACGGACGGTTCCAAGATGGGGACAGGGACTGGAGCCGGAGTCTTCTCACAAGACCTGAATATAACAATATCACTGGCGCTGGGCCAACACAGCTCCATATTTCAATGTGAGTGCGTTGCAATAACCTACGCCGCTACCGCGGTCATGTCAAGGGGTATAAAGGAGCACAACATCCGCATACTGTCAGACAGTATGGCCGTCCTAAAGACCCTGGAGGGCAACACCATGAACTCCGGTCTCATTTACGAATGCCACCAGACCCTGGAACGTCTAGCTTCTACCAATGGGCTAATTCTTCAATGGGTCAAGGGGCATAGTGATTCACTTGGGAACGACGCCGCCGATGAGCTGGCAAGGAAGGGATCTGTAACGTCAGTGGCAGGTCCAACTGTACTGCTGCCACTTCCCTTTAATCAACTTCGCTCATGGGTAAGGCAACGGACCCGTGAAGCGCACAACGGCCGTTGGGCCGACACACCCGGCTGTAGGCAGTCTAAACTGGTGCTGACGGAGGTCTCACCACGTTTAACGTGCAGACTGCTCAGTCTCAACCGATTTGACATCAGAATAGTAGTAGGAACCATTACGGGCCACTTGGCCCTAAACCGACACCTATTCACTATCAACGCGGCAAGCAGTCCTCTATGTAGAGGCTGTCTCAACGCGGAGGAAACGGCCGCCCACGTTGTCCTGGAATGCGATGGAGTGGCCACACAACGGGCAAGTATCCTCGCGGGAGCGAGGTCGCTCCTAGAAGCCTGTGAACGCCCCAGGAGGCTTCTGTGCTTCTGGAAGGAGCTAGGCTGGCTCAACTAGTCAGCTTATCTGAACGCATAATGGACCGCATATGAGTCTAGATGCGGAAACAGAGCCCTACACCAATACCAAAAAAAATACTCTCAGCAATGACACACAAGCGTTTTTATCCACATTAGTAGAGGCCTTAAGTAGTAGACCTCAAGGAAATAAATTTCCTATGTTAGGAAACGTAATACCTGAATTTGACCCCATGGTTAAAAGCCAAACCATACACATGTGGACTAATAAAGTCGATGACCAGGTTATTCATTACACCTTGCCGAAATTGTCAGGTGTCGCGAAAACGTGGTACCAAGCTCTCCCAACAATGTCATTTTCGTTAATAGAATGGAAGGGCAAGTTGGAAGAGTCCTTTTCGAGTAGCGACGACTACGCAGAGTTACTTACCGAAATGTTATCAAAACGCGTGAAGTTTAATGATTCGCTGGAACATTACTATTATGAGAAAATAAATTTACTAAACCGTTGTGAAATACGAGGTAAACGAGCTGTTGATTGTTTATTGTACGGATTAGACGATAGGTCTTTGAGGTTAGGGGCCTAGGCAGCAAAATGTCAAGAGCCGGAGCAGGTTTTAAAATATTTCCAGTCAATTAAGTCACAATTACTGTAGGCTAACATACCCTAGTACTGTTATCTTATCTTTTTGTATTTTGCCCAAAAAAAAAACATGTCATATGTTGTTGAGAGTTTTGATAAGAATTTGACTGTGTATATGAGCAATCAGTGCAGATATTGAATGACATTGAGATAGCAATGCCGCACAGATGATTATAAGATAATGAATCAGATTTATGATGCGAGCAAGGTTTGTCATGAGCGGTTAGTGCTGATAGCGAATGGTATTATTTGATGCCGCACCGATGACCGTAGATTGTGACAAACCGAGCAAGATTTTCAGAAAGTGAAAAGGTGAGTATACCGAAATAAATTCTGAAATATTGATTATAATTCGCGAATCTAGATTGTGATCCATGAGAAGATATTGATTTGATAGTGAAGATTATTATTATTATTATAACAAATTTTGTGACAGTGAGAGGACTCACTTAGAAAGGATGGCCGAACTGTAAGGTCAATGCAATATCTCATGTTTATGTTTGTGATTATTGTTATTACAACTATTATTGGTAACTGTTAATACTTACGGGTAATATTGTTTGTGAATATAGTTTATACTCTATGGTACACTATAAAGTGTCAGATAAGATTTTGGCGGCAAATTAAAAGGTTGTAAAAACATAAAATTTCATGAAACTAATATAACTTTCTATTAATACTGTGATAAGGATTTGATTCTATTAATCAGTAGTAAACTTATGTCTGAATAGACCTCACGAAAAGTCTGCTAAAGATGCAAACGTAGACACGCAGCTACCAAATTATTTTATGACTTATTCTCGAAGAACCTTACACTGAGCAAGTAAAAACCGTAACAAGGAGAAAATTAAGTTACCACCATACCGCGTTATGAGTAAAAATCACCACAAATACATTTTTTAACTCAGCAACACTTAAAATTTAGAGCACCGGGACAGTTTCAATTTCGGCAATGAGATATAGAAGGGGAGCACGCGATGCTAAATGTGTATTTACTCTAGCGTCGTTGGGACCTATTGGATTTTGAAGATTAGATGGTGGAAAGAAATAGAGTTCAGGCGTATGTATCCGTTTCATTGGTGGGGGGAGCTTCTTCAGGCTTTCAAAGATGTAAAAAAAAATAGTAAAATGGACTTACTCTAGCGTGTCAGATATTATTAGTGTAGATACCCCACATGTCTCTGATAATGGAGGTAGGTAAATCTGCCCATTTGCATGGTGGGGGTGGCCGTATGGAAGGGTAAAAAATGGGAAAAAAAAATTATTCGAGCGCGTCAGATATTAAGAGGGGATGTTAAGTACACCCAAAAAAAACCCCATTCAATAATCTGACGATTCGGAAGTGACGCAAGCTCGCAGCGGCTTTTTGAAAATGAAAAAAAAATCGCCGTTTTGAGCAAGTTGAGCGAGTCAGATTTCCATACAGATAGTTCAGCTTAATGTCCTAGACAAGCTGACCAGTAATCTGACGATTATTTGGAGGGATTCTCTTAATCTGACGATTTGAAAAAAAATATATGTATTTTTATCATTAAATGTGTCAAATGTGCACGGAAAATAGCACGCAAATACAAATACACTTAACTATTTATAAACATATATAAAAGCGAAAAGATAGTCACTCACTCACTCACTTATCTACTGACTTATCACGAAATCTGGAAAACTACTTGACCTATGAAAATGAAACTTGGCAGGGAGGTAGTTAATGAGTAAGAAGTGAGCTAAGGAATGATTCTAAGCTAAAAACAATTTTGTTAATTTACGAATACCATTTAAATTCCAAATTTCTTGAAAAACATATTCCAAAGAGAATTGTTTAGATAAATCAATATATTAAGCGTATAAAATCGCGGGCAAAAAAAAATAGTCGTATAGTATAGCAGGTACAAGTTGTTATTATTACGTGTGTGAAAGAATGTATTCCGCTTTTTTTTACAGAACTGATCTGTGTTTTTATGAAGGTAAAGTAGGTTTTCATAAATAGTTGCTTATTTATGAAAACCTAATTAACTTTAGTCAGGATGTTTATTTCTTTATATTTCTGCCCTAGTGAATCACAACTACCTGAGTTATGTAAATATATTGATTGCTCAGATAGTCTTCTTCTGCAGCACGAATATAGTTTTATGCGACATTATACTATGAAAATAACTAAAATAGACTAAACTGACTGTTTCAATATCAGTCAGTTCACGAATTTTGCTAACTGCGTATGCTGCTGAGCTGAGTCTATTCGATAATATTTATTTATTTTAATTAATAAGAAATTCGTGGTATCAACTAGTTTCAATTCGTGTTATTTAACCATTATAGTGTTTTCCACATGTTTAACGTTTGGAGTAGTGAATTGGATACATTTATTCTTTTCTCCATTAGAAAGTTGTTAACGTTAAACCAACGAACCACTACCGAAATAACATCATTTGAAAGTTTGTACTCATACGTTTTAGTCTAAATAAGAGTAAATTATGATGAAGATGATGTAATTAAATAATCGAGATCGGTTTGCACGCAAGCTCTTCAGTAACTTTCAAAAAGAACATAAACAAATGGACAGAGTATAGTGTAGGGATGGTATGAGAGAGTGAGAGATAGAGAGAATGTAAAAGGGAAAGAGAGGCGTGGAGTAGGAAATACATGCTTCACTGCAGCTGTATGTACTAAACTTTCTTTACGATTTTTGTAACTTCGGCTTGTGGAAATGGGCAAATTATATGTTTTCTGTTCCTTCCTTGAATTATTTCCTTCAAAATAAAAAAAAATCGACGATTTTTTTTTTGCAAGTTAGTAACCTTCCCACTGCCTTGCGTCACGCTCAAATCGTCATATTATCAAAATATACACTTGTCAGCATATAATTAACCCACCCTATCTTAATCTGACGCGCTCGACAATGTCAAATGATCGAATTTTTTTGCATGTTTGTAACCTTCCCACTGCCTTGCGTCACGCTCAAATCGTCAGATTATCAAAATGTACACTTGTCAGCATGTAATTAACCCCCCTTATAATAATCTGCCGCGCAGGAGTAAATCCAAAAATCCCTTAATGGCCTCCCCTACATGCTATGATTATTATTGATTATGTATAATTTATATTTAACTGATAATATATATACGTTTATATACCACTTCATCTACACATACATTTTAAAATGCATTTTAGAATCATATTCAATACGAATCGATAAGACATTTAAAGGAAAAATGTAAATAGGGTATGGCTATGGATAATAATACGCTTGTATCGGAGCCTTAGAGTTTACCTTAATGGCCTTTAAGTCGTTAACTACCATTTTATAATTACGGGGACCGCTAACGACAGTATCTCTGTTACGACAATATAAATTACAAATATCTTTTACCTTACTCTGCACCGTTCCTTACTTTCACCTGACTCGATTGATTATATAATGCTAAGGTACTGTGGTGATAATAATGAAATAAAAAAAATCGGGCTCGCAGCAGGCCTGCAGAGGTAGATTTCGTGTTTTATTCTAATTTTCATCTACAAAAATATAAGTCGCATTAAAAACTTTAAATGTGTACATTGTGAAGTAAAATAAAAAATTAGCTTTCATCATTTTTGTTGTGAAAAAGGTTTACAGTTTCGGAGCTATGACTTTTTTTATCAATAAAATTTGGTTTTCCCCCCTCCCCTCCCTAAGTTAAGGATGGAGTCATATAGGGTTCATATTAATATATACATAATTTCCATAGGAAAAAGTTATGCTGAAAAAACAGATTTTTGAAAATCTGCCCCCCAGTCCCCCCCTTTGGGGGAAAATCCCCCATTCACGAACTTAACCTTCATTTTTGCCCTGTTGATTTGTCGTCCAAGTTTGAAAGCAATCGGTGCATAATTGCGACCTCTATCGTGCCGGTAAAATTGAGGTACATACATATATATATATATACTTTTTAACTGAAGGTTGTTTTGGGGTCTAGGGATCATAACTAGACCTTCTGTGAATAAATTTTTGGAAAACTCGACAACCTAGAAAAATCTACCTAATTATTGAACAAAAAATAAAATTACTAAACACCTAGGGTACTAAAAACTTTCTTAAAATATGTAGAATACGTCAGGGAAACAATCTTGCTAAAAAAAACCGCGAACATACAAACATATAAATGGATCGATTACAGAACCTCCTTTTTTGAAGTCTGTAAATAATTGGAATACAGAACTGCCATAATACATATAGAAGTAAGTTTTAAGGATATCAAACTCTCTCGGTAGTACGTTTAGTCATATTAATGTACGAGGCCGTACAGTTTGTAGTTTGTACATTTTTTTTTTTGTGGTATCATATATCTAACTACGTCTCCCAACAGTTACTGTCCCAGCTCACTACATTTTGTATGTGTCAACTACCGGGTCTCGGTACAACTATCTAGAATCAGACGGCCTTTCCACAATAGTCGTACTCGTACCTATATTCTAGAGACGTGCTATAGATACACAAACCGCGGGGATTAATCCACCAACCCTCGGCCTTGGCGTCTATTTTCATCTATTGCGATATACTCTTGGAGAAGAGCTAACCCATGCGCTCGAGGCACGAATACATTACCTTCTTTGACCTTGTGATCGAATCAATGTGTGTCACTTGGGTGATCTTAAACATCAGGAATCTGGAAAAGTCCCCCTTCTTATCCTATGCTTTCTAGGGATACTTCTTACCCATGTAAAAACTGTTCTAAATCATATTATCTGGCTCTGAAAAAATTTTGGAATTACCAAATCCACCCATCCTGTACTTTTTCAGAAGTGTCCTCTGCAGATTCACGACCGTGACAGGCCTAGGTTTATGTTTGGACCGTATGAGGTCTATCCACCCAATCGCTGTTTCTCCATTTTACCCCCGCTGATCATAGTCACATATTACGACATGATTGTAATGTTACATAATATAATACCCACACACCAGAATTTTATCTTTATTTAAATTGCTCCAAATGGAAGTTCTCATATAAAATTATTTTGTAAAAGTTTTCATACAGCAGACTTTATAAAGACCAATTTGGTCATAAGACATCATTATTTGTTACTATAGTATCACCAAAAACGTTTAGATCGCAATGGCACCTTAAAAAATATCACTAATTCATTAGCTAATGCCTAGTGACAACTTGAAGTTCTGGGACAAAAAGCCCTTGACAGCGAATTTATTGCAGCTTTTGTACACAGTCATACGACTAACAAAAAACTACAACTTTGTCAAACAATTATCAACTCTTTTTGGGGAAGGTAAGGATGCAAATAGAGTGTAAACATAATGTGGGATATGCAATTTTTCATCCTATACGGCAGCGAGAGACATTGTCTGGTATTTACAGATGGCTAAACACTGTAATTTCCCAAAATTCTTCACAGCAACGCTATCTTCAAATGATGGGCAAAAATACGTTGATATTTTACTTTTATTTACTTAAAATAGCAGTACTACTTATAATATATCCCTAGCTGTGCCCGCGGCTTCGCCCGCATGGAGATCAGTGATTTTTCCGGTGGTAGGTGGTAAACCTACCCTTCGACCTTAAAGTGGGCATAAAGTTTCCTTCCTAATTTCTTTATTTATTTTATGCCTTAACAAAGATACCCGAATGAATATTAATTAATATATTTTTCAAAAAATGTGCGGGCAATAAGCAAATATATTATTTACATATGAATGATCACCAGATACGACATAGATTTTTAGAAAACCGATTGTATTAAGATTAAAAACCGATTTATATAAAATTTTCGTTTGAATGTCAACCAACATTAATCATTTGGGAGTAATTCATACATGTACGTACCTTAATATGATTAATTTGAAATTCATTCATGTGACTAAACGCAGATAAATAAAACACCTATTTGAAATTGTAAGTCTAACAAACTTAATTTTAAACAAATTTATTTACATATTCATTTTTATTTCATAAATAGGTTTGCCGAAGTGAAAGTGAAAGAAAAGTGAAGCAAGTGGCATGTTTCTCTTCCAGCAGATTGGCACCACTGCTATTAATAATATACATGTTTACATTATTATTATTATAATATTCGTCAAAATACATCAATCTTGATCGATGACACTGGTTTGATTGGATTTGAAAAAATCAACGTTTTTCAAATAAAATCACGATTTCAAAAGTAGATTTTTTTTTTTTTTAAAAGACAACTACCGCATTAGGAATTACTCCTGTGTCGCGGGGGACTTTACAAACATACAAACAACGGACACAAAGAACACCCAGACTAGGGTGGGAATCGAACCCACGACCTCTGGCTCAGCAGTCAGAGTCACTAACCACTAGACCAACAGGCCAGTCAAATATATAATATATATTTGACTGGTAAATTTTATATTATATATATTAAATTTTTATATTAATTAAATTTTCTATTATATTATAATAGAAAATTTAATTAATATAAAAATTTAATATATATAGTATAAAATTTTACAACTAAGTTGATGCTGTTAATAATGGTCTTGCTATAGATATTTATTGAATACATACCTTAAAATAAATGTATATTAAGACTGTCACATGTTACTGGTGTTAAACAAAAACAATGTAATTTAATTAACATTAAAACCTACATTTTCATAAATAATTAATCAGAGTAATAACTAACAAAATTACTAATTAAAGTCTTATCAAACCACCGCAACACCTGAAAATGAATTGCTTAATTTTACCTCATGCATATAAGGTGACTAATAAATTATGATAGGCATCCAGATACAATGAATACAGAGCTCAATTATTTCCCACAGGTGTCGTAAGGGATTATACCGTCAGAATGAGCAAGCATGCATGCTGACGTCGTGTGATCATAAAATTCTATCGCCCAACATGGAATAAACAAACTCATAATAACAATCATCGTTTCCAAAAGGGGAGTTGCCCACTTTTTACTAAACATGAGGGCTGACTTTGGAAGTGATGGTGTTAGGACTGTTGGTCTATAACCAATGGTTCTATTTGGTAAGTACACTCTAATAATAATTAAGTGTAAGAAAACTAACTTAGTAATTCATCGTAACGGTAGTCAATTTTTTAATTAGATAAAATAAAATTAACTGAACAATATTACGCTAGTGAATCGGTAACTACCCGGTGGATGCATGACGCCTGTCAGCGTCCGTGGGACAGCTGACTGAGTAACAACAATCCTTCAAAGGATTAATGTTATGTAATTAAAGGAAGACGCAGCTAACGTCATACTACTAGTAGAGAAAAAAAAATTAAAATTTGAACTTTGGAACCCCTTGGTAATATTACTCTCTTCTTTCAGTAGCTATTTACTATATGGTCATCTCCTCTCGCCTCTATCGCTTCTTTTTGTGTTAATAAAAACTGTATGGGAAGCAATTCCAATACTGGAAGTTGCAAAAGGAGGTACTATAGATATAGAAACTTACACAGCGTCAAATAAAATATTCGTTATTTTTTAAAAGCTTTTACTTAACTTCACGTGTATGTATGTAGTGGAATCTTGCAATCAATATTTCACCCACTTCCACTAAAGCTATCGTGCTGAAATTTCGAACATACGTTTGATTCTCATGACAATTCACGTAAAAGCTTTTTTTAAATATTTGTTTGAAACAGATTTTTTTAAGTAAGATCATAAGAAATAGAATACTAAATAAGCCATTAACAATGTAACCACATCGAGTTATCATTGGCTCTACGATCGCAAGTTTCCAAGAAGGTTCCTGTCTAATCTTATTTAGTAGCATACAAAGCCTCTCTATTAGGTCAATGCCTTTTTTTTTTTTTTTGTGCGTGTGGAAACCCCCTCGGGCCGTCACCCCACCGGGGTTTTCGGTGGGGCGGTGTGTCGGAATCGAACCGACTAAAACCACACGGTGTGCCGTACTGCGCCCTAAGTAGGAGGGATCCGGGAACAGCTTTTATTAAGACATCCGGACCCCCCCTAGCGCCTGCCCGCAAAAGCGCGGGCACCACCTTCGGGTAAAAACCTCTCAATTAGGCGACGTCCAGGCACACGCGGACGCCGCCTCCTCGCGGGGGGCCACTATAGCGGGTGAAGGGGAAAAACCCGTCCCGTCCACCCGCGGCCACACTCAGGGCGGCATGAGGCGCTGGTAAGCGCGCTTCCGCCGCCCGGTTCGCCGGCGGCGAATTAGGTCCGAGTGGAGATCGTCCTCCCGGACCCTTTCCGCCGCCTCCTTCTGCGAGATGACGTCCTCACAGAAGGTCGCGACCGCGGTAAAATTCCTGTCGCTACCGGCCATGGAGCGTATGACGGCCGGTAGCGAGAGATCCCCTCCGATGACTGCAGTGAGGGCCCGACGCTGCGTCGCCCAGGCGGAGCAAACCCCCAGCGTGTGCTGAGCCGAGTCCTCACTACAGTCGCAGTGGTGACAGGCGGGACTCAGTTCCCTCCTAGCGACCGAGTGCAGGTACTTCCCGAAGCAGCCGTGCCCGTGAACCTGCGTCAGTCGGAAGGAAAGGGTCCCGTGCTGCCGCCCTGCCCACTTGACGATGACCGGCTGGAGCGCCTCCACGGCGGCAAAGCCAGCACGTGGAGCCTCCAGCCGGGACGACCAACGAGCCATGGTGGCTCGGCGAGCGGCCTCACGCCATTCGCGTACCTCTTCGGGCGGGGGCCGACTGCCGCTTCCCGCCCGGAACTCAGCCGTTCGCCGATATACTTCGGCGAGCACTTCCGCCTCCAAATCCCACGGGGGAGTCCCGGCCAAGGCGCACGCCGCCTCCGTCGACACGGTGCGGTATCCGCGTATGGCTCTAACCGCCATAACCCTCTGAGGGCGCCTGAGACGCGCCCTATTCTGGGCGGTCAGAGCTTCCGCCCACACCGGTGCACCGTACAGTGCCATTGACCGGACAACCCCCGTGTACAACCGTCTTGTAGCGACGCTAGGTCCACCCAAATTGGGCAAGAGTCGCCCAAGGGCGGACGCAGCGCCGACCATCTTCGGAGCAAGCTGTCAGAAGTGCTCGTCGAAGAGCCACCTACCGTCGAGGATCAGGCCCAGATACCTTATGTGGGCCCGAACCGGTACGAGAACCGAGTTGACTACGATGGAGGCGCCAGGGGGTGGACCACGACGAGGCCCATGAAATAAAAGGGCCTCCGTCTTATCCAGGGCCACCCGCAGACCCAGCGCCTCGATGCGACCGACCACCAGAGAGACACCTCTGGTGGCCAAACGCGCCGCCTCTTGGAAGTTCGCCCCCCGGGCTGTGACCAGTGTGTCGTCGGCGTAACAGATTACGCCCAGCCCGGGGGGGAAGTCGCCTCGAAGGGCCCAGTCGTACCCCATGTTTCACAGGAGTGGTCAAAGGACAGACCCCTGCGGAACACCGCACGACATGGGCCGACTACTCAAAACACCATCTCGGTCCTCGTACATGACGGTACGCTCCTCTAGATAGTCTGCCACTAGCCGCCTCAGGTACCCTGGCACTCCGTGATAGTGGAGTGCTTTCCTGATGCAGCTGAATGGCAGACTATTGAACGCGTTGGCGATGTCCAACGACACCGCCAACAGCACGCCGCCACAGCTCACTACCTCTTCGGTCACGGCCCTCAGGCGCAACACAGCGCCGACCGTCGAACGCCCCGCTCGAAAACCGAATTGGGGGTCCGACAAATCGGGGCCGACCTCGCCAAGGTGCCGGACGATGCGGGCAGAGAGGACCCTCTCAAACAATTTACCCGCCTCGTCCAGCAACACGATGGGCCTGTAGGCCGCGACCGAGTTGGTAGGCCGTCCCGGCTTCCTTAAAAGGACCAGCTTCCCGCTCTTCCAGCAGTCAGGGAAGCGTCCGGACGCCAAGCTAGCGTCGAACACCTCCCTGAGGCGGTCGGACATGTGGTCGAGGGCCAGGGCCAACACTCTGACAGGGATCCCGTCTGGCCCGGGAGCGGTGTTCTTCGAACGGATCCGTAGAACAGCCGCCCCTACCTCTGCCTCCGTGATGGGCGGAACACCATCCTCCTCGTTCTCCCCGTCGTCTCTGGCCAAGGGGGCCATCGACGGGGGTACGTGCTCCACCAGTTGCGGGAAAAGGCCCTCAACCACTTCCTGCAGGAAGCTGGGCTGGAGAGTCTCCGTAAGGGGGGGCCCGACGCGCGGAGCTTTTGTTGCGCCGCACGATATGGGCGACCCCAGGGGTCACGATCGAGACCCTCCAGCATCTCCTTGCTTTTTTCCTCTTTGGCGCGGCTAATGGCCAGCTTCAGAGTTTTCCGCGCCTCCCGGTACTCCTCATGAAGCCGGTCCTCTTCCCCATCTTCGCTGTGACGCCGCCGGCTGCGGGTGTAGGACCTCCGGGCACGAGTACAGGCCACGCGGAGGTCCGCCAACTCCTGGGACCACCAGTAGACCTCCTTCCTTGGAGGCCGACGACCTCGAACGCGGGGCATGGCCGCATCGCAAATCTGCGTAAACGCATCGCGAAAGCGGCCCGCCCCCATGTCTGCCTCCTCGGTCAGAGGCCGCGGAGACAGCCAAGAGTAAATAATGGCTGCCTCCTCCAGTAGGTCCCTATCCAACTTGGTAACAGCCCACCGCGGGAAGCGGGAAGAACGCCGCGCCGTGTGACCCCTTCTGGGGTCCTGGGTCCGGGAGAGCTCGAATCGGATATATAGGTGATCCGAGAGCGTCTCAACCTCTTCCAGGACACGCCAGTTCCTTACTCGTACAGCGAGAGCAGGGGTAGCGAACGAAAGGTCCACTATCGACCCTCCCTGCTGTCGCACGCACGTGTTGGCGGAGCCTCTGTTTAGGAGACAGAGGCCCACCGATGCCGCCCACTCTTCGACGGCTTCGCCTCGTGCATCCGTCCTGGGGCAACCCCACGCGACGGCCTTTGCATTGAAGTCCCCCAGCACCACGTGGTCACGCGCCCAGACGCCAAGCGCCGCATCGAGGTCTCCAAGGTATTGAGGAAAACCTCGAAATCGCTCAGACTCCGGTTAGGGGAGAAGTACACACCATATACGGTTATGCCCCCCCATTCGGCAGCAACATATCCAATACCCTTGTCTCTTAGCGACAAGGATGGGGAATGAGCCGCCGTGGAGCCAACGACTGCCACGGAGCCGTCCCGGTCACCCATCCAATTTGGACGGGGAGGAACGTAATAGGGCTCCGCGGCTACGGCCACACCTATCGACCACTCCGCCATGGTTTGCAGAAAAAGGTCCTGCGCACCGGCAGAGTGGTTTAGGTTCGTCTGGACAAGGAGGCTAGAGACTTGGTCCATTTATTGAATCGTCTCTACAGCCTCCTCCATGGGCGATGACGTCGACGCACGAGTGACATCAGGGGCAGCCTGGGTCGATTGGCTAGCCCCTGATGTATTTTGAGAAGTGCGGGGAGGCTTGCAGCCCCCCTGCCCCATCTGGTGATTGGCGGGCAAATTGCTCGCCGCACACGCGGGGCAATGAGGGGCGACGGAGCATTCCGCTGCCTTGTGCCCCGGTCTACCGCAGCGGAAACATAGTCCGCTGCAGTCGAAACAACTTCAACACTTGACGCGGGTGTGTCCCGATCCTAGGCATTTAAAACACCTCATCGGTCTCGCTACCAGGACTGTGACTCTGGCGTTCACGAAACCGATGAGGACCTTGCCGGCATCGCCCAAAATTTTGGCCGATGCTACGGGACAGCTGACCCACACGGACCGGGGCGGATGGTGCCGACTCTGATGCTGTCCACGTTGCACCCCGTCTTCTCCTGAACGGCAACGCGAACATCCTCGACCGTGACCGAATCGTCCAGGCCCGAAATTCGCAGCTCCGCGCACTTGGTGGGCCTGGCAATCTTCACACCATCCGTTGCTGCGAATATTCCCCGCAGTTTCTCTGCAAAGGCGTCCGCCGTCTTTGCACCTTCAGCCCCAGGGAACTCGAGGACTCGAGCTCCCGTCTGGGCGAGGCGCATCCTCACGCCCACGGCCCCGAACTCTCCTGCGAGACTATCCCGGGCCTTCTTAAAGACGTCGGCATACGATAATCCGCTGTCACCCGCCGCCGGCGATACGGTAACCACCACTGCCGCCGTTTTGGGCATCACCAGTTTCCGTGGCTTCTTTGTGGTGGTCACTGCCTGCGGCGAAGGTGCACTCTTAGCAGCCTTCTTATTCCTATTTCGCTTCTTGCCTCCTTCGACCTTCTGCCACCCATCGCTGGCGGGGGCAGTAGTGGACGGGCCAGACGTGGAGGGGGTAGATGTGGAGGGAGTAGGCGCGCTCGTTCCTTTAGGTGCACAAGAGGGAAGCGGAGGGAATTCCGCTACCACCTTCGCCGCAGCCTTAGGTTGTCGCCCCTTCTTCGGCGCAGCTGCAGGCGCTGGCGCTGACGCCTTCGCGGCATAAGAGACGACGACGCGGCCACCCGAGACGGGAAGCACCGACGGGACTGTAGAGGCCTTTGCCTTGGCCGCGGCGAGTGGCGGCCGAACGATGGGGGCCGGAGGAAGCCTTGCCTCAAGGCCGGCGAGGCGCCCGTCCATCATCCTCCACACTGCGTCAATGATTTGACGCAGGTGAGAATCCGATCCGGAACTTCGGGGGGGGAGGGGGAGGCAGCAGGCTGTGCCACAACTGGGCTCGATTGCTCAGCACAATTCGAGCGCGCATGAAATTGGGCGAACTGAGCGCTCAGCTCAGCCACCTGCCCCGCCAACCGATCGTTTGCCGCCTGGAGGCTCGCGACGTCACTAATTAGGGTCCTAACGACCCCAGATACGGCGGAGGAGGAGTCCTTGAGGGCCTTTACAAAAGAACCCTTAAGGTTCGTGGACTTGGTGGCCACTTTGTGAATTATGGCCACCGCCACGTCCGCTCTCTCCTGTATGGTCACCGGTGTTTGGGTGACCGAATCCAATTCCACCGGCCCCCGGATTTTCTGCAGGAGATCCGCAATCTCCTCCTCCGCTTCAATTTCACCCTCCGCTCTGGCCCGGGCGTAAGCGCCCGACCTGGTGAAGGCGGAACCTGCCGGAGATGGGATCGGCGTGCGCGACCTCGACCTCCCCCTTAGGCTACTAGCAACTTTAGGAGGGAGCATATCTGTGGATGGTTCATAATCCTCATCCCTTGAGCGACCTCGTTTTCGGTTCTCGATTTCGCGCAGCTCAACCTCCATCTCCACAACTTCAGAAGTTTCTGTGGATGATCCAGCCTTGGAACGCAGACGTTCCGATTTGCGATTGCTCCCAGGAGTCTGATTGACTTCTGGGAGCTCCACCGATATAGTCGCCTCAGACGAGACTTCGTCGTCGGTTGACGATATTTCAGCAACTTTTTTGTTGCTCCTCTTGTTCTTCCTTTCTTTTGCTTTCTCCTTCTTTTGTTCAACGTTTATTTTGTTTTTATTGAGTAAATTTAAATCCATATTTAGTCCCACGATTGGGGGAGAAATAAAGGTCAACCCGGGTAGAGATCCCCCAATACCCGGGCAAGCGTAGATTTATGCCCAACCGAGGGGTCCGCAGGTGCCCCGGCTGGGAGTGCGCTTGCGACTGAACTACCCATCAGCCATGCATCCCCTGGTCACGCACCAGAACACGGGATTCGGGGTGATTTTTTAGAGAGGTTTTCTTCCTCGCAGTCCGGGCGGCTAAGCCAAGACCCTCGTCCCCGGTCGGAGTCGCGAGACATGACCACGACTCCTTTCGGGATTACGATATGCCGACGGTGGCAAGGAAACTAAATTTCCCATGCCTGCTCGGTGGCAGTGTGAGTGCACGCCGAGCCCGTCCTCCTTCTCCACTGAGCACATTAGAGAAACGCCGACCCGTGGAAGGGTCCCTCCTTCGTGGTTTTTTACCGAGGTTTTCATCCTCATAGCTCCGAAGAGCGAAGAGCCAACAGAGAATCGGCAGACACGCCCGCTCTGTTGGACCAAGCCTCGACCGAGTGTGCCGAAGAAAAATGGCCTCCTCTCCTTACTAGAATATTAGCCGTTGGCGATGACGCCGTCCTCAAAAACTGAGGCACAAAAGGCAGCGTCATCGCCAACGTTTAAAGGGTGCACCACGTGGAGGTTTTCTAGACAGCACCCCATTAGGTCAATGCCTCCCCTAACAGTAGTGAGGAAGCTTATCCAAGAGCGCCGTATTGTATTGCATACTGTGGTGTACATAGTCTCCTACAACTTTCTATTATAAATAACTATAGATGTTATAATATCAGTACCTCCTTATTATTCAATTAATTATGTGATACAGACAAGTGAAATTAGTTATTTACTCATTGTAGGAGCTCTCTTGTTTTTGCATGCTATTCGATCTACTTATTTACTTTTTATTTCCAATATATCGCCTGTTCGTATCAAAGAATATACGAACACTACTTTAGAAGAGTCGGGACTCTCATACTAAAAACACTGTATTAAGCGGGAGCGACTCTAATTTAGGGCGCAAAAAATTATGCGAACCTTTAGGAAATGAAAATTGTGTTGTTCTTTCTACATATCCACAGGGGATATCGATAGCCATATTAACAGCTTAGCGGCAACCATGGCCTTGTATGGAGCTCAAGTTTGGGAACCGACCGGACCGCAATGTAGTGTTCGGCGGCGAGTCTCTTAGCCAGCCCTCTGCCGTGGGACCTGGTAGCAAAAGCCCTTGCAAAAGCTCATATGAATGGCGCAAGGAGACGATGGGCCTGAGCTGGCTGAGTGGAAAGAGCGACTCTGGCAACCGAGCGTATTACACGCCATAATTCTGGCGGTAAGGCCCGTCATGGAGGAATGGCTAGAGAGGCGAGACGAAAGAGGAAGAAATAATCCCGAGACGGTGGCCACAGCTCCCACTTACGATTGCGAGACTACTAGAAAAAAAAACTGGTTCGTATCTTAATTGTATCAATATATAATATATAATTAAATCAGCACAATGCCAATAGTTGTGATCCGAAAATCCCTATCTTTAATTTAAGGACTATAAGAAACATCTCACGTTGTTCGTACTCTTTGCTAATAAGATAATCGCCTTCATAAACTTGATATAACCTTGACTGCACGGATAGCGCAATGTTTGTCGAGTGTTGTGGGTTCAAATCCCACACGGGACGAAAATTTGTGTGATCCACAAATAGTTGTCCCGAGTCTGGGTGTCCTTTGTGTCCATTGTTGGAATGTTTGTGATGCCCTCCGCGATACAGGAATATACCTAATGCGGGAGTTGCCTTTAAAATTTTTTTTAAAAAAGCCATAGAATACTGAAAAATATGTTTCTTAGGAAATCATAATTGCATTGATATTTAGAGTGTTCGCGAGCTTGGTAATTTGGTTGACGTTAAATATACATAAATACCAACATTTATAAGTGTCACATTGCTACGTAAATGATTCACTAGTTTTAAATGGTCTGACATTAATACTTTTATTTATAACTATGTTTCAGCCTTAACACCGTGAAGCAATTGAGGAATCGAAATCCACCTACTTCACACCAAAAAATAACCTACTTCTACCACAACTTACTTAACATAGTTGAAGGGATTAACTGAAAGTTTTTACTTCTAATAAACGGGTATTTCCAATACCCGTTTATTAGAAGTAAAAACAGAGAGAGTAGCTGCGTTGACAGAGCAAGAAAAAAGGTCCCCAGCTTTCGAAACAATATCTCTTAAAAACAAGCTCTAAAGACTGATCTAATGAAATGGGAGCTGAGCAAGGGCGAGTAATGATCTCCCGCTTACACAATATTATCTCAGAAAGAGTCTTTAAACACTGTACTCACAAGACACACAGCTTCAATCTTCTGTAAACAGCGGTAATTTGTCAGTCTCTTTACAATAGGTTTTCTGTGTCCTACACATATCATGTTACAATAGTGTAAAGAAATGGAGACCTAAAGAAAATCAGAATACTAAATAACTAAACTATGGTTTCTGCACGAGTAATTTAAGTACAAAAGTA
Organism: Callimorpha dominula; assembly: GCA_949752705.1. Classification (NCBI taxonomy): domain Eukaryota; kingdom Metazoa; phylum Arthropoda; class Insecta; order Lepidoptera; family Erebidae; genus Callimorpha; species Callimorpha dominula. Next base: position 7,919,827 of record OX457005.1, read on the forward strand.
CCTCAAACCATTTTTCAACACAACATATCTCCAACAACGTATATAACAGGGTTCTATTAGATTAGATACTAATATAGCTTAAACCAAAATCTACCTCAAAGTCCATCTCCACTCCAACATCCATAGTCCAAGTTATTAATTAACATCGTTGAGTCGAAATTTTGTGGGAAGTGAATTAGCACAGTGTCCAACTGTATACGTTCATGGTTAAGTTAAAGCGGTCAATTAATGATTGTTAGTTTTGTGTCTATAGAGTCCTGTTCTGCATTTGAAGCGGTCGGGTATAGCTTTTTTATTATATTTTTTATAATAGTTAAATGTAAAAAGTAATCTGGTCTAGATGTATGTTTGATACCTTTATATAGATCGTGTCATCTGCTTTCGGATAATGCACAGTTCTTGCGAGATAGTTACTAAGCACACAAAGTGTGAAATGCACCCGTAAAATATTTTCCAAGTAATAACGATATCCAAGTTATGGAAGCATTGCCTTTTACCTACTCCGTGTTAAGCCTTTCCAGAATTCGAAATCCGCCAAATGTGCTCCGAGGATTTGTGTATCTATACTAAAAGTATCCCACCGTTATGAGACTTTATTATAAGCCTTTAATATTATCTTTTATTTATTTTGCTTCTGATTTTAATGAAAGTTTATAAAGAAAGCATCAGAATAACACACAATATATTTTTAGAAAAAGGAATAATGCATTTAATTATTTTTTTTAATGATTTTGAAACCTTGTGCCTTGAAATAACACGCCAACAGGTTTTTTAATTCCAGAGAGATTTGGGCAGTGCTGCAGTCAATTCAGTAGTACTAAATTCATCAGTACATAAATGCACTGAGGTACTGAATATTTACCACAGAACTAAATTACAAAACTCATCGAGGCGCTGCGATGTGTGAGACAGGAGTATGTTATTACCCTGAAACTCTACGGAGCGGATAAAATGGCAATCATGGATACAACTCAGCGTAACTGGAATTATTTTAATGAGACATACTTGCAAAAGACTCTAGTCGCAGACAGTTGACAGATCACTGCGGCTGAATCACAGTAATCTGTCAGCTAAAGAGAGATTGGTGAAACAATGAATATTCTTTCCGATACTTTCGCATATTGTGCTGGTGTTGCTATATGTCGCCGACCTAAAGCCATTATTGAGAGATGATATATATGCAACAATTTTTATTGAAGCTCGAATATGGTTCTGCGAGTCTTGTGGAAAATAAAACAACTTTGTTGAATAGTGTTCCTTAGTGCTCGTTGAATTATCAAAGCGGTCATTGAACTGGAACTGGAACATTTGCCATTTGATAGCCCAATTCTCGACTAAGATTACAGATTATTCAACATCAGAGGAGCAGTGAAACTGAGGGGAACAACTAGTAAAATATTATAGAAAATAGAGTATCAATGAAATGACTGCACTACGCCGCGCCGAGTGTTGTGGGTTCAAATCCCACACGGGACAAAAATTTATGTCATCCACAGATAGTTGTCCCGAGTCTGGGTGTTATTTGTGTCCGTTGTTTGAATGTTTGTGAAGCCCCCGCGACACAGGAATATTCCTACTGTAAGAATAGGGAATATGCATGTTGTTTAAATTTACTTGATTAATTTTCTCTTGAATCTTCATTGTCCAGATATTATGCCTAAGAAATTATTTTCTTATTTAGTTCGTGTTTCATTGCAAAAAATCTTTTTAACAAAAACTTAAACCGACGAAAAGAACTAAAGAGCAAAAAATAAATAAACCTTAAGTCTTAAGTATTGAGCTTATTTACATAAACTATCTAATTTTATATAAACTTATTTTGAGTCGGCGCCAAATAAAACTTTGATAATTAATCAAATTAAAAAAATAATAAGTTTTTTATTTTATGGTTGTTTTCATCATCATGATGATGATGATGAAAAATAATGATGATTTCTAAACGCAATACCTGATAAAGTAATGAAAAGTAAACAGAAACACTATTCGTTAATACAATTTTCGAGGGTTTCTCTCAATATTTTCAGGATCCCATCATCAGATCCTAACTTCCTTGACATGGGACCACCCTTGAGGTATACCCTATCTAACAAAAAAAGAATAATCAAAATCGGTTCATAAATAACAGAGTGAGGGTGAACAGACATAAAAAAAAAAAAAATATTATACGATCGAATTGAGAACCTCCTTTTTTTTCGTCGGTTAAAAAATATTAATTAAAATATGCAAAATAAGGGCGCGAAATTCAACTTTCGAAACAAAACATGACGTGACATTCCACGTTCTGTCATTTATCGGCGCCTATATTCGTAGTGTTACAGGGAAAGATAGGTATTCTTGTGGTTTTTGCTCTTAGCTAGTGCAATTTAAGCATTCTAGTGATATTAAAAATCATCTAGGACAATGACTGAATGTAGTTTTGTCAAAGCCCAATCGGACAATCTACCGAAAATAGGTGAATTCATGATGACGTAAAATCTGGATTTGATGCATAATATATAATTATGCATCAAATCCAGATTTTACGTCCGCTGAGGTTATTGGAGTGGAAGCCGCAAGGTAATTATTATAATACTTGTTATATTATAATGTAAAGGATAGGTAAGATATGTATAGTTAGTTATATTCATGAAGTTTTATTGGACTTTTGTTACCTAGTTTAAGTAGACAAGCAAGTTGTCTTCTGCTTGATATTTAAAACAAACAAATTACTGCTGACTAATTCACACTATACTAGCAATTAAATTGTAATATGCTTACATTAAAGTGATCTTCACAATAATATAAACATGATATTGAAGATACTTCAACTCTTCTCATTAATGTACACCATTTTTTTCGTATTTTACATTATTATTTTGTACAGGAAAAAGTACTGTATTGGGTGTACTTTTTATAGTGTTTTTACACTTAGGGACAAGGCAATACCTATAAAATGGTTTTTAAACTTTATCCATCGTCTATTAATTACAATAAATAGTAATTACAACTGGAAATCGGAATAAAATTACTGTAACACTTCAAGTAAATGTATGAAACAAACACTAAGCGTGGAACGTGACGTCATCCAAGGCCCGCGAAATATGGCGGCGTTCAAACAGATCAAATTTTATCGACGTTTTCAATGTTATTTTAAAAATTAATTTGAACATTGCCAAGGTTATTTATATTTTTTATTAGGGAACTATGATGGAACTAGTCAATAAAAGATAAAAAAAATACATGCATATTCCCTATTGTCTTTAAAAAAAAAATACATAGTTGAGCAGCGGAATAAAGGAGAATTCAAAAAAACAAATCACACAATAGGCTACAGTATTATCAGATCCGAGTCACTAAATAAGGCTTCTAGGTGTGACGAAATATCAAAGAAGTTTGCAAAGTTATATAATTTGAACTGTTTAAAACATGATATATTACAAGAGGGGGTCTTATTTTCAATTTTTATCAAAAAGTGGTGAAGTGCCTCCAGATGATCTAAATTCATAACAACCGATCACGCTTTTGTTATTCTTATTCAAACTTTAAAGACGTCTTATATTCCCTCCCTTCTACCAGCTAATACTAATTATTAAATTAATTTGGTTTTACATCAGGTAAATCTATCACTAAAACACCTTTTTTCCTTTTTCTAGCTTACATCTGATAGTGTGATCGCAATCTTTAAGATAACGTGTTACCAAAAAAGTGATATCACTTTTAGAAAAAGTTTTGTATAGATTTCAAAACGTTCCAGTAGTTTTTGTCGGTAGTTCTATAATAGCATGACACATGTTGCAAACAAATGGATTGCAAAATACTAGTATAGTAACCTGTTTATTGATAGTTTCCTTGAATGCAGGTTCAAGGACTGAAACTGAGGTAATGATGTAATATTTATAATTAGTTTTTATTCAGTTTGTCCTATAACTTTTCTTTACTGATGTATTTTTGATTGAATAAGTCTAAGAACGTTTGATCCGTACTCTACTGATCGTATAAAAAGGCGTATAATCTTGAGACTTGAAACATTAATAAGCGTCAACAAAATTTTCTATTGTAACACACCGACTTTTGTACAATAATTATACTTTAAAAAAAATTATAAGATAAAAAATCAAATCAGCATTATCTGTACTGAATCCTATTACGCCATGAAATACAGATTTCATTATTCACCCAACTCTGGCTGCAAACCCAATATGATTGGCAATTATGAGGCGGACGCTTGTGAATACCCACTTGGGTAATAAATCGAAAAAAGGAACAAGAAAAAGACCCTTCTTCCCTCACTAATTATCCCATATTTATACTTTCCTAAAAGATTATAAAAGGATGAGATTTTTAAATCCTCTGTACATATTTTTTAAATTCTTTTTCTTTTTATATCTGAGAATAAATTGCATGATATCAAAGATAAAACGTGTTTTGGCAGTGACGACGCGTTTGATTGTTGAATACAAATTTTACAAGTATATTTTGGCATCACCATCCGTATTAACACAGTTTTGGTGAAAATTATGAGTTTTTCTTTTGAAATACAAATATATTGAATAATTTGCATCACATAGCTGGCTCAATACTTCACAGTTTTTAGACACACTGCTCTCCGTGTGCGCTAAGTGTCCATAACCGCTCTATAAGAACTTCCTACTTTGCCGCATTTAATATTTTTTGTATTGCTAAGCGAAATAACAATTTCAGTGTGGAACAGTAGACTGACATCAATTGAAAAAAATATGTGAGAATTGTCCTAATAACTACTATACTAGTAACAATACTAATAGTTCAGAGTCATAGATACAGTACCAAAAACTATTTTGTAGTCCCGACAGTGGTCGTTTGCAACAAAGTAGTAAATAACTTTTTTTGCCAATGATTGTTTATTTCAGATAAAATCAAGCTGTTCTGTTCAAATAAATAAATAAATTTGAACCAGTACGCTAGAACGTACAATCCATTTATGGTTCAATATAAACACAAATTCATATATATTTTGTGTATCAACAAAATGATTTTTTAATAAAAGTATGCATTTTAAATGAGTTATTATAGAATTCTCATAACCACCAATAGAGAGTGATAGATCAATGTAAATATTATCTATACCTCATGATTTTTCATTTTATGTCTTCAGTTATCTCAAATTGAGTTAATCTTATAAATGACGAAAGGTCATCTGAGTTTCTACTCAGATGACCAGATTAACTAAAGTTTGGACTTTAGTTAATCTGTTTTAAGTAGTGTTCACAAACTTCAGATCACAATTTGCATAGTTTCTATATGCATAGTTATATTGAGTTGCTAATGGGCTGATAGTTACAACGCTACTTTACATAAATTAATTAAGTTCATTTCAGTTTAGGTATACACAAAATTGGTATTTCAGTCGTGCAGTAACTTTGATGATTCTAATATTATCTACGTATTAACGGGAATTAACGCGATCAGGAAAAGGTATTACATACCTCTGAATTGCCTGACGTTTCGACCAGACGTTTTGATGATTCTCTGTGAAAACTAACGAATGTTCTGTCACATTAATAAAACCACCTTATTCTCTCTTGAATATGCACCTATTTACGTGACATCATTAAAACTGCTAGTGCTTCTTTAATTGAGAACTACAAAGGTTTTATTTATTCAAAGATTTTTGAAGCGATAAATAGTATGCGTGTCTTTCTTTAAAAATATAAAAAAAATGTGTGTGTCAGCTCCGACGCACGACTGGAGTTTACAATTTACTGGAGTCTCTCTCTCTCTCTCTCTCCTTCCCTCCCTCCCTCCCTCCCTCCCATCCTTCCTTCTCTCCCTCCCTCCCTCCCTCCCATCCTTCCATCTCTCCCTCCCTCCCTCCCTCCCTCTATATATTCTGTATATATTTACACATATATATAACATAAAGGTATACACAGACTTACATGCGTCGAGAATAAGGAGTAAACTCCAATAAAGCATAAAAAGCACAATAAAGCGTTACGCTGCCCTCCGATCACTAAATTTTCCTCTTCATATTTTTTTCATACCGGGCGCCTTATATGCAAATAGATTCTTAAGGAGTAAACTCCTAAAACCAATTTATTTATAAATAGTTCTATGTTTTAATAAATATACACACATATATGTATATATTATTAACAAACAAATAAAACAAACAGTAAGCTAGAGATAGAGATATTAAACTATATAAACTTCCATCCATGTGAATTAATGAATTAATGTGTCCATATGAATTACCAAAGATTAAACCTTTTTACACATTTTACTTTTAAAAGGAAAACAAAGCACAGTAATGAAACTACGTGACTATATAAAAATATGTTTTAGAGATCGCGTTGGTTTATTCATTATATATGTACGTTGATTCAATAAATCAAACCACGATGTCAAGGCCGACCAGTAAACGCAAGTTTCGGTTCACGGGCATGACGCGTAGACCCGTAATCTCTCACCATTTCAGATAGGAGCGAGCGACCCTACTCACGTGACGCTACCGTCAGAATATTATACATGGGTACACGTGTATGGCCTTCCTTAATAAAAATAAAATAAATACGTATTACATATTGTTGTAATGTAAGTAAGTACCTAATGTATTTGAATAGATTGTTTCTCGTCATCATTTAAATAATTGTCAGTTACATAATTATATAGGTACAGCTATATCCACATTACAAATATTTTATTAAATAATCTCATTATATTAATACGTGAAGAGAATTATTTGTTGTAAATTTTGGAATATTTAAAGTTTATGTATAGAAGAAGGGCAGAAAGCTAGATTGTTTAAACAATATGTCTTACAACTTTAAAAATTACGTGAAACGGTCTAATGAAATTACACGCGTCCAGTATATGCGATTACCTGCGATGGACTAAGTCTATACAATATGTCAAGTTATACTGGCCAATGGAAAAACCATGGTCGAAATTCGACCACCACGCGTTCTCTAGTAAGTTTAAAATACCCCTGACAAAAATCCCCTCAACAGCTAGAAAAGAGGTAAACAGATTTTCTTGAATTAAAGCTAAGAACACTCTCGATCAAGTCACCTTTCAAAATAAATCAAACTGAATCAAAATCGGTCTATCCGGTTAGGAGTTACGATGCCATAGACAGACACACAGATGCATAGATGCACATGTTTAACATCCATTTTTTGCATCGAGGTTAAAAAAGTAGGACTGTTGAATGCTTAAAACAGATATTTTGAATATCAAATCTAATTGAGCTGGGAACACAGATGAAAACGCAACAGTTAATGAAATTTTGAGTAAGTACACCATTTTGATATAAGTTTCTAGCGACACACGAGACCACAGGGAGTCACAACTTTCGTCTCCACAGTATCTCTTGTGGCCGCTCCTATGTACCCTAATAGCAGAGTGTAAGTAAAATATGATACATTATATTACAGTAATAAATAAGATATATATTACGTTGATATATTCACGATGTCTGGTGTTTTTTTATTCCAAGATACAAATGATATTCTGCGAACTGAAATTGATATTTATTTACGAAGGTAACCGTAATTTTAACAGTAAATATTATGTTGGGAACGATCGATTTGTTAGAATTAATGTTTATCCGTTGTATTTGAAAGTGAAATAATTCGCAATATTTAACTGGCAATTACTAACGCTCTACTTTATGTTATAGTACATTTGGAGAACATTGGACCACTTATTGGACATTCGGCTATGGTTTGACTAATTCGTATAGAATAACTATACAGTGATTATGACTTCAGTGATCTTTAGACGTTGTATTTGACAACATTTATTGAAAAATATTTTTTTTTTATTTACACATCTCACACACGGCCGTCTGATCCCAAACTAGGCAAAGCCTGTACTATAGTAACCAGACTGCTGATAAGCATACTTATATATTTCTAAATACATACATATCATAGATAAATTACACCCAGACACAGAACAAATTATCGTGCTTATCACACAATTATTTGTCCTGGGTGGAAATCGAACCCACGACCTCTGGCTTAGTAGTCAGAGTCACTAACCACTAGACCAACAGGCCAGTCGATATATAAAGGTGTGTGAATCTTATGACATAAATATTTATAAATATAATTTGTACATTGGTCTACATTGGTTAACAAGTATTTTTGTGTTGTTTAACACTAAATGTGTGTAATATGACAGGTCCAATGTTTATTTTATTATTTATTATATTAAACATAAAATATAGTTAAATATCATAAAAGGCCACACTTTACCGATTTCTAACTCAAAATCAGAAAATTTATTAAGGACTATGAATAGTTTATTTTACATTGGGATTTTGGATTTTGTATTAATATACGACTAATACGTAAAAAAAGGAAGCGTTTTTTCACAATGTGGTCCAATGTTACCAAGCTGATCGGGTGTTACCCAAAATTACTGTAATCTTATGTAAGTTTATAGTTATAATCACTCTATTATGAGTGTAATTATCATTAGCCTTTCTCTATGCGATATATAACACAACTTTCTCGACTAACATCCATTACACTTGATACCATCATTACACTTAGTCTAAATATATCCAAGAAAATACAAATAAAACTGGAGAAATGGAAAGTCACAATTCCAATTAAAAATGAAAGGTTTGACCTTGTGGACATTATTAAGCTCTTACGCTTTTCGTTGGACTCAAAGCTGGACTTCACCTATCGCTAAATCATCGAATAGGCTCAGCTCAGGTCGTAAGATGGAGAGGAGGAGCTATGCATCGGCACGTAGGGGCCGGGTCGACCGGAGTGATACCACGGCCTTACAGAAAACCGGCTTGAAGAAATGGTTGCATTGCGTTTCGCCGAGCGCGTGAGGTTACCGGAAGCCCTAACCATGAAATCCTCCTGAATCCTGAAGTAGCAAGGTTGTACATTGTACAACTGTCGTTCTTGTAATTTAGTGCAAAATTTGTATCTATATTTTTTAGATAAATTTATTTTATAATTCATGACAACATTTTTAATACTTATGCATCGTTTCAAATTCAATTCATGCATCTATTAACTACCTCCTTTGCCGCCTTATTACATAAGAAATTTGGGTCTAAGTAATTTTGGGTACAATTTACATATGTAGGTAATTTCAGATAAGCGAAGGGCTTAGTAAAACCCTTTTGTAGATAATCTGCGGTGCTTGAATTGAGACTTATGATATTGAGGCCTTTACCAACCAAAACTGATCTCAAATTTCTGAAGAGACCTTCAGTGAAACTACAAACTCGATATGCTGAGCAACGTTAATGTATGTTACAAGAAAAACCTTGTGGGCTTTTTGTTTTTCTTCAATAATGATTTTTTACAATATAATTATTTTTGTAAGTAAATAAGCTATATTGTACATAAGGTAAGAACATTAGCTAGGTATGTACAATATTGAAAAATTATAGAAAAGTTTTTTGTTATTTTAGAAAAAAAAAGTGATTAAAATTTATTCAAATCGGGTTTCCCCACGTAAAACAAAAAAACTTTACAAACATACAAACAACGGACACAAAGAATTCCCAGACTCGAGTAGGAATCGAACCCACGACCTATGACGTAGCAGTCAGGGTCACTAACCACAAGGCCAACATAATTACATTCTGTACTAACAAATGAATGTTATTTATAGTCCCCTTGCGAGCACCTATGTGATTTCTTTCATGTTTTAAGTTGTGGCCACCGGAGTACACCAAACCAAGCTTCATAATTTTCATATAGTGGTGGCCAGCAAAGCTTGTTTATTTAAATGTTAAAATCCTTATATTAAATGATAATCACTTTTCGAAAACAACCCTGACTAGTAATATAGCCTCAACTACTTCCGCCTTAACTACTTAACCGGCCTACCTTATTATACCGTACCTTTCGTCCAGAAAAATAGTATTGTTAGCGGCGGATTGAAAAATAACTAACACGAACGAAGTCGCGAACAAAAACTAACTATTCATGTTTACTTCAATGATCAAATCAGTCTATTGAATGGATCGGCGTGGTCCAGGAGACTAAAACAATATGCTATTTATTATACAGAATAATACAATAAAGTGTGGTGAAAAGAGCGTTAAGTGCAGCCGACAAATAGTAAAAAACATATTTTTTTGAAAATGGTTTTTTTACAAGTTTTGTACAAGCACACATTTCTAACCAACATATTATTATGAATTTTCATGTCAATTTCAATTATTGTTTTTTCTATTTTTTATGCAGGCATTTTCAGAAAAGTGTGGACATTCCATCAACATCAGAATGATGGAATGTCTAATGGATGGATGGAAATAAAATACATACAGATGTATGGGTATTTAATACATCTGTATGTGTTTAACACATACAGATGGATTAAATACCCATAGTTTAATTCCCATCAGCCCTCTCTCATACGATATTTTAACTGTATCGGTCAATTTTCAAGGTCCATTCGTCAGTTTCAAATTTTATTTTTAAGGGATATTGGACAAACGAGCACACGGGTCACCTGATGTTAAGTGACTACGGCGGTAGCTGGCAACGCACTTATGGCTCTTGAGTCGCAAGTGCCCATGAGCGGCGACTCAAGAGCCATAAGTGCGTTGCCAGCCTTTAAGGTGGGAGTAGAGGAAAAGGAGAATGGGGAGGGGGGAAGAGGGGCCGGAAAGGGTTAGGTTATTTCTGTATTAAAAATATCAAATATACTTAAATTTTTTAGCGCTATATGTTATTTACGGGGTCAACTATACGACCCTCAAATATGACCACACATTTCCGTAACACGCTGTATTTCTATAATAAACTGAAAAGCATTGGGACTCACTTGGATATAAGATTGATGGGAAACTTCGATAGTGAATCCATGTGACACAATTGCGGAATCGTTAAAACAGTAGTTTATTTTTCCTTTATCGTTTTATTTTCTTTGTAGTAAATCAATCTATTGAACACAGATATCCCTGAATAACGTACATATTTTCACAACGGCACAGTGCAATGTTCAAAAATATCGATAGTTTCAATTCGTTTGAGTGAATATAATAGAAAACAAATGGATAAAGAGTTTTTGTTATTTTTATTCAGCGACTTTGCCTTATGGTTAATTGATTCTATGGCTATCTTTTTTTATGCTGTGGAACCCCCCACGGGTCATCATAATACCGGTGGTGAGGTGATGATATAGATGACATAGAGGTCGGATATTATTCTGCACTCTCAGGCACCTGGTGCCTTTTCTTCTTCAAGAGAGAATACTAGCCCTCTCCCGTTCCTTTTCCACCACCTCTTTAGCGAACATCACTTCCTCACAAAAAGAAGCGGTTAATTCCCACGCACTCTCACTTTGAACTATAGACGAAAACATGGTCTCCAGCGAGAGGCTACCCACGCTAATAGCCTCTAAGCACTCAAGTAGAGTGTAGAGTGCAGTATCCTCGCGACAGCCTCCTCAAGAACGCAGGCGTGGGCTTCTGGCCTATGCGACACAGGTATCTGCATCAGCCAGTAGGAAAGACTGCCGGGCTGCCTCTCTCCCACAATGATGACGTGCCCTAATTCTATGTCTATCTCGAATAATGTGATTAGCGCACTCTTTCTTTATTATATATGTGTATTATTTTATGTTATTATAGATTACTATAATAAATAAAACTACTAAGGACAGAAAAATAAATATCTAAGTTCTAAGATTTTGTGGCGTACCTCTTAAACTTAAGAAGATTCTAACCAAACTAAAATAAAAAACATTTGTTACCACTGGCAATCAAACTCATCTATGAAATACAACAAATCGATATCTTACCTCCCATGTTGACTATATACGTCACATTATGTACCAGAATTCTTTAGGAATTACAAAATAATAAAATTACGAGTATGTATAAAACACTTTTTAAACAACATTGTTTTTGGATAACTCATAGATAACAGTCAACAAAATTTACAAAATTGTCCACAGTTCTGTCTTGCTATAATTACATAATTTATTGAGTACAATACTTATACTCAATAAATAATGTTTTATTAGATTCATTCCCCACGTTCCACATATTTAAATTATTACACACACCTTAAATTCTTGTGTAGTAAAGAGGTCACGTGAAGTAACACCGTCTAGGCGGCCTCTACATGAGGGGAACATGAATAATTCAGACAAGGTTTGGATGTCGCTTATCGAGTGCTACGTCGGGTCGAATGAAAGTGAATTATGGAAGCGTAAGATTTGTCACGCTTTAATTGTGACACGTTCGTATTTTTATGATAATTTTACATGTCATAGATTTGATGATGATGATTTCAAGTGTCAAAGGATACATGGACATCTTGTTTATCATCTTATCACTACATATTATAAAACAAAGTCCCCCGCCGCGTCTGTCTGTCTGTTTACGATAAACTGAAAAACTACTGAACGGATTTTAATGAACTAATAGACAGAGTGATTCATGAGGAAGGTTTAGGTGTATAATTTGTCATTCCAAAAAAATTCTTAAAAATGGGTACAAAAACTTATGTTCACGTATTAATATACAGATCATTTTCGATCGAATACGTTAAACTACTCGGTACTTCACTACGTGTTTTGAATGCGATTTGCATTTGCGGTAGCCCACCGACCCGGATATCATGGATTTAAGCTTGTTGGTTAGTCCGGTTTAGGTTGAGGTTTATTCTAGATCTAAATGATTGCTCGTTTAGATCCGGTGTATTATTTCAGTACATAATAGAGGTCTTTCAGTACTAGACGAGGTGTACTTCGATAAAATTTATTATGTAACAATTATAGAATGCAAAAATGTTAATTTTTAGGTTTTACTAAACAAGCTTTACTTATCTATCACACTATTTTTTTAACATGTTTTATTTTAGTTTCTGATATAGTAGATTGTAGCGCTCAAAGTGAATGTCTTGAGCGTAAAGGGACACAATCAACTGTTCTATTTATCCTTAACGAATGCGTTGTTTCTTGGAAGGTAGAAAGAAGTAGTATTTTCATTTTTCCTCTTATTTTGGAGAAAGGTCTTCGATTTGCATAAATATATAAATGTTCACTTATTTATATAATTTATTTACAAATTTACTATTTTAGTTATTAAAATAAGGCATAAGGATATCATAAGGCATTTCGGTGCTGACCAATAAGAGTTTGGTAATGTCTTTTTGAATAAAATAGCTGTCACAAGGTGTATAGTATGTAAACATAGCACTATAAGAATCCACGTGCTAGTCAATCTGACGTAAAACATGAGCTACTGCATGCTTGAATGTGGATTTTTATATTAAAACTAGCAACCCACCCCAGCTTCGCAAGCCAGGTAGCAGAGACATCTTTAACAATTATTATCGTATTTCAACCAATTTACACAAAACCGTAACAAATTATATACCAAAACCTTTCTCATGAATCGCTCTATCCGTTCAGTAGTTTTTGAGTTTATCGCGAACAGACAGACAGACAAACGCGGCGGGGAACTTTGTTTCATAATATGTAGTGACAAGGACTTTTTCCAAAATGTTTGTATAAATAGTAGGTTTTGCCAATGGCAGCTAATTGTTGATTTCGGGGGAGAAGAATGAGTAATTTCATAAGAAATGTTTACTTCTTCCTTTAGTTTCTGTGTTTATTGATTAATTAATTATTAATAATTAATGTATTTATTTATGGGGTGCTGTTGCCCCTGTATAACCATCTGCACGTGTTGCACCAAGATCTCATCATCATCATCATTTCAGCCATAGGACGTCCACTGTTGGACAAAGGCCTCCCTTAATGACTTCCAAGAAGACCGATTGCGATCTTTATCAGGTCGTCTGTCCACCGCGATAGTGGACGTCCTACGGTGCGCTTTCCGGTCCATGGTCTCCATTCCAGAACTTTTCGGAGCCATTGACCATCTGTTCTACGTGCTATACGCCCCGCTCATTGCCACTTCAATTTGCTGACCCGTTCGGCTATGTCGGTGACCTTCGTTTGTCTGCGTATCTCCTCATTTCTGATTCGATCGCGCAGAAACTGGGCTCGATTTTCTATGTGGCACTTTTCCGTGCCGTTTTGATGAGATGTACTCCTAAATCAGCAACCTTTATCAGCCTAAATACTATACCTACAAATTCTTTATCTTTATTCCAACGAAGGTATTTATAATGATAAATGATATACTGTTGCCTTTAATTCGAAACTAGTCGCTTCTCCGAAACAACCGTATTTCTTTAAATACTATTTAATAATAAATACGTTGACAAATTAAACTAAGTTTCTATATTCGTAGGTCACCTTACAATTAAACCGATACACCTGTAATTAAATAAAATGTTTCTTAAAAGGTCAATATTCATAATTATCAATGTTAAAAGGTCATTACATCATTATGTGGTATGGAATAATGTTAGTGGGTAACTGACTCACTTTGATACAAATTTCAGGCAGCCATGTCGGTAAGGAATACTGTTATTATTTTATTCTGTCAGTATGTTTTATGTATTGTGTTTAGTGTATTCTTGTATATATTTTTCTCTAGTATTAGTCATTGTATGGACAAAATAATTTTGGCTTATTCACTTACTTATCGTCACTTTTTCAAATTGATTTATTTTGATTCTGATTGATGACTCTGATTACATTCTTATAAGGTTTTTAATACCTGTGTATGTAACAGTGCAACAGAACAGTGCTGATTCCTCTTGGTCTCGTCGTGTTCTATACTCAATATTTTCAAAATTGCTATAACCTGAGATTTTTGCGTTCAATAAAACAAACTTCGTTTAACTATATGGCATTATAAGATGTATCCTTTATTATTTTTTATTCACTATTGTACTGTTTGATATAAGATAATAAAGAAAGCTTTATTAAACACAATTAAAGATTTAATAAATCGTGTGTACTGATTTACTCGTACATCCTCCGATTTTATTACTTTTCTTTAAAAGCAAAAGATGTTTTAGTTTCTCACATATATCTCATTGAGTACATTCTCAATGAGATATATGTGAGAAACAAAAAACTAAACTAACTGTGTACCGAATGCATCGTCCACATTCATCGGTAATGAGATTGTATACTCCGCAGTAATGTGGAGTTCGTAGTTTTTAAATGCCAGGACCCTCCATAATCGCGAGGTGTGCGATCTTAGAGATTACTTCCTGTCTGTTAACGTGGAGGTGCACCGGGATATAATGTCAGTTAACGGACGGCCTTAAAGGACCCCGATGTAGATTTATTATGACCTGTGTATTGGCTATGGTTCTCTGAAATTTCCAGAGAAACTGAAGGTTTTATCTGTGCAATTACAGATAAAGTTGTTATAACAATACTTGTACCCAATCATACAACAAACGACTACAATGATTTACTTAATAGAACTGTCGCTGATGTAATCGACTGGTTGTGTAAAAATAAATCAAGCGTGAACATAAGTTAAACCAAGTTTGTACAGTTTCAAAATCGGGGCACTAAAAAGTTAAATTTAAAATTAATATACTGATATGGTCAACACATATCAGAAGTAAACGAATTTCCTTTTCTAGGCATCACCTTAGACGATAAATGTAATTGGAAAGCACATGTGGATAGAATTTGTAACCGAATTAATAGATTTGCCTACGCCTTGTGGCGACTCACAAAGCTCTCAGATAAACAAGCTGCATTAAAAGCCTTTCATGGTTTTGTCGTGTCTAACTTGAGATATGGCATTGTACTATGGGGCAATTTAGTAAACATTACCAGAGCTTTTATAGCCGTAAAACAGTGCATTAAAGGTATTTGTAACGCGGCACCCTGGGTAACCTGCAGACCTTTATTCCGTAAGCTTAATTTGTTAACAGTACCGTGTCTTTATATAATATTTGAAATATGTGTTTTTGTAAAATCCAATCTTAACTTATTTTTTTCTAAGAAAGATGTATACAACCTTTAATATTTGTTATCCCAACAGGCTTGTTCTACCTCCTTTGAGAACTGACCCTTGCAGTCGCAACAGTGCGGATTTAAAATACCTTCATAGAAGGGGAGCCCACGATGCTAAATGTGTATTTACTCCAGCGTCGTTGGGACCTATTGGATTTTGAAGATTAGATGGTAGAAAGAAAAAAAGTTCCTGCGATGTATCCGTTTCATTGGTGGGGGAAGCTTCTACAGGCTTTCAAAGATGTAAAAAAAAATAGTAAAACGGACTTACTCTAGCGTGTCAGATATTAATAGTGTAGATACCCCACATGTCTCTGATAATGGGGGTAGGTTAATCTGCCCATTTGCATGGTGGGAGTGGCCGTATGGAAGGGTAGAAAATGGAAAAAAAATTATTCGAGCGCGTCAGATATTAAAATGGATGTTTAGTACACCCAAAAGAAACCCCCATCCGGTAATCTGACGATTCGGAAGTGACGCACGCTCGCAGCGGCTTTTTGAAAATGCAAAAAAAATCGCTGTTTTGACCAAGTCGAGCGCGTCAGATTTTCATACAGATAGTTCAGTTTAATGTCCTAGACAAGCTGACCAATAATCTGACGATTATTTGGAGGGATTCTCTTAATCTGACGATTTGAAAAAAAAAAAGCATAAATATATAAGTTGCTCAGATATTCTTCATCTGCATCACGAATAAAGTTTTATGCGACATTATACTATGAAAATAACTAAAATACACTAATCTGACTGTTTCAATATCACGACTATTGTTGCCAATATGCCTGAAGTAGTGGTAATAGACTTAGTTAGTCATTAGAGCGCCGAGCAATGATTTTTGACATCACTGTTCGCCAAGACGACAATATTTTAAACAAATAAAGTATTTGGATTTTGCCCATGAGTTGATCGACATGTGGGATGCAGATTCGGGAATCATTGTGTGGATAGTCATATTGGCCCAAGGATCCTTACAACCGGTAGCTTGGTCCCTGTACCTGATAACGGTGGGAACTTTTATATGTTTCTAATTTGTTTTATGTGCAAATGTATTTAAAATTTTAATTTATATGTTTAATAGTGTTAGAAAAGAGAATAATAATAAAAAAAAATATATGTTGGCATTTAAAACCATACCAACATACCATTGGTCTTGGTTAAGAGCTCTGCTTCCGCATTTAGACTCTAGCACGGTCCATTATGGGTTCAGATCTGGCTGGCTAGTTGAGCCAGCCCAGCTCCTTTCAGAAGCTTAAAACCATGTTACTCATAGTATACAAAAACATCTTATTTTTTTTATTATTTAAACATAACTACTTGATTGTATGTCGTACGAAGCGTGCGAGCATCAGAGACGCGCACCCGTGTCCCATAACCGCAGCAAAGCAGTCCACCGTAGCCTCAGGTATGTTTATACCTGAGGCACTGCAAAATCGAGACAAAAACTCCACGATCACAATAATGCATTAGTATATTGGACACGCAAGTAACGGTACGCCTTCTGCTTATAGTCGATCCACAGACTACATGTGTAAAATGATTGACAGTATGCTGTGAATAAGGTGATTTTGACATGCAAAACCTGCGGACCAACATATTAAATCTGACAACCAACGACGTGCGCTCCCTCTCAATGTCAAGGTCATCTCTAAGGTCATCGGTGACCCATTGACCCAAATACTTAAACTTAGCAACCTTGTTCAGCGTAGTGTCGCTTAGAATGATGGCAGGTGTATTTAGTGCATTTAGTTATATTTGAGCCCATGGGCCACCGCGTACGACTCACCCATATTTATCGTTTTTAAGATACTAATCGATGGGCTCACTATGTCGTAGGTGTTACTAATATTATTAATTTATATCCCGTCAATGTCACATTGCTACTCTTTGTAGTGTATTATCGTTTATAGTTACAGACATGTTTAGTTTTGTACGCTAGCGCCACCGTTCGCGTATTGAATAAACAGTTTCCTCCCATCCACCTTGGTTCACTGACGTTACACTCCTGAGCCCTTATATCAGCTCGTTCATGTACATAAAATGTAAAACTTTATACGAATCACTTTTTGATTTTTGCCTCAGCAATTAAATATTTACTGAAATATTACTTCAGGTTTATGATCAATATTAAAAGGATAAGCATACGCTACGATCAACGACTATTTGACGGTAAAAACAATCCATCATACCTAAACCAACAGGCGTTTTATTGGTATACTTAGCTTGGCGTCCAAAGGGCGTTCACCGTCTGCAGTAATTAATAAAATTGATTCACTCTCGGCTTACAGACGAGTAGATCTAAAGTTGCACATTTTGCAGAAATTGCACAACTCTATAAATATACTGGGTCATTGGCTTGAGCCAAAGCTTTCTGACTGATAATTCTTATTCCGACTTAAAAAAAGAAGGAGTTTTCAATTCGACTGTTTTTTGCGTGAGATATCTTGGTTAATTGTAAAAGTTAATAAAAGTTATAAGTGGTATTATTTAGAAGCAGTAATGTCGGTACTTTATTGATATTAAGCGCTAAACCTTATAAAGTGGATTGCGAATATAAAACCAATTCAATGTTTTATGCTTTTACGTCCCTTCGTATTACTGAATAACTATTTTGCGTAGGACTATAATAGCTTTTATAAACACAGGTGTTTATTTAAGTTAATAGTAAAATGTGTAAAAAAAATATATAAATAAAAATATTTTTTTTACATGACGTTAATTCCTTTAATTCCCAAAGTGCACGGTTGGTGGGAAAAGGCTTGCCCTCTATTACCTACCTATATATTGTATGTATGCATTGTTTAAAAAACTACAGTAAAACTATCTATATCTTATCGTCACCACCATCTATTCATTATTTATCATCATCGCCATATGTTATGAAAGTACCACTACAATTTTCTCACTTTGGGCAAATAAGCATTATGTGTGGGCAAAATTGTGATGAGAAAGTATTGTGAGATCATATCGCATTCAATTCCATAAATCGTACAAAAGTGGAAGTCTAAATCGCTCGATCGTTATACATTATTTGATTTGTCAGACTATGTGTTGCATTAAATTATATATATATATATATATATATTGTTCAGAGAACTGAATTGTAAGAATTATCGTTATATATATATATATATATATATATATATATATATATAACGATAATTCTTACAATTCAGTTCTCTGAACATGAAGAAGTGATACTTAATGTATCGAACCATACATTTGAAAATAACACTATTCCCCACAGAAGAAAATTAATCAAGTCATCCAAATAAACGGATTAACCTAACTAAAGAATGCTAACTAAAGAAACAACCAATACAAAAGATGATCATTATATTATTATCACTATACCCTCATTTATATTTTACTAGCAACCCACCCCGGCTTCGCACGGGTAGCAGAGCGTAATATATTGACTTTTTTTTCGACGTCATATTATGGACCACCTATGAGTCTAAATGCGGAAACAGAGCCCTACACCAATACCAGTCGTCATATTTCAGCCATTTTACACAAAACGTTAACAAATTATGCACCTAAACCTTCTTCGTGAATTACTGTGTAAACCGCATGAAAATTCATTAAGTAGTTTTTTAATTTATCGCGAACAGACAGACAGACGCGGCGGGGGACTTTGTTTTATAATATACCAGCAACCCGCCCCGGCTTTGCACGGGTACAAATTATAATAACCTAAACCTTTCTCGTGAATCACTCTGTCTATTAGTGAAAACCACATGAAAATCCGTTCAGTAGTTTTTCAATTTATCGCGAACAGACAGACAGACAGACGCGGCGGGGATACTATATTTTATAATATGTAGTGATAGTGATATTCACTACCTATATTTTATCGTATGCAGCTCTATTTGACCAGATGGTGTTATATTTATAAGGCACATTTAGCAATGCAATTTTATAAGATGTAACTTTAATACATACATTATACGATTCTTCAAGATACAGTATTTATAATTATAATGTGTTAGAGGGCTCAAACTTTCCAGCAAAAGCCAGTTTGGGTAGCAAGTATGCGATCCTGAACAACTCTAGATATTTACACTCCCCAATCTATCCGTATGAACCATATCCCTTTGCGATCTTTCCCTTTTAATATTCTTCCAATTTTCCCATCTTTAATTCCCAAAGTGCCTGGTTGACGGCAATAGGCTTGCCCCTTTTATATGGGATGGACCAAATTATAGTTAGTACAATGTGGGTGTTTAATGGGCCTCTGCCTGCCGTTTCGGGGATACAGGCATGAATGTATGTATATATACTTATCACTACATATTATAAAACAAAGTCCCCCGCCGCGTCTGTCTGTCTGTTCGCAATAAACTGAAAAACTACTGAACGGATTTTCATGCGGTTTTCACTAATAGACAGAGTGATTCATGAGGAAGGTTTAGGTGTACAATTTGTTAAGATTTTGTGTAAATTGATTGAAATATGTTGATGATTGATGAAGATGTATCTGCTACCCGTGCGAAGCCGGGGCAGGTTGCTAGTCCTGTATAAAAATGTAATCATATCTAACAATGAGAAAAACAGATTTTCTGCTTCACATTTCTTCCTTCTTCCCGGTTCATATTTCGCCTTCATTAATAATTTTGTAAAGCTACTCGAATTAACATAATCACTTCACGTTCGAGCTCTGCTTTAAATATTTGAATGTCATGCAAATACGTTTTATACGTTTACGTTTCGTTTCTTCTTCCGTTGGTTGTACTAAAAAAGTTCTGTTGTGGAGATCGTCAGCGGCACTTGTCCTCGTTGTTGGACGTCCTACTTCAAGCTTCAAGTGGTAGCACAACTCGATGTTAAAAATAAATTTATTTGGAGAAGATATTCTGCAATTCCTGCAAAGTTTTGTAATTTTGAACTAAAAGTGCACTTTTGGTTGAGTACAAGATAATTCGATTGAAGTAAACTTATTGTGTCTAGCTACTGACTAGGTAACTGACATATATATATTATATAGATATAGTAAAAATATCACGAAGATAAACGTTCACAAAAACTTTACACATCCATATGCCTTCCTGAGATGTAAATATTCTTAAACCTAAATTATGTTTTCTGTAATAAATTGACTGCTTACCAAACTTATGAGTTTCATTTGTTTCAAAGATTATAAAAGGCAATAATAGCAGACAGCTAAAGCTAACAGTTGAACTCAATACAGTGAAATGAAGTCAGACATGTTTAGTAGGGTAGATGACTGTCAAGTCAAATCAGTATCTTTTTAGCAAATGTCAAACCGGTAGCATGCGTACATTTTTGTATGAAATTCTAAGGTGTGACGCAACGCCTAGTATTGTCAAATCATTCACTTTTAATGTTAATTTAACAATTATAATCTAAATGAAAATCGTTAAAATAAAACTGAACGACAATTTTCATAGTATTTTAAGTTATTTTATTGCGACACTTGGCTAAATAATTTATTTTGAACATAGGCGCACCTACCCAATTAATTAACATTGCATATGTATGAACTATGCAAACTTATGTTGAAAGCATAAAATATTGGAATATAGATTATTACTGATTAGATTGTTAACAACTTGATATTATCCAGACAGGCTCTTAATGTAACAGCTCATCGGTTTATGTAATGAACTTTCAAAGACACTTTCCTTTTCATTACCTTTTTTGTGAACTTGATGTCATATAAAATAATTGACTCTCAAAAGTGAACACACTTATTACTTGCAACGTTTTTTTGGAGATCACAAACAAGTACAGGATAGTCAAGACCCAAAAATTCGTAAGGTTTTAAACATTAAATGACAAGTTAAGTTAACAAGTTATAATCATATGGGTTGACACTCTATTTCGACCAATTATATTATCAATATCAGACCAAAACCACTCGCATACAAAGTACCCGACGCTTTCGAAACTATAATGTTTTCAACCCTTGTTTGTTTCACGAGGTCTTGTGTCCGCACAGATGAATCATTATGTACGCTCACGCTCATTATGAAATGGTCGAACGCTAACGTTTCATGTTTGCAATTCTCCTTAATTATGATTGATTTCATAAACAAATGCGTTACATATGATCTACGTGTCATGGAATAATAATGGGTTATTTAATTGCATATTAGTAGAGTTTTGGTATCAATGTCGTGATTATTGAATTAAAACTGTAGCTGCTCGGTCCAAAATTTGTAAATTAAACTAACACTGTACATATAATTACTGTCTCAATATTATAAATGTCACAGAAATTGTGTGGTTATTTTGGTCATCTTGCTAAAACTATCCCTTAGATATAAATAAAGTTTAGATTTCTATTTTGTTAGTCAATTGGGTGAATAGATTTGGATATATAAGCATAATTTAATGAAGCAGGTAAATGCAAATAAGTAAAAAAATATTTCCGCGAGCGAAAACAGCAAAGTACCAAAGTTTAATATTCAAATTGAGGTAAACTAAACAATATTCGTAAGATCGATTATTATTACCTCGCAATAGCGCACGGCTGCGTGGCAGTAAGTAAGTGTAGGGTTATTAGTTATTACCTTTTTTGATGTAGTATGCAATATATTATTTTATGTAAATAAATTTTGCTAAGTAAATCATGTAACGCTTATTTTTATTTTTAATGTTTTATCATACAAAAAATCGTACTTGCCTTTTATTTTTATATAATGATTAATAAACTTCTTACCTTTTCTAAAATCTCGATTATTAAACTTAACGATGGAAAATATTCTAAATCTCACAAAAAGTTTTAATAAAGAATCTTGAATTTTACAATATTTAATGAATATATATATTATCAATACGATCTCGAATTGTTGAATATGTCGTTTTCTTTAAGAAGTAAAGCTTATTTAAAAATAAAATCTGCGTACGATGACGCAAAAGGCAACCCACTGTGTGAGTAACTGTGGTAAGGTCCGCCGGCGAACCAGCGACCGGTAGGTATTTTTTTTTTATTATAGGGGGCAAACGAGCCGATGGGTCACCTGATGGTAAGTGACTACCGTCGCCCATGGACACGTGCGACTTGACGCGCCCAATTACATAAAGTGACCGAGGCCTGAAACCAGTAAACCATGTGTGCAACGTACACTGTCCTTAGGATTAAATTGCTTTCGTTCACATTTTATTTTAAACTAAAAACACTGTTAACTTGTATGTCCGATATTATTATTTTGTTTGGTATCCGGCAGCACCATAATGGAGAAAGTGGTCTAGCCCATTTTTATGACCCATTCTATATTTGAACTCTCATTTCGAACAGAAAATGGTCTGATGTTGATCTTCATAACTCAGATAAACACTGTTTTAGCATCACGTTTACCGAGTCAAAATGCGTTATAATCGGTATCATAGCAGTTATTTATTTATTTATTTATTAGGACAACCAACACGCCATACACTGATACATGCTTAATACTATCTTAATTTGTAATTAAAGGGTTAAGTGTTGACTTAATTACAGGTCGCCACAGCATGCATTTTGTGTGGTAGATAGAGAAAAATACACACATGTACAATAAATACAAGTGCTGGCAAGCCAGCGAATTGTTTTATAAATTTTAAACGAGGGGGACTGACAGGGCTCAATGGTTGTTTAGGGATGTAAGGGCTGACAAAATATTGCGGCGGTAGGTGTTAAATTTGTTTGAGAAAATATCTATATTTTTGTGTGTTTTAACAATGTTATTGTATTGTCTGCATAACCGGTTTAAAGTAGAGTACATTCCTAGATTACTTTTTGATATTGCAAGACCATACGGTACGTAATTTAGGGATCTAGTTAATTTATATGGAGCATTAATTTTAACTTGCTGTAGGAGATGAGGAGAGTCGATGTAGTTATTCATTAATTTGTACAAAAACATTTGATCCAACAGTTGCCTGCGCCATGTTGATGCGTGGAGATTAATTGTTTAAGATGCGAGGTTAGAAACGGGCGAACAAGAGATTCAAAGAGCTTTGCAAATACTGAAAGGATTGAGATTGGCCGATAGTTGGTTATTTGAGTTTCATCGTTAGATTTGTGACTAGGTACAACAAGGGATTCTTTCCATGAGCTTGGGAAGGTGCCTGTTTTTAGTGATTCGTTGAATAGGATAGTTAGCGGGATTGCCAATATTTCTAAACATTTATACGCAAACAATGGGGGAATTCCATCCGGTTCCGCTCCCTTTGTTTGATCCAACTTTTTTAGACGTTTAAGTATTGTTTCTTTAGTAAGGGTTATGTTATTTAGCGTATTATTTGAGATACAGTTACTTATATTGCATTCATCGTAGGTTTTTTTATTGCTGTGGGTGTAAACTGAAGCAAAGTATTTAGCAAAAGATTGCAGATGTCTTGGCCACTCGTGGCACTTTCGTTATTGAGATACATTAATGAAGGGTACGAGCTGGATTTTTTATTTTTATTTTTAATGAAGGACCAAAAGGTTTTCGTATTGCAGGCTATTGAGTCTTCAATGGTTTTGATGTAGTTGCGATAACAGTTATTTATACAAGCATCACATCTTTTTCTGAGCGTCTGAAATGTTATAAGGTCTAAGGGGTTTTTGTAGTTCCTGTACCGTATCCTAAATTTTAATTTTTCTTTTAAAAGACGTCTAAGATTGTTATCGTACCAGATTGGAAATTTATTTGATTTGGGTTTACTTTTGGGGACTGTTTCGGCTATAGCTTTGCGTATTATACTATAGAAAGCGATTGTCATGTTATCAATATTGTTGCAGTTGGACAGTTCGCTTATCCAGTCAATTTGTTCTAACTTGGTTGTAAGAGCTGTATAATCGGCTTTGTGGAAATTGTATTTGTTTGTGGAGGCAGGGGATGGTGTCTTTTGTTTATTGAAATCTATATTAAATTCTATAGGAGGGTGATAAGGGTCGATATTGCTTAGTGTGTATTGCCTATGTGATGCTGTCACTGTTAACTTGCTAGATAATACAAGATCAAGAATTCTCTGATTATTGTTTAAGATGTGGTTATGTTGTTTAAGGTTATGTAATGCTATAAAGTCGAGAAGTGTACTTGTGTTGATATGTCATCTATTGTATCATTCCAAGCTATAGTACTCAAGTTAAAATCACCCGTGATTAGTATATTTTCGTGTGTTTCAAATGCGCGAGTGGCACCCTGCAAGAAGTCATTTAACATGTCATTTTGCAGCGGTGGTGGTAAGTATACGGCACATATATGTATTTTTTCTGTCACATTATTAATTTTATAGCTAATAGCCACCCATAAATCCTCACATTGAGTCTCATACTCAGTTAGGCGAAAGGAATCAATGCCAGTAGAGACAGCTATAAGTACTCCACCACCTGACTTTGTTTGTTGGTAACCTGTAGTGTAACGGTCCCTCCTATATACTTTATACTTTTCGGAAAAAAGTTCAGTCATAAATCGAATCATTGAGCCAAGTCTCACAAAGAATGATAATGTCATAATCACAATTAAAGACATTGGTATAGAAATGTTCTAATTTTGTTATTAGACCTCTGACATTCTGGAAATATACATTTAACAAGGAGAATTTTATATTTATAAATAATAATTACATGCATCGTAAGTTTTACTTAGAACTAACACTTTGGGGTTCACATATTTTCTAGTGTCTTTTTATTGCGTATGAGTATATATTCCGAGTCATCAGATTTCCTCATATAAATGCGTCCGCTTCTTACCCATACATGTTTATATCCTTTTTTCTTAGCCCATTGTCTAGCTGCAGCGTGAAGAGATTTATTGTAGGGTGAAAGATGTTCAGTTATGAAGATCGGGAACTTTTGTCCAGCAAGACCAAGATGAGCACTGTTGAGTTTGTTGTCTGGATTAGATTTATTGAATTTAATGGTTGCCGCTAGAAATTCATCTCTAAGCCTATTTGATGAAAATTTAACGATGATTGATCTTGAGCGACTGCTATCCTTGTTGAGCTTGGCAATGCGTGTACAGTTCAATACGTTTTCTGTCTTCAGTTTGAAACCAATCACGTTGCCGAGTACGGTGACGACTTCGAGTAGATTCTCACCTTTCTTCTCAGGAACGCATTGTACTTCGATATTATTAGAGCGAGCATGTTGTTCAAGTTGGTTGATTTTCAAGGTTAGTTCGTTTATGGTATTTGCTATTTCATCGTTTTGCTTTTGTACGAGCTTGGCAGTATTTTTTGTTTCATTATACTCTTTTATAAAGTCGTCGTATTGATTGCTCATAAAATTCATGCTATTTCTGACCTCTGCTATCTCTTCCTTTACATTTCTTACTTCGGTCTGAAACGCTTTCAGTTGTTGCTCAATCATGTCGTTAAAAGAAGCCTTTAGTTTTTCCAGAATATTTTCAAACTTGGGGTCTATGAGTTCCTCCATAATGTCACGTATATTTTCCGATTGTTCAGCAGTATTTTGCATCTGAGGCGGGGAATGTAATGCTGGTCTTTTACTACCACGAATCGTAACGTTAGGGTTAAAACGCGTAGGCGCATTCGCTTTATCTCTTTTAGTTGGCTTAGTTTTATCTTCAGCGCAGGAAGGACAGGTCCATTCGGGCGTAGGATTTTTAGGGCTAAATGGCGGATCAATTGATGCAATGCAGGATATATGATACCCTTTTTTACATATATTACATAATGTGTAATTTTCATCATCGGTTGGAGATTCACAACAATTCCATTTTAATGCACGCGAGGACATATTTTTGTAGATAATTAATCACACTCGTCTAGATAATAACAAAGCGCTGTTATCGTGATTGCGAATAGAACTGTTGGGTGCGTAGGCGATCGAAGCGCGCGTAGCGTGTCACTGCGATTGCTTAGTATTCGTAGCTATTTGACGTAGTCGACGTGCGTAGCAGTGTAACGACACTATGCATTTTGCACAATGTTGTTGTGGCTGCGTGGTTTACGACTAATCCCCACCGGCTACTCGGTCGTGTCCGGGGGTTCAAATCCCTGCCAATCACAGCACGGTTTTTGGGTAAAACACTGATTTATTAGATTGTCTCACTCTTGTCACGCCTTAAAGGTGTGGTCAGTCCATAGAAACACTACATGTGCGACAAGGAATCGAAAGTTAAACACTTGACCAATAAGGTACCGGTTTCGGTATCTATATCACTTGGCTGGCAACACGCGTCCACACTTAACGGATGCAAAAACGGATGAAAAAAAAAAAAAAAAAGTTATTGAATAATAAATATTAAGTTAGGAAATAATTGAAAATAATAGCTATACAAAGTGCAGGCTAATTACATTTTCAGTTTTATTTATAACATACATTTTCTGTAAATTCAAACGATATGTAAAATACTCTGGTTTAGATTTTACAGATTAAATTGTTTGTCGTAAAACTTATACGGTGTCATGAAACTCTTATTCCAATAACTTAAAAGGAAACGGTCAATAAAATTAGATTGCTTTGGAAATTGTCTTTTTACAAAAGTTTTTTCATATTGACGAGGGTCCGCCACATAGTGCCCATCGTGATAGACTAGTTACAAAATACAAATACAAAATGTTTTATTTCTTTACCAAAAAATGTGTATAACAATATTCGTGATTGGAGTTTTCTGGAGACTCCGCTCTTCCATAGCATACTTGTAACATAGTTGGAACACGATTGTGTTCAATTGTTTTAGTACAATTTTTTTTTTGTTTAGATGGTTACGTGTTCAGATGAGTAATTTATGTGTGTGTGTGTGTGTATGTGTGTGTGTGTGTGTGTGTGTGTGTGTGTGTGAGTGTGTGGGTGTGGGTAAGTGTATGGGTGTGTGTGTGTAAGTGTAGGCATGTAGATGTATCGGTGTGTGGGTGTCAGTTGTTTTAGTTAAGAGTTACAATTTGGATTGCAAGAGTGCTTCAGTTTCTTCAAAAGTAAGTGATTTTAACCAACTTACTAGTATTCTTATACATTCATGAAGTGTTTTAGATGTATGTATATTGTATATCTCCTTAATTACCATATTATATAGTTTAGGAGATCGCTTACAGTATTGAAGAGAGGCGAATACGGTTTTGGTTTGAGGAATTGGTGCAATTTTATCTGTGCGTCTTTTTGATGAAATGTCTCTATCATAGGGAATAGTTTTGTATGTTTTTAGAACTACACTAGCTATATATAGTTTTCTAACAGAAAGAAGGTCAATAATTTTATAGAGACTTTCAGTAGGATATCTAATCGTTTTAAAGTACATAATGTTTATTAGACTCCTCTGTCCTCGTTCCACTTCCATAAATTTAGATTTAGCCGCACCGCTCCATACGGGAATACAGTATACTAGCACTGATTGTGCAACGGCAATATAAATTTCATTTTAAATGTTTCTGCTCGGGCCTAATTCGTTAGCTAGTGTTTTTGGGGCAACATATCTTAGCGTTTTAAATATCCATCCCAATTTCCTTATTTTTCCAGTGACATGTTCCAGGTGTGGATACCAGCTTAACTTTTGTTGTTGTCAATAATGACACCTAAATATTTTTTCTGTGAGACTTTAAGAAGAGGAGGATACATACAGCCACTGCTTGTATTATAATCACATGAATGTATTTTAATATTAGAGGTTTCATTTGGTTGTGAACGATTGGAAACGCTAAAACATATAAAATTGGTTTTCATTGTATTTAGACTAAGAAGATTATCTTTAAGCCAATTAGCTATCTGTGACATACCCCTCTCAGCATTATGCATAGCATTAGGCCAGTTATTCCCGTGAAAGACAACAGCAGTATGCATTTGTGACTTTGAGGTTACAAAGGTCATTGATGTATACCAAAAACAATGTTGGGCCTATCACGCTTCCCTGCGGTACGCCAAATAATACCTCTGCGTCGTGACTAATATACGATGCTATCTTAACCCTCTGTTTTCTATGTGATAGGTAATCTTTAAATAATTTAAGAGGGGTTCCTCGAATGCCAATTTTTTCCAACTTGGACACAAGTGTTGGAACAGAGACGGTGTCGAAAGCTTTTTTTAGATCTATAAATACAGTCAGACAGTTGCTACCATTATCAAGATGCTCAGTTATTATCGAGGTAAGAGACATAACTGCGTCCTCGGTGGATACTCCTTTTCCAAATTGTGTATTAGATAGAATTTTAAATTTATAGAGATAATTTGTAAGTCATTTATTAATTAATTTTTCAAAAATTTTAGATATGGCTGGTAACACCGAGATAGGTCTATAGTTATCGACATCGTCTCTATTCCCACCCTTATGTACCGGAGTTATAATAGACTGTTTCAATGAAGTTGGGAAAATGCCACCCTTAAAACAAAGGTTATCCAGGTGACTAATGACGGGAACAATTTCACTGCTATTATACTTTAAGAATCTAGTCGTGATATTGTCCCATGTTGGGGCACTATTCGATTTCAAGCTGTTTAAAATTCTTTTCACTTATAATACAAAAGAGTTCATTTGGGGAGAGGTACTGGGTTGTTCAGTAGACATATTATTTGCCCGATGCTGAATCCCCTGAGGTAAATCCCTTCCAATGTTCACAAAGCCCTCATTTACAAAATTTATTGATTCATGCGGAGATGTCTTAACACTTAATAATTCTGTACTTTGGTTTATTTGTTTATTTGTGCCAGTTATTGATTTAACATTTTTCCAGAGCAGCTTTGTGTTTGTCAGAGACTTGGTGAGTAGTTCTCATATATCCTTTTTAATTTTTTAATCAGATTTTTGCAATAATTTCTGTAATGACAGTATCTAATTTTTATAATAGTACTATATGGGTCACACCTAGAGTTTTTTTGTAGTTTGTTTCTGTTTTTAATACATCTGAGTATACCTGGGGTAATCCATGGTTTGATTATGCGTTTGCTGTTTGGAATTTTTGTTGTTGTAGAGTGTGTTTTGATGGCGTCATTTAGTTTATGTATGAGAACGTCAGTAAGTAAATTAGGATCGTCACAAAAAAGTAAGTCTGAGATATTTTTTTCCTGTAAGTACTTTAGAGCTTGTTCGTAATGTATAGTAGTGGTAATTTTAGTGACAGATTCTAACTTTTTTATTTTGGACAGTGATAAAAATGTAGTATAATGATCGGTTATTGTGGTTTGTAAAATAGCATAGAGGCAGATGTCCTCTTTTTGTTAATTCCGTTCCCTAGTCGGTAATACATGACCAGGTAATATACCATAAATTGACAACATGTTAAGATAGTGTAGGCGGTTTTTGTTTTCATGGGGTGCTTCAATTTCTTTGGGTCTAATATTAATGTTAATATCTCTCGCTATTATTAAGTTCTTTTGTGGGGCTATTTTATCTAAGTGTGTGATGAATGAGTCAATGAAGCTGTCTCTGTTTGTATTTGAGGGAGATCGGTATATACCTAGGACAACATTATTTAGGATATCAATCTGAAGACATGACGCCTGTGAAAGATGTAATTCTTGAATTTTTGGTTTGAGTGTGTTTTTTACACATACAATAACCCCATCATTTTGGTTCATTTGCGTGTTGTTGCATAGAAATTATAGTCATTGAGTTGTGATATGGGCTTATTGGTGCTAAATCTACACTCGGTCAAAATTAATACATCGGGTACGAATTTAAGTGTAGATAACATTACAGCAGTCATCGAAATTACGGGATATGCTCCTGATATTCTGTGAGAATATGGTGAAATCGTTTCTTAATTAAATTTCTATTTAAGGGTTGTTTATGTTTATTCTTATAAGATATCGCCAGAATATTTAACACTAGCAGCGCCCCGCGGTTTCACCTGCGTAGGTCTCGATCCCGTTTAAATATCGGGATAAAAGTAGCCTATGCGTTAATCCAGGTCTCCAGCTATCTACATACCAAGTTTGATCGCAATCGGTTTAGATATTTTTGCGTGAAAGAGTAACAAACATCCATCCATCCATCCAAACTTTCACATTTATTATATTATATATATATATATATATATATATATATATATATATATATATATATATATATATATATATATATATATATATATATATATATACATATATATCAAATAAATAATATAAAGTAAATTAGTGGGATAAATGAATATATAGCTAGAATTGTAAAATTAAAATGCCCAAAGCAGTACTATATTTGTATTTAGTTACTGTGGTGTTCTAAGTAAATAAATTTGTGCAGGATTTATTTTGAAAAATATAATAAATAATAAACTATTTTGATTCTTTTGTATTACGAAACAACTGGCTATACCCATATTCACACGTTGAATAATACATAGCCGTGCTACTTGAGAGCGACGAGGAAGTCTACACACGTGTACCAGGCTTTGGTACTGTCTTTATACCTTTTACCAAAATACTACCGGGAGGCGTTGACCTTGCAGCTCAACATCAATAGCTGCTCTATCGGCCTATACAGGCGCACCAAGGCACATAGAAGCAACATACATGGCTCTGTATACAATTTTAATAAGTTGAATTAAAGATCTAGTTCATATTCTGGTCAAGGCGTAACAGTCTATTTTTACTTTCTTCACTAATTGTTTTAATGTTCTCGATAAACATAAGTTATATTTTCAAAACTAATTAAAGAGGTGTTGCAAGTTATTCTTTCAAAAGCTAAGTAACTTTCGCTATTAAAAAAATAATGAATTATAATTTGTCTTTGTCAATAGTATTTATGGTGGTATTAGTATTTTGGTGTTGTATTAAAGATGTTCTTTATAAATATTACAGTAATTTTTTTTTGATACAGACTCGGAAATTGTAAAATGTTAGTATATTTATATATATACCTAATAGTCGCCAACTATTTTTATACCTTTTAATGTTATAGTGATGTTATAAAGAAAACTTTAATATTATATTGTAATGTAGATAATTGTCGTACATTTGTGTTCTTTCAATTGATAAATAAGTTTCTTGACTTAGAATGTACCCGCAGATTTTACGTTGCAATGGCGGCTCCCTTGAAGACAATAAATCTCTAAAGGTAAAGTGCCCTCTCCTAATTTTATTAATATGTTCTCTTTTTTCATTCTACTCTGTCATTCATCGTGTTAGAAACCGTCTCAGAACCACTGCTATAAACTATGAAAATCACTAACTAACAGTAACTGTCATGTTGTTCGTATCTCTCTCCGCACTCAAGTGATTGTTATCAACTTATAATACATTCCTGGCCTTTTATAACCCCACTAATCATCAATATTTATCAACCGACCAATAGTATTGCTTTACCTTTACTTTTTATTTTTGTTAAATAGTGGACTATTTTATCATCTATTATAGTTTACCAGTATTTTTAATAAAATAAATAAGAGTTTTTGATGTGGCGACAACAGTCTATTCTTTGGTCCTCCTCTATTCTTGTATCCGTAAAGTAGGTACAGTAAAGTGTTTTAATTAAAAAATAAGTACGTATTCGTACACGTGTATCGTACGTTTATAAAGTGAATTTAAAATCTATACAGAAACCATGCACTAACTATTCTAATTCAGACCGCGTTAGAATCTATTTGTATCAAATACCACTTATTCAATTGTAGGTAATGTAAATATGGAAACACCATTAGTTTTGATTTTTTTTTAGAACGCTGGAAAAATAAAACAGTTTATTTTGCCAGTATTCCGATGGTGTCCACAGTGTTGACAGACGTTAATCGTACTGGATTAAACGGAACAAGAACGATGCTTATTTGAAAAGGACTCACCGAACAATTAACAAGCTACTCCATTACAAGGCGAAATTTGGTATGCTCTTCCTTATGAATAGCGAAACGCTTGACTAGCACCTTAGTTTCGAAGTAATCTAAAAGGAAATAGAAAACCGAAATAAAAAATATGTTTTACGTCAACGTTCAAACATTACAAAACAAGGCTACTTAACTATTACTGCCGTACCACATTCACTTTGTGAATGTTACGCCATTACTTAATAGCATCTTTAAGCCCCAATAAAAATAAATTATAAATTGATTCACAATAAAGTAAAGTAAATTAAATGCCGTATTCAATCACAGCTTTGTTCATCCACGGCGCGTTCACAACGATGGCCGACGACCGTCAATTTTTAATTGGAGACATTTCCTTTCACCTGGTTTTTAGGTCACGTATCATGGAAACACCTAAAATATGTATTAAGTAACTTTTGTAAGCCCTTTGAATTGCACATGAAATACAGTGCCTTTGGATATTGTTTGTGTAGTTTCATTTGTTGTAGCATTTTGTGAGCTTGACTTATATTTCTATATGTATCTTCACGAAGTTTAAAAATTGGTTCTAGTATAACTAGTACTTACACTACAACTGATTAATTTCATATTTAAAAACCAATGTTGGTTTGTTCGTATATTATGCGCTGCCGAGCCATCCATTCATCATCATTCATCCGATCATCAGGAAATGTTACATTTTACATATTGCCTGGGATACAGCAAAGATCATTGAGTACCTTTTAACCACAAAAAAAAAGATGAAAAATTACTTTGAAAAAAAAAAGCCGCGGGCAAAAGCTAGTACAACAAAAAATATGAAAATCTGGTCTAAGAATAGGAAACCCAAAAAAAAAATGACTCAGATAAAAAAAAACTTGCAAAATATAATTTCAACCAACTTCACAAATCAAAAGGTTTTAAAAGTGTTTTTTCTAAGTATTTTTAGAGATAATTCTTCATCGCGTGATTGGATTTCATTAGGATTGTTCTTTCTTTATTAAAAGGGGTGCGTCAAACGTGATAACAAATGAATCCATTATTTTGTAGGTTTTAAAAGGAGCCATATAATATCGACCTATACGTCTGAATGTCTGGGTCACTTTAATTACTGAAACATACATGAAAAGGTGCAGATCAGATGTTGCAATCAAATACTCGATCACCGCGGCACGTAGGTTATCTTTTGATCTTGGAATTTCACTCAAGGACAAAATCTTAATTAACAATATATAAACGGAGGTCACACTGAAAGTTTTTAGAAATTAAAAAACAGAATGTAATAGAAGCCTCTTAATATGTATGTTGCTTTGCGAAGTATTGTCCATTCCTTTCTAAGCACAGGCATCTTCAGGGTTCGTAAAACGAATTCCTCTAAGTTTTTCTTTTATTTTTAGAAATAAATAAAAGTCACAAGGTGAGGAGGATGATTCACTAGCTCCGCACCTTCGACAGACAAATATTGGATAGTACGTCTGGCGGAGTGAGCTGGAGCGTTATCGTGGTGGAGGAGGATCCTGCTTCTTATCGTCCTTCTTATCGGCCCGAGGGGGTTTCCACACGCACAAAAAAAAATAAAAAAAGGGAAAGTGATGTCATTAGGACTGCGAGAGTGTGCTTGTTTTCCATCTTAGTAATATTCAAAAACTGGATTATAAACTAAAATAAGTAAAAGTTATTTTTGCTATCATAGTGGTGATTATGTTGATGGTTTTAATTGAGGCGTGTAACACGCAGCAGTGAATACATAACACAAATTAAATTAACAAGAATAAAACTTTAATAACGCTTTATAGCAAAAACTTATCTGGGACAATCAAATAATACAAACAACTTCACGTGGAATATTATGTATCTCTATGTAAATAAAAGTACGTGTTGTGCGTGTCGTAGCACCGTACTACGCCGTAGCCTTATGTAGTTTCGTAGTATGATATACCATTTACAAACATAAATCGTAGCACTTCCAAACACGCATTTGAATCACTTATGATAAATAATATTGCTTTCTTGGTACGAGTGCCTCGTGTACATAATTTTATTTGTTATAACTATATCTTAGGCCTACTTCAAATACGTATAATATACGTTCATTGTTTCAACAGAGCTTGTCTATATAATATATATGGTTTCGTTTGCCTAAAAAAACTGATTGAATGTTATTTATGAAATAAACAGTAAACTTACTGATGAGAATTTATTTCACCATACCATAGTTTGTAATAAGTTGTTTTTAATTTGTAATTAAGTTGATATTTAACGACTTTTGGGATTAATGGGTGTTTGAAAAGTAATATGTTTCTAAGTTAACTACGTCTTATCGAACTAAACATGTACGAGTATTACATACTCTTAAAGCTTAAATGCAATATTTAAATATTTAATTTAAGCTTGTAAGTTACATGTGCCTTATTCTTAAATCATACAAATAACTGTTAAATCCTAGTTCTTTTGTTGGTCCTCATTTTTAAGAAAATTGAATAAATATATGTTTGTGTACCCCGTAGTTTTACCCGTGTTTATGGTCACTGCTCCGCTCCTAACGGTCGTAGTGTGATGATACATAGCCTATAACCTTCCTCTATTAATACTCTATCCAATACAGAAATAATTTTTTGAATCCAATTGGTAGTGCCAAAGGTAAGCGTGACGGCGCACCGATTATTTTAGTTGGCAACATTATTAATAAAGTGTCAGAAGTTAAGACACTGACGCAGAACCAAACGCTGGCACGCGACGGATGACAGTTACGGTTCGGATAGACCGCTGGATAGATAGAGTCCATATAAAAAAAAAGGCAGAATCGATTTGCATCTCGTAGGCGCACTACGTTTTCTTTGGAGTGTCGTGATTTAAAGCTTGATTGAAAATGTCTAATGATTATTCAGAGCATATTTTTGTGTGTTAATAAGTGTAGTAAAATTACTGTGAAAATCACGTTCTTATTCTCCTCTCCTGCCAACTCACATCTACCCGCAACATTAAACATGAACACGCCCGATGTTTCCTATAGACGAGGAGGAGATTCAACAAGCGCGTTTAAACAAACAAAATATCGAACAAAAAGCTCTTCATGTTTATTATATTAGTATAGATTGTGCTCATAACAGTATTATACGACCAAATATTGTGGACGAAGATAAATCAACAATTTTATGAAGTGCGGATTATCTGTATTACATTTTCTGATTGACATTGTAAAAAGAATTGCACATGAGTAGGTTTTATTAGTTTTTACGGGGTATTGGCCGTGGTCCACCTGCTTACTACGGGAAAAATTATTGCCGGTGGTCCACTATTAGTACTAAAGAAAATTAAGGATGGTCACTATTGAGGAATGTGTATGTAATAATGAAATACTTCATGTTGGCGAAGTTCAATTCAATATACTGTACTTTGTAGTAAGTTTTTTAGCGTTCTAACTTAAGTTGT
Organism: Callimorpha dominula; assembly: GCA_949752705.1. Taxonomy (NCBI): domain Eukaryota; kingdom Metazoa; phylum Arthropoda; class Insecta; order Lepidoptera; family Erebidae; genus Callimorpha; species Callimorpha dominula. Next base: position 7,955,770 of record OX457005.1, read on the forward strand.
TATTAACTTTTGTGATTTATGGGAATCGTAGATACTCCAAAACCGAGACTTGAAATCTTTCCATCACGTCTTATCAAGCTAAAAAAATATTAAATCTTGAAACCTATTAGTTTTATTATTATTATTATGCACTCGTAATTAAACGGTTACTCATAACAATTACAATCTTGACCTTGAGGCTGATTAGTAATTTAAATTTAACTTAATTTGCTAAAAACTTAAAAAGTTAAGAATGTGTCCATTAGCACTTTTCGTATGGTCTCTATTATCATGGAAATACACTTTGTTATTGTGTTCTTTAGCTCTTACTGCACTACTTAACACTAACTTCACTAAACTAACTCAAAGGGCTTAGTTCTTTTTAGTCTTCTAACTATGTCTGTGGTGTCAAGGAGCTGGATAGCCTCAACGTTTACATGTTGAAGAAGCCTTTGTTTATGTGCTTCGGCGTATTTTTTTATTTAAAAAAAAAAGACAACTCCCGCATTAGGAATTCCTCATGTGTCGCGGGGGACTTTACAAACATACAAACAACGGACACAAAGATCACCCAGACTGGGGTGGGAATCGAACCCACGACCTATGGCATAGCAGTCAGGGTCACTAACCACTAAGCCAACAGGCCAGTCGTATTGTATTGTTTTATTACTTCACTAACAAGATCTACTCCTAGGTCTCAGTGGATGTCATATAAGTGCCCTATAAGTAAAAGACATCCAGCTCATTTCATATAGTTCATTTTAGTACAAATTATGTTCTATTTAAGACATGAATATCAATGAGATGGTGCCTCAACACCTGAAATAGAAACAAGAAGTTAATATTCTCCATTAATTTTGTAAAAACTTTTCTCATGAGAATGTACTCACTTTATATCATCACCACATAATTTTCATACCCGAAAATGTTACGTTACCCGAGAAGAAACTTCTCTTTGAACGGAAAAATCTACGTTGATTAAATCCTATTGTGTGACCGTGCTCTTATTTGCTATGAAAACTTCCTTTGAGGAAGAAAATTAGAAAGCCCAGCTTCGAAAATTTTAATTTTAACTTGTTACAGGTAGAGGAAACTTTATCTTCAAATTTTAATTTAAAGTGAGTAGATTTTGACAAGTTTTTATAACATTTCTTTGCATCTACTTCGTTTTGAAACTCAAAACTTTAGGAAATCAAATAAAATGTGTTTTTCTGTTGAATTTCAATTTACTTTGATTTTCTATAAGGTAAGGTTATATGAATGCGATTCAACGTATGGTGAAATATGTCACTGTCTTGTTTGACTGGCCTGTTGCTCTAGTGGTTAGTGACCCTGACTGCTGAGCCAGAGGTCGTGGGTTCGATTACCACCCAGGACAAATAATTGTGTGATGAGCATGGTCATTTGTTCTGTGTCTGGGTGTAATTTATCAGCAGTCTGGCTACCATGGTACATGCTCTGCCTAGTTTGGGATCAGATGGCCGTGTGTGAGATGTGTCAAGTTATTATTATTGTTGACATTTTAATTCATACCACTTCACATTTTAAATTCATATTACATACCCATAAAATATTATAAATATAGAAGTAAAGCTAAATAATCTATACTAATATGATAAAAGCTGAAAAGTTTATTTGGTTGAACGTGCTAATCTCAGGAACTACTGGTTCGAATTGAAAAATTATTTTAGTGTTGGATTGCTCATTTTTTTTTTTTATATAGGGAGCAAACGAGCAGACGGGTCACCTGATGGTAAGTGACTACATTCGCCCATGGGCACCTGCAACTCAAGAGTCACAAGCGGGTTGCCGGTCTTTGAGATAGGAATACGCTCTTTTCTTGAAGGTTTGAAGGTCGTATTGGTCCGGAAATATCGTAGGCGACAATTTGTTCCAGAGATTGGTTGTGCGTGGCAAAAAATTTCTGGAAAACCACACAATGGTGGATTGCCAATTATCCAGGTGATGAGGATGAAAGCTTTGTCGCGTTGAACGATGGCGAAACGTTGTGGCCGGTATAAGTCCGAACAATTCCTCCCCATGATACATGCGATAGAGAATGCAGAGTGAGGCTACATCTCTACGCAACGCCAAGGGGTCAAGCCGATCTGAAATAACCTGGCAATTGATGATTCGAGTCGCTCAGCGTTGAATGCGGTCAAGAGAGAGAAGCTGGTACTGAGGTGCTCCTGCATAGATATGAGAACAGTATTCCATATACGGCCAAACCTGCGCCTTATAAAGTTGTAGGCGGTGGGCCGGGGTGAAATACTGTCTCGATCTGTTGAGCACACCAAGCTTCTTCGAGGCTAATTTGGCCTTACCCTCCAAATGACCGCGGAACTGGACTTCGCTCGATATATCAACGCCAAGGATTCCGATGCTGGCTGTGGCAGTCAGGGAAGTGCTCTCAAAGCGAGGTGACACGACAAACGGTATCTTTTTAGCGGTGAACGCGCAAACCTGTGTCTTCGTTGGGTTAAATTGGACTAGATTGAGTCGACCCCAATCGGAAACTCCTTATAAGGAGGCTTCAATTTCAGACACAAGTTTGGATCAACTCTCAGTGAGGTTTTTCCGAGAAATGTTAGCGCGGCCGGTATACAAGGCATTACTCGTGCTATCATCGGCATAGCAAGGAATGCTGCTGAAATGCAGCATATCATTGATACAGCGTGGGTGATAGCACACAGCCTTGTGGGACACCAGCATTCACACACTTGAAGTCGGAGCATGCACCGTCGACAACGACCTTGATGCTTCTGTCTGCGAGAAAACTGGTGATTCAGTTGCATAATTTCTCGGGAAGCCCATAGGAAGGAAGCTTCGAGAGAAGCGCTTTGTGCCAGACCCAAATGAAGGCCTTCGCTATGTCCAAACTGACTGACAACGCCTTCCCCTTGCTCTCGATCGCCTGTGCCCAACGGTGAGTCAGGTATACGAGAAGATCACCAGCTGAACGACCCCGACGGAAACCGTATTGGCGGTCATTGAGTAGCTGGTGGTCTTCTAAGTACCGAAGGAGCTGGCGGTTGATAATGAATTTCATTATCTTGGAGAACAAGGTGGTTATGGCTATAGGTCTGTAGTTGGAAGGATCCGAGCGGTAACCTTTTTTAGGGATTGGGTGCACTAAAGCTGTGTTCCATGAGTTCGGAACGACGCCGAGGGAGTAGGAGAGCCGATAAAGGCGCGTTAAAACCGGTGCCAACTCTGGAGCACACGTCTTCAGCACGATGGGAGAGATTCCGTCGGGCCCACTCGACTTATGAATATCGAGGGAAAGAAGTGCTTTACGCACTGAGCTTTGGAAGAAGCGGACTTCCGGCATACAGATGTCGCACCGCGGTATGGTCGGCGGTACGTTTCCCCCGTCATCCAAAGTCGAGTTGGACGCAAAGAGTTTGCCCAAAAGGTCGGCTTTCTCCTTAGCGTCGTGAGCAAACGAATCATCTCCCATTTGCAGGGGTAGAATGGATGGTCTACAGAAATTCCCCTGGACAGCTCATGACATTCAAAAGAGACATGTGCTCCGACTTCGCCCTGGCAATGTCTCTTTTGAAGGACCTGGAGGCAAAGTTGAGCTGCTTTTTTAATGCGCTGGTCTTTACATCCCGTACTGCCGCTGCAACTGCCCAAGCTTGGTAACATTCCTGCTTTCGGCGGGACGCCGTTTTGCAGGATCGATAAAACCAAGGCTGGGATTTGCCACCAATGGGAATCACAGCGAATGGAACAAAAAGGTCCATTCCCTGAAGCACCACATCAGCGACAGAATCGGCAATGACGTTGGGATCATCCGGCTTGAAGCAGACCTGCCTCCAAGGGTAGGATGCAAAGAAGGTTCGCATCCCATCCCAGTCTGCTGACCTATAGTGCCACACACGGCGGCAGCCTACAACTCGCGGCTGCGGCGAGTACGTGAGTGTCACCGTACTTCGGATCAGGCAATGGTCCGAGGAGCCAATTGGGGTCTCAACGAAGACTTGGTAGCCATCCGGATGAGAGGTCAGCAGAAGGTCCAACAGTGAAGGCTCGTGGCTTTCTATATCTGGGATTCGGCGTTGCTACCAGTTGTGTCAAGCCATATGTCAGGGTGAAGCCGTGAGCAGATCTCCCCGCATGATCGGTTTTGCGTGAGCCAATCCAATCAGCGTGGTGGGCGTTGAAGTCGCCAAGTATCACGATCTCTGCAGAGGGGATCTGCTGCAGCACAGAGTCTGTAGCCACGTGATCGATGAGTCGGTCAGTTTCGGCATCACCGCTATGGGTCCACACCTTCAGGATTGCCGAGGCGGCGAGAACTGATATCGTCTCTAACAAAAGTTATTGAGAAAGGACGTCAAATGTAGACGAAGTTCGCGGGTCAACTAGTTTAAATAGAGGTTCTTGTGGACTTGCTAAACAACTACAACATATTGAAATCACTGCTGATTTATTTTCAAGTACTATTGTTATCACATAGAAATATGAAAATTTACTAACATGACATTTCAAGTAGGGTAAAGGTATAATAGTGATATAGTTAATTTTCTGATATCAACAAAAACAAATTGTCTTCTAAACGCAAAAATGATGTACTGAAGTGGGTAATATATACCTATCTTCCTCACTCAAGGCTCTAACTCACTAGCGCTGTCTCCTAAATGTTCTTGTGTAGGTATCTGTGTGGTATCCTTTTAAAAACAAAATCACCAAATTACTTATATCACCAATATACCTTCCTTTGCCATATATAGGTTGATTTTAATTTTAAGTATACTAGCACTAAATTTTAATAAGTGCTATCGCATCGAAGGGACTGGGGTTCAATCCCCTTCAACAAAACAAAAGTAGTTATATGTGTACTACTATGACTCTCTAAGATACAATTCAACGTAAATAACAAACTTAACAAAAATTACGTATCGAATAAAGCCAATGAGAGCCAATACCAGGTTGAACTCACAAACTTCAAAGCCTTAACAAGGCTTTGATTGTCGAGAGGAGTTTAACGGCGCTTAAGTGCCTTTTCTGGCAAGCTGAATCATCTCGTTGAGAACTGTGCTAATAATGCTCTGTCATGAATTTTAATCATTAAAGAAACTGTAAGAAAGAACCTATGGATGACACAAGCGTGTAAGTGTTTACCTCGAAGCATCGTGTATTTTAAGTGGGATCTCCACAGTGGTGAATAATTTGTCTGATTCACAGAGACTTGTTTCAGATTTGAGTGTAATCAAAATTAACGTTTAACAAAGAGAAGAGAAGTTTATAGCTATAAATAATAACAATTCATATTTTTTTAACTACCAGGCAGTTTCAAGAATTCGCAATAAATCCAGAGAAAATTTTAAGACTATAAAAGAAAGGGGTAAGTCAATCATAGTTCCGTGCGTGGCATTTCGTAGTTCCGCCAATCATAAGGAAAAATAATTGATGATGCTACGCGCACGTGTACAAACTATTGATAAATATAGTGTCCTGAACGACCTATTTCGTTTTTCTCGTTAAGAATAATGTCACTTTAGATGTCTAAAATTACTATTCAATTATGCGTTTGTGAAGAATAGAATAATGATATGACGATAATATCCTTAGCACTTGCCTTTTGTGCATTTGACCTATCTTGACAAAGTCCGCTTAATAACGCTTTCTCGAACTCAGCAAATTTAGCTGGGCGTTTTGTGTTTTTAATGAGGAACTATAATGTTACGAGCTGAGGTTCAGGATTAGAAAGTTAAACCAATTTATTACCAAAATAGACACAACTTATTTTATGGTATAAAAGGCTAGGTGGGCTGTAGCATACTGATTTCATTGGTATGTTGAGGTCGGTTTGCTGGTTTGTGAGTGGGTAGTTCAGTCGGATGTCGTTTTCGAATTTAGAATTCTGAAAAAATTATAGGACGAGAGCGTCCAAGGGAAGTTGAAGTTCGCCTGCAGCCCGGTGTACACATCTGCGGCGTGAATGTAGGTTTGGCTGTGTGAATTGAACTTAAAGTGCATTGTAATCTAATAAGAAATTAGTGTAATCATTATGTTACAGATTTATAGAGTTTCCTTTCATACACATCACCACTTTCCTAAATTCTCTTGTAAGCCAAGCTACATACAGCATGAAACTACACACACACAATATAATATGTGAATCGATAAAAACACATTTTTTTCATTTAACTTATTGGAATTTAAAAACGGTTTATATTGTTACGAATAACCCGCCATCTATTGGCGACTGGGGAAGTTAGTAACCCATTAATAGAAAATACTAGTTCGTTTTAGAGGCTTCTATTTGTTTTGTAGAATTTACTAGAGGTGTCTCAATTTTTCTAGAAATACCGTTTTGCTATATAAAGCGTGGCATTGCGGAGTAGTGAGTTAGTTTTCGAGTGAGTGTCAAGTGAGTTTAGTTTCAAGTGAGTGTCAAATGAATTAACAGCGACTAAAGTGTAAGTGAATTAGAAGTTTAGTGATAATAAATTATTGTAATTCTGTTGTTGCTAGTTTCCCTGTGTATTTTGTGATCTATTAAAATAAATTGTGTCAATTTGGGAAACAATCTGGTATAATTCTCTAATCCCGAACCTCAGCTCGTAACAATATTAAACAAAAAACTTAACTGTCAATATTTTTTGCCTATGTAACCCTGCTATAAATTGGAATTATTTAGAAACGGTATGAATATTTTTCTAGATTTCTTTTCTACGACTACACGTCGAATCATTGAACTTAAATGAAAGTATTTTTATTATTCCAACGAAATCTCTCTCCGAAATTCCTTTTAAAGACATTCATATGTTTTTATAGGTTTAGATAAATGCTTTAGATAAGTCTCAGACTACTCAAGGTTTCTTAAGGTTATATTTATTTATTTATTTATTTATCTCTTTATTGTACACCTTTAATGTAAGATACAATCAAAAAGAAAAAAACAATACAAACATTCAGGCATATCAATTGGCGGTCTTATTGCTCACGGCGATCTCTTCCAGACAACCTTTGTACGGATATTAACAAATATATTTCAGGGTTATAATTTTTGAGCAGAAAATAACATATTTATCCTTTCATTAGAAGAAAGTATATTATAAGTTACATTTAATAATAGTAATATCATTAACAACCATACTTGTTACAACGATAACTCAGTTCATAATTCTTCTTAAAACTGCTTTATTTAAATATGTAAGTTTTCAGGATTCCTAGTTTGTCCTAGATTCTCATTGATCTTATTTGAAGCAGGATTAAATATAAGACTTATATTATTAAAATTCTAGACAGACAATAATGGTTTTCTCTTTTTACTAAAAAGTATTGAATTAGTATGTTTGGAAGTATGTGGGAAAACTGCTGAGTAATTATTTTTACATATGACTCAAGCGTATTAAAATTGCTTGTACTTATTACATATACATTTTTATTACATTATATTACACACTATTTGTTGAAGACCTTTTGCCGTTCCTAGGTCAAATTTTCTTGTAATTTAAAATCAGAAAAGTCGGGTCTCTGAACAGGATTAAAATTGCTGACAGCACCCAAACACCGGAATGGTCTACCACGATGGAATTCTCTAAAACATCAAATCTGATATATGTACATCAATATGAATTACTAACTTGTAAACTTTCGCGGTCTGTGATATAATTATGTATTTACGGGAATTAACGTACCTCTGATTTGCCTGACGTTTCGACGGAATCCAAATTATCTACAGCGTCGAATCCAGTGATAAAAAAACATGCCACCTCGCTTAGAACACCAGAATAGGGTCACAACGGTTTGCTTACAGAGCATGGCACGAAAATATCGAAAAAGTGGGTGGTGGATGAAGAACCTTCTATCTCACGATCTCGACGATGGAGGGCGTGCACCGATGAGCCAGTCAGCCTGGGACCACGGCCAGTGCAACCTGGTCGAAACGTCAGACAATTCAAAGATATGTAATACTTTTCGTGCTCGCGTTAATTCCTGTAAATACATAATTGTACAATATGAATGAGTTAAGAAAACAGTGTAGCCAAGTGACTGTAAATTAACTGTACCAGACACCACTATCTTACGGATATCCGTTGTCTATAAATTAAGGAACTCTAGTGTTAAGTCTCGCAATGAAGCTACGAAGATAGGTGTGCTCAGGTTTTACTTATTCTATTTTATGGCAAAAACATTTCAAAGTTTCGTATAATAAATTTTTTTTACCTTCACTTGATTACCGATTTTAATTATATATATGCAAAAAGCCATTTACTATTGTCAAAAGCTTCCTTCATAACTGTGTCAAGTCTAACGTCCTCTACCCAACAAAAATTATTCGAGATAAAACATCGGTATTTAAGTTAAACCAACAACGCCATCTAGTGGAGCACCTATTAATCACCCCATCATACCACAATGTGCAGTCACATCTCGAAAAAAACTATTAAATCTTTCGCTTGAATCGATTTTGTTATGAACCATAACATCTTTGTAATTTCATTTAAAGTTTATTCTACTTGTGTACTACAGTTGTACTTTTAACGATTGTCCTTTTTTTGCAAATTTAAAAACGCTCCCTACTCAAATTGGTAATATATTGGTCTTTGTGTATTTCACTATGCATAATGTCATCTCTATTTTATTCACCACTCTTAACTTATCTACCACAAATTCTACGGAGTGCTACTATTTATCGTTTACTTAATTCATAGCACGTACACATGTGTACATCGTATATGTATATAAATTGGACGGCCGCAGTTAAATAGGGTTCATTAGACCTTTTATCATTAGGATAAATGTGAGACTTGAATAGTGGCAATTTAGTGTTATTGTAGGTACAGATTTATTTTTGTAGCTAATTCAATGACAATGTAGGTCGAGATGTTGTTGATGAGGTGATGATGATTCGGTAAGAGGTTTGTGCTGTCAGTCTTTAAATAAGCTAATTTAGCCAGCAGGGCAGTCATTCACATTCAACGGTAAAAGATCGCTTCACAACAAATCGTGAGGGCATATTTCCTTTTCCCTTGTGGAGTCAACTCTGGGGCTAACTTGTTATACAAGAGGCATCTCTTCGAAAAGTGTGACCGGTTCACGTCTAACAGCAGTGTTTACGGGTTGTTTTTCGCGTTTATTTTCAGGCCATCTTTAGCCACCTCTCGCTGTAGATTCATGATGAGATGCATGTCTGTGGCTGAGTAAGCATAGTTCGTCAGCATAGCCCAGGTGGTCTAGTTGGTCAGTCACACCCCATGCTATGCCTCAAAACTTGCTATCTCTATGCATTTTGCCATCCAAAACGATGAGAAACAGCAAGGGTGACATTAGATAGCATTGTCTGACTCCTGCGTGAACTTCAATGTCAGATGGAGAATTAAGGATAGTGAATAGGATAGTGAGGGCTCACAATTTACGGCAAAAGTGTAGAAAGACTGTGCTGAGGACACATGGTCATATTTACGAATATTAAATATAAATAAAATGAAGTTATTATTATTATATAAACACGACTGACCTATCACAGATTTCTTTTTACATGTGGAAATGGCGCCATACAGCCGAAATATTTTTATTTTTTAGCCAGTGTCACACGGCATCATCCCGTGTGACACTGGCTAAAAAATAAAAATATTAAGTAAGGATGGTGTAAAGCTGTTCAGGTATTAAGAACTTAAGGTGAAATAGAGAGAGCAATCGTGTCATACAATTGGATAGCTGTTTGAGCACACAGGATTCTAGCGGAGAGAGAAGGGTAGAATAGATATAGGTCCAAAGTGGTTAAGAAGTGTAGAATTTCCAATTTTAGAAAAGAAAGTCATGGCTATGCGCCAGAGTAATGAAAAAATTTCAGAATTTATAGAATAATTAATAATATGGAAGATTACAGGTGAAAATGGATCAAGGATTGATGTGATCATACGTCTACTCCTTTGATCACAACCTATCTAATGAATCTAACGCTTATTTAATAGACATAATTATTTGCTTGAACTCAAACGGTGCAACCGAAGAAAAGTGGAAAGAATCAATATTCGGGCTTAAGATTAATATTAGGCACTTTTTGTCCCCAAAAAAGACAAAGCAATTAGTCAGTCATTAGTCAGGGTTTGTTACGTCACGTTTGTTTGTTAAACTGACTTAAAACTACAAACAACTAAACAAAGCAACATAAACAAAATCCCTAAACTTTCAGCCAGGGATTTTATTATGACAATAAACTGTAGCTAGTCATTATCCCTTGCTATCCTTCCGGCTAAATATCGCCACACAGGGTTGATCTGAAAACCTCGACTTGAATTCTCTGCTATTGTATATATGTGCATTTATTTGAATTTGCATTTACTTCCAAAAATAGAAAAAAGTGTTATGTAACCACCATGCCAATATTAGGTCAAAGATAGTGATGGTTCTAATAAGGATAAAAGACAGTAAAGCTGTCTTTATTAATTTTATAAATATAACCTTTTTTTTTCGGTGGGGCGCGGGCGTTGTGTCGGAATCGAACCGACTAAAACCACACGGTGTGCGGTACTGCGCCTTAAGTAGGAGGGATCCGGGAAAAGCTTTTATTAAGACATCCGGATTATAAATATAACCTATACTGAGGACTTTTGCTTCAAGTATTATTGGATATATATCAATTGTTGTTTTAGCTTAATAAATTTTATTATTATTATTATATAAAGTTTTGAAGTTTAAATTGATTTTGTTGAAGTAAATAGTTCAATATGACAACTCACGGTTAGTGTAATTAAAACACGTTTGGATTTAGACTTATTAGTGTAAAACATGATCACAGTGTGGCCCTTACTGCATTTAAGAATGCTATATTCAGGTCTCAGTTATGTTCAACGTATTCTTTCGGAAGCATTTACTCATATACTATGATATATATATATACTATATTTTTAGATACTAGGAAAGTTGGAAAGTTTCTCTTCGAGATAATTTAAAAAAAAAGTATATGTTGGTATATTTATCCGTGTTCTAGAACCTATGGTAGAAGCTTAATTTAGATCTAAATAGCGTTGTGTAGTGTCATAGAATAGTATCAGTTGCAACTCCTGACCTACTTATACTCTGTGAGAGTTAATTAGGGTTTCAATAACATAATCGTCAACAACATAATTTTTGCACAGTCATGTTACCTTTAATCTAAATGAAATCACTTTTTACACCCACAACACACTTACCTTCCAGATAGGAATCATCACTCCATAGCAAATAATCTTGACATATCGCGACATCTTCAGTGAACGTGACCACAAAATGGATACCAAATTTTGTTCCGTTAATAAAGTGTCAGTAATCAGGCGTTACAAAGCGCTTGTTTCTGACATACCTCTAAATTCTCCTCATCAAAAGTCGACATGACAAAATGATAAGACGAATAATAGAGAAAGACATCCTGTACTAGCAGTGGTAAATAAAAAATATTATTGAATACCTTTTGCTAATAATATGTGTGTAAGGATTCAACCTCTTTAAGTACTAAAATAACCAATAAATATTTCTATATGATAATTAAGCTTTGACGAAAGTAGGTCTAAATTTTTTTTTTTTTGCATCTCGAGGTGGAAGCATCAGCTTGATTCGGTAAAAAAGCGAGCTTCGAGGGTCGATGATCGAATAGAGATTTTTAGATTTAAGGTCCTTAAAATAATATCCCTAAACCTTATTGGTGTGTAAAATAAGACATATTGTAATAATAACTTGAGACTCATATTGTAGGTTTATACTTTTATTTGATTCCCATAGAAACATTACATTTAATGGTATCAATAAAAATATTTATTAAACGTCTCCTCGTAGCTGTTTCATAGATCCATGACGCTGCAGTCTGGCTCACAATATAGTCGATCACGCAAGAGTTCTTTCACCTTTGACCCGGACAAACAAATCCAATCTAAGTCATTATACAACCTGAATGTATGTACGTCCTTCTACATAGTAGGCAGTGAGGCCTGTAGTTGATTGCACTTGGCAGTATATTGCCTCTTTGCATGTTATCCGATAAGCTTAAAGACTAGAATCCAATTTTAAATACTATTTTTTCTCATTATAGGACTTCAAATTGTATGCCTGTTTAGATTTGAATAATAATTTCCTACAACGTGGTACTTATACGAATTAAGTGATAATTTGTATATTAGTGATAGTTTTATATATTCAGTGTAGGTTTGACAAGATGTGAAAAATAACTCCGCGATAAAATTGAGAGACCTTCGCCAAGCTAGGTAATTAACGTTCTTTACGGACAGGTGTTAGGAGAGGAACGGCTGATGTGCTAATTAATCGTTCCCGGGTCTCCTCGTATTAATGAGCGCAGTATGAAACGCCGCGTGGCCTTTGGTAGGATCGATGCCAACACACCGCCATAGCAAAAAGTGGTGGGTAGTGACTGCCCGTTGGGATTTCCACAAGTATAAAAACTATACTAAATTCCGAATAAGTTTTAAAAAACTTGGAAAATTGGAAGTAATTAAGGGTAATTTATAAAAAAAATTATACTTTTGGAGCTTAATTGTGTACATTAAATATTAATGTAACAGACAACTAATGATTGTATTACTAGAGATATGAGTAATGATTGGAAATATTCATTACCAAAGCTTGGTTTAACTTACGATAATTCTTCAAGTGAAGGGAATAATACGGCATAATAAATGGAAGAATGATGGATGAATGGAGTTTTTGAAGTTATTTTTAGGAGATGATTGTTCGTTCTAGAGGTTTTGTTCGATGTTATATGTTTCAGGGGTTCTGATATTTGTTTATATCTCTTTATTTTATACCGTTCGACGAAAATGTTATACAGACATATATTCATACAAACATGACAATAGGCGGTCTTATCTAAATGACACTAACCCAGTTGTAATTTAGCCGTACCAGCAGACCTGACCTGAGACCAGCGCGAGGAAAACTAAATGTTACGAATGTAAATCGAAGAATCCTTTACCGTTCAAACAAATGATATTTTTAATATACGCATGAAAAAAAAAAATACTCCGAAAAATCGACCATGGATTGAACTTCTTGTCCATGAATGGTAGTCTATGAATACATAGCAGTATTCATGAGCTGAACTACTCTAGAACCTTGCAATAAACGAACTGTCTAATTAAAAATATATACATCTAACGCAGATAAAAAAAGGAAGACGATCAAAGACCGCCTTTTACATCAGTACCACCTTCCTTATTTAAATCAGCAGAACAAGAAATCAGTCAAATAAATTCAGATTCAAAATCATTTATTCCATTAAGACACTAAGTGACATTTATGAACGTTAAATTGAAGCTAGAGTTAAAATCATAGATCGGTGCTAACAGACGCCACAGCATGTACTGGATTGTCGAGGTAAATTAGGTGAAAACACCAAAATCTACTGCCTGCTTGTGTCGATCTATAACTTCCAGTTTCCAAAATGCGTAGAGCCTTATGAGAAGAATACTGGCAAAGAAACTCATGGCCACTCTTTTTAAAAGTCAGATTCAAGTTTTATCATCTGTGTACATCTGTTTACAATCTGTGTTTTATGTAATAAACTTACAGATCTTATCAAAACAAGAAAGATTTAATGGATAAGTTCCATTATATTTTGGAAAAACATATACATACAAACAAAGCATAAATGTTTTCAAAAAAGTATACGCGATAAAATCATAGAATATATAATAGTAAGTTATAAAATTTTAACTCTCAACAACGATTGTTATATTACAATCGTTATTGTACATGTGTAAAGTGTCTGATATGTAAGTAACGTAAGTAACTATTTATACATTCAATATTAATATTTCTGTAATGTAATATTTAATGCACATGTAACATAGCTTGTTAATCCAACTTTTAGTTGGCTCATGTAATTTGTTAAAAGATTAAATTTCAGCACCAAACTTCAACATTGTGTAGAGTTTCAAACTTGTCTGTATTCATAATGATGTACAACATTCGTATGAATTTTTCATTACAAATTTAAACATCGTGTTATCTTTTATATTTGTATACTTGTGTAACGCTTACTGAATTATTATTTTCCTCCAGAATTTTGTAACCTGTAATCCATGTCAAACAAATATCTTTCTTTTCTAGGTTCTATTGATTTATGTTATATTATTTAAAGCGGCGGTAGCGTAATGGCTAAGGCGTCGGACTTGCGATCAAGTGGTTGCGGGGTCGAACCCCATCCAGTGCACTACCGGCGTGAACCCACTCCTAACACAAGCAAACTTAGCTTAGATGGAGGGGTTAACAAGAATACTAGTAATGTGTGACCCACGTTACTAGTATTCTTTTATAAAAAAACAATATGGACAATGAACTACATCGCCAAGAAACCTTCGCACAGAAGTCCTTAAATGGCTTAAAGGTCTTGCAACCAATACATTAAAATCCATAAAAAATAGAACCATTTTTATGGATGATAAGTTTTATTTTTGGTTTCTGGGAAAGCTATTGCAGTTATGACCGCGTCTGTGCATACATTACATATGATTGCTTTCATGTCAAATAGGGTTTTAAAATATAATAACACTTTGAAAACGTACACTATAAATAAAACTAAATATTAAGGAACACTTACACACATCCATTATAGCCGGATTTGGTCAAGAAATTAGGTTATTATTCTCAAGAATTAATGTTAAGTGCTAAAGATAAACTTTTTTTTTTGGTATAGGGGGCAAACGAACAGACGGGTCACCTGATGGTAAATGACTACCGCTGCCCATGGGCACCTGTAACTCACTTGCTTCACTGCCGGTTTTCTGTAAGGCCGTGGTATCGAGCGGAATCAAGCCGGGCCGTACGTGCCGAAGCATGGTCCTCCCACGTTAAAACTGCTTATTAAAGAAAGTTACCAGCTATATAACATTACATAATATATGACAAATATTGTTTTTAATGTAAACTTATTCGAGATGAAACCGCGACTAACAGTTATTAAATAAATTAAATAACTAAACAATGTAGTTCTGATTTTGAGACAATAAAAAAACACTAATCTAGGTTATCATTTCATTAATCAAATTAAATTAACTAACAATCACATCA
Source organism: Callimorpha dominula (assembly GCA_949752705.1). NCBI lineage: Eukaryota > Metazoa > Arthropoda > Insecta > Lepidoptera > Erebidae > Callimorpha > Callimorpha dominula. The sequence continues at coordinate 7,970,770 of OX457005.1, forward strand.
TACATAAAGTAAACTAAACTAAAATGCATAGTGTAAAAGATTTTAAAGTTATTATATTAAAGCCATTTTTCATATAAGCGTAAAACAGCAAAATTACAAAATTGGTTTTAAGGCTTACTAAAAATCCAAAACACTGTACATTTTACAGAAAGCATTAAATTTCCGTAAATAACATGCAGTGAGTAACAATGATTAGAAATGTAAAAAAGATTGATTAATATTTTGTACTTTTTTAGTTCTGTCACAGATAACATAATACTATACGTTCTGTATTGTTCCGTATAACGCCATACCGACTATTTTAAAAATATGAAAAAATTGGAGATACTGAGCATTTCTTACCTTTTGTTCTGTTTACCTTTTGTTTTTTTTTTATATTCTTTTAAATATTTAGGAACTTTATACTATACCCACACATATTATTATTAAATACGTGTACGTATATGGTTGGTAATAGCGAATAAAGGCCATCATCAAAATTTGTTACGCGAATTTGATTAATGTCGAAATGATCCCTAAGGTGTATTTGTCCTTATAAGTTAAAACCGAAATCGGTAACATCTAAATAAATTTAATGAAATACGTTGTTTTAATATTTGTGTACGTACTATTGTTGTATGTATTACTTACTATACATAAAAAAAGTTGTTTTTAGATACAGTCAAGCACAGCACACATAGCAATAAAATTTTACATCGCGAAGACTTCTCTCTTTACTCATGCAAAAATTAGATGTGTACCGGCATAATGTAACTGAACGAGAAAGCACATAAAATGCTTGCAAACATATATTGCAAAAGTAGACTAAAGTAGTTATAGGCAACCCTTTAACTAGCCACTAACTTATGTTTAAAAAAGTTTGCAGTTCCCTTACATACGCAATAACCTGATTACTATTAATAAAAAGCAAGTGTTAATATTGAATGTTAACAATGTGTTCATACGAATGTACTTGTGTATGTCATACGTACGTAACTTGAGCAGCTGGAAGAGGAAGTAATTGAATTGATGAATAATTCGATATAGCGCATGTCTTTGTTAATGTAGCCATGTATCGTTTTTATCTTTCTTCTTATTCTAAAATATATGAACATATTGCAGTTGTAGCGAATACAAGAATTCCATCTATTTCTATTAAATATTGACCTAGAATTAATTTCAAATGTCCTGGTATAGTACTCCTTATAGCATGCATAATTTATAATTATCATCATTTCAGCCATGAAACGCCCACTTCCAACACTTCCTAAAGACTACCACTAATAGCTGTAATAAATATACCTCACTATATGACTATGTGTTTTAATTACACGGGTTATGTAAATATATTACACAAGTCAAGGGAGCCCAACCTTAAGCAACAACATTATGCTAGTAAAATGTAAAATAAAGTTACCTGAATATGATAAAGGTCAATTTTACACAAACAAATAAACAGCGTTTCCGAAAACAAAACACCTGTCTGTTATATAAACAACTATACTAAAGGTTACATTATAATGACGTCCACATTTATTCACAATTACAGCAATTTTGACTATAATAACAATGTTACCAGCCTTTCCGGTACCTGCGTGATTCATAATAGATTTACTCATATTCCAGAAAGTTTGAATTACGTAGGAGACGTAGATTTGAACCTTTATTTCAAACTTAAATAAAAATTTAGTAATAAAAATGAACGTCTTTGTAGCGGTTGTACGTGACTGTACCTACAATGTAAAGTATATTGTAGTCTGTAAGCTAATATTATATATTCTTATGGTACTCGATTGTCAGTCTTTGAAAACACTCTTTGTACGAAGTTGAAGTAATAAATACGTTATTATCGCGGGTCCCGAGCCGTAGACCCACTGAGCTTTCCCAATCGCATACCATCTTAAAATTTTATCCGTCGCCTAAGCACCCCTAACAAAAAAAAATTAAGATGCGTTATTTAAAAGTTGGGACTGTATAGCAAATCAAATCAAAATTAGTACCTATTCAAAATTATTTACTTCTACTAACAATTAAAATATATCACATGTTAAATAACGACTATTACATTACACCTTTAAAGTTATTTAGTTTCAAGGCATTTAAAGAAAAGTTTCAGCTTTCATACCAAAGAAGAAGTCGCACAAAGTCGCTATTGATCTAAATAGTGAAGAAAACTGTTATTATTGCAAACATAATGTAGGAAAATGAAAAATGTTAATATACCTAACATTTGTTTGTTCAATCATAATTAACTATATAGTTAATTATGATTTCTGTTTTGCCAAAGGTTCTATTTGCCAATGTCACCCGTTGTGACTGACACAACGATGTGATGGCTTCTCCGTAATTCATATAATCAGTATTGACTATAGAAATAATTTTAATTGTTTTACACACTAGCACTCACAAAAAAAAAGTTGCCTTTTGCTCTAGTGGTTAGTGACCCTGACTGCTGAGCTAGAGGTCGTGCGTTCGATTCCCACCCAGCACAAATGATTGTGTCATGAGTATGATCATTTGTTCTGTATCAGGGTGTAATTTATCTATTATGTATTTATTTAGAAATATATGAGTATGTTTATCATCAGTCTGGTTACCATAGTACCAGATCAGACGGCGGTGTGTTAGATGTGTGAAGTTATTATTATTATTTGTTTACATTTTTAAATAGATTAAAAATATTTTGAGCATGTAATAACCAAACTTAATTATAATTTATATGGGACATAATTTCGATAAGTGATGTTGATGAAAATGGCCCTAAACAACTAAAGCAAACTTCACTTAACATTATTAAGCTCGAAGAACGTTTCCGATCAGGAACAGCTGCGCTCCGAAAACTGCTTTCATTCATTATAAAGACTATATAAAGTTTAACCGTATGCCATTACCGTATTGCGCAGCAAAAGCCGTTATTAACTTTATCAGCGACTTCATTGTTTTGTTTAACCCTGGCACAGACATGTCTTTGAGAACTTGTTCAGCTGATTCCGTTTAACTTTTGAGATTACGTTTGCGCTAAAACATTTGAAACTTGTATCAGTTCTCACAACTTTCTTAGTAATCAGTGGATTTCTCTCATTCTAAAACCAACAAAACTATAGCAAAGTTTGTTCGCCGTACCTGCTCCTTCCACTTTCAAATTGCTAATTCGTTGCGTTGTGTTAAGACGCTGTGGGGAATCTAATTATAATGTACACATTTCTAATTGTTAAGGAGTGAGGTTCAAAATGAAGCTAGCAATAAAATAACATGGAAAATCTTACGATGAAGGAAAAGGAAGTTTATCGCAAAAATTGAAGTGTAGTCCTTTTGATCGATCGCCATTTCTACTCGTGGCCCATGACTGTCAAGTAACGCAGTAAATTGTGTTTTCAACTTAATATGGAGTTAGTCTGATATTGTCAAATCACGGATCTTGTCAAAGTCAGTGACACTTATTTAGGTATTCAGTCGCTCAAGGGCAATAGACTGTTAAAAAATATTTTTGACAAGGGACCTCAAGACCTCAACAATACAATTCTTCAATGGTCGCAATACAATGTAAAAGTAATAATGAAAAGTACCTAACGCTTTTACGTACAATTTAAAGACAGGTGAGGCCACGAATCATCAATTTTTTTAAAAATTCATTCTTAAGCTTATCCCTGGACAAGTGATTAGTATAAGGTTTAAATGTACATAAATAATTTTTCATCACGTCACATTTTCTTTTAACGTAGTTTTTGCATAACGAGCCAGCAGCATACTTGTGCATAAAGTATGGTTTATTGTAGTGAAATAAGGAATTTCATTGTTCATGGTGAAAACTATAGTAGATAAAACCTACAATGACAGTTAATTTGCTACCATTAATCAAAGCGTTCCATTCAGACTCGGAAATCTCAGTGCATATAAACTAGCGGTTTTGCAAAGAGTTAACCTTTTGCTAATAATTTTTTACAGAACCTTGTAATTTTTTCCTTATTATGTTGTATTTTATAACCTATTACATTGTCATCATCAAAATACATATTCAAGTTCAGTTAATAAATAATTTGGTTGCAAACTTCTCCCCCTGTGATTATTGAGTGCTTATTGTTGTTATATAGGTAAATAAAATGTTACATATCACTGCTGCCCCTGATTTTTCCGGGAAACCAGCCATAAATAGAAAATCGACCAAGAGAACTCTGAAAAATCAAACGGAATTGAAACCTAACATCATCCTCAAAATTGAGACAGTTCAATAGCTTTGAATAGAAAAGCTCCTTGGTTTTGAACCAGACGGGGGTCCTTTATCAAGGAGTGAAGACGCAGCAGTGTCAGGTGCCACACTCAGTGAGTGTGTGACGCCTGACGCCGGGCCTGTAACTAGTGGGCATCCCCGAAATAGACACGTGACTAAAACATTGAAACAATATTCATATTATATTATACGTTAGAGTTGTTGTCGTACGCTAAAATGTTGTTATCAATCCACCACAAAACATAACACTTATTAAAAGCAACAGCGATTTTTTTCTTTCCTGAAGTTTCCCTTTTGAGCGAGCATGAGGAAACATTCTATTTGACGAGTACAATCACTTTGCAAGCAGGTAACAAAGAATTTTGCATGTATTGTGAGATACATTTACATAATATGAAATGGCATAAACTGTATGCGCCGCATATAAAATAGAGTATGTTTAGCGAGCGAGATAAATTGGGACTTTGCACCTCGTAGATCGTCCTCTTATAAGTTATACGCATCTACTCCGTAGGTAGGACTCGCACTTTTTCGCAATACGGTTGTTTTGAGATTTCGTTTAGAATTGAGAGAATTTCAACTCAATTAATTTTGTAACTTCTATCTAGTTGTTTGTTTCATAATTTCATATTGAACTACATCTCTTTTTATATGTGCCAGGACAATTTAACGTTTTCCGCACTAACTTCATTGCTTCTATTTCGCTGAAACATTTTTTTAAGTGTACAACACATATATTACACACTATAGACTTATTTATTCTTGCATAATATTTAATAAGGAACAGCACCCAGCCTCTTGCCTTTTTAAATAAGATTTAGCTTTAGGAATAACCACTAATTGCTTCATAGTGTGTTTACTTTCCTATAGTAAGTTAACACTTACTATAGAAGAATTCTAATTATTTAATTGCTTTTCGGGGATACTGGGAACTGTACATTTTGCCGGGATCAAAAGTAGCCAATGTGCTATTCCAGACTTTAATATATCTCTGCGCAAATTTGCATCTAGATCTCATCAGCCGTTTTTGCATGAAAGAATAACAAATATCTATCTATTCTTACCAACTTTCGTCGTTAAAATATTAGTAAAATATCCTGGGATGGAATGATTAAATGGATACATAAAGCATTACACCATTACCAAAGAATTACAAGTGGTTCATTAAATATGTATACAGTACCTTATTCAGCGTAAAAATATGAATTTATAATGTATTCTGCATAAGGGACAAGCGTCAACTTTGTTCAAACCAGAGGGATTACGAATGAACTAGCTGAAGTTAACTATTTATAAATAAGTAGCTTCTACTCCCAGCTCCTACGTTAGAAATGTCATTGTGAAGATCATTTCAGGAGCAACATTCATATTATTTTCTATGTTGAAAAGAACTAATGACTACGACAAATCTACACAATGTCGTCAATAGCGTGAGGTCTGTGACCTTTTGTGTTTGAAGTAACTAGAAATGTAGTGATGATAAAATCAAATCTAAAAATTTAATATCGATAAAGTAATCTAAACGATTGAATTTATATAGAAGATTTAAATTTATAAAACAGTTTTATGATACTAACTTTGAAACTTTCGCATTACATGATAATACTTAATTATGTACTGGCCACGTGATCACGGCCAGTGCAACCTGGTCACAACGTCGGGCAATTCAGTGGTATATAATACCTATTTCGTATTAATTCTTAGATAAATACATAATTGAACAGATTTATTAGTTTTTCATTATATATATATCATCAATTGATAAGAAAGAACGGCCAATTCATTGCGGAGAAAATAGTTTTGAATAAGATTTCAGATTACATCAGTCATGACCGGTGCTTTCTTTGATTATTTAATATTGGGTTGATATAATATCTTCACTGAGCGAAAAAAACATGTTTTTAAATCTATTTCTTGCAAATATTAAAATATTTGATTAACTATTATGATTGTTATAAAAACATTTACTCGATTATAACGATTGCATTGTATCAACCCTATGACGACACGATTCAAGTCATGCAATAAATCATATATTTTGATTTTTTCTAATACATAGGGTTTTGAAGTACTTCTATATTTTAAGTTAAAAGTTTTCATGTGGAATAAAAACTAAAGTATGCTTTAAAATGAATATTAAAACCTATTTTTATTTATCTTTTTTTTTTAGTATATACAAAAATTAAACTGCGCAAAATTAATGAAATCAAGTGTCAAAAACTCGTGCTATGTGAAAAATGGTACAGTGACGTAATTGTGATTACTTTACCAAAAAGAAGAACGGGGGTCCAAAATTACCGTATATTGAAACAATAACAAAGATAATATAGTCGCCCGGCTTAATTTGGTACATTATAAACCTAAAGATTATCTTGTCAGTCCACTGAAATTAATTTTAGACGGGTTAACCATTTAATACCTTTGTTTCAGGTTTATTACTTTCACAAAATTCCAGGATTCTTTTTGGGTTTACGTTATAATTGTTTTAATTGGAAGATTTTATACTATACCTTATTCTAAGGATCAAGTTACGTATTCGTTTTTCGTATAATTTATTCGTTCGTATCAGAATAAATTATACGAAAATGTACCATCTATTTATCGACGTATACTGTTGGACATAGGCCTTAATGACTTCCAAGAAGATCAGTTGGAAGCGGCCTGCATCCACCGACGTCCTGCGATCTTTACCAGGTCGTCTGTCCACCGCGATAATGGACGTCCTACGCTGCGCTTTCCGGTCCGTGGTCTCCATTCCAGAACTTTTCGGGCCCATCGACCATCCGTTCTACGTGCTATGTGCCCCGCCCATTACCACTTCAATTTGCTGACCCGTTCGGCCATGTCGGTAACCTATTAAGGCAACTAAAACTAGAAATACCTAAATACTCTCTATCTTGCAAAATGATCTGAAAATTTTCTTCTTCTCTATCTGAAAATTTTTGTATATTGCTCTATTAACAATTGTATGTTTTTGAATTTTTATAAGACTGTAACTGATCTGAGCTGGTCACCTGGATCAAAGGAATCCCCCGAATTAAAATTCAGGCGGTACATACCATGAAATTTTAAATTCATCGAACATCGTACAAATCTCAGCAATAAAAGGATTTATATTCATACAAATAAATAGTTAATTTGATTAAACTGAGCGTATTATGCATCTTCATTTTCCTATTTAGGAATCTCCGGGAATTACCCCAAGGAAGGCACTATAAAAAGTATGTTTTTTAAGTTGTGTAGATAATCCCAAACACCTCTGTAAAAAAATAATACCGAATTATCAAGCTGAATTATCAAGAAAATATAAAGGAGATGATTTTATATTCCCACTCAGGAACAAGATAATTCACTTAAAATTTTCTGTGAATATTAAAATGAAAATCATATCCAGCAAGATAGCAAGATTTCAAAAATGATGCAAAGATGGGTCTGCTGATCTTGTTACATTAGAGGTTTAAAGGATATCGCCTACATCGCACATTCCTTTAAAAATGCTTCATCATAAAAAGTGCGTGGACAAGAACTTTTGAATATTTCTTAAGTGCGTGGTCATTCGTGTTAAGGACACCCGTGCGATTGTTTATATTTGAATAACTTTTCATAATTAGATGTGTAATCTATCTTATTAAAGTAACAGTATTAGGTATACGCTTTACGAAGCGGATGTGGGTTCCAATTGTCAGCATACTCTATAAAAATAAGTAAAACGTTTATTGGCCAATGCACGAAGCTGGGTCGCTATTTTCGGAAGTAAGGATAGGCATTCAGCAATCTTCTGTGAATAATGATATAGTGTATGATGCATGAGGATATAGTGTACAGAATGTCAATAATTGCTGTTTTTAATAAGAATATTCCGAACTGCATAGATGTCTCCAGTAATATGATCACTTCATAGCCTCACCTTCACCATTGAAAAGGTCGTTTGTATAAAGCAATGCCTGCAATGTCACACTGCCAAATCTAACTTATATAATAATACACTGCACAAAGAATATTAGTTCCTGGAAAATGGAAAATAACAAATATATGTCGCAACCGGCTAAAAAGATAATTGCTCCCTTCATTTTAAAGTCTAAATTATAATTTTTTTACAGGAAAGTATTCCTAACTTCTTTTAAAGATGAATGAAAGGAAGAAATATGTGATCACGTAATACACACTTAAAAAATACAGTCACATTCAAAACAAAAAATCTTTAAGAGTAACTCTTTCAGACGCCATAATAAAAAAACCGGTTATTTAGTTTTTATTTTTGTTTGAAACTTCTTAACAAACTCGGAATGCAACTTCTTTTCATTACTTTTACTGCTTGCAGCACAGAGGCAAGACATCTTGGGTTCTCTTATTTTCTTACAATACAAAAAATGTTTGAGCATTTTCCGTCTCCTTGTAACAAATATGAGACCAATCTATGTCCATTGACACACTTGGCTGATTTCACGATAAATTCTTTCCGCTCAGTCAGTATAGCATGTCAAATTGTTATTTTATTTTCTTTCTCAGAAACCTACAGAAGGATTTTGTTACGTTTTAATGTTAACCTAGCATTATAGATGCAATCTACGGGTTAATACATAACTTAATAAAGGTGAAATAACCTACGGTAGTGCTTAAAACAAAATCAGCAACATTCAATCGAATTTTAAGTACAAATTCTACACATATATATTTAGAAAGATTGTGGTTAGTCATAATAAGTATGTGTGAAATGTAAGTACCATAAAAAAATGAATAGATAATAGAAGTAGCAGTGCCACATTAAATTTGAATGGTAACCATTAATGGTAAGCATATATATAATCTGGACTAGACCACCGCAAGTACCTCAGCTGAGCCTTCGCCGAGGTGAAGACTTATATGAGGTCACGCCGTCAAATGCTTCTGCATCTTGTAGTGAGTTTGATCCCAGTAATATCCTATCTAGATAATTTGTGTTTCACAAATAATTGCCTTGAGTATAGGTGTACTACGTCTGCATTAATTGTATGTTTGTGCAATGCGGGGGCTTACTTCAGCCTCGGCCCACAACTATTCTGATATATATGGATACTTGACTGCATTTAGTCAGTCATATGATATTGGAGATATATATCTGACTCAAATTCCTTAGTTATTTTTGTAATGTTGTAAATATTAAAATAATTTTCTTTTCCTTTCTTGTTAAAGTCTAAAACATATTTTGTCATTAAAACTGTAGATTTAAACCGTCCTTTTACAGGGTTTTTCATGAACTTAATTTTAAATTGAAATACATCAAGCCGTGTAAACGATATTGACATAACTATTTAATCCTTTTATTTAAAATTCCATTTGATGACATGATGTCTTGAGTTTCATTTCAGTCAAATAGCCTGCAGGTGACGTATCCTGGTAGGATCAATTCTAGTAGTTTTTTTTAAACAAAAAAGCCAACCACACGCGGCACATAATGGCAACGGTACCAATAATTACTCAAGATATATAGGTATATTTAGGTACTATAGACAATACAAACAATAAGAGAGATTTTAAAAAAAAACAGAAATGATGTTGTTAAGGTGGCGATCTCTCTATAAAGAACATTATTAATCAATATACTTTCTTTGACGTAAGGTAACTTATTGTTAGAGCGCAGGTGGGCACTTCCGCTCTTGGTATTATCCTTGCAGTAGATTGTTACGAGGCTACGACGCCTATGGGAAATGATCAATGTAATCTAAACTGGTAGTATAATAATGTATGTTATATCAGCTATAATGTTTGGTTTATTACATAGACAATTTATCATGTTGGGCCTGCAATTAAACTATTATAATAAACAGATTTTAAATTATAAATCACAATTTTATTATATGTAAATATAATTTTATATGGGTAATTTATGGGTACTTTATTTATTTACTTATTTTGGGTACATTTTAAAAAAAAAATTAAACAAATCAAGCTTTTACATAAAAAAGAAATTGGCTTCCATCCTCAAGGTCGTTAAACTATTTTTGTTTTTTGTGAATTTTGCTGACTAAAGTTTATGGGTTATGCTTTTTTTACTATTTCTTGAAATTCGAATCACGTTTTCTTGTAACTATGGTCAATAAACAAAAAAAATCTTTGTGATGACAAGCGAATGTAAAAAATATATTTAAGGATTTTCAAGGGCCGGAGGGCGCGCGTGGTTGCAAAATGTTGCACAATCATTCACATAATATATGTTTGTTTGCTACACTGGAACACAGACTCTATTAAAATATGTAATTGTGAATAATAGGCAACATATTCGTAATGCTGATGTGAGTTCAATTTTCCAAAACAATACTGTCAAAGATGAACCATTTTATCTAAAACAATACTATATCTTCGTTACGATATTCCCTTTAAAACGCCAGCGGATTATCAACTAGGTCAGTGTAATGTCAGAAAAGTTAATGTTGAACACGTTTCATTTTTAAAGCATACTTGGCCAACGCATTTACTAGATATGAGGGGCCTACTCAAAATTTAATTCAGTGAAGGTGGTTATAAAAACAGAAAAAATTATGTGAAGCGAGATTTAAATATTAGCAAGATATGATTGGATTTTTAATCATGGGTATCTTTCATGACCGTCTCTTTTTTTCTCACAGAGTGTTATTTAAAATATTTTTTGTTAACACCAACGTCAACAATGTAACGCACTGGTCTAAGATCAAAAATAAAAATATTCTAAACGTACCTTTACAGGGGATAACGGAGCTTGAAAACCTTTCTGATAAAACAACAATGTGTTACGTTGAAAATGAAAACTTTTAACACATGGTCCTCGTGCGGTATAAGCGGTTTTTATTTGTGTTTAATCGTGTGCGTGTGTGTGTGTAACGTGATATTTATGGATAGGTACAATCGGATATTCATTGTTTGTTTTTGTTACAGCTCAGGAGCGGTGCCGAGGGTGTAATATGACTCATAGAAATGGAAACAACAGGCATTATTTTGCTTATTAATTTGTCCGTCTGAACGTTGTTTGAATACCCACTGACATATGTTATTTGTCTTTCAGAAATGTTGTATAGATACCGCAATTTTGTACTTTTTACTTTTATAATAAGTGTTATAATACCATGCAGTTTACATACCTCGTTATACTTTTGCGCACATCATCACGACGAAAGTTAGTCTACAGTCAACAATCATGAAGTAGCCTTTTCGTAAAAGTATCAAAATCAAAATCATTTATTTCAATTAAACCACTATGTATATTTTTGAATGGTCAGGAATAGTAGTCAGTCAGACTAAGTCAGTCGTGAAGCTAGTTGCCTGTTCCAATTCGTAGAGCCAGTGGAGAAGAACAGGCAAGAAACTCCAAGGACACTCTTTTTCAAAAGGTTTTTTACAAATCTCTGGTTACTGTTCTAGACTATAAACTACTACTATATGTAAGTAATAGCAGTTCGGAAATGACCAGCCCCAACCAATGGCTCTCGTTCACGAGCATGACGCACGCGCCAGCCCTCGTCCACTTCAACCATATGATATCCATTGATATCAAAGGGAGCCGAACGACCCGACACGTACGCCACCATCGGCAGGACGTCTAAGGGATCATGGCATACTCAGAACTGCCAGGCAACTTAGCAAATTAACTTAATATGCTATTGACTACACAGTTCTCACATGTACATTTCAAAATTTACTAAATATAACATAAAAATTGTTCAGATAATGTCAATGTTTTGCAAAGTTAAAAATGTCAATAATAATGATTGAAATATTAATAAATAGCATGTCATATAAAAAGTAGTACACAAGTGAATATTCATATTTCTTAAGACCACCACTCATTTATAGTGTGGCTGTGGAGCAGGACCAGCATTTAGCCATGCATTTTTATCAGCATTTAGTTGAAGAATATTAGGAGGTATTTTATTATAGAATTGAATGCAGTACCCCATGAAAGATGTTTGCACTTTTGTTAGTCTAAATTTTGGTTGTACTAATTTATTTCGTTCTCTAGTAAGATCAACTCAACGATGTTAAAGACATAATTACATTTAATTATGTCTTTCACATCGTTGAGTAAATAGGTTCAAAATTTTTCTGACATACCTACATAATGTTTTCATAAATATACTGACAAGGCACCGTCAGGATGTTACTTTCCTTAAATAGTTCCCTTAGGGATTCGCGACTACGTAGGCTATAAATGGCTCTGATAGCTCTTTTCTGCAGAATGAATATAGATTATATATCTGCAGCACGCCCCCACAACAAAATACCGTAGGACATGACACTGTGAAAATAACTATAGTAAACTAGTCTTGCAGTATCTATGTCTGTTAATCCTCGGACTTTCCTTACAGCATATGCTGCAGAACTTAGCCGCTTTGAAAGCGATGATAAGTGAGCGCCCCATTGTAATCTAGAATCTAGCGTAATCCCTAGGAAAACAGTTTCATTGACGAAATCTAACTTTTCCTTATTTAATAGAACTTGGCATTCATTGTGTCTAACGTTAGGCAACGAAAATCTTATACATTTCGGTTTTTTTTTCATTTAACACTAAATTGTTGGCCGTATCTTAGTCATGGATGATAACAAAAAAAAGATAACAACAATAATAACTATATTTTCTTTTACTTAACTCACTAAGTTACTTAAGTTAATTTATTAATTTATTGGATACCTATAAGTTGTGCTTCCCTTAAGAATTGTTTTGTTAATACTGGTTTGTTTCATGTATGTTTTTATGTAAATAACAGATTTAACGTTTAGTTATGTGAATGTTACTAAATACAAAATGAGGATTAGTATAAATATTTATGGATTAACGCCTCGCAGCTGTACCGTAATATTAAATTTCAGTTTAATAAAAACAAGTCTAAAATCGCTTGGTGTTTGACCCACACTATGATTCATGAAATAGATAAAATAATAATTTTATATTACGAATATTGAGTCGATTAGAGTAGGTAGATATCGGTATACCTTTATATTATAAGTTATTTATGATCCTAGTGTGAATTTATTTATTTAACTCAATTCAATAAATAGGTACATAAATTCATATCAAGATTTTAATAAAAACGAACGAATGAAACTTTATCCTAATGATATCTGACATCTAAAGATGTCATTTTGAACCTTTAGAATGTAAAGAAATTAAATGCAATATCCAATATTTGTCAAATTGATGAATTTATAAGAAGGGTGTGATTATTATTATATATAAAAGTTTAAAATCAATCTTATTGTTTAATCAACAAGAAATCCACTCATTTCACCGTATAAACCTGAAGTTGATATTACCGAGTGTTAAGTCAAGCCATACTAAAATCTTAAATTGTCTAAATAAAACAAATTCCACCGCTCGTTGTAAAAAGACCACTTTAAATAAGCGCCATAATTCATAAAGTACAAGTCTGTAGCCAGTAAAACCCTTATTCATTCTTGTTCAGTAAAAAGAAACAAAAATAAATGTCAGAAAGGTCACTTAAACCGAGCAAAGCTTTAAGATAACGAAACCGACTGAAATCTAAAGAAATGCCTGCGGCGGTGTCGCAGCTCGAGAGACTGATTTGCATACACGACCCGAATGACATTGACTAGTTGAACAAGAGAATTTTGCCGTATGTTACAAAAAGGACCTTAACGGATTATTTACAAGAGCCCGAATGGAATCCGATCATATAGTAAAGGTGAATTTTGTTTTTTATTGTTAATATTTAATATAATATGTATATCGGGAAAAATTAGGCATACCTACGTTTTGTTACAGTTTCTCAATTTTATTCTTATAATCACAATACTTTTTACATTGTTGGCGAAGCACCCACTAATTCGAAAATCGTCTTAATTGCGGAAGAACCAAATAGGCGGCTTTTTGGTTTTATGTTTTATTAATTCTTCCTTCTACTTTTACTTACGTATTTAAACAAATTATTATCCTAAAAGATAGTACGGCAATTCAGGAGCGCCATCTAAACCAACAAAATAAATAGTTGAGTCATCAAATTGTGATGTCATCATCATAAAATTTCACCTAGTGGTAGTATTTCTCATGTTCTACATACCATTGTTCACGTCAGTTTTCATGTCAATTTCACGTTCTTTGTACATTTACTTTTTCTGATAAATGTGAACATGATTTAACAACTTTAGTATTTAGTACATACTATTTAGGCAAGCGAGAATTATTTTATTCATTCAATCAAAATTTTGTGAACCATCGTGTGATGCTATTAAAAAATAAGTAGTAAAAATCGTATGTGACAAGGTCTACAAGCCACATACAAGCCTTCTTTCTTAGGAAATATTAGCTTTATTGGTAAATTATCAATCGGTATAATATTACCCCTCTTATTATATCTTATTAATATTAACCCTCAAATATTATTAATTGAATATTAAATCATGAATAAGCTAAATAATTTCAGCGTTTTACGTTTTTCCGGAGGAGTTCTACAATATTATACTATAGTTTGAATTTTATTCCATGGCGAATCACATGCTTTCATTTACACATACATACCAAACACAGGTTAACCAGGCATTCCAAACTATCTAAACCAAAGGCTGAAGACATGTAATATAACAAACACAATGCACTTACGTTTCTAATTTTCTTCGAAACTTGAATTTCCGTATTAAATTAACCCAGTTTTACTTTAACGTTGCACCAACAAAGGCGTCAAAACAAAAAGAAAGTTGAACAAAGAAGGTAAAGGTGCATTGTTTTGAAGACGAATTGTTCACTCTAAAACACGTGCACATTCTTGTAGCGAGTGAAAACTCAAAGACAGAGAACTATTACAGATGTTGAAGTTCAGCTAATGGATTATGTCAGTTATAAATAAGTTTATAACTTCAAGAAATACTACGTTCTTATTAGTAGGTAATTATTTCAACTATTCATCGTAAATTTACGTATTTCAGGATTACTTATTATATGAAAATAAACGGTATTTTGGCTAATGATTTATCGATACAAATCAATAAGCATCAAATTTACATTTATGAAAAAATACCTCTGCCTGTAATGCCACTTGTACCCTTGCCACCAATACTTAAATTAATAACTCAATATTAATGCACCATTAATAGTTATTGAAATAGAATGCTTGACTTATTATATGCTCATGAATATTATATGAATTCATATGTAAATTATATTCATATATGATCATTAATGTGCATAGTGATTCTGCCTGTAATTTCATAACAGTCAGGAAATGTTTATATATTATTTCTGTGTCTTTAGTTGTATTATGTTATTACACAATCAAGTATTTTCACTAACTACGAGTATATTCACTTTGTATTCTTAGGCTAACCACTCTAATTCTGATTGTAGATTTACCAAACCTAAAGTTTAATTGGTTATCATCAAACACGTGGTAGAGGGCGGAATTTTTTTCTACTATCTTATAGTGTAGTAAAAATTGCCTATTAATAGTAAAAGCTTGATAGATTGATAAGTGTAACCACTCTTTGGTATGATTCTAATATATCTATACCGCTAGATAGGAGGTAATACTTTTCTGAGTGATAGCATGCAAGCACTTAATGAATGGTAGGTCTGTCATTTGCAAAAGATATGGCTCATTAGACCCTTGTTTGATCTACGTTTGATACTTGGTATAATTCTTTGGCTCACCGAATCAGATAGTTTAATTGATATTTCGTCTTCACCTTTTCAGTGCACAGATTTTAAGGAGAAGCCGGATAGACTGCAAACTGCCGTTTTTGAAAGTTTTTCTGACACGATTACAACACTCTGTTTAGGTGACATATTACTTTGACTGAAGTCTTTGTAATGCTGCAAAACATGTGAAAAAAATGTGTTTCAATTTTGCGAAGTACAAAGATAGGAGTTAAAAGTACTCTTATCGTTGTATTTCGCATAATTGACATAACGATTATCAAGATATTTTTCTAATGAAGATCTTACCATACTTACTTACAGCACCACACTAATTTTGGGACAAATGAAAATCAGGATAATAACGAAATATTACTGTGTACTCTGTGGTGTCGGTTTAATTTCCGCGACAGCTATGTCTAGATGAAAGCAAGCCTATTTGGTCTCGTCTTAATTAAGCTCCACTACAGTTTGCTCGACATTGTAGTCCAGGCTTAATGTTTACCTTCTTCGTCTCGTAGAAATTATATCTGGAGACAGAGTAATCTGTGAAACATTTTGTTGACGTATTAGGAGACTAGTTTGAATAGAACACTATCCACAAAAGATACGTTCATGTCTTAATTGTTTTTAGAAGAATAAAACTCGTTATATAATGAAACAGCAGTAACCCATTAAGAAAGCTGATATTAGTAATTTTTTTGTAAATTATTTATCATTTAAAATATATGGGACTAATTTTGAAGCTGTTAAGGGCATTAGATGTGTAAATTGGGACTTAATCGCGATAATAGTAGCCTCTCACGGAGGTATCGCTTAACTCTCTCCAGCCCACCCATGAACACGATCGGTACAATTCGGTCAAAACGTCGAGTAGGCAAAAAAGGTACGATAGTTTAAGAGCTTATAGCTACTTGTCTTTCTAGTCTTTTGTAGTAAAAGAATACGATACTTTTTTCATCAACTTACAAAATATGTACGATATTATCGCTATTAAACCCTGTATAAAAGTTGCGAAAGTTTAAAAACAATTACTGATATCGGTGCTGATTCATACAATATTATCTTATTTAAGTTAAGAGATTTTACACAATTATTATTAACAACTAAAATTAGACTTCACTAAACATTATATTTGATTTTGACTTTACGTTAAGGTTAATTGTGACTGTGTTGACACATCTGAATCGGACCTAATTAAATCAAAGTTATTTTTAATTTAGTTCAGACAGTTTTGTAACAACACTTAGCCAAATTTTAATTGCACAAAAAAGGTTATGACGAAACGGTGACATTTGCGAGGATGGATAAGTGGAACAATAGGTATACTGCTAGCAACTTTGAATATGGCTAAATCCGATTTATGAATATGTATGTTTATTTTAGTGCTGTAGTGTGCTGAAAAAATGGACCTACAAACTATCTCAACGTACAATATCATTTTTTTTACTTCATTACTAATTCTTACTGCACAATTTTATTTCAAGTTCTTACTAGTATATTTTCTAGATAATGTATCTATCTACAGTTCAAAAAGAGTAATGTCGATATTTCATCCGAAAGGTCACTCTCACGTTTCACTAACTGGATAAATTGGGACATAACTGTAATATATTGGACTTTTATAAATATGTTGACTTCTAACATGGAGACGACTTATCCAGTTATTATGCAGTGCATCAATTCATAAAAATCATTTTTTTGAAAATCGGGTTGACCGCCATAGTACGATATCTCTGAATTCATGAGTCTTATGCTTAAAAGTTTGTGGTTTTCAGCCATAATGTATCTCGACCATTTGGACAATTCGAGTGTGTCTATGTAAATATTTGATGTTTGCAGGAAGAGAACAATCACAAGATCATATCATCTTCCAGGATGTTCTACCGATAATTAAATATAAGTCTTTACAATTTCATCTGCAATTTGAAAACGAAATATTTCCTTTGTCCAAAGATATCTCAAAACCGTAGCCAGGACACAGATGTTAATAGAATAAATACATAAGACGTTCAAGTTCCAATAAACACATAAATCCAATGTCAATGTCCCCTCGTCTTTTTGTTTCAGTACTTTTTATCTAGTGCAAGTGCAGTAAATCTGCCGTCCACTACCACCTATTTCGGGTGCATATTCATTTCGTCGACCCCTCAATAACAAGGAAATAACCCCTAATACTCGAGATTATGAAGCGGATTTCTATGTCACGAGTTCAACAGCTCCGACGGACTTACAACGTTATCACCAAAGAACTGATTAAGAACTTATCTATGCAGCGCATACAGTTCTGTTTAAGTTTATCATATTATAAAGGAATATATATTATAAAGACCAGTCTTTATCTGTTCCTTAGAGTCAGAATTGTTAAAGGAACCTATAGTGTTTCTTCTTAATAAAAGATTATTTAGTACTTATGTCGGACAGCCAACAAAGCGCTACTATAAAAACCATTGATTCGTACCCATACTTAATACAAAATTTTCAATTGCACCTTAGAAATTGCCGCAGACCAACATCTACCATGCATTCCTTACAATTTACATGGAAGGTTTTAGGTGTAACATCACGTCACCTGATTAAGAACTAAAGGCACTAAAACTACAGCTTAATTGATCTTCATAAGCTTCCAATTACTTTAATAAAAAACCTCGATAGTATAGAAGCCTTCTAATTTGTTCAATTTGTCACCTCGGCATTAGCTAAGAGTTACGGCGCACTCGTCCACTAATCATCGTATCAATAAGTAGTTTTTACCGCCACTGATCCCTTTAATATTTACATTGATTCATATAAAGTGTAAAGTTTACACTCATACTTATTAAATTAGTTGAATAAATTAAAAATATGTTGAAAAAATATGGCAACATGTTTATGCATGTCATAATCAGAAAGAAATATTTAGAATAATCACTGACATGAGATCATAAGAAACTTAACACATTTTGTTTAAGTAGAACAGTTCAATTAATATATAAGCTTTAAGGTTTATAAAATTTCATACAAATTCATTAACTTTATGGAATGGTGAAAATTTTAGCAAAAATATTTGTTCTTTTACTAAATAGGTACGTCACAGCCATGCCGTAGCTTTAATAAGCTAATTTCTTGACGTCAAAGGCAACGGACGTGTATAATTAAGTTCTTGAAAATGGGTTGCGTCAACGTCAAGCTGTACGTTATTACCAACTTGATGTAAAATATGATTTCTTGTAAAAGTATGATAATGAAGCTATACCGGTAACTATGTAGAAATAACGGAGATATACTTCGGATGAACAATTAAATGGGTACATATGAATAGTCAGAACGACTAAATTCCGCCATAAGTGATGAATTTTAAAACTCAGTTAATCAGTGTGTCAGAAAAAAATGTTAATCAGTGTCAGCATGCCTCAATGTCGACGACGTTATAGTAGGGGAGGCCATTAAGGGATTTTTTTGGATTTACTCCTGAGCGACAGATTATTATAAGGGGGTTAATTACATGCTGACAAGTGTACATTTTGATAATCTGACGATTTGAGCGTGACGCAAGGCACTGGGAAGGTTACAAACTTGCAAAAAAAATTCGATCATTTGACATTGTCGAGCGCGTCAGATTAAGGTACGGTGGGTTAATTACATGCTGACAAGTGTACATTTTGATAATCTGACGATTTGAGCTTGACGCAAGGCAATGGGAAGGAATTTTGAAGGAAATAATTCAAGGATAACAGAAAACATATAATTTTGCCCATTTCCACAAGCCGAAGTTACAAAAATCGTAAAGAAAGTTTAGGACATACAGCTGCAGTGAAGCATGTATTTCTCACTCCACGCCTCTCTTTCCCTTTTACATTCTCTCTATCTCTCACTCTCTCATACCATCCCCACACTATACTCTGTCCATTTGTTTATGTTCTTTTTGAAAGTTGCTGGAGACCTTGCGTGCAAACCGATCTCGATTATTTAATTACATCATCTTCATCATAATTTACTCTTATTTAGACTAAAACGTATGAGTACAAACTTTTAAATGATGCTATTTCGATAGTGGTTCGTTGGTTTAGCGTTAACAACTTTCTAATGGAGAAAAGAATAAATGTATCGAATTCACTACTCCAAACGTTAAACAGGTGGAAAACACTATAATGGTTAAATAAGACGAATTCAAACTAGTTGATACCACGAAATTCTTATAAAATAAAATAAATAAATATTATCGAATAGACTCAGCTCAGCAGCATACGCAGTTAGAAAAATTCGTGAACTGACTGATATTGAAACAGTCAGATTAGTCTATTTTAGTTATTTTCATAGTATTATGTCGCATAAAACTATATTCGTGCTGCAGAAGAAGACTATCTGAGCAATTTATATATTTACATAACTCAGGTAGTTGTGATTCACTAGGGCAGAAATATAAAGAAATAAACATCTTGACTGTGGCTTATTTATGAACTACTTTACCTCCATAAAAACACAGATCAGTTCTGTTAAAAAAAAGCGGTATACATTCTTTCACACACGTAATTAAAAACAACTTGTACCTGCTACTATACGACTATTATTTTTTTTTGCCTGCGATTTTATACGCTTAATATATTGATTTATCTAAACAATTCATTTTGGAATATGTTTTTCAAGAAATTTGGAATTTGAAACGGATACATCGCCTGAACTATTTTTCTTTCTACCATCTAATCTTCAAAATCCAATAGGTATTCGTAATTAACAAAATTGTTTTTAGCTTAGAATCATTCCTTAGCTGACTTCTCTTACTCATAAACTACCTCCCTGCCAAGTTTAATTTTCATAGGTCAAGTAGTTTTCCAGATTTCGTGATTAGTCAGTAGATGAGTGAGTGAGTGAGTGAGTATCTTTTCGCTTTTATATATGTATATAAATAGTTAAGTCTATTTGTATTTGCATGCTATTTTCCGTGCACATTTGACACATGTAATGATAAAAATACATGTATTTTTTTTCAAGATTTTCAGATTAAGAGAATCCCTCCAAATAATCGTCAGATTATTGGTCAGCTTGTCTAGAACATTAAGCTGAACCATCTGTATGAAAATCTTACGCGCTTAACTTGGTCAAAACGGCAATTTTTTTTGCATTTTCAAAAAGAAGCTACGAGCTTCCGTCACTTCCGAATCGTCAGATTATTGAATGGGGGTTTTTTTCGGTTGTACTTAACATCCCCTCTTAATATCTGGCTCGAATAATTTTTTTTTCAAATTTTCTACCCTTCCATATGGCCACCCCCACCATGCAAATGGGCAGATTAACCTACCCCCATTATCAGAGACATGTGGGGTATCTACACTATTAATATCTGACACGCTAGAGTAAGTCCATTTTACTATTTTTTTTTTACATCTTTAAAAGCCTGTAGAAGCTCCCCCCACCAATGAAACGGATACATCGCCTGAACTCTTTTTCTTTCTACCATCTAATCTTCAAAATCCAATAGGTCCCAAGGACGCTGGAGTAAATACACATTTAGCATCGTGGGCTCCCCTTCTATTAGGCTCGTCTGCAATCAACTTCAAACATAATTTTTTTTTGACGTCTTGACATTTTATTAGTTTTTGTGGGACCAGTTTGCAAGACCCGACCTTATCATGTGGTAGGAATTGTTCTCGAATAATTAAAATGTAAGTTCAGAGTCTCAACCTGCTCTCATAGTAACAACATCTGTGCAAAACTATGAATTATCTACATCCCAAAAAGTTGATTCTTATTATAATAGCTAACCTACCCGTTGCTGCAAATTTGATCTAACAAACTATATTATCAAGTTTCCATAAGTTTAACCACATTAAAGAGATGATAAAAAACTCATATATAGCAAAAAGAATAATAAACCTGAATAATAAATTTAACGACAAATTTAAGATAAACAGTACAAAACATCTCATTTCATACTAAAAGTTACCCGTTAATGTCGTTTGTGTTTCTATTTTATTAGCTATTTCATTAACTTTATTACTTTTGCAAAAGAATTAAATTTTTTCTATTAGCTGCTATACTGAAAACACCGTTTATTTCCGGTAATTAACCTAAAAAGATGATATTAGCAAAAATTAAATTAATGACAGAAAAAATCTCCTTTAAAGAAACTTTTGAGACTTTATAATCCCTGAGTAATAAAACGCTGAGTGATAAATAAAAATATATAAGAATGACGTAGTACAGTTTCTATTTTTTTAAACATAATTTCATACTGATATCAACTCACGAAATGTGATGCCCAGGGACGATCAGTATTTTGTGAAGAGAGTTTTATATAGGAAAGTTGACGGTTACAAGAGCATAGGATGACCAAAGTAAAGGTGAATGGACTTCGTGATTTAGAATGTGACTGGGACTAGAAAGGGTGTGTTTATCTAAACAGTAAAATGTCGAATGATAGAGTAGAGTGAAAGAAGCAAATACATAATGAAAAGCGTTAGGAAATTATCAGTAATTCTCGACATGCTGGCATTGTCCAAGTAAACAATTAGTAAGGGTCTCCATAATCGTTTACAGACACTGTATGGTCAGTAATTGTTTTCCTAGCCTACAAGTAAGCCTACGAGTATTTTATATATTATGCACATAGCCAATCTTACATTATCCCTTTTACCCTTTTTATGTAAATGGTTTTATGTTGAGCACTCTTAATATTCTTTCAAATATCTAACAAGAGTCTTTTACCACATTGGCTCATTGAAATTCAAATCACTATCTTTTCTGAAATATCAAGACGTTCATCTTATCGTGAAGTTGATCGGCAAGTGGTTGAATATGAATTGTATATATCTAAAAATAATTATGAATTTTAGTCATTTTATCGATCAGAGGGCCAGTTTTTTTTTTCATTAGTTTGCAAATTAATGATTACCTATGTTACTAGTAGTAGTAGTATGATATCTAACAGATTGAACTAAGGTTTAATTCACAGAAATCCATTACTAAGGATTTCTCTAATCAGATAATAACTGATTAGAGAAATACAACACTAACCCTCGGTTTGTAAATCCTAACAAAGGCAACAGAAAACGATAAATCTTACCAATTGGCGATAGACAGGGAAGGCAAGACAAACTCTCTCATTATTAATTCGCAATGTTCCGATTACGGAACATTGCGAATTATTAATGATTCGAGAATTATCTCGAAAGATTGGCGTATCTGATAATTTGATAATACACTTGGTAAACTTACTCTTCATTGGGATAGTCCCTTGCTTAAATTGTTTCATGCGTAATTTATTGCTGTTATCATACGTTTTAAATAACTAAATGCTGAGCATGGATATTTTCTATAGATGTTGCAGTTTTTGAAAAAGAGGAAATCACAAAATAAATACAAATTGAAAGATACACATACATATATTACACTAAAGAATGTCAAATGTCTACGCGCACTATTAAGAGTGTAATATGACATTCAGAGTGTAATGTAACATGGATTTAGAATATTCTTATTTGCCACTTTAATCGCCATTTTGAAAAAATACCATAATTTTTTTTTAATATTGCATAATAATAATTCGCAAATTACATTCATTGAAATTATCGTAAATTTACGTACGTAAATAAATAGAGCTTTATGTCTTTAGTTTCAGGGTAAACGACTTAAACGTAATGGTTTGTTTATTATACGTAATTATAGAAATTTGTTTACAAATGTCAAACAATATTTTAAGCTATTTATTAAAACCGTTGTTGTTTCAGCTTATACTTTGAAACGCTATTATTGTGTATAGGATATCACGATGATACTGGCTCGTTTATCTTAATTAAAGCATATGCATATCACATGCATATGATTGCATGCAAATAATCTAACTACGTAGTTTGTAAGTTCAGACCACGCGTTAATCCTTTCTTCTAATGTCGTCTTGTTACGAATGGGTATGACATGAAAAGTGACTCAGGTACTACCTGATAATATTTAGGAAAAGATGACTGTCCATCAATAGTCTAAACTAACAACTGTAAAAAGTCTATAAATATGCGTTGTTAACCGTCAACCACGTGCTCTCATTTATTTATGTTTTCGTCCACACCAACGTCAAAAAGGATATTACCAAAATAACAAACTACATTTAACCTGACCTACTTATCGCCCAATCGATATTCAAACAATTTCGGTCAAGCAACGCTGCATCATTTATTAATCACTCATTTATTCCTGTTATTTTACGCCAGGTGCTACTTGTACCGACCTTTGAATTGAAACGCTATCCTGCTTCTGATCATTTATGTTGATGAAGTAAGTGCTTGTGTAGATTTGTGAATTAAGTAAGACCACATTATTCAGTAACTTTCCTAACTGTTTCGCACACATTTTTACCAGCAATAAAAATACAATTTCGTGCGAAACCTTGTTTAAGACGCAAATAAGGTTATTTAGTGCGGTTATTTTGAAGTCGGGCAAACTAAAACCACTATCTGAGTTATTCACTTGGGAGGCGGTTTTCAACCCATACATAGGAGGGTTATCTTTAATTACACGTCACCCAATCATTATCCATTATATTATAGATTCCCTCAGGTTGTCGCTCTACGCTGAGTACGCTATTTTTTGACATGTTTTATATCAATGATCTAACCCTTTTAGAACCTCCTGTACAGACACCATAGTGATGGTTCAAATATAAACAGGATTGATAGGTCTAATGAAAATCATAATTACCCAAAAAATATCTTTTTTAACTTCAAAAGTTCTTAGGAAAAAAGTGTAAGTAAATTTTTTATATTATATGATCACGACACGACAATTATTAGGATATCACAAATTTGAGTTAGGAGCATGTTTTTTCGATGTCATGTTGTTTCGATAACATAAAAAAATGTAAAAGAATGAGCCCAATGTATAAAATTATATTTTATTTTGCTATATTCTTTATTCAAATAAAAGATAAAATACACTTTTGTTACTTTATTGGCTGTATTTTAAACGTTGCATATCCAATTGGGTCGTCCCTTATTCTACCAAGTAATTTCCAAATTCTTTCGCCGTCCCCTTGTAGGGAGCTCATTAAAATCGTAAGGGTCCTCTTTCTTACACGACTTATGGGAACGCAATATAAAATGACAATAAAAACTCACTATAAATCGTGACTCCCCCCTAAGTTAATACTATAACAAAATTTAACGTTGTATATCACGTGACCTAGTAAAGGAGTAATATATTATTCAGAGACCAAACCAGCTTGCCAGACATTTGAGAATTGCAGATAACATCCATAACTGAATATATTTTTTTATTTGTAGCGTAAATATTGATATTGTTGCGAGTTAAGAAACAGTGTAACAAGGTATTAAATATCAAATATTGACAATGAGTTGAACAATTATGAGAGAAGATGTTCTTTGGAAAATGTTTCTTATTAAATAAAAATTAAGGTCTTATCTTTCCCTTCATTTGTTGAACAGTTCTTTTTTTGTTTATCCGATACAATCTGATCAGTTGTGCACTGGATAACTTATCATCCCTTTGCTATATGCTCTGTTTTCATAAGCTACTTGTTTTGCCGTAATGTTATTATTATCAAAAGAGGTTACTTTGAAATGAACTTTATTAGAGTACATTTCTATTGAGTTTTCGCTTGAAAGCTTAAAGTCATAGCTGGAGATTTGTTCGCTTTTTCTATACAATACAAAATATAAGACTTGAAAAAGAGAAACATTGTACAAAATACGACCAAACCCGTCTGTGATATAGATTTTAGTCCACGGGGCTTAGCTGTCACTATAATTCAATGTAAAGTTGGAAAACTTGGTTGGAAAGGCACAAAGAAAAGTATTTTTGGTTTTCTTCCCCTTCACAGTTCTACTTGGAGTTTCTAGTTTCGATTGAAAAGCGTAATTAAATAAAGAATATTGGATTGTCGGTAATACATATGTAACTTATTGTTACTGCCTGTAAAGAAGGGAGGCGATTATTTGGTGAACAGTCATAACGGAAGGAAATATGAATTAGATTTTGAATAGAATTATTTTCTTCATAGTTCTGCTATAACGGCTACATCATCTATTTAACCATAATTCGGTGAAGGTTACACAAAGTCACAAGTATGACCAATTATTTAAGTGTTCAAGAATTTTAGCGATTTTCTCTACTTTATTCATAAACCAACTGGCACGCAAAGTCTTTTTGATGAGTCTTTTTGAAGTTTTACTGGTTATAATTGTTTCTGTTGTGGCATCGCTGCATAGCCATAGCTATGTGAGCGAACGGTCTGTCTTCATTCCCTCTCGACTATGGTTCTCGACCCGGTAATAAAGTAAGAGAAGAATATATAAAGAGATGAATAAAAGTATTTAATTTAACTATTAGAGTCGATTCGATTCGATTTCGTTAGATTTATAAGTTATGGCGTAAACAACGTTGTTTGTTCAAGCTTATATCCCTTAACACGGGAGCCTTAAGAAATTTCAAACTTTTAAAATGTATACATCGTGAACTTTATTTGCAAATTAGAGATCTCATAAAATCCGAACGTTTAACACAGATGGAGCTAAGTTTTAATTAAGAAGAAAACCTTTTAAAATGGTAAATTAGATACCAAATCTAGACTCTTCTAATCAATTTCAAATCACAAAAGACAATCGAGACCCTGTAAGCATTATATTTAATTTTAGAAAATGTTCTGAATCATCAAAAAACAATGGTAAAGGTCATAAAGTAAACCGTTAATAATTCTACAATACCATCGACACCAGTGACACCATAACAAACGCACCGTACACGTGTATGTGTCGAACTCAAGTGTATCCGATCGGTAGAGGAGTGACGACGATGACACTATGCGAGGGTTTGGACTTCCCGGCAACAGTTAGTTAGAGTTGCACACATGCGACCCTGTGGAATAATATTTAAAGAATAGACTAGAGGTACAGACTCCACATTTTTTATTATGGTATTTTTTTTTATGGACAGTAGGTATTGGCAATATTAGGTCAGAAACATTAATTAATGGAGTTAGACATTACCATACTATAGAGAATGTTTACTATGTACCTGATTTAAGATCGAATTTACTATCTGTGTCCAAACTGGAAAGTGCAGGTTATACAGTCATATTTTCTAACGGTTGTGTAGAAATTTAAAACCCGAAACAAATTTTGATCATTCTTGGTTATCCCGAAGGTTCACTATTTACAGTCGAGATGAAACTTAGTTATCTATATTGTAATTACTCAAACGAGAAAAATAATGTAAGAATAGATCTATGGCATAAACGTTTTGCACATTTGTCACTTAACAACTTAAGTAAACTTGCAAGAAATGACTTCGTAGAGGGATTGTCTGAACTAAAAAATATTAAAATTGAAAATGTCTTGTGTGAAAGCTGTATGATAGGAAAAATGACTAGACTACCTTTCGACCATACTGGACGTAGAGCCTCCAAGCCTTTAGAACTTGTTCAAAGTGACGTATGTGGACCTATTACACCACAGACCTGGGACGGTTATAATTATTTTATTACATTTATAGACGACTACACAAATTTTGTCATTGTATATCTGATGAAACACAAATCAGAGGTTTTTGAAAAAGTTCAACATTATTTTAACTATGTGACAAAACATTTTAATACTCATTTTTTGAATTTAAGGATTGACAATGGTAGAGAATATTTGTCTAAAGAATTTAAAGATTTTTGTTCCCAAAATGGTATCACTCTGCAAACTACTGTACCTTACAATCCAGAAATGAATGGGTTGGCAGACAGAATGAACCGGACGCTGACTGACAGAGCTAGGACTATATTAATTGAATCAAAATGAGACAAAAGCTTATGGGGCGAAGCAATTCTATATTCAGATATGTCACAAATAGATGTCCCACATCGTCTAAGGATGTGACGCCTTCTGAGCTATGGCATGAAAAGAAACCAGATGTGAGTAATATGAGAATTTTTGGTAGTATTGCTTATAATCATATACCAAAGGAAATAAGAAAGATATATAGTTTAAATGGGTATAAATTGTGGGATGAAGAGACTGGAAAAGTAATTGTAGCAAGGAATGTAATTTTTGATGAAAGAGAAAGGATGAATAATTATGTAGAAATACCAGGGTATCAAGAAAGAGAAATATCAGCAGAAAATAAAGATGACAAACAGGACAAAACAGGAAATTACCAGGACAAGAAAATGGAAAAGTTCATAGAGATGGAGATGGAAAATAATACTAGAAAGATGACCCAAAAAGATGAGAACATAAAAGAAACAGAAAATAGAAAAGAAAATGAAGACCAAAAATATGCTAGCAAGAATAATATGAAGGAAGCTACAGGATCTGGAAGAGAAAAGAGGAAAGTTCAGAAACCAAAATGGCAAAAAGATTTTCAAATAAATATGACAGATGGTGATAGTGATGAAGCTTTATTTTCATTATTAACATGTCATGATGATGTACCAGTAAACTACAACAACATTGAAGGAAGAGAAGATGAGGAAGAGTGGATACAAGCAATTCAAGAAGAATTAAAAATAATTGAGGTTTATTTTCCTCAAATATTTTTAATTCTTCTTGAATTGCTTGTTTGACACACATGTCATGAGGATGTACGAGTAAACTACAACAACATTGAAGGAAGAGAAGATGAGGAAGAGTGGAAACAAGCAATTCAAGAAGAATTAAAAATAATTGAGGAAAATAAAACATGGAAAATAGTGCCACAAACAGAGAATATAAAACCTATTGATTGCAGATGGTTTTTTCAAAGAAAGAAGTACAAAATAAAGAAATACATAAAGCTAGACTAGTAGTGCGAGGATATAAACAGAAGGATCAAACAGAGGATAATTATTCACCAGTTTTAAGGTTACAAACATTAAGAACATTATTATCAGTTGCTGTGCACAAAGATTATATTATTAACCAAATGGATGTTAAAGGAGCCTTCCTTTATGTAAATATAAATGAATATGTATTCTTACTACATCCTGAAGGATTGTCGATACCACATGGATATGTCTTGAAATTAACCAAGTCTTTGTACGGTCTCAAGAAATCCCCTAAATATTGGTATGAACGTTTTACAGAAGTTATGACTGAATATGGTTTTAAACGCTCAGAAAATTACTACTGTTTATACATGACATATGACTTATATGTAGATGACCTACTGATTTTAGGAAGAGACCAGACTGAAATAGACAAACTCAAAAGTTTTTTAACATCTCAATTCAGAATGAAAGATTTAGGAAACCAAGATATGACTAACCTTGGAATAAGTATTAAAAAGTTTGGTGACTGTATTTTAATAAATCATTCAAAATGTTTACAAGTTATACTTAAAAGATATGGTATGTATGACTGCAAAGGTATTGATACTCCGATGGATACAAATTTTAAATTTGATGACTCTCATGTTGATATGACTTTTGAACTCAGATGTAGATCTTTAATAGGATCACTTTTGTATGTAACAGTAAATTCCAGACCAGACTTAGCTTTTTCAGTAAATTACCTAAGCAGATTTCAATCTCTACCAAATGAAACATTGTGGAGAGCATTAAAACGAATTTTAAGATATGTAAAACAAACAATTAATTATAATCTAATTTTTGAGAAAAATAGTAATATTCCTTTATTTGGTTATGAAGACGCGGATTGGGGTAGAGATGTTGATGATGTTGAGGAAGTCTACTACTGGTTATTTATTCCAGATTTATGGAAATACTGTTATTTGTAAATTCAAAAAACAATCTGTAGTAGCTTTAAGTACAACTGAAGCTGAATTAATATCTCTGTGTGAATCTTGTATTGAGTCATGTTGGATTGTTAAATTGCTTAAAGATTTAAACATTATAATAAATAACTTTAAAATTTATGAAGATAATCAAAGTACAATTAAATCAGTTCAAACTTATGATCAGAGGAAACTTAAACATTTTGAAATTAAATATAAATTTATTAAGCAGAAAGTAGAGCAAGGATTTGTAACAGTTGAATATATTAACACAAAGAATCAGTTGGCAGATGTTTTACTAAGCCTGTAAGTAAGAATAGTTTAAGAGAAATAGTATATAAGTTGGGAATAAAATATATAGAGTCTGAGGAAGAGTGTTGCATAATATTTAAAGAATAGACTAGAGGTACAGACTCCAAATTTTTTATTATGGTATTTTTTTATTTGTAAGTAATTTAGAAATATGTAGATGGTATCACTATTCTAAAATTAAGTCTCTCTGCTTTGTAGTTTTCTAGGAGAAAGGTTGTAATTTGATCTATTATTAAGAAAGGTTAATAAAACAAAGTTTGAAGCATTTACAGTAGTTTATTTAATTATCTGCAAGTACCAACAAAACATAACACACCTCCTGCTTACACTCCCTAATCCTTCCCGTATAAACATTATTTATCATCTTTTCCGTTGCCTTCCCTTCCCTGCTACCTTTCAAGTAAAATGTTCCAAAAGAATTCCATTTATGGAATACCAGGATAGTGCCAGATTGATATCAATAGGCTTCCCTAATCAATCGGTAAAGATGTTACTATGAACGAAGAAAATTCGAGTTGCATGGCAACGTTGATCGTTTACTATTACGAGCTGAGTTTCGGGATTAGAAAAGTATACCAATTTATTACCAAAATAGACACAATTTATTTTAATAAATCACAAAATACACAATTAAAATTAATTATCAGTATTACACTTTTAAATTCACTTGCACTTCACACTTTACTCGCTTGTTCAACTAAAAAACTCTGTCTTATATCGCAATGCAACGTCTTATATACCCAAAACTTTATCTCATAGAGAGATCGCGATATCTCGCGAAAACTCGAAATCAACCTAGAACTTTCCAATACATCGTGGCACATTCTAGTCATAGACTTATTAGTTACGTGTAATTTCAACAAATGGCGTTCATCTCACTTTAGATAATCGTGGCCCTCTATGACTTCCTATAGTCGACAATAGATGGCGCCCACGGCATATTCGTACCAATACTTAGAAATTACCAGACAAAATTAGAACAGAGTACATATTTTTTTCATAATGAATTTTTTTTTTATTATATTACATAGTGTTTCACCATTTAATATAAAAACAACCTAGCACCGAGATGATTGCACCAAAACAGAAATTAGGTAATGTTATAATAACAAATTGTAGCTTGGAGTTTAGTTTAAGCCCTATCTCACTGCCTCGCTGTAACTAGGCAGCTAACAAGCTAATCTAATATCTTCAAAATTAATGCTGTATAGACTCGTTATGCGTCACGTTAAGCGGTTTATAGGTGGCTTAGTTTACCTATCTAATAAGAAGTCGATAACAATGTTAAAACATAACTGTGTCAGCTTTTGCTTATAAATTGACAGCGAAGCACACTAATTTAGTTATCGATATTAGAGCAGACATTTTTGAATATTGTTGAAGTTACTGCAAAATTTTTCTTTATTTACTCCATATTTCATTCTTTAACACTAAGAGTCATGCCTATGCCACTTGTTTAGATTTTCATGAATAGTGTTAATCAGCCAGTTTACATCAATAAGCGTTATTTTTTACCTAAATTTTTTAAGTCCTTGAAAGTTTCTTAGGAAATATTTATATTACTTAATGCTTACCTCACAAATACATAACTTGTATACCCACGATATGCAGTGTAATTTACACAGGTGTACATGACACGCTTTCGTTGGAGGACTCATTTTAACAGTTCATTTTGTAATTAATCTAATCTAAAGAAACCCCATTCGTTCAAATACTTCAATGTCAATAACTTTCGATCCACTTTAAGAAATATTACTGAGAAAATCTACTAGAATCTAGAAATGAATATATCACGAAGATTGATAGCAGGGTATTCACCTATCGTTTTTCAGATCTAGCGGCATTAACCTATCGAAGTAAGTGTCAAGTTACGGTGATCTCTAACGGACACATTTCTCATGTCTCCACTATTGTATTGGTCACAGATGCTGTCTAGAATATTTGATATCAAAAAAATAAAGTTCTGAGAAATAGGTAGATAGAAGAATAGGTAGGTACCTTTCCTCAAATATAGAAGTTAGGAAGTTCGTTCCGTACTAAAATTTATGACTGGAAAGCTTAGAAACGGAACGAAGAGATCGTGTCATATAACTTCAGAAGATCAGGAAAGATAATACAAAGTATTGGAAATTTGTCTCCGATACACAAGATGTTGAGAAACTTTTGTAAGATTTTAGTATGCCAAAAGTTATTATTGAATATCGTAAAGCTTGTGTGCTTAGAGTATGTAAATATTTGCAAATTATTATTTGCTATGAAAACTGATTTTAATAAAAAAGAATGACTTAATTACGGTTTGGTTATTATTTATATATTATGAGCATTTTAGTAATAAAATGGTTATGCATTTTAGTAATAAAACCCTTTGCTAATCCTTCTAATTAGCAAAGGGTAACCTTTGCTAATTATAAGGATACGTACAGACAGGCAACAAAACCATAGATCATATCTGCCAAAACATTAGCCAGATGCAGACCAGAGCCAGACTCTTCTCCCAGAAAATGAATGAGAACCGTTGTCACTTCAACTGTCCACTATGCATTACGAAGTTTATTAAATAGCATTCACAGAGCGTATTGTCCATTTTCGTCTGCGATTGCGTCAATTTTGATATTAGAAGAATACGGTGCCACACATACTAGCGGAATGCCCAGCGTGGCCAATGCAACGGATGTCGATGTTGGAAGCCTCAGATTTGAAATCATGATTAAGAATATGTTCTTGTAAAATGGATGGTCCGTGTGTAGGGAAAATTTACCTCCCTTTTAATACGAGGAGGCGGTGGATAAAAAACGAAAGCCATCAAGCGGACTCCCATTCCGAAGATTGCGGTTACGTGAAAAATCTGAAATTCATCTAATAAACACACAAATTGTAGATAATGAAAAATAAAATAAAATAGGTACCTCTGGAAATAAAACATGTCATGTAAAGTTATTATATAAGATTATTTGCACAATGTTCACAGCTTTACCTAAAGAATTTACATAGAAAAATTAAAGTACAACAACAAAGCATTAAAGGGACAATGACAAAGATCTGTCATTGTCACGTTAATGCCTAACCTGACCTAAGCATATTTTTGAATCTTACGGACGTCACTAACCTAAATGAAAAGGCAAGCACCAGCACCAATTAAGGCCCTAAAATATGACGGTGAAATAAATTAGAGGAAATAAAATCTCTTTGTAAAATATCCCATTACCGTTTATTATTATTAACGCGGTATTTATAACATTTTGTTGTTTACTAGTATTTAAATCATTTAGAGACATTTAAATTTGTATAAAGATTCAACTAAATCTGATTCCTAAGGTCTATAAATTAATAAATACTTTATACAAAATAGTTACCTATGAAAAGTCAACTTTTATGACCGTTATTATTACAGTTTTCTCAAAGAGTTTTTCTTTGTAACCTTCATCAAGCCAGGCCTTCATCATCAGACTATCGTTACCCAGCCCAATCTGTTGGTCTGTTGGATAAAAAATAATATCAAATCATGCGGAATACCATGAAGAATGAACGTATTTCAAATACGGCACTATTATATTACAAAATAAATACTTCATTTTTGAATGTAAAACGGACGTTTTCCAAAATATGCCACTTTTGCACGCAACTGACTTGCGTTGACATCAAATTTCGGGAGACAACTGACAAAATGGCAGTTTTGCACTAAAGTTAGTTAACAAACAGCTGAAATGCAAAAATGGCGGTTAGCCGGTTTGGCAATATTGATGCGTAAATGATGGGTAACTCTTCTTTCCTATAAAATTTTGCTCGTACACGTCATAGGTAATGGAAAATATTTCACCACATCACTCGTGCATGTGTCTGTCAGTCTGTCAATCTAATTCGCTCCGAATCTACAACTAGTAATATATTATTTTGATATTACACCTTGGTAGATTTTCTTCTCAAGGCTAGTCATAGGAAATGCCGTCACCAGCTTGAAAAAAGATATCGACAAAGTGAAAGACAATTTTTTTTTCCGTCTTTTTTTACTTTTTTACATGACACTGATTCGAATTCTCCACTGTTTTCCATAAACCATTTTTGATATGAAACTTCTTTAGAATCGTTGTCATTCGAAATTTCGATTAAACGACACTAAAAAGAGACAAACATATTCATAAATAGGATTTAGCCTGAGAGAGAATGAGGTAATCTTTGGCTATGTGCCTGCGTACTACGAAACCTTAAGAAAATATGTCATAGTCAACGTGGTGTATAATTTTTGTGCATTTGCGTATTATAATTCATTGGTTAATTAATTTGTGTTAATTATTTAACAAATCAGTGTTACGTTGACCAATAACTTTTAAATAAATTATGTAAAATTAAATTTATTAACATTAGTAAATTAGTACCTGAGAGACCGAGCTTTGCTCGGTAGCATTTTGTAGAATCGTAATTTTTTTTTAAATTGCGTTTTACAGGAAATACAACTATGCAGTTGAACTTAAAATGCAAAACCCTTTCTGTATACAACATTTCATGAAAGTCGTTGGAGCTGTTTCCGAGATTTAGATTATATATATATAATTATATAGATATATAGAAGAATTGCTTGTTTAAAGGGATTTGTGTTGATTTTGCTTTTTATTTCTCGTAGGTTAATTTTCTGAAGTTTCTTCTGCCGTGTGTGGATTGCACACACACATTTTTTTTTTCTTATATCTATTAACGAGGTACTCAAAATTAAAACGCGCCCAGAACGGAACTGAAAGTAAATAGGTCGCTGCATTATCTCTACAGACGGATACACCACCTCCGGACAGAAATATCACTACGGAACCGTTGAAAGAGATTTGTATACCCGAGGTACTTGTGTACCTCGAGTAAACAGAGCAGAGTATGTAGCTTTTCAGTTTATAGTAGGCTATTTTGTCAGTTTGTCAGAGGTGACAAATGGCGATTTACTCATATTTAAAAATATATATTGTAAGCTAATAATTTACAGAGAAAAGTATTCTTATAGGTTTCAAGAAGTTCAAAATTTAAACATGTTATAATTTAGTCACCTTATAATAATAATTTAGTCAATTTAGTAGTTATTATATTTTAATACTAGTGTGGCGTAGGTTAGTGATATACCAAATATATATGCGTAATAATAGTACTTAATTATTGTTACGCATATATATTAATATTTGTTATTAATAAAATAAATAAATATTTTTATAAACGTACGGACAAGTAAACCCAGTTTATTATTGGTTACCAGACCGGTCGGCCGCCCGAGCGTTCTATTGTTCTCGACGCGAGGTGGGCGTGGCTCACATTCCCGAGCCGCGCGCGCGCATCATTTTGTGCCGGCAGCCGACCAGTCGACTTAACGCGTTGCGAGCAATCACTGTGTCGCTTGGTCCGCTAACTCGTAGCTTTATTGTTGTGTAAAGACGTGCCCTGCTTTTCCATTGTACTATAGTGTTCACTGTGCTTTCTTACTGTCTACTCCTTCTTCCTATTTCGTGTTCTTGACTCTTGGACTTGTGCTGTAAACCTATGCTTATACCTACTTAATAAACTATCGCCTTCTCAGTGTAAGTGTACGTACTTTTATTTCTCAAAACGTACACACCCCAGGAGACAACACTAAACTAGGAAAGAGCTATATTGCCACTGTGTGTTGGCACTCATAATCAATACTAAGATGTTTTGTATCTCAGTTTATGATGAATGTCCGTCTGAAATTGCAAGATAGCAACCTACTATGCACGATAATTTGTTAAAACCTTATATATATGTTTCGATTCCCACCCAGGACAAATAATTGTGTGATGAGCACGATAATTTGTTATGTGTCTGGGTGTAATTTATCTATAATATGTATGTATTTAGAAATATATAAGTATGTTTATCAGCAGTCTTGTTACCATATTACAGGCTTTGCCTAGTTTGGGATCAGATGGCCGTGTGTGAGATGTGTGGAGTTATTATTATTATTATATATATAAATATTCTATAAAAAGGAAAATAAAGAAATAAACATCACGTCAAGAATGCCACATGATCTCTTTGATTTTTCAAAGTAATTATTATCAATAAAAAAATATTACCACAGAATACATGCTGTCACTCGATCTAAATGTTTACTGAGTTTTTGCAATAAAAACATATTTAATTCTCTTTATTTCTTGTTCTTCAATATACTACTAGTGACATTCAATTAAACCACAAAATTGTTAAAAGGATATTTATAAAATAAAATATATATTTATTTTATTTACATAGACAGCCCGTGGGAATATTTAAATGAAAGCAAACTGTACGTATTCGATAGTAAAGACCTGAAGGTGAACCAAATTTCTGAACTGCTAAAGTATAATAAAGAACTATAAATTTAGGTAATAGAGAGAGACAGGACAACTCTCAACAAACTTAGTTCCCCGCTGACAAAGAATTTTTCGAGAGTACAGTACAAGGTTTTACATGTCATAATGGTATTCCCGTATACTTATTTAGACGTATACCGCTAAAAAAATTCGTGATTTTTTAATACAGAAATCTCATTTTGAAACTGAAAAGTTTAATAAATGTAATCATAGGTATACCGAGGATATTGATAAAATTTTCACATATATACAATAAAAAAATCATAAAAATTTACATGAAAATTGCTAAAACATGTTTTATTTTTACCCGACTGCGCCAGAAGGAGGGTTATGATTTTCGAGAGTATGTATGTTGTATGTATAATGTTTGGCACGCTCTGCGGCCTGAACGACTCGATGGATTTTAGCTTGACAGCTGTCGTTAGATTCGTATTTACTGTGAGAGTGACACTGGGTATATCAAAATAAAAAAAAAATAGCTGATTTTTGGCGCCAAATTCAAATGTGCAAATGTGAAAGTGACACCGGGTATAAGTTTTGAATCACAACACAACATAAGCTGGGAGTACCTCCACGTGGTGAAGGCGGTAACAGTTTAACTGGCTAACTAAAAGTGAAACATATGTAGCTTTTCTGCCGCGTTCCAATCAACAAGAAACGATTCGTTTTGCTTACGGACGGTAAAATTTCGTTGTATTTTAAACAAAAATTTTATCATCCGTAAGCAAAACGAATCGTTTTTTGTTTATTGGAACGCGGCAATAGTCGAGTTAAAACATTATCTGGATTGGCCATCACTACGCTTGTCACTAAAAAACTTTTGAATCGGCCACACGATCAGAATTCTTTAATAGAGCTTCAACGTTTACGAGAATATTATTCTATCAACTGATAAGTTAATAATCTGCGTAATCTTAATGTATTTTTGTGTCATGTCTTAATGTATTTTTGTGTCATGTCTTAATGTATTTTTGTGTCAGGTGTATATAACTTGGAAATGAAATAACCCTAAAACAATAAAGTCGTCATACCCGATTGCACTTAACTTAAGAATCACCAAAGTTGCTAAGGCGATGCTTATAAGCGTCAAATCCATACAAAAAAAATGTCAATTTAGACCTTACATAATACTCTTTAGGCGCTCTAAGAAGTTTCGTGCAAACAGGCACTTATAGCACCACAATTTTTCTTGTATTTAAATATATTGTTCAAAATACAATGAGCTCCTGTTCTATAATTTACCTACCCTTATTTAATGGTATATAAGACTATTATGTAAGGTCTAAATTATTGACGTTTTTGGTATAGATTTGATGCACAATTTGAATTTGATAAGGGTTCAATAAAATTAAA
The DNA here is from genome assembly GCA_949752705.1 of Callimorpha dominula. Classification (NCBI taxonomy): domain Eukaryota; kingdom Metazoa; phylum Arthropoda; class Insecta; order Lepidoptera; family Erebidae; genus Callimorpha; species Callimorpha dominula. Next base: position 8,008,262 of record OX457005.1, read on the forward strand.
AGTTTTGAAATCTTATTTTACTTGCGGTTGTTCAAAGAGTTTCTGTTTCCACGCGTCATGTAGTAACTACTTATGCCGTGTTCCAATAAACAAAAAACGATTCGTTTTGCTTACGGACGGTAAAATTTTGTTGAATTTTCAACGAAAATTTTACCGTCCGTAAGCAAAACGAATCGTTTTTGGTTTATTGGAACGCGGCATTAGTAATCTGTGCCAATACTAACAGTTCAAGTTCTCAACAACAACGCTCAATCTCATTGGTAATGAACATATTCTTTTTTTATTTATATAAGTAGATTACAGCAATAGAAAACCCGTACCGCTTATGTTATTAAAATCATTGTAGGAACATAACAGTAAGGAATGATAGTTTGCGGCACAGTATCTGCTAATCCAAATCCATAATAAAACAATTGGGAAACTTCTCCTTTATACAGCCTCTCCCTAAATAAACCTTTAAATGACATTTAATTCTAAAATTCTCTCTTCTATTTTTTTCTTCAATTAGCAATATTCTAAAAATTATGTTTTAACTGATAGGGCTTCTATGTTTTAAACTCTGCATAGTTAGAGTCTCATACAATTCCTACGGGTATTGAATATTGTTAAGACACCAACCAAGATCTAACCAGGATCACTAGAGTCCTTAAACTTCGTCTTCCAGTTTGTATAACTTAAGGGTTAGTTTGGAGGCGGTTAACTAAAATTTGGTTAAATTTTAAGAACTTTCGGTTACTTTGAAGATGGAAACTAATCTTGGCCGAAGGTAAGATAAGGCAAGGTAAGTAAGCAAGACAGAATAGGGTTACAGTTTCTATTACTAATATTTGAATATTCAATAGAATATTAAAAATAAGCCTTTAATGTAAGCGTAGTACAGAAGCTCTCCATCTGGTTTTGTTCTTAAAAGAAGCCTATTTGAATATGTTTCTTCAACATTCGGTGAAAGTATAAATATATGATAAGTCCAAAAAAAAAAAACTATTTAAACTTTCGCGTTCCCTTAATATATAGTTCGCAAACATTTGACGAAAAAATTAAGCAACAAAAATTGGTCTGTGTTCATGTAATTTATATAAAAGCGTTATCACCTACGTGACATGTTTTCAATAGATTAACGACAAAATATTCAAGAATAAAGAACTTTACAGGTAATCACGAAGACTGCTTGTAACGCGACAACAAGCTTTTGGTAGGGATAAGATAACTTAGATATTTTCTGAGACTGAAATTGTGATTGGAAAGCACGACTGGAAAACACTTCGCACTTCACCCTAAATTACTATCGCAGTCAAACAGCACAGCACAGCAACGCTTAGCGCATTTCAGCTATTTACTGAAAAACTCCTCCAGAGAGTTTGTAACATCAGTTATAAATTCTGTCGGAATGTGAACCCGGTAGTACATCTTTGGCATTTTGTCAAATGATTTCAGTATTATTCATTTGTATATTCTTTAATCATTCATATTTAAAATGATCAAATATGTTGGTACTAAATTGAAAATGTTCTTTATTCCATCTAGTGTTTGTGGAAAATGATAGTTTGGTTTTGTTTGGCTAACAAACAGAACACAACAGTGCTGTCGCAACAGCTTCAATTTTTTTTGTGATACAGATATAACCATGAGTATCTACATATCTACTAAGGTTTAAATGGGAGACTTAATGTAAAACGTTTTCTACACTACTCGCGAAGTTGCCCGAAGTTAAGCGAATGCCCTCCATATGCAAGGGCGTGGTTGCCTTTTGTTTAAAAGGCGGCCAAGGTCCGCCGGGGTTCTCGGAGATTTCCTTCCTAGGGTATACCCGAGTCCCTTGCAATAGACTCTTTTGTGACGGAACACCGTGTGGTTTCAGTCGGTTCGATTCCGACATACCACTTCACCGGCAGTCCCGGTGGGGTGATGACCTGAGGGGGTTTTCAAACGATAATAAAAAATAAATGCTAGATGATAATTCATGCCTGTTCCGTGTAATTAAGTTTAAGACACTATAAGGATATAATTATGTATTTAAACGGGAATTAACGCGACCACGAAAAGTAATTATTACATACCTCTGAATTGCCTGACGTTTGTACGATGTTACCTTTTTCGTGATCGCGTTAATTCCCGTTTAAATACTTAATTACATCATGGAACGTGAAAGTTTAAAAGTTAGTACTGTAAGCATATTTTTGAAAAATAAACGTACTATTATTATTATTCTTTTTATTACTCTTAAAACTTATAAATTATATTTTCAAATGTGCTCGTAAAAATATATATATTTAAAAATATAAAAAATAGTAGACCACCAACGTCGGGTAACAGGGACCAAGACACCGGTGGTTAGGGCTCCCAAAGACAGGACCCCAGTATAGGGGCCGTGTCGAGGAGAACTTCTAGTTCCTTGATCCAGCCGTCTAGCGTCTTAATATTATATATACTAATATTATAAAGTTGAAAAGTTTGTTTGTTTGTTTGCTTGAACACGCTAATCTCAGGAACTATTGAATCAAATTGAAAAATTATTTTAGTGTTGAATAGCCCATTTATTAATGAAGGATGTAGCCTATATAACATCATGCTATGACTAATAGGAGCGGAGCAGTGACCATAAACGCAGGTGAAACTGCGAAGACAGCTAGTTATTAATAAAGACACATACATTTAGGAATAAAATACACACCAATATGTTGTCGATTACTTAATTTGAAATATTGCAAGGCATTTATGTGTAAAAAATATACATTATGTATAGAGAAAAAGTATTGAATAAATTTACATTTGTATTTATTTCCATCCTTGTTTGATAAAACAAATAGGTACGTGCTCAGAAATACTCCACTGGTCTTATGCCGGGGCCAGACACAGCAAAAACATTTGAACACTTATTTGAATATTTGTCAGGCATAGGTATTTGGATATTTTTTCAAAGTTTTGTTTAATATCTGCACTTTGCCATTCGGTGTCGGTTTTTCAAGCGCACATCAAATTATTTTCACAACATTATAGTCATTACAGCTGTTGCATAATTTGCTATTGAGTTCGGTCACAAGGCTTCATAGTGTTAGGGTTGAGTGAGACAGAAATGAGCGTTAATGCTTCAGGGCTTGGTGCCATTTACAGCTTATTGCACTCCTTAGCAAGGTGGTACGGATTTGGCCTGATAAATACCACGGTCTGTCACGGTCAGTTAGATGGAGATACTTTGCCAGAAAGCTATGCCGCACCTAATTTCTTCAAACTGAAATACTGCTCCGAGCAATAAGTCTGGTATCAGAGACACCGTACCGCTTTAGTTCTTTTAAATTTGATATAACCAATTCGTAGCGCGGAGTAAAAATGTTACGTTTCTTACATTTGTTCAAGAAGTCACAGCGCTTGTTGCTATGCTGTTGCTGTAATATTTAAATTTCATTAATTTGGTCATTAGGACGTTTTTCGTGGTGGACCCCCGCCGCCTATTTTTACATTAAGTACTTATGAAATATATATTTTTTTGAATTATTAAAATACGTTAATTGGTCAAAAATGCTGTAATCAAGCATGATTTAACTTTTATATTAGAACACATTTATATAAATGAAGTGAACCTTTTATAGAAACACTTAGAGGGCTTAATGGCTTTTATACGAAAAACTGTCGGAAGCCAGCTGAAAGGGTCAAAGGACTGTTTCATTAATTTTCTCGGAGACTAGGACAGACAGGCTACTTCTAGAAATAGTATTTTTCTCAGCTGAACTTTGCCCTTTAAATACAAAAGTGACAGGATTCAACAAGTAAGAATTTATGGAGTACTGAATTTTATAGAATAATTTTCATAATTTATTATTAAGTAACCTTATATCGTCTTAAGAAACTACATCAACTATCAGCACGAATCAATTCCACATTCGTAGCAGCCATTCTTTCTTCTCCTCTCGAAAAAGCTTATGCTATTATAAGCTTTTTCGAGAGATTTTGACACGCTTAGACGATAATCATTATTTTACACACACAGAATTCTACGCTAATTCGTCACAGAGGATTTATTTAGTATGAATCCCAAACGCTTTTTATACTAAATATATCCTTACGCTGATCAGTATAAAGTGGCGTATACATACTTGCCAGCCGTTACGTCTGAGACAGCGGTACGTCAATAAAGAGCTAACTAGTGTGCATCTTAACATTTACCAAATATTTTTGTGGAAAATATGTAGCAATATTTCTGTAAGCAATGTAGTTCATTCTGTGCTCTCGTAGTTCAAATAACGTAAGGACTCAAATATGACACGCAATGTTAACTGTTTAAGTAGATTAGACCATAGCGGGTTTCTCCTAAATCACATAATACTTTGTCAATATTACTTAAAAACAAAAGTTTTTCGACTCACCGGCGAAATGGTGTCCTTATCTAATTTGGACACATAGTTATCGCGCAACTCGGCATAATTATTGTTTTTTCCCACATCGCACTTCTTACTTATTCTCAGTTCTGTGATTATTATCATATGCTTTTTCTAGGTCAACAAACACCATATGGAAGTTTTTCTGCACACGTCTGAATTTCTCACAAAGTTAGTGTATTGCAAATATGGCATCTGTTACCCCGCGTCCTGGCCTAAGCCCAAATTGGTTTCGTGTAATCGCACTGTCTTCTCTCAATCACTTTCTCGCAAACTTTCATACTATGTGACATGAGACATGCGTTTATTCCTCGATAGTTGTTACATTCCTGTACATCTTCTTTATTTTTAAAGATGGGCAGAAATTAACTTAGACACCATTTATCTGGGATTACCTTTTCATGATATACATTCGATATCTATACTACATTTACTATGATGAGAATTCGTGTTTATGTACCGAGTAGTCTCCGACACTACTGAATGTATTTAAAATAATATGTCACCATTTAAAAGGTACATTATTCCAAATGGACATGCGCTAAATAATATACTAGCTTTTGCCCGCGACTTCGTCCGCTTGGGGGCAGACAGACATCGTAGATTGTATATAATCTAATTTAGTGTACACCTGAGGCCCGCCGACGGAAAACTGTGTGGTTTTAGTCGATTGGAGTCTGACATACCACCTAGTTGTTTGGACCCGGTGAAGTGATGAAACATGGTGTGTATGTAGTACGCACGTAAGAAGTTATTTAAATAACACATACCGTCAACTAACCTCAAATTCCACAAACGTACTCAAAGTAATATATAAAATCCATTTTATCACTTATAATCACAGTAAATTATCTTTAAATCAATAAATTGTTAATAAAATCGTGAAGTTGGTAACTTTTTTTTTAAAAACGTAAATGTGGACTAGTTAACTTCAGGGTGTCGGTTTTTTGTGACGGTGTGCGCGCGCATCGTAAAAATTTACTCTCATCATCTTCTCATCATTTTTCCCTAACGCGCCAAAAGAAGTATAACTTCAAAAAAGTCTACAACAATATGGATCGACTGGCCTGTTGGTCTCGTGGTTAGTGACCCTGACTGCTAAACCAGAGGTCGTGGGTTCGATTCCTACCCAGGACAAATAATTGTGTGATGAGCACGATAATTTGTTCTGTGTCTGGGTGTAATTTATCTATACTTATAATAAATCTGTAGCGGGATGAATTCTGTACATTGAATATATTAAAAAAAAAACAACTGAGGGGTACTAAGATATCGATACTGATGCCGAATATGCGATTCAGTCAATTTTTGTCTGTCTGTCTGTCTGTCTGTCTCTCTTTCTGTCTGTCTGTTTGTATGTTCACGATAAACTCAGAAGTTACTGAAGGGATATGCTTGAAACTTAGTATAATAGTTTATGTGGCTGCGCAGGTTATTGAGGAGGAGCAGGAGCAGGAGATGATGGCTGGTCCATGCGTCATACTCGTGAACGGGTGCTGCTTGGGGTGACTGGTCGGCCTAGTCAGCGATGCTTTAGCCTATACTATTATTTTGGTTCGATCAACTGCAACTCTAGCCTCTTAATCCAGTCACGAATTATTTTTAACAGTAGATTTTGCAACTGAACGAAGGTAGATGTGCACCTTGAATGATTTCTATGTTTAATAGGTTCAAACCTTCAACGGTATCACTGAGTGATTTTTATTTTTTAGTACGTTAGCTTTTGGAGCATTCCAATAAAATGAAATTCAGGTGGCATCAGCTTGCATCCTGTTTACCTCTCGTGTAACACTAACACTATTGTACCTGAAGATCTGACTTTTAAAAAGAGTGGCCATGAGTTTCTTTGCCAGTATTCTTCTCATAAGTCCCTACTCATTTTGGAAACTGGAAGTTATAGATCGACACAAGCAGGCAGTAGATTTTGGTGTTTTTCACCTAATTTACCTTGACAATCCAGTACATGCTGTGGCGTCTGTTTGTGCCGATCTATGATTTTAACTCTAGCTTCAATTTAACGTTCATAAATGTCACTTAGTGTCTTAATTGAATAAATGATTTTGAATTTTGAATTTGAATTTGAATATAGTGAATGTATATTTTCAATCGTAGGATATCATCGTGCTTTTCTGTGGTGATTGCTGAAGCAGCAGGAATTTTTTTTCTTTGTTTGGTGATCCCAGAGTAATCGATAGCTGGTTCTTGACTATGCCAACGAGCTATTTTGCCTCTCGCAGCCATTAAATTCATAAATATGTTTCAGAGCATTAATAATAGTAACAACTTCACACACCTCATACACGGCCGTCTGATCCTAAACTAGGCAGAGCCTGTACTATGGCAACCAGACTGCTGATAAATATACTCATATATGTCTAAATACATACATATTATAAATAAATTACTCCTAGACAGAGAATAATTTGTCCTGAGTGGAAATCAAACACACGACCTTTGGCTCAGCAGTCAGGGTCACTAACCACTAGACCATCAGGCCAGTCCAGTAAATATACATATATTTATAAATAGAGTTATAGAAAAAGAAGATCCAAACTTTTAAACTTTTGCGTTCCATAATAATATAATTATGTTGACGGGAATTCACGCGATCACGTATTTAAAAAGTATTACAGTACCTACAGGCCTGTGATCACGGCCACGACCACGGCAAAGCAAAGGTTTGAAATACGTGATCGCGTTGATTCCCGTCAACATGATTATATTAGAATAGAATAGAATTTTTATTTAAAGCACATAATATTTTGTTAGTTTAACTTAGCACTTTGTTAGTATTACAGTATTTTACTATATTAAATGCATGGCAGACACTATCGCCAGAAAAATTATATCTAAGCTGATATATTGACATGTAACCGGTAAAGTTTTTTTTACACTTTCAGACCATTTATTTTCCGTTCGGTTACAGTAGTGTGAAATCTTATGTTACACCGTGACTAAACAAAGCTCAGAAGCAAACACTGACTACAGCAAGAGTCTCCGAATTGGTCGGACGAATCGAGATGTTAGGTCGTCACAGTTGTTTCATGACGATTTTCTGCGAGGAGAACATCTCGCGCAAGGAGGAGGTGACGGTGTGGATTCGGTAGAAAAACTTCCAAGTGGAACCTTTTCACTCGCGCTCGCGTGCGTACGCTAAGAGTGGCCGTTGGTGTATGAGACGAGTTTTATGTTCTTCACCCGAAGCAAAGTCTCCCGTGAAGAGGTGTCTGGACATCGCCCAGTTGTCCGCTCGCCAGCGCTGGGTGGATCATTGGAGGCAAAACGTCGCCGTACCGACGGTCAAGTCATAAACGGTGCTGTGGTTTTAGTTGGTTTAAGCCTGATATACGGCCTCACCAATAGCCCGGTGAGGTGAGCTTTTACACGAAAAACAAATGAGTAATGTTACCACGGCCAAATTATGTCGTTATTTCACGTGTAAGCAACCAAAACAACCTTTTTTGTACGCTCCAGGTTGTTTCACCACCAATACAGTATAAAAAATCCTGCCTGGAGAAAGAGGTACTATGCAATAAGCGACAAGTTGCTGTTTTCCGAAAAAACGCGAACGAAGTCACGGGCACAGCTAGTCTATAATATGTATGTATTTAGAAATATATAAGTATGTTTATCAGCAGTCTGGTTGCCATAGTACAGGCTGTGCCTAGTTTGGGATCAGACGGCCGTGTGTGAGATGTCTGGAGTTATTATTATTATTATAATATCTTCTAAGGATAACGTACACTTATCAATTTATCTTTCAAATTTTGATCATTTACATTGACATATTTGCAAAATGTATAACATGCCGTTTATCTAAATAAATATGTTTATTTAGATATAGATTATATCTGCCCATTACACCAGGCACATAATTCAAATTAATATCTTAGAATTTATGGCGAGGTAAAACTCTCGCGCGCCAAAATAATTACGGTGGCGGTCAGCGGTCACCGGGGACCGGGCACAAATAAAATAAATATCTAAATGTTAAACGGCTTCCACATGATACAATTTTTCCTACGGATCAGATTTGCGATTGAATTTAAGGGAATTTAATTTACAAACAGATTTCGCGATTAAGTAGGTAAATGGCTAATTTTCGTTTGATTTTAATTTCTGTGCTGGACGGAAGTCTGTAACAAAAATTTGCCTCTACCGAATAGTATTTTGTTTTAAGAAATGCTTCCTGTATTGATCTTATAATATAAATTATCTTATAAATATAACCACCTAAGTGATAAAACGCGTTTGTAAAGCAATACGACAGTAATGATACAATCATCATCCATACAAACCGATTTGATGTAACACGATCCAGTCCGGCGATTCTGACCTCTCAATGATAATTAATTGGACGGATTCCGTCTACATAAAATGATTCGATACAAAATCTAGTCAAATTGTGCTGTGTTAAAGTCGTTTTAATAAACCCTGACGGAACTGGATAGACCTGCTACTTTTTTGTAAACCTATGGTAAAATAACCTAGTCAACATAATTTATATATTAATATTTCATTTAAATGCGTGTTCTTGCTAATAATAGAAAAGCGAAAGTTTGTGAGGATGGATAGATGAATGTTTGTTACTCATTCACGCAAAAATTAATGTACGGATCTGGATGAAATTTGGCACAATTACAACGTCAAGCTCGACAGGCAAGCTCAATGAGCTATGGAGAGGGCTATGCTTGGGAAGACGTACAAAGATAACCGACATAACCCAACGGATAAGCAAGTTGAAGTGGCGATGTGCTGCACACATAACACGCAGGACAGAAGGCCGATGGGGTCAGAAAGTTCTGGAGTGGAGATCACAGACCGAAAGACGTCCACCAACGAGGTAGACAGACGACTTTATAAGGATCGTAGGTTGACGGTGCGGTAGGTGCAGACCGAGAAATATTGTGGTGATACCAAAAACCACAAAGTGTTTTGAAATTTTTAAAAATAAACTTTAAATTGCTTACAGCATACCGGTTTCAGATATTGATTGTAATCTTAATACTAACTTCAACAATTTTTAGTTTAGAATTTAATTAAATTTTTAGTCCCAAAACTATTATTGTTAAAGGTAATGGCACATTTAATTAATGGGCTATTATGGGCTCACACAAGAGTAGACAGAGACACTATGAGTTATATAATGAAAGTAATTATAACAACAGCGAACAGCTTCACACATATGTTAAAGAATGTTCAAAATTGTTTAGGAAACTTTGTAAACTAACCAAGTCTCGTTTTCTCAGTTCAAACATTTAAAGTAGCTATAATAAGGTTAAAAATACGTGGAATATAATAAGAAGCAAAACAGTAAAATCACGATAATAAATTTAAATTAAATATTAATGGCAAAACACTAACATCAGACCATCTTCACCAGCTCTTTCGAAAACAGTTTTAAAAGGAAATGTTGAAATGGCTGAAAGTGAATTAAGGTTTAAATATATCACTCCTATCGTAATTATTAAGGCCTTTAATACCCTTAATGTAACAAAACAACTGACCTTTGGGGAAATTCTGTAATTGTTGCTAAGAGTGTAATCACTGTACTTGCTAATCACTAATTTAACTTTTATATTTAAACAGTGCATTGATAGTGTATTTCCCGATCTAATGAAATCCCAAAAAAATATTCCGTTGTTCGTCCCAAAAAAATATCCGGTAGACCCAACCTATTTCGGTTTATGAATTAAGTGTTCTGTAAAAATTTTGAAGAAGTAATTTATGTTCAATTGCAGAGTTTATTTCATTTCAATAGTTTGTTATATAATAAGCAATTTGGTTAGCCTATTCATTTATAAATTATCAAATAGACTCATCACTGCAGCATATGCAGTTAGAAAAACTCGTGAACTGACTAATATTGAGACAGCCAGATTAGTCTATTTTAGTTATTTTTATATATTTTTTTACATAATGTATACCGATATTCACACTGTATTCGTGCTACAAAAGAGCGAGTAATTTATAACTTAGAAAATCGTTATTCACTGAGTGTTATTTATTAATTAAAGAAATAAACATAATGACTGTGGCATGTCAGTACATCTATGAAAACTTGATTAATGTTCATAAAAATAAAGACAATTAAATAAAAAAAGTGATGTACACCCTTTTATAGCACGTCATAAACACAAACTTATTATAATAATTAAAATGATTACACTGCCATCTATGTCATCCTATGAGAACAAAGCACAAATGAAAATACTAACTAGCATTATTACTTCTACTTTTAGAAACCTGCAGCATTAAGCTAACTACTTATAATATCATAAAACGTAGAAAGTTCAACGCGTTACAAATTAAATTCATTTTGAGTCCTCTTATTGCAACGCCATCTTTATTCACAAGCCAAAAATTCCGGGTGATTGTTAAAAGTTTCTTAGCAATATGTATAGATGTCGTAGCTAAATTTGTAGTATTATTTTCTACTTTTATTAAGAGATGGCTCTGTTATAAATAAATGACAAAAATGTTTCTTTCTCCTGTTTACTATTTTAATATTCTTCAAGAGAAATTTAGAATCGATGCATGCATTGGTTTATAATCACTAAAATTTAACTATGCGACTGATCGACACTTCTCGTGACCAACGTGGCAATGCTGCCAGCCTTCTGGGAACACTGCCAGTAGGCAACGATGCGGAGGAATTTTATGACGCATGCATGTAAATAGCTTATATATAGAAATAGATAAAATTAATGTATAAACTGTGTATATAGTATAATTGATATTAAAATGTAGGTACTATGTCAATGTAAATTGTATCAGTATCGCTATAGTAACTTTATTATTTTAAAAAATCCAGCCTACGTGAGAAAAAAAAAGCTCTGAAAAAATCGCTTTAGGCTTTGGAACTTGCATAACCTTAGGGAGACCTATTACGTGAGTGAAACCAAATTTTTTTTTTTTCTTCGGCATTTGTTTTTTTTTTTTAGAATTAGAAATTATATTATAGATACGCCAACAGTATACATATATAACATTGAATCATTTAAAAAATATATTATATTATATTTTTATACTTTTAAATTTTTTCCATTATACCCATCACAATAATTATCATTAAATGTCATAAACAAATAACCCACCCCTGGTCGCTCAACGCTTGCTGCGTTTCCACGCTGAATGGCTATGGCCAACCTCTGCACTAGGGACGACCCTGAGCGGGACTGGCCACTCTTGCGTTCAGCCTGCACCCTAGTTCAAAAACAAACCCCTTAGCGTCTGTACTCCAATTGCCCAAGGTTTCCACAGCTATGGGCACGAAATGGTACAACGTCTCCAAGGCCGCGCACTTTAGTCTCTTCCGCGACGGCTGACGGGAAGCGGACGGTGCGACACAGGTGGCTCGGCAACAGTGCTGACGCACTGACGCATGAGGCGTCCCAAATCAGGCACTTGCCATTGTTCCAATTTATTTTTAAATAAAAATCTGCATAGCTTTCTCTTGTCTCCCAATTGATAATTATTTTTTTACTCAGCTGATTTCATTGATTTTCTTTCTTCTTTGCTGTTTTATTTCTTAATTATTTAATAGGCGATAAGAGTTACTTAGTTTTTATAATACTAATGATTTGTGGTTTCAACTATCGGTTTCTTTGAGCCCAAGAAAATATCTACTTTTTTGAATATAATGTTAAGTTTTGTGACATTGAAGGCCTCCGAGAGCAAGACGTAATTTATCATTACAATACAAGCATACATACTAAATATACTAAACGTACTTTGAATAAATTTTCTAGGTTAATCGAGTTACACACCATCGTGTTGACATGACGTCGTAAGTATCATATAAAAAATCAATCACGTACTAAGTCAACTTATTCATTTATTAATTAAAAGGACCTGGGCGACCGAGCTTCTCACTGGTGTTTCCCTTTTTAACCGACGAAAAAAAAGGAGGTTCTCAATTCGACCGTATTTATTTATATATTTTTTTTATGTATGTTCAGCCCTCACTCCGTTATTTCTGAACCGATTTTGATTATTCTAGGGTGGTCCCATGTCAAGGAAGTCATGATCTGATGATGGGATCCTGATAAAATTGAGAGAAACCCTCGCAAAATTGTAGGAACTAATAGTGTTTCTATTAACTTTTCATTACTTTATCCGGTATTTGCGTTTAGAAATCATCACATGCATTATGTGAGCTGAGCTGATGCTGAAAAAAAAAACCATAAAATAAAAATCTTTTTAACAGACAATTTAACCGACGAGAAGAACTAAAGAGCAAAAAATAAATAAATCTTTAGTATTAATTATTGACCTTATTTACATAAACTATAAAAAATTATATTAACTAATTTTGAGTCAGCGCCAAACAACAAACTGATTAATTATTAAAATTTTATATGTACCTACGTCGGCTCTACGTAGGTAATTGATCATTTTATTATTAAAAATATTTTCTTTTGTAAATCTTCGTTTTTTCACGGAAGTCTAGACTATATACAGATAAACAATATAGGTAAAACAACTATTTAATTGTTTGAATAGTTAGAGCCATGGCCGAGATACCACGCGAAATTTAGGTACCTACCTATATATTTATACATATAGGTATATACAAGAATTGCTTGTTTACAGTTATTAGATTTTTTACACCGTAACTAGCAGTTTAACATTTGTAACACCGGATTCATTTTAAATACTAGTAAATTCACAAAAAAATACTTGTTGGTAAACCGCTAAAAGTTATATACCTCAGTTCTGTTGTCCTGTTAACGCTGTTGTAGTTTTCTTCTGCATTAAACTCCAAATCCTGTCACGGTAACATTTATTGATAGGTATGAAGACTATGTAGTGTTAACTGTCCGCACTGTTTTACCAGCGTATAAAGTCACTGTTTCTTTCCAAATAAACAGGATATTTAAAACACTTGTAGTTTTGGAAATCAGACTATTGAAATTTCAGATTAACTTATTTAAACAAACCAACAAGCTGTTTTACGTTATAATATTAGTATAGATGTCATCTAATCTTTGTAAATACAATTAATTGATTTCTAAACATTTACTTAGACATTGTCATTTCAATTCTTTTCATTATTTCTTGTTTATATAGGTAGGTATTATTTTCCTTTTATTGTTTCATTATCTCAAGGTGAGGTAAAGAAAAACAAGGTTATATTTTTCATGTTATTTATTTCATCGTCAATTTCAAACTACACCTTCAAAATTACAGTTGATTATAACTACTATAAGCTATAATTTTTATCTAACTCCGTACCAGAATCTACATCGTTTATGACAAAAATTTTGACACCTTTTCAAAACTTCCAAATATAAGAATTTCATCCATTATTCTAGTCTACCTTCCATTACGCGTTTACTACATAATCGTAAATCGCACTTAGCACATGAGACTAATTTTAAGATTTTTGTTTTTTTTTTCTACGCGAGTAGAGATTAAAAATTGCCTTGGCGACAATAATTCTGGACCCAAATGTTCTATCCCTCTCATGTAATAAGTACCACTCCTTAAGAATAAAACGGTATATTAAATTCTAAACTAAAATTAATTGCATGCTTGCAAAAGCTGCTCTGCGGTGGTTAAGTAATTACATACACTAATAGTCACATTAGTAACGTACATTCGAAAAATTCGTTCATTCCCATACATATCTACGTTATTATTAGTCTAAGATTACTAAATCAATTAACAAAATAAATCTGTTAAAACTTAATTGTTTTAAGTCTCAAACAACATTACTTTTCAAAAAATCAGGTACAAATCAATCAAAATTAACTCTAAGGTAACCGAACCATCCACAGGAAGTATATAATGAGATCTTGTTGTACATAACTATACACACGTGAAATTAAGCACGAATATGCGTTATATAATAAATACGAACTTAGTACATAAATACACAACATTTTTTTGGCTTTTATTTTAAATGTTAAACACAAAATCACAGAAACAACTATTACATATCATAGCTGCTACACCATTCATTTGATTCCTATATCACTTGAGGTGTATCAATCGTTGTAAAAATACCAAGTGATATAATACTATGAAGGAACTAATCTAGTCGTAGGTATAGAGGGCCCCATAATTACCATCCCGTTATTCTACTTAACTTTTAATTTAACAAAAAATATAAATAAGTCATCACGTGAAAGTTACATAACATGTGCAATCTTCATCTATGACCTTATAGTAATATGTTATGTGCCATTATTATGATGGTTAGCTTACACTTGTAATAGTATGAAAGCTATAAGAAATTGAATTCTATTAATACAGTTTTAAATTGGACAATCATCCGGCCTCAAATACATCTACCAGTTAAATGACAACATTCCCGTTCACCTACACGAACTATTAAAAAACATTACAAAACGATTAAGAGACATTCCGTGGCAATATTGATCATTTTATTAGCAAATGCACTTGAGGTTTGATATAAATAAGTACTATTCCACAATATTTGACACTCAGGGTGACAATTATCTAGTCGCCATTAAGTTTACTTCACGTACGATTTGGTACTAAATCGATATTATTTTCGTGTCGATGTGGCCCACGCGGAGGTGACTCATTCCATAACATTTCTAAGTAAATTCAACCTTGTTTTAATGCATGTAAGGTTTAATGTGACAACTGTACCCACCTACTTCATGTTACATAAATAAATTCACCATATTCAATTTGATTTGTTTTCAACCTTGGTGAATACGTAACGTAAGCAGTTTACGCGCTTTAAATACGTAAAGTTGAATATTTAAAACTCTCTATTGTTAAAATCAGACCCGATTCTTTGCACCTATAGGCACCTCTAGGTGTAAGCACTGTTTATGAATCAAAGTAATCGATCGAAATGTTTGCGAAGAAGCTATCTATTACTTATAATGGTAGTAAAATTAAACCACGTTAAGAAATAAATACGTGAATGTCACTACTTACACTTACTTTCAGACTTTAATTATGTAAAAGATTAAATACGTCAATATCCAGTAAAAACAATACTTATGTTTTTATTATGTCGATATAAATTATTCCATTTGTAAAGGCCAGTAGCATTTGCGTCACTAGGCTATGCTTAGGCCACGCTATTACAAAATAACAGAAAGGTCATTGGAAAGATAACAACATTCTGATGATTCATAATGTGTTGTGTATAAATAGCTTAATCATTCATTATATACCAAATATATATCAAATATCATTATTTGTATAAATATCAAATAAATATACGATACACTTAGTTAACACTGACTAATAAAAGATACGATTATAGATATCGTATCTATCATGGTGTGAGATAAATGATTTATGAGTAATATGAAGCAATCCAAAATATAAGTACCTATTTCGATACACAATAATATACTATATTACCTTCAAAATGATTATATGCGAATAAATAATATTTTTATTTAACGAATACGTTGCTACGCAATATAGGGACTAGCAAAATTACAGTGCCACCTGAGCGTATACAAAATAAATATAAGCCAGTTGTATAGCAAAACACTGAAAGTATCCTAAAACTCTTTGGTATTATTCACTGGGTTCACCTAAAGCTATACAAAGACGACAAATAACTCCTTTCTCTTGTGCTTCTATCAGCTATCAAAACTTATTAACACCTCGGACTTTCAACCGCTCTTAATTACAACTTTCGAACTTTAAAAATTTTTGAACCAACCAATTTGGTTCTTTTTTCATAAATCATCCCATCTATGTTGACAGGATCTTCAAAGTAGGACGGCTGGGAGAGGAGTGGACAGTGCCATGTGTTCCGCGCCTCTCACTGGCAAACGCTGCGCAGTAACGTAATGCCTCATTAAGGCTGGCACATTCGGAAATGCCGTTGCTGCGCCGCCCAGAGTGTAACCTTCCGTACTACGGCAAATACGCATGTGCATGAAACCCCGTGTTGATCTGAAATAAAAAAAAAGAAGCAAAATTGTTATTAAAAATCATATGTGCATAGTATGTGATAAGTAAAACCACGAATAATTTCATTTAACAGGTGTGTTTTATGAATTGATTTGATGTAAAAAAAATTGCGTTTACATTATTAATACTCACTTCAAACTAAGTGAATAATCGTGTTTCGCTGATTCGCTATTTCTAACCAAAAAAGCGCCTTCATCCTCATCTCTAAGCAAAGTCTCAGCTTCAACGCGAGATAAAGTCCCATGGTACCACCTGAAATGATACAAACGAAAACATTATTGTCTGTAACACGGTCAATTCGGGTTTATTTAATTGAAATAATATATAAATATTATAGTCAAGTAAAATATTTAAAAGTATAAAACTAGCTTCAACATACCCTTGTCGGTCAAGTGGAAGGGTGGCATCGACGAGATCCCGTGGCGGAGCTATAGGTCCTAGATTTAAATGTAACCCCTTCGAACTGCTAGAACCACCACTACTGCTGTCGAAATTCAACTTCAAATTGGGTTTGTGTTTATTTCCTGGAATTAAAAAGCAATATTTAAAAAAATCTGTTAGAATCTTCATTCAAAAAATTACTAGAAATCTGTTGGAAGCTTCTTTTCGACATTGACTGAATCTTAGATGCCTCTTCCCATTATACGTCAAGTGACACGCAATCCTCCACATTTACGAACTCCTAACTCAACTGAACGGTTACAAATTGCCCCCAACATATAGCGGAAAAAGTTCCCTCAAAAAGCACTCAAGTAAATTAAATATTGGATGGGCGTCGGTCTAGAGAAATTCGTGTGTACCAACTCGCAGTCATACGTCTTAATCGGCATAATGCGGCTGCAGTCGTTCCGAGTTAGAAATAGCGAACAATCAGAACTGACAGGCCCTTCAGATAGACTTCCTTCCTTGAAAATTGACATGTAAATCCCTCTTGACGCAGCATAATTATTAAAAATCTAGTTAGGAAACTGTCTCAACTGCTGAAGCATGTCCATCATAGAGATCGCTTATAATAAAAATGGAATATTCATATTTATAAATTTTTAGTTGAAAATGTATACTTATTACAAACAATTCATAAAAACACAAACCTTGGTTTAAGTCCTGAACACTTTGGCTGGAAGATGCATTCGAGATAGCTCCTGTAAAGTCATTGTTGAGTTGTAGTGACTGTCCTCGTAGTTTTCTACGCAGTTTAGGCATATCAAATGGCAAGGATCGTAAGTCGGCTTCGGCTTCAGCACGTCGTCTTCTCAACTTCGGCATGTCGAAAGGAAGATCAGATAAATCTACATCTTCATCTTTACGTTCCTCTTCAGTGTTACTGTTTTTGAAATTAATGAAAGCATTACGAGAATCCACGCCCTCTCTCGAATGTATTGATATCCCACTGTCAGAGCCTTGAATTTCCGCATCGCCCGTTGTGGAGTGTCGAAACGTTAAATTCAAAATATTTCTATTTTGTAGAGCTCGGCGTTTAGGCTTAGCAACAATTTCTACAGTGGTTTGTGTCATCGCGTTTCCAGTTTCAACATCTTCAGGTGACACTTTTTGTGAGTTGTTATTTTTGTTGTTGTCAGATGTTTCTGACGCCGGTTCCTGTGATGATTTATCAGATATAGGACTTAAAATATGTAGTTTAACGGGATGATGTCCAAACCCCGACAGTTGCATGTGATGTGATTTTGTGAATGGTACATTTCCCGAGTCAGAGCTGTGTGAACTTAGTGAAGACGAATGGCGACTTTCAGAACTACTACTACTTCTATCTCCTTCACTATTACTACTTCGCAATGACTCCATACTGCCTCCACTGCTACTCGTGGCCATACTTTCCGTGCTAGAGTACTTACGACGCGGACGTATTACGCCAGGCCTTCCTTTGAACTCCATTATAGGGCCGACCCCCTTTGGCCCCGTGTACCGATTCAATTCAGGTGTATCAGAATCGGAAGTGGGTCGACCCTTAATCTCTAAAAAAATACCGTCTTTTGATTGTCCTCCTTCGTCATCTCCATCACGAGATTCACGACTTGAATCCCTTAGTCGTTGGCCGACATCCAACTCAGTGGAACCCTTTACATCAGCCATACTAGCTTCACTGCTTGTCGGTGTATCCCGAGCACGCAATGATTTGACAGGTAGTCTCAAGTCCTTAAGACGAGGATGTGCTGGTTGCGATTGTGGTAGATTTGGGGCACTCTTAATGCTATTCATGGCTGACCCATCTTTTTGCTGAAATTTAGTCGGTAATGGAGCTGTTGATGGTGGAGAAGGTGTATAACCACGAAGTGGAAGTTGAGATGCTGAAGCTGTTCTTCCATCTTCTTCAATGTGCACATTTTCCAATTCTTCTGACAAGTCACATGCATTACTTTCATTCTCCCTCTTTTGACGAATCGTGGGAATTTTAGATCGTCGAACACTATCAGTTTTCATAGTCACCTTACGGCGACCTTTATAATCTGGTTCACTATGCTCAACAGCATCAAACGCAGACGATGCTGACGATATAACTTTTCGGCTCTCTGCATGCAAAAGAGCTGGATGATTACTGACTCGATCAAAGTCATCTAGATCGTCATCGGAACGTGCAACTTTACAGTCAAAAGCTGTTTCATAAATCTGTCTGGTGGTCATTTCTTGAGGCCAGCGGGGCAATGGCGCCGGCACGTAAAAGACGCTACGAGAAGAGCGATGGTCTTCTACATCTTCGGGCGCGGCGCACACGCAGCCGGCCGCGTCGCGCCCGCGGCGCCTCGGCGGCATCCACGCGCTCTCACCGGACGAAGATGACGACCGCTCTAGTTCGCGAAAACCATCTTCAGCGACTGAAAATCTTTTAGGCAGATTCGGTCGGGGTGCAACGTGAGGAGCGTCTAAGCTAGCTGATTTTCTGTATCGCGGGCCACGGGATGACGATGTCGTGGAAATAGTAGGGGCAGATGGTGTCGCTGGTTGCGCGGACGTTTTAAACAGATCGCCGTAATAGTAGGGACTAGGATTTCTACGAGGTGCGTTAGCGTATCGCGGATCTGAACGCCCACTGTCCGGAGAATGTAAAGATGGCACTGTGGCGAATGGATCAAATTCACCGAATTCCTCCTCTTCTTCCTCTGATGATGTTGATCTGTCGTCTGAGGACGATTCTGTAACAAAATAAATACAATTGTATATTTACAAAAACCAGAGGAAGTAAAAATTCAAAAGTCACACTTGATAAAATTTTAGTAGTACCCATTTAGAGAATTCATAATTGTTTAGGCCTAATGTTGTTCAGATTTAAAAGTGATCAAGTGTTTTTCGTATCACCTAGTTGGCCCAAAGGACTTTCATTGCAATGATTATATCTTTGATATTAATAATTCAGTGTTTTCCAATCATTACATTTAAAGGTTAATTTGCAACGTACATAAAAGGGATTCTTGAAATTATGCCCTCGTGAAACGAACTCATTCATTTCCATCGGTGGATTTTCAAGTACCTGAGCTAATATATAGAATAAACCCCTTATACAGGTGCCTACACGTGAAGCTAATGTTATTTCAAAAGGCACGAATACTAAAACTCTACTTACGAGAATGTCTACCTTCGTGTAACAAAGGACTCCTTCTGAATGCATCATGAGCATAAAAGTCTGGATTTTAAAAGGCGCGACGATAGGAAAGAAATAACGAATCGTAGGCTCCCGTAGTATGCCATTTTATAATAAACTTTTTTAATATACTCCCTACAACAAGGTCTTTTGTTTTAATACCGTATTTTCCGTTGCTTCATTTAGATTACTCTGTAGTCATTGTTCGTGTTTCTTGAAAAAAAAACCTTAGGTACCTACTTAGTGTTTTAATTTTTTTTACATTAATTTACTCCCATTGGGAGTATTAAAAAAAAGTATTCCACTTCCTATATATACATATATGTAAATGTTTCACATTTATATAGGAAGTGGAATACTGTCTTTTATTTATAAAAATAGCAGTTTCTCTTTTTACAGTTATAAATAAATAGTAACTGTTTTTTTTTTCATTTCAGACTATCAATCCATATCCATATTCATTACAGTCTAAAAAATAATTCTTTGCACAATCACTGTCACGAAATATAAGAGCAAGTTGAACGTTCAATACGTTGCGTCATCCATTGAACAAAGAGGCGTCAAAACTGTACAAATTGTCTATTAGCAGCGTGAAGAGTGCAGATGGGAGGGTAAGTGACGTCATTACGTGACGTAATTACTTTTCCGCGTGGATGACCAGAACGCACAAGTCGAAATTTGTTAAATTGTAGCGATTAACGTGTTAAATGTCTTTCGTAAGAGTGTTGGCAGTGAAAGTTAATGAAGTCGTGTAAACTGTGATTATGTTAATTTCTTATGTAATAAAAATTACATTAGATTACGGTATTTATCAATAAGATAAAGGTAAAGGCTGGCCTGTTAGTCTAGTGGTTAGTGACCCTGACTGCTGAGCCAGAGGTCGTGGGTTTGATTCCCACCTAAGTCTGGGTGTTATTTGTGTCCGTTGCTTGTATGTTTGTAAAGTCCCCCATGACACAGGAGTAATTCCTAATGTAGGAATTGTCTTTTCAAAAAAATAATAATATGAAAATGTTTTATTTGATAAAGGGTTTACTGACATAAAATCCATGATAAAATATTAACTCGAAAAGTAATCTGAACCCACAGCAGTGCTCACAATAAAAGCCTCTATTCATATAAAATCCCGGACATTTTTTCCAGCCTAGTCTAGACGGATGGACAAACGGCAAAAGGGCTGATTAAAATTTACTATTGTTGCATCAAAACGAGCTGATATTAATGGATGAAACTCTTTGGATGTTAAAAATGAAGTTTGATTACTGCTACACGAGACGCTACTTGTTCTGTAGTCGTATCTATCTTAGTAGATAGACTACTATCTACATTCCTTTTATCACATTACAGGTAAACTTTATCTTTATATTTAGGTTCTATTTTATCAATGTTTAAAAACTATGCCTGTTTCAAAGTAAAATCTAGATATATATATAGTAAACCTTACGCTAGTAGGTACCTATACCTAGTAAGTTTAGGTGTAAAACATGGATACGATAATATTATGATACTATTATTTTTTTATGGACAGACCACTGATATAGTCCGTTTCTAGGGCAGGCGGAAAACGGATAATGACCTTTGTGCCAGAAAAGTGGGCAACCAACCCTTTTTTCGTGTGGATCAATATAAAATTCGAAGTTTATAAATCGTAGATTGCAACGATTCATAAACTTCTTATAAACATATAAATAGCCATTGGGCTCTTAGCATTTTCGCCTTACTTTTCTTTTTAGAACTAAGTTCAGAAAGATTCACAAGATAATGCAGTGCCTACAAACAATTGAAATACCAGTGGTGTCAGTTGTGCGTTGCCAACCCAATCTACTTTTCAATGAGTAAATATTTTAAGTTGAAGTCCGTATTCAATACTAAAAAACAATCTAACCACGGTCTCTGTAGACTGGAGCTACTTGGAAGGCTTCAATTCGAGCAGAAATTTGCTGTACCTAATTCCTCAAAAACGGCTAATGTTGAGTGACTGTAATATAATATGTAGTTTACCGAATTATAACTACAATGCTGATGACATGCCTCCGAAGAGGTCGCTATGAACTTTGTAAAATATCCAACGGCCGACAATAAAAATTAGTATCAAGTACTTTTAAATAAAAATACGTTTCTTTTTAATGAAGGCAAACTGTCTGGCCTAGCCACAGGAAAACAATAGTGTAACTAGACACCACCAAGATTGCTGCAATGGAAGAAAGGATCTTTTGTTCCAACCGTCCTACGTAGGATGTTCTTAAAAACGTGAGAGCTTGTATGTACGCTAAGAAAATGAAACAAGGAGCATTGTTGGTCTTAACCTATTTTAAATTTTGTTATTGAAATTTAAAAGTACAACACAAATTCTCGCGAATAATTCGCGTTTAGTATACGTAACATTTTGCTAATCAAAGGCATTCTGTTGCTTCCATTCTAGTAGCAACTAGGCATTCATCATTCACTATTCCTCTTGAAGCCCGGGTTTTCAACCTTTATGCTACTCATATTTTATAGTTAACTTACCGGACTCGTAATATGGTTGAGAGCGATGTCTTGATTGCTTGTCGTGCCTGAACGGCGCTGAAGGTGCCGGCTCCGGCGGAGACTCGGCAGAACCTTCAGGTGCACTCTCGGGACTTCTTCGTGAAACACTTGGAGCCGACAAATCAAAGTCGGTCCTTCTAGCAGATTCGTAGTCGGCCCGCCTTCGGGCTGACTCGGCGTCAAATTCTGGCCTCCTGCCGGAATCTTCGTCGAATTCCCTTCCGTAGTACCTTCGACTCTCGTATTCGTAAGGACGACGATTAGAGTCACATTCGTAATTTGTGCGGCGGGAGTCGTAACGCCATCTAGTGGTATCTGGAGAGCGGCGTGGCTCTCTGGAACGCCGGCTTCTATGTGGAGAACGGCGAGCTGTGTCACGAGGTGTGCAGTATGCTTCAATAAATTCAACCTACAACAAGAAAAAGATTATTATTTAATGAACTTCGTTCCTGCTGTCGATGATTTAACTTTCTAAGAGTTGAAGAACCTCGTTTGGATAAATAAAGGTTCTAAGAACACCCCTGGAATATGTAGAACAATACTAGCATACCAGTTGACTATTACTCGAAGAGAAGCCCTTCATCATGAAGGTCGATTATGTGGCAGAGTAAAGTGGTAATAAAATGCAGCGGTCACATATTCAGCGACCGTAACGGCCGGTTAGACGTTCTCTCTCCCCTCAACGGGGCGTCATTACCGCGACCCGTTTGTGTTTATGGGGATGGATATAAAGAATATTATGAGATATTGTGCCTGCATTGACGATACTATGAGGTGATAACATTTCGAGGGACACTGGCAAATTTAGTGGTGTGAAGACAAATTTTTATAGCGCATCTTTTATTTTGTTCGGCCTCTGTCCTCGCAAAAGCACGATAAGGTGAAACGGATTTGTAACAAGAAATATATATATTCTTAAATTGAAGCCGTTAAACAACGACGCCCTTCTTTCACAGCAAAAAGTAATACAATAACGTCAAACGAAATATCAATTAATGAGCGAAATTTGCAATTAAAAACGTAACATGACACAAAATAATGAGAACGGACGCAAATCGCATATTTTTATTTATGAATCTGTTTATAAATAAGATGATATCTGTTTATCCCGCGGGTGGTTTCAGGCCATTAGAGACAGTGATGAGTTCCCGTTTCCGCGCCTCCGGACACGAAGGGTCTCTTACCAAGAGTTCTCATTAAGGGTTAAATTAGTAACTTGGATGGATTCATTGAGAGTTGTTTACGTAAACTGTTCAATGTACGCATACGCACCATGACTTTATGTAAAGCTTGCGTAATAAAAGTACCTCCGAGGTAATGTTACCAGTTTTAAGTGTCGTAATAATGACGACGTGTATATAAAAATACGTATATATATCAGTAACATAATAATAGTTGATAGATATTTTGTATTACTGTTGTAAACTGAGCACAACTTTGTAATAAAAGAATAAAAGGGTGATCCATTTTCGGCCGGAGGGCATTTCTCCTAAAACTTTGGCTATAGAATGATATATACTCCTTCATCTGGGACATTGTTTAACGATTCCTTTCTATGCATGAAAATTTATTTACATAATTAAACGTCTCGTCAGCGCCACCCTCCAGTTCCGATTAGTGATGTCTACAGAGATTTTTCCATTCTTCATTTACATATTTTTATGCTTAATTTAAACGCCCAATAAATTAAGCTTAGGCGTTACATTTCGCCGTTAGGTTAGGTTACCGTATGTAAGTAACCGAAAGGAAAAAACTTCTCCGAGTTTTCTCTATTCGGTTGCTATGTTATCATATCAAATTATAATCTTATCTGTTGGACTCTTGCACAGATAAATGTTGTCAAGGTATCTGTGAAAAGAGCATCAAAACGCGTCTTTTATTAAAAAAATATTTTACTTATCGTCGTACTTACGCTCTGTACTTTACTTGCCGAGGGATTTAAATCAATACCGTCATTCAGACACAAGGGTTAACTCTGAAAGGAATTAAATTGAATTCTACGCCAGCACACATGTTCGCGTCTGGCCATTCATGGATTGTATCGTATAATGGGGGAAGAGTAGTCAACAGCTCACTTCCTGTACTAATATAACGTATATGCACTGAACAATGAAAGGGAATTCTTAGCAATAAAGTAGGTAATAATAATTAGTTTCCTACAATAGTTGTTTATTGGTAAGTAATTGTAGCTTGTTTTGTAAAACCAAGTTTGCAAACAAAAAGACTGCAGACCTGATGGTAAGCGATTACAGATATTTTACCCTACTCAATAGAAATACTACTAGCTTTCTTCTAAATTACCTAGACGCTCACTAAGTAATGAGATGCATAAGCTTTCTGTTACAGTCCATTATTATAAAGACAAAAATCGGCAGAAAATAAAAATCACATTAGTTCCAAACTGAGTGATTTTTATTCACTCAATGACATTCTTTTGGCCTTTATATTGAATATTTTAGTATATTTCAACATACCATATAGAAAAACATGACAAAAATTGCACTGGTGCGCTAAAATATTTTTTTAATAGGTAGTCGTAAACTTTCTAGTTCGATTATACTTCTGAATACATATATCGTATTAAGATGAAATGTAAATAAAACACATCTAAGTCTACATAACTTTAAACGGAACATAATGTCAGGAAGGAAATCGACTTGAGATAAACAATAGCGGCCTTAATCAGGATCTACTGACTCATACAGAAGATAAACAAGGACATTATTACTTAATTCAATTAAACACGACACATCTGTGACGGTCATAAAACATTTAATGTCTCAATTCAGGATCTAAAAAAATGGAAATAATAGTTCAAAGCACGTGTACACATGACGTCCTTCGCGGTGACGCATTACGATTACGACCTATAAAGATACTTCTATCATTTATCATTATAAAATCTTCCACCACATGTTTTTAGCATACCAATTCTAATTTTTACCGCGGAAAACTGTCATCTCTATCTCATAATAACATATATGTTTTTGTCTCGAACAAAGATTAATAATAAGCATGTACTAGATACCGAGGAAGTCGCCCATAAAAACGATTCCGGGTTCACCCAGTATGAGTAATGCAAACAGTATGAAGGATGTGGGACAAGACGGAGCTTTCAGACGACCAGATGAGTCACCGGCTCGACCGAGTATTAATACCGGAGACACGCCTCCTGGGATCCCGAACGAAAATAGCGCGGTGTCGCGTGACTTTAATATGGTAATGTGCGTTCTAACTATAAATATTTGTTGAATTTTCCATTCCTATAGTAGTATCATATTTAGAAGATGAATCAGTAGGCTGCAAAATAAAGAACCCGTTGTTAGTATGCGTCTACCCACAGAACAATACTAAATTCATATTTTCCTGAATCCTAATAAATATGTTTATTATAAAAGATATTTAAGGAATCATATAAAGTATTTTAAAGTAATATTTATCCATTATATCATGTACGTTACCTGTGTATAAATATCTCTTTTGAGATACCTTACACCTTAAAACTGATGATGATTACTGACTGAGACGACCTATGAATACCGCGCGCCGAGGTTTCTTTGATTGAAACAACGTTTACTCTTTAATGGTTTAATTGATACTGAATTGGCACAATTTATATTATTTTATATACAATGAATACGTACAGGTTTGCCACTAAATATTTACGTTGAAATCATAATATCCGCCAGGTTAACAATCTCAAGTAATAATGGCATTGTTTTACATTCTTATGCGAATTAGGACATAAGTATTAATTGGTTTAGCATCTGTTATGATGATAATGTAACTGTAGCATGAGTCACAATTGTTATTGCTTGTTTTGTTTACAAACTATGATAAACACAAGACGTTAGCTGCGATACAATCGTATGTAGACACATATACGTATTATATACATAGGTTTGTCGTTTAAAAACGTAAGCACCTTGTTAACATGAAACGTGCCGGTACAGAATTGGGACCTATGTCTATTATTTTCGTTTTATACAGACAGAAGAGTGTAAATAGAAATATTTATGGGAGAATTCGTTAGATGCAATTGCATTTACCAGTCTACAATTGGCACGGCCATGCCTAGGCCGCCAGCTTCTGTCTGGTCACGTTCAGCAAACCAGAGACCGCAAACAGGATCCCCGCAACTGAATTAATCAGATTGAATTTTGTTCTTTTTACTTTAGGCGTGAGTTTTTCTTTTCAATTGAACATTGGCCGAAGCCCGTCTGTAATTTGTCTAGTCAATAAGTCATAATTTTGTTGTTGACCATCGGAGAAAAAGCAAGATGCTTGAATAAATATCTCTGATTCATGCAAATACCAATGTAAAGTATTTTTATAATTGGTGTCAACAGTATTTTCAGACGTCTATTATACGAGCACGTTTGTGTTACCAATTTTACTAGGCACCCAATTGTTGTAAGCTACAAAACAACGGAGAAAATAAGCTTAATTACTAAGTTGCAAGTCCAAATCACCCGAAGGGCACGAGGGTCTTCTAAAGTAGACCCTTACAAATGTTTCAAAGAAAGGAGCAATTATGGAATAAATTTTCAACACCTCCTCCACAGGTCATCGCACTCTAAAAATTTAAATCATGAGTGACAATAGTAATAGCAATAGCAGTAAATCTGAGTACTTACTTTAAAATTCTATGTTATTTCATTAAAGTCTGAAGTTTCATTTCTCACTGGTCCAATATTGTTTTGGAAGAATGACACAATAAAGGCGTAGTCAAACAAAAAAAGTTTAGTGAATAGACCTTTACGATTGTCATTGTGAGTACAAAAAAGGATTCTCATCAGATTTTCTCCTTTTGTACACATTGTTCAACTGTAGCTTAAACTTTTTGTGAATGACATTTAATAATATATTCCTAATAAAAGATGATAAAACCGGATAGAGTGAAGAATGTATCTTCTGAAATAGAGAAACCTTGTCATTGAAACTGAACGTTGTTATATATTGTAACATTTGACTATTATTATATATTCAAGTGCTATATTCGTTACTTATCGACAGTCAAAAACAATTGTGTTTTGTTCTTTCACTTTAATCTTATCTTAATTCAACATTTCTAACCTCAGGTCAAATTTTATATCATTTGGTTAGAGTATCTACTGACGTAGGTGTCAGAGATGAAAAAGATTGTGCCTGCCATTTCGAAGAGTAAACTTTGCTCTCTGAACTTATAACTCAGTTAAGTCTCGAGTCTCGAGATTGCCTCAAGATTCTAATCAATATTTACCTACTACAAGCTCCATTGCAGATTTTTTTTGCCCCTTTGAAATTCGTTTGTGTCTTGTTTGTGTCCACTTAATATTGAAATACATTTCTTTACGTCGTCCTATTTGAACGAAATTTTCTACTATTATTTTAAAATAAATATACGGGTACTGCATAGAGCTGGCTTCGTGCAGTTAAGTCAAATTTAACTATAAATGAAATGAACTCACCACATGCACCACTAGAATCCACTGAACAATCTGTCGCATCTTTGTCATTAATTTTTTGTTCGACGGCATTGTTAACTTATAAATCCAATTTATAACAATCCAATCCAGAAATATGTATGAAATCCACAAATAGCACAAAACGATCACCAACTTTATCGACCGTTTCACTGCCGACACGCACACACACAAGTTACAAAACTAGACCTACTTGTACACTTTCACACAAACTTGTTATTGTTCAACGTACACAAAATGTTTTTTTACCAGAGTAGCTTATATTACTAATTATGTTGAGTCTAGGCGCTTGGCAGTAAACCTGCGATATAAACGCCTAGGACGATGCGGTTACTTGACGAGTCCAACTGTAGACTGACAACACTACTCAAACGCTATACGCGAATGTGTAAAACGGTGACTCATCGCCCCGCATACTGTTTACCGAGGCTTGAGTCATCGCAGTTAAAATAGCTACAGCACCGATGAAGCGCTTTCGTAAAAATAGCGACAGCTTGAACATTACTAAACGCTACCGAATTGTAAAGCGCTGGATTGCTTAGTTGTAGATATCAAACTCCATTAATACCTCCATTCCGCACGTGTCCCTGATTATAGAGAGCAATAATGAACTTTAACTTGTAAATTATAAGGCATAAAATGTTCTTGAAAGCGAGTGGTAACGAAACGTAAACTTTCCCGTTTAGATTTTGGCCCGAGTTGAGTTATGTTAGATTACGCTCGACTAGGTCGAATGCCGTTTTGAGGTCGTTTACGAGTTCTAAGCAACAATGAATTTGTATACGCACAATATTCAGAACAATGACTGATCACTACACCGTATACAGTTCTCCATTAAGATTGAAATATAGTGGCGCAACGTTGTCTTCGGAATGCGAGGTTCTGGTACTGAGTTCGTAATTAAAATAGATACGAACTAGATTACAAATAGTTGTAAACGCTTTCGAAACAATCTTACCTACTGTGATGCGGCTAGCACAAGCCGCTATGCCAGCGCGATATCAATTTACTGACCAATGGTTCTTTAGTTGGGAACGCTGAATATCAATACGGGCAGTGCCGATCGATGGACTGTTCAAGAAGAAAAAAAATTGTTAGTGTAGTAGACCAGTTTTACTAAGTTTGGCGACTTGGCATTTATCTAGTGACCTTTCTGGACAACGGGTTTTGCGTAACTTGATGTGAAATGCTAAAAATATACATACATACTTTAATAAGCACACCTACTAATAAAATTTATTGCTAGATCTTTTTGTAGTATTTACATAATTTACAATTTACATAATTACCTACATATTTAACATTAAAAGTATTTTTACTTTTTATTGTATTTCTTTCAAACTTGTCTTTTGAAGTTTAAGGTTTATTGTTATAATTTGTTTCATAGTAATTCATAATATGGTTTCATTCATATTGTAATTTCAATTAATTACCATGTCTACCTCGTTACTTACTGTCAACCGTACCTATGTGTATTATACTGACAATTAAAACAGGTGAAGGAAACAAACAGAAATCACTTGGTATAACATCAATAGACATTAAATCTCAACATCATTTCTATTATTTATGTTCCAAATAGTTTCAAGAGTATCGATCATTTCAATCAAAGTGACTGGTGATTGGTATTGATCACGTACCAATTGAATGCCCGCTATCTGAACAGTGTGATACCACAGATTACTAAGTAGTTCGTGATACTAAGTAATATGATAGATAGTAGCAAATTAACCTACCTTACATAGTTTTTTTTTGTCACAGCGAAATAATCTTAAAATAGGTTAATTGTGTATTGTTAATATAAATTATTTAACAGTCTCACAAAATGAAGTCTTAAATAAAACCAACTAATAAAAGTAAGCTAACTTCAAGACTTGGGATTTTGCCCAAAAATCTTCTAGCTATCTCCAGAAATGGCATTTGACCAGTGCCATTGATGGAAACATGAATGTACGAGTATTTAATGTGTTGAAGACTTAGATTTTTAATCAAAAATATGCACGATTAAAAAAAAGTACAGACCTGACAATCAATTACAGTCAATTTTGTGGGAAATATGTCTAAAATATGCAATAACGTTGAAATTAACGAGTTTCAAATGCAATTCGCCTCCCGGCAAAAAAGTGTCATAATACAAACACAGCTATTTCGAGAAGACACGACTTTTATGTATGTGAATTGAACAAAACAGCTTGTTCAATTCTATAATTCAAATTATATATTCAAATTATAAAAATGTTAAACGTACCTAACATTTGATATGACACTTTTTTTGTGATATGACACTTTTTCTACGGAGGCGATATAATCTTAATTGTACTCAAATAAACAACTTGTGGTAAATAAATATGGTACAGAATGCGAGATAAACGAGCGAATAAACCTTACTTTACGGCGATTTATAACTCTGCAGGGTAATGTTGTATTTTTGCTCTTGAGTAAGACCAGATCGAGTCCCTTGGCAGTCAGGATTTATCAATTCAATTATCACATTGGTCATGATTATTGTGCAATTAATAAAAACATACAGGTCGGTACATATCGCATGCTATTTGTGAGCAGCTAATAAAAATTTCAAATAGACATCATCCTGATGTCATATTAATTTGAACTAGAGATCGCCTGGCGGTCGAATCTCGACCGTTTTTAATGTCTTGTTTTATTCCATTGACCAGTATACCTTGATCTCTCATTGTATACACTTTTGTACAATAACAGGTCACTTATACAGCTCCCCTATAGCTTTATGTACCTACCTATACGTAAAAAAAATGTGTAAAACCTACAACGTTTTTACATATTTTTTATCTTTATAGCACATATTGTTTAAAAAAAATAGATGTTTGAGTTAGAGTGAAAAAAAGTAACACCTAAAGTTTATTCCCCTTTTTTCAACTATCCTTTTTTACCCACGGATCATGCCCTCACCGGGTCTCACTATTAAATTGTATGTGAAATCGACCCGACCTAAGATACTGGGGTATACAATAAGAAGGAAGTCCCCGAGAACCCCGGTAGACCTTGGCCGCCTCTTAAACATTAGGCAGCCACACCATTCGTGTCAGGTCTGCTTCTGCTAGGGTCTCAGACAGCCTTACCAGCCTTACCGGTCAGCGCTCATGGAAGTCTGAGATCATTCTGCGCTCTCCTAGCGCCTCTTTTTCGGGACGGGAGAGTACTAGCACTCTCACGTCCCCAAACTTTATTCCCCTGTTAAAATAAAAGTAACGGGAAATAGAATCTGCTTATTCTAAAACTATTTGTTTGAATTATTCATTATTAACATGCATTCATACCACTAATCATTGATATTATTAATTTGTCTTAACTTAGGTGAACTGCAATGTTTAACAAAATAAAATAAAAGACACTGATGCGATAATGTTACAATCCAAACTCATGTTTTAATAAACATATATGTATACCTTTTGATAGCCCTGTAATCTCTGTTGTTTGTCTTCCGATATTATACAATTGACGTACTTCTTCAAAAAATATACAACAAAAAAAATTGTATACTTTGGTCTTATCACGACTTAGTTATAATACACGTACATACGATATGTTAGGCATTGTTACTTACATAAGTTTTACTCCATTACTATTAAACAAATTTAATATTTGTCGAAGGACAAGCTGTTATTGGAATACCGTCAGTGTTAAACGAAATATTGTAAACATTGTTAAACAATAATAAACGGTGATTTAAATTTAATTAATTTGTTCTACACAATCTACACCTACTCGATCTGTTAAATTGGTGTTAGTAAAATAAAATAATTGTGATAATACGGACGAGATGGCGCTGCGCTAGCCTTAAGCCTTAGCTTGATTCTGTACTCTGATGACGAATTTAAAAGGTGTTATACATATAACATCAACACCTATTACTAATGGTTATACCTTAAGCAGGTCTTTAAAAAGTGTGTTTTCAAATTCTTTACAGTCATCACAAAACATTTATCACGTATATTATTTGTGTAAGTGCCATGTTAACACTAAAAACTGTTGCTTGATACTGACTTCCTTTGTAATATATTAGATAACATTGTTCAGTTACAAGCTCAAAAGGTCTTTTATTCACAGCATACAAAAGAATGACACAACAATAGAAAATGAACAAGATCGTTGTTACAATAGAATTAAAACAAGGTTTGATTATTTTAGTAAAATAACTTATTTAACGGAAAGAGATGAGTGTTATTGAAGGTCTTTTTTAAACGACGTATGACGGATTGACCAATACTCAAGTTCATATAAACCCCATTTTAAGTATCGGGATCGTTTTTTTTTTTCTAAACCATCATCAAAGGTACCATTAGTACTATCGTCTGTCTTCGTTTTCTTGAGCGTTTCACTAATACCCTGTATTATTCTATTATTAGAATCATATAAATAATTACATAAGTTATATGTTACTACCTATTTAAGACCATTTAACTTTCCCAGCAACAGCCCGTTCGAGTTACAGGTAAGTCTTTTTTCTTTTTTTTTGTGCGTGTGGAAACCCTCTTGGGCCGTCACCCCACCGGGGATTTCGGTGGGGCAATGTGTCGGAATCGAACCGACTAAACTCATACGGTGTGTGGTACTGCGTCTTAAATAGAAGGGATTCGGGAACAGCTGCCCTGACCTGCTCGAGCTATTTCTTGTACACCCTTATTCTAATATCCCTTTTGCCTTCCCTACCTTTCCCTTTCAATATACTCTCAATTTTCCAATTTTTCCCAAGAGCCTGGTTGACGTGGGAGCACCTTATAGCGGGTATCTATTACGCCTTTGAATAACCCTTCTGGGATACAAGGCTGAATGTTTTTTTTTTTGGGAAATGAAATTTGTTATTTGATTGAAAGTGACGAAGATGGTCACAGAGACCTATTCTCTCTAGTCTTGAACGTTCTATGGTATATGTGTGTATGTGTACGTATTTAACCTTTGTCAAATTGACGAATACGCGACACTAAATAATATTTAGTTCAATTGGTCTGTTTGTAAAATTTTATTGGCTATCTTATTACAATTGCGCTCAGATTGCTTGTTTGCAGGCATTCATTGGATGAAAAGAGAAGCATAGCAGATTCAAATAGCCCCTATCTAGCTTTATTCAACTTAAGCTGCCTTTATGAAGTAATATATGCACTTAGTTATATTCAGGTTAACATAAAATATAATTTCTAAGTAACAAATGAACATAATAATAAAATTATATCAGTTGCACAATAACTATATATATCATCATTTTTCTACCCTTGTCCCAACTTTATAGCGCAATATTTTTTATCCTGCCATTCTACTCTATCATTCGTCATTTCTCTGCTTACTCCCTCTCTAGCCATATCTTCTTTTACACAGTCCATTCATCTTTTCTTTTGTCGTCTTCACCACATTTTGCTCATCTCTCCATCACGTATTGTCCATACCACGATAACCTATTACTCTTCAAATTTTTATCCACTTTTTTACTTTCAAGCTCAAGCATAGTATCCAACAACTATACTGCAAAAGGTTAACATTTACTTAATGTACTTATCGTTAAGCATACGAGTACTAACTTGGAAAGTAATGTTTTCTTCTCTATCAACATATTCAGAAAAAAGTAAATCTTTTAACATTTAATACGTATTTCTTTAAAAGGCGCATACGACGTCTAGTAAACCTCGATGATCTAAGAATGAATGAGGTGAATGTACTCGTTATTCGATGTTGGCCGACCTTTTATCGATGACTTCATGCGACTAACACACCAAAAATGAACGACAATTGTTAAATAACTTTAATTTTAATTGCATGATTCGTTGACCTTATTCAGTTAAATAGTTGTATGCAAATTAAGCAAAAAAAACGATTGAAAGGTCATAACAGAAATAAGTATTTTACTTATGTAATTTAGGGACTTTTATAACATATTTTGTGGAATCATGAACCACTCCATGTACTCCTATTCATACACTGTTTTGAATGTGATAGATAATTATAATTTTAGATACATATACATGTTCTTTAATTAAGTGTCCATTTTTGAGTGAGGCATTTATATGTTCTAGATGAATCACGAGCTAAAACGGCAGACTTGTCCGTGTTCTTGTTTAATTGACTCAATGAATTATCTATTATTTTTTTATATATCTCTTGGTACAATGAACTACACTATACAGTGTACTTCTATTGCAGAGACAAAATATGTCTTATATCTCGCAATGATAGTTCTTGCCTTCATTAATGCCGTTATCGCGCTGAGTCACGTCATACAGTAAAGGACAAAGACTGTTATACATACACTTAGAACATATATCTATGTGTAATTTATTTAGTGTCCGCAATAATAGAACACTTATTTTGGTGACGTTATCTAATCTGTTTTATTTAACGTGTTGTTTTACAGTTAGCTTGTAATTAAAATAAATTTATTGCCATACTGTTTGTTGTGTTGTTTTCCTGTATTACCTATCTAGTTATATTGTTTATGTTTATAGTTATAATTTACTAGTTTTAAGCCTAACACGTTTTGATTCTAACACCATAACCACCCATTAAATTATTATATTACTGGTCATTATTTTTCCATCCCAAGGTTGCCTGGAAGAAATTGCTTTTAGCGAGAAGGCCGCCCTTTGTACATATCAATATTGTAAACTAACTTTAAGCAATATGTACTGGTGTACAATAAAGTTTATTCTATTCTATTCTATTCTACTGCACAGCACCTGTGCAAGGGAATATAACAAGTTTCTTTATCTTTAGCATGTGTCTTACAGTTACACAACGAAAACTTATCTCTCTGCCACACTAAGTAATTCTCCAATCACAGTCCGAATAAATGGTCTCAATTATTCGGTCTTCAGCTCTTGCCTATAGACCTTCTCAGTTCCTCTGTGATTTACAAGATCTTCAAAATATTCTCCTTTTATTTTAATGACTTCGTGGGATGCATCGGAATCTGGTTTCGACTGCAATTTATTTTATGTGTTTTATTCCTTTGGTAAAACCAATGATATTTCATTTCTTATTTAAAAATATGCCTCAATAAGCATAGGTAAAAAAAATTGAAATACCCCGACCCGGTAATAGAGCTGATGATCTTCGAACGGCTGAACAGATTTTCTTGAATTTAGCTAAGAATATTCTCGATCAAGTCGCCTTTCAAACAAAAACGAATTTAATCAAAACCGGACCATCCGTTTAGGATCTGTGATGCCATAGAAGGACACGCAGATACACACGTTAAACTTATATATAACAATACAAACATAACCCCTTCATTTTGCGTCGGAGGTTATAAAAGAATTAATAGCATCTATTAAGTTATGATCTAGTAACCTAGTTAAAACATAATTTGCTAGTACGACAACACGAAATTAAGTTTACAAATAGACATACGAATATTCTCAAAAGTATTAAAAAATATATAAAAATAAAAAATTGGCGTAGTTATCGTAATATCGAGATAAGTATTATCGTCAAGCTGATTACCTCTTTAGGCAACCCTCTTTAAGTATCTGTTAGTCATCATGGACTACATTGCACTGTATTTACATCTGTTATCCAGTTGAGTCACTTTACCGGTGGTTCCCAACCTTTGGTCGGTCACATATGGCCAGACAATAACTCACGTGAGACTAATGAGTCATTTTGTCGCAGGTGTTCAGTTGTGTAGTATGGAGGGTAAATGTGGAGCGAGTCAGTTAAGCCGTTTTAAAAAAAAACATATTTTGATGTGTCCTTAGTTTTTGATTATGCATGTATTAACATAGAAATCGTGGTCCTTGGATTTTAATAATAATAATAAATACTCTTTATTGTACACCAAAAAAGGAAACAATACACAAATAAATTATACACAAAATGCACAATGGGCGGCCTTATCGCTAGAAGCAATATCTTCCAGGCAACCTTAGGATGGACAGGAGTGGTATGATCTACGTGGGTGGTTTTGGTGTCACAATGCCAAGGAAGAGCTTGTAGTGATTTAAGCAATCTATGAATGGATTGCATAAATAATATTTATACATTCATATATTAATTGTATTATATGTTATATTAGTACAGCACTCATACAAATACATATACCTACCTACTTAATTACATACATATTTATACATAACACATTTATACATAAATACATACATTATAATTATCTATTATAAATTTATAACTATGAATAGTAAACATATTTATTTTACCAGATAATATTCTTTTACCATTTTTTTGAAAGATGATATTGTTTGAACTCGTCTGATAGAGAGTGGTAGTGCATTTTAAAGGTGTGCTGCCTCAACAGTAAAAGATTTGTCTACGAACCTTGTAGAATGCACTGGAATTTGCAATTGCAAGTTTTCAGATGATCTCAATAACCTGGAATGTGTGTCACTTAAGAAGCTAAAGCGTTCTTTGAGATAAGAGGGAGTGAGGGGGTTGAACAATATGTTGTAAAATAGGGAAAGAATGTGAATATTCCGTCGAAGGCGGACGGGGAGCCACTTGAGCGAGTTGTGATATTCGGATACATGATCATATTTGCGTAAGCCAAATATGAATCTTATGCAAAAATTTTGAAGCCGTTCAAGCTTATCGAGTTGCTCCTCCATGAGATCAAGATAACTGGCATTAGCGTAGTCAAGTATTGGAAGTAAGAGTGACTGTGCAAGCGACATCTTTGTAGCGGCCGGAAGAAAGTTCCGCAAGACCCTGCTGCAGCAAACAATATGCGACTAACCTCTTGCAGTTGGGGGCCCCAGGATAAAGTACTGTCAATTAATATTCCCAGGTTTTTTACACTATTACTAAGCAATAGCGGCGTACCGTTGAAAATTATTTCAGGTAGTTGGGATTACCTGAGTTTTTGCCGGGTTGACCTGGAGACCATAGTTGATACTCCACTCACAAATACGTTCCAAATCACAATTTATAGTTGTAAAAGCTTCATGGATTGTATTGATTGGCGCGTGAGCATAAATTTGGAGATCATCTGCATAAAGGTGGTAGGATGAAACTATTGTTTTAGATATGGTATTAATAAATATTGCGAAAAGTAAAGGAGATAAAACGCCACCCTGCGGTACACCAACCGAGATATCACACCAAGAAGAAACCGAATTTTCATTGCGAATCTGTTGTCGGCGACCAGACAGGTAACTGTGAAACCAATCAATCACTGTTGGAGATATGTTAATAGAGCGTAGTATGCCGAGTAGGATATGGAAATCTACTGTGTTGAAGGCGTTGCTGAAATCTAAAAGTGTCAGTAACGTGATACTTCCCTTTTCCATGGCCATCCTAATGTCGTCAGTAATTTTAATTAAAGCTGTAACAGTGCTATGTTCTTGTCGGAAACCAGACTGGAAGGAATTTAACAGGTTATTTTTAGTCAGAATGGAGTTTAATTGAAGATACACTAGACGTTCAAAAACTTTTGACAGAAACGGTAAAATAGAAATAGGACGGTATTGAGTGAAGGATGAAGGCCTTGGCTTTTTAGGTAAGGGTATTACTTATTACTTATTATTACTAAGGGCTTCTTTCCATAGAGGGAAATATGCCGCAGGAAATAGAGTGGTTTAGGATATTACATATGACGGGAAGGATTAAGTCGAGAATGGGAAGGATCATGTTTCTGCTAATGCAGTCGTTACCAATAGCGTTGGAAGAAATGGTCAATATACTCTTTTTAACATCACAATCAGTGAGTTGATTAAGCACAAAAGGTGGAAAGTGAGGAGTTGGAAGCTGTGAAAGATAATTTAATGTGTTAGTTTTGGTGGTATCATCCAAACTAGACGAGGAACTGAAATGCCTGTTTAAAGCGTCGAGATCAATATTATTAGGATTGACTTCTTGTTTTGACTTCCCAACTCCTAAGGTTCTAAGAAATTTCCAAACTTTGGAAGGATCTTCATTATCAACAGATTTATGAATATGTTGGCGTTGCGCTTTCCTACACACCTTATTGCAGAGATTTCTAATTGCAACATAATTATCTAGGTTTTGCTGGTTCGGTCGGCACTTAAACTTAGTTTTAGCTCTTGCTTTTCTATTCAATAGATCCTTGATGTCTTCTGTGAGCCAAGGTGGTTTCTAAATGTTTCATTTTCACTGCACGTATAGGTGCGTGTACATCGTAAAGTTAGTACATCGAAATTAAGTTGTTGGTTAAAATGTTCACTTTCTCATCAACAGATTCAGAGTTAAAAAGAGGAGCCCAATCAATTTTAGCAGCGTCTTCACGAAGCCTTTCGACGTCCATACTACCAAAGTTACGCTGCATCAGAACCTTTGACTTAGCCTTAGGGGGACGAATTTTGTATGAGAAATAGATACGGTCGTGATAGGAGAAGAGATCAGCGCAACACTGGCCGTGCTTGGCCACATGCTCAACCGATGATATAAAGATGAGATCTAGAAGGGAAGGAGAACAGTTAGGAAAGTTATGAGTTGCTTTTAAAGGGAGAATAGTAAGGTTGCATGATTCAACTACATTGCATAAAGAGGCAGAACGGGAGTTTTAGCTACCTTGCTGTCAATAAGAATCGATACCATGACAAGTTCGCAGTTTGAACGTTATATTGAATTACAAGACTAAATATTACAATTCATTAGTTATTTATTATGATTTTTAAGCTTAATTTAGAAAAAATTTAATTGTGCATGTGAGAACTGTGTAGTCACTTATTTAGTTAAATTTCCTATGTTGCTTGGCAGTTCTGAGTATGTCACGCTTGCCTAGAAGTTCTGCCGATATGATGGCGTACGTTTTGGGTAGTTCGGCTCCCTTCAATATGGTTGATCCGTACGACGGCTGGGGTGTGCGTCATGCTCGTGAACGGGTGCCATTGGTCGGGGATGGTCATCTCCGGACTGCTATTACTTAAATATGTATAGTAGTAATAATCGCATCTATTTATATTTTAGAATATTATGTTACATTGTCCTCACATTTCATTTACGCTTCTTCTTCCTAAGCAATGTAACCAGAAATTTGTAAAAAATATTTTAAAGAAGAGTGTCCTTGGAATTTCTTGCCTGTTCTTCTCCATATGATCTACGTATTGGAACAGGCAACTAGCTACACGATTGACTTAGTCTGACTGACTCCGACTCCTGACTGAATTGGTTTAATTGAATTGAAGGGTTTTGATTGTGAGATTATTTGATACTCTCATAGTTAATTTTTTTCATCTCAATGTTGTGCAGCCCACAATTTAAATTTGGAAAAGTGTAAATTCCTGGGTACGCATCCCTTTTCAAATTTAAAATGATTTCTAAATGAGAAAGTGTTAGAATTATTGTTGTGATTATGACAACATTAATCTATCACTCCAAAGATTATTCATATATAATTTCTTTCAAGTGAAATCCTTTAGAGTTAAGAGTTACTACATTATAATAATAATAATAACTCCACACATCTCACATTGTGTGGTAGCGGTAGATTTTTATTTAACGTAATTATGAGAATCTATGGCATGTCTTGTAGTTGAGAATCAATAATCAACTCGTATCATCAAAAGTGACCTAAATTTAGTTGACATACATACAAGAGTTGATAATAAATTATTGATACGAAAAATTATAACCTACAAGCGAACATAGATAAAAAATACAAATCTTCCCTAAAAGGTACATAGACAAAAAGTTTGTAATGCAGTGTTGGTAATAATTATAAAACAAAGTAGGTTTTCAAGAAAAGATTGATGTTAGTAAATAAATCTTTGTAATAGGCAAGTATAAGCAATACCGATTAGTGAGATAATTACCGATCTATGATTTTAACTCCAGCTTCAATTTAACGTTCATAAATGTAACTTAGTGTCTTAATTGAATAAATGATTTTGAATTTGAATTTGAATTAAAGATCGGGCAATAAAATAACTAAAAATAGTGTTAAAATTGTCGTCCAGTTTTACTTAAACGTTTTAATTTATTTTATAATA
The DNA here is from genome assembly GCA_949752705.1 of Callimorpha dominula. Classification (NCBI taxonomy): domain Eukaryota; kingdom Metazoa; phylum Arthropoda; class Insecta; order Lepidoptera; family Erebidae; genus Callimorpha; species Callimorpha dominula. Next base: position 8,048,070 of record OX457005.1, read on the forward strand.
GTCAAATTAACATTAATACAGAACGATTTGACATCAAGGCGTGACGTCATGCCTTGGTATAGAAATGTACCGAACCTACCGTTTTGACGTTCACTAAAAAGATACTGATTTGACGTGACAGTCAAATCAGTATCTCTCATCTACTAGGAGGCTGCTGCTGCATGAATGACCTATTGAGAGTCTATACGAGTCTATTATCATGCAGCATGATAATTCGCTTGGTATAACCATTTTATTCAGTCGATATAGATAGTGAAGAGGTCTTCTGCACTGGTATGGAAATGTCTTTGTCAAAAGGCAGATTTATAAATAAATAAATTTATAAAAATAAAATAAAAGGACTTGTCAATCAACTGCCAGCACGTAGTTTGCATGCCACGCACGTAGTTTGCATGTCATTCGCGTCAATCAATACAATTAAACGGTCATGCATGCATGATAGCACGTAAGATCGTCTAGGGACTGCTTTAGACAATAAATATTTAAGGAAAAATTCAATTAGTAATTACAATTTGAACATTTTTGCGGTTTAACACATACTGTAATAAACAGATATACCTCATGAATACATAAGAGTATTCCCACAAATTAAATTACGCATATTCTCCATTTAGCATATTACAAAAGCTTAGTTGTAATATTTACAAATTCCCATTGTTTGTAAATTAAAATCTGAGTCACGTCGATGTACCCGTGAAATATTAAATTACATTTTATACATATATGTTTGTTAGGTTTTAAACTCCATCTTTTACAAGGAAAATACACTCCAATAAGGTAAAATTTATTCCCGTTATTTATGTCATAATATACATATATGTATATATTTGTACCCACCCATGACATCAGTACAAGTATTTTAAGCTTCGACAGAGTGATTAGCATAAACACCATTTGGTAGCAGTAGTCATGAAAATATACTTTGATTAGAATAGCTTCTGACTTGAACCATACGATAAACGTCCGGTAGCACGGTCAGAAACAACGTACACGGTAGCACACATATGACGTAGGTATTGTGTTTACAAAAAGACTAGTCTGAAGTCTACTTGTAGAGACTTATTATGTAATCCTAACTTAATATTATAAATGCAAACGTGAGTTTGTTTGTTTGTTAATCTTTCATACCTTACTGCTCAAGCGATCACCACGAAATTTTGCATACACTTTGTCAGTGGTATAGAAAAGAACAGAGTACCATCCAGAAAAAAAATACTGCTCCCCAGGGATTGTGAATTGGTTTACAAAATCTACATCAACGCAAGCGAATAGCAACAGTAACTCCTGTATCCCCGAAGGGTGTTTATTGTGAGAGAGCCATGTTTCGGCTCGCCCGGAGTGATACCAGGGCCTCACAGAAAACCGGCAGTGAAAGCAATGATTGTATTGTTTTTCGCCGAGTGAGTGAGGTTACCGGAGGCTCTAACCCTTCCGTCTCCCCCTTTTCCAACCTTCTCCTACTCCCACCTTAAAGGTCGGCAACGCACTTGTGACTCTTGAGTTGCAGGTGCCCATGGGCGGCAGTAGTCATTTACCATCAGATGACCCGTCTGCTCATTTACCCGCTAATTAAGCACTGTTGGTGTTTTTTACCAACTATAATTTAATTCCACAAGCCTATTAACGTCGACCGGCAAGACATATGGAAAGATATCACTCGGTCCCTTTATCACTAAATATAAATACGCTAGTTTTATTACCCATTGGTATCATTGATAAACTCTTTCTACACCAGCACATGAAGAGATACTTACCTCGTATTAGAGCGTATTTCAGAGCCATTACTAGATCGTAGAAGTGACCACCTTAAGTATTGCTCTGCAAAAAGTGTAGTTCGGACATCCATCCCACTAAAATCATAAATGTGAAAGTTTGGATGGATGGATGGACGTTTGTTACTCTTTTACGCCAAAACTGTTGAACCGATTACGATGAAACTTGGTATGTAGATAGCTGGAGACCTGGATTAACATATAAGCCACTTTTTATCCCGTTATTCCCACGGGATCGGGACTTACGCGGGTGAAACCGCGGGGCGCTGCTAGTAAGTCATATCGCTTTACGTTTGCTCTCAATAGTAATAAGTTCTGTATCTGAGAATCAAAACAGAACAGAT